>OX376706.1:24316879-26726879 GCA_947389935.1 Agrilus cyanescens | reverse complement strand
ATTATGAATATTAATCAAGTTTAATTTGCGCATCATTCAAGTTTGTTATTATTTTGTTCTTTAATAATTTTCAGTCAGAAGTTTGCGCTTTCGGGCAAATTATAGGTAAATTTATTTATAATGATTGCGCAAGATATTATTAGAAGATGACGTTATACAGGAATGTAGCACAAGAACGTTTCATGCATAACATCATTTGTGTTTATGTGGAAGTGTACAATTGATCAGACGTCGTTTAAAAAAATTGGGAATTGTAAAAAAGCGTATTGGTGAAAACTCTTCAAAAATGGTTCAACCAATTCATAATCCTGTAAGTATATTGCAGTTTAGTCTTAGGTATAATAGTTTTTTCACTTTAAACTCGGAATATACCTATTTGTAATGTTGTACTTTTATTACAGCCTATGCCTTTTCTTGGCCCCATTGAAGGAGGATTCTCACCCGGAAAAATGATTAGAATTCAAGGAATTGCACCACCTTCTGGAGACAGGTATAATTTGTTAACAATTAATAATTCTATTAGTATCAAAGTATAATTGATATAATCTGAGAACAGTTGTCAAAAGTAGCTATAAAAATGTTAATTGTAATTCTGTAATTATTTTTTTATTCTTGTTCTAGATTCGATATTAATTTGCAATGTGGAACTGGTATTGACCCAAGAAGTGACATTGCTTTGCATTTATCTGTAAGGGTACTGGAGGGCTACATACCACGCAATAATTTTAAAGATAATATGTGGGGAGATGAAGAGGCAGATGGAACTTGTCCAATTGGGGCTGGTGAACACTTCGAAATCATAATTTTATCCGATGACAATCAGTATAAAGTATGTATCATCTGATATCATTACTATAAATAATTTATCTATAATTAGAGGAAACATAAGTTATTTATTTGATTGTTTTGTTTAAGATTGCAGTAAATGGTCAGCATTATACTACATTTTCCCACAGAATACCTAACAATTTGGTGTCTCATTTGGACATCGAAGGGCCTGTTCAGATGACATTAATTTCATTTGAAAGTACTGAAGCTTCGCATTTTACTCAATCTGCTAGTTCTAACGACGCTGCTTATGGAGCGCCACCACAATATGGACCACCTCCACAACAATATGGACCATCACCTCAGGGAGGATATTACCCTTCAGGACCTTATGGACCCTCGCCCTATGGTCCCACTGCACCGCCTGGTTACAAGGTAATTTAGTGGAAATTTTTGGTTTTCAATTTAATCAAGTCTGTAGTATGTTTAAAAGGAAAGGTCTAACTAACAGAATCCTATGTTAAAGAGATTGTGACTGAAATTTGTACCAAGGATTTGTTTTAAACATGTTCATCATATTTTTTTTTCATATTATGAAAATTAATATGATTTATAATTATCTATTATTATTATATTTGTGATATTGTTTTATTGTAGGAAGAATCTGGTTTTGAAAGTTTTCTAGAAACTGCAGGATCCGCTATTGCAGGGGCTTTGAGTGCAGGGGTGGCTGATAAATTATTAGGAAGTATTACTGGTGCAGGTGCACATTCACAGGTTAGTATTATAAAAATTAACCGTAACTTTTTAATGGCTACTTTAAGATTTTTATTTAAATTTTTGCAAAATCGTTTTGTTACAGCCCCAGCAACCCCCACCTCCTCCGCCCCAACAAAATTATCAGTATGGAGGACAGGGATCCATTGGAGGCCTGGGAGGTGTAGGGTCCTTACTATCATCTCTTGCCAGCGAAGTGTTATCCCCTTCTAACAAAAGGGTAAATTTTTTGTGATAGTAATTATACGTTAGATTATAATCCGGATATTTTCACTAATTCAATCCGGATTTTTAAAGATTAGAAGTGATAAAAACGTATTTATGACTTCGGTATTTTTAAATATGTACCAGATTCTTTTTACTAACGATTTAATATGTTTTTTTTACAGCAAGGAAATTATTAGAATTAAAAATGTAAGCACAAACGCTAAAAATGGTATTCCGAAGCCGTACTACTATGCAAAATATCTATTAATTTATTAGTATAGTGTTAATAATTTATTATATTTTTATGTATTTCATTTTAAAATAATTCTGGGTTGTGTATTATGATATTTATGAAGTAAGTTATTTTTATACTTTACATTATATTTAAATGTTTTTTTTTTGGAGCTCTTTTATTCACACGAAAAAAAAAAATAATCTATAGGCAGCACATAATTTCTCGTTTAAGTCGTAATTAATATCTATTATATGTGTCACTTTATTTTCATATCCTATTCACCTTTAAATACTATAGCAGTGCCTTTTTAGGAAAACTAGTGCTTAAAATGTTAGATATATAAAATCCATTCACAAAAAATTATGTATAGGTGTATCTACCAAATATTTTTTGTAATACTTTTAAATTTTACTTATTTACTGATGTTGTAAATCTAATTGTTACAATTTTACGATATTGAATATAAAATGATGTTGTATTGCTGATGTATTGTAATATTTAAAACGACTTGTGTTCAAAAAATTCAAAAGAAAGTTGCTGTTAATAAAGATGTTTAAATGTTATTCAGTTGTCTCATTAAGTTTGAAATAAGCGAAGAATATCGGTCCCTAATTTAGGTGAAAACCACAGAAGACCCTTTTTAAATAAATGCACTATCAGTATTTTATTGCTATGAAGAAAATTAACACAAATATTATATTTCTCCAGCCATAAATGTGCTATAAAAATAAGTTTAATAAGTGGCTATTTAAGAGAATAATGGCGAATTTTCGATATTTTTTGAACATTTATAAATATATAGCGCCTATTATTTTAGTACTTTAAATTTTTTTATATGTTGTAGTTCAGGATCTAAATCAGGATATATCGCCATTTTTTGCTAAAATTGCCATCAAAATTGAAATCACCTTGCAGCATATTTATTACCGGTGAAATACAATAATGGTGTTAATTGCCTTCATAGGAAAGTCGATCGCGATCGATCCCGAACTCAATTTTGATCGATATCTCGCGATGTTTTGACTTTTAATTACAATCTTGTTTATAAGATCTTCAGCGTCAAATGCGTGCCCCTGCGCCAGCCCCTAACTACGAAACTGAGTATGAATTAAGATATTCTTTCGTACACGCAATATCTCCGTTAATATTTCATCAAAAATAATGAATGCGATGTCATTTCGAAGATCATATTCCTCAATTTTAACGAAAAATAGACAAGAAGTTTAAAATCAATATCTTGGTTAAAAAGTTTTACTTTAAACGTTTTAAATGACAGCTAAATGCTCCCAACCTTATTAACTACCATGCAACACCATTTTTTTTTAGTAAGAACCCGCGCGAATATTTCCGCAATTCCTATACAGAAACATAAAAATCTTCAACGATTCATAATTTTGAACGTTTTTTGTATATTAGGTTCCACTCAAAGAGTAGATAATTAAGTAAAAGATTATCAAAAAGAAATGCTCAAGAACGTTTACGAGCAAAATGTCGACTACTAGTCAGTAATCTCTAAGCTGAGTTTTCCGCTAGGATGCGAAATGAACAAATATTAGGTGAAAAACTATGAATAATAAATATATTCAACTAAAACCTAAACTATAATATTAAATGAAATTAATATCCACTACCGTTAAATTTATTTGAAAACAAATGAATTTAATTTGAAAACAAGTAAATTTAATAAGTAAAATGGCGGAACATGTAAGCGCTACCTCAACGAGGACGGCTCTTATGCCCAGATATAAAATAGTTAAAACACTAACCTGTACATATTAATCCAATGTATACCAACGAATAATTAATATTCAAGAGTCACGAAACACTAACACCTTTTAAACGGCGTATTTCATTTTGATAAAATCACTTTTTAACAAATTGTTAGTTATTAATGTTCACCATGCACCGGTACGCACAACATGACACTATAACAACGTAACGAACACTGCCGATGTCCAGCGAATACGTTGTTTAAAAATTTCTTAACAATACGTACCACTACAAAACGAATAAACAAACAGGTTAATTGGACGTTTTTTCTACAGTTAATGTTGTTGTACCTGACTTATAAAAAAGATAACACCATAGATTTCATAAAAGATATCATAAACATTTTTTAGATTTTTAAGAGATTAAAAAATTGCAGTTGCTTTTACTGTAAAGGTTAAATAAAATTATATTTCCGCTATACGTTTAATAAATTGTACGACTATAGTAGGTATAACCTACATGATGATAAAATATGAACTACGTGGGTAGTCGTTAATACTCTAATAGGTACCTACTGTAAAAAAAATTAACAAAAAAGACAAGAAAAATGTTTTTGTAGATAATTTATTTGGATCTTAAGAATAAAATTGTTTCGACTTAGTTCCAAATAAATTACCTTCAGAAACATTACTGTTTGTGTTTTGTTTATAACGATGTTCTTTCGTTATTATGGTTTAAATATTAGCAATAAACTAGGTCTGAAATTAATATTTTCGTTAAAATAAATTAATACTAAAAACCTATACACAGGCATCATCTATTAACACTATCCATAGCTAATTTACACATTGACATGATTTTGATTTAAACACAATAGCAATCTATTACCAGATGACTGTGGGTGCATTAGTTAGTTAAAAAAATACCTTTATGTATAAAAATGCAAATCAAAGTAATAATACTTTGTCAAAATTTATAATTAACCCAAAGAAGTATAAAATTAACGTCTTAAAAAAAACTTTAAATGTCTTTAATGACATCTGAATGCCCCTGATTTATAGACAACCAGTTTAACTAAAATGAATGACAGCTGTGGGCTGCATATACGCAAGTGTAAAAATTCGAAATTTTTAAAATAAATTACCTTAAAAAATATTTGATTAACATTTTTAATGTTAAAAACTAAAGCAAGTGTAACGATGTATATTTTAAGTTAATAATTATATCATGATGACATCTTTTAATACACAGTATCTAACTCTGATTACGAAAATTATCAATAGATATTGTAGTTTTAGTTATTTCAGCGTTTCAGTGTTCCTTGTTGACGGCCTCTTCAGTGTTGACTTAGCTGGTGCTGGAGCGTGCCAAGTCAACACTGAAGATGTCAGGGAGGAACAACGAAACGTCTAAAACAAGAGAATTCAATGAATCACAGTAAAACAGCCACGAATAAGACTGGACGGTGGTAAGGAACCCAAATTCTCAGAAGATAAAAACAAAATGAAGCTGGACACGTATAAAAATATTTTATTAATGACATAAAATAGTTTTAATTAATTAATTAACTTGATACTAAAAAATAACAATTGCCACTGCCAGCCTTTGGTAATGCTTACAACTAATAACAACGTACCCTCTACCAAATATGAATTACCTATTTTTTTTTTTAACTGTAAAATAAACTTGCATTGAAATGGCATTCGGTTTTCAATCAATAAAATTAACTCATTCTTCTCACATCCTTACAAATCGTAGCCATAACGAAATAATCATAACAGCAATTTGAATATATATTTCCATAAAGCGTCAGTTCACTCATATGTTTAAAAAAATGAAAAAACTTAATGATTTCGATCGTGAAACAAATAAGTAAGGCACTATTTAGAAAACACAGGAAACGAACTGATTTTTTATCAGAAAATTTTACAGTTCAATACTTAATCGATCGAATTGATTAAGAAGACAGAGAACTGTTTTGAATACCTCTAAAAGTATTCAAAATATTTATTTAGGCAAATGTCCATACCAGGGCCGGATCCAGAAGTCTTCTTTTGAGGTGAAATAACAAAAAAAAATGGTTGGTTTTCAAACAAAAAAAAATCAATTTTGATTAGGAAACAAGCTTCAGGAAAGGAGAGGGCGATCGTCCCCTTTGGATCCGCCACTGGCTCATACACATGCTTCATTACATATATAAAACTTGTACTTTCAACATTCGTATTATAAAAATCAATAATAACATCTATAAAATTGAGCAAAACTCAACTAACACTAGACCAATAAAATAATAATTGCTTATAAAAATCGAATATCGTTAAAACGGAAATCGACTAACTAGCCAGGCACATTGCTTAAGTCAACAAGAAGTAAATTCACAGCTAGTAAATTAATTGCTAATTAATTTCTGTATTGTAACAATATTTTTATTATCGGTAATAAATAAAATTCTACGTATTTTTTAACTATGCTGAATTGAATTAAACGAAGGAGACTAATTAGAGTTTAAAACTTAAACACGTAATGACTATCATTTTCTTGTTATCTCGTAGTAATGATATATTTTTAATAAATAATATACAATTTTAAATAACTGAACCACTAATTGCCTTAATGTAAAATTAATCTCCAAGAATAAATTTAAGGCAATAAAATTGAAAACAAAAAATTAATATTTCAAAGATAGTACAATTTCTGATATCATTAATAGTTTTTTGTATAAAAAAAAATCTCGTAATTTTTTAAAGAAAAATTTTACGTCTGTAAAAAAAGTGTATAAAAAATAGTCATTATATTAGTGACTTTTTAATACATTTCTTATTAGTCCTCACACTTTTTCTGATAAATAGATTGTTATTACAATGATAATAAAATAATTAAAACATGCCAAATATTCTAAAAATGATCAATTTGACCAAAATAATTATGTTCAACTATTGGAATGATTCCAAATGGTACCAATTATCAGAACAAGTGAAAGGAACACAAAAAATTTTTAAATAACATGAAACTTACCATTCTTGGAGTCATTTTTATACACATATTGTCCCTAGTACTGTCACAAAATAATAAAATAATTTTTTATAGTTTATATGAATTATTTGAGTTACATAATAGTTGAATTTACTAGCTGCGATACTAAAATATTGACCAACAAGAAATGGTACGACTTTTCACAGCCACAACAAGCACAGTGCCCATCCTCAGGTAAAACGTTCCACTATCTACTACTCTAAAAGGCTCCCTGATATTTACTAGTATACGATACCTAATAATTAATTAATAATAACAACAATGTTCTATAAAACAGTTTTGTAAAACGAGATGGAGTATCAATCACAATCACCGAAGTTTTAATACTCGTCTTTTGTATTTCTCATAACACCCATAAAATAATTGCACTACTCACAAATCCTTGAGTTCAAACATCAACATCATCGAACCTTTGAGGTTTGAGTACCTACATATTTTTCACATCCGGTATTGACTATTGTATGTAGTTCTTGGATCAACACTAACTAAAAGGACTGTTGCTCTGCTTCGAGTTTTGGTTCTTGTTTGAACGGTATCCTGTAGGCATCACCTCCAATTGGGGTGATTTCCCTTAGGACCAGGATACTGGAACCGTTCTCGGTTGTGACCGCAGGAGGGCTGGCAAGATTACCGTTGGACAGGTAGGGTTCATTAGGGCTGCTACACTGTGATACCGCCGATGGAGTGCTAGGGTCTTCTGAGGAATCGCTGTGGTTGCTATGAGCAGTTTGGAAAACATTTGAGGAGAGCGGCACGGGGGCCGTTATTGTGTCCAACGTGGCTCCTGGAACAGGTTCTACTTATCATTAGACAAAGGAAGGTGAAGGAGGAAAAGAAAAATAAAGATTTTCAGATTATGAAACTTCATGCAAAATTGAAATTTGAAATACAGAGTGGTAGATTTGAAAATGGGATTTCAATCTCAAATCGATTTTCTCTCCTTTGGAAATGTTCATACCATGAACTACAGGAAGAAAATGATTTGAGCTAGAATTCCTTATCTATGGTGCAGTGTGTATGTGTAGAAAAAAAAGTAACAGAAGAAAAAAGAGAGGAAATAAATAGATACCTCCTAATAGCATTTCCTGTAAAAGACTATCAATATGAGCCACTCCAAACAATTTGGCAAACTGTATCTGTTCAATCATTTGCCAAGTGATTGATTGAAGAGCTGGAAGGGTTAACAGAAGTTCACCGAAACGTCCTCTGCTGTCATACTGCCTGTCACTTATGTAGTCTTCAAGATTGACCTGGATTTGGTAACGAAGGGCTTTAATACGTTGTGGTTCACTGAGACCTTTTGCATCTGTGGAAGAAACTTATGATAGACTGATTACGAAAAAGTTAAGCAAATACAGCAATTTATGGTGCCATAAAATGCATTTTGATTTTTTTATTGCCATTATTCTGAATTAGAAACGTTTGTAATTCTGCGTTAACTGTTGGAGTACAAAAGTATGAAAACAGTAAGGATGTTTCTGATGAATCAAGGGGTAATTTTGCAAAGATATTTAAATGACTCAAAAACCACCTTGTAAATAATTTTGGTGTTTTATTGCGTCACAAACTGATTTTCTCCGAATCTATTGGACTGATAAAGTATAAATTTGGAAATATATGAATATAAATTTTGTGTATAGGGGATAATTTGGGAGGGTAAAAAAGTTTAGTAAGTATACCGTGTGACATATCATATGAAAGGACTTGTTATTAGCATCTCAAATATATGTTTATTATAATTTTAAAATCAATAGTTCTAAAGTTATTCCAGAAAATAAGTGAAAATTGACTATAACCCCCACCATCTCTGAAAACACTGAGGCTAAAATTTTTAGACAATATAGAAAATAAGTTTTTTACTTATAGATTACATAAAAACCTTATAAAGAGTCTGTGGTCTTAAACTCTAAAAATATCATGGAAAATCTCTTATTAATGTGGTATAAATTATCAAAGTGTCTTTCAAAAATTGACTTTTACTTAAAAAATCAATTACTTTCTAATGATTTTAAGCGTGTCTTGTACTCTATATCAAATTATTTCATTCAGATGGTTTTTATGGCGTCAATGGAAAGCATAAAGGAATTAAGTTTTAAGACAAAACTCATGTATTACTGGATGCCCTTAGATAAAATTAAATGCATTTCAATGAAATAATTTCAACTTTCTTACTGGCATACATTAACGCTATCAAACAAGGCTAAATAACTGGCCTCGAATAAACAATTATTGTCATTTAAGCTCATTACACATCACGTGGAAAAATTTTGAGTTTTGTTAAGTCAACATTTATAAGTTTTAATGAATACTACGGTTACTCGTAAGATAGTTTATGCAACTAACGCATATTTTTATATGAATATGAGTTAGTGTAAATAATTTCCTGTTTAAAAATTGCGAATTTTTAAATTTCAACAAATAGGTACTTATACTGTAGCAAAAAATTCAGAAATACATAATACTTTTTTGTCTGATAAACATTTATATAGATTTTATGTTTCTCACTGCAATTTTTAATGAAAACTAACTACATATGTAAAGATTTGGAAAATTAAAAGAAAATTTTTCTGTTTTCTACATCAGAAATTGATATTTATAGGTGCTAATATAATTATATAATACGTACCTACTTAAAATAACTTTTATAGTGCGTGGACATTCGTCTGTCAATATCAATTACTATCATAACAAGGATAATGCTTGTGTAGTATAAGTATACATCAAGGTTTTTTTTAAATATTTATTTATTGGCAACTGCATATATTTTTGAATATCTTTTCTAATTATATCGTAATTACGATAGATATACATCAAGTAAATTGCTGTGATATAAATTATGTGCCTTCTTATTTCTTTGGATGTTTAAAAGTTTTCCAAACATTACGAAAAAACTCTTGCAGAAAAATTCATGATATGGATTCTGAGTTAATCTTTGCATATTCCTCAAAAACTATTTGCAAATCATAGTATTTACATCTTCTTTATTCCTGATTCCTCCTCTAATAATAAATATCTACATAACTAGTCTTATATTATCTCAGAAGATGTCCTACCATCCCATCTCTCCTTTAATAGCCCCCTTTGTTCTCTTACTTTCTCTAATACCCCCTCATTTATAATTTTTTTTTACAATCATGAACAAAGCCGGGAATTTCGATTTTGAAAGTGACTAACATGATTCGTGCTCAAAGCCCCCGATCTCACAGGAATCCTGGAAGGACGATATATTCGTTTACACAAAAATGACTTATTTTTTTTTGTCATTCACTCCAAAATGTGTCCAAAAGTCTCAGCATCTCCTGAGACAGCTTTACACACGTTACAAACCATTGTTACTTAAAAACTGTTTTTCTTTTTTGTTGATAATCTTTTAGGTAAATTAACATTAAAATAGAACTGAAATATTTGTTATAAAGAATAAATTTAATATACATTATGCATAATTACCAAAATTTACAGATTAGTAATTGTGTATCTGTTAATATTTAACATCTGGAATTATGTAAAGGAGATTATACTTATTTACCTGTGGGTACAAGGCAAACACTTTCGAATGCGTTCGGATTTCTTGTCAATAGTTAAATAGAAAAATAGAAAAATGAGAGAAAGATAAACATTTCATCTGACGAAATGTGCAACTAGGCTGCATTTTCAAGGTGAAAGTCATTACAACACCTTGATTTGAAGCAACATTAAGAACATGATTTCGAAATGAACAAACAACTAAACGCACATGTTAATTTATATTTTAATAATTCATGTCTAATTTACATTAAAACTAAGTTTTGCGTAAAACTTTAAAGTGATGCGCTCCAAAGAAACTCAACATTGAGATCTAGTACCAAAAATTTTGATCCAACATAAATTTGAATATTAGTTGAATTGTAAAAAAAAGCATAAGATTTCAGTGATTTGGAATTAAATCCTGGATTTAAAAATTAAACTGAAAAATGACTTACTGGGATCAAAGAAGACGATGGCTTTGAGACAGGCGAACTCGGTGTCGTCAACCTGGACTTCCGTCATGGGTTTGACCAGCTCGTCGATGATCCGGCTCCCGACTCGTGAAATGTCCAAATCTGGTGACATCCGAGAGTCTGGTAACACCACTACTGTGTCGGATCATCTTATTATTATAAAGGCTTTACATTTACATACGGGTTAGGACCTTGCGAATTTGGAGGGCACAATAAGCTCCTATCCACTCTATTTTGTTAGCTCAACAAAACGCCTACTTACTGATGGTGGTTTGTTAATACGTGAACAGCTTCCATTAGGCAACAAATAATGTCCAAATCGTGTACAAAAAAATTAAGAGGTCACGTCAAATTGGAAACAACATTATTTTATGTGCAACTAGAAATTTTTACTTTAGAGAAATCAAACCAGACGATTTCCAAAACGTGTGAATTACTGTGGATTTCGCTTATAACGACGGTGAAGGGACCACTATAATTCCGCCGCTATTACTGAAATCCATTATATACGAAGGTAGAAAAAAGCAATAATAATTTTTGTGTTTAATTAATCTTTTCATCATTCATTGTTTCTGTTAAGATAAGATAAAGGAACTCGATGACGAATTGTTTATATTTATAGTGGCGTATTAGGTAATGTGGTTATAGGTATGGGTCTGTGCATTGAGGCGCACACCGCCACAACCAAAAAAAAAAAAAACTTTCGATTTGATGATTTTCTCATTAGTTCATAAAATTTTAGTGTGCGCAAACCGGAAAAGGCTCGTGTTTACACTAGGTCGCAATATCTGCATGGAATTTCTAAGAAATTGTGACAAATGGTTCATTAAAATTAGTCGCTATAACCGAAATCGGCGCTACATCCGAAGTCGCTATAGCCACATTATTTTTCCACTGAAAGTGCATATACTTTAAATTCAAGGGACTCAAGTGTAACGTCGCTATAACCAAAAGATCGTAACAACCGAGGACGTTATAAGTGAAATCCACTGCACTTATTAAAAATATGTATAGATATATTAATTGCAAGTAAATTTACTCAAATTTAAAATAATCCTGATTCTGTCCCATCCCCAGCGTTTTCTAACTGTACTGGGAATCATTACTGTATCAAATAAAAATAATTCAACGCATATTTTCAACTTTTAATCTTGAGTAGGTAGTTGGTGAGTTATTTTTAAAAACTCGTTTAATTTTAATTTTTTTCAACAGTGATAATACTTAACTATGAGTAAAATACATGCGAAATCAATTTTGCTCTAATTTCCTAACTAACCAAGTTAAAAAATAAAATAAATAAACCCGAAATTATTTTTTTAGCTGTGTTTTGGGAAACAATAATAAAAATTTCTCTGACAATATCTTTTATACTGTATTCTCAGGAAGTTATTTAATTCTGTCGATCAGTTTTGACAAATTTCTGCTGCTCTTACAATTTTTGAAAAAAAAAAATTCTTTTTCTTTTACTCATAAATATAATTTAAGAAAAATTTACGCTTTCTTCTTTTACTATTGGGATAAAAATAAATAAACAAAAATTAGAAAAGACATATTTTTAAATAATTCGACAACTATTCAAGATTTTGCTTAGAGAGGTAAATAACTATTATTTACTACAAAAACGATCCCCAAAATGTTGATAGAAAATGCTACTTGGAAGATTTTTTTCTATCCAAAATATCTGCCAGATTTTCATAGCTTTTAACATTACATCCACCATCTAATCCTTTAAATGTCTTTACATTACAAGCCGAATATTATTCACAGAAAATCCTTTTTAATAGCAGGTTACTTTCATTAAACATATTATCAATTTTTAGCAAAAAATTTTAGTGGCACATTTTGTACGCAACTTTGCTTACGTAATTGAGCAACCCAAATGTCCTCTTCCAATTAAACATAATTCCCAACTCTTCAAAAAATAAACCGATTCTATTTTGCATGCTTCTAATTGCATCTGTATGTAGGTATATGGATCCTATATAAAGCAAAACTACAGCAGCAGTAAAAGTAACCATGCCTCAGAATTAAAAAAATAAATAAAAATTACTATTTTATTTTATTTAAATTTACTTAAAACCTCTAAAATATGTGCATGCATTATTTTAGGAGTAGTTAAGTACATACTCCAAAAATTTTGTACAAAATGATAGAATTTATTTTAATAAACTGCATGCTTTACTACGGCCAACTCCCCTAGAAATCACTGAAGAGGGTAAATTATAACTGCAAATCCTTATTTCCAGTGCCTCTTTAACCTTTTCTTTGAGCAGAATGTACCCATATGTAAATGCCTTGTGAGCAGCCCTTATTTTACAAAACCAGCTTTATTATTATAGCATTGTATATACACATAAAGTATGTTTCTTTATTACATTTATAAATTTATTTTAACCCTGTGGAAAAATAGTGCTAAATTGTGAAACAAAGTCCTGAGAAGTAAGAAATTATAATTTTTTTTTGTAAATTATACAAAAAGATCATTAGCTTAATAACACCACAATTTATTCCTTTATGTTAAATTAATAAAATATTTTCCATATACAATGTCTCAAAATCATTTTTTTAACAGGGCATATCTCCCTTAATACTTCACTATGATTAATGTTTTGAGATATCATTTTAAAGACAAATTTTTCTACTAATGATGAAAAATACTCAAAAAGTTTAAAATTAATGTTTTCGTTAAAAACAAATTAAAAACTTAAACCGAGGGCGTTATCTTTCATTATTCTATGAAACGTTTAGTTTATTTTTTAAGATACAAAAAAAAATAAAGATTTAATTACAAATTAATTAATTCAAGTATGATACTATTGGTGCGAGTGGTGTAGAATATTAGGTATATATGTATTTTTTTTACTAATTTAATTACTTAATTATACCTTTATAACGACTATAATTTTATTGCATAAGTTTTTCTTCACATTACATCACGTCTTTTAGGTGACGATTCAATAAACAGGTTCTTGTGTTTGTTTTTAACCAAAAATGCTTATTTTTGTCACTAATTTTAGTATTAATTTCGATTTCAAGGCTATTTAATATAATTACGTAGACAGAAAATTGCATCAAATATGTAGATACTTATAGTATTTTATTTATATTTACGAAGGTATCGGTAATAATTATCAAAAAATGTATACCTAGCAGGTTTATAAAATTAATAAAGTATGAGCCACTTTGCATTCGAGAGATTAATTAAATACCTAATGCAAATTATTCGCAAGTACCTATGCAGGGTGTAAGGTGATTATATACATGAGCTGCATACAATAATTTATTACATAATACGTTCGCCCTCGCTTCTATTACATTATATTTGTCTACACTTTCGTTTAAGGATTATAAATTTAAGATTTAATGGGAACAGGCATGATTTTGTTACTTAAAAGTTTAATAAACCGTTTAAGTTCATGTGTTTTGGATCATAGAATAACATTTATTCGAAAAAAAATTTTATGAAATGTTTAGATTTTGTGTTATTTCAATAAAACTACGGAGACATCAACTGTGAGTCAGGCAACAAACCCGGATCGTCTACACATATGAAGGCAGAATCTGTGGATCTAGAGATTTGAAATTTTGCACAGACGATTCCGGTACAATGTATGCGAAGACTAAGAAAAAGTTAAAAAATTTTAACCCCTAAAGGGGTTTTAAAGTTTCACATAGACGTGTATTTTTTAGAAACTTTCAAGTTTTCGCGGATTTTCCTTAAATAAATGTATAGTAACAGGATGCAAACATTAAAAAGATGAAATAGGGTTTCAAATTTGGAATATCAATACATAGCCAAAAACGACTGGGTCCTGAAACATGTACATACTTTATACAAAAGGTCCTTACATTGTCAACGATATTTACAAATTTTTAATCCTTATAAGAGGGTAGTAAGTGCGTTTAAAAATGGAGGTACAGGTACAGATAAGGATTAATAACGATGAAAATAGATCTCCACATTAATTTTTTGTTGTTTTTTTTTTTAAGGATTATGAACAATCCAAAGATCATCAACTTTTTTACCATCCCCTCAATATTAGACTTCATAACTTATATTTTAATGTGTGCATATGATTGTAATAGACTAATCAAATAAATTCAATACTCGCCAAAATTCATTCCTCCCCTAATTCAATTTTATTGTAGCCTACTACTTTTATAATAACTATACAAAATTGATTGTTTTATAATTTGTTGTAAACAGGTGTCATCCAAAAGTCCGTTATCTCAATATAATTATGTATATATATTTTTCCAAAGAAGTGTGACTCAGTATCAGACTTTGTCCCATCCGTTTTAACGGAAACAGTAGGCTTCATGTTCCCTTCTGAACAAGACTTAATTACTCATTCATGATTTAACGTTGTTGATGTTGTTCCTTCCGGTAAGTGATAGTGATACTAATCATTATCTGACAATGTTAAACGCTTATTTTACTAATTGGATAAGATTATTTTCTGGATAAGAATATTAAGTAGATGGATGAGTATTGATAAACAGTAAAAGAATTATAAAAATGGAAAGTATGTAAATTATACAGAGTGTCTCCTGAAGCATTATATTTATAAGAAAAAAAAAAAACGTAGTCTTCTTTGAATTTTAGATATTATTTCCGGACAAATTTTCGTTTTCTTTTTCTAAAAATCCCTTTTGGACTATTAGGAATAATTTATAGTATTAGTTTTATTGTATTTATGTAGAATATAATATTTTATAGTTTAATTAGTGAATGATGCAATTTCTTTTTTAATAAATTCATTTAAATTAAACCTTTTATTAAGGTACAATTTCAAATTTGAGGATACTATATAGACATAATTATGCTGTATCGATGTTTTAATGTCGACGTTCATTGTAAATGAACAGCGGTATATTTTTACACAAAATTATTCAAAAAGGGAACTAATATTACAAAATTTAAATATAAACGCATTTACATACAACGTATTGTTTACAGAGGTTAAAGGTTTTGTTACCTTGCTTATTAATAAGGTATTTTTAAGAATTATGTATTTAAAAAAGGGAAAAAATGTCTGTTTGACTTAATTTACTTTCAAATATACCTAAAATGTACTTAAATTGAGATAATTGCAAAAAAAATTCTCTTAAGTGTTGCAAATAATTTTAAGTTTATGTAATTCATTGTGGTCATATTTAGTCAAATTAATCGGCCAATTTCCAAAATTAATTAAAAACAATTATCTCACAGAAAAGATAATAATTAATGATGCTGTGCTTCCTTCTCTAACAATTTAATTAATGCTACGTACATACTTTAAAATTTATATGATTAAAATGTTTGCATAAAAAGCAAAACATAATTTGGGATACTTCCTCATCCTCATGCGTTACATAATAGATTATTTTGTTATTGTGCGTGTTAATAACAAAAACGCATGATTTTTTACGATAACTTTAAATTTAGACAGACCTTGTGAAGTAATCAAGCTGAGTAAACAAGAAATAAATGTTATTTCTTATTTTTTTCTTCATTTCAAATTATACGAAATTTGCGTTAATAGCCATGTTCTTTCCGATTTTTAAAGGATACGTATTGGTAAAATTACTGTTTACTATTATCAACTGTGATAATAAAAAAAAAATAAATAAATAAAAAAAAAGTTAGTAAATAATAAAAATTAATTAGGCAAACATAATAGAAGTGATTTCTATAAAATAAACTGTCTTGGATAAATATATAGGCCAAAGTGGGCGTTCGTTAAACGTAAGTTTACACGAACATACTGATACAGTAAGAAAACGAAAATGTTCAACAGGATTCACAGAAAATTGCATCTGTAATATGTAATCCTATCCATAAGTTCAGTCTATATAGAATCATAATCCCAATAATTAAAAAATTAAATTTTTGTTTTCAAGAAGGATAAAGCAGCCAAAAAGAAATTCTGACTTAGTCCTCTACAGCATTTATTCAAAAAATTATTATATTAATGCCTTTTTATTTAACGTTCTTTAAATGAGTACTACTCCATTAAAATACGATTCTGAACGTTTGTAATGAATAAATATGGTAATTAAACATATTAAAAGTCATGTTTATAATTGCTTCGTCATTCAAATTAATATCAGACAATTATTTATTTCCTTGAAGTATATCTATCTATGTAAGTGTAGTGTAAATTCATTTGATGACAGTTTCTTGTTATAAAAAAATTACCGTTTAACAATAAAAGGGCATTTTTAATTTAACTTTCATGTAATTAAGTACTTAAAAAAGGAAAAAAAATATCAAACTACTTGTAAGTATTAATTAGTTGAATTTAGTCTGTTCTAAAGAAGAAATTATGTCCCCACGAAATCGACACCTTTTTTTTTGTATTAAAATTTTTCGGACAATAATTTCCAGAAAATATGCATATGTACAACGGAACAGGGAAAATACTTACTTTCGTAAATTGAAATAACTAATCGTAAGTACCTATAAAAAATGGGTACTTAATTATTACCTATTTATTATTTAAATGACAGTATATTAATGTTTTACACACAACTGTTACCACCTTCTAAAAGGTAATTATAAAATTTTTTAAAAACCACCGTAATTACGATTGCATAACAATTAATTACAAGAAACTATTTTATACGATCCGGTAAATAAGAAACGACTATTCTGTTTTTTTGTGCATTAGTAATGACACATCCACGCACATATTAACCATGACACCTCTAGGTACCATTATATTTTATAAGACAAATAGTATGAAACCACATAATGGTTATAAAATGTAAACACAAGTTGACCAGGAAGAAAAATTTGTATAAACACTTACAAAAAAAAAAGAATAGAAAAAAAAAACTACTTGTGTTTTTTTTTTTTGAAACTATCAACGGTTACGTCAAAATATTTTAAAATACAAATAATGAGATTTCCTTATATCTAATTATATTTATTCGTAAGGTGAAGTATACAAAAATTACATAAAGTTGTACACAAAAATTGATAACGATGAGAAACGAAACGTAGTAGATAACGACAGAAAAAATTCCAAAAATAGGAAGAATAAATATCCAATTTATTTGTTTACTAAAAAATTTTTGCCCCTGTTATTATTTTAACAAAAACCCGAAAAATAATTTAATGTATTATGTTTGGTTAGAAGATGGCGTTAAAGTTACATTTTAATAATTCAATAAACCAATTCTATCCTATGAATAACCTAACCTAACCTAACCTTTCGGTATTTTTTCAAGAAAGAAGGGACGATAATACACCCTGTACTTTTTGAGAGATCAGCAGTATTTATTGGTTGAATGAAACGATCAAAGTTAATACTAAAAAGTTTTGCCTTTGGTGAAAGGCTTCTTCAATCCTCACAGTAGGTTAGGTTACACCAAAGACAAAACGTCGGCTAGTGGCTTTACGTAATTAAAGAACCATTATCCTTTTTTGTATTATCACCGATTAAAGGTAGATATGGACATTAGTAAAGGTAAATAAAATTTTTATTAGCAGTAATAATCTATAGAAAAAATCCCTTTGACTCTTAGACAGACAATATTGTATATACATGATTTTTTCATTTATATGTACGTAAATTTTGGACTTTTTGGTAGTGAAAAATGTATTAGCAAAAATTTAAATAGTACTACATTTAAAAAGCTGGTTTTGCGTTCATAAAACATTAATGATTTAGATGACAGACACAGAAAACGAACACAAACAAACAAAAGAAATAAATGTAACTTACCAGGACAGTGTTTGGTTATGATACAATTATTTCCTAACAAAAGGATGTCTTTGAGATGCATGGACCTTCTTGCCAAACCCAGGAGAAGATGCTCACCGGCGTGAGCACGTAAAAGGGCTACCTATAAAGAATAATAAATAATAATAAAATTAAAATTTTAGGATTTTTAAGATAAAATTCCTTTTAGGATTTGTCATCTATAAATAAAATAGACAATGTTTTGTTCTGAGTTTTTATGTAATTCTATTAAAAATTAAAATTAATGTTGTTATTGTATTTAAATAAATATTGTCACATGAATATAAATATTTATTTAATTTCTACGTACATAAGTACATATGTATCTCACATGGGACATTTTTTGCTGGCTTTTTGGAACGTAACTCAAATTTAACAAATAAAACGGCTCGGGAAATGAATTTAGTGCGCGTCTATCGGCGAGCTTTTGAAGTTTACTCGACGCGGCGCACAATTCACGCGCCGATCATGGGAAAAGCGTCAGAGATTTTCGCGAGCCGAGTCAACGGAAGCGGCGCCGATCAGAGACGAGCTTACCGGAGCTTACTCCCTCCCTAGGCGCCGGACTTATCGTGTCATGCGCCTGGGGAAACCCAAGTGGTACACTACAATTATCCTATTGTTAAGGGCAAAAATGTCGTAACACGAAGAATTTTTGATATTATTATTATAATTTTTTTGAAAAATAGATATTTTAAAATTAAATCTATAATTTGAGGATAACATTTTAGTAACAAAAAGTAGATCATTAATTTCTAATTTTATGACTCAATTAAGAGAACTATTTAAAAAAGCTTGAAAACCAAAAAGGACGCATGTCATGATTATTTTTATGACACTATTTTTCCGTTTTCATATAAAATTTACTTTTTCATTTTATTTTATTGTACATATTATAACTTACCTGATCATCGAGTTGCAATTCCGTAAAAGCTGGTATATATTTGGCCCACTCCACCAGGATCAGCAGCTGCTGTTTCATTGAATCGCACACGTCATTGATACTTGCTAATTGTTTATTGGATAAGTCGTAATCGTTAACTGGCGACGATCCCATTTGCTGTTGATCAAAACATCAGAATAAATTATTTATATTCGGCAAGAGCAACGCATAATTAAAACGTCCATAAAATACTAATAAAACACAAATATTATTAGTATCGTACAGAAAGCTCGCCACGGCGCGTGGTACGGCGAGCTTTCCGGCTCGCCGAGTCTTACGGATCCACGTCAGGCGAGATTAAGTCAGCTTTTGCTGTTTTGACTCGGGTCACACGGTGAATGGTGTGGCACGCTACACGCTACACGGAACCCAGCTTAAGAATAGAGCAAAATAAAAAGAATAGTTAGAAGCTTTTGAAACGTTTTAGGTGAATGATGATGGTTTTTTAGAATCACTTTTGGGTTATTTAAATAAAAGTAATTTATCGTTTGGTTTAATTTCTCATAGAATCGAAGTTTTTAGTAGATAAATATCTTTCTGTAAAATTTAGGTAGGTACATATGAGTAAATTAACATGAATGAGTGAGCATCTAATTTTGTATGGTTTTTTAATGTTTTTAACGAATAGTTTGCCAGAATTTTCAAGGCAAAGACGGAAGTAAACAAATTAATAAATTGAATATCTAGTAAATAGATTAAAGTAAATGGTAGTACATTTTTGCTTTGGGATATTAATCTGTTATCGAACATGATTTTATTTAATTTTTGACCCTGCATACTGACTCACTCAATTTTAAAACGGAAGTAAAAAATTAGGAACATTTTAAATGTATCTGCAATTTGGACAATTTATAAATCTATGGTGAATATATTATCTCAAATGTTTTTTAATTATAATCCAAATTTATTATTGAATATATTGTCTATTTGAATTAGGTCTTGTCTTATATTCTTAAACTTGTAGACTATTTGAATATTAGAATAACAGAAGAATAATAATTTGATGTTTAATTTTTTGATTCGTCCTTAAAATTAACTTTAAAATCCATTCCAGCTGCAAAAATGGTTAGGCTCGAATTTTGGACACACTGTATGTGCATACAGTCTCCTTACATACAGTACGTATCATTAGAATGCGATTTTAATGTATTTTTAATTACAAAGTAAATATGTATTTAATTTCAAGTAATTTTAAGTTACGTAATATTTTTGATTGCCATTGCAATTAAGCAAATAGGGACCGACAATAACATTTTTTTTGGGTTAATAAAAACAAAGAGTTAATAAAAATTACACGCGTATCCTATATGCAATAGTCTTGCATAATTATTAGATACTAGAAGAACTAAACAGTTTTTACGATTGCTTAAATTTTTTGTTAAGATTTTAATGGAGAGAACAGAAGAAGTTAAAAAATACATGTAATTATTTAAAATTTAATTAAAATTAAGCGGAGGTAATAAAAAAAAAAACAAGATGATAATAAACAAACGAAATAACTTCCTGGTTCATAACATGATTTATTTATTTGTTACCAAAAAAATTAAATGGTTAATTACAAGTGTTAATCAGAATTAAAATTTATTTTTACGTAAAGTATGAAGTACGTATGGGAATATTCAACTTTTATTGAAATATACGTTTGAATTATTTATTACTCGTTTATTTCTTCATTATAAAAAAAAAAATCATCATAATTGCAACTTTTTTCTCTCCTTCGAAGTAGGTCATAAAAAAATATTTTTGATAAGAAAAAAAGGACCTTAGCCGTTGGAAAAAGATTTTGGGTAATTATTTAGAAGTGGGGCTCCACCTTCTTTTGGCCAGAAAAAATCGAAAAATCACCGAATCCGATTGTTTTTTTTTTTTTTAATTGTTCTACGTTTGAAAAAAAATGTAAGAAAATTAAAAAATATCGATTTCATTAATATTTTTTTATTCAAAAGTCCAGAAATGAAAAATTTCAACTTTTGATCAAAATTTTGACCAGGTTAGGTTAGGTTAGGTTAGGTTAGCAAAGTTATCATTTACTTCTCATAGCTGAAGGAAACAAGGCCATCTATTTTGACGGTTTATGATAAAAATAATTAGTGAATTTTAACATTAGAATGAGAAATAACATTCTTTATTTATAGCGAAATCGTCGAAAATTCCCCGAAGGAATAAAAAAATGGCCAAAGTATGTAAATAAATGAAAAATAAAAAAATTACTTAAAAAATTTTTTTTTTGTTTATAACAATGTTTTTGTTTACTTATAAACAATTATTGAAAATGTCTTCCCCCACCGTAAATGAACTATTTTGATGTATTAAAATGGTCTCCAAGGGGTGAAAATTTTTTTGGGGCCAGTTTTGTCTGGAGTCCCAATTCTAAATAATTACCAGATTTTGCATTAATAGAACAGAAACGACAAACAAGTACCAAAAATAATTCTAGAAGAGTTTTTTCTTGTGCATAATTTTTTATAATCCCAAAGTTTTGATGTTAAGATTTAATAAGACAAAATTGAACCTAATCGTACGTGGCGTGTTTGTTAATGTTTATATAATGGATTGTCATCATTTTTATTGTTTATTTAATTTTTGCATTTATGTAACTTTATTTTTACTTTAAATGTTTTCAGTGGTTGACATTGAAAAAAAAACTACTTTGAATACTTTAAAAGACTATAAAATGAGTAAAAACAATTTTTTATTACTTCAATTTTGCAAATTGTAAATTTTCTTGGAAAATAATAATTTAATAGCGTTGGAGAAGCGACTTTATACATAAAGTAACATTGAACAGGCGTTAAAAACATTTTAAGTTATATGTAAGTATATAATCGAATTTAATAAAAATGTTTTTAACAAAGAATTGTGTAATAGCAGACATTATCCACACATTTTTTTATTTATATAGATACACAGTAAATCACTTTATATTTTACTGTTTTTTCTTATTTAAATATTTATTTTTAGTTTCGTATTTCTATAATTAGGTATTTAAGTTTCACGTTTATCACTCATGACCTGACGATGAGTTTAACTAAAGATTGAGAATATTAACAAACACAAATCACTTGCGTGCTCACGTACAGTCAATTTAAATACTGGGAAAAGGCTATTAAAAGCACATTTGGAGCACGCTTCTGTACCTACATGAAGAACATGAAGATAAAATAAGAAACGATCGAAATATGGTACTTATTATTAGCGGGAAATGATGAAAATACTTTTTTTTTGAAAAGATTAGAAATGAGAAAGTGTTATTAATGGATCAAACAATACGAAAATAGTAACAATTATTTGCCAATGCTAAAAATTCGCACAAATGTTCTTCTGATCTTCCTCTACAAGAATTCGTGATTAAAAAAATTTTTGCACGATAAATACCTCGGCTATAAAATTAAAACAGTTTCCCACAAGGACCTCTCTATCTGACGTTGCGCGTCAGCGCTCTGGCCTTCAATAACGATGGCAACGCTTTACTTTTTGAATTTATTCATCATTTACTGCCAAATATTTATATCTATCAGATAATGTTGTAATATTGCAAATAACCAACAATTATCATTTGTTATAGTTATAATTGAAATAATCAAATAATTTTACCTCTAGTGCTGCTCCAACTTGTCTCGAAAGCATTTCGGCGTTGAGTAAAGAACTGACGGAAAGACCGTTCCCTTGCGTGTTGTCTTCGTAGCTGGGTCGTCGACAACTTATCCTGTCCCTTTCGTTTTGAACAGCTGAAAAGAATAAAAAATATTAGAAGAAATAATTTTTTTTTTTTAAATTAGGTAATTTGTCTACCTTCTTTTTTCATCCCTGCTTTGAAACATTTTCTTAATCGACAATATCGACACTGATTTCGTTTATCCTTGTCGACGACACAATTTCTACTGAACCTGTAACAAAAGAAATAATAATAATTTACATACTTATAACTCTCAAACGACGTTTACTGTAATCATTTAATTTTTTTCTGTGTGAATATTATTCCTTTTATTTTGTTGTTGTTGTTGTGAGTACATAAATCTTGATAAAAAATATTTTTAAGGACTTTATCGTTAAATAAATAATTTAATATCATATCTAATAAGAGAAACAAAAAAACAAATAATCTTTTTACCTGCATGTGTAGAGATGGTTTTTCCGAACGGAGCGCCTGAAAAATCCTTTACAACCATCGCAAGAAGCTGCTCCGTAATGTTTGCCGGTTGCTCGATCGCCACAGATGGCGCAATGTTGACTTAGAACGCCTGTGCCGGTATTCCCCGCATTCGTTGAGTTGCCCAGTGACGCCGCCATTGAGCTATTGCTCGCGGCCATGTTCATTTCCGAATCTGAAAATAAATTAAAACAATATAACTTTATGGAATAAATATTTATACAATAATTCTTATTATAAGTTATTACTAATTTATGCTTATTATTTATTTAGTCTTAAAATTAAACTTATATTAATTGTTTTAAAAGTTCAATAAAGAAACGTGTGTATCAGTAACAAGTAAACAAATGTCTCTAAGACAAAATTTATTTACAGTAAAAAAATAAAAATTCCGTAAATATGATGAAATTAGTTAATAAACAAATAAAAATTCCGTTAAACCAATCATCTCATCATGAATTGATTTTATTTATTAATAATCAAGATAATGCGTATAATGTATATTTCTTGGATTTTATTATAGACGAAATAAAATCAAATGTCAGTAAATTGAAATTGAAATTTTTGTGAAAATTAAGTAAGTAGAAAACAGTCATTTTTTGTCATACTAAAAGGATTATTTTGTTTAAATAATTGTTTTGTTATTATTTGATAAAAATAAAATAACAAAATAAAAAATATTGTTGGTAACAATTACCACTATAGAACACACTATAAAAACAGCAAATCCACGCCCTTTTTTACATGAAAATAAAATTTAATTTTGTTTGCGTTCATAATATCCAAGGGATTTGAAGGATAAATTTCAAAGCTCGTGGCCGTTTCGCTCCTTTATTGTTACTTCATCAGCAAATCATTTTAATCTATTCAGCTATCAAAATATCAAGACGATAGGTAGAAATTTCAAAAAAGTAGGTATTAGATACAATTTCCCACGTTTTACAAAAAAAAAAAAAAAACAATGGCAATAAGAACTACAACCTTTTAGTTGAAATTTTAGCGAATTTTGTCTTTATTTTAATAATGATACACAATTATTTTCAACTATTTCCGATAAGTAAGAAATCTAATGGTTTCGACAAAGAATACTGACCAAGTAAGTTTTTTCCATAAACTTCTTAATTCCTCAAGAGCAGTCTCTCAACTTGGGGTAGAGACCCCTTGGTGGTCGCGTTTAGAAATATGAAGGGTCCTAATATTTTTAGTGAACAAGATCTGTACACAAAATATCCCTTACAATTCTTTCTTATAGTTATGGGTATTTAGGGGGTTGCGTCTCTCAAAATGATCCTCTAGTATTTTTAAACAAAGTTGTTACAACCAAAAACAATATATTAACATTACCATACAGTTATTCTTTTTTAGACGAAATATAGGTACCTACTTAGAATTCTGGTTGAAAATTCCATTTCCATTCTATTATTATATTCTATGTATTTGAATATATAAATATTAAAACGAATCGTCAAATTAAACAAAATTAGAAAAAAAAAAACGAGGAATGCTATTTAGAAAATTTAATTTTGTTTGCGTTCATAATATCCAAGGGATTTGAAGAATAAATTTCAAAGCTCGTGGCCGTTTCGCTCCCTTATTGTTACTTCATCAGCAAATCATTTTAACTATCTTCCTTACGTTGTAATGTCGATGAATTAATTGTTAACTATAAAAAAAATCAACCTAATAATCATGCTTTTCAGAAACAATTGGAAGAAAAAGCTGAAGAAACAACATTAAAGTGACGAAACGTCCAACGAAATTTAAACATCTTTATTTTGAATAGAATTAAAACAACTTGAGGTTTTCTGTAAGTCAATGACTATCTTTGAACTTCGCACATTTTATATTTGGTAGAAAATTAAAAAATGAAATCGGAAGTGGAACCAAATAAAACTTTAAATTTGACACTTAAAATTATAGTGGGTACCTACCTAATATGTACAATTTTATGAATTTATATGATAAATAAAAATTAATGTAAATTAAAAAAAACATCTTGGCGTGGACAAATAAAAAATAGATAACACTATAATTTTTCTAATAAATTTCAAGTAATTTTTTAATCGACGATATAAATTATTTAAGGGTGAAGTGTACAAGACAACAACTCACAATATCCAAACGAATAATAAAAACAAAAACACATTACAAATTTGTATTTGTTGTTTCCACAATAACTATTATTTGCCTTCCTCAAGTGATTTTATAACCAAAAGGTTTTTTTTTTCTGAAGATTTATATAAAATTAATTAATCCGTTCATTAATAACATTAGTAATCTTTTTTTGTTTAATTTAACACCTACTATAAAATTTCCTGCAGGCAGATTCTCATTGTGTATCGTTAATAATTTAATAATTAAATAAAAATAAAATACCAAAAACATTTCATAAAAAAAAGTCAAATAAATATGTAACAGATTGATGCCGGTTTTTTGTCCCAGTAACACATTTTTTTTTTGAAATTTCAGTAGCTTTAAAGAAAGCCAACTTTTTTTTTAAAGAGATACAGTGCCAACTTCTATAATAGTACAAACGCTATTTAATATTTTTTTTGTTTATTTGTGTCACTAAAGATTTTTTTAGTCTTTACAAAAAATTTACAATAAATAAAGTATAAATAGCCAGAAAGAAAATAGGGTTAAACCCTTTTTTTTTTGTTAAATTTAAAAGTGCAGCTCCTTTTGTGTGACATTTTTAGTTTAGAGACTATTGGGGGTGATTGAAAAGTTCGATTATGGTTACTTAAATTTGGTTTTAAGGGAAATTTTTTCTAGGACCTGGCACCACCTCTATGCTCCTGTATTGAAATTGTCGTCCCAGGCACCAAAATTTATCGCTTAACATTGCTGTGAAATTTAGCAAAAATTATCAAAAACTAACCTGATATATCAAACATTTCGTACGCTTCTTTAACACTGAATAAATAATCTTCATCCATATTGAAACGGTTAAAGTTCAACGACACAACCGGCCTTTTTACGAGAGAATAAAAATCACATTGGATAGGTCAGTTTCGAAGACAAATACATAATACAGTAAAAAATAAGTACCTACAAATTTACTCGTAATGCATCCGAGCCAGATTTTGCATGTGAACTGACTATTTAAAAAAAAAATCTAGTGAAATGTGACGAACTTTTTTGAAAATAGTTTATCTTCACTTGGATCGGCTGTATACAAGTGGGCGTGCATTTTATACAATTTATGTTTACTTAAACCTTAAATTTACTTACTTACGACATTGGCAAACAATTTACTTTAAATATTAGTTTAGAAAATGAGAAGGGAAAGTTTTGGCACGGTTAACTTCGTCTATAACAATTTAATTTTTGACAACCAAAAAAGTTAAAAGAAATAAACTTTGCTGTTCGTAAAAAAAGTCCTACACAATAGTCACCAATAATGAGTAAGAAATAAATTTTTGTGAGGGACTCGTACACGAAGGAAAACAGCTCACAACACGTTGTGGTCACTGAAAAACATCCAGATTGGGAAATTCTTTTTTTTTTTTCAAAAGGCTCATGATATATGCTGTGGTAAACACAGAAACATGCGAAAGGGATACAGATTTGAAAACTGTTTGAGTTTACGGTTTTTGTATCTAATAAGCAAGACATAGATTTGACACTCGCATCTTTGGATAGCCCTAGGATCATACAATGACTGTCATCCGAAAAAAAGTTTATGAGGTGTTTAGATTTTCAATTATCTCAACAAAACTGCGGAGACATCAACAGTGAATCACGCAACGAACCCGGATCGTCCACATATGTGAAAGGCTGCAGCAGTACAAACCCCTGGACCTAGAGACTTGAAATTTGGCACAGGGGTTCCTTAAACAACATTTTAAGAAATGATTTTTTATAATTCCACCCCTAAAACACCAAAACGAAGGTTAAATGTTTAATATACACGCCAATTTTGAGATCATTCAAGAATCTTTAAAATTTTTGTGCAGGTTCCTTATATATGCAAAAAAGACTCATGTAAGTAACTGACACCTAATAATCGCTCTTTAAAAATTAACGATTACTGCCCTGAGTCATAGTGTAGGTACTTAGATAATTGTCATTTTGGGAAGGGTCACTGCAAGCTATGACATTAGATCAGGAAAGATTTATAAAGTACGAAATATGTTACTGACAATATATTTTGTGACCCAAAAAAATTTGAAAGCTGTTTGAGTTTACGGTTTTTGGGGTCAAAGGTTATCTAATAATGAAGAAAGAGATTTGACACTAGCATCTTTCGATAGCCGTTGGGTCATATAATGATTTTCACCCGAAAAAAAGTTAATGAGGTATTTAGATTTTTAGTTATATCAACCAAACTCCGGAGACATCAACAGTGCGTTAAGCGACGAACCCGGATCGTCCATATACGTGAAAGGCTATAGCAGTACAAACCCCTGGATCTAGAGACTTGAAATTTGGCACAGGGGTTCCTTAAACAACATATTAAGAAATGATTTTTTATAATTCCACCCCTAAAACAGCAAAACAAAGGTTAAATGTTTAATATAGACGCTAATTTTGAGATCATTCAAGGATCTTAAAAATTTTTGTGTAGGTTCCTTATATATGCAAAAAAGACTGATGTAAGTAACTGACACCTAATAATCTTTCAATAAAAATTAACGATTACTGCCCTGAGTCATAGTGTAGGTACTTAGATAATTGTCATTTTGGGAATGGTCACTGCAAGCTATGACATTAGATCAGGAAAGATTTATATAGTACGAAATATGTTACTGACAATATATTTTGTGACCCAAAAAAATTTGAAAGCTGTTTGAGTTTACGGTTTTTGGGGTCAAAGGTTATCTAATAAGCAAGGCAGAGATTTGACACTAGCATCTTTTGGTAGCCCTTGGGTCATGTAATGATTTTCATCCGAAAAAAAGTTAATGAGGTATTTAGATTTTTAGTTATATCAACCAAACTCCGGAGACATCAACAGTGCGTTAAGCGACGAACCCGGATCGTCCATATATGTAAAGGGCTATACTAGTACAAACCCCTGGATCTAGAGACTTGAAATTTGGCACAGGGGTTCCTTAAACAACATTTTAAGAAATGATTTTTTATAATTCCACCCCTAAAACGGCAAAACAAAGGTTAAATGTTTAATATACCCGCCAATTTTGAGATCATTCAAGAATCTTAAAAATTTTTGTGCAGGTTCCTTATATATATATGCAAAAAAGGCTGATGTAAGTAATCTTTCAATAAAAATTAACGATTACTGCCCTGAGTCATAGTGTAGGTACTTAGATAATTGTCATTTTGGGAAGGGTCACTGCAAGCTATGACATTAGGTCAGGAAAGATTTATATAGTACGAAATATGTTACTGACAATATATTTTGTGACCCAAAAAAATTTGAAAGCTGTTTGAGTTTACGGTTTTTGGGGTCAAAGGTTATCTAATAAGCAAGGCAGAGATTGACACTAGCATCTTTCGATAGCCCTTGGGTCATATAATGATTTTCATCCGAAAAAAAGTTAATGAGGTATTTAGATTTTCAGTTATATCAACCAAACTCCGGAGACATCAACAGTGCGTTAAGCGACGAACCCGGATCGTCCATATACGTGAAAGGCTATAGCAGTCCAAATCCCTGGATCTAGAAACTTGAAACTTGGCACAGGGGTTCCTTAAACAACACTAACTAGGATTAAGAAAGGATTTTTAAAATTCAATGCGTAATATGGGTTTTTTTAATCGATATAGTTTATACATATTATATCGTTTTCCAATCATAGGAAAATATTTGCTTTAAACTTAAGCAACTTATAAAAACACGTTAATACTTAAAACGAATGAAGTAATGTAGATTATGCAGTTGAGTGCATTTTATTTTGTTTACTTATAGCAGTTGTTGCCAATTGAACACATGTATACTTTTTGCAAAATTGGGTAACTTTAACAACTATTAGGCGGCTCTAGATTGTTAAAATGTAACGAAGTTTGAAATTACATTTTTCGTATAGGCAGACGATGCTGACATTATAGAACGTCCTCAATAATTCGTTTGGCACTTTGCAACAAATCTAAGAATATCTGCCAAAGCCAAGTTTCCTAATACTTCTGTTTGTCAGGAATATTATGGTAAACAAAATTCTTCGGTCTTTGGAATTATACCAACACCTTTCCTTTTTCTAACGTTTTGTATAATATTTTTAACAATTTTCTATGTATTTGTTAGCTAACTCAAACTGTTGGACTTAATAAATGGATTTTCGAATTGGATAAGAATTATTTTAATGGTCCTAACATTTCTAAGGATCATCTAATTCTAATTTATATTTGCTTTTTATGATGTTTAACAAATGCATATAAAGTGTAAACTCTATGTAGCGACACATTGTATGACGTTATTGAGAGTTGACGTTAAATCGAGTAACGTCTTTCCCTAAATCCGGTCCTTATTCTTTTAAATCTTACAAATTTGTGTTATTATCCTGTATTGTAAAAACGTCCTTTAATGATGACGAAATTTTGCCGCATTTTACATGGGAATTAATTCGATGGAATTAAAGGAAAAAAACAGCACAGATAAAAATAACAAAATAAATGGAATTTTTTGTGTTATCAATTATCATATTTTGAGTAGGTGACATGTGCGCATCCTTATCTGCATTGACATGAAAAAGAATAACGACACAATAGCAAGTGATTTTACTACATAATAAGTACCTAATAATGTGTGCTTATATTTGTACCTAAATGTATATATAAATAGATATAATCAGTGTGGCCTTCTAGTTATCGTTCTTATAATAATCCTACAATTATAACGGTAATGACGCTAAAATATCAGAAAAGCTTCAGTTTTACTAAAGTTAGAGAGCCGTCTAAAATTGCGCTGCTATCATTACCTACATAATATATAGGGTGTCCACTAAAGATGCAGCCAAAATTTAAGGGGTTATTCCTTGGACTATTTTAAGAATATTTTGTCCTTTGATGATTTTTGAAAAACCGCTTTGTTTCGATGATACAGGGCGAAAACCATTTTCGAGAAAATCAATGTTGATAATTTTTATCGAATGCAAAGACATTGTACGATGCAAAAACTGCAGGTTTTTTATTATTCATTTTACAGGCGAAGTGTATCGCAACTTTTTGGAACACACGCTCCCTGAGTTTTTGGAAGATGTACCATTGGCAACAAGAAATAAAATGTGGTTTATGCACGATGGTGCACCAGCTCAGCGCTTTTAGTATAGTTGCTCGTCACTTTTTGACAACAACATACGGAGATCGCTGGATTGGTCGAGGTGGACCTCACTTATGGCCTGCTCGTTCCCCGGACTTAAACCCTCTGGATTATTTCTTATGGGGACACCTAAAGTCATTAGTTTAGACTACTCCAGTGGAAAATGTCGACGATTTGAGAAATCGGATAATTGCTGGGTGTAACACAATACGAAACGACCCAGGTGTGTTTGAACGAGCCCGACAATCAATGAGGAGAAGAATAGATTCTTGTATACAAGCTGGTGGTAATAATTTCCAACAATTTTTGTAGATTAAAAACAATTACTTGTAATCTTTCAGAATAAAATGTTGTTATTGTCGAAAATAGTTTTCGCCCTGTATCATCGAAACAAAGCGGTTTTTCAAAAATCACCAAAGGACAAAATATTCTTAAAATAGTCCAAGGAATAACCCCTTAAATTTTGGCCGCATCTTTAGTGGACACCCTGTATAAATAAACTAATAAACTTTTTTACGAAATATCGAAACGATTGAAAATTATTTAATATTTGATGACTATTCCTCACTTTAACATTCAATATTGAAAAAAAAAGTGTTTCATCAATGTACTACAATTAATAATTCTTATTACTTATTGGACAATAATTTGCAATTCGTAATAAAAACTGTTTAAAGTAAATCAGTAAAACAATTTAAAAATTGAGATACATGGTAACTTAGGTACATTTATTCCATCAGATCTCAGTGATTTAATGTCATTTTCTCTCTTCTGCATTAAAGAGGGTTGAAAAGTATGTGGATATAAACTACAATGACACGTAAATTAGGGATGCATGGGATTCTAATATAATTTTGTTGCTTTTGATATGTTTATCAAATAAAATTGTAGATATAATTAAGCTATCAAAATATCAAGACGATAGGTAGAAATTTAGGTTTGGAATGAAGAATCGAAATTTCAAAAAAATAGGTATTAGATACAATTTCCCACGTTTTACAAAAAAAAAAAAAAAAAACAATGGCAATAAGAACTACAACTTTTTAGTTGAAATTTTAGCGAATTTTGTCTTTATTTTAATAATGATACACAATTATTTTCAGCTATTTCCCATAAGTAAGAAATCTAATGGTTTCGACAAAGAATACTGATCAAGTAAGTTTTTTCCATAAACTTCTTAATTCCTCAAGAGCAGTCTCTCAACTTGGGGTAGAGACCCCTTGGTGGTCGCGTTTAGAAATATGAAGGGTCCTAATATTTTTAGTGAACAAGATCTACACACAAAATATCCCTTACAATTCTTTCTTATAGTTATGGGTATTTAGGGGGTTGCGTCTCTCAAAATGATCCTCTAGTATTTTTAAACAAAGTCGTTACAACCAAAAACAATATATTAACATTACCATACAGTTATTCTTTTTTAGACGAAATATAGGTACCTACTTAGAATTCTGGTTGAAAATTCCATTTCCATTCTATTATTATATTCTATGTATTTGAATATATAAATATTAAAACGAATCGTCAAATTAAACAAAATTAGAAAAAAAAAAACTAGGAATGCTATTTAGAAATAGTTTTATGAACAAAATAGAGTTTACTGTAATTAAACAAAAGTTTTGAATCAATAAACAAACATTTGTCAATAATGTTTTTTACTTTATCTAAAAACCCTTGCAGAAATTAATATATAATACCACAGATGACCAAACATAATATTTTTTTTAAATATTATATTATAATTAATAATGTATCGGTTGGGTTGACCCCAGCCTAAAAAATACTGTGATTTTTTTTTGATATTATTAGTTTATGAAACTGATGGAAAAAATGACTTGGTACCAATATTGAGTGTTTAATGTAATATCTTTCACAAGGATAGTTCTCCTCAAAAACCACATGTTGACCAACAGCTAATTGGGCTCAAAAATCGTCATTTCAGTCTCTTATTTTTAGACAATAGTTTACCAAAGTTTTCTGATGTGAAGTAACGATTTACGCTAAGAAAATCCTTCTCTTTAGCAAAAACATACAAAGAAATATTTCTATAATTAATATGAAAGAAATTAACACTAATATTCCATTTTACGAGCAATAAATACATATTTTTATATTATTATATTTTTTTGTTTTAGAGCCTAAACAATAGAAGAAGAAGTCATGTTCAAACAAATGTCCAAAAATACCAAATTTTCTCGAAAATACACATTTGAACCCACATATTTCTACCTTGTTGTGGTATAGTGGACACACAAAACTAGTTAGTACCCATTATTGTTCAATTAACTAATTAATATGCCAAAATGGTTAAATTTTCTTCTTGGTATTTGGTAGGTATTAATTTAAGAACAATTCTTGTGAAGAATTATAACTTTTACTTTTTATTGATTTTGCACTAAGTACATTCTAAATTCACGTGGACTTTGTTCAATACAATTACATATTTAATATTAATGTAACATAATTACGTAAAAATAATAAAGACGTGAGTAAAAGACGCCAATCTGTTAATATTCATTTTTATTCAAATGAACTGCATAAGAAAAATAATTACAACAACAATTGTTTAACAACAAATAGGGCGTTATTTTTGGCATGTAAAATATGTTCAGGCCATTGTAAAACTCTCAGACAATAGCTATATAATTGTTTATAACTATACAACAAAGTGTTGTAAAATAGATTTTATTGAGAAGCTGCGATTAAACATACTTTTTTTATCCTTTGAAATTTTTACACATGTTTAAAATGAATGAATTTTTCAAATATAGAACGATCAATCGTTTGAATAAAATTAGACTGTCGAGGAAAATTTGTGTTTGTCGGTTATTTTTAACATTGTTTGGCAGTTTTTCAGATCTCTTAGACATCTTGTCCTGGCTAAAGAATCGCCACATACATTACTTATTATGACCTTTCAAATTGTTAAACTTTTCTATTGTCGTATATACATATTATATACATATATAAATAACAATAGCAATAAAAATAGCTTACGCCCTTTCGATTTTTTTGAATAAAAAAGGATGCAGGTTAGATTAGGTTAGGTTAATAACAATATTTTTTAATTAATAGTTATTAGTTACGTACCAGCAAATGTTGTATTTTATTATTAATAAATAAATCATTAGTAGGATGATTTTCCGGGCTGATGAGCCGTGGTTTTCCAACTTACGAATTCCACTGGACCACGGCTCATCAGCCCGGAAAATCATCCTACTATTGACTCCGGCCGTGAAAGCCTCCAAGCATATAAATAAATCATTTATGAAAAATTAATGTTGAATGTGTCATATGTGTCGTATTTTAGGAATTTTCGCCGACACTTAAGCAGTAATTAAAAATAGATTTCGACACCTATAATTACGATTTAAATTTAATCATTTCATACAAAAGCAAGTGCCATTTCGAATACGAATGGAACACTAGTGTTCTAGTGTCTAGACTAAACGTTTTAAACAGTTTGGCATAAAAACACAAACTTTTATGTATATATAGTATTCAAGTATAGAAAAACAGTTATTTCTGTGCGTCTAAGAATGGAACTTTTAAGCGAAAGTTTAATTTGGCTAATTCTGAGAGAAAATATGAGCGTTACATAACGTTTTGGGCTGTTTACCTATTTATACGTTGAACTTATACATATTGTACTTTTTATTTTATTTTAATTAAAAAAATATACTAAATAGTATACAAGCCGTAGATATTAGCATAATAAGAACTATAGACTATTTTTATTACGAATAACGGGAATTTGGGCACTTGGCTGACCAAATTATCAAATTAAAGTTAAAGGGGTTTTGTCCCATTAGTTACAAAGGTATTTGAAAACTTTTGTACAAATTCCATAGGTAATTCAAATTATGTTTGGTTAGAATTCTGTCGAGACGATTATTAGACGCAGATCCTGATTTGAAACTTATTAGTCCTCATCAGAGCGCCATACGAAGCTTTGACAGAGTAACGACCAAGCAGAGTCTTATTTGTTCATAAGCTTTCTGGAAGTTGAAGGTTTTTTAATCAAAAAATCAAATAATTAAGAAAACAGTTTTTTAATACACGTTACCAAACATTTTTTTCTTATCTTTTCTACGTTATTTGTATAGGTAAGTTATATTGATGACGTTAATAATAATTTCTATCAGTACATTCGCAATTGTAAATTCACTACCTAAACATTTTACAAGGTGTTTATTTATTATCTTTATATTTTTTGTCATGAAATAAGTACAAAATAGTTTACGATGTTTTGTTGAAAAGAAATTAATTTATTAATAATTAAAATTTAAAATAAAAAGCGTTAAAGTAGAATTATTTTTTCAACAGAAAACGTATAGCAAGTGTAGAGGTGCAAATATTTTTGTTTAATTTAAAAACTTTACTATAAATCAAACAAAAATTCCTCTTAAGAATTTCGAATTCTGAAAACGATATCTCTTTTAAAGAGACACGGATTTCCCCCGTCTTAGTTTTGGTATTTCATACGGAATAATATAACAATTAATTATGCAAAAACGTTTTTTAAATAAAAAAAATTGTTACTAAACTTTTGTTCACTTTTTAATACTATTTAAAAAAAAAGAAAATTTCCCAATAATTCATTTTGATAAAACATTAAAAGAGAAATAAAATATGACGATTAGGATCGATACAATTTACAATCATTTTCGAAGAATATTAAAAAACGAAATGAATTATTTTCAGTTAATATGCAAATTTATTATGTATTTGCTAGGATTCGTATCTTGGAAAATTTCGAATTTATATAATAATTACTTAATTTATTAGAAAGCACAAAAAAAAATAGAAAATCTTACATCATTTCTAAACACAGCATCCGAAAGGAATTTTACATATTTAAATATGATTAATAATAGACCAGTTCTGATAAAAATGTGTTCAGTTTCCAATGTTTATCACTTTTAAACTAATTAATTAATTTTTACTAAAATATCTTTAGGTACCTAGTACAAATTTCTAGCTAAAAGTTTGTCTAAGGTCAGAAGTCAATACAAAAAAAAAAAAAACAGAAAATACCTCAAAAAAAAAAATGTTATGTAACCACTTATTAGCAAATCATGTATCTTGTCACTTCTTCTATACACACAAATGTATAAAAGTATATAAAGGAAAATCACATCTATAGGAGAAGAGATTGTTGTGTCATCTTCAGGAGATACATACTTAACATTGCTGAAGATTTTATTGGATAAGTTAATGGCGCGAGTACCAAGATTATGTAATTATGTATTTGCCAACATAATTACGTAAAAAAAAATTTGACCTGAATTATTAGGCTAATTTTCACTGAAAATATATTGACCTTAACCTTCAATAACTTCACGTATTGTGAGCATTTTATGCAGATGTTTGGCCAGATTAGATAATTTTTAGCCGATAATAAAGCAACGTGGTTTGGGCTAGGTTAGTGGTGCCAATGTACAAATTTATAAATAGATTTAAAAATGTTAAATACATGTAAATGTCATTAAGAGTACATACCTGCTATGTATAAAAAAAAGTACCCATACGTATAACTAAATAGGTATCTATTAACTCTAATTACATTAGCTAGTTAATGTGAATTTATTGATTGAGCGATCAACAAAATTTATTAGTGGAAATTTATAGAGCATTTAAAGATCCAAAAAATATCGATCTAGGTATTCGAAGGATTTTCTATAATTATGGACATGGGTTCTCCAGTCAGAAATTCCAATTATTTTGGAAAATTAACTCTTAAATCTGAATATGTAAATTACATAAGTTATTTAATATTCTAAACGTTTTCTCTAATCCAATACAAGTACTTTACAATGGTAAATATATATATTAACCAAAATTTATTGTAAAAAAAGCCTTTTTAATTTTTTTTCTCTTCTATTTAATATTATTACACTTAACTTGCCATTCAATGAATGAAATGTTTGGTGGTTCAGTTTGATTATTATTTTTAACATTGTTTCTGAAAACATGTTCGAATTTTTTAAGTACTACACATAGTGGAATGCGATAAACAGAGAATTTTGGCCACCCCCTATTGTGGGGAATCACAGAAGAAACATACTAATCGAATGGAAATTTATGGTAGGTAGGTAATGTGCAATTTTTCAGAAATTCAGCCGAGAAAAATATATTTCTGCCCATGAGTAACATCTCAATCTAGATTAGCAAATTACATACTTAATTAAATTGTAGAGATTTAATTTAATAAGAGAGTTTATTCTTTAGAAAGGACAAACAACCAAAATTCTGTTAGATTTTTAAAAAAAGTTTATTTTATTTCATCGAACCTCATGTTAATAGATACACAAAACGAACACAATATTTTATTATAATATACGTAAGGTCGAAAAGAAAATATGTAGTTAGTCCCTACAAAGATATTTTGTAACTCTGCATCGCGAACATAGCCGCTCAAAATTAGATAGAGTGAATCGTAACCGCTATTTTTTTTTTATAAAATCCACCCCAATCCAAAGTCGAAATACTTCATAAATCGAAAACCCTCTAACTTACCCCTAAAAGTTCGACTTACAGAGATTCTACTGTAATATACTTATGTAAATATTGATTTCTAATTGATTTTAAAATTACATATATATTAAGCACAGCTTCAGTTTTGTATAAATTTATAAATTAATTAATAACAATAATTAAAAGACTTCTAGCAAGTAGATAATATACAATAAGTGATAAAATGATATTTTAAAAATTGTTTTCTAAATAAAGTATTATTTCACATCAGTCAAAATTACTAATGGTGCGGAATTGTTTAGTAAAGATAATCAAAGAATGTAGGTACTACATACATACTTGTTTTGAAAATTACTGGTTAGTATGTTTGCAGACGTTTCGTTAGTTCCAATGTCACAGAAAATCTTATCAATTATTGTTTAAATATGCTCACTATTCCAAAAATGTTCCAATAAAATTATCAATCGATTTTCTGCAAAATTGCAAGACGTAGTTATATGTCTAGTTGATATTTAAACATTTAAATAATTGAAAGCTTTTGAAGATCAATAAAAGTCTCTTAATTGAAGTGCTGAATTTAAATTAAGTAGAATCGATGTGTTAAGTTATTGGAAATTAAAAATGGCAGACAAATAACAAAAAAAGGGAAAAATGCCCAAAAGTCAACAACGTCAAAAATTCACATCTCAACTTCTACTAAACTTTTTTTAAACTGCCAAGTCACAAAATGATTGTTAGTAGATATTTTATTTCAAAATATTTTGCAATTTGATAATATTAAAATGGCTTAAATATAATAACTCAAAAACTTTTTACGCTATTTTTGAAAAAAAACCAAAACATTCAGTTTTACCAAAAAACCTTGGTGGTGGTATCCTTGAAAATGTGCCATACCAACATATTTTATGCCAATAAAATAATTTTGACCCTGGCGTCAAATAAAATCTGCCATCAAATTTTGATTGTAAACAAAAATATACGTATATAAATTGGACAGTAATATTGTTACTAATATTAACCTTTTTGTTGTACAATAAAATTACAAAATTACGACGAGTCCATAATTATAAACTAATACATAGATGCATACGTGTGTGACACGTGTATAGATATCTTTCTACAATTAGTGTTAACGGTGATACTATGTATATAGTATAGTAATTATTTATGCAAATTACTTCTAATTGACCTTGTATCTCTAGATTGATTGTAGGAATATTCCACGTTTTAACTAATTAAAGTCGTATATGTCCTAATAAATAACAAAAAAATATGCAACTAATTTTGAATACTCACGGTGAAGTAACAAAATTTGGTAGGTAATTAAGATAATATTTATTAGTATGGCCGTTTTGGCTACCTGCTATTAGTTGAAGTAATTAACTGAATAAATAGAAATCTCAAATTAATAATTTGTTAAGTATATAAAAGATATGTCAAATTTATTAAGAAAATAATTTTCTAAATTGATTAAGAAAATTTTACAAAATATTGGCCCTAAAAATGAGAAGGAATATCGATTTTGGTATTCATTTAAGAGATATCAAGAGTAATTTTTTGGAAATTAAACTTTCACCACAGAAAAACTTATTCCAAACTGAAATGATCCTGTAATCCAGGACTATTTCGCCTGGTTCAGAAAACCAAAAAGGTCCAGGTACAAACTTTTTTTGGATCTACCACGATTTTTGCTAATATGTAAGTGTCAAAAGGCCAACATATACACCACTTAACAACCACCCTTAAATATAATTAGTCGTCTGAAGAAGAATGTTTTAGTAAAATGTGAAATGAAATAAAAGTTGGTGAAAATTTGCAGTTTTCTTAAATATATTTATGCACATACATACCTACATACATTTATTAAAATAAATCAATGTAAGCGTTATACAAAATGCACATAATAAATTGTGAGACTTATAAATTTATTGATGTTAAATTGGTTCACATATTAATCATCAGTCCTGATGGTATTTTTTAAACTATTATCCTACATTGTGTATGTATGTCATTGCAATCTTTGCCAAGATTTAACAAGGCTAGAATGACAGGCAAGTTATTAATTGATGACATAACATCAAAGGTATACATATAATTTCTTAAAAAATATGTAGTATTAGGCTTAACATTACGTGAGTGGCTTTTAGTATGAAATTTAATTACAATTGAACCTTAAATATTTAAATCAAAATATTTTGCCTAATCCAAAAAAAGAATTTGAAAACTCAGAGTGAAAGATGTTTAAGATATCAAAATTTATTAAACAGATTCTGGAGCAAATTTGCTAAAATGTGAGAGCTGTAATCAATTTTTTTACGTAGGACAAACTATTACATCCTTTAATCAGAGGATGCGTGAACACAAAAGTTAGTTTAACATTTATTAAAAGAAAAACACTCTTTTAGTGATCATTTCCAAATTTAAAAAGAACAATCAAAAAGAGGATTTTATTTAAATAAATTATAATAAAAATTTTACTCAATGGTACCTATAATTTTGGGTGAAATATATTTTCGCTAATATTTGTTATTGTTAAATGTTGAACCGAATGAGTCACTTTTGAGTGTTCACTGCTGCATTGTCATCCTTTTTCATAATAAATTTCCTCGAAAGATAACAAAAAATGTTTTTGTTTAAGTACAAAAGTTCATTTGTAGAATTTCAATTAATTAAATTTATTTCCCCAATACTTGACAAGCTCTACAATTTTATATAGTATTTGCCAATTTATTATCAAGTTTAATAACTCAAATAATTTACATAGAGATGGCAAAATATAGAATGTGATGATGCGCAATCGCTATTTTAGTAATTGCGAAAACAATCCATCTAATTTTAAATACACATTGAGAATTTTTGACTGTTTGGAATTCCTATATTTCTTGTCTACCTGTTGCTGCTTGTGATGTACCAATTTGTTACATGCAGTTTGACCTTCATCATGGGTGATAAGAGATAAGACTTTCCAAGTCATAAGGTATGTATTTTATTAAATTTAAAAATTTCTCATAGTAACCACCAAGATATACTATATTTAATTAAAAAAAAAAAAAACAGTGTATTTTTAATTAAGACCACTCAACTGATTTATTTTATTTTGTAGGAACATAAATATCATTTTGAGTGTCAAATAATCTATTTTGGGTTATCTGACTTCTATAAATATCAAAAATTCGCATTTTCCTATAATTTTACAAGCCCCAATTTTGATATTAGTCTTAATCCTATTCTTACCTCCTATATTTCTATAAGTACCAACATTTTTGTTTTTTAATCTGAATTTACTAATTATCCTTTGCTTGAAAGAAAGAAAAATATTAAAATAAGCCTATTGTAAGTATTATTAATGGAAAGTCGATGAAATTTCGGGGATTATTGAATTGAAAGTTTTTTTGGGCGCGTTATGTGATTTTTAGTAGAGAATAAAAATGTGAATTCGCCTTATCCGAACCAGTTCCACCGCTAGACTGGTGCAGTCTAATCGAAGTGCCCATGCCCTGATTATTATTTGTGTAATTAATATTTTAATCGTTTACTTTTTAATTGTTTAATTGTAGCGTCACTGTTCAGTACAAAAGTGAGTATCAAATAAATAATATGTTATAACAAAAACGAAACCTATATTTTTTAATATTTTCAATATTCGTATCAATATTTGGTTTTAGAAATTTAAAATTAGATTAGGTACTCATTTTTAAACTACCCATATATTTGTATAGCTATTAATAAATTAAATATCTATATAAAAATTTATAGAATTATTACTTGGAGTGCCGATAGATGTAAAAAACTAGACTACTACCATAAAATTAATTTAAAAATTCAAACAAACCATTCTTATTTTATAGTTTTTAGTTTTCACTTCTATTGGCAGTCCCTATGACTGGCAATTTTTTTAATTTGTCTATTGCTGTTCTGGAATGGAAAAAAATAGGGATTTCACCGGTACCAGCTTCCATTCGATTCGTTTTGTTTATCTTAATATGTCCTTTCTATAATATTTAATTAATTAATTAATTTTTTTGGAGGTACCTACTATATAGTTTGTTTGACATGTACCTGCATGTACCTACTTAATTAATTGCCTTTTTGTTCATTAATCGTAATTATGGAAACCTACGATTATTGAAGGTCGAATCGTAATCGTATAATCAAAATTGTTTAATCATTAATTTTAATACCTAATCAACGAATAAAGAAAAAAAAATATTATGGACTCACATAGAATTTTTAAAATACTTACATTTTGTAACAGAAAATTACTTGTGGTACTTACTGATAACACAGTATGTTATCGAATGTTATCTTAAGTAGTAATTTATCAGTAATAATTCAAACTAAGAATAAATAAGCTTCTCATAAGTTGTTGTAATTTTATAAATTCTTAATAAAAAATAGCAAATTTGTACAAAAGACAACTGTCTTCAAAACTTCGTATATATTTAAAATTATATGATATAATTAAAATTGTGTCGGGTTTTATCAATTTTTTTTCTTATTAAATATTTTTTTGAATCAATTCTAAATTAATGTAAAAGTTATTCTGTTTTGCTACATTTTATTCATATTTTTGTGTTTTATTTGACTCAAAAATGTTTTGTTGTTTATTGGCCATCAAAGGAGATCCCATTTAGATATTTCAAGAGTTTTACTCAAATGTATTTATCAAGTACCTATTTAAAAAAATCGCAGATTATTATTTAGTGATGGGTAAGCAGCTTGTTTTTCTAATTGTAATCATCCTTAACCTATGTACAAAATATCCAGCGACGCTCTCAGGACAGCGCCACGACGCGACACCCCAGGGCGCCGCGACGCACAGTTTGACAACAACTGAGTACGCAAACCTATTTATGAACCGCCTGATAGATTTTGCAAATTGACTGGCTGTACATAAGTACATGTATGTAATTAGCTCATTAATCTTCCTTTACAGGGTTTTGTATTAATGATATCTGATATCATTTATTTTTTTTTATATCAACATTATATCTTCCTATGTAAGATACGTTTCATCGAAAAAGTACACGTAGGCATATGAATTATTTATTCCGAACACGGTATAGGAAATTTCCTGTAATTTTATCATAAACACGAGACTGACACTGGATATTCTTCATTAATTAAATGGTAGGAGTTGGTATAAACTCTGTTAGGTACATGACTTTTATTTACATATACATACATACGTCTATGTATACTCATATATTCACTCACTTGTACTCAGACAGTATATAGTAAAGTAAGTAAGTAAGTTACCATTTAACTTTGCTGTGTCATGAATCATGATTAATAAAAAACTTGGTGCGACAACGAGACAACCAAGTCTTACATTAAACGAGAACAATTTTTTTTTTCATTAATTCAACTGATAGATAAGTAAATAATCACATAAGAATCAGTATTCAAGTTGATAACCGTTAATCACTGACGTACCTTCATATAATCCCATTACTTTTTAACAACTGCGTTGAATAATTTCACTGGCCGTTTCGTCCCTTGATCCTTCAGTGCGCTGTCCCTACGATCCCCACTAACGGCACCATTGTCATTCGAATTTCGGTTTTTTTAAAATGCCCCAAAGTAAAAAAAAGCCGGTGCCAAATACGAACGACACATACCAACGCGATACAACAACAACAACAACAGCCACGTACCGTCCGTCCGCGTAAAATACCTGTACGTGTGTTGTTGCAACAACGATGACGGTAATCATATGATGATAATAACGCGAACGGAGACGATGGGGACGCGGGCGAGCCCGGCGAGCTGAATGCTCGACGGTGTTCGGAAAAACGAACAAGTTAAGTAACTTACGTCACGACTAATCGTAAACGTATGGTATGTAGTACCATTTGCCTGCATCTTTATTATATGCAGCAAACATTACTTACTTAATTGTTACTAAAGTAACTGAAAATGAGAAGCTGTTAATTAAACGATTTTGGTAAAGTAATTAACAAACGTTGTCTGGCTTAAAGTTAAATTAACTCCTTTTCTGTGATTTTGTGACTGGTTTCTAATTATGGCAGATTTAAAAGTCAGCTCCCCTATGATTCTGGGGTTTAGATTAGGGGAGCCGAAATTTTAAATAGGGGATACTAAACTGGCAAAGGTTTGCTGAGGGTGGATACCGTTCTCGAACATTCTAAATGATCCTGAAATGTTGCAGAACATTCTCTCGCCTTATAAGAACATATCAGGTCATTTCCGAAAGATTTGGTACATTCTGAACCATTTTTTGAACACTCCAAATCATGTTAGGAAAATTTGTAACATTCTAAATCATTCTAAGAAAATCTGGAACATTTTGGAACGTTCCGGAACGTTTTCTAACATTATGACGCATTTTCAAAAAAGCTGGAATTTTCCACTTTCCCAAAAAATTTTGGAACATTCTAGTTAACTCCTGAAAAGTCTGAGATAATCTAAACCACTTTCAAACACTCCAAATCATGTTAGAAAAATGAGGAACATTCTAGATTAGTCGGATACATTCCAAATAATTCTCAATCTGCAACATTATACAACATTCTTGAACAATCTGGAACATTTTGGAACGTTCCAGACCGTCTTCTAACTATACAATCCATTCTCAAAAAAGCTGGAATATGCTAGTGCTAGACCTTCCCAAAAAATTTGGAACTTTCTAGATCACTTGAAAAATTTGGGATAATCTAGACCACTTTCAAACATCCCATATTTAGTTAGGAAAATTTATAATATTCTAAATCATTCTAAGAAAATCTGGAACATTTTGGAAGATTCTACACCATTATTAAACAATCTGGAACATTTTGGAACGTTCCCGAACGTTTTCTAACATTACAACTCATTCTCAAAAAATCTGGAATATTCCAGGCCTTCCCAGAGAATCTGGAACTTTTTAGGTCACTCTTGAACAGTCTGAGATAATCTAAACCACTTTCAATCATTCCAAATCTTGTTAGGAAAATTTGCAACATTAAAGTTCATTCTGATATATTCCAAATCATTTTCAAAAATTCTGCAACGTTCTGGAATGTTCTAGATAGTTTTCAAGTACATATTACAAATCATGCAGGAAAAAACTGGAAGATTATAGACCTTTCTAAAGAATTTGGAACAATCTAAATAATCTAAATCATATTAAAACAATTCAAATCATTCTAGAAAAAAATTGTAATATTGTAGATCATTCTGAAACATTCCAATTAATTTTCAAAAATCTGGAGCATTTTGGAACATTCCAACTCATTTTGAAAAATCTGGAACATCCTGGAATGTTCTAGATCGTGTTCAAACATTATAACCCATTCTTGAAAAAGCTGGAACCTTTTAGAACTTCCCAGAAAATTTGGAACTTTCTAGATCATTCTTGAAAAGTATGGGATAATCTTATCAATTTTCAAACAATCCAAATCATTTTCGAAAAATTTGGAATATTCTGGATAGGTATACCTATGTTATCCAAATTATTCTGAAAAGTTGTAAAACATTCTCTAGCATTTTAGAAAATTATAGACCATTTTCCAACATTCCAAATCATTTTCAAAAAATATCGATTATTTCATATCGTTCCCGATAATTTGAAAAATTTAATTTTCAAACATTCCTGGAAATTTGTGTTCCTTTGAGAAGAATTGTAATACATACTGTGATGTATGTAACGATTTTGAGAAAATTTACAGCTAAAGTTTTGAGAAGTCAATTTAAAACGGCTCTATTTTTATAGAAATGAAACTCGTTTTCTTATAATTTCAATCATATCGGAGGGACAAATCCTTTAAGTAGTATATTTGATTTCGTCCCTTTTTTAATTTAATTAGAATAAATTTTTAATATTATGATGTTTAGAAAACTCTTTCTTTTACTGATATTTAATTTAAACATAAATTAAACTGAGTCATTCCTCATATACCCTTACGTGTTAATGAATCATCCCTTATAAGATTCACTTTATGTCACATTTTGTTCCAATTTAATAATTTACGTAATTTGTTTGCTTCTTTATGTACTGATATAACAAAACGTGTTTTCGGTTCGTTAGCCTCGTTTAGTCTAGCTAAAAATGTGTGCATACAATTTTTTTTTGTTTGTTATTATCTGTCTGTATTGCATAAATTTTTTTATTTTTGCCAGTTGACCTTTGGCCAGCTAGGCCACTACCTCGTCATCGAAATGTTTTAAATATTATCGGGAGCACGATGACTATAATATTCAAACAAAACTTGAACGCCTAAGTAAATATATTAGTCATTAATTTTGACCGATTTTGCCAATTTAACGAAACGTAAAACAATGAAAAATAATAACAAAGTATCTTATAACTATAATAAATAATAAAGTACCTTTATTAACCAAGGTAAATAAACAATTCTAAACATTATGTAATTTATTAAAAATTAAGACGAATAGAAAATACTGGGAAACAGAATTTCTTTCTTGAAGATGACTCTGAGGGGTCGAAACGATATTGTTAACATCAATAAACTTTTAGAAAAACTCTTACAATCAGTTGTTTTTTAATGTGTATTTTAGTTTTCAGAAAATTCTATTCAATCGATTTCAATAATTTGAAATAAATTAATTTCTCTTAATTAAATACAAATAGGTTTAATTAAATTTTAAAAATTGAATTAAAACTTTAAAAAACGAACCAAACCAAATGATAAAAATACAAGCTGCATGAAAAGATTATGTAAACCCTGAAGCATGAGATCCTAACGAATGTCTTCCAGAAAAATTGATTAAATTTATGTGATGTAAATGATTCTGTGACAACGCAGATACATCGATGAGGAAAAATCTCAAAAAATGTAAGATTTAAGTCAAAACAATTCGATCCAATTTAGTCAATGGAATATTGAATGAGTTGAAGAAATATATTTGATATTTAAATAGATTGAATCATTTCTTCCTTTTTTAATTCATTGAAATCTTTTTTATTAATTTGGTTTATTTTTATCATAATTATAATCATTATAAATAATAAGTGAAAAGGAGTTTATATTTCAATGGTTATTATTTTAAGAAGAAGTTGATCGATATAAACCATTCATTTATTAATTAAAATTGTATCTAACAATGACAAAATACAGACGTTTCGATCATTAAGATTTATGATCATTATCAATGTGAATCATGGGGATGAAGAACACGTTTTCCAAAACATCATTTAAAAAACCAATCAGGATTTCGTTTAAGAAGTTTTTGTAAAATACACTAAATTTAACACATATTACCAATAAAAATGAATGGTGTAAATATAATGATGATTTAAATTATTTTTAAATATTTAAGGATATAAAAATAAATTGTAAAAGAAAAAACAAGTAAAATGGATGTTAACTTGATGAGTTAACATCCAAGAATATTTTAATATTTTAATATTTTTATATTATATCAGCCCGGCGACTCCACTAAAAACTTTTCTAACAACGTAATAATTACAATGGAAGAAAGTCAGTGAAATACTGTGGAATAACTCAATGAACATTAAAACCCAAAATTTTACAAAAATTTTAAAAAACGTAAAACGGTTTGATATCTACTGAAGATCCTCAATTTTAGCAAATATTCCATCGCAGAAGTACTTTATCAATTGATATTATTTTTATAAACAATTATATTGTTTAGAAGTAATTACAAAAAGACTACAACAACTGTAGAGTTTTTTTTAAACTTACGAATTTATAACTTACTTGTAATAGATGAATTTATTATTTATGATGACAGAAGAAGAAATTAAAACTAATTTCTGAAGTTAATAGATTTTCTTTAAAATTAATTCATGTTGAGAAAAGTGAGTTTTCCATCGTTGAATTGCTAATAATTTTCCACAAATGAATGACGCACGTACACACGTTTTTAGTTCTTTTTTTGTAAATTAAATACTCTCAGAAGTACCTACTTACGTATAAATAATTATTTAATAATAATTAATAAAATATTTAATATTCAATCATTTATCAATTCAGTTTAGTATTAAAAATAGCAGATAAAAAATTGTAAAGACTATTTTTGAAAAACAATCAATTAGTAGTGCAATATTGAATATTGTAAAAATATGAGTAATTGTTTGCATTATTAACTTCAAGTATTTATATGCATAATTGCATTGATGAATAGATATTAAGTACTTAAGTGATGAATGCAAAAAAAAATAAAACCTGACTTTGTCGTATGCAGAAATTAAAGAAACTGAATTTATACCCTAATTTCCCACCCTCAAAGATTGATTATTTGTGTGTGAATCCTCCACCAATATGTGAATTAAAATTATGAATTAAAAAAATGTGTGGTGTAACTTAATTGACACTAGATAATTATCTATTCCTTTTTTTTTTTAATCTTATCGCAAAAACGAATGATCTCCTGTCATGATTATTATTATTTATTACATGTTTATGGTTTTAATGCTTGTTGTTCAGAAAAATTTGTAATTCTTTTAGGAATACGAAAATCAAATCTAAATCTTATATACCTAGTTATAGTTTGTAATGTAACCACCCTTACCTGGGTGTTTACTTATTTATTTCACAGAATTTTGTATTGTAATTAAATCCCAGATATTTGTATTTTTTTGTTTTTAAATAAAATTAAATAAATTATTTTAAAATAATTTTTTGGGACCAATCAGTAAAAAAATAACCGAATCATTAAAATTATTATCAAATCCTTTTCGATTATTTTTTTTTTGTGTGGGATTGTAAACGTGAAGATTTAATATAAATATATTTATTAACGAACCCCTATTTTATTCCTGTTTGTATTTAATTAACTAATTCCTACTATGAGAAAGATAAATACATATATTGTTTTTAATTAGCTATCAAATTTCTTTTCGTGTTATCTAGGACAATTTGTTTAAAAATGAAGATCTATAGTGCATAATATGTGCTACTCGGTACCTCCATGTATCAGTCAAGTTCTTTATTGGAATCGTGGTGTTTTTAATAGATGTCATTAATTTAATTAAATCCTTTGCGTCTTCGAATGGAAATACAACTTTTTCATATCCCTAATTAAATGTAAATAATTACGTTGATTCAATTAAATTGTTAATGAAACACAACAGCTCTCAGCTAGTTAAAGTAATTCTATTTTCGATTTAGTTTCTGGATCACTTTTGTATCATTATCATTGTTGGAAAATTCGATTGCGATGAGTAGATCGCAACGATCGTTATCAGCTTAAATGGTAATTACTAATTACAGACAAAAGACTAATGACTAATTTTTTCACATGGTTTATGATAAACTGACCTTCCAAGAATGCGAATGGTCACGTTTTCGATTCCTACACTTAGAACCGCAATAATTAATAATCAAAAACAATACTACATATATAACAAAATACATATTGGATTATTAAATCTATTAATCGATACAATTTTTCATCTTTGATGTACTTATATATGTATATCACTGATTTTGATATTTATTTATTGAAGTGATTATATCTTGATGATATACATATACATATCATGATGTGTATTCCTAAACTGCCATTGAAAGGGACCATGGATTTCCCATTTCAGATTCAGGCAAGCTCCTGAAGAAGAGAGCAATATCTAACTCAAAACGTTAAGTAGAATAAACCAACATCCTGCTAGGGAAACGTACTAAGGGAGTAATTCTATTATACCTCTGAGATAACTATTGTATAATAGGCCAATTATAAAACTAACTTATTTATTGAACTGTTGGGTATTAGATAAGGTGTTTTGGATATTTGTTTCAGAACATCGTGTTTATTCATTTAATTATTATTTTTTTTTAAATTGTTAGATCGAAAAGTATTTTTCAAAACTCATTAAACTGCAAAATACTCTTTAATTGTTACTGAAATCTAGGTAGATATCCACATTAAGTTTAATTAAGTAGAATGGAAAAGAAACTTAAAAGTAATTTCACATAAATTTCTGGATTTTTGTCTAATAAAGAAATTACTTTATTTAGAGGCAATAAAAGACAACAAATATTATAATTTAGTTAGACATTTACTAAACATAAAAATTATTAATTTTAATGAATCTAAACAGCCGGCGACAATATTTAAAAAAAATAAGTGGTATTATATAGATATTGACTCGTTACTGAAGGGGATTCTAGTCGTTTTCACTGTAAGAATTGCCTGTGGCACACTGATGAGAACTAATAAATTCGAAATCAGTCAGAATAGATATTACCTCTAATATTGTTTACTACTACATGTAATATTAAATTAAAACAAAAAATAAGTTACTGTAGCATACGAAATTTTATGCTATTGTACTGACTACCCACAAGAAATATTTGATTGTCTTTAACAATAGTCAGTACCTATACATTTTTATAAACCTTGGCAACTAAGTTAACAATAAATTCTTTATGATTAAAATTGCACCAAATTAATTAAATTAAATATCAATGGTAGAAATTCCTCGATTAAACAATTGAAATTTATTCAAATAAACTGACGACGTTTCGGTTAAAAATTGTATGACCCTTATTAACTAATTAATGCAAGTTAATATTGAGACATTATGAGGTTTTACATTTAGCATTGACTAATAAGGGTCGTACAATTTTTTCAGTTTATTTCAATAAATTTGAATGGTTTAATCGAAGACATTTCAAATCATTTCGATTAATCGACAAACTTTCATAGGTACTTAAATTGAATATATAAATTGTTTTACGTTTCCAAAACGAAAATTATAAAATAACAATAGATTTATGTATTTAATTAAAAATCAATTAAAATACTTAAAAGCTTCCTTCAAAAATTCAACCGTGAAATCAATGTCAAAGTCAGTAAATATTTATGGCATTTTAAAGTATTTTTACTACTTTCAGTAGACATAGATCCACGTACCTACATATAAACTTAATGAAGGTTAATATTTACACACTTTTTAATTATTATTACCAATAGCGTGTTTGTTTTTTCCATAAAACATTGTAGAAAAATTTCGGTATCTACAGGTTTATTAAAATTTTTTTACACTAAACTATGTAGGCATTCGAGTAATTTTAGACACTAGAATATAAATTTAACCTTATCAGAAAATCTTAGGTCTGTTACCATAAAACATTTTTATATTTTTTATATATTAATATATTTTTTTGTCAGTTACAAATTTAAAAAAAAAAAAATAGATACTTTTGCATTGAACGTACCCAAAATCATGGTGAAGCAGTCATTCAAATGACCCAAATTAGCGTTATCTAATTCGGTGAATCCTTCGTCAGAAGTTCTTGAGCTTTCTGGGCTACAAAGTGGCATTTTTATAAATTCAGCAAGAGTCAGCATATCAACAGCTATCTATTGTACACTACGACGGATTAATTAAAAAAAATATATATAAAAAAAACTCACTATAGTCAAACTCTTTAACACGTGAACTAAATTAATTACACGAACACTTATTTAATATGCTGCAGCCGAGGAAAGTCCTAAACCGACACTAATTAATTATTACTTAATTGTCCCGAGTGTTTTACATTACAAACAATAGTAACAGAACTAAAATATGATGTACGTAGCTTATGTGGCAGACGTCTAAGGTTTTGTGATGATAATAATATCGCCACAGTGTATAGCAATAACACCTTGAAGAATACAGAGTTTTGAAATGGTGGGGAATTCACACGAAGATGCTCCTTATCGTCGATAGATAACATTTTTAATTTCTTGTTACGAATTGTGGAAATGACTTTCTATTAACATCGGTGATAATCACTTTTGTGCTACGTGAATGTTGCTGTAGTTAATAAGTCGACAAAATAAGGAAATATGTATCTGTGTACAACCTCGACTTTATTTAGATCATTACCGAACAAACTGATAATTACCTAATGAATGATATACAAAATTATGTAAAATTTATTTAACGGTCATAATTAGGTCTCTTATCAAATTTGGTTGCATTTGATTTGCAATTTTCTAAAGTAAAAAATTATATTTGTTAGGGAAGTTCACTAAATTTACTTTACATTTAGCTAGGAACTTTTGCAGGATTGTGAAGTTACGAAAAACGTATTAATGAAAAAGACTTTAGCTATTTTATTTCTCAAAATATATTTTTTAATACTTTAAATTAAATTAAAATTAATAAATGGCATTCCTCGTTAAATGCGAAATATAGAAAAAGTTTAAAATGAACGTTTTCATTAAAAATCTTCATTTTAAAAACTTTTTTTGCATACAGACTGTGGAAAGCGCCATCTATCGATAACATCTTTTATGAACATGTCTCATTAGGTACTGTTAAACATAAGAATACGTAAATGCCATACGTCTCCTAATCTCCTTTAGGGTTAGATTAGGTTAGTTTGGGGTAGTCACAAAGTCTCACTAAGGAGGTGCAGATACTTTCAATTTAGGAGTAATTAAAAGGGTAATAAAATAGAAAAAAAAAAGTATTTATATTGATGTAGAGTGTTTGTTAGTAAATATTTAAAAACATTTAATTAAGGGTTGGATAAGACTTGATAATGTTGGTTGTCTCTGTTTTTTATAATGAAAATAACTAAAAAGACAGAGGAGGGTAGAGGGTCGCTAAAAATTAATCTATACTGAGGGGGTAGTACCATAAATAAGGTTGAAAAACACTGATGTATTATCGTATTTCAGAATTTTTGGGTTCTAATACAACCCAAATTATTTTTCAATTATCGAAAATCGGTATTGTTTACTAACTTTGACAAAGTGAAAACTTTATTCAAAATATTATTCTATAAATAATATTTGCATTTTGTTTACTTCTTATTTATTGTGTACTTCACTGTTTTTGGTGTTTATCAGAGGAAACATTAAGTGGGCATTAAGTAATAAGTGTGGGCTTATTAATACAATAGTAAGGGCTGTATTCATGACCCTTGATGTACCAATCGTAAACACAGATTAAAAGTTATTTCGTTTATTTTTATCAAATATTTATAATCACTTTTTAATTGAATTTGGAAGGCGTTTCTGATAATTTTTGCTTCAAAAACATGCTTTGAAAGTAACTCGTTAATTTGGGCATTAGAAATTTATGATAAGGGGAGATATTCTTAGCTAGATAAACACAAACACTGTATAGAAATATTGAAAACATATTATTTCGAATTTATATGGCCTATTTATTGATTACAATAATGAATGTTAATGTTGACGAAATTTTCGAAATTGGTCCGAGTTTGCTTCAACAGATTTCAATGTGAAACTGTATAAGTATTACATATTTTACATAATTTCAAATAGCCAAATAATTCCTGCATAAATGTTTCAATTACTTGAAAATCACGAAATGAATATCGAATTATTTGAATAATTAAATTTTAAATTAATATGTCCTTATTTTTTTACAATGCCTATAAAAGGTATTATTATTCGTCAGATTTTTATTTTGGTCATTTGGTAATTAAAAGGCAATTATAAAAAAAAATGTCATGATAAGTACCTACTATTTGACTCTTGAGCAATCCACTTACTAAACTTTTTTACAATTTTATTAATAATTAATAACTAAAGTTGTCGTGTAAAAATTTTACGTTTATTTTTTACGTTAATTCTAAAAAAACTATTATTATTGTTGTTTACCACATATGTTGTAAATAATGTGTAAAAATATTGATGATATAAGATTCAGTTTAAAAAAAAAAAAAAAACAGAAGTAAGTAATAAGATGGTAACCAATGATGTGTATTATCATAGAATCTCTTTATTTTTGGAAATAGACAAATTTATTGTCATAGAGTTAGGATTTTCGATGAAAATAAACTTAAATATCTTTTTAATTTTTCCAATCAGCACAAAATAATAGCACCCAATATTAGGTACAGGTATTCAAAGAACGATTAAATTACTCTTCATTTGAAATTATTTTCTGTATCAGTGGAAATTTTTCATTTTCATATTTTTACAGCGCATTCGTGAATATGTACTTATGTGTAAAATATTTAAATTGCGTTATGCGTGCATAAGTTGGAGTGTAAATTAAGTAACCATGTCCCCTCGACCTTGTCTTTCAACATAAGTACTTTTGCAATTAATGTTTATTATTATTTACTCAACATGAACCACTATTTACAATTATGTGCTGTCCAGTACTTCCAAAGATGAATGTTTTGGTATTTCTGTAAAACTATAGACAAACAATGATTTGAAAAATATTTACATACATATTTGTCTATCTATGTTTCAAAAATACATAATTCAAACGTAGTGATGAGCTAAAGCAAGACCAACGACGAAGACCATTTTCGTTTCAGTACTGAAATAAAAAAATAACCAACAACAGACATCCATGGGGTTCGCGTTCAAGAATATGGGGCTTACATTAAGGAATACCGGAAGTTAGACAAAATTTTAGTGAGGGTGTTGCAATTTCTTATCTTTTTAGTTATTTAGCTTGAGAAACAATGCATTAGGACATTAGTTTGTTTCTGTCACCACATCAAGCTAAAAATGCTCTCTGACCCAGAGGCCGGAACCGAACGAAGTGGCTCTAATCCCCCCACTACTTCTGCTTCGTTCGATTTCAATGGGGAAGATACATGACCATATGCACCAATTCTATACGATATTAAAATTCCTTATTACATGGGAAGTTAAATTGGGAGATAAAGTTGTATCTATGTTTGAGTAATCTAAATATAAATTTTTTATAGATATACAGAAGTGAGTAGGTATATATGAAGGTAGGTAAAACTTTTTTATCTATTAAAACCACAAAGCAATAAATTTTCGAGAATATGATACCGCAGATTAGAGTAAAACTAAAGTACGTTGAATGTGTGTCAGGTAAATAAGTTTTTCAAAAATTTTTATTTATATATCCACTTGTTTATCTTCCATATTTTCATGGTCGTAGAATCTTAGTATTAAGATAAATTATTATAGTATATTGCAGTTATTTGTAACTATACGTATTTTATTTTTGAACAAAAACAATTATGTGTTTTACTGAGAAAATACATAATGATGAAATTTTTTAAAAGTGTATGTTTGGAGCACGGTTCTGTACGGGTGTAGGTATTAGAGGCAGAAACAGAAATCAAAACAAACAGAGGGAGACCTGGCTTATATATTATTCTATAAAATGTTAGATGTGTTAGCTTTTAAAAATGCAAAAACAGACACGAAATAAAAAAAATATATATATATTTTTAATAAAAACTTTTTCTATGTATTTATAATTTTCTATACGTCCATGGTAAAGTATCTGCTGACAAAAACTGAAATTTTCCTTACTCTACACGTTTCGTTATCTTGTTTTTAGTAGCCACTTCATTTTTAAAAATTATAGAAATTGTTTAAAATTCATTGAACTGAAATTATTATATTTTAGTATGTTTTATTTATTGTTGAAAGAGTGTAGACACACTTATGTATGTACCACATAATTCATCATTCTTAAAATTACAACACGGTATGGTAAACAGTCTAGGTTATCAGCAGGAGATCCCGGATACGCGACAAGCCAATAAAAATATTTATTTCTTCAAGTGATCCTATACTATCTGAAGAAATTTTATGAATAATTTAACTATTATATTATATATTATTTACTTTCTTTAAGTTCTTATTTTCGAAATGGCCAAAAAAAGGAAAATTTCATCAATATTTATTAACAAATGCACCTATAAACTACAAAATTGAGAATTAAAGTTCTTTACAATGGTAAAAAAAACTATCTTTATCTGTGTGTATGTATAAGGTTTTTGAATTCGTAAGTTTTTTTTTAAACTTTAGCAAATTATTCTTATTTCAACATATGGTTAGTTAATCATTCGAAAACCTTCTGCCTTTAATTATCTTTTTAATGCGTAAAGGATTTAAAGGCACATCCTCTAGCACAGAAGAGGGAAAAGTTGAAATTTCAAAACGAATTAATTCATTAAGGAGGTTCATAACAAATTTTCAATTTTTTAGATATATAAACGACTCACAATCATTAAAACAAAAATTCAGGACATTTTAAAAACCTTTCAGAGGATTTAACAGGAAATCGACTACTATTTTACAAAGAGAGTTTGAGAAAAATAAAAGAAACACCTTTTTTCTTATAAATTTATGTCTGGGGTGGTAAATTTCAAAAAATTTTCTTATATCTTTATATCTGTATAAACGACTGACAATAATTTAAAAAATAATCAAAAGAACCTTTTTTGGTATCTCGAGTAATTTAAACTAAAAAATTCTAATTTTTTTCTAAGGAAACTGACTGCTATTTCATTGAGAAAAATTGGAAACAGCCAAAAGAAGGACCTTTTTTTAGTTTACATTTATATCTCGGATAATTTACATTAACAAATTTTTTTTAAAGAAAACTAACTGTTATTTCATCGATAGAAATTGAAAAAAGTCAAAAGAATAATCTTTTGTCATAAACATCGAGTGGTTTGCACTAACAGATTCTAAAAAAAATTCTTACGTCTTTAGACTTATAAAAGACTGAAAATAACTTAAAAAATAATTCAGGACATTTTAAGGACCTTTAAAAAGGTCTTTTAGTCGTCAATTTTAAAGATTCAGCAGGAAATTCACTGTACTTACTCAACGAAAAAAGGTAGACAAAGCCAAAAGAAAGCTCCCTTTTTTAGTAAACATTCGCCTATATCTCCAGTAATTTACATTGATAAATTCTAAAAATTTTTTTTAGAAAACTGACTGCTGTCATTGATAAAAATTGAAAAAAGTAAAAGAAAGATTTTTTTTCATAAACATTTATACATATATGGGGTGGTTTGAACTAATAAATTATACAAAACATTCTTACGTCTTTAGACTTATAAAAGACTGACAATAACTTAAAAAATAATTCAGGACATTTTAAGGACCTTTAAAAAGGTCTTTTAGTCGTCAATTTTAAAGATTCAGCAGCAAATTCACTGTACTCACTCAACGAAAAAAGTTAGACAAAGCCAAAACAAGGCTCCTTTTTTAATAAACATTCACCTATATCTCCAGTAATTTACATTAATAAATTCTAAAAATTTTTTTTTAGAAAACTGACTGCTATTGCTATTTAATCGAGAAAAATTGGAAAAAGTCAACAAGGTCTTTTTTCTTAAACATTTATATCTCGTGTTTTTACACTAACAAATTCTAAAAAATGTTTTTATATCTTTAGACATACAGACCGACAATAATTTAGAAAATAATTCAGGACATTTTAAAGACCCTAAAGAGGGCCCTGTAGTACTGACAATTTTAAAAATTTAACAGGAAACTGACTGTACTTATTCATCGAGAAAAATTAGAAAAAGTCAAAAGAAAGTTTTTTTCATAAACATTTACATGTCGTGTGGTTTACACTAACGAATTCTAAAAACTTTTCTTTAAAAAACAAAAAGTAAGTCATTTCAAAGAATTTAGTCCTGAATTTTAAAAATTTGTTGATATTGAAAACTAGATAGACAGAAATAATTTTTAATAGATTTCCAAAACTCAAACAGTTTACGTAAACAAATCTTGCAGTAACGGTTTGTTAGATAATAATTTATTACTTCTGATTGTTACATCAACATTCGATACACTACTTATCTATAAGTGTTTGGCAAATGAATAATTTTTAATAAATATAATGAATGGTATTCGTACAAGATAGGTGTGTGTACTCTATGGTTAATAAATATCTTAATAGATATATTTATTTTAATAAAGTATCATTATTGTTGATAGTCGTCGCAAGAATCGTTCAGTTTAGTAAAAGTGGATCAGGGTTTTCTTTCGATTTCATCGAACATGCACACACATGATGATTCGGAATAAGTACACACGACGAGAACGCAAATACTTACATTTTATTCTTTATTACATATTACTAATGTCGTTGACTTCACTAAACATACTGCCATATTAATAAAATAAATAGTTGTTTATTATTAAAAGAAAATTCCATTCGCTGATAAAACTGTAATGCACGTGTCCAAAGAAAATCCACTACTTTCAGCAAGCCTTTACAACGTTTCGAAACTAATTATCCCTCTTCAAAGTCAGTTAAGAATATTTTCAGTTTGTCTACTGACAAATGATGAGATTTTTGGAAAATTATTTCCTTGAAGGAAATCTCAAAAATCGTAAATATGTATTGCATAATTTTATTTTTATGGAATCGTTAAATATGATATTTCATATTTGTTATCTGCTTTGAGAGCTACATATATAGTGCAAAAGAGGGAATTTCGTTTTCCACAACAGAGATCACGACCGACCAAAGTCTGTGTCAACAAAAGGATAATAGTGATTCAGTGCAAATAATAAAACAGTGAAATAGCACAGAATGAGAATACTAATCGGTCTTCATTTTTAATCACATGTAGTTATCTCCAGACTCATTAAATGCGCGTGCTTCACAAAAGAGATACATTTGCCAAAGATGGTATTATTGTTATTCCTAACGAATATTCACAGCTGTGTGCTTTTAAAAATATGCGTGTATATATGGTACAAGTCAGTGACAGGACCATTTAATGCTAAAAAAATAATACAGTTTGACTTGTGAGTCGATCGTTTCCTACATTGTGGATTAGAGGCCCATAACACGAAAAAAAAAAACGGGAATTGTTTCCATCTGCCAATTTTTTATTTTTAGCCCAATTGAGGTAATTTCAAAATTTTGGAAAACAGCAGATTTTTAACAGTTTTATTCCGTATGACACTTACATTAACCAAAAACTGTTTGTAATAATTTTTTGGCTTTATTAAATTATTTGTAATAAATTCAAACTAACAGTTAAAAAAGGCCTATGTCACTTCTGCCTACCTTCCCTTTTGTCAGCTAAAAGTTGAGAAATGTTAGAGATGTATTTTCTATTTTATTTTAAATTTGATGTAATATTGAACATAGAACTTTAAACGGTAATTTAGACTATTTTAGAAACCTAATTAAAAGTTAGTCTCTTCTTTCTCTTTCCAACTTCTCGCGAAATCATTTTGGTTGCAATAATAATTATAATTATTTAAATTAAAATATATAATAAAACCGAAAATTTTCATATTCTTAAATTAGTAATAATTTTGAATATTATTACAACGGAAATTATTTTGCGAAAAATAGAAGAATAGTCTGCTTTTATCAAGAATACGAAATAAAATCATATTTAATTTAAAAATAGTTTAAATTACTACCAAAAGTTCAATATTCAGCAGTAAATCGCCCTTAAATTTCTAGAACACAATCAGAATTATTCATTAATAGAAATTCTTCGGATACAGTGAGATGGATATCAGCAATGATCACCCTGTACGCTTATTTCATAAGTAGACCTTAAATAGCAACCCCTATTAAGACGTAATTAACCCTCCCAGCTGTACGCTTTTTTCGCGACACAATTTTATTTAAGTATACGTATATATATTATCTATTTGCCCACAATTTCTCATCCCATTTAATTAAATTGTGACGAAGTATTTCAATTCCTTGTTCTGGATTGATGATGGATACACAATGTGTCCGAAACATGCAGCCACGAGTGTTGTCCAGTTGAAATATATCGTGTTTATGTTTATCTACGTTGTGATTTAAAAAACAAAAATTGCTTTATATAAATTTCCTCTCTGGTGGATTTAGCAGTTCGAAAAGAAACAATGAAGAAATTATCACAATTTTCTTTGTTCCTTATTTAACTGCTTATTTTTAAGAAGTCATAATATCATATAATAATTTTCATTGTGTATAACACTTCGTGACGTCGTTTTAAGAATATATTTATTGTCAGGCCTTTTAAGAAAATCAGATTGTTCCTTAGAATTAAAGTGGACTAAAAAATATTACTGTAAGTTTATGTGTTATCAGTTAACAGTAGAAAAAGTGCGCAATTTTTTAATATTGTCAACTTTCTAGGAATTTCAAATCACTTCTCAGAAATATAGTTTAAATAAATCAATTTAAGGTCAAAGGTTATCTAAAAATAAGAGAAAAAGGCGCATTTTTTTCCCTTTTAAATACTGTGAATAAAAATGAACAGTTTTAATTTCTAACCAATGCCTGATCCAGTGAAATACATATACTACAAAGCTTTGATAATTCTTATTTGCAATTTTTTTTTAATTCAAGAAATATTAAAATATTTTTACCAGTAGTTATGGAAGGCATCGTTATAGTAACATGGTGTGAGACAGGAAATTCGTTAATTTCATCATTGGAAGATGGAGAAGACATATTTACGTCGTCGGTGGAAGCCATCATTACCATTCATTTGTAAATGTTGTACTTACAATTAAAAAAATCACAATTGTTCTTCATTTAATTCCGAGCACTAAATTTCACTAAAAATAATTTTTGTCTTAACAACTTCTTTCACTAATCAAATTTACATTTTACTGACTACTTACACGATATCACAACTTCTATGAACCTCTTATCAATATAAATACTACTTTCTTATTCTTTGGAGATAAATAACGCGTATATGTGCAACAGATTAATTTAATTATTTTGTATGCGTTTTAGAAACTTTTCATTGTTATCAAAAATCGTTATTTATTTCTAATCATAAATTTAATTTCGAGCTGCTGAAGTACGTACAGCAATGAAAAAAACAAAAATAATTGCGTTTGGCTGGTTCAAATATACAGATTTTTAAGCGCGTTCTATGACTCCGTTATCGAAACTCATTTTATTTGTCCTGTGGTTCACTTACAACAAGTATCCACATCATAAGCATTTTTCTTATTTCAAAGACTTTTTAATGAAAACTAAAATACGTAATAAGTTTGGCAAAATGAGTGAGTTTCTAAACGTCTTGGAAAATTGAAATCGGACGAGGCATTAAAAAGCGCTAAAAACATTAAATCGCAATTGTACAAAACACAAATTACTAGTATTTTGCAGAAAGGAACACAGCCACAACTTTTACAAAACGGAGAAATAATTTTTTTGAAAGAAACACTACATTTTCCGGTTTTTCTCCATTGAATTCAATGAATAATTTTTGTTTTTTTAACTGTTCATATAGTCTATTACGTGGTTTTTATTCCGCTTTTAATGTATTTAATTGTTTGTACTTTTAATTTTCAATTCTACATGTCCTTTTGGTATATTTGCGACTCGATACTTGGCCAAATGTCAGTATGTGTGAATCATCTTCTATCAATGTAATGATTGAAAAATCGTTATAAAGAGGTTTTTGATATGTAAAATACGTACTGTAAAGGCATGTTTTGCATTAACTTTTACAACCAATTCTGGGAGATTTCCAAGAATTTATTAAATCGAAGAAATCGTTAAATTAAGATTAAGTCAGCGATTCTTTCCCCTACTGACTGAGGTAGAGATAATTCGTTTTGTCTGTAAAAAATAAGGTTTCACTCAAATTAAACACAAAATAGGTATCCTGACAGAAATGTATTTACACTCGAACGCAGTGCTGCAAAATTAAAACTATAACACGAATTAAAATTATAAAACTAGTTGAGTTAAGATGCAGTTGGTAAGTTGACTCGTCATATGCATGGTCGATCGCACCTCCAGAGAGTTATTAACTAACAAAAAGGGCGACTGATCCTTTAGATTACTTAAACGTATGATTACCAGTCAAGCTCATCACATTGTCAATTCCATGATAGCATTGACTATGTCATTGTCATTATTCTTTAGCGCTTTGACAGCCTTTCCTCGACTCACGTTCGCCTGCGTCATTACCAATTCAATATCTTTTTCTTCTACGCCTGTGTCGTCCACTTCCTCATCTTCTGATTCTTCAGCAATGGGAGCCACTGAAGTGGTTGGATTACCAGTTGCACCCTCGCCAGCGGGATTAACTTCCTTGAATTTCTCTGCAGCAGCCACTTGGGCTTGCTGTGATAAATCTTCAATCTTTGCCTCTCCAAAGACAATGTAAGTATCGCTGACTGGATTTTTGTACACATCTGGTTTGTTAATAACAAACAGAATGTTCTTTGATTTGCGAATAGTTACTCGATTTACTCCTTGAACCTGATAAAAAACAAATGGTATAAACAAAATGAAAAATATTTGTAAAATGAAATGTTTTGTATAACTTAAATTAAACTCAGTCTGCCAAGAGAATTCATCAAAAAATCTTTATGCTAATTATAAAACGAAACCTTTGGTATCTCATCATAGCAATTTTGGTTTGTTATTGTAGAATAAAATTGTTAATAACTAACCGGTTTAAGTCCCAACTTTGACATTATTTTTCTGGCTTTCTTCTCCCCTCGAGACTGTTTAGCTTTTGAAACCATATCAATTGGCAATCCTGCAGCAGCAGCCCCGGGATACGCTGCCGTTCCTGTTGGGCCTCCTGTCCCTGCATCTTCCAATTCTGGAATTTCATCATCGGTGTCACTTTCGGTGGAAGACGCCGACTGTTCTGGCTTTGTTTCCGCCACTTGCGGTTTCTCGACTTCTGTGAGTTCGGGCATGATCTTCTAAAGACTGTAAATAACAAGTCACTGTAATTAGATCACTTTTTGATAAGCACTAGACACATAATTTGAGGTTAACTAATGGTAAGTCTCTTTTTTGATTGCTTTGCGAGATTTAAAGGTCACTTGTCACTGTTTTCACTTGGGTAATTTACACTATAACTGAATAAATTATTTGAATCGATATTTTTTAGTATCATCGTTATGATATCGCCATTGTCAAATTTTAACCGTCAACGTGATAGGTTAATGATATGTTTGGAAGAGTTGGTGTTATAGTTGGCGTTAAATATGAATGGTACGTATAAATTCCGATGATGTTTTATAAATACAGAAATAATTAGATGAAAATATTAGCTGATGCTTTATATAAATTAATATTTACCTTATGCAACGACTGAGGGCAATAAAATAAATAAAACACTAGCGACGCCACAACTTGGCGCCACAATGAGTAACAAACAAGAAATTACAGGAATCCAGTTAGATTAGTTATTCATTTGTTAAGTTGTTCTTGTATAACTGCCACTAGATGGCACAACATACTTCAAAAATTAAATTATTTTGAACTCTAAACAAGAAAGGCGCATCTCAAATCTTAATTTGTTAGTTAATTATTTTAAAAATTATACGCATCGAAATATATATAAAAATGTACGCAGAATCTCGTGGTACTATTTGATTTCAAGTGTGACATTAAATAATCACAACAGGAATTAATTACAAAAACCAAAAATTAAAAAAAGCGCTCCTCAAATTTTGATGCTTCAATCAATTATTCTGATACTTCAATACATCGAAATATATGTAAAAACGTACGCAGAATCTCGTGGTGCTATTAGATTTCAAGTGTGACATTAAATAATCACAATAGGAATTAAGTACAAAACCAAAAATTAAAAAAAGCGCTCCTCAAATTTTGATTCTTTAATCAATTATTCTGATACTTCAATACATCGAAATATATGTAAAAATGTACGCAGAATCTCGTGGTGCTATTAGATTTCAAGTGTGACATTAAATAATCACAACAGGAATTAATTACAAAAACCAAAAATTAAAAAAAGCGCTCCTCAAATTTTGATTCTTTAATCAATTATTCTGATACTTCAATACATCGAAATATATGTAAAAATGTACGCAGAATCTCGTGGTGCTATTAGATTTCAAGTGTGACATTAAATAATCACAACAGGAATTAAGTACAAAAACCAAAAAATAAAAAAAGCGCTCCTCAAATTTTGATGCTTCAATCAATTATTCTGATACTTCAATACATCGAAATATATGTAAAAACGTACGCAGAATCTCGTGGTGCTATTAGATTTCAAGTGTGACATTAAATAATCACAACAGGAATTAATTACAAAAACCAAAAATTAAAAAAAGCGCTCCTCAAATTTTGATTCTTTAATCAATTATTCTGATACTTCAATACATCGAAATATATGTAAAAATGTACGCAGAATCTCGTGGTGCTATTAGATTTCAAGTGTGACATTAAATAATCACAACAGGAATTAATTACAAAAACCAAAAATTAAAAAAAGCGCTCCTTAAATATTGATGCTTTAATCAATTATTTTGGAAGTTCTGTGCATCGAAATATATATAAAAATGTACGCAGAATCTCGTGGTACTATTAGATTTCACGTGTGACATTAAATAATCACAACAGGAATTAATTACAAAAACCAAAAATTAAAAAAAGCGCTCCTTAAATATTGATGCTTTAATCAATTATTTTGGAAGTTCTGTGCATCGAAATATATATAAAAATGTACGCAGAATCTCGTGGTACTATTAGATTTCACGTGTGACATTAAATAATCACAACAGGAATTAAATACAAAAACCAAAAATTAAAAAAAGCGCTCCTCAAATTTTGATGCTTCAATCAATTATTCTGATACTTCAATACATCGAAATATATGTAAAAATGTACGCAGAATCTCGTGGTGCTATTAGATTTCAAGTGTGACATTAAATAATCACAACAGGAATTAATTACAAAAACCAAAAATTAAAAAAAGCGCTCCTTAAATATTGATGCTTTAATCAATTATTTTGGAAGTTCTGTGCATCGAAATATATATAAAAATGTACGCAGAATCTCGTGGTACTATTAGATTTCACGTGTGACATTAAATAATCACAACAGGAATTAATTACAAAAACCAAAAATTAAAAAAAGCGCTCCTCAAATTTTGATGCTTCAATCAATTATTCTGATACTTCAATACATCGAAATATATGTAAAAATGTACGCAGAATCTCGTGGTGCTATTAGATTTCAAGTGTGACATTAAATAATCACAACAGGAATTAATTACAAAAACCAAAAATTAAAAAAAGCGCTCCTTAAATATTGATGCTTTAATCAATTATTTTGGAAGTTCTGTGCATCGAAATATATATAAAAATGTACGCAGAATCTCGTGGTACTATTAGATTTCACGTGTGACATTAAATAATCACAACAGGAATTAATTACAAAAACCAAAAATTAAAAAAAGCGCTCCTTAAATATTGATGCTTTAATCAATTATTTTGGAAGTTCTGTGCATCGAAATATATATAAAAATGTACGCAGAATCTCGTGGTACTATTAGATTTCACGTGTGACATTAAATAATCACAACAGGAATTAAATACAAAAACCAAAAATTAAAAAAAGCGCTCCTCAAATTTTGATGCTTCAATCAATTATTCTGATACTTCAATACATCGAAATATATGTAAAAATGTACGCAGAATCTCGTGGTGCTATTAGATTTCAAGTGTGACATTAAATAATCACAACAGGAATTAATTACAAAAACCAAAAATTAAAAAAAGCGCTCCTTAAATATTGATGCTTTAATCAATTATTTTGGAAGTTCTGTGCATCGAAATATATATAAAAATGTACGCAGAATCTCGTGGTACTATTAGATTTCACGTGTGACATTAAATAATCACAACAGGAATTAATTACAAAAACCAAAAATTAAAAAAAGCGCTCCTCAAATTTTGATGCTTCAATCAATTATTCTGATACTTCAATACATCGAAATATATGTAAAAATGTACGCAGAATCTCGTGGTGCTATTAGATTTCAAGTGTGACATTAAATAATCACAACAGGAATTAATTACAAAAACCAAAAATTAAAAAAAGCGCTCCTCAAATTTTGATGCTTCAATCAATTATTCTGATACTTCAATACATCGAAATATATGTAAAAATGTACGCAGAATCTCGTGGTGCTATTAGATTTCAAGTGTGACATTAAATAATCACAACAGGAATTAATTACAAAAACCAAAAATTAAAAAAAGCGCTCCTTAAATATTGATGCTTTAATCAATTATTTTGGAAGTTCTGTGCATCGAAATATATATAAAAATGTACGCAGAATCTCGTGGTACTATTAGATTTCACGTGTGACATTAAATAATCACAACAGGAATTAATTACAAAAACCAAAAATTAAAAAAAGCGCTCCTCAAATTTTGATGCTTCAATCAATTATTCTGATACTTCAATACATCGAAATATATGTAAAAATGTACGCAGAATCTCGTGGTGCTATTAGATTTCAAGTGTGACATTAAATAATCACAACAGGAATTAATTACAAAAACCAAAAATTAAAAAAAGCGCTCCTTAAATATTGATGCTTTAATCAATTATTTTGGAAGTTCTGTGCATCGAAATATATATAAAAATGTACGCAGAATCTCGTGGTACTATTAGATTTCACGTGTGACATTAAATAATCACAACAGGAATTAATTACAAAAACCAAAAATTAAAAAAAGCGCTCCTTAAATATTGATGCTTTAATCAATTATTTTGGAAGTTCTGTGCATCGAAATATATATAAAAATGTACGCAGAATCTCGTGGTACTATTAGATTTCACGTGTGACATTAAATAATCACAACAGGAATTAAATACAAAAACCAAAAATTAAAAAAAGCGCTCCTCAAATTTTGATGCTTCAATCAATTATTCTGATACTTCAATACATCGAAATATATGTAAAAATGTACGCAGAATCTCGTGGTGCTATTAGATTTCAAGTGTGACATTAAATAATCACAACAGGAATTAATTACAAAAACCAAAAATTAAAAAAAGCGCTCCTTAAATATTGATGCTTTAATCAATTATTTTGGAAGTTCTGTGCATCGAAATATATATAAAAATGTACGCAGAATCTCGTGGTACTATTAGATTTCACGTGTGACATTAAATAATCACAACAGGAATTAAATACAAAAACCAAAAATTAAAAAAAGCGCCCCTCAAATTTTGATGCTTCAATCAATTATTCTGATACTTCAATACATCGAAATATATGTAAAAACGTACGCAGAATCTCGTGGTGCTATTAGATTACAAGTGTGACATTAAATAATCACAACAGGAATTAATTACAAAAACCAAAAATTAAAAAAAGCGCTCCTCAAATTTTGATGCTTCAATCAATTATTCTGATACTTCAATACATCGAAATATATGTAAAAATGTACGCAGAATCTCGTGGTGCTATTAGATTTCAAGTGTGACATTAAATAATCACAACAGGAATTAATTACAAAAACCAAAAATTAAAAAAAGCGCTCCTTAAATATTGATGCTTTAATCAATTATTTTGGAAGTTCTGTGCATCGAAATATATATAAAAATGTACGCAGAATCTCGTGGTACTATTAGATTTCACGTGTGACATTAAATAATCACAACAGGAATTAAATACAAAAACCAAAAATTAAAAAAAGCGCTCCTCAAATTTTGATGCTTCAATCAATTATTCTGATACTTCAATACATCGAAATATATGTAAAAATGTACGCAGAATCTCGTGGTGCTATTAGATTTCAAGTGTGACATTAAATAATCACAACAGGAATTAATTACAAAAACCAAAAATTAAAAAAAGCGCTCCTTAAATATTGATGCTTTAATCAATTATTTTGGAAGTTCTGTGCATCGAAATATATATAAAAATGTACGCAGAATCTCGTGGTACTATTAGATTTCACGTGTGACATTAAATAATCACAACAGGAATTAAATACAAAAACCAAAAATTAAAAAAAGCGCTCCTCAAATTTTGATGCTTCAATCAATTATTCTGATACTTCAATACATCGAAATATATGTAAAAATGTACGCAGAATCTCGTGGTGCTATTAGATTTCAAGTGTGACATTAAATAATCACAACAGGAATTAATTACAAAAACCAAAAATTAAAAAAAGCGCTCCTTAAATATTGATGCTTTAATCAATTATTTTGGAAGTTCTGTGCATCGAAATATATATAAAAATGTACGCAGAATCTCGTGGTACTATTAGATTTCACGTGTGACATTAAATAATCACAACAGGAATTAAATACAAAAACCAAAAATTAAAAAAAGCGCCCCTCAAATTTTGATGCTTCAATCAATTATTCTGATACTTCAATACATCGAAATATATGTAAAAACGTACGCAGAATCTCGTGGTGCTATTAGATTACAAGTGTGACATTAAATAATCACAACAGGAATTAATTACAAAAACCAAAAATTAAAAAAAGCGCTCCTCAAATTTTGATGCTTCAATCAATTATTCTGATACTTCAATACATCGAAATATATGTAAAAACGTACGCAGAATCTCGTGGTGCTATTAGATTACAAGTGTGACATTAAATAATCACAACAGGAATTAAATACAAAAACCAAAAATTAAAAAAAGCGCTCCTCAAATTTTGATGCTTCAATCAATTATTCTGATACTTCAATACATCGAAATATATGTAAAAACGTACGCAGAATCTCGTGGTGCTATTAGATTACAAGTGTGACATTAAATAATCACAACAGGAATTAATTACAAAAACCAAAAATTAAAAAAAGCGCTCCTCAAATTTTGATTCTTTAATCAATTATTCTGATACTTCAATACACCGAAATATATGCAAAAGTGTACGCAAAATCTCGTGGTACCGTTAGTTTTCAAATGAACGATGAATTGTTTTAGTCAAACTGAAACAAGTTGTAATTAATCTAACGCATTTATGTTTAAAAATAGCCATTTCACACCCGTTAGTGAAGTTTCTGTTATTAATTTTTTTTGGAAGACGTGGGATGTCAGGATCATGAGAATATTGGAAAACTTTATTAACGGATTAAGCTTTCTGTGTTATTAACCTTACTCGCCAATCCTGTCTTTCTTTTTCCAAAAATAATCCTCAGAAAGTTCCACCTACTGAGATTTTGATTTTATTTTATACATTACAGCACCATACGTATTTGGTGATGTAATTTAATTTTTTAGTGTAGGTGACTGGGCTTGACGTCAGCAGTGAGGTTTTTTCTGAATGAAATGTTCTTGTTTTTGACTGCTTTTACATGTTTTTGTTACAAAACGAAAATTTAGTAAGCAAGTACGTAGGTTGTTAGAGATTGACTTGTGATAAAAAAATATTAAACTCAAGAGATAATAATTTTTTTTCCAGATACATATTTGGTTTTACCCTTAGCTTTTTTCCACCTTTTTATTTTTATTTAGAATTATAATCTTTGGAAAATTTTCTATTCGATCATAAAGGACTCGAAAATTTATTATTTACATTAATATGTACATATATTTTTAGTATGTAAATCCACGAAATGTGACATTGAAAACATTGCACGTTTTGTACAAACCTACTTACCCCAATTCGTAAATTGATTTATTCATCTTTGAATAAGGTTACCTACACACATTCGGTCATAAAATAGGTCAATACAGAGGCTGTATTATTATACTTAATAAGTTCAGATTTAATTTAGTAACTGGACTCATTCGGCATTCTATTGAAATAACCAGTAGAATTTACGCTGTTAAATATTTAGTATTAAATACGTACTATTTATATACCAAAATAAATGATACAGTTTCATCAGCGTGGGTTAAGGTTTATTTGCTTGTTATAAACAAGAAGTAAATAAATAAATAAAAATAAAATAATTAATGGTGCACTCTTCTCCATCTCTATTTTTGAGACTGATTTGTTAATGTTTTCAAAAAATTACTATTGTCTTTTGTTTTCGAGTTTTGGAAAAGAAAATAATGATTTATTTCATATTAAGGGCTCTTGTAGGAGAGAATTAAATGTTTAAAAACAGTAAAATCCAAAAATTCATCAGAAAGTTTTCACCCCAATTGGAATTCTATAAAAATTATTAATTAATTAATTATCTATCCATTGTATTAACAAAAAATTCACCTACAAAATGTTCATAATTAAAACTTATTATTTATTTTTGTTTGTACAAAAAAAAATATTTTAGTGTTTTACGCTGTCTAACAACAATATTCTGTCGAATCACAAACGACTAACGCTCTTTTTCCCCCGCGTTCCTCATACTTAATCACGGGTAAAAATAGCTTTCGAACGCGATATTTGTGAAGTTTAAAATCTCAGGAGCGTCGCGACGCGTTTAGTTCTCGATCTCTTGAGACGCCGACTGCACCAGATCCATCTCAATTAAACATATAATTATTATAAACGCCGAAATAAAATCTTAACAAAATGGTGTACGAATCCGACTTCTATACGACTCGAAGGCCCTACAGGACTTCTCCATCTTTATCCAGTTACACTGTTTCGGTAAGAGTTTTGAGTTTTAATTACTACATGTATACAGAGTGATGCAAAGAAAGAACTAAATGAACTAGATGTGATTTTGTCAGCTTTTAATTGCTTGTTAATTTTTAAGTAAATATTAGAGTTTTTCTTTACAAAAATTATAATTATTAATTAAAAAAAAAACAATTAGGTAGAGATCTCTTGAAATTATATTAATAGAGCAGGAATTGTGTTTGGTTAAAGTTTAAAAAAAAAGTAAATCAAGGAAATTTCCAATAGTAATGGACTTAAAAATGGAAATTTGGGACATGCGTTTGCGTATTCGATAGACTATTTTATTAACTGTTTTTCGCAGCTGCAAAAATAAAAATAGCTTTATGCCTCTTGACATAGTTTTTGAAATCTGAGAATTCGCTGTCTTTTTTTAAATTTATAAATTAATTTTGGTAAAAAGTTCAAGGATTACCCTTAGCATATGTATATTTTAATAAATATGTATTTAAATAAGCATAGGATAATCATGACGTGATATTTACACGCTCGACAACATCGCTCGTATTTTCACTGGGTGTGAAATTGAAAAGTGTATGAAGCGCTGATGGTATTTATAAACCTGCCCAAATTTAGTCAGCTGGCCATTCAAATCCACTGTACAAATTCTCAAATTCCTACATTTACTAAATTTAGCGCTCATTTTTACAACAATCATTTATACATTGCAATTATTGATAAGAATTACTTATAGGCAGTTTTCATAATATTAAAAAAAATAATAATAATAAGTTTCTCCAGATTTAATTTTAAAACAGACTGTTGTTGGTATCTCAGAACGAAAACGGGTCATTTGTGTTTTGCCTTACGAGAAAAAATTGGGGAGAGTCCAAATTTGTTTTTGTTTTTCAAGGTTAGCGGAATTATTTAATTGCTAAATATAACTAAAATCAGATGTATGTAAGGAACTTGTTTTCGTTAAAGAAAATCAAAAAAGTATAAAATTACTTGCTTCCAAAATTTGTCATTAGTATTTTTTTACTGGGTAAACTATTTTAAAGAGAAACGATGCTACGTAGGTCTAATAAAATAAAACACAATTGATAATTTTTTAAATTGTTTATTTTCTTTGACAATTGTTGCCATTTTATGACTTCTTTATAAAATACCACGATGATCATGATGATGAAGTATTATTGTTATCTGCTTGAGAAGACATAAAAAGATTGTCAAGATAAATAAAAATTTTTGGAAGTTTGCAATATTTTTTTATTATTTATTATTGGTTGTTGTCAATATTTGTCGATTTTCTTAGAGAGAAAAATTTGAGAAAAATTTCCAGTGCTAGGTATTAAAGAGTTGTACTTTACATTCATGACACCAAATAATTGCCATTTTTGTAACCCTCAATAGAAGTGACTCTAATTTTCTCCTATCATTTTTTTTTTAAATTCCTTTTATTTTTTTTTAATGACATGGACAATAGGGAATAAAAAGTTTAAATAAGTACATAAAATACACAGTGTTTTGTATTTCCTAGATTCTTATTACTGACCATACTCTTCACAATTTTTAATTACTTTTTTATTAATTAATTTTACTTGTGAGCTATTGCTAAAGTTACAAAAGTCTTTACGTTTATTAAACAAGTAAAACTTTTTAAAAAAAAGTGAAGCAAGTTCTTTGTATTAATGTGAGTAGGGCTGAAAATCCTAGAAACGACTGAACTGATTTTCATAAGTAAATAATTAGGTAATTACAATTTTAATTTTGGAAACTTATTTGTACTCATTTAATCTTAATCTATTTACCAATTTACACTTAAATGTAGATAACAATATGCACACAGATAGGAAGGCACAATCTGCAAAAAAATTATTATTATAATTTTTTTTTGAAGTCAGTAAATAACTAAAACCATGGTAATAATAAAGTGCACTATTACAACAATATTTTTATCATTAACCCCTCATGAGAGTAGGGACATTACATTTTTAATTCTGCATACGTTTCATACTATGTCCCACTCCCTCACCTTTTGCTTTTAGTTCCTACACTTTAGCACCAGGCGTTGGGATTGGGACAAACGGAGTACCCTTCCCTAACGTTCGGCTTCTTCCAGAGACGCGAGATTCCGTGGGAGAAGGTACCGTTTGTCCCAAGACCCAGCCTGGTTCCAGACCCAATCACCGCTTTCGGGAGACGCAAATCGCCAAAACCCGAAGAACGAGACAGATTTAGTTACACACCACGAGAACACACTAGCATATTGTCGCCCTTGGATAGGGCTAGAATAAGGCCCAAATTGCTTTTCGCCCCTTCGAAACCATACGTACCTGCTAGGGACGAAACTAGGGAGAAAGTTTTCTCCGCTATCCGCACCAAGTCTTATGCTCCTCAAGAATTACCCAGCGCGGACGGAATGGATATTGTCTTACCCAAATTGCATAAATTGGCCGAAAATCCTGAATTGCCTTATAAAAGGAGAATCGTTGCGGAGTCTGAATTCATTTACTAAAAATTTTTTTGAAATTAAAAATTTATTACGTAACCACCATTAATTAATATAAAGAGTTTATTTATTCGGAATATTTTGGATCGGAATTATTTAACTGTAGATAAATAAATTTCGAAAGTGACTTCTAATTTGGATTTTGTAGACTAGAACAAAAATTATATATTATATTGACATTTAGTTAGAAAACATTCTTCGGTAGCATCAGTTAGAAAGCATTTTCATTTAGATGCACTTTAGTAGTCTAAAGCACACAAATACGCTTTTTGCAGCTTCTTGTGATATTTTTTGCATTTTTAGTGTAGTTAGATATTATTTTTGAGAAATCTCTTTTTTCTACAAAAACTGATACTGTAGATTTACACCATTGAGTATTATTTGCAATGCTTGCTCAGGATTAATTTTGCGGGTTGCTTCTTTTACGCTTGTTTTCGCTTTAATTAATTTTAAATATTACCCTTAAGTAAGTAATTAGGTGGTAATAATTGTGTAGTCATTGATGTTCAATAAAGGAATTAAATGACAATAGTGTTTTCGTTGCAGGGAGGAATATAAAGTTTAATTTTTTTATTTTTGTGTTTGTTGGTGACATTTATTTTTAAAAGGGGGTCGAGATTACACTAATGAAAACTTTAACATTCCTGACAATCCCAACACATATTCAAACCTTATTGTACCTAAACCACATATGTCCTTATACCGAAAAGGTACACAGTTATAACCATAGACGTAATGTTGAAGATAGAGAGAACGAGTATATACTAAGTGGAAGAGTACCTCTGAAAGAAAACAAAAAAAACCTGTCTGTTTTTGTCTGCTTGTTTCGTATTGGCGCTTATTATTACTAGAATTGGAAGGAGCGCCTATCAGGTGCAAGTAGACAAAAACAGAGAGAGGTCAAGTGATTCTCTTTCTCTATCCTCCAGAGGTGTTATCCGTTGCTCTTTCTATCTTTAGTATTATCTCTTTGCTTAAAATACGACGGAAAGTTGCGAGCTTTTAGTAAAAAATTACGAATGTATCAGCGGTTGCTTTAAGTGTGGTATGTATTGTAGTTAGATTTAGGATAGGCAAAAACTGAAACAATTCTGAAAGTTGTTTTTATTTTTCGTAAAATATAAAATAAATGGTGACAATTGTTATTTATGAAGTATTCACAACTTTCAAGTTGTCAAAAACAATAACAGCCAGCGATGACGCAAATTGTTGGCACTGATTAATAGATAAAAACATTTGAGTCAGTTTTGTAGGAAGCGTCGAATTCCGCCCAATTGCTATTTGTAATTTTAGGAATAAAAAATGTCTTTTAATTTTTAAATGGAATCGGCGCTGTTCAGTGCCAGCAAAACGAGTCCGCTTGCCCGGCAATTATTGCAACTCGTTCTTTTTCCGTAGAGTCCAGGGCGTTACTACGTCGTACGGGATTCCCCCGAAAGGACTCGTCGCGCAGAAGAGCAATATTCGTATTCGTACTCTTCCAGACAGGAACGTAGCAGCAGTAATAGCGACCCCTATTCCTCTCGTCCAGTATCTCGTTCATATACAAACAGTGAACGCGTTGTACGTTCTTCTGATGGCGGTCCTGGATCATACTCTTACTCAACTGAAAGATCTTCCCGTAATTACGGAGACGGTCCTGGAGGCTATCAGTCAAGCTACAGTTCCACCACCAGCGGAAGATTGCCAGGTGGAACCAGCTACCGTCACTATTCTTATAGGGTTTAAACAAATTATTTATTGAAAAACTTTTGTTGATATTTATATACCTAAATAATCTTTAATGTTTGTTTGAAAATCCCCATTTTATTTAATTTGTAACCCTATACATTCGAATGGACTGATTGTGAGCGATCTATTTTTTTATGTACTCGATTTATGAATTAAATGTAATAAAAAGAAATGGTTTGCATTGGATGTAGATTGCTTATTTGCTGAGAGCCTGAAATACTGTCCCTAATCCTGATCCTGTTTACTAATATTACTAATGTGGGAACTGGGAGAAACGACAGTGATATTATCGAATTTATTTTTAATGAGCAGTGAAGGAAGTTGTGGCATCGACAACAAACACAAAAATAGAAGCTACATAGTCACCTGTAATTTGTTAAAAATAAATTTACTAACATTCCTTTCTTTCTTTCCTTTAGACTTATCTGCCTTCGAGACAAGTAAGAATATTGCCAGGACTTGGAAAGGTAAGTTGCAACAATGTTATAAGAGATATTTATATAAATTTTGCACACGACTACAATCCAGTTTATTAGTTGTGCGCACTTGATGATTTTGGCATATAAACATATGAAATTAATTTAGGAATTCTGCGTTTTGGATGGAATCATATTTTTTGGTTTCAACCATAATAAATTTGCAATATAAATAACTGTGTTCTAAATTATTTTTTTGACATAATATGTAATCAAAATTTTGAGTTAAAGACATTTTTTACTAGATTTGTGAAAATAGTGATTCTAATAATGAAATCTAATATCTATTTGAATCAATCATTCTTTTGAAATTTTTATTTATTTAGTTGGTGAGCAATTTTAATATTTGTTTTATAATAGTAATAAAACATCATATCTAGTTGTTTTTAAATGTAGTACATGTAAATATTGCATTATTATCACTGACTTTAATTTATTGATACAAATCTAACCATGGATAGTAATTAATAGCAAAAATGATGAAGTAGATCATTCCATGATTTTATTTCTATTAGTTTTTATAGGTAAAATCTATTGTTTCAACTGTTTATTGATATTTATAAAAAAACATTCTTTTTATTATTTTTATTTTAATGATTGTGTGGAATAATTTATAGACACAACTAAATAAAACACTTCATTAAACAAGTCATACAAATACATTGAAACTAATATCAAAATTACTAAAATTGGTTCAAAAATAATTTGAGTAATTTATCTAATTTTAGAGATTATATTATTCACTGTTGAAATTTTATTTCGACTCTTTTGATAAATGAACTGCAGATCCAATCCAATCACTCAGACGTCCAAATATGTTCCCCTTGTACATCCCCCTCATATCACTAAATACTTAATCTGAGCAATGACACATTAAGGAATTTATTTAAGGTGTGAGGAGGCAGAAGAAGTCATAAGTCAAATTTTATATGTTATTGTATATGTATACAGAATATTCGAGGAGTTTTTTTATAACTAGCAATTTCACGGACTGTACCCTTGAACTGCACCCCTCTGAACGACCCTTACTCAAAGCTGTTCGTATTTTTAGCAATATTACAGAAAGTTTTAAAACCATAAAAAGTAATTTGGCTATATAATTTCATTATTAATTATCCTCAAGGTATGGTAAGAATGGTTTCTTCTTACAGTTGCTTCCTTCAGGACCCCACCACCACGTGTTCAAGTCAGGATACACGTTATCCCTTTGGTCTAGGTTAAGCTTTTTGCACAACTCACACGTACTCAATTGATTTGAAGTTTCCACGTAAAAATATTTTTTCCATTTGAAATATTCGATATATCTTTCAGTATTTTTGCTTAAGTAAACCAAATAGTTTGCTAAATCTTCAACGGAATTAAAATCTTCGACATCTATTACAGAATGAGGTGGAGCTACTTGACTGTAATTTGCACTGCCATAAACTATTGGAACAATGTCTCTTTTTAATATGTTGTACATCTTCTCAGTCACATAGTCTTTACACAAGGAATTTTCGAATGAGAGGTAAAATAGATAATTCGTTTCTACCATTTCATAGCACTCCTCCGTGGACTGCTTGGTGTCCAAAGTTTGCTTAGCACACTGATATTGACCGCAATCCCCATAAATGTCGACAGGAAGATATTTTTGTAGTTGTCTTGTTAAATTTTCTCTTTCACTGTCCGAATTACAATTCGACACAAACCAGGCCACGAGTTTGTGTCTTTTCTTAACAGAATCAACACTTGGAAGCACATACCTGGTGTCCTTCCTAATAATATAACTGTATGGTCTGAAGATATCTGAATCAAATCTGTATGTCATGGTCCAATTAAAAAAGTAGTTGTATTGTTTCAAATCATTCATTATATTGAACGGAGACTCAAGATTCATGAAAATGTACCTTTGATGTTTTCCTCTTTCCCATGGAGTTCCATGTTTATCTGCAGAGTAAGAGCCGTGAAATAAAATGGCATCAAATAAATCTACCGGAAACAGGAATTTGTCATTTGTGGTAAAACAGTTCTTATATTCGCACTTTTCAAATGGTGCACTTCCGAATCCAATACAAAAATCTTCTTGATCAAAAAAAGGAGTCCAATAGAGAATGTACTTTACTGACGGTTCGACTAATTTTAAACCCAGGTCAAATTGCGTGGATTTTTGTGAGACAAATCCACTCCAATATATTAAGTGAATTAAAAAAATAGTGACTATTATACTCACAAATATTGCATTCGTTTTATAGTTCTTAAATTTAAGCATATTTTACATAGGTACACTCTCTTTCTGTAAATGAATTATCTCCACTCTGTCTATGCTGATAAATGGTGATAAGAACGTTATCTCGTTCCATGGTGTGTATATATGTATACGCCACAATATTTTAAAATAAAATTTAATTTAACGTACATAATCCCTTTTAAATCCCAAATAATTAAATTAAGTCTTGTGAATTTTGTAGTAAAGTTACTGGATTTTAGATATATTTAAAATAATTAAAATAGAAAGTAAGTACATATATATCGATAAAATTAATCTAACCATAATTTAATCGTAATATTAAACAGAATATTGATAACAATAAAAATAAACGCTACGAATAGACAACAATATGGTTTAGTTTAATTTTTTGAGTGACAGTGTCGTAAAGTATCACACAAAAATAAGGTTTCCTAAATTTTTCAAAAGTAACATCTATTGAAATTTTCATAGTTACCTACGTATTTAAAAAATTTTGTATTTAATTGCCGAATGTAGACACTAAAAAATATTGCTCAGAACGAGTTGTGGCTTTTTGTATCCCATATCGCGTTAGGGGTAGATACTCTGATCTTTCTATACAAGAATCCGCGATCAAAAAATTTTTTGGACGATAGAATCTCTACGAGGATCCCCGTATACTACGTCGCAAATCAGCACTCTGGCCTTCTTTAACGATGGTAACGGTTAAGGCAGGTTAGGTTAGGTGAGGTCAGGTTACATTAATAAATTAACGCTGTACTTTTCAAATTTCTAAATTGCGAAATTTGCTGGTACAAAATTTTTCTATTCTTTAAAAAAATTCCAAACGTTTCGCCTTCGAAAAAGTCTGAAGATAAGGCGAAACGACCGGATAATTTTAAAACAATAAAAATATTTTTTTACCTGAAAAGTTTGGAATAGAATTACGAAATCCACAACGCGTTCCAAGTAATTATCGGTCAATGTCCAAATTGGGTTGTTGATATACAAAAAGCATATGTAGGTAATATTAATTATAAGGTCTTTATGATAAGAGTGCCCGTATGAGTTCAAAAAATAAACCGTTTTTCCATTGTGTAGGTACACGTAGTTCATACGTATGACAGAATTGTGCCTTATGTAGGCCATAAGAGGTTGACAGTGGTGACAACTCCACCCCTTACGTTTAGGGTGCGACCTTCTGTCATTTATAGAGAACTCGACCGCATTGCGAACAAAGTACGGCCCTGGACCTCTATATCTCCAACTAGCCATTACCTGAATTCAGAGTCGGCCGTGGTAAGATTGTGTCGCACAAGATCGCTTTTCGCCCCATTTAGTCGCTTTTATTGCGCTTCATTTCGCTTTACTATGCGCTTTCTTCTGATAATATTTAAAATGCACCCTGGTAGGTAATGTGATGAGAAAATAAAACGTAATGTTTAATGATTAACCTTCCAGTGTTAGAAAATACCTATGGGGTTGGTAGATACAATACCAAATAAAAGACGTTCTAGTGATGCAGATAATCTAGCAAAAAAGGCGTTCACTATTGTTTTTTTTTTTGCTTTTTTTGGTTTTCAGCTTTTTAAAATTCTGTCTAATTAAACAAATAGCATTACTCATTTGTTAACGAAAATGATTAAATTTTCAATTTCACTTTTGCCAAATAAATACATTCATTTATCACATTGGCACTTACTTTTTTTTTTTTTTTTGAAAATAACTTCATTAAAATGGCATAATTGTGAAAATATTGCTTTGTAATTTTTTATTATATTCTAATATCGATATACCTTCCTTTATTGGTGACAATAGTTCAAATAGAAGCCAGAGAAAAACTTACACCGAGGTATCGGTCTTGGTATGGGGCTTCCTCAGAGCTACAATTCTGGATGTTATTTAATGTAATAATAAACAAAACTGAGGAAGCCTTATATCAAAGACGAAACGTCAACTTTTCCCAATAAGAAAACATTTTACCCTTCTCTGTCATAAATTTTCTCTAATTTTTATTAAAGGTATTTAATGTTTATTATTGTGGTTATCATGTACATATATATAAATCTAGACGTCATTTCTGACGCATCTTCATACGTAAATAGATATTGTGGCATCAAAATATTTACTTTCCCCTGTAATTAACAGGACAAAAATAAATTTTAATGAATCACCTTATTCGAATAAGATTTTTTTTTTTCGAAAAAGATGTTTATCCAGTGGCCGCGATTCTAAAAAGGTCTAGCAACGAGTGCATAATCGGAATTTTTGGACAATGTCCAAAAACAAACGGGGTACTTATGTACAAATCTAAATTTGAACTAGTTTCGTATAATGATTCACAAAGTACCTACCTACGTTTATCAACATGGTGTTCATGGCCTTAAAAAAAAAAAGTAAAAATTAAATTCAGCCTACACGAAAATGTATCATCTAAGAGTATTTATGGCTTTCGTAATCAATTTTTCATCATAATATAATTTGCACTTTTTAATAGTTAATGGTCATATATATTTGTTTAGTGACAGCAGTTTGTGGTAAAATAAAATCAAACTTTATTTGCACATTTTTCAAAATTCTTAAAATTCTTTCGTCTTAAATAGACATTTACTTTTTGGAAAAATAAAAAAGTAATTTGTGACTACCTGTAAATGAGTTAAAAATAAATAGTTAAAGGGTATTAAGCCTTAAATCAGCGAATAAGGTCGCACAAGTAATTAAAAAATATTTTTATTTTCGTTAATTTTAAAACCAATTTTAAGTTATAAACTTCTAGGGGAAGGTTAAAACTGAGTAAAGTGTAAAATTTGTATAACATTTTAGAAGAAACTGAATGATGATCTTGAACGAGTCCCAAAATTTCAAGCTGTTTTAATGGTAATTAATTTATAGTTTGAATTCTAAAAGAGCAAAAAGTTCTTCGTGTGACCGTACCGATAGATAAAAGTTCAATGTAAGGCCATTTTAAGGTTAAAAGGTCAAAAACACAATGAATATCTGGTAGATACTATCTTTCTTTATCTCTACCAGATCGCGCTCTCTTAGGCGCGTTCGCCGAGTCTACAAGTACTATATACAGGAAAAATATTGTGTTACGTTGTCAAAGAATGTTTGGATGCAAATATCTTTGGTTCCTACCATAAAATGGTGTGGTCAGACTTAGATATTTAAACTTTGAGAATTCGGGATCAAAAATAGATAACTGTTTCTGTTACAAAAACTTGATTGCCCTTAAAATAACCTTGGAATTTGACTTCAATATTACATTCAATATCATCATTTGATCTCCTGAAGAGTGATCTAACTTACATTCGATTAAGGCCTTCCCCTGGGAGTTATTGAAGTGGTTTCTTTATCATGGGTCATCCTGTACAATATCAGAAATAGATACTACCCTTTTAAAAATATACCTAAAGAAATCTATTAAACGAAAAAGATTTGTTGAGGAAATTTAAATTTTTGTCAGCTTAAAAGAAAATTTTCTAATTTTCGTCATAGTTTTTTTTGCTTATTTGCATTAAATATTTAATAAAAGTGGTAGCGTCCAGATAAACATTTTAGCGTAAATAACACCCTGTATAACAATCATAACCATCACTAACGACCGTGTTGTTAAAGAACATCGTTGTCGTTAGATTCGTTTCATAGTTGGTAGTTGGTTTATTAAGTCTTTTTGCAGAAACTTATTTATGTAAGAAACCCTTACACTGGAATTGACCGGGTTACTCTCCACCGTCCTTCTGTTATACGCTATCGTTACTACCCGAGCTATTATTACAATAGCTATTACTACCCTATTTCTTATTCGAGATATTTTTCGCCTTATCTTAATTACTGGCATTATTCCCCGACATATTTCCCAAGGTGGTACTACCCCAAATGTTTACTTGATGATTATGTACCTTCGGTAAGTAGTTATTTGAACGTAAAAATAAGTCGTCCCTATTTTCATTTATTAATCACCAAATTAGAACGTGTTTACAACTTGAAAAGGTCAAGAGAGTCATTAATAATTAATACTTGTACATAGCGATTTTAATTGGAATGGAAATAAAATTGTAAGGCAAAAAATGGCATATTCTGAGGAAGCCTTACACTAAAGGTGAAACGTCGATAGAATAATTGTTTCTATAATTTTAAAATGATTTCGGAGATCAAAATTATATAAATTACTTCCTGTTGGAATTGGTTCTAACTCTATGACCTTTTCGTCATTTTGAATGCGTTCTAAATCTACTTACAAAATAGAAATAAAGCTTTAAGGCTTTGTAATTTATATTACAGTAACTGAATGCTTGTTGTCATATAACAATTTTGATCTGCACCCTGTACTACTTTTTAACCCTGTATGTGTCTAACACCCCCAAAATATTAGACAGGCAATTGTATTTATTGAAAAAACAATGATATTGTTGCACTAATAATCAAACAGAAGTATGTTGTAAATTTAATGTAAGATCAATTAATGTTAATCTTGTTAATAATTAACAACTTTTTATGAAAATAAATTCATTGAGTCCAACAATTTCGGCCAACATCAGACTGAACAATTCTTATCTAAAGTTATATGAATTATTTAGGCTGATGAGGGCTGAATTTCTAGTCGAAACGTCTCATAAATAAACTTATTTTCATGAACTGCTATCGGTTATTGGTGAGATTAATTTTTATTGATTGTGCAATATATTTTTTTATATTTAATACTGAGAAAATTAAATTCTTATCACTGAAAATTGTAAATTTAATTTTTTTTGCAATGTCATAGATTATTATTAATGAAATTACCATTTTTTAAACTTTTTTGAAAATAGAAATGAACAACATCTTTTCTTATAAATTTCATTAATCGAGTAATTATTTATTTATTATTATTTGTTCACGTTAAAATTACAGCTTATATTTATTGTTACTACATTTTTGTAATCAGTAATCCATTTTTTATTGTAAACTAGTTCAACTTGCATGCTTATATTTTGTGGAAATATTGGGTTGAAGGGTAGTAATATGGACGAACGATATAAGACCTTTAGCTGCTAGGGCGGGTACACCTTTTTTTGAAATACAAGAAAATCAGTGAGTGGCAAAAAGTTACAGTGCCAATTATTTAATGATTAAAATACTTTATCTATATATTTTTCATTTAAAAAATACACAGTTTTAATTTGAAAATATTTTTCTTTATAAAAATAAATTAAATAATTTCTACGTAATACCACACTATAGGAAATATATTTGAATAAATAAATTTTAAAAAATTATTTTTAATAACTGCTTTACTAGTTGTCTTTACAACTTTGCTGAGCTTTAATTACCTCACCCAGTTGTAATTTTAAGTAAAAAAATGCTGCATCTAATTTCGTTCTGTTTTCAACCATTTTCCATTGATAAATACGATTAACATCAAATTAAATACATATTTTAGAATTGAAATTTCTCAATTATTATGAAATTAAGTGCCGTCAAAAATTATTGGAATAAATTAACTACAAGTTAAGACATAAGGATTCCCTAAAATATAATTGGGGACTGTCAGTAGGGATAAACATATTTTCATTCTCTAAAATGGTCTAAGTAACCGAAAATTGTTTAGAGCCCATATACATACAATGACTTTTCCCCAAACCATTAAAAAAAATTTATTCAGAAGCTCTAATTTTTTTCTACTCCTTGAAGGACCCCCCAGTAAAAAATATATACCTACTAGTATTATTGGACGTTATCCAAATGCGAACAAATAAGGGAGAAATTTCACTTCTAATTAATAATAAAATGAAGATGTTACATAGGGTCGTAAATCATTCCCAATTTAAACTTTTGAAAATGTTGACCAACATACTTAACTTTATTTATGATGAATAATTTTATTTATTAGTAAAACATAAGGATAATTCACAAACTATTTAAATATGAATATTGCAGTTAATTTGGCATGTTACCTCTACCAGCAGACGTATATAATTGTGTATATTGTAGCTACTGTCCTCTGGTGGTCGCGATAATAGCTGCGAATTGCACGGATATACGTTCCTGTGTAACGTCTGTATATTCATCCGCTTACATAACTTGCATTAACCAATAAAATGCTTTGTGTAGAGACGTCTAACATTTTAAATTTATAAAAGCAGTGAACATTTTTTAACTGCTTACATTCCTCCATTTCTCGTTTCACTGTACAGAAGTAATGAAAGTGGTAAAGAGTATATTAATTCTGCAGTCAGTAGGTAACTGTCTTTTTGCAGAAGATTACATATTCACCGAGTATTTATACAGGAATAAATACACATTCTGTTGTAACGCCAAGTTACATACGCCGCTATCCGTTGTATTATCCATATTATTATTCAAGTTATTTTTCGACATTTTTCCCGAAATGGTACTATCCAAGATATTTACTTGATGACGATGTAAGTAAATAAGGGCCATCACGAGCCTATTATACGTATTGTAAACTCATCAAAAACCCCTTTGTCTAACAGATTATTTAAATTTTCTTCGAATTTTCCTTCCACAAACCAGCCAATCAATTTAAATTTCAATTCAAAATTTACATACTTGTAAATTATTTGTGTAAAAGTATTTAAAATACTCCACTTTTCAAAAAGGTACTTCTAATACGTATATTTTTTATATCGAAAAACTAAATATTAAAAAAGTATTTTTATATACACTAGAGACTCGATTAATCGGACTAACTGTTGTCATAAGACATTCGGATAATCGAAAATCCAGATAATCGAATGTATTAAGAAAGGTGATTTTTTACTTTTTCAAAACAACAAAAACAAATTAAACTTATCAACAAAAAACAATGTTTATTAAAATAAGGATAATTTTTCGTACGTACGTCCGGATAATCGCGAATCCGTATAACTGAGATCCGGATAATCGAGTCTCTGCTGTAATAATAAGCTTTTAAAAGTGGCTGGTTTATGGAACGAGAAAAAAATTAAAAAACTTCGGTTAATAAATTGTAAACAATTGTTTTAACATCCACAAAGTTATGTTTATCATCTTACAGGTTTATATAAAAATAAATATCACTTTATAATACACATTTCTGCATCTACTTCTTAGGGAAAACAATAGAGTTTCTTACTGATATTTTTTTATTTGAGATGGCTTTTTATATTTCTATTTTATTTCGTATATACCCTTAATCGAAAAGAACCTGATATCTGTAGAGTGACATCTACAGATGGCGTTCTCCTGCTATCTGTTGCAGTTTATTAATTTATCAGTTAAGGAGCCACTACCACTACCAATAATAAGTGGTAGTTTCACAGAAATACTAACCAAGATAACGTTTTTTTTCAACTCTTAAGTGCGTCGTCTTTTTACTTAGGCTTTGATATTTATTTGAACTTAATTATCTGTTTTAGTATATTTTTGAAAAGTACATTAAGAAAATTTTTGAACTTAAAATAGTATTTTTGTACTGAATATTAAATATTTCATAACAAGCGCGAATTCCTTTGTTTGTTCTATTTTTCTCGTTCTGATATGTTTAAAATAGAACAGGTGGAGATTTTGGTGCCCTATCGTGTTTAATTGCTCATTCATTACGAACTTCGTTGATGGGACATCCTAAATTTTGGCACAAACACAACACGCTGTATATTTTTTCACTGTTACTCATAATGACGTTTTAAAATTCAACTCTCACAAATGCTTCCCCACTATAGACCCAAAATTCGAATAATACGCGTTGATATGTCATTAGCGTAGAGTTTTTGAAGTTTTAAGTGCGTGAGTTGGTTTTTGTATGTAATTTTGTGACGTAATTGTGACCGACCCCTTAAATATAATTAATTAATATCCAAGATGGCGTCTCCACTTTTGGCCCTGGTGCCTTTTAAAGTAGCTCACCATAAAGAGGTAATTACATACTTCAGATGAAGATTGAAGTTGATGAATTTTTTTCAATGACGTCTTGGTGTAATATTATAAAGTGATATTTATTTTACAATAAGAGGGTTAAATGTATTATCGTACATCGCATATTATACGTTACATACCTGTCGTACAAAAATATTTCTCTCTAAATAAATATTATGCTTATCTACAATTTTGCTGCTTAGCACCAATTAATTTATTTGCTTCCATTTTTTCAGTTTCGCTTTAATTTTTTTTTTTTTTTTGGGTAATTAAATACAGACATAGTTTGATTTTTCGGTAATTAATTACCCAACAAATACATTTTGTTGTTAATATTTTGTGATTATGTTCATAAATTTTTGGTAGCCACCTTAATAAGTGATAAAATGTTTTATTTATTCATTTCAAAATGTTGTACATTACCTAATTGTCTATACCAATTTCTGTTTTTCTAAATTGTTAGCGTGGTATGCAGTAATGACACAACAAGGTATTTTGGCCCAAACTTCACAAACATAATAATAAATCTTGCGTTTGTTCCCAGATTAACTACCCATTATAACTATAATAATTGAAAGTTATTTATCTAATTTTATAATAAAACAAAATTTGATTAATTAATATTGTCATTTAATTTGATGTAGTTTCACATTTACTTCATGTTTAATTAATTGTGCTGTCAGAAATGGACATTAATTTCGAAATAAACTTGCACAACAGTTGGTTTTAATAAATCTTGAATACATTTTTCTTTTTGATATGCATAACACACTTATCTAAAAGCAGTAGCTTAAGTTTTATGGACTCAAGAAATTTTTGGATATAAAAATAGCAGAAATACCATGTAAAGGTTTGGAGATGAGGCATCTAAAGCTGGCTTCACATGGCGCGCGATTCGGCGAGTCTGGCACGTGGCTTGGCGAGTCTAGCGCGTAGTTTCCGTCGATTGGCCCGAGTTAAATAAAAAGAAGCCACCACCGGCTCGGCTCACGTGGGTTTGCTCGGTGTGTGTGGATTGTGCGCCGATAGATGCTCGCCAGATTGATCTTCCGGCTCGCCAAATCACCCGCTGTGGGAGCCGGTTTTATGGACTTTATGGCTTGTACTTATAAACAAGTTTCTTCGAGACATCCTTTAAGGATATGTTGCGGTAAAGAAAATTCTTTGGAATTTGTGGACTTTTTTCACTAAAAGGAAAAAGTTTCCACTTTTATAACGAAATGTATTAGGGTGCCTACCAAAAGTTTGCATGTCATAACAATAAATCATGATCTGCTACTTCTTTTAGCTATTTGATGATGAAACAAGGTACATTAGGGCGCAGGCGGCGTCTGTACTAAGGAGAATTCACAGCCCTGTTCCGCGAACTCCCAGGGCTCTATTACCACCAATCTCATACGTCACAAGGTAAAGTAGACATTTATGAAAACACGTTCATGGAAAATTTCTATTTTTTTCAAAAAAATTTGGGTTAAGCCTATAAAAAATTATTGAAAATTATGAGATAAATAACCATCTAGAATTAGAATTATTAATTATATATCTATATTTTTTTCTAACAGAAATTCACCCCTAACCAGTACATATTTTTGTACTAGCTTTAATGCTAGAAACACGTGTTTAAGTGGGTTGTGATTTAGTTCTTCGGTACATCCTAATTTCATCCTGTTTAAGGCAGACACCCTTTTCGTTTTTTGTATTGCATCCTAAGGGATGAAATTAGGATACCTATTGTATTTTTTATTTTTGCATTGACTGTGTTTTTTTTTTGTGTTTAGGTATACAGAACCGACTTATTATTCACCCTCCAGAGCTTTAACATCCGACTATTACATCCATAGGATGTTAACAACTTCTCCCTACAATGCCAAAACACAATACACTACCTACTACACCGAACCAGTTAGGAAATATATCGGTAAGATTACTGTGTGTGTTTTCCCCTTTTGGTACGAGCATGTGATTTCAAATTGCTTCCTGCTTATGATTAATTTGTGCTTTAAATGTTAAACAAAAAAAGAATAAAATAAAATGAATTACAAGAAAATATTACAAAAAATAAGATATATTTTTATGATTTGTTTACAAAGACATTGTCTTTGTCCCAGTCGAGAAATTAAAATCTAATTCGATTGGAATCCTTGAAATTCGAAAATGTTGATTTATTTTTATCTGTTGTTTCTGATTTTCAAATTATAAATACTTCTATAGAATACAACGTGTTTGGTCAGTATTCTGTTGAAACCAAACCACAGAATACCAACAACCAAGTCGCTTCCCCAAAATCAATGAAGTACTATAAACGGGTAAATGAGCGCCACCTCTTAAGTTGAACTGTTAATTTTTAAAACTGCTTCTCTTGTTTGTCCTTTGCTTTGGTACATTCAGTTTAATCGTACACAGTGTCTTTGGGATAATGGGAAATAGTTTTTTTTATTTAATTTCATGAAGAGTCTTTTGTTAACAAATATTGAAACGTCAAAAAGTGGCTTTTTTTTATATGAAAAAAAAAAGAATATTATGACATTCACTTTTCTAATAACTACCCTTTAAAAGTTAAAAACTATATGGAGCTGTTGTGGCTATTATTCGTAAGAATAAGCAATTTTTTTCTTTCTTTTTTTACACTTTACAGAAATTACCTTAATTAGTTTTTAAACGAAACTTGACTTTATTTATTTATTCAGCAATGTAATGGAAATACGAAAGAAACTTTTATTGCAAAAACACTGAAATGTGTTTAGTAAGTGTTGCATGAATTCGCATTTTGGTAAGATATTCAGTGCGATTTGGCTCTTGTCAACGTCTACTTTAAAAATAAATTCCGTGTAATTTTATCTGCACTCAACACGCCTTGGAGATTTTATTGTTGGACGTTCGAATTCTTTCGAGTATGAAACGCTTCTTGTTTCTTTAATAAAAGCATACAATACGACAGGCGCAAAATTTTCTTACGTCAGTGTTCCTTTAATATAAAGAAAAAACAAATAAATTTTCACAAATGTTTATTTGATTTTAACAGAAGAGGAAAAGTTGAAATCTAAAGTGATTCAACATTTAAAAAGATTTTTACAATTATAACCATCGGTTTGTTTCATTTTTTAATTGTTTATCTGTAATTTGAATTTGGTTTAGTCAGTTTATAGGGTCTAAAAATGGCACAAAATGACAAAAATAAATTTTCATCATATTCAAAATATTTTGGTGAATTGTTAGTGACCAAAATTAATAGCTATGGAAAGGGGTGTAAGGTTTCTATTTGTCTGTGAAACCCACAACCAACGTTTCGCCCTTTATACAGGATTTTTTCAGGACCTGTCACCTTGTTACTTAAACATTTTTGTGTAGTTCTGAAGAAACCTTGTGCAAAGGGCGAAACGTTAATTGGTTTTCTTCATAGCTGATAAGTTTGGTTATGTTGGAATAATAATAATTGGGAAGATTAATCAATTTCAAATAGTCATTGAAAATTTTAGAATACACCTCAATGTGACCTAATGGTCATTAGTATTGTAGACGTTATGTTTCATTTACAACAAATATATTTCGATTAAGTTGCATTAGCCTAAGTAAATAAAAAAATTCAAAAATAAGACATAGTATCAAAAAAATGTTAGAACTGCAACTTATTGTGATCGTACGCTATTCTTTTAGGTAAAGGAATGCCTCGAAAATTTATGAGATTAACTTGTGTTTTATCTACTGAAAGAAAAGCTAAATGTCAAGAAATCGACGAACCTTTACATTAAATTGTAATTTTAAGATGTAAATTCAATATTTAAGTAATTCGTTTATATAATTAATTACAAAAGAAAAATTGTTACCTTTTTTAGGAAATAAAAGATAAACGATTTTTTGAATTTCTCTTTCAAAGTGTAAAAAATATTTTCAAACCATACAATAATTTCATTACCTTAAAAAGAAAAAAACTAAAAAAGGAACTAACAAAAAGTGAAAATTCCATTATTATGGGTACTTGCTTAAAAAAATATAAATCTATTGCTCAATTAGTACTCTTCTTAATTTTATGCTAAGGTGTTTACAATTTTAGAAAAACTAATACAAATGTACTAAATACGTCTAAATAATGTAAAATGTTAGAACAACTTTAATACCATTACCATTTTCGAAAAATTAGCAGTTTTTTATCTTAAAATTTATTATTTTGCCTTTAATTAGCCAGAAGTTTGAGTAAAGATAAAAAATTTTGAACTGTTAAAAGTTTTAAAAATGATTTCTCATTAATCGAAATGTTCTGCATATTACCAACAGTTATCTATCTACACCTGAGTGGAAATTTCTGTAAAATCTAACCTAACCCTATTCGTATGGAATGTAAGACAGATCAGGTTCGCAAAAGTTTAACTGCTTTTAAGCCTTATTAAGGAAGCCCTAATGAGTGGGTTGAGCCTCATAAGAAAGTCAAAAGTAACCCTAGAAAATTTCGAAACAAGATGAACTCATGTTGGATATCCATGATAAAAAATCTTTCAAAATTTTGAGCGTAAAGAATTCAAACTTGAGCTCAAAAAAATTTTTGGACCAAAATGTTCTTTATTATTGATGTCCAACATGATTGTACCATGCGGCATTTTTGCCCATTTATCCGGTACAGATGAGTTTTACCTAAGTCAGGATCGAGTCCTCAGGTGTTATTTTAACCCTTTTAATCATTAAAACCCTCACAGACTTGATATATAATAAAACTTGTAAGAACTGGATTAACGGGTCGAGCCTAACCTAACCTAATCTACTCTTTCCTAAAGTTTCTGATTGAAGATGGCGCTATTGAGATCAGGTTCTTGTACCGTATCCAACAGGGTTAAACGGATCCGAGCTGGACTCAAATTTTCCCTCTACACCACGTAAATAAAATTTCTTTTGTCAAACAAAGGATTGTTCATATCTGGTTTGCGATAAAACTACCCTTGTGTTTAGGTGTTTACATTATACATAGACCTTATGTATGTACATTATCAAGGTACCCGAAAACAGACACGTCGCGCCACTGGAAAAAAGCGAACTAATTGTAAGTAGGTACTCAAAAACCGACCCGAAAACCTCTTGACACATTTTATAACAACAGTTGCTTGGCTTACACAATAGTTAGCTTTTGTGAATTGTACCAACAAGCGCTCTTAGGATTAGTTGTGGGTAGTATTTTAATTAGGTGTAAAAGCTCGAATTAGCAATCAACAAATAAAAACAATTGAAACACTAATTTAGAAGTTTAGAAAAGCGCAATGGCTGCTAGCAAATTAATTAATTTAACAAACAAAAATAACTTGAAAAAAAAAAACAAATTGTACATATAAAAAACTATACAATAAATATAACAGACAGAAAAAGTGTGACGTCGTTTAAAAATGTAGTTGCAAAAACAGTTACCATGGACTAAGAAGTTTTTTTTTTTTTTTTTTTCTTAAAAAGCAAAAGCATTATTTTTATTTTATATCACTCAAGTACCGTTGTATAATATGCAAATTATATTATTTAATTGATTCATATTATTACACAGAATCAATATTAGGTTTCCAAAAGTTTTCAGTTGAAAAAATTTTCATCTCAGTAAGAAATTTGGACAAACATTAAGAAATATTTTTTTTTTGTATTTTATAATTATTTATGATATTATTTAGGCTTTCATCAAAACAGTACTAGATTTTTATTTATTAAATGAAATGAAGTATAACATTAATTAGGAATCAGTGGTGGATCCACGGGGCGGGAGGAGTTCGGGTTTAACCTAGCCCCCTTTCGGAATCATAAAAAATCACGTTTATTTTCATTTAATAATTACAAATTATTTGTACTGTCTAGAAAAATGGGGAGAATTTTTTATGGACAAGAGACTTCTCAAAATCCTGGATCTGCCCCTGTTAGAGATGTTAGAAAAGTTTATCGGTCACTTCTATAAAGCAATACTTAACACTTAAATTCTTTTTAGAGAATACAAGACATCGTCCCCCTTTTTCAAATTTATTTTTTTTTTTTGTTATTCTTTAATTATATTATTGAAACAAAAAAAATTAAGGTCACTTAAGTGTTGCTTTTTATTACTGTGATGACAATTGACTATCAGTCTATTTTTTTCGAAAAAAAAAAAAAGAAACAAGTGCGAAAAGTTTTTCAAGAAATTGTTTTTTAGCAACGGTAGATTACGTTTTTGACTAAAGAAACTGTTTTTTTTTTTACATAAAACCACGAACACAAAAATTTTAAGTGTTAATGACGTCACAATTTTTTGGGTCTTTGCAAAAGCAGACAGTCTTGACCGGCATTTTTTCCCATAAATGCACAGGTCCGGGCTTCCTGTCTTGCGTTAGATATGCTGGAGACCGTGCTTACAGACGGAGACCTAACTTAGATTATTTGTACGAAGATCCTGTCAAAAACGACATTCAGTTGCTGAGCTACTACATCAAAAAGTTCAAAAGCGAAAAGGCCCTTAGAGGAGAAGAAGACAAAGGTACTTATTAATAATTTGAACTAAAATAATCGAACATTGAATCAGTCAGTCGCAAAACAGTAACATTTCCTCATAATTATCATTATTTTTTTGTCATTTCATTTACCTCGAAATCTCCAAATGGATGGAGACATCCAAGAAATATTGATAAAGGACTATATAAATGAAAGCTGTATAATTCTGTATCTTTTATAAATAATAGTCAGCATTTTGTTGACTTCTATAAAAACTATAAGATTTCGAATCCATTAGTTCTCATCAGCGCGTCATAAGCAGTTCCGACTGAATAATAACCAAGAAAAGCCCTTCTTGAACAGTCAAGAGTAGTATAATATACCACAGACACCAATCGAACGCCATCTGTCCTTATTCTGCAAGAGATATCCTCAAACCAAAAGATTCTTGTTGGTGTTGAGCCAGAATTGTAACTAGTTCTCACAGATGGCGTTCAGTTGCCGTCTGAAGTATTACTCTATACCTATTATTTATGTATTATCGTCCGAAAAATGTTCTAGAAAAGGTAAAGGTAGGTATTATTTTATTTATAGTGAAAAACAGACTTTAAGGAAAGGATTATATGTCAGTCGGTATTGAGAACAACTTTCTATAATTAAAAAAGAAATTATTAGGTAAACATTGAATATGTTTAATCAGAATTAATCCCGAATGTGTATCTAATTAATCCATCAGTGAAAAAAGTGATAAAAAAAACATCGGATTTATTATTGTTGACCATCAGAAGTTATAGGATACTAGAAATTAATAAAAAAATTATAACAAAATTGTTCGCTTAAATAAATTTATTGAATTAACAAGGACGACTTTTCGGTCATAAATATACGATCCTTAACAAGAAAATTCAAAATAGTTAAAAATTAAACATGAAATTTGTGAGAAAGTTAAAATCTAAAATTAGAAAATAATTAAAGGAATTTTCATTATATAAAATATTAGTCAACAAATCATATTTATCGTACTAATTAGGAAACATTCCGAAGCGTCTTCCATTAGTTCATCTGAGGGTTGAATATCTTAAATTCTGCACAGAGAGGTCCTTTATACTACGTAAAGGGAGCATTAAGGAAGGATTTCTTAAAATATAGTCCCCGGGAGGTAAAAGGGTATAAGCCATTGAGTTTCAAAGCTTAAAATTTTCAGAAATGTTCCTTATACAATATTTTCATCCACTATGTAATTGTTTTTCAAAGTTGCACTCTAAAAGGCCATTCTAGAATCTTAAAATTCTTCACAGAGTTTTCCTATACAGGGGGTTAAATGAGGGTTTGTGATAGTATAAAGGTACTTTATATATTTATATTAAAAATAATGAGTACTTATTTTTTGATAAAAAAAAATTAAAAGAGGCATTACAGAAAGTAAGTATCTCATAATTTTTACTTTAAATTAAAATATTACAGCCGTTGGTTAAGACAACAACTTGGAATGTTTCCTTATAAATTATTCAATTTCTCATTCGCTTTTCTTATCATTTACTCTATCTAATTTCATTTATTTTCGTCTTTTCTTGTATATCATCCCTGAAATTTACACTGTATCTAAAATTCTAATACACGTTAGACTAACAATTCGTCATGTGCACCATCTTGCTTTAACATTTTCTTTCATGTTTCTAACACGAGTGTTCTGATACAATGATTTTTCCTTCCAGCATCTGAGAAAGTTAAAGAAGAAGAGCAGTCACCAAAAATTACTGAAATTGTTGAATAACGCTTCCACTTTTCTCATTCTTCAAGCAATTTACCTCTTTATCTACCCCAGCCCTGCCCTACCCCTCAACCAAAACTATTTGCCGAATTCATCACTGCCTAAAAAATATTCTATTTATTTATACATGTGCGTTGTTGTTTCTAAAAAATGGAGTTTTTCTTATTTTGAATTGTTAAGTATATTCATATATAAAAAAAAAATATTAATACGTTTTGTTGTGTATATGAAGCACTTTTATATCAATTCCAATTGTTGTTGTTGTTGTACACTATTGCTGCTGATTATATTGTGATAATATTGTCATTTTAATGCACGGTTTTAAGCTCGAAAGGCGCTAAATTCTCGAAAGTTTTGAGTTAATAAATTTTATTTTCTTATCAATTTGTTTCATTTACTTTGAATTCACTTCTCATATTTAATGAAAAATACAATTTATAATAATACTATTTTTTCATCAAATTATCCTTGTTACATCCTTATGAATGTCAGATAGTCGTATATTTTTGTCTCTCATTTTCTATCTTCTGCTTCTAAAGGGTTTAAAAGTATATGGATGTTGACTACAGTGATGTGAAAATTAATATAAATTTTCCACCTGCAGGAAAGAAAAACATTTCCACATTATTGCAGTCTATAAATACATATGTACCTTTCAATCCTTTTAGAAATGAGACACAAACATCTGACTGTCAAAATATTTTAATTACAATTAATAAACAATTACCTAATTACAAAACGTAATTAATAAATACTGACTTTCCAAAATGTTTTGATCTGGCAGATTGGGGTATTAGGCAGCTCTTCTGTTTCCTATCCATCTGGCATGTTTTAAGTGATAATAATTTTCCGTTTTTTATTTTTTTTTGTGGATGGATTTTTTGGAAAAATATATTTTTTTAACATAACATAAAAGGAAATAAGTATAATAAACAACTATCCTTAAATAAAAGATATAAAGAGCCGACTGGCAAAGGGATATGGCAAATCCACAAACATAAAGACGTAAGTTGTTTAAGAGTTTAGCTCTTTTAATTACCTAAAATAATACTAAAAAATAAACGATAAAAAGATAAGACAATAAAACAAAGTTTTACTAACAACCGTGACTAATATTGCATTTATTTAACGTTATTGGAAGAACATTACTTAAACACTCTGTATATTGGAATTGAATGACTCGAAAATGTTATAAAAGTGTAAATCGCTTCAAATTCTTCCAATAAATGAAAATATACTTACATATGTTATATTTTACAATTTCTCCCTTATTTTTTTTAGCAAAAGTTCCCTTTTCTCGTTACAGCGCCCTTGAACCCCAACCGTCCGTCTAGAATTTTTTCTGGTTCCAAGAAATCGTCAGAACAAGAAAAAGAACTTTACCAATTACGTGCAGAACGTGCTGAGCGATTCTCTAAAATTCGAGAACTCGATGACACATCTGTCGAAGACAAGGCCTCTAAATTACGCAAAGAACAAGAGGATATCAGGTTAGCTGAAGAAAAGTGAGTTCGCTTATCATATCATACCATATCATACATTACTAACCAAAATAAGACGTTGAAAAATAAATTCAGAGTATCTGAATAAACAGTCTTAGAACTGACGATAAAAATCAAAAATGATTCAAATTAGGCGTTTTCATGTAGATAACTCATGCATAAACATAACATATGAATTATAGAAGAATCTAAAGTTAAATTGACTTTCTTTTTAAAGAGCACTTGCTGAAGAGCAAGCAAGGCAAGAAGCTCAAAGGAAAAAAGAAGAAGAAGAGTCCAGAAGAGAAGCTGAAGCAGCGAAAGAAGCTGAATTGGCTGCAGAGAAACAAAAAAAGTCTAAAGAAGAAAAGAAGAGAAAGGTATCTTTTGTAAAACAAAAATATAGACGAATAAACAGCTGAACAAGAAATTTAATTTCAGGCTGAAGAAGAAGAACGCAGACGAAGAGAAGCAGAAGAAGAGAAAGCCCGCATTGAAGAAGATCGTCGACAGGCTGAAGCTAAAGCTGAAGAAGAACGTCAACATTTGCTCAGATTAGAAGAAATTGCCAAACAAGCTGAGGAAGAACGAGAACGGGAACTTGCCCGCCAAGCAGAAGAGTTAGCTGAATTGGCTAGACAAGAGGCAGAGCTTGCGGAATTAGCAAAGCAGGAAGCAGAACTTGCTGAACTTGCGCGACAAGAGGCCGAATTAGCTGAATTGGCTAAACAGGAAGCTGAATTAGCAGAACTTGCTAAACAAGAAGCTGAGTTAGTCGAACAGGAAGAAAGGGCGAACAAAGATGCTGAAGCAGCTGCGGAAGAAGAAAGACGGCAAGCAGAAGCTGCAGAAGCTGCAAAAAGAGAAGAAGAAGAAAAGTAAGTGGAACCATTGCAATTAATTCTTGAGTTAAACATTATTATTTATTAGAATTGCTGAGGAATTAGCTAGACAAGAAGCAGAACTTGCTGAACTCGAAAAACAAGAACAGGAACTAGCCGAACTTGCTCGTCAAGAAGCTGAACTTGCCGAAAGAATAAAAGAAGAAGCTGAGATGGCAAAGACGGAAGCTGACATTGCTGATCTTGAAGCACAAGAAGCTGCCAAACAAGCAGAACTGGAACGACAATTGGCTGAATTGGAGAAGTTGGAAGCTGAAGCGAAACAGCTCGAGGAGGATTTACCACCTGCTAGGGATGAAGCGGAACAGGTTAATAGATAGAATTGGCAAATTACTGGCAAGGGAGCGTCATCTGTGGACATCTGGGAACCAAAAAATTATAGTAGATAGCCACAGGTGGCGCTCAATTGCCAGTCTGTAGTAGTTCATTGATTTTGAATGAATTGAGAGTAACTGTTTTCGTCAGGAGGCTGAAGCTGGGGATGAACCAGTTGCGGAAGCTGACGATCCACCAGCGGATGACTATCCTGCAGACGAAAGATCGCAGACTCCGGTGGAAGTCGAAGACTTGGAAGCCGACAACCCACCAGAAGATACCGTCGAAGAGGAATATGCATAGTTTTTAAGTCTATCGTTGTTTTTGTTTATCTAATTCGGAGGTATCAGAAAAATTAGAATAGATAATCTTCGATCGAACAACAATTGCGATGGTAAGTTGGATTATTCAAGGTAAGTAATTAAAAAAGTTAAGTCTTTAGTTGTGTGAGTGTTTTTCGTCGTAAATAATGAGGTAAGTGCCTATACGAATTTTTATTGTTGAATTATTATAATACGAGTAACTCCATGAAATGAAAAGTGCATGCACTGAAAGTAATTTTAGTAACAAATTATATCCATTTCTTATTTATTTTAAAGTATTAACTGACTTTTCATTTCATTTTTACATGTTATAGATATGAAAGTATTTCTCCTTATCTGATACCTCCAACTCGTTTGTAATTAATTTTAAGAAATGTACAAGTACTGTCCATTGCTACCCTTTACAAATGTTAAGTATGTTAAGAAAATGTTATTATCTTAATTTCATCAGTTTAAAGATGCTCGCCCATTGAGGCGAAGCGACGCGTGCAGTGGCGAAGCGCAATCTTTTCTTTTGTGAACAATTTACACGAAAACAAACCTTGAACGTCAAACGAAGCGAAGTAAAACGAAAATATTCGCGAAAGTAGTTCTATTTTTATTTGAATATATAACTTTCATTGAATACGACCTAAAACATCCTTAAAAAGACGCTTTTTTTTACCACATTACACTTTGCAAAGCTTCAGCTCTATGGGCGAGCAGCTTCGTTTGTTAAGTCATATAAAAAAAAATGCGATAACAAGAAAATTTTAGGACTGTTATTAAGCACTGGTATTGTTTTAGTTTAATAGCTGAATTTATTGCTTGTTTTTTGGCACAACAATAATTTAAAAGTGCATTTATTTTTTTTTTGCATTTAGAACTGATATGTACAGTTATTTTTTATTATGAATGATACATAGTTGGCAATTTTTTGATTTGGTTATGCTGTTATTTATTGTTATTCGATTTATATATTTTTAACTAGGGTTATTTAATAAAATATGTTATACAATTTATTAAAAATACTAATTTTCAAATAATTGTTGTTTATCATATAAAAGCTGTCCCATTACTAAACTTCATACCACGTGAAGTGTCGCTTCAGATAATAAAATTATCAAGAAATTACCGCCCTTATTTACGCCTAAACTTCGTACCACGTAAAGTGACAGTTCGGGCAATAAAACAACCGAGAATTTTTCGCTTTTGTTTACGAAACTTTGCGCCACGTACAGTGGCGGCTCAAGCAATTAAATTACCAAGAAATGACTGTCGTTGTTTATGGTTAAACTTCGTGCCACATAAAGTTGCGATTCCGGTAATAAAAAAGTCAATAAATGACTGTCCTTGTTTACGACTAAATTTCGTGCCACGTAAAGTGACAGCTCAGGCAATAAAACAACTAAGAATTTTTCGCTTTTGTTTACGAAACTTTGCGCCACATAAAGTGGCGGCTCAAGCAATTAAATTACCAAGAAATGACTGTCGTTGTTTATGGTTAAACTTCGTGCCACATAAAGTTGCGATTCCAGTAATAAAAAAGTCAATAAATGACTGTCCTTGTTTACGACTAAATTTCGTGCCACGTAAAGTGACAGCTCAGGCAATAAAACAACCAAGAATTTTTCGCTTTTGTTTACGAAACTTTGCGCCACGTAAAGTGGCGGCTCAAGCAATTAAATTACCAAGAAATGACTGTCGTTGTTTATGGTTAAACTTCGTGCCACATAAATTTGCGATTCCGGTAATAAAAAAGTCAATAAATGACTGTCCTTGTTTACGACTAAATTTCGTGCCACGTAAAGTGACAGCTCAGGCAATAAAACAACCAAGAATTTTTCGCTTTTGTTTACGAAACTTTGCGCCACATAAAGTGGCGGCTCAAGCAATTAAATTACCAAGAAATGACTGTCGTTGTTTATGGTTAAACTTCGTGCCACATAAATTTGCGATTCCGGTAATAAAAAAGTCAATAAATGACTGTCCTTGATTACGACTAAACTTCGTGCCACGTAAAGTGACAGCTCAGACAATAAAACAGCCAAGAATTTTTCGCTTTTGTTTACGAAACTTTGCACCACATAAAGTGGCGGCTCAAGCAATGAAATTGCCAAGCAATTACCGTCCTTGTTTATGTCTAAACTTCGTGCCACATAAAGTTGCGACCCAGGCAATAAAACAGCCAAGAAATGACTGTAGTTGCTTATGACTATGCTTCGTGCCACATAAAGTGACGAATCAGGCAATAGAATTTTCAACACTATACTCCTGAAATTTATTTACACCAAACAAGGGGAATGACCAGAACTTTGTTTAGTGATAATTATAAGGGAAAATAGCCCTTATTAAATTTGTCTGTTCTAAAATTGCTAAATGTGTTATAAAACCTTCTGTTTGGATTTTGACTGAATGGTAAATCATATTGTAGGGATCACTTCTTGGTAATTTTATTGCCTGAAGGCACTACTTTCCATGGTACAAAGTTTACGTATAATTTTTAATTTGGTCATTGCCTATTAAAAGCTGCACACCACTTGCAAACAGCTGACTTTATGAGATTAATCTCACTGGCCGGTTTGGGTTTTTATTCTTCGCCCATGTTTTGGATTTTTTGTTTTAGTTTAATTTGAATTCGCCAGTCACAGAAAAGGACTTAAAGAAAATACATTGTTGCATTAATTAAATTTTCAATATTTGTACATTTATTATCTGTGTCTCCGGGTTTAACTCAGGGACATTTCGAAGCTTATGAAACAGTTTATTTATAATATGTAAATAAGAAGAGCTTTTGGGCTTGTTTCATCATGATGTCTTCAAGGATTTCAAAGCTGATGTCGTGTAGGCATTTTTCATTACATTATTTATTAAATGATTGTGGTGGTTGAGTCGAGGGAAGAGGAGGATACGTGGGCGTTAAATATTAATGAAAACTCAGTTCTAGTAAAAGATTTAAATAACTAATGTAGCCCAGGATATCTATGGTTTGGAAATTTTTTTTTGTTGGTTTTAAGTTTCCGAAATTTAATTCTTAATTATTTCATCAACTAACAGAAGAGTTGCTTGTATATTTACCTAGGAAGTGACACAGATTATGTAAGTAAGTACACACTACATTGCAAAAGAAGAATGTATGATTACGTGAATTGATTATTAAGTTTGTTGTAGGCTTATGCCCTTGTATCTAACAATAAGTAGGAATGTATGTGTGTACGTATATGTAATAAGAAGGTTGTGACGTCCATTGGACTCGGTGAGCTTTCAGGACCTTCACGGGAACAGAAGGTCAAGCACATCGTCAGCTTGACTTGGCTCTCTTCCATCTTTCTATACGTAGACATGTATTTCATTCATTTATTTAATAGGGAAACTACGAAATGCACTGGCGTTACAATACTAATATTTTAAAAAGTAATAAGAAAATTAAAAAAAATGATATTTCAGACATTAATTTGATGAAGTCTGTATCTATTGTAAATAAAGTTGTCTGTAAAAAACGTTGATGTCAGATTTAAAAAAAGGATTTTTTTTGTGTTATATGGAATAATTGATTAGCTGATTTTCAACTGAGCCTATAAAAAGCTTCAGATTTGTTTTTTATATAATTAAGATTTTGTAAGGAATTCATATTCTGGAAAAGGGGAGATAGGGTCATTATATACTCCTAATTGTACTTAATTGTAGGCTTTAAATGTCAATATGTTGTATAACATGTACTATTATTTCTTAAAGTATTATTAGCTATTTTATTGATTTATGAGTCCTTATTGCGTTAAGTACAATTTATGTTATTTTTCGAAAAGGAAACGTAATGATTAGTGAAAAGTAATTAAAGTACACCTGTGGCTGGAAAATGTTAAGTAAATAAGTAAGTGTTATTCCAGTTTACCCACTCAGAATTATATTGTGAATTATTGAAGCTGTTTTGATGTTTGTTGGGTTATAGATTTCCTTAAGGAAATACGTTTTAACAACAAAATATTTACACTCTTAGGGGTTTTGGACAATATTTAAATTTGACCAAAATCCATGAAGAATCATCCAAAACAAATTACCTCATGAAAAAAACTGATTTTTTTTTTGATATTTTGAGGAGAAAATAAATAAACATATTATTGTCCAATTTTTCTTAATCAATTTTTAAATGATAAATACCCCTTGCTGTCTCGTTTTCTTTTTTGGATCGTTTCCAGCAATATCTACAATAAGTGCATTTTGCTATCTCTGTCTGTAGCTCATTCCCCTAGCCCATCGATTCGATCCTTTCTTTCGTGCTTTAAATAAACCTATAAATTTGGGAATATATTCTCAGACATTTACTTCAGCCTTTATTCGTCCGTTTCCAAACTGCTATTGCTTTTATTTTTAGAATCGATGGATGGGCAAAATTTGTATCTGTATGTAGTTAATAATAATCAAAGAGCCTAATTGGTAAATTATAATTTGAAAATATGGTTATTCTTCTTTAATTATTGGTAAAGATTTGCAACAAAAGCACGAAATTTAATTAGATAGGGATGCAATTTTCTTTAGACACTCAACGACGAAATTTATAAAACCACCCTTTCAAAAAAAATTGAATCGTAAAGTGTTGAACCTCCTCATTAAGCTTTAGGTAAATACCTTAGGGAATAATTTTATTGACTTAATTTATCATGGTAACAATTTAATTAAAAATTCTTTAAATTTTTTTTGTGGTAATTTTTTGGTGTTCTTTCGATTTTCATGGTGAAAAATTGTTCAATTGTTTGTAAAAGAGTGAATTTAGGTTTAAATTCCGGCATTTATTTTTTTAAATTTAAAAAATCTTACTTATATTCAACATTTTTAGAACCAGATGCACTTAAAACCCATGAATTTGAAAATCACAAAAATGAAACTACAACTTAGGATTAGTTTACAATTAAATAAATACAAGGACCAAACTGTGACCTACAATTTCTCATTTTGTATAGAAAAATGGTACCTCTTACAGATAAATAAGAACTACTTTACACTGATTTACGTCAATCATAATTCTTAAAAAAAAAAACGACTTAAAGGAACATTTTCTGTTCTATAAAACTATGTACAATGGGTACTTAAGGCACTTAATAAATAAAAAAAGTGATAACGATAAGCTCTGTTTTTTTTTTATAAAAGTAGTGCGATTATTTTGCTGTAGTACAAATAATGATTGACGTAAAAGTTTTAAATCATTTTAATCCTTCTGTACTGTGTGGGTTTGATGAAGTTTTGTGTTTATGTTGCAGTTCAGTTTTGTACTTTATCAGATTAAAAATATAATTAATGCTCTAATAAATAATCTTATCTCAAAAAAAAACTCATTTACTCAATAAGTCACTCAATTTTAAATGCAACGCAGAGTGGTGCATGTTTATGATTTCTAAAACACCACCACCTAAATTTTAGCAATGATACGCGGTTCATTCATCTCACAATCAGTAGTAGTAGTTACCATTTCAGATACTTTTCTAAATAAAATATGTAAAGTTATTACTGTTTATTATTTTATTTTTAATGTAAACACCATTATAAAAATGAATACAATATTTATAGCGTTATTTTTATTCCAAAATAAATATTATTTAAAAGAAAGCAATTAGAAACACACAATTTTGTTTGACTGGATATGGAAAATCCAAATATGGAATCCAGACGTTTTTCTCAACCCCAATGATATTCAATTATATTCGTGCCTACGCTTTCTAACTTTCAATTAAATTGGTTTCCATTTCCATTAGGGAGGTTTGAGAAAAATAATTCAACTTGCGCCAAAGTAAAAAATAAAAAGTGGAGAAAGGGGTTAATTTTGTAAAAATTCCATTTGGGATTGGAATGGTCTGACATTCTCAAAAGTTACTTTAATTTGTAAAGGAGGTACTTATTTGGTAATTATTTATAGACTCTCTCATGAAATATTAAATATTTAATCATTAATATTAATCGTCATTCTACAGCCCTTAATATACCCAAGTCAAGTCTCCCACGATCTTTTCTTTTCACATTTTTTTGTAAAACCTAAAATCAGGTACATGAGTATTTAAGTTAATAATACTCAAAAAAAATATATATTTATTTTACAATTGCTAAGTTACCTAACATAAATATACATTAGACAGTTTGTTTTGTTTTGCTCAATTTTCTGGAAAATCAAAAACATCTTTTTTTATTTGTGTACTTCCAAAGATAGCAAAAGAAGGTTACGCCAAAAATATGCTTTGTTTTATTTCAAAAAATGGTGAAAAAAGTGACGTTTCTAAGTGTCTAATTACGTACGAGAACCATCGTGAAAATTTTGGGTTTTAAAAAATTAATATTATTTTATTATCCTGTATAAAAAATAAATAAATATGTATTCTAATAATATTATAGTTACACGTACATGTGTATCCAATATGCAACGTTTCGACTGTTAATTTTGTTCATCATCAGACCAATAACAATTCAACACCAATAACTTTATAATTATACAGAATGTTTTAGTCATACTAACAAAATTAGATTCTAATCGTAATTGGAAAGTAAGATAAATATTTTTATACTATTTAATCTATTTCAATATGTCAGAAAAATTGTTTCTAATTTTCGGTATTCCCTGGAATATTCCAAAACTGGAAGCGGTTGTGTCCATCTGCCTGGTTTAAGTGAATGCTCTTACGTATCTGATATACGTAATGTAAACGAGGGGGGTAGAAGTAGCCTGAAGGGAAGGTGTGGAGGAACAGGATTATTTTCCGCCGCCGACCGACGCTTCCCAGTGGCACATCGGCGTCGGACGTCAGAGACTAGTGGTGGGGAGACGCCTGCCGTCGGCGACGTCAAACTTACCACGCTTGGAGAGCTATTTTATCATACGCTTTATCCGAATAGGCGCCGTTTTAGATTCAATACGAGAAAGAACATCGTGTTGTTCAAATCGTTCGGAAAGTATTTAAATATTGCTGATAAAACAATACTGTTATTCGTTTCAAACAAATCACCTCTAAAATTCGAGAACGACAAAGGGTTGTGGGTCCTTACGACGGTTATTGATAAGGGAGCATTAGACAGATCGGAAACAGGGGTAGTTCACTGAACCATAAATGCGAACGTCGACAAGGGAAATGGAAAATTGTATAATGGACACCACAGACAGGCTATCAGCTCTCAGGTCAGTTTTTCAAAACATCATATATTTTTTGTTGCATGTTTTTGAATCAAAATTAGATAAGCATAGAAATGCAACCCTTAATACAAAACAGATGTTTTTACTATAATATTCTATAATGCTTTCTACATTTCTGTAAAATTTTAAATTAAATTAAATACAAAAATAAAAAGATTTTTTTTCACAATGTACCAACATGGACCTTATAGATGACTTTTTTAAAACACTTTTTGCATTTCCAAAGAAGGGTCACTTACGGATTCACTTTTAATAATAATCTAAATAAAATATTACATATTTTGTCATTAATTTTGGTGCAATATGTCATCAGGATATTCTGCACTTAATTAATTTGTTAAAAATATATTTCAGTATAGAATACTAAATGAATAATTATTAGAAGACAACTGTGAGGGGGATCCCTAGCTTATAAACGTAGAAAAAAATATATTTCTTTTTAGAAAATTGGAAAACCGGTATGTAAGGCAGAGGTAGGAACTTGATTTTTTTTTAAATCGTCTATACTAATGTAAAGAAAATGACAAAAGAAATTGTTTTTGGAATTTCCATTCAATTTTTTTATTACAAAATTGGGACTACCAAAACAGAAATATTTCTAGTATTAAAAGCCATTATGTAAAATAGAAAATGTCAGTATTGTATTAGGGGCTGTTTTCTCGTGCTTATCTCGTATATTAAGAGTACATAATGTATAAATGATTTTACTGAAAATAGATCAAAACGAAATTCCCTCGTCATGCAATAAATCTCCTATTTGTTACTATTTAGGTAGACAAGCTTTGTAACCAACGATATTTTTCCTGTATTGTAAAATCTCGATTTTCATGATTTAATTGTGGGTGTAAAAAATTTTTGACAAATTACCCTTTTGTTTTCTTTGTCACTAACTCTGGCTGGAAAAAATAAATTAAACACTGTCATGTTGAGAGGTTTAATTTTGAGAAACCCTCTGTCCAAAATTCGATCATCCTTTTAATAACAAAAATTATTGAAAAATAACTTTTGTTCAAAGACATAAGCAATCACTTTTAAATTTTGATGGAATTCTTCTCATTGTCACAGTTTAAAATTACAAGGGTTCTGGGGGTTATAATCTTGCATTTACTTATTCTTAGGGAATGTAAATGCATTAAACAATGATAAAACTTTAATCATTGGCTAAAAAAAGTTCATTCTATTTTTAATTTAACGAATAAGAATCCCATTTGTTAATAAATAAGTAAATAATTATTATAATAAAAAAAAAAAATGAATAAAAGACCTAATCTCATCTCAGCAGAAGACACAGGCAATTAATTGTTACTGTTATTTATTTAATGTATTGTTTTAAAGTTTAAAATGATGCCTTTCGACCTCTTTACACGAAACCCTGTATATTTAAAAAAAGTGTAGCGCTCCAAATTCACCCTTAAAGGTTAACCGTAGCTATTGGGTAATTTGAGTTTGGGATGAGCTTTTATGTGGTTAAGGAATTCCTTTAGGTTATCAACATATATAACTAAAAAGGCACACTATTCAACCAATTTCGAGAAAATCACCCTTCAATTTTATTCACAATTTGTGGCTTAAAGGATTATCATCCTTTATGGGCTCAACAGTAATATAATAAAAGAAATAAATAATAAATAAATAAATAAATTTCTTATAGATAAAGATTAAAACTAATAAGACGTAAAAGTTTATGAATCATTTTTTCAAGTGGCCACTGAATAAGTATTTATGTATTAATGTACTTAGATTTATACAAATATGAATTATTATTTGAGGTATTGAAGTATTTTTTTGAGCGCTTCTATGTTTATATTTTGCAAATGATATTTTTTAGTTAGTCCAAGACAAACCCGGTCTAAAATTACATAAAAAAACTATTTTTCTAAGTATACTCATGTATAGTGAACGTGTACATTGCTTGACGCATATACTGACGCGTTAGAATAAAAATAGCCCAAAATAATTCACCATGAAGTATCATATTAAAAAAAAAACGGTTAATCATTTTTATCCGTACATTTTTGAGTATTTAGACCTTCCAGACATATTTTTTAACAAGCTTTGACCCTGAAGATGTTTCCAGCCAAAAGCTAATTTTATATTTCTTATTTATGTTAATAATAGTGACCGTCAGAAAGCTGAAAACAAATATTTTCCATTTCCTTATGTAGATGATAAATATGAAATTTAGCCTGATTGCCAAAATATTTCTGCCAATAATAGAATTTCTAAAAATTATAAAAATGAAAAATTAATTAATTCAGAATTCGATTTTAAACTTGAACTACAATGTAATTTACGGAAACTCTGGACAGCCACAGGATAGTGATGTCGAGACGCGCAGTGCACGACCAAGAGTCGCGTGGTTCTTAATAGGTACATAAAATTTCATTTGAAAATCATCTTCAAATTTTTGACGCTTTAAAAATTCAATATATGTAATTTTTACCCGCCCCTTATTGTCATTTAAAGGATGAACAAATCACAGCTATGAAGGATGTTCTATATGAAACACAACAGACGTTTTGCTTCAAATAATATGCTTCCTCAAGTTCATTGTTATTAAGTTGTATATATAACTGTGATATTTAACTATGAGGAAGCTTCCTATTTGAGGCGAAACGTCTGTGTAGCTTCATATAAAGAAATGTACCTGACACCCATCGTAGCTCTGGTTTGTTTAATCTTTAAAGATTTCGTCTTCAATTAAAACAAGTTTTGGTACTAATAAATTGTTATTTATAATTTATTTCTATTTTGTCAAAAACCGTATTATTTAACTTAATTGCAAGTACATAACTGTGATTTAAGTTTGTTACAATATCAATTTTTTTAATTGTAGTAGTTGAAATAATTATCGACTAATTTAGAAAATATCGACTAAAAAGGAAAATATTAATGAATCTCGTATGAAAACTTTAAGAGAATTTTCCTTTACGTGCGCGTTATTTACAATGCATTACATTACACTTTAAAAAAGCTGGATAATTTTGGGATTATCGTCATAGAACACTAACAAAAGCACATTAGCATCGTTTATAGTAATTAGTTTAGGTATTTAAACTTCTATTTTAGTAGTCCAACGTGGAAATTCGTTTAATTAATGGTAATACATTATTTCATCCGTTGATAGCCTAAATAATATATTGCACTTATAATATATTAATTTTTTTCTCATATCCGAATATTTTTTTTCAAAAGTTCAAATACTGATGTGCGGATGTATAAGTAACTAAATATGTTTATAATCACGTATGACGTTATAACAAGAATTTCAGATATATGTACCATACATTTGATGTATGTCCTTTTACTCTCATTGGGAATTTTCGTTTTGTTTGGCCTATGTAGGTGTTTCTACCTACAATGTTGATATATATATATGTAATAAGTACAGTGTAACATTTTGAATGATTACGATCAGTCTTTAAAATAGTGATTGTGTATAATTTACAAATGCTGATGTAATCCAAATTGTAACCTGAAGAAGGCCAGAATAGGCTGACGAAACTTTAAAGGCTTGATAAACAAATAAAATTGTTTTAAAGTATTAAAAATTAAATTTTAGTGATTAGAAATATTATATAATATATAATTAATCGAATTATGATTGCTTACAATTAATAGAATTGTATATTTAGACATTAAATCACTATATTCTACATGAGTGTGTCTTTTAAGAAACTTTAGATAAGTTTTTTCAAACAATTAACGTCTTTCTCCACTCCAAAATTAATGATAATGATCGAAGATTTTTGCAAATGAAACTACAGTACTAAGAAAAAATTATCATTTTTTAATTTTTCGTTGACGTTCGCACAGAATATCCAAATAATCTACTTTAATACAGGTAAGTTATCACATTCTTATCGATAATCTTTTTACACAGATTCTTGATAAGCTACTGACGTCTGTGACACCCTTATAAGCATAAGAAAACACTTAATATTGTCATTGCGAAAATTGGAATGTTGAAGAGCCATTTGAAAAGTCTAAAATATATTTTCCCATTAGTACCTACCTATAGTTCATGTGTGATTAAATTAATTAATGTATATTAGTGCGTATAGGATGGCAGATAATGTGCAACCAATTATTCAAGGAGATTTAAACAACCCTTGTGGCATTCGGTGAGTTTTAATTAAAAAAAAAAACTGTGACATATAAATATGGTCGTGTATGTTGAAATCACAGGGTTGAAAGTTGTCTCCCCTCACTGTAATAAACTCCACAGAAATCTAAAAGCGGTTATGGATTATAAAATCAAAATTGTAAAACTACCCTCTATGCATTTTACGTGTTTGAAGCTTCCAGTATGCATAATTTATTATTTACAAAAAAATTGAATAATCAAAAAACATCAAAAATTCTTTTTGTTCTAGTAGAAGACTAATTTGGGAATAATAAATACTTTTTGAGTTCTTAGAATTTTTTTACATCTCAGCTTGTACTGAATCTTTTTTTAAATTATCATGATAAAAGGAGTAGTTTATATTTATACATTTATTTTATGGTTGTTATAAGACTTTTCATATTTTCCTAAATTATTTTAAACAGAAATTTTCTCTTCCTTGTGAATAAGGGGAGAAAAATTTCAGGATGAAAATGACAATCTGTTTTATTACAAAAATTATAAAGTGTAAGTATTAAAAATTAAATACTAGTATCATTATGTAACTGTATTAGTTAAAAAAAGGCTCAGTAGACAGAAGCTTATAACTCCAAATGGGTGTTATATTTATTTGCCAAATTAATTTGAACAAAATTGTTCTAAAAAAATTCAATTTTATATATTTATTAATTTAAGGGAATTTAAACAAAAAAAGGTTATTTAGAAATTTCGTTTCTAAATGAAGTAAGAAAAACATCTTTTTTTTTGTTGTTTCGAAAATTTTATTCAAGAGGATAGGAGCCTTTTTTAGTCACTATTTCAGGAACATACTTTTTTCAGTTTACGAAAAATATATTTTAAAAGGGTGAAAATTACTTCTGAAAGTGCTACCTCATTAGGGTGGTCATCAGTTTTCACATATGTATTTCTAGTTGATATTTATCGTCGTATATCTATATAATAAAGGTTACCATTTCTAAGTTTATATAAAATGCACATTATTTGTATATCTACATCCCCAGATACCTATACCACATATTGATCATTTAATACACCCCTACTGTAATAATAAGCTTCCTAAAGTACTTGTAACTCTGCAGATATTTGTTATGGTATTTTTATGGCATTATAAAAAAATATAATAACGTAAATAAACACCGTTGGGTATTACGTCAATTTACGTCAATTAGATATTAAAACATAATCCCACATAATAAAGTTACAATATTATCTTTATCACCGTCAGATTATTACCCAAAGCTATAGTAAATGTATTATCAGTATTAGGGACGTTATATCCGGACGTAAACACAACAAAAAGTAAAAACCACCCCACATGTGTTCAAATAGTAAGATAATGAACCAAAAATCATAATAAAAATATATATCAGAAACCTACTATAAACTATATATGGAAATATGCCAACTGAGGCGGCCCTCATTAAAACACTATCAACTGAGGAGATTTTACTGCCAAGGGGTAGTTACTAAAAACTGAGGCAGACGTTCTGACCCACAACTTGATTTCATGTACTTTTCTAAAAGACCTATACCTTAATTAACAAACAAAATGTAATAAAAGGAAGTTTTTTACAAAATTGTTGTTAATTTAGCCGTCTATTTACAAATCTGTCCAATAAATTACAATATTAATTCCTGATATACGAGAATATAATACGAAAAAAATAACTAATAATACGCGACTAAGAGAAACTGAAATTGATTATAATTAATCGTTCTCCTCCTATTGAACGTATTTCTCACCTCCTTACAAATTGAAATTCGCAAATATCGATTATATGTAGCTAACTTTTGTACAAAATTACATATTTCAGCTGTTTAATAATATTCTAAATATAGAAATCCCATTTCATCCAACTTAAGGGTTGAATTTTATAGACGCTTTCTGTATCAATTCTGATTAAGGAACTTCTGTGAGAAACTTTAAAACTCCAGAATGGTCCTATACCTAATATATTTTTAAATTAAACTGTAACCTACGCTTCATCCCTATTTCGAATAATAATTTTTAGTGAATGACACCCCGTTGTGTAATAAGAAATTTCTGTTCACAATTTCAAGCTTCCTGTCTCAGTACTAACTTTTGAACACTCCTTTCATACCGTTAGGGGTTGAATTTTTATACAAACTGATTCATTGAAAAAGGACAATCCCTAAGCTGGAGTACTACCATTGAGCTCAACATGTCTCCCTATACAAATGTTGCTGGATTAGGAGATACAGGGTGTTAAAAGTTTTCTGAAATTTCTTATTAATTAAGAAAGTTTTCGTCTCAATTAATGAGAAATCTCAGAATGAAATGTCAACGTTGAACACCTTGTATCTTCCAAAACCAGCTCAACCATAATTACTCCAGTTTAGAGATTGTCCTTTCTTTATGAATCACCCTGTACATCTATGTATACAGAATATTGGCTACTGTATTTGAATTTTATATAAAAAAAATGTTCTGTAGTATTTCTTTTTTGAGTTAGATGCCACAGTTTCTTTAAATCATTAATTAAAAATACTGAGTATAAGGAAATTATTACTGAGCAGTCGTAACTGTAGTAAAATGTCCAAACCGGCGACTATAAAAGTTATGTAATATTACAGTTTTCTGTTAGTTATTTACGTCATTGTGACGTAAGTACTCGAAACCCCAAAAATCAATGCCCGTGAATGCACCCAGTTAGTGGTGAAAAAAGCACAGCTTTTCCGTCCTATTCCTTTCTATTTTTATTCAATGTCCATTCATAAACCCAATGTTCATGTCCGTCTACATTATTAAATGACGTGCTTTCTTTAAATAGACCCCTAATGTTTTAGCATAATATTTATTCTTTTTACGAAGCAAAAAATTATCTCTTTTCACATCGTTAATCCTGGAGGGTAATTTATGTAAGTATATTATGTATACAGGAGAGAAATGCGTCATAACGATATGGATCTTACAATGTGAATCATTCGATTATAAATATAGAAATATTTGAAGCAGAGGGTAATTAGAGAATACAGGGTGTCCACTAAATATGCTGCCAAAATTTAAGGGGTTAGTCCTTGGACTATTTTAAGAATATTTTGTCCTTTGGTGATTTTTGAAAAACCGCTTTGTTTCGATGATACAGGGCGAAAACTATTTTCGACAATAACCACATTTTATTCTGAAAGATTACAAGTAATTGTTTTTAATCTACAAAAATTGTTGAAAATGATTACCGCCAGCTTGTACCTATACAAGAATCCATTCTTCTCCTCATTGATTGCCGGACTCGTTCAAACACAACTGGGTCGTTTTGTATTGTGTTACACCCAGCAATTATCCGATTTCTCAAATCGTCGACATTTTCCACTGGAGTAGTGTAAACTAATGACTTTAGGTGTCCCCATAAGAAATAATTCAGAGGGTTTAAGTCCGGAGAACGAGCAGGAGCAGGCCATAAGTGAGGTCCACCTCGACCAATCGATCTCCGTATGTTGTTGTCAAAAAGTGACGAGCAACTATACTAAAAGCGCTGAGCTGGTGCACCATCGTGCATAAACCAAATTTTATTTCTTGTTGCCAATGGTACATCTTCCAAAAACTCAGGTTTCTCTATCAGGAACATAACGATTAGGAAATCCTTCCAGGTACAACTGCCTAGCTTCTCCCGAATTGCCTTCAGCAAGGCCATAAATAAAATGTATGTCGGTCATCTCAGCATTCGTATAACGATTCATGGTAAAGACTTCACTTACACAAGTTAAATTCTTGAGGACAGAAAATAGACGTGCTGACAGCTAATGTCAATGATAGCAATAAAATGAATAATAAAAAACCTGCAGTTTTTGCATGGTACAATGTTTTTGCATTCGATAAAAATTATCAACATTGATTTTCTCGAAAATGGTTTTCGCCCTGTATCATCGAAACAAAGCGGTTTTTCAAAAATCGTCAAAGGACAAAATATTTTTAAAATAGTCCAAGGAATAACCCCTTAAATTTTGGCCGCATCTTTAGTGGACACCCTGTATATTTATGTATACATATCTTTAGTAATAGAATGTAATATTAGAATAACCTTTAAACATGTCTATTTCAAACATTAAGGCAGAGATACTACAATATTTTTTATTGGAATAAATGCTTTTAAGAATGGACACTACTTTGATCTTTGCCGTTTACATATTGACAACGGTCAGATTAACTAACGCGCTCTATCCTCCAGCGATAGAACTTGTGAGAGTCAGACGCATTTGCATACAGTAGACTCGCGCTATTGTGAACACAAAAAACCGGACGTATTCTTATTGGCGAGACTGTTCACACCATCAGAATGTATTCACACTGCTGGGTGTATAGTGTGTTCACACTAGCGCGAGTCTACTGTATTCCAATTTCTTAGGCGTTTACGCCTTTTTAAAACAACAATATACAAAGCAAAGAATATTACCAAAGTGGTTTATTAACGTCTGTTTGTAAGATACATTAAGAATATGATGAGTTTTTTTATTGATATTTTTAAATCGCGAAGAGTCTTCTGAATATATTAATATTGAGATATTTATTTTATATTTTGAAAAAATCGTTTGTACCTATTTATTTATTTTATAAAAATTATTCTAGTTTGTTTCGTATGTGATTTGTGGAAGACGCGAATATAGGCGCTAAATTCATTAGCCTGCATATTTGATCGCCCAACGTAAATTAAGTTAAAATAAACGGTTTCTATTTTTGGCGATTTCGATAAACATCTGAGTGCATAACCATATACTTTTGCACCCTCTTGCTCGACTTGCTCTCAAATTTCAAATTTTTTATTATAAAAACCGCAAACATTTTTCTTTTTTTGGATTGTATATATGTATTAGTTTTTAAGTTAAATATGTTCTTTTTATCGAATATGCTTATCAAGGATTAGAGGTAGAAACAGGAATAAAAAGGGGATATTTACAAAAATTACCATTGGTCTATCAAGGAAAGTAACAGAAAACTTTTGGTAGTTTTTATAGGGCAGTAAGATAGAGGTAATTAATTTTATAGGCATTTATATTCCGTTTTATAATGTTTAAAACTATTAACTAATACTTAGATTAACACTAATGGTTAAAAAGGAAACTTTTTACAGTGGAAATAAATACTTTCACTACAAAAATTCCGACCAACGAACGTTTTCGTGCGTCATACCAATAAAATTTGAAACTCCTATAACGGTAAAATTTGTTTGTTATGAACGCAACTATTTAATGCCCATATGGCATAGCATGCAGAGTAATAAAAAATAAATTTTGCCGACTTCTTCAAAATCGTTCGTAATTTTTTACGATGTTTATAAATTCTTAAACGGTCTATTTTTGCACCGGCACGGGAAAAAGAACTGGCGTGAAGGTTGAAAAAACAAAGCCGGCCCTGAATATAAAAGGATTGCATCAATAAATTGGGAAAAAAACATATTGAATTTTTTCATTTACCTTCGAATGCAATCAGAATATTGTTTATTGCTAATTGTTAAAAAGGCTGACGTTGACGTAATTTGCGCAATCAAAGATTTTAATGAAAAATGGCATCTTAATAAACACAAACGTCAGGAAACAAGGGAACTTATTTAAAAATAAAGAACAAAGTGCGGAAAACAAGGACGATTTTATTTATCATTAGAAAAATCAAATGTTGCGAGATCACAGGATTTGAGGGTTAAAAATATGTACACTTGCATTAAATCAACCACTATTTATTATTGTTGTGTTTTGCGTGGGGTCAAAGCAATTCTTCAACAACCCCCAAAAGTTTTTTTAGAAAAAAGCTTCCCAAACGAAAGCATCTTTGGGCGGTGACTTTTCAACATCCATGATATGACGACAGAAAGCTCTTTCTACTTCTTCTTCACAAAAATTGTTGTTTATCTGCCCTAGTTTGTTTCTATGATTTCGCAGTGATCCATGAGACCTACCACAGTTCTACTTAAGAAACTGATCCTCTCATCTGTGAACCTCCTTAGTCCCTGATGGGTTCTGTATCAGCCCTTTTTCAACCCTTTGCTTGACAAAACTTTTATAGAAAACCAATTTTTTTTTGGTACTTTTTGTCGTCAGAACTACTTCCTGTTAAGGACGAGGTGGTAGTAGTCCCGTATCATATTTTATGCAATGTTAATTTGCGATTCAATTTTCTACTGGTCTTCACCTTAGGAAAATATTGATCATCATTAATATTTTAATAAGCTTGCAACGGACGTTTGCATTGTACTTAAAAGCGAATCGAAAATAGAAAAATCGAGAAATCGAATATTGGAGAACTGTCCTTGACTGAATGTCGAAGTTCCAAAGCAAATTATTAATCCAGTAATTCCATTAGTTCCAACAGAAATAGATCCGTTTGTTTGAATTCCTTGACTCTACTCATGATACATAAAATGTACGTTACATCCGGAAATCGTTAGGTACGTAAATAAATATCCATTTCGTTAACTAATAACGAAGCAAATGGTAATAGAAACTTTTATGAGATAAATTTTGAAACACATTTACTTCTTGTCCTGGTTGAGCTATCACGGTCAAAGTCAGTACTATATTTAGGTCCTTCAGTTTCAGTCTTGTTTTTGTTGAAGTCAATACGAACGTCATGAAACTCATTCACGAAAACCACATATACAATATTGCTATAGTTAAAAGCGAAGTACATTAATTTGAAAACTTTCCATAACATGTATCCAAACTGTCATAGAAAAGTATACAGGGTGTTCCAGGTCTAATTGGCCAAACCTAAAATCTAAATTATGTACTTTAAAATAAGTAAAAGGTTTTCCATGAAGAAACACTTTGTTAAATTGCTGTGCTCGTCCCTCCAACGAAGCCAAAATTTTGGAATTTAATTTTGTTTTGTTTAATTTTTTGGAAATGGATGCAAAAATTAATTTTGGTAAACATTTTCTACTAACACGATCACTTCCAAAGGGCAAATTTTTAATCATCTCTTATCCCTTACCTTAACCTAGCCTTATTTTATTTGTATATTAAAACTTATTTACGAGTTCCAATTTCCTTTTTTAATATTTCAAAATCAAGATGAATGTTCTAGGTATGTAAAAAATAAATGCAATACTCATAAAAATTTTTAAATACATAATCCATGCTTTTAACGACACCCTGTAGGTATACCTTTCTACGATAGTGTGAATACTTTTTATGAAAACTTTGAGAATAGCATTAAATCCAAATTTGGGCCGTAATCTTTAACTTAACATATCCAATTATATCTTCAAAGGTTTAAAACAAAAAAGAGGGCAAAGGCAGCTGTAAAGGTGAATGCTGAAAAGGAAAAATAGGGTCGTAGGGCACCTTATGAAATATGAAGGGTTAACTGGGGACATATTAGAGACAGAAACAGGACTAAACAAGGGCAGATTAAATTTTTGATTTTAAGTAAATCGAAAATATAAACAGAAAGTCATACTGTTCTTTTTGAATTAGCAATGTTGAGATTAATTGCATTGCTCATTATTTATTAATGAACAATAAATAACACATTTTTTTTTGTGTTTTATTTGTATTCAATAGGTGATGTGAAAACTTTTTTAAATAAATCCAAGTTAACTTGAGAAAGAAAATCAGACATAAATATGAAGGCGTAATAGCATTTGCAGGGAAGAAGGTAAAAAGCAAAGAAATGGCATAGAACAAAAAACATGAAGCTATTTTCTTGGAGTGAAGGCAACCAACCAACCAACCAACTGTGGTTGCTATTATGCGAAAGTATGAAATGAAAGCTGTTGATTTTTTTCGCCCGATTTATTCAATTTTACGCACGAGTACACATTTTCTTGCAGATAGGTACTCTCATATTTTTGGCTCTGAATTTAAAATTACTTCAACCTCCAACTAAATTTAAATATTAAAGCGGCTCTTGGTGGTATATAAGTGTAGCATTTTCAAGGAATTCTAAAATTGTTATTAGAATAATTTTATATTGAAATGAATGAAACGTTTATAAATAGAGTTTCAAAAATAGCCGCCACCTTTGGAAAAATAAAAACTTTCAGATTATTACAAAAAAATTGGGCGATTTTTTAACATATTTGGCTGACCAAATTTTGAACATTAATTACTTCAAAATTTTCTTTTTGGGATTCCTTCACATTTGTACTATTGCTATTGCAACTTTTTCTTCGACATTGTGTAACTTATTTTATAACCAAATTTCCACTGACGCTTTTTCGAAGTGTTGAAAGCAAAAGGGGTATGTTTGCCAAAACTGTCACTGTGTTAATTATTTGGCAAATTCTTATACAAAGTAAATCACGAAATGGCTCCTGGAACAAGTGCAAATTCATATGGCGTCCATTGCCGTCACTTGAGTTTTATTTTTAAATGCGTATTTCGAATGAGCAGATTATTGGAATTGCTATAATAAATTTCAAAACGTATAAATTGCACCGATGTTTGTATACAAATTCTCGTTTTCAATATTTCATTCATGAACTGCAAAACGCAATAACGTCAGAAAGTGTAGAAAGCCGCTGATGTTCCAAATTCTACGCTGCCAGGCTGCTGATTGATACCATCGACTATGCAGATTTAATCCGATTTTATCATAGGTATTGCGACAACGTCTGCATGAGAAGGGTTGGGGGTATAGAGAAATTAGAATTTGTGAATCTGAAAAAATTTTTGTTGAAAATATATACTTTTTTAAGTCATTAAAGCAGCACCAACTATCGAATACAACCTATCAAGTTGGAACCAGCCTTATACATTCTAAAATTTCATTGAAATTATTTGGGGGTTTCTGGAATTAACGTGAACAAACATCATCGTGACACGTGATTTTTATATGTTAATAATTTTTATAATAGTAATAATAAAAAATAAACACATATAAACAGAGAAAATCTTTAATTTTAGGAACTACATTTTAATATGAAAATAATAATCATCGAATTACTTATGCCAACTTAAGATGGCAAGAGGGTTAAATAACTACAAATAACCAAAATCAAAAACTGACGTAATTGCTTTTTTTTAAGACTATGGCTATAAGTGATGTATTTTTCTTTTTTGCAAAATTTTAAGCTCAGTTGTTTGTTAAGGGGAGAATGGCCTATTCTCATGTAGTTTTTTAAATAACTAAAAAACCATTTATTTTAAAATTATTAAAATGATGTATTTGGAATCCTCAGAACAAGCCCTTTCATTTGATATATCACAAAGTGTAATTTCAAAAACTTTTTTTAATGTTTTTGGCAGTGACGAATGGGCTGACAAACACTTGGGGTCATCCTATAATAGTCCATTCGGACGTGGACCATTAATGGTAGATGTTATACAGATTCATTTAAGTATTTAAAAGTACTCTTCTTTTATTATTATAACAATTTTCTTGTTTCTGCTATTATACTGAAATAAATTACCAAGAGGAGTATTTTTAGCTTCTGTCAATAGTATAATTAAAATTTAATAATCCTTTTTTAGTTATAGGAATCTAATTTTGTTGGTAAATTGATATTTCTCTTAATTATTTCCCTGATAATGACCGAATTGAAAAGTCGAAACGTCGCATAATTAAACTGATTTTAAATAATTGTTGATTATATAAATTATTTTTTTTCTTTTCGATGACTGAGACAGGCCCTTTTCCCCGAACAGTTTTGCCTGCGTTTGAACAGAAGAATTTTAATTGGTAATTTTTCTTTTCTTCCAGTATCGTGATTGATGACTTTGACTCATCGAAACATGCCAACAACACGGAAGTTCCAGAAACAGGCACGACCGTATCTGTCGTGCATCAACATCAACCTACCTCCATAAACATGCAAAGGTCTTACAATAATAGACTGTCAACAAACGATTCTATTAGGAGGATCCTGGTAAGTATACACAGACAGAACCACACAAACAACTTTTCAGCTATTCAGGCGCCTACTCAAATAGCAGAATTTCATCCGAAAATAAATTAATTTACATAATAAAGTCTGCGAGGGGGTGTCAGGACGACTCACCCCCAAGACATTTTACTCCCTGGGAGGATTTCACCAACTGGCAATAATAAACAAAGGTGTAGTAAGGGGTAAAATGTCCGGACGTACACCAACTGAGGTATACCATATGAGTAAAGCCCTGGGATCGTGTCCAACTGAGGAAAAGCAGGTGTACTAACTGAGGTGGTTTCTACCTAACTCAAGTGTACCTACACTGGTATTTTATGGTCACCAAATTAACTTTCAACTTTTGGAAGCGGTTACTGCGTCTTCCTCAGTTGCTAGCACCCCTTGTCAATCTCCTCAGTTGGTAGTGTGCAAATGTCAAGGGGTTAAATGTTCCGGGGGTGAAGCGTCTCGTCTTGAGATAGATAAATAGGGTCAATACGAATATTTAAGGGAGAACCGAATTGAAACCAATATGAAATAAAGATGCAAATGTTGTTTGTTGCAGGACGAAGCTGAAAGACGAAAAAATGAATTTTGGAAATTAATTGAAGAACACAACGCTTTAATCCAGTACTTGAAGAGGATAGAACAACTTGAACACAACAATTCCCATAGGAAAACAGCAGCCATCAGTACCTGAATTTTCTCGGGAAAATTTTCATTGTTTATATATTTGGTTAAGACTGTAAAATGGGAAAGACACATTGATAAGGACTTTTACCTAACATCTTAAGAACAGAATAACAAACATTGATTTAACAAAATAATTTTTTGGAGTTAGGTTCTAAGACCTACGTTAATAATATTAATTAAAAAAAAATAATAAGCGAAAATGCATTGCTCAAATTACAATAAAAATACATTTTCCAGTTTCCTCTATAAGACTTATTGAATTTAAATCAAAGATAATAAGGTTTTGGTTCTTTTGAAATAAAATATCCAAAAATATCAATATTTATCTCGTGTGAACGTGTCCTGTGCATGATATGTGCTACTTATGTACAAGAACTGTGACATAGAAAAGCTTCATTAGAATTAGATCATATAAGATTATAGACTGCCATATTTGTACAGGGAAATGGGAAAGATAGATGTCTATACTAGAATGCCAAGTTGTAAAATAAGCTTTTCGTATAGAAATATGTCTGATAACTAAAGGTACATCTTCATACATAGAAACACCAAAATGGTGCTCTATACACATATTATCTACTAAAATTTATTCATATAATGCAACACCAAATTAATATACATAAACATTAATTGCTAGATAAACAACAAATTGTTTGCATCGAGAGAAGGCCTCAAAAATGATAAGAAAGTTACTTTAAATATGAACTAGATGAGCAACACTAAATTCATAAAAATAATGATTGTTAAATTATATTAACCTAAAGTCACTTTTACTTTGTATACAATGCAAAATTAAAAGCTACAAAATATTTCCTTTATAATATTAGAAGATAGAAGTTCACAAAGTTAAGAAATATTTCGCATAGATATACATTTTTTTGAAATGAGTGAAAAAATGTATATTTGTGATTTTTGATTCTTTAGCACATTTTACTATACGTATTTCCTTGCATTATTTATTTGTGACTCTACATGGCCTTTTTTCAATGTAAAAAAAAATTCAAAATAGAATTCAGTACCTACTGACCATAGGTGCATTTCAAAAAACCATTTTTATAAGTACGTAGGTATAATAAATAGATAACGTAATGTACTATATACGAAAGTAGAATGGGAAAGAATAATAGCAACAAAGTGCTTTTAGTTATCCAGGAATTAACAACAATTATATAGTAATTATAGAAAAGATTCATATTTAATGGTAAAAGTGGTATTAATATTTATAACTGATTATTTAGATGCAATATACATAAAATACATATTCTTAGGGATTCTTACATAATATAATATGACAATATATGTAATTCATATCAGGGTATTCAGTATATAATTGCTTATGCTCATAACTTGAAAACCACTTACTTTTTGCGCAAAGCTACTCACTTAATACGTATGCATCTCATCTTCTTCCACAGGATCATCTGTTTAATAGAATCATATGAATATGTACCCCAGAATAGCCCTAGAGCACCCTTTTTTTTTGTAACTTTAAATTTACAGAATTTCTAGGCAACGGACGATTGCACGCACGGTCTTTGTAACTCATCACTGTACCTAACCTAACCTGACCCAACCTAATCTAACGAAGTTACTTTGCCTTTGCAGAAATAATAATTACATTGAAAAATAAATAAATTAGTAAAAATGTAACTGAGGTGATAATTTCATTCTTACATGCAATTGGTTATTGGAACTGTAGCAGAGACTAAACTGATCATTACGTGCAATCGTCTTACACCCAAAATTTCAAATCAATTTAGATTTACTTAATGAAATTAATAGAAAAAAATGATTCTTTGACATTATTATTTCAATTAATGTGAACCTAATTAAAAAAAATACGAAAGAAAACTGAAATACTGTACTTAATGAGTAGAGTAATGTATTAGTATTTGCCTACAGTACAGACCTACAATATAAATACGTAGGTATTACTCAAACACCACAAAAAATTATATCTTATAGCTTTGTGCAAACACTGTGTATTTATTTGTTAATCAAAAAAATACTTACTCTTTAACTCAGAGAAATAATTGTAGTGTGCCTGTAAAAGAAATTGTTGGTACATGTTTCTGTTAAAAGCATCGCTCGATAGAAGCTCAGTGGTATGTAACTTTAATGAAAATAAAATAAAAGTATTTTAAAATGGAACTGTTTTCCTTTCTGTTAAATACACTTCACTACTATAAAAAGCAAAACTTTTGAGTTGCCTATTAATTAAATTAGTTAACATAATTTAATTGCCAAAAATTTCCGATATATAGTACCAAGGTGAACTTATTCAGTTAACATTCAAAATACAATAAATTCCTAAGAGTTAAGAAAACTTACTTCTAATCCTTAACAGATCTAACTTGATCTAACTGACTATCTTAATTAAAATAAAATTCGACTAATTACGAAAAAATGGTTGTTGGAATTTGTAAAATATTTTAATTAGTCAAAAACGAATTAGTCGAAAACTTTTATCTGTTAAACATTATAAAAACTAAGACGACCAGATGGCCAGACTGCTGATAACAGAGGACGAGTTATCATATGTATCTCACAATCAGAGAATTCCTTCGAGAGGCCCATTAAAGGGAATTCGAAGGAAAACGAATAAAAAGATAGATTGGAATGAACATTAGTTATCTTACCACGAGAGCAGATGATAAATTTACATTATTTCAACATATAGAATTAATAGTTTTATTTATTTAATTAGGTACAATGAATTTTTGTTTTTTACAATATAAAAATATATTTTCTGATGATTGAAAAATAAATAAACTAGGTAAACATGAAGTAATTTACCAAACAAAATTTTGAAAATATGTCAAAATTGGGCGATAAGAAATTGAAATGAAATTTTGGTTTGTTGAGAAAAATAAACTAACATCACTTGGACAAAAATATTATCAGCAAAGTAAACTCTTATGAAATTTTTATTTACCATTCAAGCAATTAAATAGGGTGGTCACTGGATTGCTTTAAAAACTTGATAGATAGATAAAATAAATTCAGAATATTCCATCAAGCAATTATAAATAAATTCCAGGAATTCCTGAATGATCCCTTCTATTATTATGGACTCAAATCGCATTCGCTCAAGGAAGACAAAAAGATTTACAATTTACAGTTGGTGTATTATTTAAAAACAATCATTGGAAATTTTAATTAATATAAATTCCACATACTGCAGATTGTTGATAATCTTTTTAAAAATCACTACATTTTTCTCCACCCCTCACTAGCCCCACCGTGGATCGCGGCCCGAATTAACCTCCGTACCGACTAAATACATATACACAAACGAAATCCAAAATACAAAACCAATTTTAAGCAAGTATAGTACAAGAAAGGGTGAGGATCAAGCACTCTCCACCAAAAAATAAAAAATTAAAAGGCATGCTTCCTACCTTAAAATGACCCATTAAATTAAAATTGAAGAGCAGTCCTTCGTCAAAATGATCCAGAATCCCTCGTTGGTACAATTAAGAATCCCTCGTTGGTATAATCCTTGATGTTGGTGTCCAAAACCGAAACAATACGCTAACGACTTTCGAAAAAGAAAAAATTACGAATCCAACCCCTCGAATCCGATCGCAAACACCGCACCCCCACATGTGTCGCCATTTCGGCGCGCGATTGGAAAACTTCGCTCCCGAAAACTCCCAACACTCCCGAAATCCTAGTCCGTTCTCCAGACGTACGGTAAAATGCAGTGACTAAAATTAAAAAGGTGATCGTCCGGATCTCCCCGATCTCCCGAACACGAAAACAAACGGTACTCCCGAACACTCCCGATACTTCTGGACGTACTCAAATACTATACGAAACGCCAACGAGAAAAATATTCAGAATTACACAATAAATTCCCCAAAATAGGTACTATACTTGCAAAAAATCGAAGAGACAAAGTGCCAATATTTTGTAAATTGTAAAAAAACAATTAATTGTCAACCCTGCCACTAAGTCTATTGGGAAATCATGCAAATCACTTACCATTCATTGGACGGTAGGTATCTGCAATAAAGATGGAGTAAATTATTTAAAAAAATAGGATCCAAGAAAAAATATAAAAATAAAATAAATAAATACATTATCTAATACAAAACGAAGTCAAAATGTAAAAATTTAGTAGGTTATTTAAAAAGAAAATGTTCGGAATTAAATAGAATACCTACCCAATTTGGATAATATTTAAGAAAATGTACGTTCTAAAATTACTGCAGAATAATATCGATTTTATAAAAGTCAAAATTGTGAAAAGAATAAAGTAATAGAAAATTATGCCAATTTTGAGTTACTTCAATTTAAACACATTCATTCAATAATATCAGTTTATTTAATAATCTTCGCGTTATTTAAAAAACAAGGTAATTATTTAGAAGTGGGGCTCCAGACAAAACTGGCCCAAAAAAAATTTTCACCCCTTGGAGACCATTTTAATACATCAAAATAGTTCATTTACGGTAGGGGAAGACATTTTCAATAATTGTTTATAAACAAAAACATTGTTATAAACAATAAATTTGAAGTTTTAGAAATTACCAAATTAAGAGAAAATTAAAATAGAAGGTAGTTATTGAGAAAATTGAGAAAATTTTAGAAGTGGGGGATATATTTTTTATAAAAAATATTTAAAAAAACGTCGTAATAATTCAATGTGTCTTGAAATAGGTTATGGTAGAGGGTGGGTGTGTTTACATACACATACCCTACATCCCGTACCCTAACCTAACCAAATACCAAATTAATTATTAAATTAAAATTTTGGGGTGTGGGGTATGTATATATAAACACACCCATCCTCTACCATAACCTATTTCAAGACAGGGAATTATTACGACGTTTTTTTTGTGAAAAATATATCTCCCCCACCTCTAGAATGCATTTGATGCACTAAAAAGTTTTTTAGTGCAATACAAGAAAGTTTTTGGAGCAATTTTCTCAATAACTACCTTCTATTTTAATTTTCTCTTAATTTGGTAATTTCTAAAACTTTAAATTTTTTGTTTATAACAATGTTTTTGTTTATAAACAATTATTGAAAATGTCTTCCCCCACCGTAAATGAACTATTTTGATGTATTAAAATGGTCTCTAAGGGGTGAAAATTTTTTTGGGGCCAGTTTTGTCTGGAGCCCCACTTCTAAATAATTACCAAAAACAAAAAAGAAAATCTAATTGAAAAAACCAAACTATTAAATATGGGATTGGGAATTTAACCCTTTTAGACCCCTCTCACCCCTTCATCACATTAAGCTACCCCTAACAAGTATTACATCACAAAAGCTAACCCCCCTCCTATAAACGATATCTTTGGATGAAAAATACCATCCAGGTGAATAATTATAGTAATTTTAAAAACTACCAAAATAAGAAAAAAATTAAAATAAAATTGGTGAACTGCGAACGTTACATTTCCTTAGGCTCCCCCTTTCCCCTCGTCACATACCGTCATGCTAAGCATTACCCCTCTCTCCCTCCTATTAGCGAAAGTATTTTATGAACAGCCCCTATCTAAATAAGAAGAACAAAAAAATTATATCAAATTCAGTACTTACAACTATCGCCCCTTTGGTGTTGCCTTAATCCTCTTGATAGAACATTCCCGAAAAAATTTGTAAGAACATATAAGCATGCACAGTAGTATCGAATTCGCCTCGAAGGGTGCCTATTTAACCCCCCCCCCGCATCTCAGGCCGTAATAGGATCAGATTAACCCTCTTGAGCCGTATGCCTAACATGTTTTATCAGGTTGGTAGGAGTGTTTGGGCATTTCCCAGAGATTGCAGGAAAATATACATTGTTGTTTTTAGTTGGTTGGCTAATTTAAGTACTGTTGCTTTTAATTTTCACTAGGTTGGCATTTCCAAGGACGTTTTCGGTTGGTTGGTGCATGAAAAACTCTTCTTTACTGTGTTTCTGCCAGAAACTTTCTGGTTTCTAGCCTTTTTTTCTTCCTCGTGAATGCAGAACGGCCGCGGTTAACTAGCAGGATGTGGACTGCTTTACTAAATTCGATGTAGAATCTGAGATATCGGCCAACTTCAATCTAATTTCCCGAGTGGTATACGACAATAGGCGAAGATTAAATTCGTCAATAATTACTGCTTATAGTTTTTCTATGATCGATGCTGTTGTTTGTTGGAAACAGTATCGGATAAACTGAGTAGTTGCTTGGAGCTCGGCTGGTTTTCTTCGGGTTTAGTGAATTCATTATCGTTATTGTGGACTTTCAGGACTCTTTTGAGTGATAAGTTCGGTATTCCAGAAGACTCCTGGTGTTTTGACTGCCTCGATGCTAGACAAATGTAAGAGACTTATAAAATTCACTGACAGATATTTGTATTTATAATCGTTTTTTTTTTCTTTAGCACCGTCCGTCCATTGTTTTCTTATGCCTGCCAGTATCAAGCAGAAAAGGTTCGTTTTTAATATTTCACAACTTCTTTAATTATTATTATCATTAATAAAGTTCTCGGACATTCTTTGCAAAGGGGATTTTATACATTAATGATTATTTTATTAATACATACAGTTCTTCACAAAAGAGAGGTACAGAATATTTTAATTAAACGAAGAAACAAAAGAAAATACGTTTTTGGGTTATATTAGGTTAGGTTAGGCTTAAAAAGAGTGTTTCACTAACATTTTTTGAAAAGACCAGAAAATTGCAAATTTCCGAAAAAAAAAATCAGATACCAACAAGCAATCCTATACTAGTAGAAAGGAGACTTAGTTCTGCATGGGGTAGTATTTAAAAGAAACGTGAGTTATTTCTTTTTGAATTCGTATACAGGGTGAGCCACGGTGGATGGCCTATTAGAACTATGTATGTATATGGAAAACTAGGGCTAGGAAAATTTTGAAAAAAATTACGGCACATGATCCACATTTTTGTAGCACTTCCGGTTATACCGAAAATTGGTGCTAACTTTGTTATTTTCAATTGAATGGTATATTTTCTGAGATAAATTAATTTATAGAAAAAAATTCTCAACCGTTACCAAAATTACAAAAAATTATAATTCTCCCCAAAAATAACTTGTTGAAACTTTTACCCAAAATAACTCAAAACTTTTCAAATAAACCAATAGAAATCTAATAAAAAAATAAAATATGGTAGGTGCCGTTTGAAACAACGAAGTTATTCGTGAACTGACCACAACACCACCAAAGTTTCTCCAGTTTTCCTGAAGTTATTCGTGTTGAAAGTCTTTGGAATTTTTTCTGAACGCTCTGTATACATTATAAAGCTTAATTTTGGCAGAGAATTTGGCTTAAGACTCGACTATCGCTGGTAAAAATTTCAATACCCTAATTCACCTTTGGGGAAAATTATGATTTTCTATATTTCTGGTAGCGATTGTGATCGAATAAATAAAATAAATAAGATAAAAAAATATTCATCTTAGGTATATAAGTGGGCTATCCAACATACATTAGAATTTCACGTATTATCTGAATTCTTCGTAAAAAATATAAATAAGATTTATAACACTCCAGAACAAAGTAGGTTAGGTTAGGTTAGGTTTAAGATTGAATTTGAATATACATTGAATGGGGGAATTTTCACCTAGTGTGGTTTAAAAATAGTAAGAATACAATGATTGTTTAAACACTTTGTTTATTTGTTTGTACATTTACGATCAAATATTTTCCAGGAATGTTTTACAAAAATAAGTTCCGTGTACCTAAGTACTGCAATATATGAAAATATTCGTTTGTTAATAATACAGTAGATACATTTTGAGACTTTAATGAATCAATTAATTAATTAATTAATTCTAAAAGCACGAACTTGAACGTCATTTACAAGTATTGACAAATTTTCGTTTTTTGCAATTAACAAATATATTGACAATGAGTAGAAGTCTATTATTACAAGTATCGGCGTAATTTGTCAAAAAAATATGACATGAAATATAACATTACACTGTCATAAAAAATTCTGATAAAGACATTAGATTCCTAACAATTTATAAAAGTGCAATAAGTAAATAGCTATTAATTTTAATAACTACCCAAATAAATGTATTCTGACTTTTTAATACATCATCCAAAGAATTTAACGTCAATAATAACAACAATATTTACTAATCAATACTATTAAAATTGAAGGGATTAGGTACTATTAACAAATTAATTACCAATCTTTTATACTTCAGTTCCTAATTATATTTTATAGGATGGTATCGAATATGATATACATACTAGTATGTATAAATAAATAAAATTAATTTAAACTACAACAAAATCAAGGAACTTTATCTTAAAGTTCGGGTGCCTTTTTGGTACACGCAAAATGGCCCACCAAAGCAGCGTTCACGGGAAGGAATGAAATTAAGAAATTAAGTTGTAGAGTGAAAAATTAAAATCACTCATTCCACATTAATTCTTATTTCGTCACCAGATTGCGGCAGATTGTTTAAATATTTATTTATCTTTTTTTTGTGTTCCTTTGAATTTATATTTGCAATTTTTGAGTTTCCCACAGACGTTGCCCTTTTTTATGATAAATTACATAATTTTTTTTCTTGCCATTTTTGAAAAGCGAAAAACCAAAAAAATAAATTGATATTCAAACGTTTTAGCGCGCCCCAGCGGCGGAAAAAAAATTATTTAAGGTGGAGATGATCTACGTCTATCAGAAAATTTCCGCTTTTGAATTTTTGACTGATTTTATATTTAAACTAAAAAGTTTACCAGTAAAACAGAAATAGCGAAAACTTTTATGCATTTTCACCCCTGTGTGGGCATTTCTCTTTTTGCAATATATTCCCTCGGTCAAATTTCTATCGCTACATCTTTATTTTTAGAATTTAGATAGACCCACGAAAATTTTGCCTTAGTAAATCAAGTGAATATCAAGAAATATTTTATTAATTATTACCCTAACTATTAATCAGTCATAAAATGCACATATTAAATATCTTACAAATATCCAAAGAATTCGTATTCGGTGAGTTAAGTTAAGTACGTAATTAGTTGTTCTTAACGTTTATGTGTAACAATTTACACTCAATGTATGGTACAGTATCTATTATTATTAGTTACTAACAATGGTGTAGTAAGATATTATATTATTTATAGGTACATTAAAAATTTAAATTTTTATTAGCTAGATAATACTTGTCATAGGTACAGGTTCACTTAACTAAACCCCTAAATCACAGCTTGTTTTTTCATAAGCAGACTTAGAGCTAATAGCGCTTTATTTTTACAATTAGTCAAAACTAATTTTACTTTATTAAAGTAACATTTTCCAGTTAGAACTAGAATTTGTTGCTGAAGGTTCTAAATTTCAGTTTAAAGTAGCCTAACTAGTCAAAACTGCTTCGACTGAAGTCAAAGTTACTTCGCTTCCAAAGCCGAGCGAAGCGGTAGTAGTGGGGGTAAAAAATAAGAGAAGGGGAAGGTAACGTACTAATTGCTCCTGAAGTGAGCAGGCCGCGGTAGTTATTTATTTTAATCCTGCTTCACCCAGTTTCAGATGCATGTTAATGCTATCATTTTTCAAAATAAAACTTTCTTAATTAAAAAAGTCGCTTCATTTTCGATGAGAAAACGCCTCTTTTAGGCTCAAGAAAACTTGTCGTAGGTTCTTTAATTCTCTAAAAATCCTAATTAATGGAAAGTAACATCTAATTAATTCACTACTTTTCGAGGTTTAAGCAAAAAAAACAATTCTGGGTTGAATAGTATAGAACTCATGTGGTGAGCGTTCCAAAAGTATGTTACCATGTTTTTTAATTTCTAGTCCAAGAGGGGGTAAGAAAATCGACCCCTAATTTGGGCCAAAAACACATACGACCCTTTTCAAATAAAAAAGCTGTTTCTATAACCTAAACTATCTGTATTTTACAATATAACACCTATATGATATTTTACCACCAATGAATAACACGTGGTGTAGATTATAGAAAAAGCTTTTTTAATTGAAAAGGGCCCTATGTGGTTTTAAGAAACCTAAATTAGGGGTCTACTTTCCTAACTTATCGATACCCCTCCTCCTATCTTCCTTTTGTTGCAGTTCACAGGGGGAAATGGTCAGTTGTTGTATAGTTTCTTAAATAACTTTAAAACTATTTATTTAAAATTTATAAACAGAAAATGTTTGAATCCCTAAAAACAAACCCTTTCTTTTGGTACGTCACACGGTATAGTTTCCAATTTTTTTTTGTTTTCTAATTTGCCCTCTAAAATGTAACAGACAGCAACACGAGTTCCAGGTTCCGTTTTTTATTTTGAACATACAGAACCCTTAAAACAAATCAAAATTCTTCTTTTACCAATTTTATTGCCAAAAAATAAATTAATAAAAAATCAACCCCCAAATTATCCTTCATATTTCAATGCACATCGGTATACTTTACATCATGCTGTTTCACTCACCACTTACTTCAGTTGATAGTACACAATAAATAAATAAATAAATTTACAATACATTACCTATATCGTCTTTTGTGGTAATAGTAAAATTCACAGTTAAATCTTGTATTAAAATTAACCTACTTACAAGTATGTATTAAGTAGTGTTACCTAATACACTTAACACATTGAGACACTAAATTTTTTTTTTCTTAGAAAACTGTAAAAAGCTCATAAAGTTTAAAAATATCAACATATTTCTAATATGCAGCCTTTTAAAAAGTATGAATATCTTCTTAGTTAGAAAATGTTTTTTTTTGTTGCATACTTCGTATTTAATTACAATAAACGTTGTAAAAACTAATTGAGTTCACCAAATGCCTAACTAACAATGTAACAATTTTATTTTAATTAAATGTAACGTTTAGATGGTTTTATATACTTTACTCTGATAGAGAACCGAATATTGTCGATGTGTACCGAAGTAAAGCGGAAAATTCTGGAGAAAAATCAAGTGAATTTCCGTCTCTCTTCGTCAGACTTCGACACAATTCGACGGTTATTACAGTACGCCATTGTTCTTACCATCTTTATGTCTCAGTGTTTCAATTTCCTTTTATAATACGTCTCTTCTGTAAAATTTCACATATTCCATATTGCCTATATAATACTAGCTCCATGTTTGAGATTGCAACCCCCTGCAGGTACAATAAGAACGTCTTTGCCATTGGCCACCGCGAAACTTTCTATCATACTCTTTGAAAGCCTGAGAGTTCTTGAAGGTCTTTCTTTTTCGAATCGAATTGGTGATCCGGTCCTGTATAGTCTGCAGTCATCACTGGCAGCTATGATGATATTCGACTTGTCAGTCGTGGCAACTGGAATTAGAAGTAGATCTCCCATCGATCTGGAAAAGTTAGCAAACTTAAAGTTTAATATCCTCCTTAAATTGGTTAGTTGAGGAAAATATTTAAACCGGATGGAAGTGATTTCATAATAGCTTTCGTGAACTGAAACCGTTTATCAATGAACTGCAGTATAATTTACTTTCAGCTTAAAATAATCGCAAAACTTAGACGTCAAGACGACGGAAAAAAAAAATGAGAAAGTTTAGACGTTTTGGAAATTACTTCGAATAAACAGAAATTCAAAAATTTAACACGTTTTCAAAATTTTAAAGAACTTTAAGACTCATTATTTGACAGATCCTTTCCATATTTTCCTTTAGATTTTGTTAAACATTAAAATTAACAACAAACAAGAAATTCTACTTGAGGTAAAAAGCTTCAAGGATTCAATTGATTGCACATTAAATTGAATTGACAAGTTTATTCAATAAATGATTGAATATTCAAATGTTAACACCTCTTTTAAATATGTAATGTAGATTGTGGGCGTTAGTATAAACAACTAATTTTGGAAGAAATTACAGCGAATGAAAAATTATAGGGTCCTTATTTCCATAATCCATAATCGTAAACACTTCAAGACTTATTCAGCATCCATCCCCTGATAAAGCCATTTGTATTTTATTTTATAATATATTTTCCAAAATCCATTAATTGAGTTGTAGAAATAAGAAAATGTTTTTAAAACTTTGCCAATTCAATATCTGACAAGATAAAATTTCCAGGCTTGTGGGTCGTAATCGAATTAGTTTAAGAATATCCAACGTTTCATCTATAATTTCGATAGACACCAGTCAAAACTTCTTGAGTAAAAAGCTACTGAAATTTTAAAAAATCCGACGTTTCACTGATGGAACCTGTTACCAAAGGAGGTTTGAATTTTTTTTTATCGAATTAACTAAGTACTGGGAAAATCATCTTCAGTGGCGGTTGTAAAATCACTACAACCTTTGACCACGTAATCAAAGTTACAGACGAAACGTTGGGTACTTATTCAAAATCTATTTGACCACTGCCACAAGCCCGGAAATTATAATCCAGTCCCTTAATAAAATTCAATGGAAAATCTGTTTATCACATATTTAGTTTCTAATTATTATTAAGTCTATAGATATGCAGATGACATGGAAGGATCATATTGATTATCTCATTTCATAAAAAAATCTGCGAAAATCGATTTTACTTTGAAAAAAACTGCAAAAATGTTTTTTCATTCAAATTTTAAATCTTTAATTCGTTGTGGAAGAATATCTCGAGAAGATTACTGTTTTCTGAATACAGTACAGAAATACTATTGTAATCTTACAATTGTATTGTAAATATATTTTGGAAATATTAGAATTTATTGAGCAATATATTTCCAGTTTTTATAAATAAATAAAAATCATGGAAATAATCTGCAAATTAATCTACATACACTGGAATTGTTTAAATACATCTACGTATGTTATATAGGTACATAATAAACTTCCTATGTCCTTACAAAGTCTGCATTTATTTATAACTACTAATTATACATTATTTAATCAATTAATTTACTTTTTAAAGTGTGTTTCTACTTAGTATTCTAGTGAATATTTTATATTTTAGATTATATTCGTTAACATGTCCTAAATCCCTTTTAAGTGATTTTCTTAAATGAAATAATTTTCTATTTTCTTTTCTAAATATTTTCATAACGTCGGCCGTGGAAGCCTATACACTTTAATAGAGTAATCCAACGTATGAATTTGAGTGGTTTCGATTTTCACTTGATAGAAATCCAATAAAAGTCGACAAACTTTTATTCAACATCCAATAAATGTTTTGTTAAACTGTAGATTCATTAAATATTATTGCATTTAATTTTTTGAAACGAAAAATAAATATCTAAATAGCGACTACGATATTTTTTTCGTTGTTGAAAGCTAGAAGGAAGCGTCTCTTCTTCGGTGTATCCCAAAGATGTGTCGAAGTTTAATTTAATTTAAAAATTCAAACAGACCCTTGTTATTATTTTTTTTTTTTATTCTCTCTTCTCCTCCATATGATGAGCTTCATGGTGATGCTGGTCAATTTGAACGATTTTTGCACACTTTTGTATATCATCTTCTTTGAGTACGTTTTCAAAGTATAAATAGCTGTATTCTATAGATAGGTTAGGTTAGGTTTTATTTGGACTTCAGATTAATACGAATTCGTAATGTGTTACTAACGTCACGTCGTTGGAAATTCGATGTTTACCGATCATTCGTGGCACTGAATACTATTACGATCAGACCTCGTATGCATTCGAAAATCGGAACAACGTGATGCATAATAATTAAAGTAATTACTGTAACTCCTACTCTCGAATCCATGAGGTGATGGAGCGAAGTAATAACTTGTTTACCGATTTTAGTATGTCACACCCACTACATCTCCACGTTGTCAAATAAAGAAGTTGTGAACTAAATCCCGTCTTGAGAATTTAAATATTAAATGTTCATACATTTTAATTCCTTTCAACTTGCTTGATTTAACACGTAACATTGATTTAAATGTTTTGGATTTAAAAAAACATTTTCACGTTGTTTACACGATTTCCAATACAAATTCACAAACAGTTAATAAAGACTAAAAATAATGTAGAATAAATACCTTCTAAAACTACCGAAGCAATCCTTTTGGACGTGATGAATAAATGAGGCAGGGTCTCCGGCTGTAACTAAACCACTTAACGGTTGCCCGTTGGGTGTACTAACTAAAGGGCGACTGGGCGAAAATCCGAAAGCAGTCAGTAGATCATCCAAAATTCTTTTTATGGCCAGTCGTATTTCTGAATTTCGGTAGCCGTAGACCCAGGGGTTGACTGCACTGCTAGCCAGAATTGGCAAAGCAAGGAATACTGATATCCATTCTGATAATATCTCCGTTCCCAGGAATACATCCATCAACATACAAATCTGTAAAAAAAATTTAATTCAACGATATTGTCATTAATTTGAATATTAATCACATCGTGAAAAAGCAGAAAATAGTCTTTTATAGGTAGATATTCCTAAAAATTAATAAATTTTGTATCATTTTCTTCTATGGATTCACCATTAACAACGTGGTAATTATTTCTCTTAACTACTAACCCTTCCTAAGAATTATAACAGTAAACTAATGATATAAATACTGAACTTATATATAAGTTAAAGTCAGGGAGGGGGTGGTTTGAGAAAAAAGTTTAGTAAAGATGAATTATTTATGCCAAATTTATTATTTAACAAAAATTTTGTATTTGCAGCATGTCTGAAAGGAAAGGTTTGAAACTTTTCTACCAATCAGATGTATCAGGTGTTTGGCATAGTTTGAATCTCATTTTTTTTTTTTAAGTTCAATAGATTTTCCTGTGTTCACTAATTCGTTTTTTGAAAGCACGTCCTGTCAGTCCTATGTATATAGCTTTGCCTTTTATTAATTTTGAACTGAACTGATGAGTTTCCATCAAGCAAAAATGTACATACAATTGATCTTTGTTTTTGTTTTCTTCGGTTCACTTGACAGCCAGACAGGAATGTTAACTAAATCAAAAGTTTTCTGATTTGAAAGCTAAGAGTATGCTTCTCTCTTTAACTTTTGTCATTTATTTTTATTAAGGTGAACGTGGAATATTGAATTAAGTGAGATTCTTTTAAAGTCCAAGTGGTACACCAGATTGAGTCTTGATTTGTTGAATCATTTTTCAATTTTAACTCATCATCCTGAATTCATTAGCTCCTGTCTTTCGTTTTATTTCTTTTGAGATTTTCTAATGTAATTACAAAAAGTTTTCTTTGTCTGAATTTTGAACAGTGTTTGTGAATTTACGTATATATACGAATTTCGGTTAGTGATTAATGTATTTTCACATCATTCGTGCCCTTTTTCAATATTTCTTTGGAATTGAATCTCATATTTCATCTCATCATGTTTCCTCTACCTGTTTAATTTGAGGAAGCTGACTTTGATTTGAAATGTAAGCCATTGATATTTATTATTATTCCTTTTATTTTGAATCAAAAAATAGAGCAATCGTCTTCAAAAATGTGAGAAAAATAATTTATAATTAGGCTCTAAATACTTATCGTTCTAGAGATACCTACTTCCAGTAGAATAAAATATGGAAACGAGGACTAAACTAAATAAAAGGATTCATATTCACTTAAATTTAATGCGATTATCGTGACGATAGATAAAATTTGTGAGAATCTATTTCGTGATTCAGTGCATTTTCCAACCGATTTTCTTAAGAGTCTGTGCATGAACAATAAACGTTACGGTTGCACAATGCATTTTATCTCCTTAGAATTTTCACCATAAGCGGCTGCAACGCGTTTAGAAGTAAATCGGTTTCAACCACATTTACTGCATCGAACAAACTTTAACCGTAAGTCGACCGTAAAGGCACATGAGAGGAAACGGACATATTCCACGAGGATGGCCTTTAGAACAACTGATGCTTGAGCCTGTAATTGTGAAAAAGAAAATTTTCTTCTAAAAGCAATTTATCGTTGTTCAGAAATTTGTTTTGTTTTTCTTTTTTTTTTGCCAATAACCAACAACGTTTCGACTGTCAGTTTAGATCATCATCAGGCTAACATCAATATCTTAATAACGAATTATAACATAAATAACAATACATACAAAAGAATTGTTAAACAAATGTTAATTGAATACCTTTCTATAATATTGACGTTACATATGAGAAACAATATTGATAAAAAATTCTCACATAAACACATACCAACATTTCGTTATGAAATATGTTGAAATTTCTAAAGGGTAGGTAAAAGATTTCTGTAAAATTATTGTAAAATCATTATAAAATTAAACAAGAGCTGCAATTTACAGCAATTAACATCTAGCTTTTACAATAATTGTTTGGTTTAGTTTTGTTAATTGATTAGTAGAAGCACAAAATAAACGAGACTTTAAAAAAATGTGACATTTTCGTATTTGTACGTTAATTACAAAAGTGCATGAGCAAATATAAGCGAATGTCATGGGTGTTTTTCAAGCGAAATGAACCGAGTTACGTACCTTAATCACCTGTCACTTCGCTTAACTTGATAGGAAAATAGAAGATGTAAAACGAAACGGTGCAAACATACAATAATATTTACGTAGAAAAAATTAAAATCGATAGATACATTTGTTTTTTATTTTTATTATGGAACTGTTACAGAAAACTTTCAATCAACTGTCTACAATAAAATTTCTTAAAATCTTCATAATAGTATATTTGCTCTTGATAATGATCGCAGTTCGATCGAAACAAATTTGTCGAGTGTTCGAAAAAAAAAGTTTTTGGTGAAACATCAGTTGTGTTTTATTCTACGTTGTTTTTTTTTTTTTTGAAGTTTTTAAAATATGGCTGAAATAAAAGCAATCTTCTTCCTGCCTTTGTTTAATATATATACTTCTAAAAATAAATTTCAAAGTTTCGAAATGGAAACTAAATAGATGTACTTCATAAGTTTCGTTGTGTTTCAGTCGATGTGAAGTTGCATCGGGTTCTGTCTATTTCCGACAAGAAATAGATATTAATGTATGTCAATTACGGATGAGAAACTTAAACATAATAAATTTGAAAGTTTCAGTTTTGAGTAAGTTGATAACACTGTAAATTCCAAAAGTACGAAAACACAAAGACTGAGTTAGAGAATAATTTAACTTCGATTATTCATGTTGTTTTATTCAATTCACGATTGCAGGCGAAAGAACGTTTGTTTTCCCTTGAATTTCTGAACTTGAGGTTAATAAGAAAAAATTCAATAACAACTAGGTATCTTTTGTTAGATTTTTATAATTGTTCAATGTCCAAATCCTCCACTTTCAAAGTCGATTACCATATTTGTTTTATATTATAGCTCATAAGTGACAAATATTACTCGCATAGTTAGTGTAAAAGCCTGAACAATGGTCTGGAATATTCCAGATCTTTCTGGAATGATTGTAAATGTTATAGGATATTTTAGAATGTTAAACAAAGATCGAAAATGTTCCAGATACTTTGAAAAGGATTAAGAATGTTCAAGATCATTCTGAAATGATTGCAAATGTTCGAGGTTAATTTGGAATATTGGACAATGATTGAGAACGTTCCAGATACTTTGGCAAGATCTTAGGTTGTTCAAAATTTTTCGTAAATAAATCTGAAATGACTTAAAATGATAGAGAATGGTCTGGAATGTTCCAGATCTTTCTGAAATGATTGTTAATATTCGAGAATAATTTGGAATGTTAGCAAATTATTGAAAATGTTCCAGATACATCGACAAGAATTTACAATGTGCTAAATTTTTTGTAAATAAATCTGAAATGACTTAAAAGTTAGAGAATGATTCATAAAAAATTCAAATGTCTTAGAATGTATTAGATTTTCCATAAATTATCTAGAATAATGATGAATTATTTAAAATACTTTATTATTATTTTTTTTTTTGAGAATGACTTAAAATGTTAGGAATGTTCTACATTTTTCCAGAAGGATTCTTTGACTATCATCCAAAATATTCCATTTTTCGAAAGTTATTTAGAATAGTCAAGAACAATATCCCAATATTTATAAGTACAGAAAATAATTCTAATATTTTTATATTTTTTATCGTATTCACTGATTTATTTAATTCAGGACTATTATTTCTATTATTTTTTAGTCATATAAAATTGGGTTATTTCCTTTGAACATATAATCTATGAAAGGCCTCCTATAGAGACAAAAAAAAAAAGATTTTATTATTCTTTTGTAGCAAGAAAACATTCAGTCTGAGTTACATATAAAAAAAAAATTCTTTGGACTTATAAACGAATGTAAAACGTACCTAGTGTTCGTAAAGGAATAAAATTGAATTGAGAAGTTCTTCAGTTCGAACACAATGTAATCTACTACTCGATTTTATTCAGCGTCAAGAGAATTCTTCCTTCTCGTTATTAATTCCTTCGTTCAGTGAACTTAAGTTGAAATAACTGAAGTTCTTGAACGTTACGCGAACGTGCACCCTTAAAATATCGAATTCCTTCCTTACGTTCTACGTGTGGAAAGGAGTCATTCTTTATTGGAATTATGCCTTGGGGACGCATTCGGATTTTCGATTAGCTGTCGTCAACCTTTAGTCAATTAAACATTCCAGCGTTGACATAAAGTAACCCCTCTGTCTTACATTGACCTCTCTGTACATTTCTTTAAACAACATCTGAAAAATATTGAGAATTTTATTTATCTGTACATGTTCCAATTCACCTTGGTCCAATATAGCAATTTTCCTAGGGAGGTTTAGTGACTTTTCTATTCGTCTTATCAGGGTGCACTGCTCGCCTATATAAACATTTGTTCAGGATTTCATCATAACATTCACTGCTAATTAGACTTTGGTTTAATTGTAAGATCCAAATTAATTTTCGCTTGGCAATAGACATATGTATGTATATTTATGTTTATGTAACCTTTAACTTTGTTAGCTCTCAGTTTTTCCCATCTTAAATGCCACTTTACAATTGCTTAAATTTTTCATATGGCTTGTAAACAAAGATTTTTCAATTGATACGTGATATCTGAAGCTTATTCGCGATTCCTTTAGGAAAATCCAAATCTCCTAAATATTTTAACTGGAAGATGGATATTAATATTTAAAATTCATCTCTCGCTCGAGACCATTTATATTATCAGAATTTTCCTAATAAAATAACGAGCTTTGTTTTGAGAGCCCTTTTAAAATAAAATTGAAAAAGGAATTTTATATTTACTGAAGATATTTACCCTTCTACAATAGCATCTTTAGTGGTAACTTATCTCTTCCTAAAATATTATCGTCAGCGAACTCTAACGCTCAACTATAGAACTGGTGAGAGTCAGTGCACTATGGTGTTGACATATATTTATTAGAGCATATTATAATCCTAGTTTCTTTATATTAGACACTTATGTACTTATGACTCCATCAAAGAATCCGTTAGATTTTGTCAAGAAGATAAAGAGTAGTTATGAAGTAGTTTATAAAGAAGAAGAAAAAAAGGATTTTTAATAAAGCATGTCCATAAAAATGAGTTCTGTTTAGTAAAGACAAATTTTAGTAACTAGCTATAGTTGAGTTTCTTAATGCAGTAGGTAATAATTTGGTATTTGTTATAAAAGTACCCATTCATAGGTCACACGGTGCAACAGTCTAAAGTGGCGCGGTACAACGGTTTGATCGTACACATACAATGCTTGCATCGCTCAGAATTTTAATATCAAAATTTTGCTTACGTATACAAACATAAAGTTATGATGAGATCAGAAGAAAATAAGTAGTTACAAAAAATTAAAAATTGCAACTTGACATCTTATGAGTCAACCGAGTGCCAGGGGTGGAAGTAGAAGTATTCTTATGGGGGGATGGTAAAACCGACCATAAGTAACATTAATAATAATAATGAGAAGAAAAGGATTTATTAGGGGTGGATTTCAAACAAAAAGGTCACTTCACTCGTGGAACAGACCTCAATGAGGAGTCCTTTTGATCCCCCCCCCTGCTGGGTGTTGGAATCCTGTGCTTTTGAATAATAAATCTATTTTATTAAAAATTATGTAAAATACACCTTTTAATCAATAATTTCATTAGATTGAAGTAGTTAATGTTTATGTATCTATGTATAACTTGCATGCATTAATAAAAATATTCTGAAGGTGAACCATATTACAATTGCGTGTTACTAAGGCTACTAAAATTGATTTTTGCATTTAAATAAAAACATAAAGTAAGTACTAGAAGAAAGAAGAGAATAAGAAATGGAATTCTTGTTAAAAATCTGTTGATGTTCAAATCATGCTCCAAAAATATAGAATATTCCGATGTTCATAAACATTTTGGGACATTTTCGATCATTATTGAGCATATCAAATCATTTCAGTAAAAATTTTAAACCATTGTACATTATTTTCGAAAATTTCAAGTCATCTTAAAATTTTTCAGCACGTTTTCTAATATTTTTGAATATTCTGAAACACTAGAACATTCATGAATGTTCCAAATCATTCATTTCAGAGCATTCTAAAACAACCACAAAAATTCCAAAATTGAGAATATTGTTCTTTGTATTACAGCGTTATACGTCATTAATTAAAGCTGAAAATTGTGGGAAAAAATTCGTAATGAATCTTATTAGACAGGGTCAGTTTGTAATAATCAAGTTCAATAGTTCACAAGGCCGGTTCAATTCATATGCTTTCTGGTAAATCTCCTGCTTTATCATCCCTCCAATGTTAACAAGTATCTACCGCCCTTGGGAAACAAAGAAATGATTAACGATCTGGTTAGTATAATATATATGTATGCACATCGCCCTTGACTTGAATAATCGACGACAGATATCCCTTAAATTAACGAGTTTCAGGAGTATGCACAAGTAATTTAAAATCTTCCGTTTAATAAATATAACGAGCTGACAGGATTTACCTCGGAAGCATGATAATGATAACAAGTGTTTAACGAAAAAGGTGCACGATAAAAGTAAAATTAAGGACGTGAAGTACTTATTTTTCATCCACTTTAAGATTGGATACATAGCAAAGTCTTCCCAAAAACTTGAATATTCATCACAAACACCCAATTTTTTAATAATCTAAAAGTCAATAATGTGATCATTTCTACTGCAGAAAGAAAACTTGTCAAATATATTTTTTTATGAGTTATTCAGAAAATAAACTTTTTCTTATATTTAAGTATGTTAAGCTGGATTCCCACTGCGCATCGTTCGGCGATACATGCCATAGGGTTGCCAGATGACTTTTATTTTCTAGATTTCCCTAAGAACCTGACAACCATTATTTACTCTTGAATTCCCGGAATTCCCTTTATATTTTCAGTATCTACGTTTATATTTTTTGTAATATTTCGGCAAGGATATCTATTAATATACAAACATTGGACTAAACTTTTCTTAATGTCATGAATTGTCTGCAAGTACTGGGTACTTTCCCCGAATTTCTCCCTGAAATATAGATAACATTAACAAAACTCTCTTAATTTGTGTTGTGGCTTTACCGTCAAGTTTATTTAACATTTTATTCCCCATACATATTTTTAGTTTTTTTCTAGAATGACTTGGAACATTCGAGATGGCATACGATGAAAATAATCTCGAATTTTTTTTATCAGTGATCTAGAAAGTTCCAGATTATTTAAACATATGATTGATTTGCCTTTTTTGAAAATTATTTACAATTAGACGTTTCCACTTTTTTTCAATAATGATTTAGAATGATCTAAAATGTCCCAGAAAACATTCTCTAACATTTCAAGTTAATCCATAGAATTTCAAAATGAAATATGCCATTAAGCGTGTAATATAATCTTTCTGGATAACGTCGGGCATTCCAGCTAGTTCTTCTAATAAATTATACAAAATGCTCTGAATAATAAATCTCAGTTTTATCACTCTAAAAAAAAAATCACATCGTTTTCAAAGACGACAAGGAACTGGCTCACTGAATTTTAATAAAATCAGCGTATTCCTTAGGGCCTGAAAGTGTTTCAAATAAACTAACGTAATCTATTGAAAACTCTTTCTGAGGTCTTTTCTCCTCTTCTCATCATCCTTCTTAAGGAGTTATCTAAAAGATTTAAATAAAAAGGAACGGTAAAACGATAACTCCCCATTTTCCAACACTGTTTTGACCTAAATGTCTATATTAGAATTTGGAAAATTGTATAATCTATATCTAGAAGTAATATGATCCATAATCATTGGAGTATCTGTATTGTCCAATAGTTATCAGGTAACTGGATAGAATTTCTATCACACGAGGGCAGAATATTTCGTACTATTTAAAGAAAAAAAATTGGATTCTATAAATATGATTTTCTAATATTTTTTGTATTAATTGAGTTCATTCCTATTTAAATTCATTTTAGTGTGATCCTGGAGAAAATTAAACCTTCTTGGTTACTTCATTATAATTATTTTATAGATGAGAAATGTTTATTGAAAATTAAAGTTTATCTCAAAATTATTTAGGTAATAGTATTTATTTTTGTATAAATGAGTTTTTAGCCTTATTAAAATTTTATTCATTTTTTTACAAATACGACGTTAGAATTTATTCGTATCAGTTTTTGTTTATAGCAGCTTTTCGAATTTATTTAATCAAATGAGAATTTTAAACTTCTCAGGATCCTTATTCTTTGATATATCGGACAAATTTTTACATGACACTATTTTGGACACAGGTTTGTAAATAATATGTAAACATACAAGTGGGTAGCTTTGAAAATGGAAATTATTTAATTTATTTATAACGAAAAAAGGCATCGTAAAAAAGTTGCATTTTTAATTTAAGAACTTTATTATGTAGCAAATGAAGAAAAACAGTGTTAATTTTAAACAATAACACTAACTTATTGTTAGTTACACACTGAAAATGTGTTCTATCTCTCCTGAGACGAGGAAATGTTTATAACAGAAATGTTTCACTCACTACAATTTCCCAACCAGGTTTGCTTTTAGCTTTGTCCTAAGGGAAATAATCACACCATTTGCCCCTGTTTGTAAATTATAAGAAATTTTAGCATTAAGATAAAAACACTATTATTATATTTACTTTAATTAAATAAAATATGTTAACTGGAGATTTCTATCTGCATCAATTATTTTAGACTTTTTTAATCTGCTCATTTTTATAATAACAGAATAGGGCGAAAGTTTTGCCACAAGTGAGACTAATATTGTATAATTTTTTTATTTAATTTTTTTTCTTAATGAATTGATAAATTGTCACAGTTTTGGAAATCCACTTATTGTTAGTTTGGTTAATTTTTATTTTTTCAATGGACGTTCGTATAAATATTTTTTGATTAATTCTAAATTAGAAAATAAAAGCCCAGATCGCCAACGTGACAGCCGCAGTTTTGACAGAGTACCGACTGGATCTCCTGGTTAATTGATAGATTAATAAACAGCAGTAGGTGGCAAGTGGACGCCATCTGCTGCAATTTTTTATAAATTGTAGGTTCGTTGACTAATAGGAACTAACAATAAGTTCGATGTAAGTTTCGACAGAATGCTGACCAGCACGATTTGCCTAATAAATTATGGTATGTGTTTAGTTTAGAAGTTTAGTTTGCGTAGGTTGAGGCCAATAAGTTTAGATAATCTCAAATCGAAAAGGGTCTTTTTCATTTAAAACAAAACGCCTCAGATGGCGCCCACATTCTGGCAATGGCAATTTAATAAAGGTCAATACATTTTATTATAAAGCTGTTTTCAAAAGTTTCAAAAAAAAAAAGCACCTTTAACTAAAGGATATGTGGAAGACGTTGGATACATACATTTATAATTTTATGTACTTTAGATACGTGGGCATAAAGGCATTTTTAATAATAATAAAATATTTAAAACACCAACCCTCTTTCAAAGTTTAAATGTACATTATAAAACCAATTTAACTTAACCGAACAGGAAAAACATGTTTACATGATGAACTTCCTGAAAATAAAGGGTTTTATTTGAGGTTGATTCCGTTGGAGAACGCATTAGCGTTTTAGTAAAATAAGGACACAGTGGGCGTATGCTATAAGGATATTTGGGAGTAATATAAGTATTTACTTAAAAATAATAACGATTTTTTCCATTCAAAATAAATATATTTTAACGACTTATGACCCTTATCAACTTCAAAAAAACAAAAATTAAAACTAAAAAGATTATAAAAATCATTCATAATTATTTCTAAGCCAAAAATATTCTTATATTACCTTAATTCTTGGTCGAAACGTGGCTCAGAGTTAATTGTCTATTGAAGAAAAATATATTTATTTTGAATGAAAAAAATGGCTATTATTTACCATTAGAAGTCTTCGTTCTGTTGAATACATTTTACCCAAAGTTCATTATTAATTGAAATTTATAGTCATGAGAGGGAGTGAATACAGGACACGCGGCCAGCTATCGTACGCCGCGTATTAATCGTCTTACGCTCTTTCCTTTAAATTTTGATTTACTTGTGACGATTATGAATTAATAAAAATTATTGTTTCACCCAAAGAAACTTTTGACTGGAAAAATAATTATAGTCGTAGCAGTTCCATTAAGGAAAAAGGGCTCGGGCTCAGGACTACCCCCTCCTGGATAAAAAAATCCAAAATTCCACATTTACTCTCAGATAATATAATCCCTTCTAAAACTTCTGGATCCACCCTGATCCTTGAGGTTTTTCGCAGAAAAATTTTCCAACTAAAAGTACTATTTATTTATTTATTCTTTTCTCTCAAATTGTTTTGTTAAATTAATTTTTCTAAGAATAAAATTTTCATTACAGTCGTCTAATTGTCCTTGTGGTATTTTTATGCTACGTAATAACACTGTTATATCGATTCTTAGAAATGTTACATTTTAATTATAAATTTGGAGCTTTGGAGAAAGGTTTCTTTAATTTTATATTAAGTTATCAAAACGTAACAATTATTATATTTGAATCACTCACTACCTACTACTTGTTTTACAAAGAAAGCTCACGTTCCAAACAAACTCTTCAAATAAATGTTACATACATAGCAAGGGTGAGACACCATTATCCATCTACAGGGCAAATTCGAAAAAAGGTGATTTTTTTTGATAATTTATTCTTTCATTGTATCTTATTTATTAATTGGCATCAATTTGAAATTTACAAAGAATTATTTCCTTCTTTTTCGTGTGGTTTTAAGAATCTGTTTTTCATAAAGCTAATTATTTTGCAATTTTCACTTAAAATGGTCTAAGGACGCTTCCTCAAACTAACTCATTGTCACAAACCTAACAGTCCCTAAATTATGATTCTGTATGTTCCTGTATAGTACCTTAACTACTATAGTTTCCCTATTTGGTTTTTGGGGATTTCCCTGATTTGTCTTCTAGATCCAAAGTCTGATACCAATAAAACTTTGGAACTTTACACAACCATACACAAAATAAGTTTTGCATCAAATTTTATATAAAAAACAAACGTATACAGATAAATTAAGGACCTCCTTTTTTGAAATTAGAATTAGAAAATAATAAAAACGTAAAAGCTACCATTTTCTCCTGAAGTGATTCAGAAGTCAAAATCTCTTGAACTTCAGATCTACGTATAGGTACCTGACACCTGCTAAAGTTTTTAACAGTAACCATAAGATCCTAACAATTAACTAAGTACGTGTTTCTGGAATTCCCCGAGCAACAAACATTAGCTTATTGAAGTATTTTACCTACCTGAAACGGAAGCCACAAAATGACAAAAAAGCCAGATGTAAGAGCCAGAGCGACTCCATATCGAGGGGATGTTATAGTGGAATGGTTATGACAAAGACTCTGTCTGACTTCGAAGATGGCTCTGGCGTGACCTCTTGCCACCACGTAGACGTAACCGTAGCAGGTCAACAACACGAGGGCGCTAGGACCGTAAACAGCACAAAACATAAACAATTGCACAGGTCTCGCCACTATGGCTCCAAACGAACACTTTCCCACGCTAAAAGAAAAGAAACGAAAAATTAGTAAGTATATGACATTGTCTGCTGGAGATATCTACCGATCTTTGAAGAAGAACACTTAAAAGTGGCTAAAAAATTTTGAGACCCATCTCTGAAATTGAGTCTACCTACACGCTTTTGGAGCCAAAATCTAACCTGATTTGACTTTTAATCGTGCGTTAAATTAAGAATAAAAATAAAATTATTTTGGTCACCATTTCACGTAGAAGTCGATATGACAAGTAAAGAAAAACGAATACCTTTTTGGTAAAAAAAAAAACTGTATGGGAAAGCACCTGACAATCAAATTGGGATGAGCTTTTGTCTGGTGATAGTATACATACGTATTAGCATATGTTAAGAGTCGTTCATGACCGTCAAAAGAAACCAAAAATATTTGTGGGACTTCTTCCCGAACCATCCCTGCTGGTTCCTGGTGAATTCAGAGTCATCTATTTCTTGAGCTTTGTCATCTCTTTGTCTTCCTCATGACTGTTCCTGATTCTTTCAAAGTTTCTGCTGGTATTTCCTTTATCATATACGTATGTCGTTAGTACTCCCAGTAACAAGTAGGTATTTCCAATTAGGCAGAAAATTTTGGTTGTTTCAAAGAAGACCTTTTTGGCTTGATATGTTTGATACTAATGAAGGTTTTGGGGTCTTTATTCGCACTTGAGTGGGCAGGAAAGTATCGGGAGGATTCTCAGTCTCTATCTTAATGTCCGCTTTACTTTGATTGACACTCTCGCCTGTCAACCCCTTAATTTGAAGGGGTTCTACACTTTAGATGAACGTAGCTAGGCTTTCTTGTATGACCCCTGGAGTAAATTACTTGAAATCCACTAAATCCTTATTTTCAAGTAATGATTTATTTCATTGCTCAAATCATGTTCTTTCGGAAGTTATTCTAACACAATGAAACATAACTGCTCTGCAACCACCTTTTCTGGATTTTTGACAAAGTAAATTTTGAATAATTTGTACATACAAGATTCTTACTATTATCAAACTAAAATAAAAAAACAATAAATTTTACTAACTGTACCAGGTAATTAAAGGGATCCATAAGAATAGATTTAATTATATCTGTCAATGAAGGCAAAAGAATTAGTTTATTTTTGGGGGTAACTTAAATTAAATAGGTACATCATGAGCCATAAACACTTCAATCTTAAAAATACATTTTCACATTCTTAAAAAATTTTCCATTTAAGTTCTAATTAACCGGATGAAGCGGTAGGGCTATATTTATTTCTAGAAGGAGCCTTAATTATCTGAAAAAATATTGTCTCAGATAATTAAACTTCGTGAAACCAACCAAGTGTTTTTTTCTAAGCTATTACAACAGCACGAATAATTCTTGACGATTTTGGTGAAATTTGCAGAGCAGGAGTTTTTTAATTTAACCATGTACCATTTTAAAGAAACTCCGTTTTTATGACATTCTGCAATTAATTGTTATAAGCGAATGATAATTAATATTTGCGGGGATGATAAAATAAATGGTGCAAAAACTAATTTTTTTTTAAGTATTTTCGTAAAAAGCAAACATTTTATATGTTCTTTGAAGGTCAAATTGAAGTTTATAATTCCATATCATTTTAATGAAAAATATTTCGAAATTATTTTATTGACTTCTATTGCCTACAAATGCCCATAATCGATAACAGATATTATTAGTAAACTATAACGAAAATAGATTTTTGAAAATGTAAAAAGTTACATTTGCTATAATTACATTAATCATAAATCCAATCGTTATTTCAAACGCACGCTGCAATTAAATCTTCAATCATAATGTTTATTCCCATTTTCATAGAACAACTCGTGTGGAAAAAATAATTAATTTAACAGAAAATTCCATTTTTATTCTCATATGAAATTAAATTCATTCTCCTAAATAATGGCAACACACATATAGCTAAATATCGCACAAAAATTTCCAAAATTTTTCAATTTTTTTTCAAAATTTGGTTGAATTTGTAAAAAAATTCAAAATTTTTTGTAAGGTATCGCGCTAATTCGCACCAATTCGTGTCCATGGGTTCAATTAGAGTTGTATGTGACAAAATTTGCCAAAATTGAGCCCATGAATTAGGATTAATTCGATATTTAAAGGTCATATTAGTAGATTTTAATGAAAAGTCGACTTTTTCTTGTATAATGTCATTTCAATTCACACTTGTTGGTTAATTACAGACTAATTGGTGTTGTGTGTTGTAGCACAATCTTGCACAAAATTTTCCAAATTGTAAAAAAGTAGTAAAATTTACTATACTTAAAAACAACGACAATATAATCGTTAAAGTATTTATTATTAAAATAAAATAACGCTTTACTTGTATTTATGAAAGTAAATGTTAAGCAAAATAAACATTAACATAAATTTCCTGCAAATAAAGTTTCTGTCTGTTGCAAGGAAGGAAGCGGAAATCGTTAACTCGAACTAAACCTTTTAAAGACGTCTTCAACTCCAACAACTGCGTTCATGGAGAAAATATCTACCATTCAACGCTACAGAAGCAAACTAAATATGTACATACAAACTTCAATACAGAAAACGGTAGCAAGCGAAAGGTTTTATTTATTAAAAAATCCTACCCCTATAACGATTAAATAAAATTTAACATTACTACTCAAACCCGCAAAATAGGATTATATATTTTCTGATAGATACGCTAAGAGATACTCTTTTGATTGGCTCCAAACTTTTTAAAATAGAGTAACGTTGAATAGAGAAGTAGAAAAATAAATTGACAGAAAGAGACAAACTGAATAATTGGTGTACCTGAACCCATTATTTTGAACCTCCCCCTGTTAATAAGCCTTTTTTTGTACTTGTCAAACATTCTTTCTAAATACAAATTATCCTCTGAATATGCAGGGTAGTAATATCTTTTACTTTAAGGGTTGGCATTTAGCAAAGTATATGGGTAGCTTTTTCCACTTTTTTTCCGCAGACACCATAGAGTGGGTTAACTGTGAGTCCTGGATTATCTCTATGGTATTGTAGCGAACGCGAGCGTGCTTGTGTGCGACCGGGCACGCTTGTATGCGTAGCCGGTCGTCTTGACTAGCCAAGGCCGGTGTCGGCAGTGTGCGTTGTATTTGTGAACGTGTATTCCGTACCTGCCTTCCAGGAAAGTAATTAGGCGGTTCGCCGAAAACGTAAACAATGTAAACAAACTTCGAGACTTTTCTGGATTGTTCCATGATGCTATAAAAGTGGAAAGACGTTCGACAGTGAGTTAGTAATAAATTGACCGTGACAGTGGTAACATCCGAAATAAATCGACAGTGTTAAAAGTGAAGACAAATAAATAGAGACGCGCATATAAGTGAGTGTTGTAAATAAATAGTAAGCTAAGTTCTGTATTAATTAATAGTGTTTTTAACTAGTTATTATTAAATAAGTATAAATAAATTGTATTCATTTACTTAGTCTTGTAAATAAAAACTTAATAAACCCACGAACACTACAGTATTGTAGTTGCCCATGGCTGGTACGAATTTCCACCAGGTTCTTATGTTCTTCCTCTTAAGACAGGTGAGTCCAATTCTTGGAGTAGAAAAGGCTGCTGCTTACCTACTTCCAAGCTGGTTGCCCTAGTGCCTGTGTAGTTCTCTTACTGTCCATTTCGCAACCCCCTGTATGAGAAAATCCCTGAAAATCTACCATAACGCTCAAGGAATAAATGTAACGAGGAACAAATTGAGATGGTGTATCCAAACCCATCAGAGTCTTTCAAGAAATGTCACTCAACTATAAACTGCATGATTTGGCTGATTGAAAAAAATACTTATATCAGTAACTCTGGAGATAATAGTCAAAGTTGGACCAAAGAGTGAAAAGATCATGTAAGGACATAAAACATCAGGACATTGAAGATGTTTTGTATCTACTAATAACCCATCAAGTTGATTATTTCTTCTTTGGTTACTTTACATGTGATAATCATCCATTCCAATCCAAAGAGAAAATAGTCAAGGGATTTTTAGTGGTGGTTGCTGCATGTTTGTACTTTTCTATGTACCCATCAATTTGTGGCCATCTATAATTTAGCTGAAAGGTACTTCTGGATATGAAATAAAACGTGTTTGGCCAACATTCTGCTGATGCCAAGGATACTACCATACTCCAATCACGATTTCAGACTTATTAGTTTCAGAGACAGTTTAATAATGTTCCCTGTTTTCTGGTAATCCCCATTTTCAAAAATTCTGTTTCTGCTAACTCCCTTTATAATTAGTGTAGGTAGATGTACAGAAACATACCATACAATAAACATTTGTTTCATGGGTTTATTCAACCTTTGCCTTTTGCTTATAAATTTTACATTTCGAACCAGATGAAATTTCCAGATTATATGTGTAGGTTTGTGTAAATTGCTATTCGTGCCAGTTTTCAACGGTAACTTCAGCTCTGTATTTGAGTATGCATTTCCAGAGGGATTCCATTCGATTTGCAACTTCAATAATTTATAATTCACACCGGAACGATCTGTTATTTACTTACTCTGTGTATTTTACACATATATAGGGTGACCCCTATTCTGTGGCCTATTAGACGTTTATGGAAAAGAATATGTTCTTGGTCAGTATTCTGTTCAACCCACCAAACAAACGTGGATCGTGATATCTAAACTATTAGCTCTCATCATAAAACTGAATCTCCTACTTTCACAAATAGACTAAAATCTGAACTACCCAAAGCGTGCTGATGAGAGTTAATAAGTTCGAAATCGCAATAGATGACTGATAGGTTCAAAAATAACTACAAAAATCGCGTTTTATGTCATAAGGGAGACAAATTGCCTGTTCGACCCACGTTCAAAAGGGTAGCAATCCTCAACAAAATTCTTTTTTGAATATCCGTCCATTTTTACCGTAGTGACGTAAGATATTCTGTGATCAACAATCTACCAATCAAATCAGCAAAGAAAAACTTGCATTAACTCCAACTAAAACTTTTTCTAACAAAAACTTTTGCTAGTTAAAAACAAGAAAGTTAAATTCGGAGCGATATCCAACTTTAACTTAAAAAAATTTTGATAAATGGACTGTCCCTTTTTGATTAACATTTATTTAAACATTAAAATTGAATAAATTAAAAAATCCAGATAAAAGTAACACCATTTTTGGTATTTAAAACACTTTAAGGATATAATATTTATTGAAATTTACTGACAAAAGGTATAGGTACTATTACCCCACAAAATTACCAGTTCGGTTGACTTTAGGGGTGCGTCTGGAGCGCTGCACTTTTCCACTTGAGATACAGAGGTGCTGTTCCGGTCTTTTTGGTATAAAGTTCGATTCAATACAAAAGAGGCCTCTACATTATTTTTTTCTCTTAATGAAAAAAGTCTGTTCGGACTTTTATGTTACAAAATTTTTAAATCATTTCTTAAAAAACGGAAGCACTTTGGATTATTTCGAATATTCGAAACAATTTCAGAAAAATCTGGATTATTTTGAACCACATCTTAATTTGTTTAAACAATATTTAAATATTTACCATAGACTTGTTACAGTTTTACCTGTAATCTGTAACTAAAGAACTATTTTCCGTTTTTTTTAGTACTTTCAAAGTATTTATTTAATTATTTAACCCCCACAACGAACCCTATCATTAGACATGTTACATGGTACAGTTTTCCAAATGTAACTCCATTTTTTCTGAAAATCTTTATTTTTATTTGTTACAAATTGGTTATGACACACAGACAAAGAAACACAGATCCCAGGGGTTCCGTTTTTCCATTCGGACGTATGCAACCCTAAAAAGTAACCCAATTTCTTACTTTCAGTTTTGTTGTTTATTTATTAATTTTCTCTACCCCGTTTAAATTTGTGGCTCATAGCAAACGACTTTGATTAAAATCTCCTGTTGAGAAGAAGATTATAGCCAAAGTTGGAGAGTTTAAATTAAAATAAGTTATGTACACTGCGTCTTAGATTAAGGGAGAGTGCAAACAATCATATTTAAACGATAAGTACTTTTTGTTAAATCCTGTTTTAATCTACTTCGTTATATAATAAGCGATATTAATTAACTGGATCTAAAAACGACAGCTACAAATCAAAAACTTTTTCTACTTAATTGAAATCTAAGAATAACTTCAAAAAACTGATCTCTTTTTTGAGTTCTTGTGTCTTTTCTCTTTTGCAATTTACGTCGGAGTGGGTGGACAGATAAGTGTGGCTTTTTGCGAAATTTAGTAGCCATCTGGGAGTATTAGTAGGCTGAATTTGATGAAGGCCACTCAACAATTACAATTCTGTGCCATAAAGGCACCGGAAATAAAATTGCAGTGAAAAGCTACCCCATTGACCTCAACAGTATTTTTAGGAATCAAACTGAATTTTTTGTTAAACACTTCAATGTTTTATTTTGTAATTTTTGTAACTCTGTCAGCAGCAAAGTCCGTTGTTTCATCCCCTGCTTGAATATTTCAAACCCTTGATAACGTTAAGATCTACTTCTCTATCTTAGACTTTTGAAAATACCGTTCCCTAGCATTCCAAATCATTAATTTAAAAAAAAAACGCTTTGAATAATTCTAGATTATTTATTCTTCAACATTCCAAAATATTTTCGAAAAAACCTGGAATATTGTAAAATATCCTTGAACATTCCCAAATATTTTTGAATAGTCTGGAATATTTAATTTATTCTCGAAAAACAGATGCCGAATCATTTTCGAAAATCAAGAATATTGTGAATCATTTTAGATCGTACTCGGATATTCTAAATCATCCTCGAAAAATCTGAACCATTCTAGGTTATTCTCGAGTATCCCAAATTGTTCTCAAAAAATTTGAAATATTTTATATTATTCTCGAACATATCAAATCATTTTAGAAATGTGAGTAATATAGTATTATTCTTGTAAAATTTGGTGGATTCCATCACTCTCAAACATACTAAATTTTTTTTTTTTCGAAAAACCAAATATATTTTGGAACATAGTACATTATTCCTAAACTCTCAAAGTCTTTCTCGAAAAATTTGCTACATTATTAGTCATTCTCGAAAGCTCCAAACCATTTTTCAAAAACTTTGGAACATTCTGAACTATATTCGAACGCTACAAATCATTCTGGAATAGTTTGGAATTTTATGGAACATTTTAGGTCATTTGCCAATGCTCGAAACTATTATTCATAAAAATCTTAATGATTCTTGATCATTATCGAATATTGCAAATCATTCAAAAATAGAATATCCCAGATTATTCTTTAATATTCCAATACATTTTCAAAAAAATTATAATTTTCGTGATTGTTCTTCAAAAACTTGGAGCATTTTGGATCATTTTTGAACAATCCAAATCGTTTTCGAAAAATGTGGATCAATCGATGTCATTCTCCAACGTTTAATACATTCCGGAAGAATTAGAATCATTATAGATTATTCTCTAACATTCCAAATTATTCTCGAAAAATCTGAAACATTCTGGAACATTTAAGATCATTTTTGAAAGATTTGGCGCATTCTAGATCATTTTCAAACATCCTAAGTAATTTTCGAAAAACCTAGAACATTATGGAACGTTCCAAAACATTCTCGAACATATAAGTTATTTAACGAATCGCACTAAAGATTTATTGTCGTTCAATTTTTAGTATATCAATTAATAAATCTGGAAATAGTCAATACGATTGATTCCTTTTTTCTAAACTTATAAGAGTGTTGCATGGACCGCCACCTTATAATAGTTATCCTGATTAATCATTTGCATTAAGAAAATTCCAGTTATTTCGTTATTTTCGAAGATAATCGAGAAGTGAAGAGACAGAGAAATTGCTTCGCAGGATCTAGCGACTGATGGCTAACAAACACATAATTGTGTACGTAAGTAATTATTGTAAACATGTTGACGTTATTACAATGTCAATTTCGTGTATGTATAAGAAAGCGTGATATCTCCTGCCTCGGTTCCATAATCAACATTCTTGTGTTTTTATGAGACAATTAAGTATCTTTGGCGAATGCGCATGGACAATATGTGAGCTAAGTGACTACTCTGTTAATGGTTAAGTTATTGTGTTGTAGTTTCGGGCTCGGTGTAGTCAGAATGTTGTTGATTTAACGAAAAATAACTACGTATTGTGAATTCTTCTTTCTCGGACAATTAGAACAGTTAATTAAGTTTACACGTGGAAGATTGGTGGATAGTGGATAGACTTAGTGTGTAATGGGTCCACTGTCCATAATGGTCGAGTGAAAGTAGAACGACTTCCATCTTCTTGGTTCAAAAAGGTATGTAATCGATCATCCCAACTAAAAAGTTTCTGAATAAAAAAACAAATTAAAATGGGTTATTAAAAAAAAGTATAGCAAAGACCATAACTACCTAGACGGAGATATTGGAAAATGGAATTTTAGAATTGGTTAAAACATCTCTTCCATCCACTCCTGGTGGCGCATTACAATTCTCCCCCTAATTGTTTCGCTTACTGCGCGGTAAAATAGTAAAAGGGTTCAAAAAGTGCAGGATTTCAAAAATTTTTTTGAGCCTTTTATTTTTACTTTCCTTTTCATGGAATTTGGATTTTTGCCATTTTTGGATGCAATTCTTTATAAAATGAAATTAAGAACAGGGAACTTAACTTTTTTTGTAATTGCACCAAGAATTTGCAAGTGCAGTTGCAGAAAAGGGAGTCAGGACACTTCACTCCCAGGACATATTCAAGAAAATAAAAAAATTCTGAAGTGGCATATTTCACCCCTGTTCTATACTTCAATCTATCCATGATCTGATACATACATATATGAATTTAAGTGTAGGTATATTTGTGTATGTATATGGTAATTCGAAGGGTCCTTTTTATTATCTTAAATACTTATACATATATATTTATGGTCAGGAGGTGAAATGTCCCGGGGGTGAAGTGTCCCATTTTCAGAGAAAAGTTAGATTACACCCTTCATTTGTCTGTGGTAAGTGTCACAGTCAGAATTGTTTAAATATAAATTAAATATATATCACACTACATTTTCAATGACTTCATAAGAACGAGCTTATATATAAAATGAACGAACTTTGGTTTATTAAAAAAAAAAATAATAATAAAAATCACGTTCAACTTCTTCGCATCTTCCTTTTAAGCAAAAGCAGTACAGCACTTAAATCTCTGTCAAACAGAATCATTTTTTGTATGAAGCTCTCGCGTAGGTACGACAAGCTTTTGAGGTCTTTTTTGTAACGTACGTAATACATATATATTTTTCCTTTTAGTACACCTACATCATAAAAGCTTTTAATATGTAGGAATATCGTGGAAAACATATAAGGTATTTTTTTTATTCCAAATTTTGTCTCCAACAAGCAAGAAAAAATAGGAGGGTTAGACTGCCATTTACAGTAAACTTTTTGGTCGATTTCAATTTTAAGTGTATTTGAAAGGACCTAAATGTCTTCGATGTTCCAAATGAAAGTGCTTTTAAACTTAATTTATGGTGATTTCGTTTTGCCTCGACTTAATTTGCTTAAGATAAAGAAATTATTGTTCTTTGTTTAATTAATCTGGTCTGATGAAGCTATTGATTAAAGAAATTAAATACATTTATCGTTTCGCCTGTTGGTTCGTAGACTTTCTCAAAGATAGATTTCTAAAACACATTATCACTTTTTTGTTGAAATTTTATGGGGAGCAACAACTAAAAAGTATCATTTCCACTTTCTCTATAAAATGTTCTTATCCACATAACATTTTCCGAAACTCGAGGAAGTTTCAATTGACCGTTTGGCGCCCGTGTAGAAACAGACGAAGGAAACAGGAGATAAACCTCGACTTTGCCATTGACTTAGAAATTTATTGGCGTATCGACCTTCAGAAGCTTTGCCATTGGAAAAGGGATGATCGTGAATAACCTCGAAAGAAAACATAAAATACCGGAGATTTACGGGGAAATTTTCTTTACTATACATTTATCTAAAAGAATCGTAATAAAAACAAATCTGATTGAATATAATTACAAAATTTCGTTTCAAATAATTTTTTTTTTCGATATCAATCATCTTTTATAATTAAGTACTTACGTAATTTATATTATGGATTTAATTAAATAATACCATTTAATTAAAAAAAAAAAGAAAGTAAAAAGAAAACCTTCTGCCATTATTGTATTGGAACGTACTAAATAACAAACTCTAACGCCAAAACTTGGATCAAAAATGTCCTAAGCACTTTTCGATAACAATGTTAACTTCTTCAGGGACAAAAGTGATACCTATTTTAAAGGCTCTAAAACTCTAAACAACTTTTAGAAAAGAATAGAAAGTTCTTTACCTGGTTCCATTGACAGCTCCATAAACCAGAACGTATCCGAACGGGGAAAACCCGACGATAGCTGAATATACCCAAAACACGAAAATGTATCTTTCCACAGCAGTGTGTGTTATCAAATTCTGATACCTCAAAGGTCTTGCCAAAGATGTAAATCTGTCCACGGCTATGGCAACCATAACTAGCACCGACACACAACACAACGTGATAACAACACCGTAGCTAACGAGACAAGCGTACACACTGATTTCTTGGTAACTTCCTGACTCCAAATAAGTTCCAATCGGCATAAAAGTTCCAACACCCAAGTCCGAAACCGCCAACGAAGTCACTAAATAATTACTGGGTGTTCTTAACCGTTTAAATCTACAAATTGCCACTAAAATAAGGGAGTTACCAATTACAATCATCGGGGAAATGACGAAGACCAGGAAAAGAGCCACCGTCACAGCCCATGGGCTGCTGAGCTTTGAAAGCGTCCTGGTGACATTGAAGTCGTATGATGAAGTGTTTGACGTTGGTTCGGTTTCCACGGTGTAAAGCACCAATGCCTGATGGGTGTAATTGATAAGTGATATCTCCATGCAGACATTGATTGATTATTGGAAAGGTGAGGACCTGTCCACCAATGGAAGATGTTTTACTGAAACAGAAAATCACCTGTGTGCCTAAAGAGTAACCACATTTTTTTTTTTTTTAGAAAATTTTGGACAGAAATCCAAGCATATTGTAACAGTACCTAACTAATTAAAAATGCTGTAATATACGTAATTACAAATATCCTACACTTCCAGAAATACCTACATATTATGTATTTTATTTGTGAAAGAAAACAGAAGGTTGATTCGCCTTGGTTGTTGTAGACTTGAACTTTTCTGCTTCGATATTGTTAATACATCTTTTATTACTTTGGGAATTTTCATTCCCCTTTCTCCTGAGTAGTCTGCTCTGTATTTGGATTCTCGAAACAATTTATGCCACTTGTTAACCTTTACGAAGCACCATATTGAATTACAAGTTTTTTCTTGTCCTTCTACAGTACACTAAAATTAATTATCTTTGCTTGGAACATATCTGTGAAACGCTACGAAAATTGAACGTATGACAAAATTTTATAAAGTACAAATTTTAGGAAATGTATCTGCAAAAATTATAATAAGTTGCATTTTAAATTCCATAAGCTTTAATATTCACTTTGAAATATATCAAAAATTAATTTTTCAGTATCTAGAAACTAATTTCCTAATACCTTTCTCGTTAAAAATTAAAATTAAATTATAAAGTTCATCTTTACAGTGAAAATTAAACAGTTAAAAAGAACTTAAAATCCTGGACCTTAATTCTACTTCAAATTCTGGTCCCGAAAACCAACGTTCTTATAATCCTGGTCTGCCTCATATCCCCTTCCCTCCAGTTTTTTTATATCTGTTATATATATTTTTTGACTTGCCTTCATGTCCCAGAAGACGTCCTTTTCACCCTTTTCGTGATTAACTTCCGCACATTTTGTTCTCGAAAATTTTCTAATATTTACCTTCTCATTTTTTACTTTGTAAGTCCCACATGATTTAATTTATAGAATAAATAATAATAAAAAAATTGTTGCTCTGAACTTTCGTTACACTACAAGTAATTAATGTCCTCATAATAAATGTCCAATAAGCCACTGACGTAATGAGAAATGGATCGCGTGGCTATGCCTTTGCTTCATACTTCAAAATTTATGAACGTAATGTTTTGTCCTTGGTATTTGAGGTACTCTATTAGTAGGTATGTCTCAATAATAACCCACGAAATGGATTAATTCGTATAAACACACCCCCAGGAATAATTTGATGTGTAAATAAAAACTTACCAAAATAATTCAATTTTGAGATATATGTACATCTAGAAAACTTAGGTCTTTAGATATTAAAATTGTGCTAATTTTCTTTATCAGATGACTTTCCAAGGGTGAAATATGTAAAACCTGCGCTGGTACTAACGATTATTTCGCAGCAGATGTCAGAAATTTTTATTAAAAAAATAACCCTGTATACATGTCTGTTGTATACTCCCCAAAATGATTCTCACGATGTTCTTTCTGTATAAATTGATTTTTTTTATCAGTTTTAACAAATTGTTTGTTATTTAGAATTATAAACTGCATTTAGAACGTATGTTCTACACGTGTTCTGATTACATTCTAGAAAGAATTGTTTCCTTTCCCGTGGAGAAAAAGTTTGTGCAATTTACATAAAAGACGCCAGTTGCTAAAGCGTCTGTAAGAAAGCACTTCGACCGCAAGCTCGTGAGTTTATGAAAGTATATTTGCATGCATTTCTGTCCTTATTCTTGATATTCCTGTTGCTACCTACCTTGACTAGATTGCACTTGTGGAAATATAATGATTCGTAGATTTCAACGACGTTCTGGCAAACATAATGACAGTCTATAATTATCATTGTCTTGAAAGCTCACGTTTAATTAGTGAAACTATTTTTTTTTAAGTTGTATAATCAGTTATTTTTTTTAAGTGGTTTAGTTCTATTTTTGGAAATATATCGAAGTGTGAATCCAATACTCCTATCAGTAAAATTAGATGATCTGTTTAATTATATCTTTGAAGGATGGTTTGTGTTTTGAAAAGCCATTAATCTTAGAAATTTAATGAACTAATCTACTTCAAAGTACGAATCCAGTATTTATCAGTTAATTTCGATGATCTGGTTATACATAAAGACCTAATTTTATATTTCAAGGATGTCCTTTATTTCAGAAAGCCATAATCCTGTTTCAAAAAACCATAATTCTTAGAAATTTATTGAACTGATCTACCTCAAAGTACGAATCCAGTATTTATCAGTTAATTTCGATGATCTGATTCAACTTAAAGGCCCAATATTTTCTTTCAAGGATGTCCTTTATTTCAGGAAGCCATGATCCTGTTTCAAAAAGCCATGATTCTTAGAAATTTATTGAACTGATGTACCTCAAAGTACGAATCCAGTATTTATCAATTAATTTCGATGATCTGGTTATACATAAAGGTTTAATTTTATATTTCAAGGATGTCTTTCATTTTTATGGTTGAACATTAAAGCATAATTTTTTCTTCCAAGGATAATTTGTGTTTCAAGAGACTATTGTCTCTAGCATTTTGAAACATTTTTATACGTCTAAATTTAATTTTAACCGAATGAGATTGCAATTTTTTCTTCTGCTTTGCAAAGGCAAAAATTAAAACGCTGTTTTATTAATGTTGTTTCAAAAGATAGCATTTCCTTGAAGTATGAGAAACCAAAGTTCCGTTTATATTTCCGGATACCTACTCTTTGCTTTTATCGTTCTTTTCTTTCACATCCAATATAAAAAAAGGAATTTTGCCTACATCACGAGATAGAATTCAAAGTGAACCCAAATTCTTTCTTTCAGTTATACAGTGCGTTCTCTTGTAACAAAGAAATAATTACGAATCCTAACCATGTTCATTTCTACCAAAAAAAAATTAAAGATTAAATGTTTACAAAATCCTTTTAAATTTTTTCTTATTTTATATCTATAAGTAGCGCATTTCAACGTTTCGTTCATTCGAAGTAAAAAGACACTCAATTAACTACTCAAGCTGTAAAACTTTTTCCTTCAATTCACCCTTTAATAGAAGAATATGTTTAGTATCTGCAATAAAAGCTGTGGACTTAATTGGAACACCCTCATAAATCAAACCTATGCACATGCAAGTTATGATAAATTTCATTTTAAAAATCCACATAGATAGATAAAGTTTAATTTATAGGCCCTTTTTATTTATATATTTTGTTCATTTTCAAAAGCACCAGTTGTGAAATTCTTTACGAATGTATAAAACCCTTATCGATTATCACTATCCGAATTGAATAGCCAGCCCTCTTGATTACCCAACTAATATACAACTCACTTTTAAATTCATTTTTATTATTATTATATTATTGTGGTCCAATTTTTAACTTTGAAGGTAATGCTATTTAATTCAATATTGGGGTAAGGAAGCGTTCCAGGATCACCCAAGCAAACATTCAAAGACTTTTTCTTCCTGTGCAAACGAAAATAAAAAAATCGTAAACCTCCCTTATCCATATAAGAAGTTGAAACTTTTTTTAATTTCTTATCAAGAAGTTTACTAGCTGTCCTGACAGACGTCCTGTCCAAATTTCAGTTATTATTATGTATCAAAAGGAGTCTCATCGTCAATTCTTTTCCCTTCAGTATACATTATTTCACAGTCTCATTTCCATTTTTGAAAGATAATTCTTTTATGTAAACTTCAACTTTTTCACCATATTTATATATAAAATCAATTTAAAGCAACAAAGCTTATAATAATCTTCCCTTTCTCTTATGGTTTCCATCGACAAACTTCTAAGTTTTCAATTGACTTAATTTTCTCAGAAACTAATTTTTTTTTTAAGACCTTAAGCAGATAATTTAAAAACGTCAAGAGCATTCACAGAACAATTTAACTTCTGAGATTTTCCCTCTTGTCCTTCGTAAATTTAAAGTAGAGCAAGTGTGTTCTGATATTGCGAGTTAACTTTAACTTTCAATTGTACTTTTAGAGCATTATTTCGTTTCTCGTGGTATATAAAAATGACCTACATTTCCAACTTTCTGGAAAATTGAAATTGTTTTAAAGTTGTGAACAGATTTTACTTCCCCACATCGTACATTTTTTTCCTAATTCACTCGTATGTCTTACTTATCGTACAGAAGGGACCATATGCTTTTAACTACGTTTATAAATTATTTTATTCACATTTATGTTATTTACTGAGCTTTTATTCTCTTCAAGAGAAAGAAAAAATAGGAGGGTGAGACACCTTCTGAGACATCAAAGACTAGTTAGAGACGTACTAGAGGTGAAAACAAGAGTAAATAGGCGCAAAATAAGACCTAATATATTAAATTACTTATTACTAAATATTATATTTTGTTTATTGAGTGCACAATTTTGACGAAATGTTAAGTAACGATTGCAATTTATGGATAAGGAAAGTACGTTCTAACAACAGGTGGCTGTCAAGATGTTTTCCGCAATCCTTGGGTAGATTTATTGCAATATTTTGCGAGAATGTAGGTCGCACCTTTGTTACGGACACGAGTCAAACTGACCTTCCAGGAAATATATGTCATTTGCCGTTATTTTGCCAAGTCCCATGGGAACGCTAAGGAAACCATTATATGAACTCCTTTTCTGATTGCTTCACATTGTGTAAGGACTCAATCAAAAAACAGTAAAAGCTAACAGTATATTAACGTCGAAACTTTGAAATATTAAAATAAACAACCAGTGGCTATTGATTAACTTATTATTATTTTTATATTTTCTAAAATAAATAGTTTCTTGGATTTAGGTAAATTAAATCTGATATTGTAGAATGTATTAGCTTTTCTACAAAATTCTGCAAGTTGCAATAATATTTTATACTATGTTGAAATGTTCTTAGATAATACAAATTGATCGATGTTTCTTGAATTCTTTGGTAAATTTGAAAATTATCTAGAATGTTCCAAAATATTTAAAAGGGCTTGAGAATGTTCTCCAACATTTCAGGATAATCTAAAATTTTCAAAAGTGAGCTAGAATACTCAAGATTCTTCAAGAATTTAGAATATTTTAGAATGATCTAAAACGTTGCAGATCTTTCTAGAATGATCTAAAAAGTTTAAGAAAATTTTAAAAAAGTTCTAATATGTTCCAACTTTTTTGATAATATTGGAATATGATCTAGAAAATACTTACTCAAAAGTACTTGAGGATGTCCTGCAACATTTCCGGATATTCTGAAATTTTCGAGAACGATCCAGAATATTTGAGATTTTCTAAGAATTTTTTAGAATATTCGGGTATCATTAAGAACGTTCCAGATGTATTTAATATGATTTAGAATATTTTAGAAGGATCTTAAACGTTACAGATCTTTCGAGAAGGATCTAGCAAGTTTAAAAAGTTATTAAATGTTCCAATTTTTTAGATAATAATGAAATATGATTTACAATATTCGAAAATACATAAGTAATTAAAAGTGCTTGAGATAGTTCTTCAACATTTCAGGATATTTCGAAATTTTCAGAAAGATCCAGAATATTCGAGATTCTCCAAGAGTTTTTTAGAATATTCGGGTATCATACAGATGCTCCAGATGTTTTTAAAATGATTTGGAATATTTGAGAATGATCTAAAACGTTACAGATCTTTTGAGAATGAACTGGAAGGTTTAAAACAATTTTTAAAAATATTCGCATATCATCAAGAACATTTGAGATGTTTTTAAATGATTTGAAATATTCAAAAATGATCTAAAACGTTACGAAAGATCTAGAAAGTCCCAACTTTTCAAAGAAATTCTAACGTGTTCCAGCTTTTTCGATAATGTTCTACAGCATTGCAAGATGGTCCAGATTGTTCGAGAATAGTATCTGCGTAAAAAAAGTGTTGATTCCATCAAATGTATTTTTTCTCAGAACTCTACATGTATATTAAAATCCGTTAGACCTACCCCGCTTTTTTTCAAAATAACATTTTCAGAAAATAGATATCGCTTGAAAATTTCGTACTCAATTTTCCTCTTTTTCCTCTATCAACACGTCGACACAATCTAATGAGAAAGAAACACTTTATTCTTGTAAGTGTTGAACAAACTCATTTATGATGCAAAAGATTGTTCAAAGGTACGTTTACGTCCAAGGAAAAATAAATTACGCCGTTAGTTCCAGGAAGAATTACTTGGAAATGCACGTGTACAACTGAGACTGCATTTTCATTCCCACGTTCGCCCTTTTCCACCCAAAACGTCCATTATTCAAATGAACTTCCAGTCCTCATGTTTAATTTAGTCTTGCACAATACCAACAACTGACATATCCATTTAACAATATTTGAGCAGAAAATTAATTTGTATATTGTACACTACACAAATTAAAGTGTCTAGAAAACATTACCAGAACGATTGTAAATCGTAAGGGTATTTCTCAAAACCATCCCCTATACTGGACGTACACTTAATGATTGGTCTTGTCTTGACTAAGATGAAGACCAAGACTAACTAAACGAGAGAACTGCCGAAAAGCAAGACCAAAACTATATTATTCTCCTCTTGGACTTATGTCAAAAAATTGTCGTAATACTTCCATGTATATTGCAAAAGATTAGGGTTGAGGGTGGGTGTGCTTACATTTACATACTCCACATCCCGTACCCTAACCTTTTCAAACAAGAAATGAAGATGCTCAAAAACGCCATGAAGGGGTACAAAAAAATTTTTTTTTTCAAAAAAATTAAAAGGGGGTAAGCTATTGTAAATAATTACCAACATTGTCATCTGCATAAGAAATGTGCGTTATTATTTTATCTATATTTTTATTACACCTCCAAAAATGCGTATCTAGTAAAATTTAATGGAAAGTGACATACATCAGCCGCAGGAAAATCAGCTGTGACACGTCAGGATACGTTGCCTGTAAGTGAGTTCTCTGCAGCACTATCGGGTGGTGGGAAAGGATCCGCTACCCCTCGCTGTTTCAGAATTCTTTATTGCCGCACGTGCTTGTCTGTTTCACACCACTTTCACTCACGAAATTCCTTTTCAACCTTTTTCTCGTTTTATACACCCAATCTACCCTGAACCTTCCCCGTTAGATTACGTAAAAGGATTTGATGTGCGGTCTTTGAAGTTTATGTTTACGGATTAGCCACCATTCTACGTACGTTCTTTTCCCCTTTTATTTATATTATATACGGAATATCTAAATGAACCCTTGAACAGATCTCTATTTCTTTACACGTCCTTATGTAGCCTTTTACATTTCAAGTGACTATCATTTTCCACTGCGTACTTATCGATAGTTCGTGGAGATTAAACTTTTCAGCATCATTTACACTCGCGGTTCTTTTTCTTCTTTTTCTCCTTTTTCTATAATAATATCGATGCAATATTACCCAGGCGGAATCAAATCAAAGAATCCTATTACTATTACCCGCTTCTGAAAGCTGGACTCAGTTCCTACAGTTTGAAAAAAATAAATAAAATTCTAGAATACCTTGAAATTAAAGGCTCACATAGAAAGTTGTATAATTTCAAAGAAACATGAAATGTGACCTTTAATTTAATATTGAAATTTATTTTTAAGTTTACTTCAAAGTCCTGATCATTTTCTCAAACAAATACCTATGTATAGATTCAAAGAATGCTAAAAAATTTATGGTCAGGCATATAACAGCCCATTTCAAAAATCACCACGTCATAATAATGGTTTTTTGAATGTTTTTGTCATATTTCCTAATGATGAATATTTGGTAGAAAACTTTAAGATAATGAGTCAAATATTCGAATGTGTATTTTGAACTAAACGTTTCAGTCAAAAATTAAAATCACAAATTTCGAAATAGGAACACAGAGAGGTACAAACAACGAAAGGATAATTTATCTTCCACGTAAATATAAACTTGAATCTTTAGTAACAATGAAAGCCACGAGCACCTAACGACTTACATTCCTCAAAAATGAAGGCCTTCCCTAATATGTTTACGTATTATGTCACTTCCTGTTTTTAGCATCCAAGGCAAAAATGTCAGAGCTTCTGCTGATAGAAACTGACTTAACTGTCGTTAGAAATTTATTAAATTTTCGGAAAACAAATACAGTAGTAATTTACGTATCGTGAGCTGAAAATACTACGTATAAAATTGTAAGTACGTAGGTGGCAACCGACACGTGGTTTTATTAAGCCACTACGGGGGTTATAAAGAACTTTGTCTTGCGCTTGCTCAGTGAATTCTTGCGCATGCGAATATAATGGCAAAATTTAATCCCATTCCAGCTCAAAACGAGCTAAGTTTCGTTACAAGAAAAACGAACTTTCCGCGGTTTAACAAAAAAAAAAACATATTCCACTAAATAGCGTTTCTTCCAGTATTCAACTACATATTATTATTGTTTGGAGTTTTACTCTCATATTTCTTATTCGTCTGTACCTGCCTTTTTGGTGGCTTTTGATTTTATTTGATTTATATTGCCCCTTCGATATCATCAAGTGCTGCGTTTATTTGTGACTTTTACACAAGTTTTCAGAATGGGGTGAATTCAATTACTGGAGCGTTTATAGAAGTTTCTCCTCAAAAAGTTTGAATTGGTTGCTTTCTTAAGTGTTTACCAATAATTCTAGAAATTATCAATGACAAACTCTTGAGACAGACGACCGTTTCGAATATTTTAGATCATTCTCAAAAAATTCAAAACATTTCCGATCATTCTCAAACATGCCAAATTAATTTCAAAAGTCTGGAACATTCTACATAATTCTCAAGAAATTCAGATCATTCTGGAATGTTTTAGAATATTCTCTACTATGTTTTTGATATCTGGAACATTTCAAGTCATTTTCGAACATTACAAATCATTCTCGAAACATATAGAACATTCTTATTCCTTCTTGAATATTCATGCTCATTCTGGAGCATTCTAATTATACACGAATATTCAATATCGTTCTCGAACAATACACAGCATCGTAAAACATTCTGGAACATTCTAAACTCCGTCACAAAGGGTGTTTCTAAAGAAAAGTGAGGATCCCCAGAAAACCCTTTGCTTTTCTGTATATTATCTGTATTGATTCTAAAAGACATACAACCAAGTAATTTCAAATATGTTTGCACAGTTCGACTTTAAGTTGTATACTATTAGAATTGATAAGAGTAAGATATAACCTAAACTCTTAACAAAGGACTCAATTTCCACTTCGAAGTTAAGAAGCATTGTCCTAATTATTGACAAAACAGGTGCTTAATGCAGGCAAAGACGATATTTATAATCAGTCAATTAAATCAATTAAAACAGTTGGCCTATTTTAACTGAACGATCGTTCCTAATTAAGGATTTTCTTACAGAGAAAAGCCTTCCAGCAATACAGATTTATACTATACGACTTATTAAACACAAGAAAAGAAAAATAGGTCATTCTATAATAGATTTTCATCCAAAGAATTCTTTTATATGTTAAAGTTCGTAAATTTTTAAATCTAATTGAATTAATATTTTCAACCCTCCATCCCAACATTCCCACTTTTATTAAGAAAGTAAATAAAACTTTTAGTCTCTTTGGTTTAATGCACTAATCTTTTTGAACCCTTACCTTTAATGCTCAAGCCTAATTATATTTTTTGTTTTAGTAATTAAATTTTTAATCTTACATTCTCCATTTCTTTTCCAAAGTACTGGAAGTGAGCCTGGTTTTTGGACATTTAAAATATTCTTTGTTTTTTTATAACACGTTAAACCCTTAATTTCTTTACAGGTATGTCCCTCCCCAATCGTTTAGTAAGATGGTAATCGAATTCTTAAATTTTAAAAATCTATCAAGTAAGTAAACCTAATTATAAAAATTTAAAGTCATCCAATGAAATGGTAAAGTAATCAATAAAAAACTAGAAATTTTAGTAATCAGAGGAGACTAGAGAAACGTTATTTTTTTATATACCTAATAGACATGCTGGATCAATACGACGTAGTCATAGATCAGGCCGAGAAAAACATACTCGAAAAACATCCTAGAAACACTTAAGGGTAATTGCATGGTCATACAAAAAGTAACCAGCATTAATTTTATTGTGTTCAACTAATACGTAGCTTGCATTCAAGTTCGGGGGTTTTCGCCAGCAGCTTCTCTCCCTCTGAAAGTTACCTCTTTCACAGTTTCATTAAATTAGTGTTATCTTTAGCCTAGACCTTCAACAAATTTCTAACATAAACTTAATTGGATTATCATTTTTTTTTGCACTGCCCAGACCCAAACTGCGCTTAAATAAATATCATGTTTTCGTAATTACAGAAATTTAACAGTGTTCTCTTGTCCGTTGAATTAACATCATTAAACTTCTCACACAGAAATAATGAGGGAAAAATTATTCCTTCACGTGCCCTTAAAATTTACCTTTCTTTGACTCTATAGTTAAACAACCAGAAATTGAACTTTCAGTTAAATTTTTGTGAGAATCTTAAAAATAATCTAAACGCCTCTCTACTCAGTAGGATCTGATATTTGAGGAGGTACGTAACCGTGACTTTGCTTTTACGGTACTTAGGGACCACCCTTGTAAGATTCAAAGAAATTTTTCCCTTATTTTTTTTGGAATTCAACAAATCAAAATAACAAATTTTCAAATAAATATATGTAGATTAATTAAACTAGTGAATACGACAGACATTGAATGTATACATGTGTAAATAAGTTAACTAAATATATAATAACCAAATTTAGTGAACATTTTTGTATCAGTAATTGATAACTGATGCAATAAAGAAATTAATAAAGTTGATAAAACTAAAAACGTAACTCAAAAATTTGACTCAACTTTAAAATAAGCTTGAAATTTGATCTCATTATCAAATTCCATATCTTCCTTTAATTTCTCCCTAAAAGTATGCGCTGTGGATGATAAGCCTTCTCGAGGAATTGCGTATTTACCATTACGTTCAATGGACCATCTAATGAACAATTAACCGAGGAAATTTAGCAATTTCCACGAAAAATTAACCTTCTCGTGAAAATAGTGTCTTTTCTCTAGCAGAATTTAATCAATAGCTTTTGGTAAATTCAGATAGCCTCCTCAATATCACAAAATTTAGTTCCTTTTTCATAAATATTTAAAAAATAATAATAGGTACATGAAACAATTTTGAAAAGTAGTAATAAGTTCGTTTCCTCTTACGGAATCAAACACATTGATTTAACTCAAACCAACAAGTTATACACTTTTATTTGAAAATATTGTCAATAGATGGTGCCTTCTACCATTTATATGCAAAGAAGTTTTTGAAATAAATTTTGCTAAGGAAAACATTATTTTTAAACTATTTAATTGATTACCGTCACTAATGAGGAACAAAATTTTTAAACTGATATCTCTTTTATCAACTTTGACAATGTGTTAAGGGATGTTTAAGGGTAGATAAGTAACATATATACTGTTATAAAATATTTTTTTAAACTTATTACAAGATGCTTGTTGCCCCATATCGTTAACTGAAATCGAACTTTCCATATTCTCATCTTTTTTGAGTATTTTTTTTTTCTTTCTGGTTCTTCTCTAGGCTCGTACGGCTATAAACTTGTACAAAGGTTGCCATTATGCGTGGTAATGAACTTTCGCCGTGGGGTCGTTATTTTCAGGGTTTCTTGGTTAACGACTCTTCTGCCATAACACTTATTGTTAAATGGGTTAGAAACGGATTTGATTTGTACGTAAGATTTTATTTTTTCTATCATTTAAATATTATCTAGACTCAGATTTCATAGTTAAGTTATTAGCCAAAACATCATATATCTACGTCAAATTGAACCCTTAATTTTTTTATTATTATTTTTGGGATAAGATAACGAACCATAGGTTATGCAGTAGTAGGTGTGAGTTCGTGTAAATGCACACGTCGACGCCTACACCATATAACCTAGTACGCTAACACAACAATACAAGTACTAATGATGTCATAATCGCGTTGGTACGCATACGCATTGAAAAGGTACACATATGACCAAAATTGGTTCATCAAAGAAAGTTCACGAATGATGACAACAATATAGAGTCCATGTTAACGTTATACTTTTGAAAAGAAATTTCATATGTCCCCATCACCCAAAAGTACCACTTTATCCTCCCACAAGCCATCGTCTGTAGAACTTTTGATAACCTCCTTTTCTTCGGACTGTTTTTTGATATTATCTAAGTATATAAATAAAATCTATCTGTGTCTATTCGGGGTAATCTTTGAAACGACTGAACCGATTTCGATAAAAAAAAATTATAGGCATAAAGAGAAGGTTGTCTGAAGTAAAGTAGGCTATTTAAAATTGAAATTTTTTTTACATACGTCAAGACAAATTGGCCTGGATAATACGAAGAGTGAAAAACTTTTTTCTTCTCCGAAATTCATCCGATACTTAAGTATATAGAAATATTGCATGGGAAAATCGTTTCAATGGTTCCTATTACTAATGCTAATAAATAGTATTAGCAACTCAGTATAGATTTGCGTATTATGCTGTACATAATATGTAAATGTAAAATATGTACTTATACCAGAGTCCTGCCAATTTTGAATATTTTGTTTCAAACAGTTTGTCCTGGAGGTCGTTTACAGATGTAAAGCTCTGTAAAACTTGTATGTACATGAAGTTGGATGCACTCATGATAACACATTATAATTTCCGGTATTTTCCCCGCAGTATTACTCTAATTCCAACCACTTTCTGTGCAGTCCATTACATGGGAAATAGCAATACAATAATGCCAACTTCTAAACTAGTTTGCAAACTAGAACATGAAATCTCCCAGGGATTTGTTTTACATGAGACACGTGAATGACCACCAACTGTGGCGTTTAAATTAAAAGTCATTAGCAGTAAATGTGCAATGTACCTACTGAATATATAGTAATTATCCAAAAAATCAAAAAATGGCCTTTTAACAAGTCCAACAGGACGATTTTATGCCCAGAAATTTGCACCCTTGTTATCTTCTCCCCTCCTGCCATCTACATACACATTCATGCGTCTTGTCTGCAACAACTACGTCACTTCTTCAGATTCTTCAGCTGAAGAATGACTTTCAAAATTATCAGAGGTCACAAAGAAATTTCTGGAAATTGAAGACTCCCAGGACTGTCCCAGAACCAAAGCTGTAATACTACTAAGGGACATTTTTATAGCTTCTGCTACCTAAAAAGCTCACCCTGGCTCAATAACTGTTGTGATTTATGTTATTATCTGCGAAGTTTCTTACAAATGATAACAGAATTAATATAAAATGTTGGTACCTACATAAAAAATCAATATACTACGTCTCATCAGTACTGACTAAAAATTAAGGGTGAAAAAGGTACATATAAAAGCAGTAAAACCCTACAAATGACACCACGCAGTCATATAAAAAACGGTATCTTATATGTAATGACCTCAACTGAATGTCCTAGTATTCTGCCAATGATAAAACCAAGATTACAGTAAAGTTATTCATCATAAAAAATTGGCACACATCATATTTGTTTTTTTTTTTTTTTTGTTAAAATAAATACCAATATATCGAATCTGATCCATGTTTCTTTTTTGGATTTGTATAAAATGAAATGAAAGATTCAACAGATTAGCAGTGTTATCGTGAAAGAAATGGAAGAAATAGAAGAAAATATACTAAGACGAGATTTGGTACCTACATATTTTATACGTCGTTATTTTTTCGTGCACCAACGACTACGTTAGGGTCCTAATCCAATCATTTTTACGTGAATATGAAAGAAATTTTTTCAAATACAGCGGTTTTTCTAAAAGCTTTTAAAATTGTAAAATAATTTTCATATATTAAGCCTTAAAGTTGTTGTTTTGAACAGCCCATATCCCACTTAATACTTCACCAAAATTAATGATTTATATGTCATTTAAAAGACTACATCGTCTTTTATTGACGCAAAATAAACAAATAATTTAAAATTATCGTTTTTGTTAAAAAAATACCCTAAAGAATTAATCTGAAGGCGCCATCTATTGACAGTCTGTTTGACTAACATTCATCACACCTGTTGATGGGAATAATTTACATTCTACACGCTCTTTAGAAGCCAATATGAGAAATATTCACAGTAGTGAGCTGTAGTTATAACCAGAATTTATTTTCGTCTATATGTAATTTGCCCTTATTAAAAAATTTCAATTTACCCTACCGTCCATTTTACGCAGACCCTCCCAAAATATCTTTTTTGTATATTTTTGTAAATAACCTTCTCCAAGATGTTTACATACCGTTTGTAAAGATAAGTCAATAAGCTATCTTTTCTGTAAAAAGTACCTACATATATTAAACATCAAGAAGATTTAAAGCTCAAAATGTCAGAAGGATCGTTGCTATATGCGCGGTGAAACGGTCGCCATTTATAGCCACCACGTGTGGCTTGAACTCGCCCTTTACGGGGATGTTTTAATAAAGATCACTCTAGCTGTCTGCTTTAACTTTTACCATTTTTCAACGAAGAGGATTGTCTAGAAATATAACCTCATATGTACGAGTCAGGGCTTTAATTAGTCAGTAATTAATTAAAAACCGGATTCACTAACACAGTAATGCACTTAGCCCTGTTAGAGTAAATGGAATTTAGAATGACGATTTTTTTTCAGATTGTTAAAGAAATCGATTGTCATTATTATTTATTTAATGTAAACCTTTTTCAAAATTCGCTTTTTAAAAAAGTTACAAATGTTTTTAGTAGATAATCTTTTTTTACGGAAAAGTCCGGGAAAGCACCTGTCTAAACAGATGCAAAAGTGCACCCTTAAAATTCGTAAACGTGAGTAAAAGGGCACACTAAACACTATCCAGCCAATTTCGAAAAAAATCACCCTTAAAGTTTAATCACTGCTGTAAATATCAAAAAAATCTCTCACGTGTCGTTCCAGGGTTGATTCCATGCCTTTTTTTTTTTCTACGATTTTTAGCTGTATGACAAAATAATTTTTGTTTTCTTTTATAAGTTCGTATTATATTTGTCGACAAAAATGATTCTTCAAAAGAATCCCAATATATTCACGGATGAGATGGTAGTAAACCAAATTCCGTAGAGCTTGTAAGAAAAAAAAATAAAAATAAGTAACAAAAGTTCTTACGATTTTCTTTGTTCACATTTGTAATAAAAACACTAGCAAAAGATACTTTTCTTTGTTTCCTTCGTAAGAATTTTTTGTAAGTCGGTTTTTCTTTTGTCCCTCGGAAGTCGAGTTAGGGATCATATTCCTATTCATGGAACCAAATGTAGGACATTTGCCTTCTAGAAAAAATTCCAGTAGGCGGAATGGACGCATAAAGTATCTCTAATATTTTTATTCCTTTTTATATGTATCAACAGAGGTCAATGTTACCGTCTTGTAGGTAATCGTCTCATTTTCATAACTATATACATTGCAAAACTAAACAACAAATAATTTTAATTGTTCGAAATTTGGAAACCCCTCTAGGGTTGGTTTTTCAAAAACGCTCTCTGTGTCAATTCTGTTACTGTATATTTTAAGATACGAGAATGGTGTACGATTTTAATGGACATTTTCCTGTTTCATTCCAAGAGGCTGCAGGCCTGCTATTTTGAAAAATAAAAAATTTAAAGTCTTTAAACCTAATGATTTGGGCTGTTTGGGCGTTGACATAACACTCAGTCAGTTTCTTCTTTGTGTATAGATAGCATAACATTTTGGATTTAACGAGGCATTTCTAATGTTCAAATTGCAGCTTCTAAAACAGGAGCAAATCGTCTTTCATTTTAATGTGCTCTCATTCGTATCTCACAGAATTATTCTGTAGCGCCGCTCTGAAAGTGAATTCCATTTAGAACATTTCAGTTAATCAGGAATTCGCTGTTCTCACAAAGCGGAAAAGTTCAGCCTCTTATCAACTAAACTTTGTTTTTTTTTGTCCCTATTTTTTACTTAAACAGCAAGAAAATATTTTCAAACCACCACACATGAAAAGCAGTCAGCAAAATTTTGAGTATATATGAATATATGGAGGAATTAAGTTTCGAAATTGCTACTTCATCCAGCCAACTGCCACCCTCAAAATAAGAAAATAATCTGGAAACAATTTTAACACTCTTCATTCCTGAATTTTTTTTGGATAGGATCCTTTAAATATTTCTAGAAGTTAATTGTGAAGATTAGTTTTGAAGAAAGTAAACACATAACATTCTAAATTAGTCGATCTAATTAATATTTTAAACTGGAGGAACGAGCAGGGTGAAGTAAAGGATTAGTCCTTGTTAATCTTACACGAGATGTAGGGTGCTCGAATTTAATGCCCCACGAGAATGTTAACCTGTATTTGCTAACCATTTTAATTTCAATTTTAAATTTAATGGTACGCTGAAAGCTGTAGTTGTGCTTTAATTTTATATGGAAACAATCACTAATTAACTTGAAGGAAGTTTTCAAAATGACGACGTATAATTACGTATTATCCGATATCCTTGGCTGCTGTAGTTCACTTTCTTATCCCTTAGAGTCGCGATCCAGATATTGTACGAGGCTGAACATAAGTCAAAGAGTGAAGGTGAACTTTTATCAAATAAATTAATGAAAGCTCCGATCGAGTGGCTAAATATTATAAAAAATATTGAACTAGAAAATGGTACATTTAAGTTAGAACTTTTAGAATTTTTAAATAGAAAGTCCCCTTTTGTTATACTTCGTTAAAAAGGGGGTAAAATACTGAGCAATTAAGGGTAAAATATATCTTTACAAAATTCCGGAAAAAAAAACTATCAAACTTTTCACAAGGGACTAAGACATTGACGAGCAGTCAATGGAATATCTCATTTAACATGGTAACGTAATGCATTGCTTTTTTTTTTCTTGGCGTCCTCTTCATCAGGACATTTTTTCTGAACTGAAGTTGTCAAATTTGAAAATACTGAGCCGAAATTACTGCTAGATTCTAATTTTCACGCTTACCGAACATAATCACAAAAAAATTGACTTCCATAATTTTTTAACCTCTATTTTGAGACATTGAGGATATAGAACTGCATTTTACACCAAATTGCTAAGTTTTTTATCCCCTTTATAATGACGCAAAAAAATAAGTTCTATTCTAGTATTCTCCCGCTCCTCCTTTTGAAAAGATGTAAAGAACAAAACCCCTAAATAGGTAAAAATCAAGTTAGGTTAGGTTAGATTAGTGGAGCGTCCTTACCAGGTCTTCCCATGTCTGAAGGTAATCCTCCTCACAAACCATTGTCTACATTTTCTTTTTACATAATTAAATATCCTTATGTTGTCCCAAATGTTTATTTTTAGGACTGTAATTAGTTAATATGACTAACGTACAATAGGTATGGGGTTCATTTATACCATGTGTCAAACTTTATCAACAAATTCTACGTTAAAAAATAATTCGGTAGATCCTGAATTAACATATTTTGAAAAATGCTTTCTGAGGGAACTACAGCCCTTAAACTGTGAGAGTCTGAAGGTGGCTTTTATTTAATATATTCGAAACTGGTGCTGTTGACAGAATAAAATTTGATGAATTGACTAACCTTGATAGGTTAATAGGAAATAGGGCTGCACAGTACGTGGTGCTTTCTCAGTAGTAATGTAAAATTTAGGTTCAAAATGTGCGGACACAAGTTGAGGTAGTTTATACTCCACCGTACCCATCATATTCCATGCACCCCTAAGTGAAAGTTTAAGACTGCTATTAGAAAAAATTGTTAATCAACTTATTAAATTTCACTCTGTTACCACCATCAGTTTCAGGAATATTAAATATGAGTTACACATTATTTTTGAACATAAAATTTGCTGGGACACCCTGTGTATAGTTTAATTTTTCTACTGTATAAAAGATTTCGTCGAATTCACCTAATAACCCCTGACAGTTCCAGGTCTCAGTTTTATGATCATCTTCAAAAGAGATCCTTTTAGCGAACTTTTCCACACAAACGGGGTCCCAAATTTTCATATTCAGGGTGAACCTTAAAATTTTAATATTCGTATAACTAATATTAAATAACAACGTACTTTTGCTCTCCTTCAAGGGTTTCAAAAGCGTATGAATTCATCAAAGGAATATACTTACCTATATATACACAAATACCTCCCCTTTTACCATCTGTATAACACCCTTTATTCTCTTACTTTCCCTAATACCTCTTCATTTTCAGAAATATGACGTTCGCAGTTCATCAATTTTGTTTTAATTTTTTCTTAATTTGGTAGGTCTAAGAAATTCTGGTTGACGTATTTTATTAACGGTCCTTTTGGTTATTTTGGGTTTTTTACGACTTTTGCAAACCCTTATATTTAGCGAATGAGAAGTTAATTAATATTCATCTCATTAAAATAATTATAATAGATATATTTTTGTCGAAGGCTGTATTTTACGAGTAATATTTGAATATTTATCGAAGCATTCGTTTTTTATCACAATCGTATCTATTAATACCCAAGAATTCCAGAAACTGATCGTAAAATGCTCTTAAGAACTCGTCTAAAAATTTTATATACAATATTAATATTAAAGCATGAATACAAGAAAAAATGGAGACGCTGTAAATTTTTATTAGTAACAAAAAATAAATTAATAGAAGACCAAATTTTAATCAGTCGGTTCAGATCATCCAACACCAATAGTTTCGTGTCTCATAAAAAATATAACACAAAATGATTCAGGAAAAAAAAAAGTATACCTATTGAAATCCCAACAGTATTGTGTCATTTATATGAGGCATAATCCGGTGAATATTCAGTGACGTTAAATTGTAAATATTGCTAAAAATAGATTTTTATAATTGTACGAAAAAAACAAATATTTTAAAAATGATACTCTTTTAAAAAGTGATAATTCTCAAGAAAATAAAAATTTAAAATATTCAAATTATACAAAATACCTAAGGGATGAATAAAAAACAAATTTTCAAAATAGATTAAATTAGTTGATTATTGTAATTCAAGAATATTTAACTCATACCAAAATATTCACCAATAGACGTCTTTTTTTATTCTTTATGACTAAGTTAATTTGTAAAATAAAAAATACAGAAGTAATTCCAACTAACTTTTTCAGAAAGTTTTTAGTGTACTTAGCGACAGACTTAAAAACAATTAAAATAAATCTCAAAAACATTTTCTTCGCCTCCTCCAAAAGCATTTTCCTATTTTGCCATGTTTATTTATCACATGAATGTTTATTTTTATAAAGACGATGCTTTATCATTTTTAAACGCGCTGGTACCTTGAAAGCTACATTACTTCTTGGTTTTATGTCATTTCTCTCATTATTTGTCCGAAATAATCTGTTTAAAAGCAAGTAAAATACTATTTCATTGAAAAGGCTCTTCTCTTGACCCATTTTCTCCACGTGGTAAGACAATTTCAATTAAGTAAATGTGGAACTGTGCTAATTATTATCAGAGTTATAAAGTTGAAAAGCACTCACCCTCATCGTCACATGATGTAATTTATTACTACTAACAAACAACCTTTAATTTACTAATGAAACATGCAACTGAACAAATATTTTCTAAATTATTATAAATAAAGAGCATTTGTGTAAATTTTTAACATTAAAAACGAGCAGAGTCATTCTTTATATAGAAACGAGTTTTCTCCGAGGAGACTCCGGAAAGCTCCAAAATCTCCAAGAGAAAAAGTGCAGTGCTCTAAACGCGCCCTTAAGTTCAAAGTGCCCTAAAATTATTGCTCTCTATTTTGCATCCCCTTTAAAGCCGTCTACCTATAAGATAACCGAATTCTCAACGTTAACGATTAACGATTCCATTAAATCCGTTCAAGCTTGTGTAACATATTTCGGTGTTTAAAATTTAAACGTGATTAGGCTTCATGCTTGAGGAATATCGACCCTCAGTTAGGTATTAATAATATCGCAAATCACTGCAGATTTTATCTCCTCTAGTGAACTGCTTTAAGCTAATCTTTTGAACACTTAATACTTGCCTACAAACTTCATCTAATAAAAATTTTATTCATCAAAAATATTTATAATTATACATACGTATCCATAATAATTTATAATTAATTATTGAATTGGTAAGGAAAATATTATCAAACATATGAGCATACAACCCTTATTTTTACTTCAGATGTCCAAAGTCAGAAACGACTTAGTAACTTTGTAAAGACTCGTCGTCTTAGTCACAAGGAAGTTATCAAAAATTCTAAACTTTGGAACGTTCTAGATCATTCTCGAACATTCCAAACCAAATTCGAAGAATATGGAACACATTCTGGATAATTTTTTAAATCATTCTCGAAAAAGCTGCGAGATTCTAGATCTTAAAAACTTTCTAGATAATTCTCAAACATACCAAATCTTTCCGGAATTTTCCCTAACGTTTTAGATCATTCTCTCGAACATACCAATTTATTTTCGAAAAATCTGAGAAATTCCGAATCATTCACAAAATTTTTCGACCATTCTGAGACACTAGGTCATTTTTGAACAATCTAGAGTATTTAAGAACATTTTGAAACATTCTGGAACATTTTTTTCAAACTCTAGAACTTTTTGGAGAATTCTAATACATCACTATTACTTTCGATTTATAAAAAATATAATTTATTAGATTATATTTATACCACCCACGCCCACACACCCACCCCTTTCCACTCACCGCGATCAAACCCTCTAATAATAAAGGGGAGGCTAAGGGCTATCTATGCTTTGTCTGTAGCAGCATTTAATCCCAGAGAAAAGTGAGGACAAACATAGAACACCTCTCTTTTTATTAATACACATTTAAGGTAAAAATTCAAAAGAAAACTTACTTAAGTTTCTTAAACTTTCAGTGAAACATATGTAGCACTTTTCTAAAAAGTTTAACGCATGTGTATATAGGGATACAAAACTTTTCACATTTGATTGTTAATGGTATTTCACTGCAAGTTTTTTTTTCCTTATTTTCTTAAAACTCTATAAAAAAAGCACCTCTAAAACACTTTTGTAGGGGTGTGTGTTGTTAAACGAACATCTGCATTAAATAAATTCACTATTTTACCACATTACTCATTTAAATTAGAGCTTTAATACGTATAATCTTTAAAAATATGAATACACGAAAAATATTTAGGCAATTAATTTAGTTACGTAATGTATTAAAAATAAAAAACTAAATTTTCTCTTTTCATTACAGGTAAATTCTACCATCTTCCTACAAAAGTTATCATGCCAACAAGGTAAACTCATACATATATTAATAAAGCTTACAAATATATTATTTTCGGAGCTTTAGAATATATATAAAAGTAGAAATGACTGCAAAGAAAAAGTAAAATTATTCAATCAAAAAAAAAAAAATTAGAAGCTTCTTTTTCTGAGCTTTGAGGATTTAATAAACATTGCAATGGCAACAGTAATTTCTTAGTAGGAACTTGAAAAACTTTAACACTTAAACAAATAAATCAAAAATTCATATTGTTGGGCGATTTCTGTAACAACAGTCACTGTTTACATGAAATTCCACGAAGTCCCTTTTTCTCTTTTGTTTGCAAAAGGTTTTTAAATTAAATATTCAAATGTTTAAAAAGGGCCTGGAAATAATATAATTAAACAGCAGTAAAAAGTAAGGCACCATGTTGAAATAATAAGGAATGATTTCCCTAAGATCACAAACTTATGCATATCTAATAGAAAAGAAAAATTTTGATGTAACTGGTTTTATAAAGTGAAAAATACGAGGGAGAAGAGTGCATGCATGTTGATAGAACACGAATGGGAAGATCTAGAAAAGATCTAGAAAAAAAACTTCTGACAATGAATTTTTATGATAACTGCATTCACATCATCGTCCTGATGACTATAATGATTGTCTCATTTGATCAGAGGAAAAAATAAAAATCGTAAGAGGCAGAAACAGGAAAGTAAGAAGGATGTCGAATCGGTTCAATCTTCAGCTTTCTCAACAGAACAAAAAACTTCTTTCTCTTATAAAATTGCTACTTTTACAATGTGCGATAGAACTTGATAAAAAAAATATAGATACTAAAAGTAGACATCATTTTCGATTGCATTAAAATAAAAAAATTAATAATGTAGCTATACGATCCTTATCACGACCATTTTCTTCGATAATTACAGAAACTGTTCCTGTTTCAATAAATTATCTTCGCTGATGCTTTTACCATTACATTTGAATTTTAAAATAGACATTGCCCATTCGCCCCAGTAGCGGCAAATTCTAATGAAATCTATGCCATTAGAAATGCAACCAATTTGTAAAATTCAGCATATTCAAACAGGACTCGACCATTAAGAAACCAGCGCTATTTAATTCAACGTTCAACTGGATATTTCATTGACCATTAGGGCACTCAGTCAATCTTACAATTTAAATTAGTTTATTTTGTTAATAAAACCGACAAAATTAAAAGATAAAGTGCAATGTGCACAGTTTATAATTAAACAAAAAAATTTGTGTAGGACGTAAAATCGAGAGGGTAAGGAGGGTGTGAAATACGTGGTTAGGTTAGGTTAGGTTAGGTTAGGTTAGGTTAGGTAATCTGACACAGAAAACAAAATCCGTCCTTAGAGCTCAGCTTGTATGTAGGCACAAACTAAAACTTAAGTTAATAAACGATGTTCACCCCCTACTTTTCCAGGCTTAGGGGTAAAAATTGTTTTTAAATAGATAGGAGACCATTTAATTTCGCCTACTATTTCAATGGGGACAATAGGGCATACAAATATGGCGCCTTTGGCTTCATTTAATACCACGTGTTTTCTTTCCTTCTTTATTTTCCTACCTCCGTAGTTTCTTCAGCCTGCTCACCACATATTATCCTAAGAATATGAGTTTCCTTGTCCAGTGTGATCCAGCACTAAACCATAAGAGTTCAAAAATACGATGAAACCCTTAGGAAAAAGATGACGCTTATGTCCTTGGCTCTGTTTCATCTTGATTAATCCATCTCTCAATAGATGGGATGTAGCTTAACACCAAAAGGTGAAGGTACGTCATAACATGTTTATAGCAAGTTTGAATTTAAAAGCGTTGCCCGAGATACGTAATGAAAATACCATGTACATATCCACGTGTAACAAATCGATGAAAATGGAAGTAACCCTTTGGGAAATTCGTGAACTAGTTGTGCAATTCGTGACATTAAACATCGCTTACCTCCTACGAAATTAATTTTGTAGGACGACTGTGCATTAATCCAAATTGCCGGTAAATTAATTGGTACACAATAGTAGAAAGAAAATTTTAATTTCATTATTTAATAAATTTACTGCAACCTTTATTAAGCATGTAATGATGTAATTAGGTACTCGTATCATTATCTAAAACATAAGGGTGTTTTTTTTAGAATTTGCAGGAATGTCCGAAAAAGTTTTTAGTATTCTCTTAAGTGTTCCATATTGTTTGAGTATAGTATGGAATATTTCAGAATACTTATACAAAAATTTACCTGAGAAAATGTTCTACACAAAATAATCTGACACTTTTGAAAATGATGATCAAGAGAATTATTTGGAAAATTTTAGAATGATGCGAAAATAATTTGGAATGTGTGTGAATAATATAGAATATTCCAAATTTTTCAAGAATGATTTCTTGATCCATATTTTTCTAAAAATGAATAGGAATGTACGAAAATTGTTAAGAATAATTTGGAATATTCGGTAATAATGTAGAATATTCCAGACTTTTCGTAAGCGATCTCACGTTACGTGAATTACTGAATATGTTAGAGGATATTCCAAAATTTTCGAGAATTTTTTGAAGTGTTCGAAAAAAACATCAAAAACAATTCGTGACACACAAAACAGTTTTCCATTCAGACTGATTGAATTCTTGATTACTACATCGGCACCGCTGATTGTTTATCAAGTTTCAAGTGCTAATGGCTTTTGTGTTAACAATAAAAGCAGTCAAACGTCATAATAATTGATAATTGATTCCTCGTTTATTGTGTATACCTACTCTTCACAAATCAATTCGTCGTTTATTTAACTGAGACTACTAAAAAACTTAAACTAAATTAACTAGAATTTTACAAACATTAGAAAATAAATTAAATTGCATATACGTTAATCCCAGTGGCGAAAATAAGGGCGCCCTTAAGACTCTGACCAACATTTATTTTATTTTGAATAAATCAAGACGAGTACAAAATATTGGGGCGTTTTCAAAAATCTGTTGGGGATGCACATCGTACTCTTAATTACGCCACTGGTCAAATGGCGTGATTAAAACTTTTTTTTTAAATACATATCGTCTCACCTATATTAAAATCGTAATCGTGTGTAAGCGCAATTATTTGTGGTGAAATTATGGAGATGAATCATAAAGTATAATTTTTATGTGAAAATAGCCGGAAGAGTACCAACGAATTACTCCCGAAACCTGTTGCTCATAATGATTATATTGCAAATTCTACTTTATACCTTTAGGAGTCTGATTTGGAAAAAATCTTTAAAAATCAAAAATCCGTCTATTTTTCGATAAGGTAAAAAAGTGTTTTTTTTTTCGTTTTTAATGATTACCCCATTACCAACTAAGATATGTATTTAAAGACGCTGTAATTTTCGATCAAACCATAATCTTCAGACCTTGCACGTTATGTCAGCATTTCCGTATCCACAAAAGTCTGGATATTGAACTTTTACAGACCATAAAGCTTGAAAACAGCCATTTATCTAGCCAAGGTTAATAGACCATGTTGAAAAAGAACTAAAAAGATCGGACAAAATGTTTCTTTTACGCCCATTTCATTACCAATTAAATATAAATCCCTTCAGATGCTCAAAGGGTAAACAAAACTAAATAGGTATAGTTATCTCAAAGAACAACAAAAAATGTAGAAATTAGAGACTATGTTGCAAATATAAGGTAACTGGAAAGACTCACCCCAATTATTATCACTACACTTAAATACATTTATTTCATCCACTTCTGTTGAAGTGGGCAAAACAAGTGTCCTTTGTAACTATTTTAAAAGGAATATAAGATATCGAGGTTCTAAAAAATATACTTTAAATAAAAGAGTGATTTACATAACGAAGGAATTAGCCCAGATTTTTTACCTCTCATTTGAGATTAAAATTAATGGATCCTAAATGCTTCTCTTAAGATGATCTTTCCAGTAAAGTTGAGCTTTTATTCGAAAAATAGGTTGCTGTAATTTTCTGCCTTTTCACGGAATAAGGGTCGGTCGTTAAATTATAAAATCAACTAACGAAATTTGATTAATTCGTACCAACTCGTCACTGTAAAATAAGAATGAGGAGCTAATTGTAAAAGTTTAAAGGGATTTTATAAATTACGATGTTGTAACAGAAAATCACTGGTCATTACAGATTTTAGGTCAAATATAACAACCCCTGAAAGATACATCTAACTATTATATAGGGATGGTCAAAACGTCGACCGATATACAAAAATAGTGCACATTTAGCTATTATTTACCCTATCAGGAACTTCCGGTGTTGACTAGTGGCAGCAACAAGTCGTTCACGAAATTCTTTTTTAATGGATTTTACATGGCTTATAGAAAAATTGAAGCGACTTGTGGCCGTATCTATACAACTGAAACTGTAACTGGTGGCTGCCACTTGTGACTACGACAGGGGGTGTATCTAGACACTTGTGTCAGCGACTGGTGGCTGTATCTAACCACCTGTGACTGCGACTTGTGACTGTATTTATTTACTTAACTTGTTCATGTACCTAACCACTTACAGCTGTGACTGTCACCCATAACTGCGACTGGTGGTTGTATCTAGCCACTTGTGACGTCGACTTGTGGCTATATATAGCCACATGTGACTGTGACAAGTAAATGTATCTAGACACTTATATCAGAAACTGGTGGCTGCATCTAACCACTTATGACTGCGACACATGTGTGTATCTAGTTACTTGTAAGTGTAACTGGTGGCTACGTCTAACTACTTGTGACTGCGACTCGTGGATATATCAACTTACTTATAAGTGTGACTAGTGGCTGCGTCTAGCCACTTATCACTGCAAGTGATGGATCTATCAATCCACTTATGGCTTCGACTGTTGACTTCATCTAGTCATCCGTAACTGCGACTTGTGGTTGTATCTAGCCACTTGTGACGACGACTTGTGGCTATATATAGCCACTTCTGACTGTAACAAGTAAATGTATCTAGACACTTATATCAGAAACTGGTGGCTGCATCTAACCACTTATGACTGCGACACATGTGTGTATCTAATTACTTGTAAGTGTAACTGGTGGCTACGTCTAACTACTTGTGACTGCGACTCGTGGCTATATCAACTTACTTATAAGTGTGACTAGTGGCTGCGTCTAGCGACTTATCACTGCAAGTGCTGGATCTATCAATCCACTTATGGCTTCGACTGTTGACTTCATCTAGTCATCCGTAACTTCGACTTGTGGTTGTATCTAGCCACTTGTGACGACGACTAGTGGCTATATATAGCCACTTGTGACTGTAACAAGTAAATGTATCTAGACACTTATATCAGAAACTGGTGGCTGCATCTAACCACTTCAGACTGGACTCATGTGTGTATCTAGTTACTTGTAAGTGTAACTGGTGGCTACGTCTAGCTACTTGTGACTGCGACTCGTGGCTATATCAACTTACTTATATGTGTGACTATGGGCTGCGTCTAGCCACTTATCACCGCAAGTGATGGATCTATCAATCCACTTATGGCTTCGACTGTTGACTTCATCTAGTCATCCGTAACTGCGACTTGTGGTTGTATCTAGCCACTTGTGACGACGACTTGTGGCTATATATAGCCACTTGTGACAAAACGCTTATTTTAATGACTGGTGGCTGCATCTGGCCTCTAATGACTGCGACTCGTGGCTTCATCCAGTTACTTGTAAGTGTAACTGGTGGCTACATCTAGCCACTTGTCACTCCAAGTAGTGGATGTATCTAGCCACTTGTCATTTCGCGTCTAGTGACTCCGCTAGCCATTTGTCTATTTAGCATCCATTTAACTCATCTTTTTTTGAGTTCATAATTACCCACCCTTAAAACGACACACAGCTGCAGTTTACTTTCTGTTTGGAATATTAAAAACTTAAACTATATTTGATCGGTAAAGAAAAAAGTTTTTTAAATTCAACGCAATGTCCTGGGCTTTTATCAACTGCTCCTTTTAACAGGTCTGTAGTAGATAAATAATGTGTCTGTTCCTAGAAGCGAATAATGTTTTTTTTTTGTTCTAACACGAGAATCTCTGCTACTTCAAAGGTCCAGAATGCTTTCTTTTATGTTGAATAATGACCAGACTAAAACGTTTACACATCACTTGAAGGCATGTAGTTTAAGTATTCGTCCATGTCTTCAAAAAAAGTAACGGTCAAAGACAGAAGAACCCCTTTTAAAATTTCTTTTATTCTTTATCTTACCATCTGAAGAAGTATAATGCCAGATTGACTTAAGGTTTAGGAAAGTAACTTGGGATGGGAATTATAAGTTGAGGTGTGTGATCTGTGTTATTTCATTTTATGTAAAATATCGCATCTTAAATTCAGAATTTTCTTGATTTTAAAAGAGTCTCATCCCTAAGGACCACAAAAAATTCACACAGTGAACTCTTAAGAAGGTACAGTAGAATTAATCACTTTGTAGACTTACACGTACTGCTGAGGTGATTGCCCTTACGAAGTGAAAACCTTAAATACCTACGGTGGAAAAGTAAAATAAGGAAACTCCTAACGGTAATGTAGAAGTTGAGAAAAGCGGCAGTTGTACAAGAAAACTCAATAGTTTCACATCTGAAAAGAACATTTCTAACGTAATGCTCTAGGAAATTCTAGTGGGTTTATTGTTTGCTTTTCTATGATATAATTAACCCAATGTTTGTTCTGCGCCATTTTACTAGATAATCGAGTATATTATTGAAAAAAATATTTCTTTTATTAGTTCCAATTCCTAAAAATCTGCTTAATCCCTTCAAAGAGATTCGTTTGTATTCTATTAAAATTTCATCTTACTCTTGGAATTTTTTTTACATGAAATTATACGGATTTTTTCTACTTTTATTCTAAATATTTCTCTCAAAGCTTTTTACATGTTTTAGTACAAAAGAGGCAAAGCCTCGTGCTTCGAAAGGCTTCAAGCATCAAAAGCTCATGTAACTTTACTTCACAAAATATTTACTTAGAACTTCTAAAAGATGAAAGGGTTTAAAATATTATAGATTTTTTCAAATTTTTACATAATTTTATAAGGTCAAAAAGTAATTTTACTCTAATCACCAGAATATTTTTGGCTGGTGTAAATATACATATTATTATAAAAAATTATGTTCACTTCTGAAATAATCTGTAATATTCTCTGAAAAATTTTTACTAAGTAAAATTTGCACTTATATGTATAGTGTTTTCGTGTAATTTGAAATAATTTAAACAAGATATTTTTTTTAATAGATAAAATTTGATTTTGAAGCCATTTCAAAACTTTTATCGCCAAAATCCTGAAGCCAACTACTCTGACTTGAAGTCTATAGTAGCCAAATTTTCAAGCCCTACTAATTTGAGAATAATTAAAATATTTTGAGCTAGAGGTCATTGAGATGACCGATAAAGCGTGACCTTTTTTTACTTTTTTTTTCTTCTGCATATTAAAAATTTTGTACATTGAAGCCATTAAAAATGAAATGTATCTATATGTAAAATTTAATGCAGACATTATTGTCGAAAAGCTTCTAGATGTCGATCTGTATTAGTAACAGTTTATCTATTATTACAAATCGATTTTAAATACCGCATACAAATTCCATAAACTGCCTTATTTATTTTAACAATGGTTACATTCCAATTCTATCGATAACTAAACTTCCGAAAGTTGAAGTTAGCTGTTAGGGAAACATATCCATTATATTTACCCTTTGCGTTACGTATCCGCTTATTCCTAATATCAGAAAACAATGACGAAAAGTTTCCCTCAACGTCAATCATTGTTTAATATTTAAGGGTTTAATTTTAATGATAGGGCATTATATGTAAGTCTGGAAAATTTACTACCATCATCGTACTTAATTGGTAGTGCTGAAAAGCACCTCTTCTATAATATTTCTATGTATTTCTATATCCACCCTGCTGTCTACCTTTTTATTATATATGCAAAATTTCAGACCTCCTTACTAAGAGGTTTGGACTAAAAAAGAACAATAACTCTGAAAATGGAAATACATTGCTCCCAGGTGTTGCCTTTTAGGTGATATTTAAACAGCTGAAAACTGCAGGGATGTTTTTATTCCCCAAAAAAAATAATTAATTAAAATCTGTGTCAGTAAAGCTCACACTCATCTTCAGACGACCTTCTGCCTTCTGAAACTTCTTGACCTTTAGAAAAATTTTGCAAAAGTATCTGAAAGTATCTGTAGCAACTTAGTTATGTTCAACACTCATAAGAGGAAAACATTTCACGAAAAAAAAAACTTGCAACTCTACTCGTAAAGCAGATGTTGTTTGGCCTTCCTCTTAAATCAGAAGTCGAAAAGAACTCTTTATTACTAATATTAATATTAAATTCCTTTCATATAAAAAACTGAATAGTAACACGAAACATTCGAAATTTTACAAAACATTTAGATACACTTGTCGATATCTTAAATATCACCCTCAATATAGAGATACTTTTATTTCTAAACATTTTAGTGTTATTATGTGTAGGTACATACTACATAGGTATACATTGATAATTTATTTTACGTCAGTTTTTTTTAGCCCCAAGTCTTTTTTTTTTCAAAAAATTGAAACAAGCTTTTCCTAAATTTTCTTTAAAAGAACCTTCAAAGTTATTAAAAAGCTCAATGTCAACGTCTGCAGTTGTCCTTTACGTGATCTTTAGAAGTAATATAACTATATTTTGTGCAAAAGAAAACTTATTTCATATAAATAACTTCTATAATCGATAAAATACATATTTCCTGGCTTTATGCAGTCATAAAACCGACTGGAATTTACCTGCAGCTTCGACTACGTGTTTCACATTAAGACAGACGGCCATGGCCATAAGGGCATAGCCCATAGAAAATGCACACGTTTTAATCTCTATGAACAAATAAAGCAGACGATATGTATTTTTTATATTGAAGATGGTGCTTGTTGCGAAACATTATCTATTTTCTAATATGACGATATATACAGGGTGGACAATTGAGCTTTTCATCGAATAAACTTGTGAACATTCTAAAATTATTTTCGATTATACAGGGTGTATCGTTTCGTATGGACGCTTTCAGATGCTGTCAGATTTTCATAAAATTTAAATAAACTTTTGGATTCGAAATGATAGATAATTTCTTGCTTAGAAAGGCGACACCCGAATCTTCTTACTTTGTTTAGTTTCGGAGATACGGTTTATGTTTTGAAAAAATAATATACAGGGTGTTCCATTTGAAAAATGAAGTTACCTAGCGGCCAATTCATTCGGTGAGAGTTTTGTTGACACTACTGATCCACCCTGTATATAAACTGTTCCAAAATTGTAAAAATTTAATAATAAAAATTGTACATCTATTAACAATACATAAATGCGTTATTTTTTTTTAAATTTTACTGACATAAAAAATATTGGTGTTTTTGAATTTTTAAGACTATAACAAATACACATAAAAGAAGCCTTAAATTTTGTATAATAATAAAGTAATTATTAATTTCAAATTGGAATAGTATAGTAACCAAAAATTATTTTAAAAGTTAAGAACCACCATTACGGAAACAAAAAGAAACTCTTACCTTAATTTTCGCGAACTTTTTCTGAAACGACGTTCTTGACGCGCGTCTGGATGTTAAACCGGCGTCTGGCGTCCGCGTCTACACTACATAAACATATATATAGAATGTGAAACGACCGCGTCAGTCTTCACTTCCAGACTGCGATAGAGACAAGCGTGGAAATGGACGCTTTTCGTCGCTGACGTCGTCTCGATAAACACACTTTGGCGACGGCGCCCTTTGTGCATGTTCTCCCTTTTCGGTTTTCGTTCAGTAAATTTTTTGAAGGGCTAGGTCACAATTGTACCCAATGCGAAAACAAACTCTGCTCATATCGATAAATAATTGTGTTACGAAAGTCCTCAAGGAAATGCAACGGATAAATAATGGATCTGTTTGTTTCAATTATCATATTTTGAACCTGGTGGAGGTCGTATGACGTTTCCAATCAATCCTTAAATTGGAAAAATAACTAAAATAAGGTAGGAAGAAGCTGGACAGTGAAGGAATTTTATTTGTACATCAAAGGCTTCACAAAAAATATTCGCTGGTTCCTTGTTTCCCTCCGCATTTATTGTTAGTGAAAATATAAGTCGTATCCAAAATTGAACTAAAAGATCTCACAGTTCTTTGAAAATTTTTCATAATTTATATTTGAAAATTTAGAATCCTTTATGGGACCATAAATATAGTCCAGGATCTCTCAATATAAAAGGAGTTGTTATTGGAGACAAAGGAAATGCAGGGAACTTTGAGAGTGAATGAAGACGGAACACGCGGCTGACGGTGTCACGCCACGTTCCCTCGTTTCACCACCAATTCGATACCTATTCTTCCTCTTGCTAATAATTGTGAGAAATTATTATTTTAAAATTTGGAATAGCTTTCAGAAAAAAAATCGTATATTTATTAAAATCTTGGCATTTTGGTCTGTAATCTCATCCAGTAATTTATGAAAGACGAATTCTTCGTTACAATAGTTATAATTATAAATTATTTAAGAATTTAAAAACTATTTTGTATGTCCTTAAGAAACAACCTCTTTTTTGGCTTACATACCTATGTTTAGATAACAGAGATTCCTTTATTGTTATAAGTGAATCTGAGCATGTTAAATCTTGTTTTGTTCCTTGAAAGTATATGTAGTAACGCCCCGGGAAAGGTACGTCTATCCAGGAACATCACTGCTGGAATTCCTGTTAACTTTTTGCTTAGACATTATAATTTTGCATTAAGTCTCGATGTAATAAATCGTGCCATCAAGTAGGCTAATGATGATGAATATCCCTTGATAATTACAAGCTCAAAAATTACGTAGCAAAAAAGCTACCCCAAAGCAGGACCAGGATAAAAGCTCATTTACCAAGTTACAAGATCGGATGCTAACTTATCATTGCATTTTAATGTAAAAGTAACAGTTTTTTTTATATAATAGACCACATATTGTAACTAATTGCAAAAAGAAAATATAAACTAAAAAGCTGTTTATTCAGTATTATTAATTTAAATGTCGATCTAATGTCTTTCAGAAGGAAGAAGAGGTAGATTCTCAGATATTTGATAACAATAGTCTGTTCTAGGTTTTCCTCTATCCCTCTTTACTCCTGTTTCTGCCTCTAAGTTTCTAACTAACCTTTTGTATCACTTGATGTAATGTCACCAACGTTCTTCACATTTTGTTCGTAGTAATAAACTTTTACTTAAATTTGACACTTTTACTGCGGCTTTATTATTGCAACCAAAATGATTTCTCGAGAAATAGGAAAGAGATAGAACAAAATCACTGTTAATTAGGTTTCAAAAATAGTCTAAATTACTGTTAAAAGTTCCATATTCAATATTATATCAGATATAAATTTAAAATAAAATAAAACAACTTGTAAATTTATTTTCCATTCATATACAAAAACTTTTTGTAACTATTTGGGGGATGGAAATAACCTGCACCCTTTATACGTTCGCTTTCCTAAATAGATTACTACGTCGAGTAATTAACAGCGGAAAACGTTGAGCGGGAGTGCGCGAATTTTCCTAACTAGTTGCACAACCAAATCATTTCCCGCGTGGTTTTCACAGCAATAAGCGACGCGGCAAATGCAAATGCAATGTAATCGTCCAAAAAGCTTTCTTTTTCTTTCATTTCGCCTTTGGTCGGGCCGAATATATTACACAAACGAAACGACGTGAACCAACCGCTAATTCTTCTTAATTGGTAACGAACGGATTCATCGTTCGTGAGGTAGAATAAAAGCGAGGCACATTTTCATTATTTCACTGGCGGGTTCGTCGTGTCTAACAGTACTATATACAAGAAAAATATTGTGTAACGTCATAGGAGAATCTTTAGATGCAAATATCTCGCTAATTACTGCATATTTTCGGTTTATTTTTTATAGGTAATGAATATCGATAATAATCTTTCATTTGGTGGTGTAAAAAATATATTTTTGTATTACATATTATAGTGTTCGTGGGTTTATTAAATTTTTATTTACAAGACTAAAGTACAGGAACACAATTAATTAATACGGAACTTAGCTTACTATTTATTTATAAAACTCACTTCTATGCGCGTCTCTATTTATTTGTCTCTTCACTTTTAACACTGTCGATTTATTTCGGATGTTACCACTGTCACGGTTAATTTATTACTAACTAACTGTCGAACGTCTTTCCACTTTTATAGCATCATGGAACAATCCAGAAAAGTCTGGAAGTTTGTAAGATTGTTTACGTTTTCGGCGAACCGCTTAATTACTTTCTTGGAAGGCAGGTACGAGACACATGCCTACAAACACACGTATACACTGCCGACACCGGCCTTGGCTAGTCGAGCCGGCCGGCAACGCATACAAGCGTACCCGGTCGCGTACAAGCACGCTCGCGTTCGCTACAATATTAATAAAAGTTACGGCTTTGGTCACGACTCTTGAAGAGATATTTCTACTACTTCAAAATATGAAGCCGGTTTTCTATCTCACTTTAAATATTTATTGAATCTACGACAATTTTCAGGAAAAAAAAAGTTAAATATGCACAAAAACAGACATAATCCTATGAAATTTTACTCCCTAGAAATTTTTTCTTTATTTAATGTTTATTTTATTTTATTTGTTCTGAAATAGGACTTGGTATAATTTTGTGGTTTCCATTATTTTTTTGCAATTTAAGAATGAGGAATTCGGGCAAATTTTTACAGACATGCCTCTTTTGTGCGGATAGAAACTTACAACTACTTATCATCAAATATTCCATTAAAGAGCTCTCAAAATTTAATCTTTACATTTATTATTTATTTAAAGTGAATGTGTAACAAATTCTTAGATAAACTAAAGCACTTTTGGGTAATATCGCCCAATTAATTACCGGCAAGTGAGCAGAAGTGTCCTCCCTTAATTTTATTTTCCATACGAACATTCAGGACAGAGAATAGGAAGGTCAGACAGTTTGAGCCTTACATTTTTGCAAATTTTATTAAAGAAATTTTTTTATTACTATTATTTAATATTACAGTTTTACAAAATGCGATCATTCGACGCTTATTACGTATATAAAGACTTTTTTGTAGGGAATTAAATTTTTATAAAAAAAATCCTGGACAACACCCTTATATCTTTTACAGATAAAAAAGTGCAACGCTCTAAATACGGCTCAACGCCACATTTTGGCAAAAACTGTCGACTTTTAACCTAAATGGAATGTGACACTTTATAGTAATCACCTCAATATTTTTATTCCGGTATATGTACCTACAAACCCCTTACAATAAGTTACATGATGACGACTGGATACGGTCGAAACGTAGTAATTCGTTCATATATAAAGAGATACGAAATTTTTCTACAGTTAACCTTATATACGTATACCTACAATTTTAATTAATTAAATTACCCCTACAGTAGGTATTCTTTAAGGATTCCTGAATTCAGATATCCTTCTAAGATTTGTAAGGTCAATAAAATCTAATCTTGCCAATAACCAACGGCTTTTAATGAATAATTAATCAACGTTTCGACCGTCAATTTTGGTCATCGTTAGGCTGAATAAATAAATACTTTAAGAGGTAGCGTTAATTTTTTTAATTTATGAACTACAAGATTGAGTGTTCTAAGGGTAAAGGTTAATTTATTTATCAATGGATCACTCATGTGACAAGGTTTATTTTATTTTCTCTTTTTATACTTTAAATAATTGATCTTGTTGATATACTGTCTCATACACGGGTTTAGTCTTAGATCAGTGGAAAAATCACTCTTATGATGACAATGGGTGATACACAAGTGTTGTGGCGTTTTTTCAGATATAACTGAAGTGACATATTTTAGCTGATTAACGTACTCGTTGGTTTAAGTGCATATTATAGGTATATACATATATAACAATTGTTTAAATTTCTTTTGATAAGATTTCTGATAATATCAGTGCATGGCAAAACAAAAGCTTATGAAAATCTCAAGTATTGTTTTCCAGTGATACTGGATTTTCATCTAGCAACAGTCAAATCTATTCAATTTAAGCCAAACGATTGATAGAATCAAGATTTATTTTTCTTTCTTAGACAAACATTCTAGATCATCCTGGAATGTTATAGAGCATTCTTGTAACCTTCTAGAACATCTTAATTCATTCTACACATTCTAACTTATTTTTCGAAAATCTGGGACGTCCAGAATCATGCATAAACGTACGAAATCAATTTATAAGAAAATGAACATTCTGGAACATTCTAGATTATTTTTGAAATCATCCCCCCAACATTCTAGATCTTCTTAAAAAGGCTGGAACTTTCTAGATCACTGTCAATCGTACTAAGTCATTTCTAAAGAATCATTCCCAATTGATGCTCGAATATTTTGAAATATTAAGTATATTAGATATTTCCAAATCATTCTCCATCATAAAAAATCATTTTTTAAAAATCTGGATCATTTTAACCAATTCATAAAAATTTAAGGTCAGCCCAAATGTTGTAGAATATTCTCTAGTATTTTTGAATTTTCGAGAGCATTCTAAATCAGTCTCAAATGTTCCAAATCCTTCTTTAAAAATTTCGACCATATTTTAGATCATTCTTGTACAATATGAGACATTTATAAAAATTTTAAAACATTTTAGAATGTTCTTTTGGATTCTAGAACTAAAAAATTATAATTAATATAATAATTTACAGAAAATACATTGTATTGAAGTTCTAAGTGCTTTCAATCCTATGTGATAATTTTAATTAGACTACGCGGCATAACTGGCCTTAATAAATAAATAATAAAATAATTAATACAAGGAATTAGAGAAATAGAAAATTTTTTAATGCGTTCTTTTTTTTTCTCTTCTCATAAGATTTTCAGGACTCACATTAGGCCAGCAAACTGAAACGACAATTTTGATTTGAAATAGGAGTTTTCTCGAAAACTACTGTATTATTTTTACATAATTGAGTGCAAAGTGCCTTCTTTTCATGAATATTAAAGATGTAACTCATTTGAGTGACTTGATATAAAACGTTTTTAAAGTGAAATAGACAGTTTTTCTTTTGCTTTTGTAATTGAAAAACTAAGGTCTAAATACAATTCAGTTTCACAAAAGGTAATACAAGTTATTTAAATTAGTTTCGAATCCTTTACAATTCAAGTTCTTTATGCATGTTCATTTTTATTGTTAATACCATATATAGAAGTTCACATACACATATAAAATCATTAATATTTATATGTTTTTTAGTCATCATATAATTTACTTTAAAAAATTTAGTCCAGGTTGTTGCTCTAAGATATTTGGTTGAAATTTTGGATTTCAGTGCCATGGAATAAATTATTGGCTAATTACATAAAATTTGAATAAAAACAATGCCATTTGACATGATATTACTCCTACTAGTGAAACACTACCTAATTTTTTAAAATTATTTTTACTTTCCTGAAGAAGAAAACAAATAATGTACTAGTTGATTATGTACTTAGACAATTAACATTATTCTAGATAAAATTTGTCACTGTCGGTTTATACACACTTGATGTTTGAGTGTGAAATATCTAATTTTCATATACAGCAGCCAGCAAGAAAGCACCGATTGAGCGCTGATGAGAACTAACAAGTTCGAAATCGCGTTCTGCGTCTTGTTGTTTCGACAAAATACTGATTTCGTTCTGTGCAATTTTCGTTTGATTATTTAAATTTAAGAGATGAAAATTTGAACTCGTTTTTCACCACGAAACTTACTAATATGAAAAATTTGCAAGCTATTTTTTTTTTATTTTATAAGTTATTAGATATAAAATTTAATAATTAACGTTCCTTTCGTTTCAAAAAACAACCATTCTGTAAACATGAATATAGAATCGGGAGAGAAATTTAAATTCAGTCGATCGATGGCTGAGGGTATGCATTTATTATTTATACCCAATTACATAGCAGCCGTTACAAACAGGGTTAATGAAACAAGCGATTCTTATAATATCCATTTTCGCATCAATATCCATCAGGAAAAGCATCAAGAGGGTATTAAGGAGCATCATTAAAGTTACATAATAATTATTACCTAATTTATTAGCATAGACTTTCTATCTACTTTAATTTTAAAAGATAGACCAAAAACCGATATGGGAATCAGTTATTCTGAAGGACTTACAGACCAAAAAATAAAAATTAAAAAAATAAAAACATACGTAGAATCTCGTGGTGCCACCGACATTCTAATAAGACGTCAAAGAATGATGATAATATTTTTTAATAGGAAAATGTATCAAAAACCTTAACTAAAACGCGATTCTAATATTTCGATATTTTAATCGATAATTATGAACGAGTTATAGATCGAAAAATACAAAAATAATTACATAAAATATCAAAGTGCCATCACTATTCTGTTTTCGAGTACAGCATAAAAGAAAACAAATAGAAATTTTTCCTTAAATAAAAAAAAAAAAACTATCCTAAAATTTTGAGATGTTAGGCAATTATTCTCAATGTTTTAAAAACCAAAACATACATAGAAATGTACTCAGAATCTCGTGGTGACGCTAATTTTTAAGTGCAGCATAAAAAAAAGGTACGGATTCGTTTTGCATGAAAATCTACGAAAAACCTTAACAAAAAAGCAATCCTAAGTCTTTATATATGTTAATCAGTTTTTCTAAACGACTTATAGATCGAAAAATCTGGAAAAAAGTGTACGTCGAATATCAAGGTGCCGTCAGTTTTCGAGTGCAGCATAAAAGGAAAACAATAGAATTTTTTTAGCATAAATATATGAAAACCTTTAGTTCAAAAAAAAAAACTACCCTAAAATTTTGATGTATATCAATTGTTCTCAATGTTTCATACGTTGAAACGTTCGTAGAAATGTACGCAGAATCTGGTGGTGCCACCAATTTTCGAGTGTAGCATCAATGAAAAAGTACATATATGAATTCTTTTAACAGAAAAATCTACGAAAAACCTCAACAAAAAGATGATCCTAAGATTTTGATTCTAAAGGACTTATTGATCGAAAAATCTGGAAAAAAGTGTACGTAGAATATCAAGGTGCCGTCAGTTTTCGAGTGCAGCATAAAAGAAAAACAACAGAATTTTTTTAGCAGAAATATATGAAAACCCTTAGTTCAAAACAAACCACCCTGACAATTTTGATACGTTAGTCATTTTCTGTCAAACGTTTTATACATCAAAATGTATGTTGACATGTAAGTACGAACAATCTCAAGGTACCATAGTTTTTAATTGGTACGAAATTAAGATAATTTAATTTTTTGATAGAAAGATTATGTGAATGAAATCGAAACAAACGCCAATGTAAACTGATACCACTTTATCAGATACTTTTAAAAATTACACTGATGATGGTTAATAAATCTTAAAAAAATTCATTGCAAATGACAAAATTATCCAGAATTTCCATAGTATACACTCTGTATACAGGACTTTTTAAGTAACATACCTACACACTTAAATTTTTAGATAGGTACCTAAAAAAATTAATAAATAAAAATTCAGAACTTATACCTATACTACACGCAGAAGGTCAAACAATAACAAGTTGTACGAGTGGGTGTTTAAAAAAAAATGAAATCTAAACAATTTATGACCACGTTTCCATATTTCGACTCTTTTTTTTTTTTCTTGTACCTTAAGGTAAAGGAACTGTTGCATTGACACCACATGTACATATATGTAACTTGTTTTAAGTTTTAATAGTGGGGCAATTGGAACGAAGCAAAATAATATCAGCATTAACTTTCTTCAGGTAATACTAATAGCTTATGGCTTAGTGTGTAGTATGGAATAAGTAGTTAGTTGATTAGCTGGCTGTTAACATTGACTGTGAACATCAAAGAAACACTTTCACTGCTGCGTAACTACTCGATATTATAGTTATTGTTATTATTAATAAATAATTAATAAAGGTAAGGAATTTTCGTTTTATATTTGTTTACTTCTGAATTTTTCTACCGGTTATATCATACAATTGCCAATGTTCTTAAACGTGTGTTAAATTGGTGGTTTGTGAAGGAATTTTTGCTTTTTGGTCAACAAATATCAGTACGGTATATTTACTTTTAAACAACGCCAATGTTATAAAGTTAATATGAGGAATGAATGTTAATTTTGTACGTGCAACATTTCATACTTAATACTCAAGTTTCTGGTTCTATCTAACTTTAGAGCCTTGAAAGTTGATTAAATGTAAGTAACGGTTTGATCGTAAGATAACTGTTGGAATTCATAAGCGATTTGTTGATTGATACATATATGACAATATAAACGCCACAATATTTGAATATATTTAAAAGAAAAGTTAATTTATTCAACATAATCTCCCTTAAGACTTAGCACAACATTCATAAGGTAATTTTAGATCTTTGGAAAACAATTCCTTCTTGGTCTCTAAACCACCCCTCAGCCTCAATGGCAAATCTTTTTGAGCTTTGGGGGCTAAATAGTAATCTGAAGGTGTTCAATTGGGAGGACCAATTTAACACCAATTTTGAGAGTGAAGAAGTGTTCCTCGTGCAGAAGTCGTCTAGAAAAGTTATTACTTCAGGTTTTCTGGAACAAAGATAAGATATCGTGGAAAAACGACACGGAAAACTTGCCAAAGGTGTGCTCTACTTGCAAAGTAGAATAGCACCCACCCTTTTCTCCTGATTTTGCCCCATCAGACTACTATTCATTCCCAAAGCTTAAAAAGACATTTGAAAGGCAAAAGACTTTTTACATTGTTTTTAATGTTTATTCATCTGATAAAGCCACTATGTAGCGAAACATTGGCAGTGGGTAACTGAAATAAAACTTTGAAACCCATAAAAGTCTTTTAACAACTCAAATTAATGCCATTTTACCTAGAAAAATTAAGTGAAAACGTTCTCATTTAATAAAAAAGAAAGTACTCTTTCAACTAGACAATACATTGGCTCAAAAAGAAGCAATTGTGATGGTATGAATAGCATTACCAATTGCTTAATTCACTGACTTCTTCCTATTTCCGTAAATCAAAAAGAGACTTTCTTGAAAACAGAAATTTAATTCGACTCACATTTTATTTCGCATTTCGAAATTAACCGTTTGAACTATTAATTAATAAGTAACTGCTATACGATGTAATAAATATTAATAACTCTGCAATCATTTGATTCGCTGCGTCTAAAGTCATACTTTCCTTTTGTATTCAGAATTCAAAATTTGAAGTTGGCGCGTGTCTTTCATTATTATTTATTGCAAACTAGAATTTATAAACGTAAACGTTTTATTTCTCGTTAAATAAATATTAAAGTTAAAAAAGTTGAATTAGTGTATCAAACTAAAAGCAGGATTTTGTTATAAAACATTTTATAAAGATTGATAAAAAAAATTATAAATGACATTCGATGAATATGTTTTTTAAAACTGATCCAAATTTATTTGTTGTAACAAAAATGTATGTAGAGAAAAATTTCTGAACATAAGGCATTCTGATATTTAGTTTTTTGATTTTTCCTTAAAAGACACTTTTTTTCTTAATTCTGATATTTTCCATGTGGACAGTTTTAATTGACACGCCCTGTATATTTGCTTTATTCAACTCGAGCAGTTTTATTCTTAATTTTTGCGAAACATCTACGCCGCAGTCTACCCGACTGCGAGAGACCCTTCGACAAATTTTGATACAGAGCCGGCCTAAGGCAATCTACGCCACTGACTAATTCATCAATAATGAGCCAATTCTAGTTATATTCGACTAAATTTTGCAAAATATAGCGGAAAAGTTAGCAAAAAGCTTCAATTTTCGTATGCACATAAGTTTTCCAAAAACAATAGTTTGCTATTTTAAAAAAAATCAATTTACCAGGTAAACTTCTAAACTTAATTTGCTGCTGTTAATCAATCTAAGTTGATAGCTAATTTAAAATGTGCAATTTTTTGGCGCAATTGCAACTTATTATTCCTAAATGTTACATGGACGTGATACTTAAATTATAAATTTATCATCCCACAACTGTCTTCATTTCGTCTAAAATAAGACTATTCACCAACAGACAGCCTTGAGTTTCGTTCGTATCTAATGCGATGGAAATTGTATGCGTTATTTGTTGAATCTTTTTCAAAATAACCACTTAATAAAAAAGTTGCTACTTCCCTGTTTCAAAAACGAAAAATACGAAATGGGCTCAGCTCCTCAGTTAAGTGTTTTACTTCTCTTTAAAATAATAATGCAAAAATTGGTTGAATACTTTTCTTGTTTTTTTTTTTTTTGTTTTTGAATTTTAAAAGTTTTCCAAAGGTCTGTTTTATTGATACATAGTTTAATGATAAAATTAAACAATTAATTATGTTCAATTATTGTAATATAGAAACTTGATTGGATGAAGGTATTTAAGTTGGCTATTACTTATTGAAATTATTATTATATAAATTTTTAAAAATCACCAATGAACTTTCCATAATTGCTTATATTCTTTTATTTTGTTAAATTATATATATAATAAGGCATTTAGTCGTAAGCTTCTTATAATTGATTCGCTAAAAATAAAGTTTTAGTGAATTTTGTTTCAAAAACTTTTAAAGCGCTCACTAATTCCAGTTTTGAATGAGCTTCCAGTTTGTGCTACATAGCATTTTCCACAAAAACAATCATTAATTTCTAAAATAAATTGGAAAAATTTAAATTAGGTATTGATTTTGTTTAAACGGGCTGAACTAGTGGATGCAAATGTAAAATACGTATTTATTTGAAAAGGAAATGACACTAACAGTATTTTCCACTTACATTAGAAATGTGCCTTTGTATGACAACGAATCATATTTACAACTAGTTAAGAATCAAGAAGTTGCAGAACGTGGTTAATATTTATAAATAATTATTTGCAAAAATACGTGTTAGACAAGTGAAAATTTGTTTTTAAAAAGGTGGGTGTAAATTTCCACTAATCCTTTAATTGAAGATATGAATTGTTTTAAAATATAATACCTGTCATTTGCAAACGGTTAAAAAAGATGCCTTTTTTTAATTAATGGCTTATGTCTCGAGTAATTAACAATATGAAGTTATGAAGAAAAGGTAATTACAGTTAGTGATTTACTTATCTTTTTGTACTATCACAATTGCAATAAACAATTTAGGGCACTTTTAATTTTATTTTTATGTTAATAAATTGAGATAATACTCACAGTTTAATTAGATGAAGTATATTATAAACTACAGATCCTCTACCTGAGGTTTTTTAAAAAATCAACACTTTAATAACTTTAACTATTTAAAAAAATGAGTTTTTTTACCCTTATATTAAAAATTCTTCTGACACAGTTCTAATTTGTATTCATTCTGAATGTTAACCTACTAAGGCATTTGAAAAATAAATTAATTTTTAAAATCGTTCCATTTTCTGAGATTAGCTCCCTACGGTATTAATAGCCTGTTCTTTCTTTTTTCATTCAAATCTAATTCCCTAAAGCATCCGAGAGAATATAAGCAAAGTCTATTACCTAAAGGGTGTTTTTTATACATATAACATTACCTTCACCCATCAGCATTTTTTTAATATAAAAATTAAAACTTTTTCAATTAATTGTGAAAATTCTACCTTTTTGTGAGTAATAATTTGCAAATAAATCATACAAATTTTAGAGAACAAATTTTTAGTATTTTCAGTAAAAAAAATACTTTTTGTACATATAAATTGACATCAGTATTTTTACGATTAAATGACATTTATCAGAATGTTTACCAGTAGTGTGTCATTTTCTTATTTCATTATCTATCATGACAATAGATAAAATTTATCAGACACTTACATATGATAATTACCGATTAATTTAAACAAATAACAAAGAATACTTTTATTTTCTGAAGTTGTGATTTTCTGTGTTCACATTTTAGGCAAAGATGGATAGCTGGTTTTGGAAATTCTTCCTTATATCCTTCTCGATATGGTCAACTACAGCACTAAAGTAAGAAACTTTTTAAGTAAATTATTATAACGCAGTTGCCTGCCTATAGCAAAATTTATGATATTTTTTTTGTAATATTTCCTAAACCAAAAATTAATAATTCCTTAAGGAACAATCAGCGGCTCTAACAGAAAGTTTTTTATTTATATAAAGGAAAGCACCAGGGAACGTTCTATAGGTACACTATTAAAGTATCATTTTTTTATAAAGATATAGCAAATTTTCATGACTAATCACTGATAAATTTTTTTTATTAAATTAAAAAAATTAAATTAAAACCCTAATTCTATTATCTCGAGATCAGAAGCAAACTTCTCTCGAGTAGCAAAGACTTAACTAACCTACTTATCAAAAAACTTGTGAACAACATAAATATATTTTAGTTCGGTTTGGAGATGGGAATGTGTGAATGGATTTTGCCAGAAACGTCTAATAGATAATTCAACCGAAGCAACTGCCATAAGTCTTCCAGTGTGCCAGATATTTTGCTCCAGTGATGCCGCTCTGTGGCCAAAACCCACAGGCAAACTGTCAGTGGGGAACTACCTGTTGCCAGTGAATGTGAACAGTATCGACGTAGCAACAATTGATTCTCAAGCTCCATCAGCATCTATTCTTAGACACGCAGTTGATAGATTCAGGCAGCAAACTGAACGAAAGGGAAGCAGCGAAGCCAAACATAAGGGCGGAAGGGCGGTCTTCTTCTATTTCGACCTCACTGACCCAAACGTTTTTGATCCAGTTTTAAAAACTGACGAAAGCTATTCCCTATTAGTATGCGAATCCGAAGTTGGCTCAATAAAGGTAGCCATAAAAGCTCAGAATGCTTTTGGGGCAAGACACGCTGTGGAAACGTTTGGTCAATTGGTTGTTCACGATGACTTGAGGGATGAACTTGTTGTACCCAGGGACATAGAAATAGAAGACGCCCCCGCTTACTCGTACAGGGGTTTAATGTTGGACACTTCGAGGAACTTTATTTCTGCAGACGTCATAAAGAGGAACATTGATGCAATGGCTTCCTCAAAGCTTAACAGATTTCACTGGCACATTACCGACAGCCACAGCTTCCCTTTTTACTCAAAATCTCAACCACAACTTAGTAAACTAGGTAACTACAAAAAATTATACAGGGTCGTTAAAACTAAGTGGAACATTAGACGTTTCAGGGAAAATTTGTCAAAATGTTTTAATTAAAAAGACCATTTAATCTCCCCAAAACGTCTAATGTAACAAGTATGTAGGACTCCCGAAGTCCCAATCCACTACCCTGTAAATGACAGTCGTGACAGTGAAATGTAACAATATCATTTCTAAAAAATAGGTGCGTATTCCCCTAAAAAGGTGTACAGTCCAGACCAAATAAAAGACATTGTCGAGTACGCAAGAATTCGGGGAGTAAAAGTGATCCCCGAATTTGACGCACCTGCTCACGTAGGAGAAGGATGGCAAGACAGTGGATTTGTTGTCTGTCTTAATAAGCAGGAATGGATTTCATACTGCGTTGAACCACCATGTGGACAGTTCGATCCAACCGAAGATGGACTCTACGATGTACTCGGTGGTAAGTTTCGATGTTACCAACACAAATGGACTCACAGGATGTTGAGAACCTTTCGCAAAGAAAACATTTGGATAAACACAAACTAAAATTCTGGAGAAGGGTCTCTATTTTCACCCACCTGTTGTCCTAATGATTATTTTATTATCCTGCTAGATATATATGGCGACATGCTGGAAACATTCAAACCAGACGTTTTTCATATGGGTGGAGACGAAGTTTCATTTAGTTGTTGGAGATCGGAAGAGAAAATATTGGAATGGCTACAAGCCAAAGGCTGGAACAGTAGCGCTGAGAATGAGAACTTTATTCGACTTTGGAACTTATTTCAATCTAGAGCCATTGCACAACTTGATTCAAGGGCCAAAACAACTTTACCTGTCATTATGTGGACAAGTACTTTAACAGAAAACGAAAGTGTCCGCGAATATTTACCTAAAGACAGGTATTTACGTTAGTGATTCCTTCAATAGTAGAATACAAAGCACAATTAGAAAACAAAACAGAGCAAGCGCCAATTTAAATCCGCGGCAGATTTTCATGCATCTTTCTCATTAAGGAATACATATCAATCGTACCGTCGTGTTCTTCGTACATTTTTACGTATATTTCGCTATCGAAAATGTTTAGAATAATCGATTAACATATCGAAATTTCACGAGCGCTTTTTTTTGTTAACGATTTTTATGCATTTTCTCATAAATGCATTCACAATTTCTTTATTTCAAGCAGTACTCGAAAACCAATGGTACCACCGTATTCTTCGTACATTTTTACGTATATTTCGATGTCCAAAATGTTTAGAATAATCGATTAACATATCGAAATTTCACGAGCGCTTTTTTTTGTTAACGATTTTTATGCATTTTCTCATAAATGCATTCACAATTTCTTTATTTCAAGCAGTACTCGAAAACCAATGGTACCACCGTATTCTTCGTACATTTTTACGTATATTTCGATGTCCAGAATGTTTAGAATAATCGATTAACATATCGAAATTTCACGAGCGCTTTTTTTTGTTAACGATTTTTATGCATTTTCTCATAAATGCATTCACAATTTCTTTATTTCAAGCAGTACTCGAAAACCAATGGTACCACCGTATTCTTCGTACATTTTTACGTATATTTCGCTATCGAAAATGTTTAGAATAATCGATTAACATATCGAAATTTCACGAGCGCTTTTTTTTGTTAACGATTTTTATGCATTTTCTCATAAATGCATTCACAATTTCTTTATTTCAAGCAGTACTCGAAAACCAATGGTACCACCGTATTCTTCGTACATTTTTACGTATATTTCGATGTCCAAAATGTTTAGAATAATCGATTAACATATCGAAATTTCACGAGCGCTTTTTTTTGTTAACGATTTTTATGCATTTTCTCATAAATGCATTCACAATTTCTTTATTTCAAGCAGTACTCGAAAACCAATGGTACCACCGTATTCTTCGTACATTTTTACGTATATTTCGATGTCCAGAATGTTTAGAATAATCGATTAACATATCGAAATTTCACGAGCGCTTTTTTTTGTTAACGATTTTTATGCATTTTCTCATAAATGCATTCACAATTTCTTTATTTCAAGCAGTACTCGAAAACCAATGGTACCACCGTATTCTTCGTACATTTTTACGTATATTTCGCTATCGAAAATGTTTAGAATAATCGATTAACATATCGAAATTTCACGAGCGCTTTTTTTTGTTAACGATTTTTATGCATTTTCTCATAAATGCATTCACAATTTCTTTATTTCAAGCAGTACTCGAAAACCAATGGTACCACCGTATTCTTCGTACATTTTTACGTATATTTCGCTATCGAAAATGTTTAGAATAATCGATTAACATATCGAAATTTCACGAGCGCTTTTTTTTGTTAACGATTTTTATGCATTTTCTCATAAATGCATTCACAATTTCTTTATTTCAAACAGTACTCGAAAACCAATGGTACCACCGTATTCTTCGTACATTTTTACGTATATTTCGCTATCGAAAATGTTTAGAATAATCGATTAACATATCGAAATTTCACGAGCGCTTTTTTTTGTTAACGATTTTTGTGCATTTTCTCATAAATGCATTCACAATTTCATTATTTCAAGCAGTACTCGAAAACCAATGGTACCACCGTATTCTTCGTACATTTTTACGTATATTTCGCTATCGAAAATGTTTAGAATAATCGATTAACATATCGAAATTTCACGAGCGCTTTTTTTTGTTAACGATTTTTATGCATTTTCTCATAAATGCATTCACAATTTCTTTATTTCAAGCAGTACTCGAAAACCAATGGTACCACCGTATTCTTCGTACATTTTTACGTATATTTCGCTATCGAAAATGTTTAGAATAATCGATTAACATATCGAAATTTCACGAGCGCTTTTTTTTGTTAACGATTTTTATGCATTTTCTCATAAATGCATTCACAATTTCTTTATTTCAAACAGTACTCGAAAACCAATGGTACCACCGTATTCTTCGTACATTTTTACGTATATTTCGCTATCGAAAATGTTTAGAATAATCGATTAACATATCGAAATTTCACGAGCGCTTTTTTTTGTTAACGATTTTTATGCATTTTCTCATAAATGCATTCACAATTTCTTTATTTCAAGCAGTACTCGAAAACCAATGGTACCACCGTATTCTTCGTACATTTTTACGTATATTTCGCTATCGAAAATGTTTAGAATAATCGATTAACATATCGAAATTTCACGAGCGCTTTTTTTTGTTAACGATTTTTTTGCATTTTCTCATAAATGCATTCACAATTTCTTTATTTCAAGCAGTACTCGAAAACCAATGGTACCACCGTATTCTTCGTACATTTTTACGTATATTTCGCTATCGAAAATGTTTAGAATAATCGATTAACATATCGAAATTTCACGAGCGCTTTTTTTTGTTAACGATTTTTATGCATTTTCTCATAAATGCATTCACAATTTCTTTATTTCAAACAGTACTCGAAAACCAATGGTACCACCGTATTCTTCGTACATTTTTACGTATATTTCGCTATCGAAAATGTTTAGAATAATCGATTAACATATCGAAATTTCACGAGCGCTTTTTTTTGTTAACGATTTTTATGCATTTTCTCATAAATGCATTCACAATTTCTTTATTTCAAGCAGTACTCGAAAACCAATGGTACCACCGTATTCTTCGTACATTTTTACGTATATTTCGATGTCCAAAATGTTTAGAATAATCGATTAACATATCGAAATTTCACGAGCGCTTTTTTTTGTTAACGATTTTTATGCATTTTCTCATAAATGCATTCACAATTTCTTTATTTCAAGCAGTACTCGAAAACCAATGGTACCACCGTATTCTTCGTACATTTTTACGTATATTTCGCTATCGAAAATGTTTAGAATAATCGATTAACATATCGAAATTTCACGAGCGCTTTTTTTTGTTAACGATTTTTATGCATTTTCTCATAAATGCATTCACAATTTCTTTATTTCAAGCAGTACTCGAAAACCAATGGTACCACCGTATTCTTCGTACATTTTTACGTATATTTCGATGTCCAAAATGTTTAGAATAATCGATTAACATATCGAAATTTCACGAGCGCTTTTTTTTGTTAACGATTTTTATGCATTTTCTCATAAATGCATTCACAATTTCTTTATTTCAAGCAGTACTCGAAAACCAATGGTACCACCGTATTCTTCGTACATTTTTACGTATATTTCGATGTCCAGAATGTTTAGAATAATCGATTAACATATCGAAATTTCACGAGCGCTTTTTTTTGTTAACGATTTTTATGCATTTTCTCATAAATGCATTCACAATTTCTTTATTTCAAGCAGTACTCGAAAACCAATGGTACCACCGTATTCTTCGTACATTTTTACGTATATTTCGCTATCGAAAATGTTTAGAATAATCGATTAACATATCGAAATTTCACGAGCGCTTTTTTTTGTTAACGATTTTTATGCATTTTCTCATAAATGCATTCACAATTTCTTTATTTCAAGCAGTACTCGAAAACCAATGGTACCACCGTATTCTTCGTACATTTTTACGTATATTTCGCTATCGAAAATGTTTAGAATAATCGATTAACATATCGAAATTTCACGAGCGCTTTTTTTTGTTAACGATTTTTATGCATTTTCTCATAAATGCATTCACAATTTCTTTATTTCAAGCAGTACTCGAAAACCAATGGTACCACCGTATTCTTCGTACATTTTTACGTATATTTCGCTATCGAAAATGTTTAGAATAATCGATTAACATATCGAAATTTCACGAGCGCTTTTTTTTGTTAACGATTTTTATGCATTTTCTCATAAATGCATTCACAATTTCTTTATTTCAAACAGTACTCGAAAACCAATGGTACCACCGTATTCTTCGTACATTTTTACGTATATTTCGCTATCGAAAATGTTTAGAATAATCGATTAACATATCGAAATTTCACGAGCGCTTTTTTTTGTTAACGATTTTTATGCATTTTCTCATAAATGCATTCACAATTTCTTTATTTCAAGCAGTACTCGAAAACCAATGGTACCACCGTATTCTTCGTACATTTTTACGTATATTTCGCTATCGAAAATGTTTAGAATAATCGATTAACATATCGAAATTTCACGAGCGCTTTTTTTTGTTAACGATTTTTTTGCATTTTCTCATAAATGCATTCACAATTTCTTTATTTCAAGCAGTACTCGAAAACCAATGGTACCACCGTATTCTTCGTACATTTTTACGTATATTTCGATGTCCAAAATGTTTAGAATAATCGATTAACATATCGAAATTTCACGAGCGCTTTTTTTTGTTAACGATTTTTATGCATTTTCTCATAAATGCATTCACAATTTCTTTATTTCAAGCAGTACTCGAAAACCAATGGTACCACCGTATTCTTCGTACATTTTTACGTATATTTCGCTATCGAAAATGTTTAGAATAATCGATTAACATATCGAAATTTCACGAGCGCTTTTTTTTGTTAACGATTTTTATGCATTTTCTCATAAATGCATTCACAATTTCTTTATTTCAAGCAGTACTCGAAAACCAATGGTACCACCGTATTCTTCGTACATTTTTACGTATATTTCGATGTCCAAAATGTTTAGAATAATCGATTAACATATCGAAATTTCACGAGCGCTTTTTTTTGTTAACGATTTTTATGCATTTTCTCATAAATGCATTCACAATTTCTTTATTTCAAGCAGTACTCGAAAACCAATGGTACCACCGTATTCTTCGTACATTTTTACGTATATTTCGCTATCGAAAATGTTTAGAATAATCGATTAACATATCGAAATTTCACGAGCGCTTTTTTTTGTTAACGATTTTTATGCATTTTCTCATAAATGCATTCACAATTTCTTTATTTCAAGCAGTACTCGAAAACCAATGGTACCACCGTATTCTTCGTACATTTTTACGTATATTTCGCTATCGAAAATGTTTAGAATAATCGATTAACATATCGAAATTTCACGAGCGCTTTTTTTTGTTAACGATTTTTATGCATTTTCTCATAAATGCATTCACAATTTCTTTATTTCAAGCAGTACTCGAAAACCAATGGTACCACCGTATTCTTCGTACATTTTTACGTATATTTCGCTATCGAAAATGTTTAGAATAATCGATTAACATATCGAAATTTCACGAGCGCTTTTTTTTGTTAACGATTTTTATGCATTTTCTCATAAATGCATTCACAATTTCTTTATTTCAAGCAGTACTCGAAAACCAATGGTACCACCGTATTCTTCGTACATTTTTACGTATATTTCGCTATCGAAAATGTTTAGAATAATCGATTAACATATCGAAATTTCACGAGCGCTTTTTTTTGTTAACGATTTTTATGCATTTTCTCATAAATGCATTCACAATTTCTTTATTTCAAACAGTACTCGAAAACCAATGGTACCACCGTATTCTTCGTACATTTTTACGTATATTTCGCTATCGAAAATGTTTAGAATAATCGATTAACATATCGAAATTTCACGAGCGCTTTTTTTTGTTAACGATTTTTATGCATTTTCTCATAAATGCATTCACAATTTCTTTATTTCAAGCAGTACTCGAAAACCAATGGTACCACCGTATTCTTCGTACATTTTTACGTATATTTCGCTATCGAAAATGTTTAGAATAATCGATTAACATATCGAAATTTCACGAGCGCTTTTTTTTGTTAACGATTTTTTTGCATTTTCTCATAAATGCATTCACAATTTCTTTATTTCAAGCAGTACTCGAAAACCAATGGTACCACCGTATTCTTCGTACATTTTTACGTATATTTCGATGTCCAAAATGTTTAGAATAATCGATTAACATATCGAAATTTCACGAGCGCTTTTTTTTGTTAACGATTTTTATGCATTTTCTCATAAATGCATTCACAATTTCTTTATTTCAAGCAGTACTCGAAAACCAATGGTACCACCGTATTCTTCGTACATTTTTACGTATATTTCGCTATCGAAAATGTTTAGAATAATCGATTAACATATCGAAATTTCACGAGCGCTTTTTTTTGTTAACGATTTTTATGCATTTTCTCATAAATGCATTCACAATTTCTTTATTTCAAGCAGTACTCGAAAACCAATGGTACCACCGTATTCTTCGTACATTTTTACGTATATTTCGATGTCCAAAATGTTTAGAATAATCGATTAACATATCGAAATTTCACGAGCGCTTTTTTTTGTTAACGATTTTTATGCATTTTCTCATAAATGCATTCACAATTTCTTTATTTCAAGCAGTACTCGAAAACCAATGGTACCACCGTATTCTTCGTACATTTTTACGTATATTTCGCTATCGAAAATGTTTAGAATAATCGATTAACATATCGAAATTTCACGAGCGCTTTTTTTTGTTAACGATTTTTATGCATTTTCTCATAAATGCATTCACAATTTCTTTATTTCAAGCAGTACTCGAAAACCAATGGTACCACCGTATTCTTCGTACATTTTTACGTATATTTCGCTATCGAAAATGTTTAGAATAATCGATTAACATATCGAAATTTCACGAGCGCTTTTTTTTGTTAACGATTTTTGTGCATTTTCTCATAAATGCATTCACAATTTCATTATTTCAAGCAGTACTCGAAAACCAATGGTACCACCGTATTCTTCGTACATTTTTACGTATATTTCGATGTCCAAAATGTTTAGAATAATCGATTAACATATCGAAATTTCACGAGCGCTTTTTTTTGTTAATGATTTTTATGCATTTTCTCATAAATGCATTCACAATTTCTTTATTTCAAGCAGTACTCGAAAACCAATGGTACCACCGTATTCTTCGTACATTTTTACGTATATTTCGCTATCGAAAATGTTTAGAATAATCGATTAACATATCGAAATTTCACGAGCGCTTTTTTTTGTTAACGATTTTTGTGCATTTTCTCATAAATGCATTCACAATTTCATTATTTCAAGCAGTACTCGAAAACCAATGGTACCACCGTATTCTTCGTACATTTTTACGTATATTTCGATGTCCAAAATGTTTAGAATAATCGATTAACATATCGAAATTTCACGAGCGCTTTTTTTTGTTAACGATTTTTATGCATTTTCTCATAAATGCATTCACAATTTCTTTATTTCAAGCAGTACTCGAAAACCAATGGTACCACCGTATTCTTCGTACATTTTTACGTATATTTCGCTATCGAAAATGTTTAGAATAATCGATTAACATATCGAAATTTCACGAGCGCTTTTTTTTGTTAACGATTTTTGTGCATTTTCTCATAAATGCATTCACAATTTCATTATTTCAAGCAGTACTCGAAAACCAATGGTACCACCGTATTCTTCGTACATTTTTACGTATATTTCGATGTCCAAAATGTTTAGAATAATCGATTAACATATCGAAATTTCACGAGCGCTTTTTTTACGTTTTTTTTGTTAACGATTAAATGCAGATTTTTTTTTTTTCATCACGCTTATGAACAAAACTGACTTGATTTCCAGATATATAATCCAAGTTTGGACGTTAGGATCAGATCCTCAAATTAATCAACTTTTGGATGCCAATTATACTTTAATTTTAAGTAATTATGATGCCCTTTATCTAGACTGTGGATTTAGCGCTTGGGTTAGTGATGGAAATAATTGGTGTTCACCTTATATCGGATGGCAAAGAGTCTACTCTAATTCACCCTCTCAGATTTCAGGTAGAAATATCCAACAAACTTCTCTTTAAGAAAACCTTTTGGAAAAAAATATAAAAATTGCTTTTTTAATCGTGTTAGGAAAAGTCGTGAATTAATTATTCATCAACTAACTTAAAGTTTTTGGATTATCATTATTAAAGAAAATGTGTTTGTTTGTTCAATTCAGTTATATTTCGGTTAAATTGACAGAATCGTTGTAGTCATTCTATAAAAATGTCGTTTAAATGCAGGGGGTAGAACAAATCAAATATTGGGTTCTGAGGCAGTTTTATGGACGGAGCAGGTTGACGATTCCTCTGTAGATGGCAGATTTTGGCCTAGAGCTGCTGCACTAGCTGAAACCCTTTGGTCTGAACCCAATACAACATGGAGAGAGGCCGAAACAAGGATGTTAATTCATCGCGAAAGACTTGTTAGCGACACCGGAGTAAATGCAGAGGCACTAGAACCACAATGGTGCTTACAAAATGAGAACAATTGCCCTTTAGCTAGATTATAATTATTTTGTCTATGTTCGCAAATATATTTAAGTAAAGCGTTTTTACAAAGCTCTGAATACATACCAGAGACTCTACGAGTATCTATAGACCAATTAAGACCACTTATATTGGTCTTTCTATGTGCAACCAACTTCCAATGAAAAAAATTTAATTTCTTTACGTTAATATAAATAAATAATGAAATTTATAGCTCTCATTATTATAACATGCAGCTTTTTCTTATTAACTTATAAATGATTGTTTAGGAATGATTTGGAATGTTCTATTATGTTCCTGAATATTTAAAAATGTGCGAGAACATTCTATAACATTCCAGAAATGATTTTTCGAGTACAATCTAGAATATTCTAAATTTTTAAGATTTGGAGTATTCTAAAACGAAGTTAATTGTTCCAAAAGGTCAGGGAATGTTATAGAGAATTAATAAATTGTTGCAGAAAGGTATATAATATCCCAAGGTAATTTATTTATTTCTTTCCCGACAAAAGAATGGACTTCTGATATGATTAGTTTTTCTTACTTTAGCTGTAATATATGGGTCTGAAAGGATGTAAAAAAAACACACTCGTCCACCAGACTTCACACACAAAATTTATTGGCAACTCTATCGTATGCATATTAAGAGCTACAACAGACACGGGCGCTTATTCTGTCTGAACAGAACAATAATATTTTAACATTTCTAAGGTTCTTGGAACCGTCATTAGTTGTTAGCTATTACATATTTGCTAGAGTACAAGCTGCGCTATGGGATGTAAGTACATGCCAGTAAAAAAAATAGTTTCGTACAATACAATATAAACAGTTTTACTAACTAGCATTTTATTCAGTCCCTTAGTAAGTGAACGAGCCTTTGCTTTGCCTTGAGCCAATATGTAAATCACCAATACGAGGCGGAAAGGTTATTGACATAAATTTATTAACATCTTCACCTCTGGGATGAATCTAGTTTCGTCTTTTGCTTTTCCATATACTTCTTTCTGGCCACGCGTAACAGTTGTTCTTTACGTTTGTGTAACATGTACTCTCTTTCGGATGATGACTTTGAAAAACGGCTTCCTAAACTTGAAAATTCCTCGCTAAAATTATAACAAACGAACTGTTTAAGTAAACATCCGCTTAAATGATACAAATAAATATATGATTGCGTACATGTCTGCGTTATCAGAAGTAAGTTCGTCCCAATTTTGAGGCGATTCTTCTTCGACATTAAACGAATCACCGGCTGGAGCGTTTCTAGAACTAGTGGACATTGGAACTGCCGCTGGGCGAACGTCCAATTCGCGAAAAATTTGCGGAGGAACGACATGTCCTTCAAGAATATTTTCCACAGTAAGCTCTACGGATCTGGTAACCCTCAAATCGTCTATGATCGTAGAGAGTGGTATATGAGGGAACATTTGTTGCACCTAAAAAAAATAATAAAACACACAACAATGTACGTAGATAAATTGAGCTTTCTGACGCTAAAAAGTACGTACCTGTCTAGCCATGGCATCCAACTGCGAATTCGTAGCGACTAATTGATCCGGTCGTACCAACTGAGCATGGCTCACTTCCACCGAAAAACTTGGCAACCACGACACGTATCGTGAACCTGAAAACATAAATATAAAGAAACCGTTTTTACTAATCCCTTAATCAGTACCATCAAAATGAAAGAAGTGATTCAACTGCCTCCTGCTGGGTTGCGGAGGGTCGTTCTGTAATTCCGGCATGAGTTCAGCACGCCCGCCCATGGGCGTTTCAATATTCAACGTTAATCGACATGTAGGACACGACTTATCCTGCTCCAACCACGATTGCAAACACATCCTACACGAAAATAACCATTTAGTTGAATTTAAATTAAAAAAAAGTAACTCTAGTCTTACGTATGAAATAGATGATTACACGGGAGTTTTCTAGCTGATTCCATCTTTTCCCAACAAATGGCACAATTGTCAGAATTTTGTGATAACTCTTCCGGCGACGCAATAGGATAACTAAAAATACATGTACGACATGTAATTCTGAAAAATTCTTTCTCCAGTACGACTTACTTTTGCTCCATATGTTTCAAAACCCATAAATAATTCCTGTGTTTTTTATATCTTCGTTGCAGCTCATGAAATAGATACCTCAGCTGCATACATATAACTAAACTAGCCATTGATAAAAATATATTGCTCCAAACAAGCATATGAAGGTGGTGCACAAAGTCAATGATGTAAGCACTCAGTTCAAAAATCAGTTCGACGTAGTAAACAACGGGGCCCCTTTTTTCCCAAACTGAACTGGATATATTACTTACTGAACCTGAACCGTCCCGAAACACATCATATAAGTGCATGACGTACCGCAAAATTACATGAAGTGTTCGTAAACTCAATAAGATCACCTTTTCATGACATAGAAAATATGAAATTAGTAAAATTGGAACTTCTAAATACATACAATTTGTTTTACCTCTGCTGACATAAATGCAAATGTATTAAGTCCCTCAAAAAAGCCCACAAATGTGCTTATAAGTAACATGAAGCCTGACAAAGCAAAGATACATATAAGAAGCGTTAGGAGTTTCACATGGTTCCATACAGGCGTCGTCAAAGAAAACGATAACTGAAAAATCTACATTATTTTTCATACTTCATCACAACCGAACAAAAGAGCTCAATAAATAATCAAATAATCCAAGGTAATTTCCATTAAATAAAATATAATATCAAGTCAGAATACAGTAAATATAAGGTCAACTCACATATTCAAATCTGTCCTTGCTCAATTGTGAAAGTAAGTGTAAAAAGCCGAGTAGTGAAAACCAAGAACACCAAAGTAAAACTTCGTCCATATATTGTACATTTATCACGCCGAATACAAATATAAACTTGTAAAATATAAAGTTCCAAAACTTCTCTTCCAAATGTTGTTGCTCAGAAATTCGAAGTTCGTCAAAGACTAACTTTTGTATACATCGTCCAAGTAATATGAGGCAACAACATGCCATATTTATCATTACCTATAAATATCAAAAAATTGATCACATTTTCAGTTTTAAAAACGAACTGACTGAAAAAAAGAACGGAACGATTTAATTCACTAGAATATATGTACTTCAGATAAAATTTAAACTTCCCGTTTAATAGAAATAATCTAAATTAACTGTAATAGAATTACATTTTTGAAAAAATCCAGCACTAACTGGAAACTTCCAAACTTCGTCACAAGTTACCAGTTAACATTAACTACTTTTAAAACTTAAATTTATTAGAAAGATTTAAGCTTTAAGATTTGGCAATTGCTCCAGCAAAAAAAAATAAGACTTAATTAAATATTTACCAATAAAAAAAGGTGAACTTTAATTACATACATGTTTAATAGAATATTCATGGCCAAAACTAAGATATTTTGTTGGAGCATTTCAGAAGCAATTTTTAAAACATTATATCAAAATTCAAAAATTAATTTCCATGCTAACTTTATTTGACTCATCTTGAAACATATGGCCTTCCACCTTGTCTACAGATTATGGCAAGACATAAACACATTATTGTTTTAAACAGAATTTTATCATTCTGCATCCTTACTGTTTAATTAAGTAATAAAATTGAAACAGAAACATTAAAAATTACTCAGTGCTTATCTCACTTAACATGTATGTATATGATAACTACCAACTGATTACAAAAGCCAAATAGTTCAATTTTTAATTAGAACTTACACTTATAATCATCCTTAACAAACATTATAAATGACACAAAATTGGAATGAAAGAAGAACTTGCTGATGACAATAATCAATAAACAGCTCATTAATGTTGTTTTCAGTAGCATCGAGTAAATATTGCTAACTTTTCAAATTCTATAAATAAATGTGCTCAGAAATATCTATTACAATATAACTTATTTCACGTCCATATGAACAAAAAAAATAGTAAACACACACACTACAAATGGTAACAAAACACTTATATCCTAATTAATTGTATTATCGGCAATGTATTTCTTTTAAATGCTTACCCAAACACAAACTGCTTCATGGATCATTACCAAAAAAATTTCGGAGAAATACTGTCGTAATGGCCTAGTATCTCCTGAAAATTTATCTGTTTCATTGAACGTCTCGTTCTCGTCATTAATTCCATTTTTGCCCTTATTCCAGTTGGGGTTCTTGATAACTGTGGTAGCAAAATAAACACATGACGAAAGTGCTATTACACTCAAGCACACGTATGTTTTTAAATTTGGTAAAGGTAACCGGTTGAGTAATATAACAGGCATAACGAAAGTGCAATCGAAACAATTTAAAGACCTGTTAAAGCAATACCACTTTAATAGGAGTACGGCTGCACTATTGCCGGCTTAAGGATTCAAAATACAAAAATACACTTTTAGTTGTCTATTCAAAAGCAACACGCTTGACATGTTGTAGATGACAGCAACCTTTTAACGCCAATTTTGTCGCAGTGCACAATTGTTTGCTTTTTCTATTTTGATCTACTCTCGAGCAACTCTCGAGTCTGCATTAGTTTGTTTCGTAATCTTGCCAAAAACCTCGAGATATGTCATCTTACAGCGATGTTGCCATTCTGCTGTATCTATTTTCTATTTTAATCCAATTGCCATTATAATAACGTTCAATAATTTTCAATTAAAATATCTCTATTCGAATTAATCAGTATAAATGAAATAAAAATGTGTTTTTTAACACTTAGCGAAATATATCTAGTGTTTTTCTCAGCATCTGTATCTTGATGTTATGATTTTGTCAAAATTTTCAAATAAAATCTGGCAACAACGACTTTTTTATTGATCACATCAGACCACTTCATGACATCAAAATTATTTATTATTTTTTGTATTTATTATTGCAAAAAAAAAGGTAACACGCGGAGAATGGAGTGAGCATTCCGCATTTTAATCGACAGAAAATGCTAAAGAGAAAGTTAATGAACGGACAGTATAAGTTTGTAGAAAAAATTCTTGTATGTTGTATCCTATACTATTAACGACGTAGCATTTAAGTATACATTGGTATACATTCAGTGGCGGCAAATTTACCTTTATTATTTATTGGTAATTTCCTAGCTGCTAATTATTTCACTACTATAACAAACGTTCATATGAAGTGAACACTGCTTATATTCCTATAGAAATTTGTATATCTATAGTCCTATCTTTTACAAATATCTATGATCTGATGATACGTATTATCTATGGCATAAAAACTTGTTGACTTGTCCTTGACCAAGAGAGATTTTTTTAATAGTGCCGTTGAATTGCCTTTTCTTGTTTTTACACAGATTAAACAGTTAATTATTAATCGAAATGGTTACTTCTTTCCCAGTGCTCCAGCAAAACCTCCCGGTGGCGTGGATTTTCTACGTTTTATTCGTTATCTTTTTGGCCTTGGAGCTTCGCACAAGTAATTAAGGTAAGATTCATTCCTTCAGTAATACGTTATTTTAAGAATAGAAAATATATTATAGCTTATGTCTCGTTTATTTAATAGCGTTATTGATTCAAGTTTGTCTTATTCTCTAGATTACATGTTAAATGAAGGCACATTGAAGTTCATTTTGATCCTACTGAAAGGAAGCATCACCAAATCAAAGAATTTTTTGAAAATGGCCTAACAGTCCGCAATAATCGTTTTTCCTGCAATTCACAGCTTTCCACTTTGGAATATTCTGCACTTAATTAAGGTGAGAATGAATTAATTATCTATATCTCAGACTAAGGTGATCTCTTTTTTTGAAACTAACTTTTCTACTAGTGTTTTCAAAAAATTGCTAGCTTTATTTTTGCTTTTTTAATTTTTATTTCAAACAGACTTGTTTTATCTATATTCTTTGTCATTTCAAAATGTGAAAAATTTAGTACATTCATATTTACCTTCTATATAAACTAAAATGTATAAAATATTATTGAAAAGTGTGATATAAAACAATTCTAATATTTTAAGTGTTTTTTTTAATTGTCATTCATTTATTTTTTCTTTCTTTTTTTTTACTGTAGTTAACCCTTAAATGAGTGCACATTAAATTAATGTCGATCTTACTGAAATGAAACAACCCATTAATCAAACCATTTCAACAGTCTGTAATGGTAGTTTTCCTGTAATTTGTTTGCTATTGTTTATCTTTGAATAGTAAAAAAAAAGTTGAGAATAAATGCCATATTTAATACATTTAATAAAAACATAAAAGGTACTTGTTATTAATTTGTTACCACCTTATCTATTTCAGATCTATGCTGGAGAAGACAAAGAAGATCCCATGTCTGGATGTCTTTTACTTTTTAATGTGATTAATGTATGTTACATTAAGGCACTTTAAAAAGAACAACCGAAAAACTAAGGGATAAAGAGTAGTTCGAGAAGACTCTCCCTCCTTCCACCTGACTAAGAAGGAACAAGTACACTAAAGAAACGTTGAAAAGTGCGGAAGAGATAGGGTAAATGCGAAACGTGACAAGAAATGCAAAGAAGTGTTAAGCAAGTAAGCAAGCAAGAAACATGCAAAAAAAATCAAAAAATTTAATTTATATAAAGTGAACAAGCATTCCACGAAATTCTTATTAAAAGTACTGCAAAAAAATATATTGTAATTAAACAAGTAAGTAAATAAACAGTCATTATTGCCTAAATTTAAATTTTTTAAAATAAAATCGACGATGTGTATAATACAGTCGAAGTTTTGGTCATTTTAAATATGACCTTTTTTAAAAAGGATAATAAAAATATTAATTAAAGGATAATCGTTAATAACGTGCCTATTAACTATTCATATTACATAATTAGACTTACTAAGCAATTAATTACCATGTGTTGTTTTTATTATTACAAAGTTTTCATTACAGTTATTTCTCTTGTTTATGAAACTAACAATAGTTTATATTTAACAATTAAAGATTATTACATTCACATTTGTTTTATATTAATTTTTAAGTTTGGATTCCTTAGCTTATTAAAAGTTTTTGATTATTGTGACTGGTCGCTACAATTGTGATGCATAATTTGTATTCCTTGAATTTTCCAGTACTTGTTAGTCTAATTATGTCATAGTTAATTTATTATTAATAGTTCTATTAATCTTTTTAGAGTCTTGAAAAGATTGATATTTAATATGACCAAAACGTTGACTATATTATACACCTTGTCCATTTTATTCAATTAAAATAAATTTTAAATATAGGCAATAATGACTGCTTATTTACTTGCCTCATTCCAAGTAATTAATTTACTTTGTAAAATGTTGTATTAAAATGAATATTAACTTTTTAAAACTGATTTTTGACAAAATTGTTAGATAAATTTAATTTTTTTTAATTAGATAGGGTGTATGTGTGTGAATCAATGTAATTAAGAATATTTGTTTTAAAAATATACTATAAAGATTAACTGGTTTAACAAAATTATTGTACGAAGAAAAAAATGTTTTTTAAGCATTTGATGAACAAAAATTGTAAAATATTTAAACAACTGTACTGTAGTGCATCTTCATTAAAAATTAAGCAAGGGTTGTTTATTATAATAAGTAATTCCTTGTCATAAATATTCGCCCATTTATTGTAATAAAGTATTGTTCGAAGTATTCCTTTTTGTCTTAATATAAATATAAATGAGATTACTCTCATATTTTATTATTTTGAAACTAATGTATTCTGTAATTTTTTTAAATAGTTTCAAATAAATATATAAACGCTAAGAATTGTTTTAATACCCTGTATAACAATTTATTTAATTTCGATACTACTAGCGCCATCCTATGAGTAGAAGCTCAACTATAGTTCAAAATGCAGGAAGAAACCTGCCGTTAAATTGCGTCCATATACGAGGGTAAATCAGGAAATAATAAAATATACCTACTGATACTTATGCTCTCCTGGTACCAAAATCGGAAATTTCGAAAAATTTTAAATTTCTTCGTATACGGGGGTAAATCAGGAAATTTTTGGATAATTAAAAAATTGGAAATTTCGAACATTTTTAATAAAGTTACATATACGAGGGTAAATCAGGAACTTATTTTACATACCTCCTGCAACTTATGCTCTCCTGGTACAAAAATCGGAAATTTTGAGAATCTATATACGGGGGTCAATCAGAAAATAAATGGAAATTATTAAAAGAATCCTATTTTTAAATAAAACACCGCAAATAATGAAGACTTATTTATTTGTTGTATGTTAGGTAATTTAACACAATCTATGTACAACGAATTATTTAATAAAAATTTATTCAGAATCCTTACAAACTCATAAATTATACTAACAATAGAAAGAACAAGTATTTTCATACAAATGAATCAGCCTAATTAATAGAAATTATTACCTGTTAAAAAAATTGAATTTGTCTAACAATTTTGCTAGAATTCAATTTTGAAAAGTTTTTATTCATATTAATAGTACATTTTAATAAAGCAAATGCCCGATAATAAAAGAAATTCAAAAAAGAAAAGCAACAGTCACAAAATTACAATGAAATACAGTAAAAAAACAATTTTTTCATATTCATATGTCTATTATTTGAAAGTTAATATGCTCAATAAAACTAACTGCAGCAAATACTAATAGCTTACATACTAGGAGTCCGATGGATGTCCTATGACACGGCTTACCGGGAAGGCCTACTCAATCAGTGTTGGTCATTAATCAATTAAAATTTGAATCAATCAATTAATTGATTAAAAAATTAGCTGTGATTAATTTAATTGCACGTTGCAAATAATTTAATTGAATTAATCTATATTAATTGTATCTTGCAATTAAATCAATTGCGAAGAAAACAACTAACAATTATCTTGCTTTGATACAAACAAACACATTAATTTGACTTGATATATAAAAATGTTTAATTAAACGTATCAAAACTATCAATAATTAATTATTTTAAATGGGGGTTTCCACAATCACAAAACTGGCAATTAACAATAAATCAATTGTTAATTTTCAATTGTTCAACAATTAAATTTTGCCAACACCGTGGACCGCGTAAGGAACGTGTATAAATACTTTAAAAAGAACAAGTAATAAGCTAAGGCCAGGCGAAGTCGTTCGGGAAGACCTTCCCTTCTTCTAGCTGGCTACATAAAAAAAAAAGACATGCAAACATGGGATCCTCTTTGTCTTCTTCAGCATAGATCTGAAACAGATACAAGTGGTAACAAATTACTAACAAGTACGTCATATGTTATTATTAAATGTATTAAATATGGTATTTATTCTCACCTGTTCTTTAATGTTCAAAGGTAAACAACAGCAAACAAATTACAGGAAAACTACCATTACAGACTATCAGACCATTTCTTGAAATAGTTTTATTAATTGGTTGTTCCATTTCAGTAAGATCGACATTAATTTAATGTGCATTCATTTGAGGGATAAACTACACAAAAGACGAAAGAAAAAATGAATTAATGACACGATAAAAAAACACCTAAAATATTAGAATTGTTATATATCCCACTTTTCACAACTTTCGATAATATTTTATAAATTTAAGTCTACATATAATGTAGATATGAAGGTACTAAATCTTTCGCATTTTGAAATGACAAAAGAATATAAATAAAGAAGTCTATTTGAAATAAACATAAAAAAGCAAAAATAAAGCTACCATAAGCTACTTTTTGTTATTATACTCTTACAGAACAAAAGAAGCCACATGTTATAAAGTTTTGAAAATCTCCAACCGAGAATTGAAAGTTAACGTACCTAGTTTTAAATTCAACAGAACAAACGGAAGTCAAACGACATATAAACTACAATATATTCTCTATTCTTAACATAACATGTTACTGAAGGAATATATTATTACCTTAATTAATTGTGCGATTCTCCAACGGGAAAAACATAACGAATAAAACGTAAGAAATCCACCCCATTGCGAGGATTTGCCGGAGTAACTATCATTCAATTCATAGTTCACCTGGGCAAAAATAAGAAGACGATTCAAGGACACCATTAAATAATTGAGGTATGAAACAAATTAAATAAAAAATACTATAATGGCAAAAATGAATCAATAACGCTATAAAATAAACGAGATATAAACACATGGAATATTAGAATTGTTATATATCACACTTTTCACAAGTTTCGATAAAATTTTATACATTTAGGTATACACAGAATGTAAATACGAAAATACTAAATCTTTCACATTTTGAAATGACAAAAGAACATAGATAAAAGAAGTCTGTTTGAGAAAAACATAAAAAAAGCAAAAAAGTTACTATACTATTGTTTTTGTTATTATACTCTTACAACAAAGTTATGATTCCCATTAAAAAAAAACAGAACTAAGTGCCTCAAGAACATGAGTCGTTTCCTTTTTTTTTTTTTAATTTAGCAAAGTTTTATTTATAACTTAAAATAGTTACCTAGTTTCCCTATACCAACATTGAATTTGGGCCACCCTGTACATCATCAACTTAGTCTGAGATATAGAGATAATTAATTCATTCTCACCTTAATGAAGTGCAGAATATTCCAAAGTGAAAAGCTGTGAATTACAGGAAAAACTATTATTGCAGACTGATAGGCCATTTTCAAAAAATCCTTTGATGTGCTGATGCATCCTTTCAGTAGGATCAAAATGAACTTCAATGTGCTCTCATTTAACATCTAATCTACCGAATAAGACAAAACTGAATCAATAACGCTATTAAATAAACGAGACATAAGCTATAATATATTTTCTATTCTTAAAATAACATATTACTTAAGGAATGTATTCTTACCTTAATTATTTGTGCGATGCTCCAAGTCCAAAAAGAAAGAATAAAACGTAGGAAATAAACCCCATTATGTACAAGGATTTGGAAACGAAGTACATAATTCGTAATTCACCGTTTAAGCTATGCAAAAAAAAAAAAAAAAAAGGCGATTCAAGAACACAATGAAATGAGACATGAAACAAATTAAATACAGAATACCATAATGGCAAAAAAATCAATCTCTATTAAATAAACGAGATATAAACTACAGTATATTTTCTATTCTCAAAATAACTCAAGGAATATATTCCTACCTTAATTAATTGTGCGAATAAAACGTATCAAATCAACCCCAACGAGAGGATTTACTGGAGGACTGAACGAAGTAACGATCATTCAATTCGTAATTCACTGTTTAACCTGTGCAAAAAATAGAAGACACTTGAATTGACTTGAATACTATTTAATAAATAAATAAATACCAAAATAACAATCCCAACCACAAATTATGTTGAATTATGTCAAGACTAATAATCATAGATGCCATGTGATGCCATGCGCATGATTCTATACCATTAGATAATACGTATTTCGTAAACATAGATATTTGTAAAAGGTAGAACTATAGATACATATCTATATATCCATCCGAATCAAAGGAGTTTTCACTTCAGATGAACCTGTTTTCGTGTGAAATATTTTTCTTGAGTTAAATTGTGTTACTTACGATTAGTACGATCAATAAGTATTGAAAATCTTGAGTAAAGGGCTCTTTTAAAAATGAACGTTAGTTTACTTAATTTTAAATGAACAAAAAGACGAACGAATAATTTTTATAATAAAACAATAAACAAACATTTAACTAAAAAGAAAAAATACTCAATGAGCCTGTGACGACCAGTGAACTCTAGTAGCTACAAAGTAGTATTTAATTCACTGGTAATGATTAAAGTTCAGTTTAGTTTTTAGAATTACAAAGTTTTTATTTTAGGGGAAATTTTTCTAGAGGTTAGCGATCCTGAGGACCGTTTTACAAATCATTACAAATATTCTATGAGCCGATCATTGCCGATCATAACCTCACATAACCAATAATAATCAGAAACTTATTATTAAGAATTACGTAAATTTAATGTAGTACTTATTCAGTAGCTGCAGCATAAAAATTGAACACAAACTATTTTCAGTCATTTGACGAACAAAAATGAGGGTCTTGTCTTTTTTGTATGCGGCCCGGAAGAACCCCACAGAGCCCGTGCCCTTTCAAGAGATATTGCCCTTAAAACTGAAATCTACAGTTTCTGGCAAGGGTGACAAAACTAAAGAAGTGTGTTGTCTGTATGAAATGTCCCTTTTATTCGCATGTCTAAAATCTAATGATTTTAATGAAGGTTTGTGTCCCAGAGAAATAGAAGCGTTTCAAAAATGTTACACTGAAAGCACAAAAAAGAAGATAATAAAAAAGGAAAAAGAAACGAAAGGTATACTGACTCCCGGCGAAACTAATTTAAGCCACAAGCAACTCAATATGCTTTTAAAGACTATGCCTAACATAAAATAGGTTGTTAGTTCTAATTATTGTACAGTGTTTTAGTTGTAATTGTGATAATAAATAATTACTTTAGAAAAACAGACCGTTTTTTTTTCTGTTTGAAGAATGATAAGATAAAGTCCCAGATATAATTAATTAATAAATTAAGTTGAATTATTAATTATTGGCCCAATATTGGTACAAGTTTAGTTACAAAAAAGAATTTTCGGCACAATTTTTTTCTCTTTTATTAATCTATTAAAACTCAAAGCAAACTATGACCTAAAAATTCCTCAGACAATTTTTTATTTTATTTGATTTTATTAGTCTAAAAATCGTTATAAGAATCGTACAGCGTCGGTTTGTTATGCTATGTAATTCAAATTATAATGAATCTACACAAATAAAATAATTAAATTCATTGAAGAAATTTTTGAGGATTTCATACACGAGTTTAAGTGGGCCAGAGTTCTGTTACTCTTAAATTAAGAGTTTTTGGAAAGTAGGCAAGTGTTTAAATATTTCAAGAACGATTACAAATTTAGGCGATTCCATAAACTTTTCAAAGACCCTGTATATAAAATCTTTTGACTTACATGTGTAATCTCCGTACGTTCTGGCACTTGGACGTGAAACCCGGATACCTCAAGTAAGACTTCCCAAAAGGAGAATGTCCTTTCCGCTTCTAGGATAGGGCAGTCGAAAGATCGGAACATTTGTAGGGATATGAATAGCTTATTCTTCCTAGTCTTGTTTAAGATGAATATTTTGTAAATTAATATACTTGTTTGTTCCAAAAAAAAATTTAATAACCGCTTCTTAAATTTGATGTTAGGCACTTGTCCAAAAATTACGTACATAATCAATAAATAGATAAAGGTGTTTAGTTATTATTCAAGGTAATTGGCAGGAGCTATTTCTAAAAATAATTGTATACACTAACGTAATGATGCAAAAAAATAATACATCAATATATTAAATGTATGAGTAAACTATTATTTGTTAATATGAACGAGCAAAACGATGACGAGAATTTTGAAAATAAAATTTTATGTTTTTATATTGATAATGACTGGCAAGGTATATTGAATATCGACATTGACCATTATGGTATACAAAATGCCAGAAAATTAATGTGGGCCTGGCCTTCTGAACAAGAATTGCATTTTATTGGAAATTTAATATCAGAGAAAAAACTAAAAGGTATTGTATCAATTGGATGCGGATGCGGTCTCTTTGAATGGTTATTAAAAAAATGTACAGGTAAGTACAAGAATTATTAACAGACAACTTAAGTACGAATGTTACCTTTTAGGTATAAACGTACGGGGCATCGAAGTAAATGAACCGTGGTGGAAAAGTAGGTATAGCGGAACTAAATTCATTCCCTTAAATTTTCCTAAACTACTACCGTTAACAGAATTTTTCAATAAAGACGAAGCACTGTTATTTTGTTATTTTAACGACGAACGAGCTTTTCAAAAATATGTAACAGCCTATGAGGGCAATTTAATATTCATTGTGGGCCCCAATAAAGGACACCACATTTACACAAACCCGGATCCAATAAACCCAAAATTTAGTTTACAGGATGATTGGCAAATGATCAAGTTAAAACAATTTAAAAATGGTATCAATGTTGTGTCTGCATTTGAGAAGGTAACAAAATAAAAAGGTTCACGCTTTACTTACATATTTCTTTTTCATTTTTTGTTCAATTGTACAATTCTTCTACAGACAAAAGGACAGTCTTTTGATGCATTTTAGAGACGTGCGTTAGGAACATGTCCTTATTAACGGTGCGAAACTGGCAATCTGAACATGAGAAGAGTAAATTTTTTTCCAGGCCTGGATGTTTTGTTTTTAGGTGCACTTTGTATGTACTGCTCTGTATACAGGCGTAATCACAGTATGTGCATTTGTATGGTTTTTGTCCAGTGTGCCTTAGTTTATGCCTGCGCAGAGAATTGTGGTCAGCTGTTGTGTAACTGCAGTGCTCACAACAAAACGGTTTTTCTCCTGAAAACATCCAAACTAGGTATAGTTTTATCCACAATATTCATAAATTTTTAACAAATAAAAGGTAAATATGTATATGGATAATCATATCAAATATATCAATACTTTGGGAATCATTTTTGTATCATATAAAAATAACTCACTCAAATTTCGGCTTTTCTTGTTGAACAGTTTTTGAGCTATTAAAAATAACTTTTAAAATCAAAAGTAAAAACTAACCAACAGTCATTTTTCCTTGAATACACATTTTTTTTTTAATATATTTAAAAAATTTAAAATCAAGTTTAATTCAACAATTAATAAAATAATTTTTTTAACTGTATTTTTAAAACATGCAATCATCATTTATTTTATTCACAATGTTTCATCAAATAGAAAAAAACTGAAAATATTCCTGGGAATGAAAAGGTATAAGTTTTCTGAATTGCATGTTTTCAAAAACACAACTACTCAAGGTAAAGAACTGACATTTTGGGAAGATCATTTAAATATGATACAAAAATGTAGATAAAAAAAGCTGCAGGGACAGATTGAGCATACTTATGGCTGTGTGCCATTTCTGAATAAAATAACAGATACAATTTACCTGTATGCTGACGCATATGCATTCTTAGGGAACTTTTTGATGCTCCTTTATAACCACAGTAGCTGCAAAGGAAAGGTTTCAGTTTCTTATGAACACTGTCCATGTGAATCCGTAACTGTCTCCTATCAGAAAACATCTTATTGCATTCAGCACATAACTGTATGGTTTTGCTTAAAAAATCCTTATGTTTCACTTTGTGGTTTCTCAATTGCTTAGGATTCTTGAATCCTTTATTGCATGAGTCACAAACGAATGGTTTTGCTTCACTGTGAATGGGCCGGTGGATGTTATTTAACTTTCCTAAACTAAATGTTTTATAATCACATTTGTCACAAGCATATAATTCCATATCAATTTTATGAATTCTCCATAAATGTCCAGTTAAAGGTTTCCACCATGAGAAAATTTGTTCACACTCCAAACATTTAAAACCACTTTCTATGTGACACTTTATGTGATAAAACATTTTTGTAGGATCATGTAAGAAAACTTTACATGTAGGTATTTCACATTTACGGATCATGCTTTGCTCATCTTGGGATGGTATACTTTGCCTTTTTACATCTTTACTTAATGTTATTCTTTCTACATTTTGACAATCTTTTTTGAAATGTAATGGTTCCACTATATTAACACTTGACAAATTAGGACTTAATAACATTAACTCTTCATTTTCTACTGGTGTTGTACTTTTATCAATATTATCAATGTCTGGTACAAAAACATCTGTATTTGGATAGATAGTGTTACTTACAGTGTACAAGTTTCCTTGAGATAATTTCACTTGGTCTCTTAATCCTGCACTATCATTCCTTTTTTTGCTATAATCCGCATTGCTCTTCTTTGCATAATATAACACAGCTTGTAATATTTTCTTCACATCACTATTTCCCACTTGGTGATCATATATTAAATGGGACCGAAGAGACATTTTGTGAAAGAATGTATTTGAGCATGCAGGGCATTTAAATGTGACCTGTTTAAATACAGCATTTGTTTTATGAGTGCTCTCTAAATGTTCTGTTATTTTAGTAGTCTTTGTACACAAAAATGGACACAGATTACAGACAAAATACAGCATGTCTTCATATTTTTCATTATTCCGTAACTTTTTAGGTTTTTTACATGTCACTGTTCCTTTAATAGGACAACTGCTATTTTCCTTTGTTAACATGCGAATTAGATTTTCTTCAGTAGGAATACTTTTACACACATCCTTTTCTTTACAATCTTCCAATGTTTCTATATTTATATCAAGAGGTTTCTTAATGTTGTTTACATCTCCATTACAATTTACATTGGACAAAAAGGAAGTTACATTTGATGTATCAATTTCTTGAAGACATTCCTACAAAAAATGCGTTAATATTATCGAAACTATATAAACTGCAAAAAATACGATTACCTCGTGAATCAATGGCAAGTCTACATTCGTACTCCAAAGAACACCTCCTGTTTGCTCTGTCTTCATTTTCTATTACTACTTCGTTCCAAAATAATATAAAACAATTCTACACACTTATAATTAGACATCAAAGGAAAATTTAATATTTTTCAAAACAGAATTTTTAATGAACATGAACCAAGACACGACCTTGACAAATTTGACATAATGTTAACATAATCGATATAAGCAACCATAGATACGAGAGAGATTTAAAATGAGTTGAAACATAAGCCGCGTTCCATTTACATCTGAAGTGAGAATATCACATTACTGACATGCAAGAATCTCACCTCACTGGCACATAATCACACTATAGCCATTTTTATTCAAGAATGTACTAAAAGGTTGTGTTTCAAGAGAAAATAAGGAAATAAAAATTCTAAGTTAAACCTAACTTTACCATCTATGTGTAAAAGGAACGCAGCTATATTGTTCTTTTAACTGTCTATGATTGCCTATAACCTAACCCAAAATCTAACCTAACTTGATGTTAAATGAAGTGTTGAATGATTTTATTTTTTTTAAATATAAAACTGCTGTTGATAACTGTAATCTAAAATGACTGCGTTTGAAGGTATTTTAAAGTAGATTTACCTATTTGTATCGGTACTACTTAATTTTATAATTTCTTTTTTGAAGAGTTTGGCGTTTTACCGGAAATCGCAAAAGCAATAGAGGAGTTAGATTGGACGTAAGTTATACCTACAAGAGAAACACGAATGCAAATAATACAGAATATTTCAGTTTGCCAACAGATATACAAGCAGAGGGTATTCCATTGGTTCTAGGAGGTGGTGATGTTCTAATGGCTGCAGAAACTGGTAGTGGTAAAACAGCAGCATTCTGTCTTCCTATTATACAAATTGTATGGGAAACACTGAAGGACATAGAGTCAGGGAAAGCCACCAAAGTCTCAACATTGACTTGTCAGTAAAATTTCAATTATTGTTTAACATGTAATAACAGATTTTGTGTTTTTTTGTTAGCACCTCCATGGACTATGTCTGTTATTGACAGAGGAAATGCCTTTGCAGTTGATCCTACAGGTTTAAGAGTCCAGTCTCGAGAACAGCGTGAATGGCATGGAGGCAGATGTACTCGTGGTGTTCAAGGAAGTGGAAAATGGGGTTACGAAGTTATAGTCAACGATGAGGGGTTGTGTAGAGTCGGCTGGTCTACTTTAGAAGCTTCTTTGGATCTTGGGACTGATAGGTATTAAAATAACTATTGCCTCAACTAAAAATTTAGATGTAATTAAGCCCTGCCTTTCTATTAGGCCTATGCAGAATAATTCTTGTAATTAAACATTCTAGAATGTTGTAAAACTTTCTCTAACCTTTTGGAACATTGTAGAACATATTTTTGAACATCTTAAATAGTTCTTGAAAATCCTAGAACATATTGAATTATTTTGTAGATCATTTCTAAACATTCCAAATCTTTGTCCAAAAATCTGAAGTATTCTAGATCATTTTCAAAAAAATTAGAACATTCTGAAACATTTCAAACTGTTTTCAAATAGTCTCGAATACTCGAATAGTTTGATAGAAAATTTTTAATATACCCATCTGTTATTTTCAAACACTGTATGCCTCATCATTTTTGATTTGATTTGTACGAAATATAATGTGTTACAAAAAAGGTAAGGTCCCACAGAAAAACCTCTTAACTTTTTATAACATACATTAATTTGCATTCAATAAAAATGAGGTCAATTTTAGATTTGGATTTGGTTTTGGTGGTACAGGAAAAAAGTCAAACAATAAACAATTTGATAACTATGGAGAACCATTTGGAAAAAGTGATGTTATAACATGCCTTTTAGACTTGGATAAAGGAGAAATTGCATTCTTAAAAAATGGTGTTCATTTGGGTGTTGCCTTTACAATTGACAAACAGCTTAGAAATTCTGTCCTCTTCCCTGCTGTAGTTTTAAAGGTAAAATATGAGTTTATAAGTAATTTTTACTAAGAATTGGTATTTTCAGAATGCAGAAACAGGATTAAACTTTGGAACCACGCCATTTAAGTATAATTTGCCTGATGGATTTTCTCCTATTTCTTCAGCTCCAAAGGATATCATTGTCATCAATACAAACGGCGATTCATCTTCAGACAGTAACAAAAGCATGAAAAATGCAAAAAAATCTCCTTATGCCATAATAATTGAGGTAATGAATTATTTATTTGACATAATTTTTCACTTTACGGTATAATGGGGTCATTTTAGCCTTCTAGAGAACTTGCTGAACAAACATGTACTCAAATAAAAAATTTCAAAAAGTATTTGGAAAACCCTAAAGTTAGAGAGTTGCTTGTAATAGGTGGAATTAATATTAAAGATCAAATTTATGCTTTACAAAATGACGGAGTAGATATTATTGTGGGAACACCCGGCAGACTAGAGGACCTTATTCAAGGAGGTAATTTACTCTTTGTTTCTAAAAGTACTTAATTATTAATGTGACGAAAAATTTCAGGGTATTTATCTCTGGCGAATTGTCGATTTTTCGTATTAGACGAGGCAGACGGACTGTTAAAACAGGGCTACACCGAACTAATTGAAAGACTCCATCGTCAAATGCCAAAAGTGACGACTGACGGTCGAAGACTACAAATGATCGTTTGCAGTGCTACACTACATGCATTTGAAGTAAAAAAGATGGCAGTAAGTTATCGTCCAGAATAATAACAAACCGCGAATCAAAAGTTTTTGATTTTTTACAGGAAAAGCTTATGTATTTCCCGACTTGGATCGACTTAAAAGGAGAAGACGCCGTACCGGAAACAGTTCACCACGTCATAGTTAACGTAAATCCACAAAAAGATCGGAGTTGGTGTAATTTACGTAAGCACATTCAAACCGACGGGGTACGTAATATGGGAAGTTTAGTTATCTCGTAAATTTATTCATTTATTGATTAGGTTCATGGTCAGGACAATATCCGTCCCGGTATGAACACTCCCGAAGCACTGAGCGAGGCTGTTAAATTACTAAAGGGTGAATATGTGATAAAAGCCATTGATGAACACAAGATGGACCGAGCGATTATTTTTTGTCGTACAAAACTAGACTGCGACAATTTAGAACGCTATTTTAAGCAAATAGACGCTAAAAAATATTCCTGTGTTTGTTTACACGGAGATCGGAAGCCACACGAACGCAAATCTAATCTTGAAGCGTTTAAAAAAGAACAGGTCAAATTTTTGATCTGTACCGATGTAGCCGCAAGAGGCATCGATATTACGGGACTGCCATTTAGTAAGTAAAATAGTTTTTTATTTGATGTCTTTTATATCAACATAAATTTTTTTTTTCTTTGCAGTGATTAATGTCACCCTTCCTGATGAAAAATCTAACTATGTGCATAGAATCGGGCGTGTTGGCAGAGCTGAACGAATGGGTCTTGCAATCAGTTTAGTTAGCACCGTACCCGAAAAGGTTAATATTAGCGACTTGCGAATATTGGAATAATTTGAATTTTTTAAATCGAACACACGAATTTTTTAATAATTGGAACAATGATCGCGTAATTCTAATAATTGTGAATAGTTAATTGATACTTTCGAATCATTAAATGATTATTTGATTGTTAAATGGAACCGATACCTTCCTATCTAACGTGTTCATTTTAATTAGGTTTGGTATCACGGAGAATGGTGTAAGACGAGAGGTCGCAACTGTTGGAATACAAGATTAACAGATGAAGGTGGCTGTTGTATATGGTACAACGAAATGCAGGTCTTTAAAATTTATTTTCCTACAAATACTGTATAATTTATAAGTGTTTACCTATTACAGACTACTAATCGTATTAATTTTGTTTGTTTTAAAGTATTTGGCTGACATCGAAGAGCATTTAAATATAACTATTCAACAAATCGAACCGGATATGAAAGTACCTTGCGATGAATTCGATGGAAAAGTGGTTTATGGACAGAAAAGGAAATTAACAGGCTCGGCCTATCAAACACACACTGTCCAAATGGCTCCCGTCGTTAAGGAACTGGCCAAACTTGAAAGCCAAGCGCAAATTATTTTTTTGAAAAGGCATTATTTAAAAATATGCCGTAGAGTTTAAATTAATTTTATTTGTCATATGTAACCGTTCTAATGTAAATGAAAATTAGTTTTAGTAATGTGCTGTTGCTTGCTTTGTGAATAAAAAGTTTAATGAAACTTCTTTTTTTAATATGAATGAATTATCAATTTGAATTAACAAAAAAATTATATAAAAAGAGGTAAAAGGTTTATTATATTAACTTATCGTGAAACGACAATACAATAAAATAAAATATAGGTATCTAATTTTTTATCAAGTTCCCGTTTTGATTCTTCAACAACGAACGAATATTTTCTAATTATTATCATCTATTAAAATACAAAAAACAACACATTTTCCTAAAAAAAAAAATTATTACAGATTTGTGTAGAAATCAAACGAAAAACCATAAACATCAACTCGATTTGAATTTTAGTTTTTTTTTTAATTAGTCCGAGCGATACAGCGAAAAAAGGTATTTTGCATTAAAATTTATTAGCAAACCAGTCATGCTATCATTTTGTATTATAGTTGATAACGATTATAACTGCATTAAATTTTATAAATACGTCAAACAACGATATGTCAAAACTTACATGAACATCTTAAAAATATAACTAGCAATAAAGTACGTAAAAATAAGAGCGCAGAATACATTCAATTCGACGAAAAAAAAAAAAAACATTTTGACCTTTTTTTGTGCTTATAAAATTAATCGGACGCAATAGCTGTTGTAATATATATTTTTATGGTCTATCAAATAATAGCAGTCAGTTTGCCGTTAAATTTTTATGCACGAAAAAAAGTGTATATTACTTGGACTAAATAACGTACAGGTTCAACGATATCAGATATTCAGAGGGAAAGAAAACGATTTCTAACTGTTAAAAGGAACAAATGACTTGTAACATTACTTACCGATTAGTTTAGTTGCTGTCTGAATCAAAGTTAAAGGGACGTGAATACCACAAGTTCGAATTCTCCTTCTTGACGATAACACTTCGTAAACGGCCGCGACTTGGGCCCGGATTCGATCCCGATTCTACAGTCATCTCCGGTTGTGAATTTTGTGGTTTATTGTTGTAAATTGGTTCAGTATAATCACCATTAGCAGTTCCTTCGTCGTTGGCACAGTAATTGGAACAATAATCCTCGCCATAGAGCGACGCCAAGAGCTGACGGTGATGCGTCGTGGGCTGTACGACATTATTTTGATCAACAGTCGCATATCCATTCTTACGATAATCATAAAAATCGTCACATTCCAGATTGGAAGTGGGAGGTATGGGGCTTTTCAGATCAACTGAGATATTTTCTAAGGGCGGAGTGTAACTGGGACTTGGAGAAGTAGCCAAGTTGTTGTTTTGTGTCGTTTCAGAAGAGGTAAAATTCGGATACAAATGGTCACTGTTATCCATAACTGCAACCGGATTATATTCGGCTTTGTTACGATTATCTGGAGTTGCTTTTAAGTAGCTTCGATTAGTTTCTTTTTTTTTGTGATTCCGTTTTCCAACCTCTTTAGTTTTCTTTGGTCGTAACTTGGATCTGTACGAGTTTTCCTGGTGTTGATCGCTACTGCGATTCTTTCGCTTTTTACTCGATGTACCATCGCCTGAATCAGTCACCTTATAGTACGAATGTTGATGAAGTTTCGATTTCCGTAGTCTCATGCGCAATTTGTACTTTCTGTATTTCATTTTACGTCTATAAACTTCCTCAAGACTGGTGCTTGAACAACTGCCACTGCTTGAACTGCTTGTGCTAGTGCTGGTAGTGCTGCTGCTACTACTTGTACTTCTCGAAGACGACGTCGATGACGACCTGGTTCGTTTACGTTTTCTTTTTAAATTGCTACTTTTCTCCCTACTTTGACGTTTTCTTTTCAGTCTTAATTTCAATGGCAATGTCGGTTTACTGGTAACAGCATTGTCGTTATCGCTGGCAGATGAAGATGTTGCAGTGGACAGAGACGTTTTAATCTGTCTATTGCTGCTGGTGGTCAAAGGGCTGTTGTCGGAATTTGAATCCGATTCGCCTGCCAAATCCACAATCTCCGGAGGCGTTGGTTCTCGTATGATCACGTCCGAATCTCGACTCGAGTCCGAATTGATTTCGATTACTTCAATCGTGGGTCTACGAAATGGATTGTTTTCGGCTGTAACTGGCTGCGTCTCATTAACAATAGCCACGTCGCTATCCGATTCGTAATCGCTAACGGAAAAAGTGGGAGACTCTGGTCTGTCTGTGTACATGACATGCCTGTCATAACCGATCATATCAAACGGCGAACGCATAAAATTGTAAAATTCGTGTATGAAATGATCCGTTTTTTCGTCTAGATACTCGGTAAGTAAGTTCCGGAAGTGTCGACTCCGTATATGATGACGTAACAGATGTTCCATGATTACGTCAACCAAATACATCACATGCTGCGTATTTTCGTTAAGCAATGCGTTCAGTTCTCGATTTAACCAAGGAACAAGGCGATTGCGCGCAATTGGATTTTCTCTGTAACAAAAGAGTTTTTTTGTTAGTAATAATAATAATAAGAGAGTTAAAAGGACTTTATGTTGTAGTTATTATTATTAATTAATTTCTAAAATATACCTGAAAAAGCTGGGGCTAATATTTCGATATTGCCCTGTTATGTCAGGCGGTGCATACACCCATAAATTCTGTGCATAAATGGATCTCCTAAAACTTGTAGAAGAACTGGCTCTAGAAAAAAAAATTGAATAAGTACTTTTATAATTATTAATTGGTTATTTATATATAATAACACACACATATAGGTATTTATAATTAAATATGTTAACTCATTAAAAATTCTTGAAATATACAAATCAAAAGACTTTCAAATCTAGTTTTAGAACATATATAACTAAATACTTTCAATTGTGGAAGTAGTTACATGTTAAAAACTTATACATAATGAAAAGAAAGTAAAAAATATATCGAATACAATCACTACATATTTGTTTCCCTAAATCTCATCTTCTTCAGATGAAGATTGTCATTTTGCAATTAATTACTAGTGATTGTATTTAATATATTGCTTGAAACTTTGGTAGTTTTACATTCTTCTCATAATTACTGAAACCCTTAAAATATACCAATGCATTATACTTTCACATATTTGTACAAATAATTTGTACATTTAAATCGTTTAATTTTTTGTTTTATCTTGCCTGAACAGATTTCTCATAACTAACTCTGTAGGCTACATAAATATACATACTACGGTGATAAATTGCGTTATGTTTATAGAGTAAAAAGATAAAGTTGGTTAAGAAAAATCATTACTTATTAATTTAAATATTTTATATATATTAAGATAATGAATTAATAATAATATAGGAATGCAATTGAATCTACATATTTATAGATACCAACAATAAGATAGGATGAAGATACTCACCGTCTTGATATTGTTCCAGGTATATAAAAATTGTTTGTTAAGGGATGCGATAGAAGCATTTGTTGAATAGCCAGTTCACCTCTTGGATCAACAGTGAATGTAGTCCTGCATTCATAAAATACATTTATTATACTTAGAACTATCAAACAAAACAAAAAGGATGTTACCTGAATTGAAAATGCCTAGGAGGTGCAGGAGGAATAAAAAGAAATGGGTTGTTATGTACATTTGGTTCTTCTGAAGATAGATCAGGCCTTGTTATAATATGTTCATCATATTCACTATTTGATTTTATATTATGAATTATTGATTTAAAAGCTTGTTTACAAAGAGGACACTCTGCTTTTACCTGTAATACTCGAATAAATAATAATGACACTACGAATAAAACTTTCAAATGTTACCTTTGACCATTTTAAAAGGCATGTAAAACAGAATTGATGCATACAAGAGTTTGAGTAACATTTGTTGGTGCAAGTTCCTAAACAAATGGCACATTTTGGTGGAGGACTTGCTGAGGAAGGACGACAAGTTACTGGAGAACCAACTTCCGCCATTTCGATTTTATTGTAATAACGGATTAATAATTTCGCTTGCTTAACTTTGTATCAGAAAACATTTGAAAAACATTTTGAATACTAGCATTATATGTAAAACGCTTTTACCCGAAAACAAATTAAACACATTTGGTTACTGATTTAAATTTATCTTGTAAGTTTTTATTTATATAACCCAGCGTTAACAATCACATACGAAAACACACTACTAAATCAAAACGGATTTAACCATTTTCTAATTGCTTTTAATAAGAAAATTAAACTAATAAACCAACTTTGTGCAATAAGTTGCCAAAGTTACTTGTCAATCGCTTGTGATCGCTTGTCACCAAAGACCTTGAAACCTTGATACTTTTTGATACTCATAGAATTTGGATTTTGGATCAATATGATTTGCTTTTTTTGATTAAGATGATTTAAATTGCGATCACAAAGTTTGCATAATATAACAAAATTCTGAAAATTATGATATTTATAGCAAATATACGAGCATCTTTGTAAACCCTAGTTCATACAATATGGTAGATTAAACCCATGATTTTAACTAGTGGGCTTAAGCCGGCTTAAGCATTACTAATTTTATTTATTGATATTACTGTATGTTGTTATTTGTTTTATTTTAAACAATTTCTGTTTTAATTTTAACAATTTTTGATTTTTATTGTTCTGAGAGGGTAAGAATGTGAGGTTATATTAGGTTAGGTTGAACATCGAACGACCAATAAAATATGTGTATTTAATTCACAATGTTGTATGAACTACCATTTACGAACACCATAGTAGATCGCATTTAATATAAAATAAAAACGTATTTTTAGATTAAAATTTTATGTACGGATATCTGAAATAGATACTTATTTCAATATGCGATAATATAAGACGAAAGAGTTTTTAAATTAAATTTGCCGCGTCATATTTGGATGACTTCATTACCATAGAAACATAGATAGACCAGATAAGGATATCATAGAAATCATTGGCTGTGTCCGCAAGATAAATCATAAAAGATCATAAATGTTAACTTTTGTCTATGGTCAACTTGCAGTCCATAGACAATTGCAGTCCCTTGCTCAACCTCAAAACCAAACATCGTAAGAATAATTTTTTTGCGAATAATTAATATTACATACACATTATTATGTATCATTAATACGTTTATGTACTTTTTTTTTACGGTCCACAGTAAGTTTCTTTAATAATGTCTTCGGAAGAAAGAAATGTGAACGATACTCTTATTAAAATGATAACTAACCTCAATCCTAAAATAAAAACCGAAATTGGAGAATTTCGTTATGATAACACTCCGTTAAAAAGAAGTTTAAGTGCCGGTAGTTCTGACGACGATTCTCCTATTAAAAAGCACAGGAGAATATCAGTTTCATCAAACAGTTTGAATACAAGTTATTTGGTATCTCCCCATGAAGCTAGAAGATTAAGAGCTGATTTAATTGAAGCGAGAAATACTATAAGAGATCTTGAAAATAGAATTCAACATATGCACAGTGTTCGTAAAGAAATGCAAATTATGTTTGATAATGAAACCAAGGGTTTAAAACTACAACATGAACATGATAGAAAAACGATAGAAGATTTGGAATCACAACTGCAAACTGTTAGGAAAAGAGAAGTGTCTGCAAAAAACGAAATAAGTGATGTTAGTATATATACACACACATGAAATTAGTAGTGCTTATCTTATTAGTAAGTAATAGTTATGTTTATTACCATTTAGCTGAAAAGAAACTACGAATCATTAAAGAATGAATCCGAATCAACAATAATGAAATTAGAGAAGCAATTGAATGATATCAAAACATCTAATAAATACATGGAAGAGGAGGATGAGGAAAAGATTATTAAGTTGCAAACAAAAAATGAAGAATTAGTTATTATTTTGGAAGCAGCACAACAAGATGCTGAGGCACATAAAAAACTTGTAGTTGAATTAGGTATAGGCAATTTTAACTATTCATGTAAATCGTAAAATTAATGCTTTGTTTTTTAGAGAAACAGTTAATGTCAAAAAATGAAATAGAAAGAGAACTTGAGAAAAAACAACAAGCTCTACTGAAAGTAACTTTGCAGTTAAAAGATCTTGAATATGTTAAAGACAACTATGCAGAATATCAACAACTTACAAAAGTTTGTTGCTTTCTTATTTCACAAATGCATGTGTATTTTATTAACATCTTTTTATAGGCACAACTTCATAAACTTAACAATTACAATGCAATGGAAAAAGAGAACCAGCAGTTAAAAGAAGAAAATAAAAGAATTAAAGATGATATCTGTAATAAACTTCTTTTGGAAGAAGAGGTCCACGATTTGAGAAATCGTTTAGTGAAATACAAGGACCAAGAGCAAACATTAGCTTCATTACAAGTACTATAAATTGTTGTATGTATATAATAACGTTACTCATTAATAAATTTCTAGGCAACAATGGTTCAAAAAGAAGTTTTTCTAAATGAATGGAAAACTTTGGCTAGATCTATTTGTGAAACTTCATGGCCTGATTCTGCACTTCCCAGTTTATTACGTTCTACTGTAGAAAAATTACAACAGAGAGAAATTAATCTAACATCTGAAATTGTTCAATTACAATCTCAACTAAACGCTGCCGTGCACGTAATATTAACTACTTCTAAACAAATTATTCATAAACATACTGTATTATTTATGCACTTATTCAGGAACGCACTCTGGCTCAATCTGAGCTTGAAGAGAAACAGAAACATCTTACCGAAGTAGAAAAAAGTTTGCAACAGAGGCAAAATCTTATACATCGCATGCAAAAGAAGTTACTCCTAATTAGTAGAGAAAGAGACAGTTATCGGTTGCAGTTGGACTCTTATGAACGTGATCTAACCGTCTGTATGACACATCCTACTAGCAGCAGTTCCTCCACTACTTCCAATCCACAACAAACACAAAAAAATCGCATCGAAAGTTTGGAAAAAATCATCGAAGGTTATCGGGATATGGTAGCAAAACTTGAGAATGAATTGCAGACCGTGGAACATGATCCAGTGTCTGGTTAGTTTCATTCTTTTGATTAATTAAAGAGACACCCCTATTACCACAAAAACTAATATTTAGCGGACACGTGTTTCGCCCACTTTCGCGTTGATAATGCCCACATTAAAAGTGGGCGAAACACGTGTCATTCTTTTGAAGTTATAATTAGTTCAACCGTTAGCTAGATGTCCAAATTAGTTATTTATTTATTTCACGTTTACTTCGCAGATGTTGCTCCAATTCGAATGGAGCAGATCGAACGTCTTATGAAGGAAATAGACACGTTAAAAACAAATAATTCTCGACTACGAGATCGTTGTGATCAGTTAGAAATACAACTTGAAGAAATTTGTGTCGGACAAGACAATAACATCGGTCGTATTGTTCACCTTAAAAAGAATCCTCTTTCCGAATCGTTAGAAGAAAAGGATAAGATAATTGAAAAACTTCAAGAAGAAGTGTGTGCTACTATATTTTTTGTTATTTATTAGATAATAATTGTTGGCATTTTAGAACGATAAATTAAAACGAGTTATTCGAAAAATGGAAGAAGGTTTAGAAGCAACAAAACTGGGCGACATAACATTGACTCCTCAAGAAGTAGAAGCCATGCGGGAGAAAGTAAAGGCTTCAGAAAATAAAATTCAACAGTTGAAAGATTTTTTTAAACAATCAATGCAAGAATTTAGAAACGTCTTGTATATGTTACTGGGTTACAAAATCGACAAACTTTCGAATGCCCAATATAAACTGACGAGCATGTACGCCGAACGGCCAGACGATCAAATATGTTTCCAGCTAAATTCTGAGGGTAATTTAAATCTGTTAGAGAATCATTTCAGCGCATCTCTTGAAGACATGGTCGATTTACATTTGCGCCATCAAAAGTCTATACCTGTTTTTTTGAGTGCTTTAACAATAGATTTATTTAATAACCGGACAACAACCACTGTTACTGTGGAAATAGATTAAAGACTAATTATAATTTTCGTTTTTCCTATCGACAAGCACGTAGACCAGTTAATACTAAAATAAAATACTATTAGGAAATCGACTGTGTCATCAATTTAAATACATAAAGCACAGTAGATTGAATAGTTTTCGTACAATTGCGATTTAAAGTTTTTAATACAATTAGTCCGATTTCCCTTTTCCGAAAACGTTTTGAAAGTCGAAGTCATTCTACAAACTTGTTATTTTAATTTTTGGTAAGAAGAATGCTTATAAATATGACTAGAAACGGCCGAGCTCGGATTTTTTTTTTACGAGTTTCAAAGATTTTAATGAGAATTAAAATAACAAATTTGTAGGAAAAAGTTTTTGGAAAAAAAACGGTTAATTTTCTAATTATTTCTCTATTAAAAATGATCGGAACTTGTCGATGCAGGGCTCGTTTTGTTGCAAATTTCATTCATTAATGAGATTACGTGATTAATTTTTAAGTTATCATTAAGTTGAAAACATCAGAATTATACTATGAATTGATGACAGTCGGTTTCATGATTGTATTTTTTTGCATTTTTCTCTATTGACTGGTCTAATGTTAATCAACGATAAGTAATATTTAATATTTCTTTTTTTTTTCAACCTTTGTAATCGATTTTTTCAATGAATAAAATATTACAAAATTACGCTGATTTATTTGTTATTATACTTTTTTACATTAAAATAAGACTAAAAGTAAAAGAGTAAACGAAAAATAACTTTTGTGATGAATAGACAAAACAAAAAAAAAATCTAACAAATTCTTATTGTGTTTCCACCCATGACAATAATATGACCGTCATCCTGTAAATCTTTTAACGCAACTTCAAATTGTTCTCGAGTTATATTCTAAAATAGTCGTTAATATTTAGCTAAAAAACAAATTTTAAAATAATCACTTACCAAAGAAGAGTTTTCTCTCAATTCCTGGTACAATTTTTGGAACTGAAGCGTTGGTACTTTGCCTTTATTAGAATCGATCAGTTTCTTAACGGCTTCTGCCAATTCAATTCTTCGTTTACGCGCCACACTACTCAAACCGGTGGTTAAAATTCCAACGTCTATTTTTCCGGATAGAGGATCGGTAGCCGATTGCTTTAGGGCCTCCCGATGAAGTCTGTGATTCAAAAGAAAACTTAAATTTCAAATACTTGTATGTTTCAATATTACCTATAGGCTTCGTCGACATCTTCTATAGTAACGATATTTGAAAAACGCACTTTAGCGTGAGCTTCTGATAACCGTATAAGAGATTCCAGTTGTCTTGGATATGCAGAGATTTGTCCTCGTCCAGATCCAATTTTTCTCATGTCTACATAGGCCTGTATTAGTTTCTGTTGGGCTTCTTCGCTCAATTTTGGGAACACATTTTCTTTAGTGTAAGCTATATAATCTCTTAATATTGACATATCCTAATTAAGAGAAAAATAATTTATTTCAACATATTAAATGCACAAATATTATCTTACCAAGGCGTCATCGTCTTCTGCACATTTTGACTTATAATATAAAGACACCAAGTGGCGAGCAAGTCTTCTATCAAATGCTTCGTTCTGGGGATCCAAAATCAGGAATATCAGGTCAAAACTGAAACAGAAAAAATGCCGTTGTTTTTTTTATATATGAAAAACTAAATGCAAAATATTACCGTGACATTAAAGTGTGAGGTAATTGAACATTTTCTATTATGGTCTTATTTTTGTTCCACTGCGATTCGGAGGGATTTGCAGCCGCCAATATAGACGTACGAGCGTTTAACTGACAAATAATTCCTGCTTTTGCGATACTTAAAGTCTGCTGTTCCATCACCTACATTAAATAAATAAAAAAAAAAAAACATCATTTAAGCACATATACAAGGTCACTCAAACTGAGTTGTATACCGGGAGTTGTTATTTTAAAAGGAATGATAAATTCAAATAAAACGCAAAATATTAGGGTAAATTTGATAACTAACTTGAATGCCTACAATATATAATTTCTAAGATAATTTAAATTATATCAAAAAAATCACAAAAAATGATTTGCAGGTGTTGAAATGTTTTCAAAGTTATAGCCGAATCTTAGGATAATAATAAAAATAAAAGAAATATTTTAATTTTTCCAAATTGGCAGCTGCCATAATGTACTCTTTTATTTTAATCTTTTTATCCCCTTTTTTTTATTACACGCTCAGTTTATCTACAACGTCTAAAGAACCATTCAGTTTGCATTGATTAAATAAATACCGACCTCGTGTAGTACACTTCTTGTTGAATCGTTCATTTTGTCAAATTCATCGATACAACAAATGCCATTATCTGCTAATACTAGAGCGCCAGTTTGTAGTACCAACTGTCTAGTTTCAGTGTCTTTTGTAATGTAGGCAGTCAATCCCACTGCCGACGACCCTTTGCCAGAAGTGTATTGACTCCTTGGAACCAAATTGTAGATGTATTGCAGCAGCTGGGATTTTGATGTACCTTTAAAAGTGATTTTATTGAAATTACCGCGGTTTTGTATTTCTCAAACATTTTGCGAACCTGGGTCTCCACAAAGAAGTATGTTTATTTCTGATCTAAAATTCGTTCGACCAGACGTGGCGAATTTTTTTTTCGTTCCACCAAACAGTTGTAAAAGGATCCCTTTTTTTATATCGTCATTCTCGTAAATTGAAGGTGCTATTGCCCGTGCCAAGCGTCGATAGATATCCGGTTTTTGAGACAACTGTTGAAGAAGTTCCACCCTTTCTGGTGTAAATACGTGATCTTTTCTGAAAAGAAATTTTATCTGTCATATCTTTGTACATTTTTATTTTAATCTTTACCCTTCCTCTTGTTCGTAAAGCCTTTTGGAATCGATTTTTCTAAAGTGCAAAACGTCAATATGAGTCTTATAAACGGCACGTAAGTTCCTCATTAGGGCATTCACTTGCAGAGCTTGAGCGCGATATATTCCCGTTACGGTGACCCTATCACCAGGAGAGACGGCGTCGACCAGATCGTTATGTGCGAAGAGAACAACAGTGTGTGGTGTTTGACCCGCAGGCATATCGTCTTAAAAAATACAATATCCCTACATATACTGGATCATTCAAACTAACTTGGAACAACCAAAATAATACTTCCAAATTTGTAATTTCTAAGACGCTTAGCTTCCCGAAACCGTCTAATGTACCACCCTGTATGTGTATGTAAAACATAATTTTATTTACCTGGGGATTCCTGTAACTTAATCATCTGCTTATCAGTAAATTGTGATCTGTTGTGGATGAGAGTAAAACAATGATTAGTGTTGCAATTAGTGCACAGGGTGGGTTCGGCTATACGTCCTTTGTCTATTTCAACAGTTGTGGTAAAAGCACAAACTATGCATTTGAAAAATGCCTCTCGCATCTCCGGAATTAAATTCGAGGCCCTTATAACCATACCGCTTATGGTTATCAGTTGATCGATATCTTTAAATTTACAGAGCAATTTTATTTAAAAATAAAATACTTATTATTAGAAATTATTAATTTTCACCTTCAGGATTTAAAGATCGCATATTTCTCGTTTTTTCCGCATTAAATGGTCGCACCTGAATCTGATGCTCCAAAATTGCTGCGGGAAAGCGTTCATAAAACATTTCGTTTATGGTCATGTCAAATACTGGAATTACTTCTTGCGGATAAGATATCAATTGACGGTAAAGATTGGCGTCGAATGTTTCAATATGAATGCAATTTACATTCAAAAATGGTTCTTCTAAAGTATGAATCTATAATACGTAGATTTTTATAATATGTACATTTATTTATTTCAAATTTATTACTTCTTGTAGTTTCTGCAAATACAAAGGTTCATTTAAATTCATTCCTTCCGATACTTCATCTTCTTCCGCTGTTGGATCGATGTACCGTAAAATGAACTGTTTAAATCGCTCTTTACAATGCGTAACCGATACGTCTGTCCCCCAAATTACTAAATTAGGAGCAGAGCTATCTGTTGATTCTTGACTTTCAGGAATGGCCTCTAACTACAATCCATAAGTAAAAATTTCCTCAATAAATTCATTTGACCTTTACATTAGTTTTTAGATTAAATGTGTGTTCATTATTTATTTAAATTATCATTACTAATAAATTTTTTATTTATTTTTGAATGCTACCTGGAAATTGACATTAACTTTCATATAGAAAATCAACTTTCAACTTTGCATCATTGCCTTTAATTTATTTATTAAATAAATAATTTTAATTAATAACCTAATTATGAACTTACACCATCTGAACCAATGTTAACTTGTCTTATTCTCTTATCTGTTCTAATATCAGGTCTCATACGAACAGGAGTGCCTCTTATACCTGACTTTGGTCCTACAGATCCCAAAGAACTTGGTGTACCATAATTTAAAGGTGAACTTAAGTCAATATCCCTTACTTGAAACCCTAATGATATGTAAAGTAATAACGACAATTGTATATTATTTTGAATGTAAAGGACTTACGTCCATTGAACATTGAAATAAATAAATGGGGCTTTCATTTATATAATTTACCTGCAGCTGGACTGGTTGGGACAACACTTGGAATGGGAGAAGTTACATTAGCGTTTGTTACATTTTCATTTCTTCCCCAACGCATAGGGGTTGTTATTGAATCAGATGAAGGAATTTCTCGTCCTTGCCTTGAAGTAGATCGGGTAGATTTGCGACTGGGTGGTGTTTGAGCTGCATTTCCTTGATTGGGAGGAGTTGCTGGGGTTCTTGCTGGTGAAGACATTTCTATAACCCACGAGATTTCACTTAATTGCCACTAATTTTACACCTTGATCAATTATTTTATTTTTATAAACACTGAATATCACTAATTTATTTATTTATAAAAATAAGAACAGTAGAACAGCTATTTTATTAAAATTCGCATTCCCAGGTGACAACAGTGCAAGGTTATGTATATAATTTTTTTAAAAACCCGCCAAAATAAAATACAGTAGTGTTGCAATATACGATTGAAGGAAAAAATATTGAAAAGCAATTTTTTATTCGTATTCTCCACCGTAACACATTCTGCAAAGTAGAATTAGTTGCATTGTCTGCTGTTTATTTTATTGAAATATTATTTTAATTAGTAAAGTAGTGATTTTTGTTACCTAAAATTTTAATTAATTGGCTAAATGATGAGACGGTTCATATCGACCAATAACTAAGTAGTAAGAAGAATAATTTATGCCGTCCATAACCTCACATAACCTACCTTTTTACGGCTATTTTAAAGTTGTTTTATTCTTTATAGAATAAATTAAAATGATCCCTGAGGATTTCGATGGTGATGTTGGAGATTCCGAATTTATTAAAAGTATTTTTGACCAGAAATGTGAATTAATTCAGGAAGTTAATTCTTCACCTGAGGACAACTATGTTTTGCATATTGCACCTAAAGGGTAAATTCTTCCATTATTTGCGAATTATATTTTAAAACATGTTCATTTTAGAATAAGCAATGACGGAAATATAGCAGCAGCATTTTCTAAAGGTTACATTGACATATTTAAACTTTCAAATGAAGCTATTGAAAAGGTTGATACTTTAATGGTATCAGAAAACATAATAGACATTGATTATTCAAAAGAAAATGAAAATTTACTGTTTATAGCTAAAACAAACGGTACAATTGATGTTTATGATTTAAGAAGCAATAAAGTTGTACAACAGTTTACTGGTATAGAAGAATGATGCGATGGACTATTTACTATATAATAATTTATATATTTCTGTTAGATACGACGTTAAGTGGCCCTGATTTTCGTAACTTGACCTGTCTTGCCCTTTCTCCATCTACCACTCTTATTGCAGCAGGTACCGAACTTTATGAAGGTGATGCCTTTATATTATTCTGGGATTCACGAAAAACAACGTTTTTGGGAGGATACTGGGAATCTCACCAAGATGATATCACACAGGTAATTTATACTGTTTCTTCTATGCTTCCGAATATTAATGTAGTTTTTCATTAAATGTTAGAGAATTAGTAATTTAGTTCGCAAAGTTAGCTTCTGCTTACCGCATCCTATACTCGCATGTTACCACATTTCTTGCGCTCGTACGGTTAATTCTACGCTCATGGAATCTCGTTTTAGAAAAAGACAATAGATTATTATTTGTTTACTTATAGTTTGTTTTTTTTTATATATCATTACTTAGATAAAATTTCATTCCAATAATGCTAATAAACTGGCATCAGGTAGCACTGATGGATTAATTAATATCTACGATATTTCACGTTCAAATGAAGACGAAGCTTTAATTGATTCTTTTAATACTGAATCATCAGTAGAAAATATTGTATGGTATGAAGAAAAAAATAGGGATCAAATTTGTTGTGTGACCCATACTTCTGATGTGCAGCTATGGGATACAGATACTGGAAATTTAAATACGTCGTTCAGCAGACGAAAATTGTCTCAGTCTATACAGGTATGATATTTGAGACAGTGAGAATAGTTAATTTTTTAGTTTGTTTTTAGAGAAAATCGGAGGATTACTGTTACGTGGCGTCGGTTTATAAAAATGTTTTTGATCAAATTTTTATATTAGTTGGATCTAATTTTGAAAATGACGAGTGTATTCGAACTTTGAAGGTTGGATATAACAAATTAGAACCTGCATATCTTTTACCAAACAATAAACAGATAGCAAGATGTTCATGGAATGATCCTAAGGTACACACAACTATTTAAAAAAAAGTAAACCGTAGTTTTATTGTCGTTATTAATTATATTAACTTTTAGGGCAACTTATTAATCACTGGAGGAGAAAAAGGAATATTAAATGTGTGGAGAATATCACAATAGTAATATAATTTTTTTTACTTGAGTTAAAAATTTGATTTAAAAAAACCCAATGTATGTCAGTTAAACTAATTGTTTATTATGTTATTATATTTAAAATAAATTTTTAACAAACAAAAGCCTGCTGATTGCTGTCATAGATAAGATTGCTGTCAATAGAATCAATTTCAATTAAAGTGTACAATGTAATGAGTTTCTAAAACTCTAAAATATACGCAGATAAAAATGAAGCCGGGTAATTCTGGGCTTTATACTTTTTTGCTTTCTCTATCAAAAATCATTTTATCTTTAGATAATCATTTAACCAACGAATACCAAGAGTATTTGTGGGCCATGCGACAAATACTCTCGTCCGAATCTAACAGCGATGAACGTTTGATAAAAGCGTCTTCTTTAAGCGCAGAACAATTAAGAGGTAAAAACGACAACTTACTGACTTCTATACCGGAACACTACTCCACAAGAATTTTGGCATCTTTTGTACCGGACGAAGTTATTTACGACGTTAACAACTACAATCCTAGAATTTATGATGCATGTTTGCTTTTCGGAGATGTTTCAGGTAGCACCTTAATAATCAAATTTAAAAATGTCGAACATACGATATTTTAAAGGTTTTACAAACCTATGTGAACAGTATACGAGGACTGCAAATGGGGGCGCATCTAAGTTGACAGTTGTTCTCAACAACTTTCTTGGTGGTTTAATCGCCGAGGTTTTGTCCCACAACGGGGACATCCTTAAATTTTCTGGAGATGCTTTCTTGTCAATGTTCAAAAGTTCATCGATGGAATCTTTAAGAGATGCCGTTCATTTGGCAATCGATTCTGCCGTTTCTATACAAAACACTTGTGGAACATACGTGACTGATACGGGATTATTATTAAAAGGTACAATAAGTTTCGAATAATTTTATCAAAATTGGGGACGTAGAACCATAGAGAAACCTGAATTTTCGATGTTTAGGAAGTGGTAGTACACGTAAAGAACTTGAACTGTAGGAAAAAATTGAGGTGCTTGATTGTGTTGATTTTAATGTGTTGTTGCAGTTAAACTGGCCATTTCCTGTGGCCAAGTGGTTTTTTCTTTAATAGGCAATGAAAAATATACGCATTACATATGTATTGGACAACCAATTTTTGATGTAAAAAAGGCGGAGAAGAAAGCAAAGGCGGGAGAAATAATAGTGAATTACAGCGCCTGGGGCTACATAGGGGCAAACGAGTACACTTTTGAACCCCTCAACGACGACGCGCACGTTAGGGTTAGATAGTTATTTACGATCTTTTTAATTTAACATTACAATTAATGCTGTCTTAGGTACTCAATTATGGAATAAATTGGAGAGCCGTTGGTGAAATGGAAAGAAAAATGACCGCTCACTACATAAGTATAACTAATTATTATTCTATTATTTTTAAATTGTGACAACTCATTTAATAAAAAATGATAATATTCTTCATCTATTTGTAAACATATTATTTAAGGAAAAATGGTTTACGATAGCACGAAAAATAAGCTTGTTCCTTTTGCTACTGAAGAAGAACAAGAATTTATACACGACGAACCGTCTATAGAAGACTTTGCAGGTAAATAGGATCATTCAAACTGAATGGACCATCCATAGCAGCCCCTACTGCCACGTTTTCAAATTTCTAACTCGCTTAGTTTATATTCGTCTACCTAATTAATATGATTAAAAAAAACTCATAAAATTGTACTTTTTTAGTGAGGCCATGTGTTAATGTAGCAGTAAAAAAAAAATTGAGAAATGACCTGAGAAAGTTTATTTTTACGCCTGTAATAAGGGGCATCGATTCAGATGAACCTCTAGAATATTTAACTGAAATGAGACAAGTCGTTACAGTCTTCATAAATGTTGTGGTTTATAAAATTGAAATACTTCACTATGTTAAAATCATCGACGCGACATTTAAAACAGTGACTGGGTAAAAAGTTTTTGACTGTGTACTATTTTTCCAGAATTTTTTTATACATTTCGGGAACGTTATAATTTCGATTTCTGGTTATTTACAAGACAATTCTTTTATTTTTTAGTCTTGTGGAAGTGGGCAACGGCTGCGTGAATAAAATTTCCCTTTTCGATAAAGATTTAATGATAGTCGCTCTGTTTGGATTGAGAGGCTTCAAAGATGAAAGCGAATGCCAAAATGGTCTTATTTGCGCATACAAATGTCAAGAAGAAATTTCCAAACTCGATTATGTAAAAATTTGTTCGGTGGGTGTCACTACAGGTAATATACTCATGCGTTTGTTTGACAAACTAAGCAAATTTTTGAATTTGATTGTGTTAGGTATGGCATACTGCGGAGTGGTAGGGCACACTTTAAGACGTGAATACACAGTGATAGGGGTAAGTGTAAACAAAGCTGCCCGACTCATGATGGCATATTCTGGAAAGGTGGTATGTGATCGGGAAACCTTTCTTCACAGTAAAATGGAAAATAGACACTTTATGCTTCAAGAGCATAGAAATTTAAAAGGAATTTCGCAAGCAGGGCCAGTCTATGAGTTCATTAAACATCCTATGTGAGTATTCTAAAACTTTTAGATCATAATTGCATTTGTGTCTTTATTGTTGGTTTTATGAAAATATGATTCAAATAAGTTTTACCGAATGAACTTCTTCATATTACTTTTGTAAAATCAATAATAATGACACAATTTTTCTTCCACGCACTACTGACATACATATGTTATATTTATATGTCCCCATTTTGCATATTTGAAGACCTTTGCCAGTGATCGAAACTTTAACCCCTTTACCAATGCTTGGTCGGAAAACCGAAATGAGACTCTACAAACATTTGTTGGAGACTTGCCTTGAAATAAGAAACCCGGAACTGAAATTTGGTAATTTGTACTTTAATCATCATTCTGCTATGGTAATAAAAGGGAAATCAAGACTGGGAAAAACGCGTTTATTAGATGAAATCATGCGATGCACACCTGCCAACGTCAATACCCACAAAATTTCTTTATATTTTAAGGACAGCAAGGTAAACACGGTTTATTATTTACTTTAATAATAGAAAACGGTATAAAGAATTGAATTTTTAATTCATACATTTAATTAACTTTTTAAATTGGTTTAATTTTGTGAAGTTAGAAAAGTTATTAAATTAAAAACTCAAGTCTTTTTAATTACCACTATCGTATCTTTTTATACTTTCAAAATTTAAAATATTATTTTCAGTTACAATTTAAAACAGTACAGCTAATATTCACATTTGCAATGGGCCTTGAAGAGACTAGCACAAAAAACGAAGTCAAACATAAGGTACTTTCTTACATGAAATCTTACAAAATACCGCAGGTTCTTTGCTGTTTGAATGGCATTTTTAATATTGATATTGCTAAATCAGTTTATTATGTGTCCCTATCAAAAAAGGAAAAGGACACATTAACGAGGGATGCCTTCAATCATCTTGCACGAGTAGTAAGTTACATTGTTTTGTAATTTGCAAATATAAAAAAAATTCAAATGATTGCAGTGTTTTCCAAAAACTTACGTAATTGGTATTGATGATGGACATTTTATTGATGATGACTCGTGGCTTCTTTTGAGATTGATGTTAGATCTTGAACTAGTTTTTATGGTCGTTAATATTGGAAGCAACAGGAATTGTAGCCAATATTTTAATAGTTTCGTGAAGAATAGAAAAGTTCGAGTTATAGAATTACAACAAATTGATAAATGGTATCATGCTGGTTTAGCATGTCAATTTTTAAATGTTCAGGCGATTCCACCTGAATTAGAAAAGTAGGTACTATTTCAAATTTAAACTTGCACTTTTTGAACTAAACGATCTTTTCTTAAACAGATTGATCCAATTAAGAAGCGAAGGAAATCCCGGCTGGATTGAAAGTTTTCTTTTAACTCTTAAACAAACTCATGGAATAGTTATCAAGCATGTCGACGATAGCGCTTTTGTGGAGTTGGGATTGGTCAAACCTCCCTCTTACATGCTGGGAAGGTAAGTGACAAAAAAAGATAACTTATTCAAAAGGCTTGTTAATTTCACGTAACGGGACTGCATTTACTAGACCAGTCAGTGAAGAGTCCATTAATGTGTTTATTTTACAATTAAATTGATGGCGCAACAGTTTACTGTTGGTATTTTTAAACCAAAATATTTCTATCTATCCTAAATCGAATTGTGATTCTGATATATTAATTTTTTTATTAGGATAGATTTAAAAGAAAGCTCTTCAGATTCGGACGAGGACAATTGGAGAATGTATAAGCACTGTTTTTATGTAAATTATGCAAAGAGAGAAAATACCAACACAGAAAGATCAATTATTCAATTTTAGGAAAATGATAATCTCGAGAATAAGCAAGTTATATTAGAAGGAAATGTTGTATTAGGTAATACAATGGCAGTATGTCTCATGGTGCCAGGTTATAGGTTGGAAAATGATAATTTAGAATTATCAACGGACGGTGAAAATAAATACCAATTGAATAAATTTCAGTGCGTTAATTAATCGTATTTTAGTTATGATTATGAAAACTTTTGATTCTCTCACATCCTACGAGCAACTTCTTTTGAAAATGAGCTCAGTAATAGGAAATCAATTTTTAAGGGACATGCTCTTATACATCATGGGAACTGCTTCCAAGGAAAGGGACACAGCACTAGGTAAAAATGTTATTTATATGTTATAATTTCTTTAACCGATTTTGTAGCTGTGAAAAAGCTGTTTGAAATAAGAGTTTTACAATGTGCCCGGGGCAATTTCACTGAAGATTCTCAGGGTCTAGTGATGAATCAACGAACCTCTTTGATGAAACCTGATTCGTCAATTCAATGCAATTGCATTGGTTATCCCAAAAATAGTACGTATACTATGGATATTAAAGGGCCTAAAAATATATGTTTCGATATTTGTAACATTAGCTGGTGACCTTCCCAAGTATGCCTTTTGCGGCTACATCAGGTTTACTCTCCCTATATTCAGAGAAACGACGTACAATTTATTAACTGATTCTCAAAAGAAAGAGTTTCACACAAAAGCCATGAAGTATTTGGAAAAACAGATACGACGGTGCATTTCTTGTGGACGAGGTTTTTTTTACAACATCCTCGGAACACGGATAGAAAGCGTAATAAACAAATAAAGACAAGAGGTTAAAATGTTCTTAAATGTTTCAGATTGTTCGATAATAATCTGGAATGTTTCCGAATGTTTGAAATTTTTCGAGAATGTTCCATAATGTTTGAGAATGATCTAAGTCGTTTCAAAAGATTAGATAAAGTTGTACTACATCCCAAAATGTTCCAGAGTTTATAATGTTTGAGAAAGAGTTAAAAAAAGATTACAGAATGCTCTATAACATTTCAGGATGATTCGGAATTCAAAAACGTTTAATAATACATATTTGAAAATGTTTGCAAATATTTGATGCACAGCAAATAGTTCTGCATAAGAGAGTGTTGATTCGTATATCTATGTAAAAATAAGAAATAAAATACGTAATAATTTTGTAGGATTTAATTTCATTTCAAAAACGCGGTCCCAAAAAGACCACCTTTTACCGAACTCAACCGAGAAGACAAAGTTTAAAACCTTCCTCCCTTATTAACTCTATAGAGTCAAGAAATCTGCTAAGATTGTTTGATGGAAGTTCAGAAAGCAGTAAAAAAAGACATTTTGAAATGAATTTTATTCCTTATAATTGGCGTTTTTTCAGATGAGTTTTTAATTGAAAGTAATTTTGGGATAAAGCTAATTAAGAAACTAAGTAAAAGATTTTCGCTAACTAGAACGTTTTCGTTCACGGATTTTAGTACTTGCCAGTGCACCCTTGTTTTGGACAACATGTACGTCCAGATATTAGAACACTGTAAAGAAGCCGGTGAGTATCCATCGAAATTAAAACGTCTCTTTCAAATATATATCAACAAAAATAGGTGAACACGAAAAATTAATGCAAGCCCTCCTGGAATACGCAAATTTGTGCGTGGAACTTCAAAATTTGCCTCAAGCTCTCAAAACTTTAAAAGATGCCGAACTGTTTATAACGGTGAAATATTAAAAGATTTATTGAAAAAAAAAACAACTAACTTGGTAGTTTTAGGAAAATATTCAATTGGGAGATGATAATAATAAAACAAATAACTGGCATGTGCCCATCATACATGGACAAATTAAAGCTCTTGCGGGGGCCGCTTATTTAGAATCAGGACAAATCGATGAGGCTTATCAAAGTTTGAATGAAGCACTTTGTTATTACAGTATTACGCGATATAAAATACGGTAAAACCAAGTAACTATATATATTTTTTCAGGGTATCAATTTCCTCGTGGTAAATTAGCAAGAGGAAAAAAACTGCTTACATTAAAAATGCAACAAAATTTCGGTTTATACTTTATCCCCACGTTTCTTTTTGGATCCGCGCAAGGCTATGATGCAGAATTTTGTAATAAGCTTTCTGAATGCTTATCTTTAATTTGTGAGGTGTACATGGTAAGGAATTAACCTTACCAAACTTATTTTGGTTTTACTCAATTTTATATTCAGAATTTGAATCTTTGGAAACATGCGGAACTTGCCACAACATGGAGCTTAAACAAAGCTCTATCTGCAAACAACGACTTTTACAAAATATGCGTTGCTTTTGCAAATATGATTGAAGTGTGCTGTCGTGTTGCTAATGTAAAATTTGCAAAAATGTTAGAAGTACACGCCTTGCGTTTATGTCACAGAAAAAAAGGTGTCACCTTAGAAGTTAGGGAATTAAAAGCGATTTGTAAACTATACGCGACAATATTTTGTGCCAGGTTTGTTATTGTTTTTTTTTAATCAATTTATAGACGTTCTCGAATAAAAAAAAATCATCTTTAAAACTGACACAGCATCATTCAAACCGAGTGATGTATTAGAGGAAAAAACGACCGATATTTTTCCAATATGTGTTGAAAATATTCCGTCCGATAATTTAATTTTTATTAGGATAATGAGATCTGATATTGAACAAGCTTTGCATATGGGCTATATAATAAACAGACTTGGGGCGAATATCCATGCAACGTTTGTTATTTTAAAAATACTTCCCACCATGGTATTTTGTCTTCTTGCCACACAAAAATTAACTGACATCACTACTTTGTTGAATGATTTACATTATTATGCAACTGAAGATTCTGATAGTACAGGTAAATTGGTTTCTATTGTAGATTATTTTTCGTTTTCCTTTTTCGTACAAAACTTTTAGGAATGGTTTGGTATTTCACACTTGGTCTAATATTTAATCTTGAAACTGGCTACACCTACGTGACTTATGAGCAGTGTAAAACGTTTTATGGAGAAACCATATTGACTGTTCGAGATCCAGAAGCAGAAAAATGTTTTTGTATTGTCGCATGGCTTTGGTAAACCAATTTTTTTTTATAAAAAGTCCAAAGTTCACGGTAATTTCTATTAATACAGGTGTCTAAGAAATGATCGTTGGAATTCGGCAAGTACGTGGTATGTGAAGGTTCACAAACTTGTTACAATAGAAAAGGACGATTCAATAATCAGTATGATTTCATCACTATATCTTTTGGAAGGCTTATTAATATACATAGTGGGTAAAATGGATTACCGAAATATCACTGCTACCTATAAAGCATACAAAGAAGTAAAAAAGTTAATAGTTTGCATAAAATACACGACCAAAAATTTTAAGTTAATGTTGCCAAGGTATGGTAATTTCCCGAATTGTATGTTTTTGTTTTGTTATCTAATACTCTCTTTTTAAAGGTTCTATCATCTGAAGGCCTACTTTAGTTTGATAAAGAATAAAGAAGAAGAAAGTGTGAAGTTTTTAAAAATAGCAAAAAAATTAGCTAAGAATTACAAAAACAATCTTGAGCGTCTTTGGATAGAACATTCTGAACGTGTATGTATAAACAGGCTGAACGAATAGTGTATGGATGGAAGATTGTGTTATTATTATTGGTTTTACGATAATACAATTCTAATAATTTGCTAAAACCAACAATCTTCCTCCGGCCTGTATATACGTATTATATTCATAACTTGTCTATATCAATATGTTTCATTTTTATTTAGGCCTGGAGTCATAATATGCCTACATTAATGTTGACATTTTGGAAAGACCACAACATTACAGGAAATACAATTAATTATCATGAAGCTTCATCTAATGATGAAATGCCAGCAGGTCTATTTACTCTTCCCGTATCGTACTATCATGGAGGAATTTTCTTTTAAAAAAGATCTGTTATATAGGTAGTTATAAGTATCATACATATAATTTAATTAGTTGTTAATGATTGTAATTGTATCAAATTTTGTCTGCTGTTATAAACAAGCGTTAATAAATATACAAAATGAGAATTATTTTTGCTTATTTATTTTTAACTTCAATTAAAGAAATTTATCAGTTTTTAGATAAATTAATTAAAACCCTATATAACCTTTTTTCCAGAATACTTTGTTAAAAAACACATACATCTAATATAGTAATTCTTATTTTTAAACTTGCCTGCAGTTCCTGTACAAATTTGCAATAGTCTTTCCCGCCATTAGTATCATTTCTCGTCTGTAGACCCCAGTTAATGTATGATGCCACTGACTATGACTCACCTAAAATGACGATTTGCAAAAACAAAGCTACATTTTTAAAAAAATATTTCACTTACGCCCAGATTTCCAGCCATAAAACTGCCAATTGTTACCGACAGACCCGTTTCTCTTAAGGGGTAGTCTTGTGGAGTATCTTCCTCTGCCAGAGTTACAATTTCTGGAGGAATAGGAGTCATTTGTGTGAACGTATGTAAAGAAAGTTGTCGAATAGGATCACTCAATAAAACAACAGCCAATTCATACCACCTGTTAAAAAATAATTAAGTACATATATGAGATAATTAATTATAATAAATCCTAGTTTCACCATTGCGTTGAGTAAGCAATTGCCCATCGACTCTTATTCACATTCAATTCGTTTCGTCTTTACGAAAATTAAACAGAAAAGTTTTTATTTTTAAAGTTTAAATCAACAACTTAATTTTGTAAATTAATCGATTACAAATTTAAAAATCAAAACTTTTCTATTTCATTTTTGTAAAGACTAATCAATTAAATTAGGAAATGAAAAGATGACGAATTCGTTGCTCAATACAATGGTAAAATCCGGATCTTTCTATCTTGTTTTGTCATTATTTTTATTGGAGACGCTGAAAACGTTTTTTTTTTTAATGGAAAATACTAAATACTATTGCCCACCTGTCATCTTCTAACTTAACAAGGAAACCTTCAACAGCAACCACAGGTACAGGCTGTATTTTAGGATCTTTTAATAGAGACTGAATTCTTTCTTCTGCTTTTTTAAGACCTGCTTCAAATCCTACAGGTTGAACTGCTATACTTGTTACTTTAGCTGATATCCCTCTACAAAATGAAGTATTATATAACTTATGTAATAGATAATAAAACTGTATAATATACTACTGAAAAAGCTGTATGTGTTTTTGAGTCATTTATAACTTGTAAATTTAAATTAATAATAAAAAATAAATTATTCTTACTCTACAGTGGCTTTTCCAAAAACTGATTGAAATGCTTCTCGAACAGCACTAACTTTATCTTCTTGTGTTGATGCCACTAGAACGTCCAGATCACCTCCTGAATCTAAAACAAATAAATAATAATTATAAAATACCACATTTTTCCATAATTTGGTAGTCTGAAAAATTAAATTTGAATATATACATACAAATATATTCTCTCATTTGTGGATCTAATGTAGTGATCATAGAATCAACTGAACTTTTAGCTTTCTCTGCTACTTTTTGAAATATGCCACCGCTAGATACAGCTCCTTTTACCCATCCCAATATTCCAGCAGACTCCTCTTTCTTTGAAGGCATATCTGAAATATTATAATTCGGTTCAGCAATAGAAGCAGTTGAAACAGAACTATTTCTTGATGATTCTGGATCTATGCCATGTTGAATCCCTTTAATTGGAGGAATTGCTGCACTAAAAAATATCACTTTTGAATAGACACAAACTTAAAGCACAAATTATCAAAGAAAATGAGTTTACTTGCCAGAATTCTGTTGGATAGAAGTTATTATCAGAAATCTTGGTAGAATTGTCAACTAATACAGGGGCATGCTCTGTATTTTTTTGTGTTAGTGTTGTTTCCACAGATGTAGTAACCGATTGATCTTGACTTGTAGCAGATACTGATGATAACGCAGGTGTTTGAAAAAAACTGGGAAGAGCTAATGGAGGTGGTACATTTGATAATAAATTTCCACTAGTTGCACTGTTTGTATGTGGAACTGAAACTATTTTATTTTAATATATTATACCATTTGATATGAATTTATTTATTTAACAAATCGTTACCTGCTTTTTCTGTAACATTTTTATCTATTATCTCAAAAGAAGCTTCTCCATTAGAGTCTTCTTGCAACATGTTTAAAAACAATAATAAAATTTTTAACAAATTAATCGAGATAATCTATAATTAACTCTTGTACAAAACTCAACAATTCACCGTCGTCCTATCACCAAAATCAAATCAAAACATCAAAATATGAAGGTTTAAAAACACATCAAATAAGAAGATAAAACAATTACAAAACAACTGACAACCATTTGTTGACAATTAATAAGTTGATTATTTAGATTTGGATATTTGTTATTTGAACTTATTTGGAGAATTTGGAATTAATCATAGATAAAAAAAAGACATTAATAGAGTAGTAATCAGCGGCAATTTACGTTTTTTAAATTTCAAGGGGTAATACGTACTAATTCTAGTATTACATAAATGAGAAGAAATAAAAAATATGCACTATGTACAGCACGCAGAAAGGAAAAATAAAATATATTTTCAACAGAAAATTAACGGCTTACGTTGATTTAAACAGCAAAACATGCAGTACCATAGAGTTCATTATTTAAAATTGGTTTTTTTTCAATCGTATGAATTGTGATCTGAGCAAATATTTTATTTACAGTAATAATAAACAATTATTGTTAATAATATCTATCAATTGAATAAAATCAGCAAAAGAAAAACCAAAAAAGTATTTAAATTCATGCAGGATAAATAATAAAATTTTGACAACTGCTGGTCTAATAGCGCGTCTGTAGTAACAACCAATGGGAATATCGTACATACCGCGACTCGAAACTACCATGCGCATCGAGCTATTGGGTTGAGAACCGCAGGCAGAAAGAAAAGTCGCCATTTTCTAAGCGTCGTTGAGCGGTCGAGTTTGGTGTTTTTACCGAATCGGTTCGTGTTTAATTTCGGTAGAATCAATTTAAAAAGCCGGCATGGGTGACTATCATCAAGTTACTGGCGTCCAACAAGACGCCTTGGGTAGTGTACAGTTAGAACTAGGAGCGAATCCAAATGCTTTAGCTCTTCGCCGGCCTTTTGACCCTCTAGCTCACGATTTGGAGGCAAGTTTTAGACTCACACGATTTGCTGATTTGAAAGGTCGAGGTTGTAAAGTACCACAAGAAGTGCTGAATAAACTGGTAGAAGGTCTCCAACAAGATTATCAGAATGCAGCAGATCAAGATCATGCACATTTCATTCATATGGCTATTCCAAGAATCGGCATTGGGCTTGATTGCTCGGTAACACCTCTTCGACACGGAGGTTTATGTTTGGTGCAAACAACCGATTTTTTTTACCCATTGGTCGATGACCCATACATGATGGGCAAAATTGCTTGTGCAAATGTTTTGAGTGACTTGTATGCAATGGGAGTTACTGAGTGTGATAATATGCTCATGTTGCTGGGTGTTAGCACAAAAATGACCGAAAAAGAAAGGGACGTAGTCATTCCACTAATTATGCGAGGTTTTAAGGATGCAGCATTGGAAGCTGGTACAACAGTTACAGGAGGACAAACAGTTGTTAATCCTTGGTGTACTATTGGCGGTGTTGCTTCAACAGTTTGTCAACCCAATGAGTACATTGTACCAGATAATGCAGTTGTTGGAGATGTTCTTGTCTTAACAAAACCATTGGGAACACAGGTGAGAGACAACTTTTTTGTTAATATATTGTATCAAATTTTTTTGTCATTGTGTAATTTTTGTTATACTTGAAAGTCTACTGTTTTTGTGTAGGTTGCAGTTAATGCTCATCAGTGGCTAGATCAGCCAGAACGTTGGAATCGTATCAAGTTAGTAGTAAGTGAAGAAGATGTGCGAAAGGCATATCACAGAGCAATGGATTCGATGGCAAGGTTAAATCGTGTTGCAAGTCGTTTAATGCACAAGTATAATGCTCATGGTGCCACAGATGTAACAGGTTTTGGTTTATTGGGACATGCACAGACCCTGGCATCTCATCAGAAAAATGAAGTGTCTTTTGTCATTCATAATTTGCCAGTAATTGCAAAAATGGCTGCTGTTGCTAAAGCTTGTGGAAATATGTTCCAATTATTGCAAGGACATTCAGCAGAAACTTCAGGAGGTCTATTAATTTGTCTACCACGAGAACAAGCTGCAGCATACTGCAAAGATATTGAGAAACAAGAAGGATACCAAGCTTGGATTATTGGTATTGTGGAGAAAGGGAACCGCACCGCTCGTATCATCGACAAACCACGAGTTATTGAAGTACCAGCAAAAGATTAATTGCCATAATTAAGTATTTTTTTTTATAAAAAAAAAGATTAAATAATCTTTGGAATATATTTTGAGTGATTCTAAACTCAAAAACACATAGAAACTGTCGCTGTTCCTTCTACAAAAAAATTACAAGGCCATTTGAGTTGCTTTTTATTAAAAATTTGCTGTTTAAAATAGCTCTGGTATTTAATAACTGCTAGTATGACTTATTGATAAGCTGTTTGGCAAACATACCTATTTCTAATTGAGTTTATTTATGTATGTTTTTGATTTATTAATTCATAATCATGATGATGATCTTCTGTAGTTTTAGAAATGTATTGGTATTTTTTGTAAAATAAATTCTAAAAATACACACTATTCCGAAATTATTTCATTTGTTATTTAGTATCCCATTGTATATTATTTTTAAAAGGTGAAGTTTGCACTTTACCAAAACTAATGATTGAAATGTATATGTATGTATATTCAAACAAACAAAAACTTTAAAATGTTTAAAAACTGAGGGCTACCTGTAACTACTGTGTCTGATTGGTAAAGAAAAAATAAGACGAATAAATACGCGCCGTTCTAAAAAAAAATTTATTTTAAAAATAAACAGCTACCTTTTCATTGCTCTTTTTATTTTAATCCGCTTCATGCCCCCTAATTTCTTTTTGAAAGGGTTAAATTTCCTTTGGTTGTTCTTATATTTTGCTTTAACAGCTTCTTTAATATTACGCCGTAATTTCACAAAATCCGTGGGTTCATCAGCACCTAATCTCTTCACAAAATCTAGTCCTTCTAAAAATAAATCGGACATATTTTTTTAGTAAAGCCTGGTAAAATAAGATAATAGTATGAAGAATGACGGAGTGAAATAATTACCTTGCAATCTGTAGTCATCATTTTTAAAGAAAAAACTTTCAGTCCACAGTTTTTGTGGTTTAGATATTTTTGCAGCGTTAATATCGTTTTTTTCATTTTTACTCTCTTGTGTATCATCTTCACTTTCCGACGATGAATCATATTTGAAAGGATTATCATTAATAATGCTTTCATTTTTACTCTTAGTTTTTGGTATACTTGTACCATTTTGTTCGATACCTAAAATTGAAGTAGAATTGTATATCTTACAAATTAATATTATTTTAAATTTGTATTACAATCCTGTTTATTGTCATAAGAATCTCCAAAAGTTTCAAGTATACTGAATTGTTGACCAGTGTATAAAGCTTCTTTTAAATTATCAGTGACTTTATAAAATTTTTCTTTAGATACTTGTGGTTCATCATTTTGTTCAATGTTTGTAGAACTCTCTAGTTCAATATTCGCTCTTTTCTTCTTTCTACTTTGCTTTTCTGATACAGGAGGCATTTCATATTTTAAATGATTTTCATGGTCCGGGTTATACCTTAACATACCACTTATTATTTTGCTATTACTGAAGATTAAAAAAAAAGTTAACAATTTTCTACGTCATTAGTATGAATTATTTCAACCTTTTAGAAAAACTGGGATGTTTAGGTGGTACAATTTTTTTTCCTAAAACTTGTTCTAAAATTTGCATTTGCACTTTTCTCTCATTTTCGTTGTTTTCATTTTTGTTTTCACTTTCTTCCACTTCAAAATTCTCTTCAGAAACGTCGCTTTCAATGAACCTGGTGTCCATTGAAAATCTTGGATCATTTTTAAACCTATTTTGCAGCTTTAATAACTAAAATTAAGGAAAACAAGTAAAAAATTAATTTTGTCAGTGTAATTAAAATACAATTAATAATCGCTAATATTAATTTTTACAAAAAACCGATAATAGTTCAGCAAAAGAACTTTGTCTTATTAAACCACTGCCAATTTAGGCCAACTTCAAGGTATAGCAATTTATATTAAATCAGTATCTTTTAAATTATAAATAATGTAACAATTACTGTTTCAGCAGAATAATAATATTACAATTTAATTATCATTTCATTTTATACTACAAATTGATAGTCAAAACACCACTTAATAAGATAATTAGTTACTTTTATAATCACCTGGTTTCTTGGCCATAGAAAGTATAAAAAACAATCTTTTTAAAATTGATTTTATGATAATTATTTCAAAAACTATTAAAAATATTATAATAAAACAGCCATCAAGATTAAAAAAATATACATACTATTAAAAAACGGTCGACTTTCACACTATTTAAGTTTTTACTGAACTATTCATAAAAAAAGTCAATATTTACTTTTTGACCTTTGATTCCCTCAAATTGCTCCTTGACTTCAAACCATTGGTTGTTTATTTCATTATCATCATCTTCTGTAAAAAGTTGAAATTTTTGTTTCTCCCTTTCATTGGTATTTCCCTTATGACTGCCTACATTTTCTTCTTCATTCTCATTAAAAATTATCTTCTTATTTGGTTTTACATCCTAAGAAATAGAAAAAAATCAAACAAAAGTATTGGCAAGAATGATAGTATACTTACAATTCTTGATAAGGCATTTTGTAGGAGAAGCTTTTGAGAATGATATTCTTTTTTCTTTTCTAATATGGAATTTACTCTTTTTTGTTCTGATATGCTTAAAGAAGGCTTAACATTTTTCTCTTTAGATGTATCTTTTATAACTGAACTGTCTCTGGTTATTTTAAAAGGAATTAATCTGCCTTCATTAGTCACAGTTTTAGGAAGATTGTTAATTAATTCTTGCTTTGCATTAAACTCACTTGTGGTATTATTTTGCTTTTGATCATCAACAGAGCTATTTTCTCTCTCACGTTTCAATCTATCCATAAAACTTTCTTTTGCAATTGATATGTCAATGAATACATTTTTAAACTTTTGTGTTGAGAAATCCTTAAAACCTATAAAATACATAGAAAAATGACTTAAACAAAAATATTTTGAAATTACTCACATTTTTGTACATCTTCATAATTTGCCTTAATATTAATATATGCAAAAGCTGGCGTTTGGTTCCCAATGATATTCTTTCGTTGTTTTATTTCGATTGAAGAGATATCTCCAAAGTGAGACAGTTTTTCACGTAACGAATCTTCATCAATACTTTCTGTTATGTTGTTTATAAAAAGTCGGAAATCTTGTTTATTCATCTCGTTCCCTTTTTATAAAAATTCATTCACTAAATCACATCTATAAAATGACTACAACTAATCGATACAACCTCTGAAAATTAAAAAAATATCAGAAATGTGACCGAGAACATAACCTAAAATAAATGCAAATATAAAAGCACCCACCAAATAATGAAATAACTCTTTAAATAATATAAACTGATAATTAGTAATATACCTTTGTGATATTTTTATTTCAACGTCTATTAATAAATATGAAAGATAAGAAACTTTTTGTTCAAGCTTATTTACGTTTAAAAGTTTTTGTTGGTTATGAACAATGAACAAATGAACGTAGACATATACAAGAGAGGTTATGTAATTCCACAGAGAAGAATCTCTTAAAGTTAGGCAACGCATCATACGTACTTATGAACAAAATTGCCTATATGCTCAGAGCCCCTTTTTGGGCTTTTCCCGAAGTTAGGGAATAAGTTTCTTTTCTTAACTTCAGTGTAATTTAAAAACAAAAATAATTTGCCCTTGTTTACAAAACTTTTAACTAATGCAGACACATGTTTCGCTCATATTCGTTTTTATTGTATTCTAAAGAAGTTAATTAAACAGTGAAATTTACATATCGATTATTATTTAATTTAAAATGAAATTTCGTCGACATTATGATTATTATATCAAGTTAATTCTGTTTTTTCCTAGAAACTGCACGCGAACATTTTCCCACTACATATTAAAGATAATTTTCTATGAAAAAGGTACAATAGTACACCAGATAAGATAAAACTAAAAGATGAGACATGTGTACACGTGAAGTATTTTATTTTTAATTGTAATTATCGGAACACAAAGCAGATGTTTAAATTTTCGGGGAAAGCAATTCTAATCAGTCCACAATGTAATTATGATATGTTTTCTACTCGCAACTGTGATCTGTTAATTTATTATTATATTTTTTATTAAAAAATCAAAACCTATTACACAATTTGTTGGTGTAACCAGACGAATTATAGTTAATTAAATTGGCAACAAAATGAGCCCAGCATCGACTCAATCCGATCATTTTTAACAGCGAAATATAAATAGAAAAACATGTTGGTTGTTTGATTTAGGGCTAGAAAAACCGAAAATTTAACCTGTTTTAAGAAATCATATCTCCGTTATTTTAAAAGTTATAGAGATGTTCCTTCGCAAAATTTTAGTAATTTATTCATACAAAAACAGGCGTTGCAAATTAATTGGTGTTCATATAATTGCGATTTAAAGTTTTTAGTATAATATCTTTCAACACATCCCAATGCTTCGTAGATCGTCCGATTTCAATTTTCCAAAAAAATCTTGAAAGTCGAAGGCTCATTCTACAGACTTGCAAATTTAGTTTTCATTAAAGCATTTGAAACTTGCAAATACAGCAAGAAACGGCTGAGCGCGTGAAAACATCCGAGAAGTGGCGAAAGCACGCTGAGAACACAACTTAAACGTCTTCACATTATTAAATGGTATAAGACTTTAAATATGACTAACCGTAAGAATAGGAATAGGATAGGAACATAGTCTGCGTATATACGTATCCCTTATATTTAGCTCTATTCCTATTCTTATTTTTTTTCTGGCCATGTTTGTAAGAATTTTTCACATGTTTCAAAGACTTTTTAATGAAAACTAAAAGTTTGTAGAATGAGACTTTTTTAAATAAAATCCTAATCAAACGCGCCGCAAGACATTACATTACAAACTCTAAATCGTAATTGTATACTAATTAGCCTACAGTGCCTATTTTACGTTCACATAAAGTATATATCAATTACTAATGTTTCGCGAAGGAACACCGCTTAAATTGTAAGATATGGAGATACGAAATATCACAAAAATGTTAATTTTCCGGTTTTCCGTATTTTCTCTGCTAAAGATGGTCAGACTCAGTAGATCCAGGGCTCATTTTGTTGGTAATTTCATTCTCTGTACATAAATCGTTTATTAAGACCAATGAAAAAGTTATTTTAAAAGGTATTTTTGGTAGCAACAAATTATGAACTGTAATTGAGGATGGAAAAGATATCAGAATTAAAGTATGGATTGTTTCGAATTGATTGTACAGGTTTTCTGACAGTATTTCTATATTGACTGACCCATAGGATGAAGTAGAGGTGCGTGTTCAACCGGTTTTCGGATTGATGATTACAATATACCGATAATGAAAAGACTACAATTTTAAAATTCCACTGGATAGTGCATATGATGTAAGAAATCTTTGTTTTCTGTATTTCTTTTATTTCTCTTGTTTCACAGGTGTCACTAAGATAAAATTACCGATAAAAAAAGTATTACCACTTTTACTATCAAAAAATGAAATCAAAATAAAATGAGATAACACTGTATATACGAAATAAAAGCAGGAAATCGACAAATAATTAAACTACTATAGTTTCGAAAGTGTCTTAAATATGTTTCAAAGAATTTTAAGACTATGTTTTTTCAGCTTCGTTGTATTCAGTTCAGGTGAATTTTTTTTAGGAAGTTTATGTTTGAATTCATGTTAAAACATCTACAATATTTTTAGATAAAAACTTAATAAACACTAAAAAATGATTAAGAATAAGTTCCTTCCTTTACAGCGATAGAAGCGGCATATGAATGTGCCCAAAGAGAACTTTCTACAGGGATAGTATGCGTTTGTAATTCAACATACTGTGATACTGTAGATCCACTGGAGAAATTGCCTTCTGGTCAGTACGTTGTTTATGTAACAGATAGGGAAGGCTTAAGATTAAATAAAAGCATCGGAGAATTTGATTCAGACTCAACAGCAGATTATGAACTTCTAGTTAATGAGAGTACAACCTATCAAACTATTTCTGGCTTTGGAGGATCCTTTACCGACGCCTTTGGTATTAATTATCTCAATTTAAGCGAAAGTACGAGAGAAAAGTTAATCAGGTAATTTTTCAAGTTATTACAAAAATACCAAATAATATTATAACTTCAGAGAATAAGAATTTAATGAAAATATATTGTAAGATCAATAAAAGTTAGTCTTTCCAATAACCAACAACTGTTGATTAAAATAACTTTAATAACGCAACATATCAATCGCCAATTTCGGTCATCATCAGGCTAACATTTAACATTTTTTCCCTTTTTTTTAAATGCCAGACTGATGATGACCGAAATTGCCGGTCGAAAAGTTGCGTAATTAAATTATTTTCATCAAGAGTTGTAGGTTATTGTCAAGATCTTACAAAGAGTCTATCTTGTCTTTGAAGTATGCGGCGTATCGTTCTCAACAACGTAAGAATAAAAATTATCTCATTTTTAATTACCCTATCTATTAGTACCATATTGTAATAGACTGACGTCAAACAAACAAAAACATTTTTATAGAAGTATGTACTTATATGAAATTACTTTCCAAATAAAATTCCTGAGCCACTTGTAAATTTCGTATATGTTTTTGCTTCAATAATCCGACAGTTTATTAAATAATTTTAAGAAATATGTAATTACTTGCCCTAGATCATATTTTTCCGACGAAGGAAGTGAATATTCGCTGTGCAGAGTTCCTATAGGAGGAACAGATTTTTCCACACACGGCTATTCCTATGATGATACGGAAAACAATGTTGAAGATATAAATCTCTCCAACTTTTCACTGGTCTATGAAGATTACACCTATAAGGTAAAGCAATATGCACTTGAAGTACTAAGTAAATACAAAAAAAGAAAACAGATGAGATGTACAAAGTGGTCTAAATTGGTCTGTTTTGATAGGAAATGTATTTCCCGAGTAGGTAAAGCAAAATCTACTTAGTATTAGGTTCGATTTTTAAGAAATATTTAATGGAAAACCCGCATGACATTATCTTAACTATCTAAGCTCAGTATCTCCGTTTACATGGTAGATACGGTTCTTTCCATTAAATATTTCTCAAAAATCGAGCCCTTTATCAAGTCGATTTTGCTTTATCACGTCGGGAAATGCATTTTCCTTGTTAAACCAGACTAATTTGGACCACCCTTTACACTGACAAATCATAAAACTTTATTCAAAATACGTTTTAGATACCGCTAATTAAACTAGCTCAAAGTTTGAGAAACAATAATTTGAGATTGCTAACGTCAGCTTGGACAGCTCCCAGGTGGATGAAGACTACGGAACAATATGCTGGAGTATTGGGTTTTATAAGATCAGAGTACTATCAAGTTTGGGCAGATTACATACTCAAATTTTTAGAGGAGTATAAAAATGAAAATGTAGAATTCTGGGCTTTAACCACAGGAAATGAGCCCAGTTTAGCTCTTTTTATTGGAAACACAATTCCTACAAATGGATGGCTACGAGGAGACTTGGTAAGAAAAATAACTGCGCATTTTTCGTACGTGTTTTAATTTAATTTTGTAGCGAAACTGGATCGCTAACAATTTGGGACCGACTATTAGAAATTCTGAATTTTCCGATATAAAACTAGTTGCAATCGACGATCAAGTTTTCCTTTATCCAGAGTATCCGAAGTTTGTGAGTAAAATTACTTGTTTAAAAACAGACTTGAACTTTATTTCTATTAATTTCAGTTATTGAATGATACAAAAGCTGCGGAATATTTAGACGGATTTGCTGTTCATTGGTATTGGAATATAATTTTAGGCAGAAGTTTTTTGAATAGAACACATGAAGAAATCCCAGATAAATTTGTAATTTCTACAGAAGCTTGTGCAGGTACAACAGCTTCAATCTAAATCATTCTCGAAAAATGTAAAAGATTCTCTAAATTTTTTTTTGATTGACTTGAACAACAGATCATTTTAAACATTTCTGCAAATTCTCGTACAAAACAAGAATTGATATAATTACACATTCTTAATATCACTGATTATCTTTTATTAATAATTAATGAATACTGTTTACAAATAAATTTAATTTTAGGATCTTACTTAGTTACACCTCATGTTTTACTGGGATCATGGGTTAGAGGAACCCTTTATGCAATTGATATAATTGAGGTACATTTTACTAAAACTTTCATTTTCAAAATTTTTAATTTCAAATTAATTTTATTTTAGGATCTAAACAGGTTTGTAACAGGCTGGATTGATTGGAATATGGCATTAGATCAGACAGGAGGTCCTACATATATTGGAAACTATGTAGATTCTCCTATAATTGTTGATGCAGACAGAGATGAATTTTACAAAAACCCTATGTATTACGCAATTACTCATTTTTCAAAATTTGTTCCTTTAGATTCGGTAAGAATAGAACTTGCTAGTTCGGGTAGTGGACTGTACTCTGTAGCGTTTAAAAGACCTGATAATGGAATTACTATTGTTCTAGTAAACAGGTAGATTCATGAAAAAAAAAAAAATACTATGGAAATGGTGGTGTTAATTACTTCTCATTTTAGCTCAAGAAATAAGATTGCCGTGTCTATCAAAGATGATTCCAGAGGAAGTATAAATTTGAATATCAACGCAAAATCATTCACTACAATTGTTTATTGGTAATTTTAAACATATAAAAAACTGAATCAAGAAGTGAGCATTTAGTGGGTTGTTTTTTGTAAAAGAATGAGATCCGTCATTCAAAAATTCTAATCAATTTTAATATGTACAAACAAAACAAACTTAGTAGTTTTATTGCAATAGGTACTTACTTGAAATAAATCAGTTCAATCTCAAAAATTAAGTTATTTTACACACGCAACTTTTAAACATCTTTTATGGCATGCAATGCATAATTTATGGATGTATTTCTTGTCCAGTGCCAGGAGTTTATTAGTGGATTATAAACAAGTCCATGTATAAGGCAAGTCCTGCAGTTATCTGAAAAGTAATTCGTTTTTAATATTGGCCTTATCTACTAAAAACATATAGCTGGATAAAAACGGTTATTGACATACAACTGATATTTTTTTCTATATAATGCCTTTTAATACTGGAAGAGTCAGACACTAATGATTGCTTGTTTTTCACACAAAACTATTAGCATTTTTCATGCTTTTTAAAACAGTGTAATAATTATTAGTTACATATATTAAGCTACATTTAAATAAAATAATAAACTCTTATATTGAGTAGTTGTCATAATTTAAGTGTCTGCCACTTATGAATTATGACAACTACTCCTATAAATCATAAATGTATTGTCCATGTACAGGGTAGGCCACATTTGGACACTTTTAAAGGCAAAGTGTATTTTAAAGAGGAGATAGACAAAAACTGATGTCAGTATTTGAAGCTCAATTTCTATGAGAAGTTAAATTGAGCTTCAAATACTGACATAGGTTTTTGTCAATCTCCTCTTTAAAGTACACTTTGCCTTTAAAAGTGTCCAATTTGGCCACCCTGTATTTAGGTTTAAAATAAATACTTACTATCCTCAAGCAATCTTTGCAAGTGGTGGGACAAAATAAATTTATCCCACTGATGTGTACCAGGAGGAATTAATTTTAATCCTTCTGCTAACACAATAGCAGCTGCCCAAGAGATTTTTGTTTTACTAATTGTTGTTATAAAAATGGAACCTCCAGGTTTAATGCATTCTACACATGCTTTTATAAATGTATCCTTCTCATTTACATGTTCTATTACTTCAGACAATACTACAGCATCATATTTATTACGGTGATTTTGTGCATGATCTCCTATTGTTCCTTCAATGTACTGCAAAGTACTTAGGTCATTTTTCAATGCCGCATGAGTTTTTGCAATTTCAATTAAATCTTTTGTGGCATCAATACCAGTAACATTTGCACCCAATCTTGCTATAGCTTCTGATAATATGCCTCCTAAAGTAAAACTGATTGTACAAGTAATACTAAGAAGAAAAAAAACAAGAGATACCTCCACATCCTACATCCAAAACAAACAACTCTTTTAAAGGGGTTGCACTATTAACATGGTCTTCTTTCACTAATCCAGTGTTTATTAATCCATTGGTGATGAACGGCACTCTCACTTTATTCATTGAATGTAGGGGCTTCATGTCACCCTCTCTGTCCCACCATTCTGTACTGTGCCTTTTAAAATACGACTCTTCTTCTTTATCAATCGAAGTACTTGAGGAGTGATTCAGATTATTGAAAGTAATAATTTTTTTAGACCTATAAAACAGTTTTCACAGTACATGACTTAAGTTTCGTAAAAAAACACATTCAAGTAATACCTTTTAAACAGCCGCACTCGGATCTGTAGAGAGGAAAACATTTTTAAATTTTATAAAAATACTTCTTGTTACAGTTGTGAAACATGTGAATATCGTTTACAAATTAGAAATGTTTAATTATTGCTGCACGATCACATTTTTTGTTTATTTTTTAATTCTAACCTAACACTTGCCCATAGACAATATTTGCCGCAGACAACCACAGATCTACTTCTATAATAAATTAATACAGGGCGTGTTCCGATATATGTCGGAGCATGGTCTCAGTGACTTCTCATAGAGGTCGCTTTTCATTTTTTGGTGTTGAAGAGTTGTTATTATCCAAATTTATTCTGGGTTTAATGCATGTTTAATGTAAATCTAATATATAATTTACAACGATATCGTTAATTAAAATTTAACCTTTTTCAATTGCAAGTATTTGATTGTCTTAATATTTTTTTACTAGGGCATTTCAGAAGTATTTTTTTTAGTTTGTTATTAAACATTAATTTTAAACGTTTTGTTCATAAACTCAGAGGAACGGAATATTTAAACTGACAACTGAGTCATTAATTTTAGTGAAATATCAAAGCAAATATGATCTTTCCAAATAAATGCCTTTTAGAAATAATAAATATGAACATAAAAATAAAAAAACAATAGTTCTTCTATTAAATAAAAAGAATACATATACGAATAAAGTAAGAAATTTTTGATAGGAGTGTGGACGAAAAAATGAGCAATTTTGGCTTGTTTACGCACAATTAGTATGAGCACATGAGAATAAATAAAGCGCAATTTAAATTATGAGATAATTTTTTGTTGTAAAACAGTGAGCACTGTTAAAAAGAATACCGATATCGTGCATATCGTATTAAACGTGGCAATACTTCTTCCGACAGAACCCCCATCTTTTTGAAAACTTCTTCCGAAAATTCCAAATGCGAAAATGGAATCGTGCGGAATCGTAAGGCTCATATTAACCTGAGCGCCATTAACGCCGCTTGTTCGGCAGTAACGATAATTTTGTACGGGAGTCAAAGAAAACGTCAAAGTGGTTGGAAAACTATGTCCAGCCGGGGCATCCACGAAATTCCCCGTTATATTTATCGAACTAAATTCCACTCCTATCATTGGCTCCAATGTCCGCCTTTGTCCGCACGACGAAATATCGTCATTCAGGCAAGCAACCACGCCACAAATCTGATTTCCACTGGTCGACGTACCCAACTTTCTATTTCCATTAAAAACTACTAATCTGTAAACATGAAAACATTTTTTTATTTAAGAAAAACAATTAAAATCCTCTTACTTGTAAACCACGTTAGCGGCTCTTGCTGAATTCAAATTAATGGTAACGTTAAATGTACAACAAAAAGAGCTTCCTTCGCTACAAATCGTTGTTGATGAATAATTTTGAGTTAGATTCAAATTATTAGTGGTGTAATTGCTTAAATCTTCTATTAATGACTTGAACAACGATAATCCTCCAGTTGAGTAACTTGCTTGTGCCTCAGCAAAATTTGAGACAAACGTACTCTAAAGAAAAAAATAGCAAAAGATACAATTATCGTTATATTGCTTGCTTTCTTTTAATAATAACTGCGAAACAAATACCTCATCGCAAGGGGATTGTCTTCTAGACCAAATCGGTACGTCCTGGATAATCATTTTCGAAGCGGAAGCTGCTGATATGTACGTTTCAGTAATGGTTCCATTGGCTAAATAAATTCCGCTGCCACCATTTCCGTTCGTCGCATTAGATAGACCGGAAGCTAACAGATTTACTCCGTTTGCTTTTGCATATCCCGCTTGTACACTGAGAGCTAAAAATATTTTAAGAATGTTCAAAAGTTTAAATTCAGTCGTAAATATTAATTTTTGTTATACAAAAGGTGAAGGAAAACCCGGAAAAATTATACTGATCTGTTACCCACCGTGTAAAAATGGCACTTCGGCAAACCAAGCAACAGGATATACTACGTCCGCAATGGTTTCAGTAAGAACATCTACTGATGGATTTTTGAATAATATATCAAAACAAGTGAAAATGGCAAATGTAACACCGAAGTCCGTTTGGAAAGTTACAGTTTGATTTCCAGGAGTTAAAAAAGGTTCATAAAATAAGTTAACTTTACGATATCTGCAATTATAAATATTATAATATGAGTATAATATAAATATGGTCTAAAGGCTGAATTGTTGTCTGCGACTGACATCTTGAGAGGAAATAGTTCGGACGTTGAAGAAGCTTTCTATCTCGTAATCTTGTCGACTGTCAGGGGTCGAATGTGACTGCCGTAGCGTCTGTCCCGCTATTTATATCGCTCGCTCGAGGGGCGGGGCTAGTTAATATCGCGTCAGACGGTGTAGCCAATGGGAGCGTTTTGGTTTTCTATAAATAGCGGGACAGACGCAACGGCAGTCACATTCGACACCAGACAGCTGAGTAGACTACGAGATAGAAAGCTTCTTCAACGACATAGATAGATAAGACAAAGTATTAAAATCGCGATCCGCTCTGGATATATTTAAAATTTAATTTAACAGTATTGAAATGGTGATGATTTTGTTAAATTGTAATGTATTACGTATTGTATAACATTACATTGATTAACAATAAATCATTTAGATAAATATGATTAATCAATAATCACATATAATTTAGATCATGTACTTACTTGGCGATTACAACTCCATTCCTATCAAAGACTACATCGGTATTATATAAAACCGTCGAATTATTGGAAGATAACGATTTCTCTAATACGTTTATTACAGTATAAATACCATTAGTTCTTGCAGAACAGGAGAGATCAACTAATGCCTGTCAAAAAATTATAAAATTAATATACGTTTAAATTTTTATTTTTTAATTTTACCTTAGCATAATAATTTAAATTACTACTAAAATCGCATGGTGCGATTTCGTCTCTCGCTTCAGGTACAAATGTACTGTAATTCGCTATAGATTCTAACGTCGCATCTGCTGCCCATATATTCAGGCCGGTTAAACCATCTTCAGGAAAAACTATAATTTCGACGCCCTAAATTTATTATTTTTAGTAATTTTGTGAATAATGACGTAATTATTTGTTCGATATAGAGTTATCTTATCAGTTCGAAATAGAGTAAAGAGAGTAAGTGGTAGAATAGCTTTATGTTTTTCCTTCTGTATCTAGAATTTATTATTTTTTTTTTAACCAATTATTAAATTTAAAATAGTCATATGATAAGTATTTTTACAATTTTTAAATAAGAAAATATTTATATGATGTTCAAAATAATTTTTTATATTTTTCTGAAAGTAACATTATCACAATTTCGGCTGATTTTTTAAAAACAAAAACTATTTTCGTGAGGTTCATGTCATCATCAAAAGCTAAAAATTATTACTGAAATGCACTTTAATTCACTATTTTTTTTTTATTATATATATTTTTTTAATAGTTTAGTTTATTTAGGATTTGATATTTTGGCTATAAACTCACCAGTTCAGCTGCGTTTTCGATATAATTAACATAAAATGCTGCATTTTCTAAAAGTAAGTCTTGGGGGTTGTAAGCAGAAATTCTTGGTGAAAATTCAACAACAGCTGCTTTGTATGTGGACTAAAAAAAAATAATAATTTAAAAAAATAAAGTAAAAAAACTAAAAATGTACTCTTATTTTGCGAAAACGCCTTTAAATGTATTATACTAATAAAAATATATGCAAAATAAAGTTAAAAACTTACTTGCGACTTTACAAAAACTATTATTAAAAAAAATGAACTTAATGAAAATGTTTTTTTACCAGTCATTTTAGAAACTGGACTATTTTACTAGTTTCAACACGTAAAAAAAAGGACCGCTCTGCAGTACTCGAACAACTTGTAATATTAATATATCTGAGCAAATACTTATAGATAAACAGAGATAAGGAAAACCATGGGCGAGGTACCTTTACTCACAATCAGAAATAAGGTGATTAAATATAAATGAAATTTATTCCTGTACGTACAGCAATTCAACGAAATAATGTGTCACGTTTTTTGCATAATATTTTTTACAATCCATTTTCTTCATTCCAAGAAAAAACATTACTACAAAACCAATTCGCTAGTTTATTGAAACTTTTTTAAAAAAGAAAAACTTACATAAAATTCTTATACAAACTGCAACTTTTTATAATTCGGTGGTATATTTTACAACTATGTAACAGTCACGTAATTAGATTTTTAACTTTACGACACAAAATTGATTTTAAAGAAAAATATACTGTAATGATTTAATAAACACATATGTATGTATTTGTAAATTACTTCACTAGTTTTGATTGACATATTTGTAAAAATTAACGTTTCTTCTAAATTCATCTTTTAAAAATAATGTTGTTGGTGAAACCCCTTGGTATTTGAAATCGAACAATTAAGAAACTTTTAAATTTAGCGCTGGTGGCAAGAGAATATCTTGTCTATGGAGAATACTAAATCCATAGATACTTGCGTCACTTAATATCACATTATTTCAGTATTATTGCATATTTCATTTTATTTAATGAATAAAACAATTTCAAACTACAAACTACCTAAGTTGCATTATCCATAATTAATACTAATATTTTACATCGATAAAAATGTCAACCGTTAATCATCAACAAAAATCAGTTGGTGCTACTGTCGTTTGACATTTAGGACAAAGCTCTTACTTGTTCGTAAATAGTAGTCCACATAACATACGGAATTAAATGCACATTTTCTATTGGTCAGGTCAGAACTGTAAAAATCAAAAACTGTGTAGGTAAGATTGTTACGGTGAGAGTAGATTTGGTTATAAATATACCTATCTAAGTATGTAATACATTTTCAGACTTGCCCATGGGCATCTGTTGCTACTATATGGGCGCGCAAACATCAAAATACCAATAGAAATCCCGTATTTAATTCTCTATGTTATATGAACTACTATTTACGTACATCGTTAGCAAAAATCAATTGGCACCACTGTCGTTTGACATTAGAGACAGATCTCTTCCCCTTACACGTACTTGTAGGGTACTTGTGATATTTGAATTTAGTGAGCACGTGCAAACGAACAAACGGTTTTTATTTTATTTAATTTTAGTTTCATAAGGTAGGTTGATACATTTTAAGGATAAGCAAATAAATAGGGATAAAAATTAACTATTTAGGAAAGAACCAACATAGTGAAAAAAAAAAGAAAATGCCTCGAAAAACTCCGACGTTAGAATTAATACAGAATGCCGACATCGCTTCCCCGGTCAGAAGATCAAGTAGAATTGCACAACACCAAAAACCAGCAGCCCCTGTTGCTACCAGAAGGGCTTCCGCAGATAGTAATACGACGAATAGTGTGGAAATTAAAGTTAGAAAATCCAGGCGCTTATCATTATCTCAAGAACCAGCTGAAAACTCAGAATCAGGAAGATCAACTCCTGTTTTCGGAAATAACGAAAATAAAACTACCAGAAAACGAAAAGGTAAAAAAAAACGTACATATATGTGTATATGGCATATATATAAAGGTACAGACAAAGAAAATGGCTGATAATATCAATATCTTATAAATTTGGGTTCAATTTTAAACTTCAAGACAATTGATTATAAAAGTAGTTTTTAGATAAACTAATTGATAATTTCCAGATTCAGCATCAAGTTTAAATGAAGGAAAATCAGCAACTCCTGTGCAGAGAACATCAACTCCAACTGCAAGAAGAACCACTAGGTCTATGAGTGAATCTCCTCAAAAATACGAAGAAAACTCATCAGTACCAGCTACTAATTCTAGGTCAAGACATTATTCTGTGACAGAAAAACTGAAGCCACTGGAATCCATTGAGGAGATGGAAACAGTTAAAGAAGCTCTGCAAGTTGAAGAGATTGAGAAAAAAGGAAATGATAAGAATTTGAAAACTATTAAAGAAGCGGTTGTTATTTTAAATCCCATTACAAATAATAACACAAACACAAAACATGAAAATAACATTATTCTTGAAGAAAATGATGCTAAAGAACCAGATATACAGAAACCTGAAAGTGATCAAATTGAAGACAAAGAGATAAACAATACAATCACTTTTGAGGAAACAGGAAACTCAAACAATAATAAAGTAAAAAATAAATCGCCTGAATCATCTGCCACTGAAAAGGTTTATAATGAATCTATCAAGTCAAACCCTGACTTTTCAACTGATAAAGATTCAATGTGTGAACTAATTCTACCCACAAAAAACACAAATATTGGTAACAACATCTCTTTAGCAGAAGATCAATCTTTTCAATTTAGTTTGAGTATTTCAATTGAAAATGCTTTGAAAACTCCGGAAAAGAAAGGTAAAGAAAATGAATCGCTCCTACTAAATACCAGCAAAAAAAAAACGAGCTCAATAGGAACCCCCAAAAGTATTGCCGCTAAATTGAAAGAAACAAAAACACCTGAACAATCACCAAAGTCTGACAAGGTTATTGAAAATGGTAAGCAATATTTCCTTGGTGAACCTATGGAAGTTGATGAATACACACTGTTGGATGATTTAGATGATGATATTGCTGGTCTTTCAAAAGAGGCAAAGCAAATGACTGAAAATGTTTGTCTCACATCAGAAAGTGAAAAAATTGTAGAAAAAGAGGACACAAAAAGTTCAAGATATGAAGAAAAAGAGAAGTTTGAAACTGAAACTGCAGAGAAGGTGGAAATTAAAGAAAACTATTTGAAAAAAATTACTGCTGATTCTTCTGATGCTGTTCAAAATGAAGAAATATTAAAAGGATCTCCAAAATGCCGAATTTTGGAAAAGGAAAAAGATGAAGAAGTGAAGGACAGTAATAAGAAAACACCAAAAGAATCTTTGAAGAGTCAAATTACTGAAGCAGAAAGAGATGAAGAATTGAATCACATTAATGAGAAGACACCAAGAAAATCTTTAAGGAATCAAATTTCCGAAACAAAAATTAATGAAGAAATAAACGACAGTATTGAGAAAACAACAAGAAGATCTTTAAGGAATCAAACTTCTGAAACTGAAAGAAATGAAGAAATGAATCACAGTAATGAGAAGACACTAAGAAAACCTTTAAGGAATCAAATTTCCGAACCAGGAGATGAGGAAATAAATCATAGCAATGAGAATACACCAAGAAAATCTTTAAGGAATCAAACTTCTGAAACTGATAGAAATGAAGAAATGAATCACAGTAAAGAGAAGACACCAAGCAAATCTTTAAAAAATCAAATTTCTGAAATAGAAATAAATGAAGAAATGAATCACAGCAATGAGAAGACACCAAGAAAATCTTTAAGGAATCAAATTTCTGAAACTGAAAGAAATGAAGAAATGAATCACAGCCAAGAGAAGACACCAACAAAATCTTTAAAGAATCAAACTTCTGAAACTGAAAGAAATGAAGAAATGAATTACAGTAAAGAGAAGACACCAAGCAAATCCTTAAAAAATCAAATTTCTGAAATAGAAATAAATGATGAAATGAATCATAGTAATGGAAAGACACAAAGAGAACCTTTAAAGAGTCAAATTTCTCAAACAGAAAAATATGAAGAACCGATCCACAGTAATGAATCTTCAATGAGTCTAAATATGGAAACAGAAAATGATGAAGAAATGAGCCATAAATTCGAAAATAATGTAACTAACGATGGGAGTAATGACAGTAAAAAAACAGAAAGAAAGAAGGATTTGGTAGAATCTATACCAGGGAAAAATATAACAATAGATAAAGAAAAAGACAGTAAAGATCAAACAGACAATTCTGATAAAAAAGAAAGGATCCATGATCATGTCAGTTCGTTTAAACACGAAACGCATGTTGCTTCGCCTAAATTTAACATCGACGCCCAATTAGAATATAAAGTGACTGAACTAATCAACAGTAAATTTAATGCTAATCAGGAGAAAAGCGATAGTGAAGTAGATGTAGAATCTGTTACCGATTACTTAGACGATATGGCAGAAGAGGGCGAAGAAAGAGACGAAAGTGAACATGATAGTAATGAAATAGTCGATGAAGGAGAATCTGTAGGTTTTTCTAGCTCTGATGAAAAAGAGACTGATGATGATTCCTTTGATGACTCTTTTATTGATGATGATGATGATGTTTCAAATGTATTACTTTCTGGTGAAGAATATGATTTGGGTGAAGATAACAAAACAACCGAAAAAATTAAAAACAAGAAATTACAAAGCGGTACAGAGAAGTGGTCTCGAATAATTCAGGCCGTTGATAGCGATGAATCAGAAGCAGACACCGCCAAAGTAGACGCAACAAATTCAGTTAATACGTTAAATGAAAAAGAGCAAACTCTATTTCCACAAGCAAATGAAACAACTATAAGTACTGAACAAGAAGTTGTTGAAAACAATTTAACATTTAACGAATCATTCAAGCTTCAGTCCACAGAAGTTAACAAACCAGAGATTGTTCTAACATCAGAACAAGCGGGTGATACTGAAACATCGCCGAAAAAGACAAAAATGCGATCTTCATTATCAATAAGCGAAAATGTATCTTTTAACGAAATTCGAGAACGTATTGAACAGGTAGTTGATTTGTTTTCATCTACTGTAAATAACAGCAATAAAAAGATTTATTTTAATCTATCATTGAATTATGAAAGTGACTCTGATGCTAAGGAAAATGAGAATAAATTGAGCACTAGTTTGCAAAACATGGACTCTTCTAATAAACTTAAAAAGTCTCGAAGAAAATCAAGTAGCACTTCAAATATTTTTACATCTATTATAAAACCAAAGAAGATAGAGCTTGAAAGTGAAACTACGGAGCAGAAAGACTCTAGCAATCTTGATAATGATTTACAACCTTGTAAATCGGACGAAGTCATTGAGGAGAAAATAAGATCTAAAAAAAAGAGACGAAAAGACAAGAATGTTGAAGAAGCGCTACTTTCATCAACAATTAAGTCTAAGACCAAACTTAGTGAAGAAAGTGAAAATACAAAACCGATTGAAAAAATATTTAATGAAGACTTGGCAATTTTAAGTCCACCAAAGAAGAAGAAAAGAATACAATCTTCTGAAGAAACTGTTACATTTGTTGATAACAACAGGAAAGAAGATTCTGAGGGAGACTCCGAAATCCGTAAAAAAGTTAAAAGGCGTGATGTGAAGGAAACCATTGACCAGGAAAATGAAAGCTCAACGAATGAAGTTGATATAACTGTCCAGAAAAAAGACAAAAAGAAAAAGAAGAAAAAGATGAAAGGAAAAGACTATTTAGAAATTCTCGACGCCCAAATACATGAAAAGAAACGTAAATCTGAATTTAATGTAGAAAATGATTCCAATGAAGTTGATTCGATGAAAAAGACTAAAAAACAAAAAATTGTGCCAGAAGAAGCATTCGAAAATACCAAAAGGGAAAAAGATAAAGTGAAAATAATATCAAACGTGCTCCTTAACACAATAAATGAAAAAAATGTAGATCCAGTAAAAAAATCTAAGAAGAAGAAACATGAAATAAAATTTAATGAAGATAATCAACAGTGTGCTGATATTGAAGAAAACGTTAAAACATCTACTAAGGTAAAAGACAAAAAGAAAAAGAAGAAAACAGAAGAGTTTACAGATACTCTTTTAAATATTAATCCTAGTAACAGTAATCCCAAGCTATGGATCATTGATGATTTTGATACTCCTCCTAAGCCATCACAAAAAAGAAAACTAAAATCAAAAACGATAAATAAATCCAAAGAATCATTCGGAACCGCTACTAAAGATTTTAAAAAAATGAAATTACACGATCCTTCCCGTAATAATAGAATGGAAACGACTCAATTAATCCAGAAAAAAAAGAAACAGTTTGATATCAAAAATTCATAAGATGTATCATGATTTTACTCATTTGTTATATGTGAATGTTATACTGAACCCTTTAACTTAATAAAATTACTCTGAATGCTACTTTTTTTAAATATTTTGTTAACAATTTCTTTTGATGTTAGAACAATAAAAATTGATTTTATATATTTGTTTTATTTTAAATGCCCTCATTTGCTCTTATCACAATTCTTCTGAAAAATTGTCTTTATTATGATAATAATAAATGTTCTAAGTAACTAACATATAAGTTAAAAAAATTGCGAAATTGTTATAATGTGAATTGATTTAGTAATTATAAAAATAAGGTATTGATTAAAATAAAATAAAAAAAAATTTTCTAATATCTATTGTATTTAAAAACAGACTATCTTATTTATATGGTGCCACACATATATTGCAATTTTAAATTTAGAATTTGTTAAATTATAAAAAAATACAATCATATTAAAAATATTTCTTCATTAAATCAACATTTTAGAAAATTTTACCCTCCCCCTTAACAAATACTATGTCACAAACCTAGTCCACCCCTGCAAGAGATTTTTTGTTATTAAAAATAGCATACAGAAGAGTAATTTAAGAACTGCCAAGAAAATAATTAAAATAAAATTGATGAACTGCGAACGTCACATTTCTTTAGATCCCCCTTCTTAAGGCTAAGCAATACTCCTCCCACTCCCTTATTTACGAACGTATTTTATGAAGGGTCCCCTTAGCAGTCCACCGATTTTTTATTGATTTTTATTTCGACCCATTTATTAGAGATTAATTTATTTTCACATTTGTACGTTAACACATTTATGATTTCGTAGAATAGTTTAAAATTCAAAATTGATAATTGCAAGCTTTAGACTATATATAAAAAACAGTTAAGAAAATATGAATGAAAACATGTAAATACAACTTTCTATTCAAGCATATATATGAAATTATCATTTTTAAGGTTTTTAGTGGAACCCTAAGAATAAAATTCTTTCATGATGATATGATAAAGTGCACAAAATTGATGACTTTTATTACAATTGGCATACCTTTATTCTTTGCAGTATGCAAACTGGGCACTCAATATGCATTTTATATTTAAGAAAGTGTTATAAATCATTTTACAATAAAATAAAGTACTCACTTTTAAACTTGTTTTAGAAAGCTCAATTGAAACAGGGTTTTCTGACGAAACCGAAGTCAAATATTCAGTCTCAGTCAACACAAAACTTTGACAAAACTCACTTCGACAAACGTTTAAACTCAATTGAAAGTGGATGGACAATGGCAGCGAGCCACGAATTAACCTGAAGTTTGCCGAACAGCGCACGATTGTACACGACTAACGCACGACAATTTACGAACAACGGCACTACATAACCTCAAAAAATGTTATTAATATCATCATAAATATTAATATATTAACTTGTTTGCTATTTATTTATAAACTGTTAAAGATAACCTTTATACTGTGAAAACATTAGTTTATTTCTCTTTTATGTAAATGTGAATTTGAAGCAAATATTCGCGAAAATAATTAACATGTAGTGGCTTACAGTTATGCAGTTTCTGCGTTTAATATAAATGTGTTCTTTTAAAAATGGATTTTTCAAAAGGATCTAAAACACGATTTCACTCATACCATGGTGATAATATACAATTATCTGAAGATAACACTGTAGCATTTCGAAAATCTAGCTTTGCAAATGCCGTAACATTTAGCGAAGAGCCGCTTCTACCAGGAGAAATATTTTTGTTAGAAATAGAGCAGAACGAACGTGGATGGAGTGGACACATGAGACTAGGTCTTACACAACTTGATCCACATACAATTTTTAGGACAGGAGCAATTCCACAATATGCACTTCCTGATCTGGCTAATATAGGTAGATCTTGGATATACGGCATTACAAAAGCGCACAATAATGTTATTAGTTACGACACACAAGGAGGTAATAGTGAATCATGCCTTCAAAAGATAAGTGATAAAAATGGAGAAGTTAGGACATGTCGAGGTGCATTCCCTATAACTGCATTAAAACCTACCAAGCATACAGAAGTTATCTTACCAACAGATATAGGCAGTAGAATAGGTATAATGTACTATCCTGTTGATGATAAAAAGGCGAACATGCATTACATAATTAACGGTCAAGACCAAGGTGCTTGTGTTAGAGACATTCCCTTTAAAGATGCTCCTTTGCATGTTGTTGTAGATGTTTATGGCACGACTAAGAAGGTTCGAATTATCCAATTGTATGGAGGTAAGAAATACTACTTCTATTCTAGTAAATTATTCAGGTACAAATAATGTAGTAACATTATCTACATAGCTGGCGATAATGAAGATAATTAAAACTAAATTATTACTACAACTTTATGATTCACACTAATACATAATAAAACAAAAGAGAAAATGAATTGAAATTGTAGCTAGAAATGAAAAAAATAATATTCTGTCTGAATAATCAATTAGTTTTAAATTAAAAAAAAAACATATAAGACAGAAAACTAAATGAAAATCATATTAACAACCAAACTAAAACCCATTGTAATAAATATTAGAGCTCCTAAACCTATTAAGTTTATTTAATTTTAAATTTTCATAATGCAATATTAATGATCCTAATTTATATTTTTGTTAAGGAAAATAGTTATTAAAAACAACAACAAATTTTCACAGTTTCATTACCACTTCACTTCACTTCAGGACACAATGAATCAAAATGTAGGAATATTAAAATACAATCCATACATTATCGCTATTTATTTATTTTCAGTTCCTACTCTGCAGTCTGCATGTCGAGATGCAATTTTACAGCACATTACAAAAAAGGCTGTATCATCTCTTCCACTTCCAAAAATGCTAAAGGAATATCTTTTATATCGTACTTAATTAAGTTTCGTATTTTAATTAAAATAGATTCATGGTAGTTTGTTTAATGTTAATTAATAAATGACATGGAATACAGCTTTACTTTTTAATAAATGTATGAAATAGTAAATTTCATTTATTAGTCTAAACTCGGGCATTTAGGCAAGTAAATTTTTTGAAATTATTTTTTTCATCGAAACTAGGGGTGCTTCAGAACTAAAATTTTGCAGAAATGTTTCTAGTACTAGAAGGCATTGTATAATAGAAAAAATATCGGTATTGTATTAAGGATTCTGGCTAATTGTAAGCTCTTTTGAGTAAATTCATTAAAGACAAATGGAATGTACAGGAAACAGCAAAAAAGTTTAAATGTGGGTTTATTATTGATTATTACGTTTGCAATTTAAAAAGAAACTACAACAGTTATAAGTTTAAAAGGTTTTGTTTGATGACATTAATAACATTGGGTTTCAAGATAGCACTAAGGACTTTCGACATCATTTCCTTGTCACTTTCATCATTATCGCTGTTATCACAATTTTCTGAGATATTTGTTTTTTCATTATCAAAAAAACGATTTCGTTGTTTTTCCAAAAACTTCAGAAATTCTTCTTGAGTAAGTGCAGGAATTATTTTAAGTGTGCTTTTAAATTTTCGTAAAATTTCTTCAATTGAACTCATTGAGCCATTAGGAATTTCCATTTGTGTTGTTTTATCAGTCTCCAGATAATTTTGATATGATTTAAGACAAAAATGAGTAACGTTTAAGTTATATTTAAAATTTTGATGACTTGAAATCTATAAATAAAGTAAAAAAAGAAAGCTTTTCTGTAAAATTGAATATAAAAAAAAATACATACACTATTTGTTTCACTATCTTCTACTACAAAAAACTTTTTTTCGTCACCGGACAGTTCACCTATAAACTGCAACATTATCATTTTCACAACAGATTCCTCCAATCTTTTTTCTTCATCTTGATCCTAAAAAAAGTATTAAATAGGAGTCAGTTTTTTAAAATTATTTGAATTTTAAATTACTGTTGGAAGCCATGTATTTATACTAATGGCTAGTTCCAAATTTTCAACATAATGCCACCATCCATGGGGCACAAAAAGAACTTCTCCAGGATTCAGTATAACTTTACGGCAACTTTGAATATCTTAATTAAAAAATTAACTTCAAAAAGTATAACTTTTATTATTTACACAATATTTTACCTTTAAATTTATTTGGCTGTGGTGAAAAGAAATTCAACTCGGAAAATATTGTGGATTCTTCATAGGGAACTCTTGTGGGAAGTAAATTTTCACTTGGAGGAAATAAACACCATAACTTTCTGAAATATTAACATTTTTGCACATATTCTAATATTTCTTAAACGAAGTAAAATATTTACATCATTGAAAAAGAGAAATAATAACATTTAACATTGCCTGTTTTTAAATACCTACACATGTTTTTGTTCAAAATTATGAGAAGAGGATATAGGAATTATTCTAATTTATTATCTAAAATTAATTTCAATATTCCTGTTAAATTATTACAGTATTAAATATTATTCTTATTCAAATTAAAAATAACATTTTCAACTGTAAATCTTATATTGATAGGCCCTCTTTATCACGTCATCTTTTGACCAGTTTTATGGAGAAAAGATGTTTGGATTTTGTTAAATTTTCTCTAAATTTTTACAATTTACCCACAACTTCATTACTTTCTAACCATCATTTTTTTTTACTTAATTGAATATCGTACAGGGTGGGCCAAATTGGACACTTTTAAAATAGACAAAAACCGATGTCGGTGCCTGAAGCTCAATTTTTATGACAAGTTAATTGGTGCAAGCCGCATCTCGTCTCGATATCTGTCACCGTTTCAGACACAGAATGTTTTTGGAAAATGTACCTTTTCGAAAAACCTCTATAACTTTTTTCCTGGCGAAATTTTATTCCCAAAGCTCTTTTTTACGTATTTGGCCCACCCTGTACATTTCTCTTTAAAAAATTAAATATCCATGTAGGTATAATTGAAATTAAATAAATCGAAATACCTGCCTAAAACTTGAGCAACAAGATTATATCCATATGTGTCAACATGGCAAGGTGTATGTGCTCCTTCAGTACCAATCCAAATTGTACTTTCTTGCCATCCTACGTTAGGATACCCAAAGTTTTTCCATGTGATATCCTAACAATTAAATCAAAAATTATTTAACAAAATTTAAAAAAAAAAAAATGATTGAATCTAATACCCTTCTTATTTTCTCTTTATCTGTAAGACAGTCTTTAAGGTATTTGTAATCAAAATAGATCCATTCTTTCGGTTCTGTAGAATTTCTTAGTTCTATAAAATTACTAATTTTTAAGACTTTCTTTGATGTGATTGTTTCCCATTGGGGGTTCTAAAAACATAATAAAAAATATAATAATAATAACAGCATTCATTTTAACAATTAAATCCACCTTTGTATATATATTTTTGCCACACCTGCAGGACAAATCTTCATTCTCCAAAACTGAACACCAATCTCCCAGGTCCCACTTTAATATTTTCCATTTTAAGTGATTTTTGATAACTAAAGGTTGTGTACAATTTTCGATCAAATACTTTATTTGTTCTTCTGATATATCCAGACTTACATTACTAAAACTTTTTATTAGTTACTTAAAAACAGAAGAAAATTTGTTAACTACTACCTCAATAATTCATGAGAAACTCCACCACTCTGTTGACCTTCTGGTACCTTACTACAATTTAATAACAAAATATAAATTAAATTCCAAAAAAAAAAGTATTTTGTCTTGACTTTACTCACCAATAATTATGCATGAATCTAATTCTTTCTCTTTCAGACATTTGTGACAATATTTTTCCTAGTGTTGCAAAGCTAGCGCGGTTTTTAATTTTGTAACTTTGATGCCTTTTGTTACACACAAATTACAAATCTTGTTTACACACTGAATAGCAAAAATAAACTAAAGTAATAGACTGGAAATTGCTTTTTTTTACTATTTACATGCTGATTACTGTCATAGGTTGACATTACTCGCCATAGATAATAGTAATAACATTACATTCTATAGAGTTGTATGAATTGCAATCTTATCTATGATCGGTATTGATACACTTTCAATGGTAATCTTTGACATATCGTTATATTTCTGTCACAAATGACGTTGACGTTAAATTATTAACCAAAGAATTTATTATTAATTAAAAGATAAATATGGCTGAGTCCTCGGCATCTCCTCCGTTATTTGAAAGTGTGGATATTAATGAAGAGTTGAACGATCATGAAATAAATGATTTATTTGTTTCCGCTGTACAGGTGCAGTAATTTTGCCTTTATCATACTTTGTGTAATAAATCCGCCCCTGTTGACAAGCCTTATCAACATTTTACAATGATAAGGAAGTAATTTGACGCCCCTTTATACCGAATATATTGGCTTTTTTATAGGACCCATCTTCCATTGCTGAAGAAAATGAGAGGACTAAATCAACAGAAGAAACAAATGGTGATAAAGAACCTAAATTAGATACGTTTGAAAATAAACAAGATATGGTTACAGTACCTATTAATAATGAGACTAACTTAAATCAGCCTTTAGAGGAGGTATAATTTCTTTAAAATAAGCAATCTCAATCTTACCAATGTTACTATATATATTGTATTTAATGTCTTTAAAGGTTGAAGTGGAAAGTTCTGATAATTTCATAGATATCTGTATAGTTGATACTCAAAAAGTAGGTGATGGAATGGGGGCATACGTACTATATAAAGTCAGAACCAGAACAAATATGCCACTATTTAAAAAAAAGGAAGTTTATGTTATGAGAAGATTCAGTGATTTTTTAGGCTTACACGATAAACTAACTGAAAAGTATCTCAAAATGGGTAGAATAATACCTCCAGCACCAGAAAAAAGCGTCATTGGTAATGAACAATTAATTTTAAATTAAACAACAGCTTGATCACAAAAGGAAAATTGAAAAAAAATTTCCTAAATGATAAAGTATTTTAATTGTTAATAAGATTTTGATTTAGTTTTCTGTTTTGTATGTACTTGATTGCTCAGAATTTTACTTTTTTCATTTGTAAAGTTCTAATTAAATAAAAATGCAATAGGGATGACCAAGATAAAGATGTCAAATCAATCAGATGGTGGTGTGGCAGCAAATGGAATTGATTTTATTGAAAGAAGGCGCGCGTGTTTGGAAAGGTATTTAAAAAGAACAGCTCAACATTCCATTTTAGTTGTTGATCCGGATTTTAGAGAATTTTTAGAAGCAGGTAATTATCTAATGAAATTTATTTACACTTCACTTTATTATTTAATTTGCTAGATATTGAGTTACCTAAAGCCACCAGCACTTCTGCACTAAGCAGTGCAGGAGTTATGAGACTATTTAATAAAGTTGGGGAAACAGTTAATAAAATGACTTATAAAATGGATGAATCTGATCCTGTAAGTGCCAGGTTTATTGCGACTTTTTCTAAATTAATGTTTCATTAAAACTGGTTGTTTCAGTGGTTTGAAAATAAGTTAGCTCATGTAGAATCTCTTGAATCTCAATTAAGGAAACTTCATAACAGTGTAGAAGCTCTTGTAACATATCGTAAAGAATTGGCAAATCTGACAAATGGAGTGGCTCGCTCTGCAGCAATGTTAAGTGCTTGTGAAGACCACAACTCATTGTCAAGAGCTCTTTCACAACTAGCAGACACCGAAGAAAAGGTACATCTTCTTTTTATTATTATTTTGTCTATTATTTATATAAAAGACAAGGTTTCCTCATTTGAAATTGTTGTCACAAATTAATAAACTTTTTTTAAGTCAAAGTTTGTTTAAAATCCATTTTTTAGGTCGAAGGTTTACATGTTGAACAAGCAAATACTGACTTCTACATACTGTGTGAAATGCTTAAGGACTATTTAGGTCTTCTTGGAGCAGTCCGTGATGTGTTCCACGAACGTACCAAACTATTTCAACACTGGCAACATTCGCAGCAAATGTTGAATCGTAAGAGAGAAGCGAAAGCCAAACTGGAACTCAGCAGCAGAAGTGATAAACTGGATCAAGCTGGAGTAGAAGTCATTGAGGTGATTAATTAAAGAGTAAATTGTATTATTATCTCCAGAAAAAAAATGTTTATTGCAGTGGGAAGCCAAAGTAGAAAGGGGCCAAGAAAATTTCAATAGAATATCAAATATAATAAAGGCCGAAATGGAACGATTCGAAAAATGCAGAATAGAAGATTTCAGGAATGCTTTCGTCAGCTACCTAGAAAATCATTTGAATCATCAAGCTCAGGTAAATTTTACTTATTTTCTAATTTCATCATGTACTTATTTACTTTGTATAATAGCTTGTTAAATACTGGGAGGCATTCTTACCTGAAGCTAGAGCGATTGCTTGACTAGAGGATATCAGTCAGGATTAGCAAGAGCGACATTCCAACTGGAAATTTCCCCGGTTTTGATTATTACTAAAATGAAACACCATAACTTTCTACTATCGACCCTCAATCATCGATTTTACCACCTAATATACATAAACATTAAAATCATTCGATTTAATTTACATACCCTTAATTATTATTCAGATAATTGTATTATTATTTTCGCAGAAATTTGCATACTTAAATGGTAGATAGAAACTACTTTCACTACTGCATATTGCTATATATAAAGTGTAAAATTGATGTAAATGTAGGAAAAGTATTAATTTTTGAATGTTTAAATAAAACACTTGACTGTGTCAAATTGTTTCGATACAGATTATTGGCATAGACTATTTATAAACTTTATGTATTACTGCTTCTATTTATAAATGTCGATATAATTGTGTTCCTATATTTTTATCTTGCTTGAATTTATCTTTTTTATTTTCAATTATATAAATGCTATTGCTATTGATATTAAAGGAATTATGTTATAATCTACTAAATTTTATTCAAATACTTTTGTCTCCAATTAAGGATTAAAATAAGGATAGTAATTATCATTAGGAGAAATAAAACAGTTAAAGCAAATATTAAGCGTTTTATTGAAGGATTTTTCATTTGAACACAAAAAAATTAAAAGTTAGCTATTAAGATATTCCTTAAAATTGAAAAAAAAAAAATCGTATCTTGTACCTGTATTTCCTTTGGTGTTCTAAGAAAAAATTAGACCACCATACACATAACAGCAATTTTTTACCCACCATTAGTCACTGTGACTTTTTTAGACCAGTTACAGTCGGCTTAATTAGATGGGGTATTCAAGAGACATTCAAACTGAGTGGTACATTAATTATCTCGGAAATTATCCATAGTCGACATTCAAGTTCGTTATCAAACTTACAGTAACATTTCGTATTTCATTTAAATTCGTTGTAAAAAAATATAAAACCTACAACTTCCGAAATAACTTAAGTGGCCGACATTTTGAAAGATTTTAGTTAGAAAGACCATCCATGATAACCCCTACTGCAAAATTTTTAACGTGCTTAGCTTCCCTATGATGTCAAATGTACAACTCAGTTTAAAATAATTGTTGCCATAAAATAATTGTAAAAAAATCTCACCTGAGGTTTGTAAAAAATGACATTTTCATGTTCCAATCTGTAACAATATAAAAACTAAAATTAGAATAAATATTTAATTATTAGAAGTATTTACATAAAAAAAGCAATTTCAGACCTGTTGAGCTTTTTATATACCATCACTGTAATTATGGAATAATATATTTACATCATTTTTGAAAATACAATTCAAATTAATCTTTAATTAAAAAAACAAAAACTTACGGTATTTTTTCCAACGTTCCCGAGTTGCCCAGTTCTGTTCTTTGAAGTAATCTTGTCTTCATGCACCTGTAATAGAAACTCTTCCAACCATATTCATTAATTGAAAGCAATAAATACAAATTTATATGGAATAAATTACACATATATTTTTTAAAAAGTAAACAACTCCCAAAATAAAAAAAATACAGAAACAATGAATCTGCTAAACTTAATAAATGTGATTGTAATTGCAAGGATGGAAACTTATTCTTTGAAAAATATAATAACGGAAATAAAGATTGGAAACAAGAAATAATGTTGTCATAATTTATTTCTTGAAAATTACATTCCCTAATGTATTGACGGTGTTTACAATTTGTCCAAATATTGACTCAGGTCTGGTAGACCTTCCTTAAGACCCTTTCGTTTCCTCGTTTCCTAAAAAAACGAAAACAAAATTGTACATTACGTATCAAGGACTTAAAAGTGGTCATTTTAGACTAATTGTGAATATTACATTGTCATAATTTGCGGAATGCTCTCAATAAACTCAATATTATTTTGTAAACGGACGCGTTGAATTTGGCGCAGGCTCGGTAAATTTGTGCGCATGGGCGATATGAGACTGTATTACGTTATCGCTTAAGATTAAAAATTCCTTCGTTCGTTTAATATCACGTTAAGAAAACTGAGCTTTCCGCGCTAATATGACAAAAAAAGATCAATTGTCGATTCCCCTATCCGGAAAATGAAGATCAAAACTTCAAACCCTAAACTTAGAACCTGTTCATTTACCACATGTAGGAACCCAAATTGTAAATAACAAGATAGGCTGTCTTTTGTGGATAATTACAACGAATTATACAGTCGGCTGCTTTCGGTAAAACCAACTTTGTTACTTTAAATAAAATGATCTATTTTTTTATAGAAAAGTCTTAACGTTAACAAAAAAAATGTCTTGAGAACACAGAAATTTTTAACCAATTGTAGTCGAATCCTAGAGCTAACGTCACAGACCAAAATTAAGCTTCACAATACATCATTGCAAAACGTTTACAGTACTATTCACGATCAAAAAACTGTAAATTAAAAAGTAATAAGAGATTAAACCTCTATCTAACCTGTACAATATTGTAGGGTCTGGTGCTAGTATCAAGTGGGTCACCAGGCAACACTTGCCAGTGATCAAACACACACTGTGGGAACGCCTGTCCACCGGTATTGGAACGCAGATCGGCTGTGAAACCGAACGATTCATTAACGGGCAAATAGGCCTTGACGATGAACATGGGGGTGCCAGCAATTTGGGCTTCTTCGAACACGTGTCCTCTACGTCTGTTCAGTACACCGTAGATGCCACCAACGGCTGTCTCTGGACATTGAATTTCGCACTGATACACGGGCTCCATAAGTCTTGGCGATGCAGTTAACAAACAGGCGTAGAGACAGCGACGAGTCGTTGGAATGATCTGGCCACCTCCACGATGGATGGCATCAGCGTGTAATGTAACGTCAAAAATATTGAATCGGACACCACGTAAATTCTCTTCAGCTAGAACACCCTAAAAGATATAACAATAAACTTAACAAATAATAGTTTCTAGTTATTAATTAAAGGGTAGGTACATGTTTTGTGTATAATATAAAAAGTTTATAATCCGTGTACTTACTTCTTTTGTGGCCCATTGGAAACCAGCAACGACAGAATCTTTGATTTCATTCAGATATTGGACTCCTTTAGTACAATCTACCAGAATATTAGGACCGGTTCCTTCAGGACCGAAACACCATATTTTACGAGCTTCTGTGAGATCGTAGTCGTACTTTTCACTCAAATAACGAGCTCGCACCTTGAAATCGTCTCGGGGATTTACGTCGCCCTAAAAGTACAGCGTTTTCTTTGTAAACTGTAGTAAAACTTTGTATATTTAAGATAAGAAACATGATTTAATTAAGAATAACAATTTATTATATAACTTACATTGTCGATGTCTTCTGCCAGACCATCAGGCATCGGAATGGCCTTCATGAAGAGCCTATTATGTTTATTGGGAGACTTTGATAAACACATTTGATTGGATTCTTCGCTGACGGTTTCACGATATGATACAACAGGATCGGACTTTTTAATGGGAATGCAAGCATGGTCATCTTCCAAATCTTTAAGACAAATTTCCAAATGCAATTCACCTGCACCGGCGATAATGTGTTCACCAGATTCTTCAATTATACATTGTACCATAGGATCAGACTTAGCTAAACGTTTCAAACCTGTAAAGTAAAAGAACGAAAATCAATACTTGCAATGTTACAATAAATATTTTCTTTATGAGGTCTTAAAAAGTGATCAGAAAAACCAATCAACAGATACCAATTTCAGCCTGGGGCGGTATACAAAATTCATCATGTAAAAAAAAAAAATACAAAAACTAGCAAAATGTTAAATTAAACAAGTTATAATTATTTCTTATGTTAAAAACAGTAAAAATCACCTTTTAATGATGTTCTGCCAAATTGAGAATTATGAATAAAATCATGGTAACAGAGCCATGTTTTTGAATGAAAAAAAAAAACTTTTGAAAGATTAACTCAATTTCATTTTTTTTTAAGAAAAAAACGTCAAATTTAGAATATAAATATCATTTATAATTTCACGTGGGACACTGTTGATCTCATCTGCTTATGACCCCCTTACCTTCAACAAGTTTTGGCAAGTCTGCAGGATTTTTGGGTTCCACAGCAACTCTAACGACAGGAGAAACACTAAATTTCATTACTCTCATGTTGTGGGCATCTTTGAATGTAGTGATTGTACCAGTTTTAACCAAAAACTGATCTACGCCGACCAAACCGCAAATATTTCCTGAAATCAAAAAAGAAAAAGTTTGTAAAACAATAATAGACTTTGTAATTGTACTTGCCTGAGGGAACATCTTCAATAGCTTCAACATAACGTCCCATCATTAGGATGGTACGTTGGATAGCCTTTTCATACAAATCTTCTTTCTTGCCAGGAGTGTAATTGGGGCCCATAATACGAGCTTTCATGCCAGTTGCCACTTTTCCAGAAAATACACGACCAAAAGCGTAGAAACGTCCTTTATCAGAGGTTGGTACCATTTTTGATATATACATCATAAGAGGAGCATTAGGATCACAGTTCTGAAATAATACGAAATTATAAAAAGTAAAAAAAAAAAAAAAAAAATGGGAAAATTAAATATTATTTCTCCACCTTGACACCAAGTGCTGCCTCATCATCATGGGGTCCTTCATACAACATCTCCATACGATATTTTTGAGCAACAACAGGTGATGGTAAATGAATAGCAATCATCTGAAGTAAAGCTTCTCCTGCTGGTAACCACGTCCTCATTACTACCTTCAACAGTTGTTTGCCATCTTTGTCTTTATCTTCATGTTTCAAAGTGATATTCAGTTTTGGCAAAAGTGCCTCTGTCTCCTCTTTCCTTTAGAGAAAACAAACAGTATTTTTTAGACCAAAATATTTACATTAAGCAGGCATTAAACTTACTTGTAGTTCATGATGCAGTCAAAAATCTTATAGATTGGATCCAAAACATACATGCAGAAGGACCGTTTGTTGTCAGGTTCCTTTTGTTTGGCCCATTTCTTCGTTTTTGGGTTAAAGAAGTTCTCACCCCAAAGACGATTCATTAGCTTCACAACGTCTATCTTGAACTTTTCTGAATACATTTCAGCAAACTGTTTCAGTGTGAAAGCCCAGCCGTGCAAACCGGAACCAAAACCTACAGATCCTCTGCTAGGATCAACCTGAAATGACAGGAACATTGTTAAGTAATTATGATTTTAGAATGAGTAACACAAAACCAAATAAAAAATACTAATTTGTAGTCATTGTAGGAAACCGCAAAGTTAATGAATAAAACCTCTTTGCAGGGCAAAATACGACAATTTATCTATGAGTCAAACAATTTTGGTAACATTTAATATAATTACCAAATTCTTAGAGACTCAAAATACACTTTTTTCAAATTTTAAAGGAAAAGCAACAGGGAGAAACGGACGGGAAAAGTGATCCTCTATTCTACTATACAAATTTCCCCAAATTTCAGCAACTAAAAATGAAAAAATCATTTTGCTAAACTCTTTTGCAGTATTTATTCCTGTGCAGGTAGCAATTATAGAAAAAAATACAGAGATAATCAGAGCAAGAGCACTTTGTCCGTTGTTATCCTCTTTTAACCTTTACTTACTCTGACTTCTCCCATGGGACCACTGTCGTCGGAGTAAGTGGCAATTATAACGTTAACATTTTCAACAATACGTTGGAAAGTTTGATACAATTCTTCGGCTTCTAGTTGGAGTTCCAGCAATGCACGGTCCATCTTGTTCATAAATAAGATGGGCTTTATCCTTTCAGCAATGGCCTGACGTAGGACGGTTTCTGTCTGTACACAGACACCTTCAAATACAAGTTTTTGCTATAAACACAATCATTTAAAAAAATACGATAACACCTTACTAAAATTAATAATTGGAGTATCATTTTAAAAACGACATTCAACGCCAAATGAAAAATAAAGCAAAAAGTTTAATAACAGTGCCTTACATAAAAAACTTAATTTTAAAGCTAATTTTTATGTTTAATATTAATGAAGAAAACTTATTAATAATTCTTTTAACTAAAAAAAAAAAAAAAATTCCAACTAAATTGGTTTTTTTTTTTAATAGATTAAATGATATTAGATTAGATATTGAAAAACAATTTCCAGTTTTTTTTTTTAAATATTGTTATTACACAAAATCATAACAAGTCAGTATGTAATTTAGATATTTGAAACACTATATTCCTTTCTATGTAAAACCTTTTGGAATCAAACAAGTCTATTATTGAAGTATGTAATGCAAATATCGTAGCTTGTCATCAGTAGACATAAAGATAGAGGTCCCATGACAGCGTTTAAATACAAGCATTTTTTTATTCTTCTTCCTTTGTACTACCAACCTCAACATCATCCTGTGGAACAGCAGCAGATGTTCCAGAAAGGATTATGATGTGGCACGTTTGTACAGGAAGAAAACAATACACAGGGTGGGCCAAATTGGATACTTTTAAAGGCAAAGTACACTATAAAGAAGAGATGGACAAAAACCGATGTCGGTGTCTGAAACTCAATTTTTATGACAAGTTAATTGGTGCAAACGGCTTCTCGTTATCTGTCAAATATACTGGGAATTTTTGGAAAATGCACACTTCCAAAAAACTTCTAGAACTTTTTTCCTGGCAAAGATTTGTTATTTCTGTAAAAACATTCCCAAAGTACTTTTTTAAGTACAATTCAATGGTGTGAGATGAATTGTTGTAAAGTGAATAGTTTAACAGTAAACAACATAAACAGCCATTTTTTAAATGGAACGCCCTGTATATTTTAACACGATTTACCTTTCCAAATACACAACACACTTGATATTTTTCTCAAATTATCTTCAAAATACAGCACTTATAGATTTCGTATTGATTAATTTCAACAAGTAGGCCGTGGAATCAAACCACATACAAAAAAATATCGTTAAAATAATAGAAGAGTAACTACGTAAAAATTGAGCTTCAGATACTGACATCGGTTTTTGTCTCTTTAAAGTGTCCAATTTGGCCACCCTGTACATATAAGTAACATTTTTTGACAAAAACCAAATTTTATAAAATACTCATTAACCAACTAGCTATAAAATGATTACATTAAATAAACTATGAAGACTTACCAGACACACAATCAACAACAACAAGGGCACCATCAGTAACACGCAGAGCAGCTGTTACTTCCGATGAGAAATCCACATGTCCAGGGGAGTCTATTAAATTGATTAAGAAACCTTTTTCATCTTTTTCACGTTGGTCTACATTAGTAATGAACACTAAATCTTTATCGTCAAGTTCAAAGTACATAGAAATGGCACTGTAACAATAAAAAAAAAAAAAATAGTGGCTTTTTGAGGAAAATTGAAAATAAATAAATAAATTGTTTTTAAACTATCAGTTGGCCGTTCTTGTGTCATCAAAATTAATCAGAACAGGTCTGTGAATGAACAATCATCATTTAAAACCCCATATTGCATTAAACAAAATCATGCCTTTATCATGTTATCAAGTAGTTCTGGTTATCAGTATGAAATGATATTTTTAAATTGGATTGATATAAATTTATTATTTCAAAAATAAAAACCGGAATTCTCTAACCATATTGTTCAACAGTTTCAAATATTTATTAGCAAACTAATAAATCATCAAGTAAAAATAATACTTACGTCGATTTGATAGTAATACAACGTTCTTGTTCATCTTTTCTTGTATCTGTAAATCTCGTTTCTCCAGCTTTAGCACCTGCAATAATTCCAGCTTTTGACACCAACGAGTCTGTTAATGTGGATTTGCCATGATCTACATGGGCAATGACGGACATATTACGAATATTTCGTTTTTTGTCCATCATCGTACGAATTTCGTCTACAGTAAAGTTCACCTAAAAATTTAATTATCTAATTAACAGGCACTTCTAAAGAAACATTAAATTAAAATTCGAAGGCGGGTTTTCAAGTCACATACCATCTTGCTTGGTTATTCAATTAAACAATAACACTTCTTTAAATATTCACAAAGGAAACTGACAATAAAACAAATGAAATAAACATCTTTTTAACTTTAGATCAGCAACAAAAATAACTAAATTAACAAAACAGCTGAAGCATCCGTAATGTTGTGCAACTCATTCACACGTTGTCGCGAAAATATCGGTTAAAGAAGTAAAATATCAGTACGTAGTCGTTTAGAAAACGATATTAAAAAATATAAAATTAATACTTAATCAAAAAGAAACTTACCATTTTGGATGTTTCTTGATAGTTCGTACAAGGTCAAAATTAACAAACGCCAACAATGGCGTACACCCCGTAAAAGAACGGGAAACGAAGACGACGATGACCAATCGGAGTAAAGAAAGATCAGCTAGCTACACCATGACGAAAACACGAAACACGTTATAGGGGGCAGCACAGTTAAAATTTAAGATGCATTCGCTGAAATGATTGGAATGTTATCTGAAATACAGAAAAAAAACCGCAGATCACTTTAAGACCAAAAATTCTTATTAATTACCGTTTAAAATTAACACGAAAATGTATTTTTCCTTTTGTAAATGTCACACCTGACAAGTTTAACTAACTAAATTAATTAAAGTTTTTAAATGAAAATTTGATTAAACAACGATAATATTTTTATTTGAATTAAATTTAACATTTATATAATAATATAGTAATATAATTAAAAATTATAAATTATTTTTATGATTATTGGTTTAACGGTTTCTTTTCCTCAAGTTCTTTCTCTTTCAATTCCTTTTGGTCCTTTTTATGTTCAGTGTAGAGCCAACTGAAATATTATATAAGTATATTAATTTTCTTTTTTGACTTTTTTTATTGAATTGTATTTAAACTTACAAGAAAATGAAAACAGAAGGTAACGTAAGCACTCCTCCCAATATGTAAAAGAATCCTGGTTCCCAGTTTATGGTCATTTTATATGTTAAGCTGTACATTGGTCCATAAATTAATGGCATCAGTGCTTCACACACTCCAAATAACGAATTAATTTTACCTAAAGTTAATTTTTAGATTAAACGAACAAACAGATTATTTTTATTTTGTTTTTTTACCAAGTTCATCTGGAGGTACCAATTTTGAAATTATGGACCTCATAGCAATAAAAGATGTACCATTCAACATTTCAACAACAGCGCCTAAAAAGAATTTTTTTTTTCTATTGAGGATTCAGTGATAATGATGATATATGTTGGAATACTTACCTAAATAATATATTTTTGAATTAGGAGCAAAAGCAAAAACAAAACAAGCCAGAAATTTTGAAAAATTCGAGATCATACCCAAAACTGCATCATCCAGTTTTAAAAATTTAGAGAAAAATGCTAAGCTGAAGAAGGTTCCTGAAATACATAAAATAGATAATTTGGTGTCTAATTTCTTTTTGTCAAAAAATAATTACGAAAAAAATTAAATCTATATCTATCTGCAGTATTTTTATGAATAAAAAAACTATCAATTTTTCGTACCAAGCATATGCATTACGACTGTGAACGTGTGAAAAAGGCTGTAATCAACTTCGTTCCAACCGAATTTATACCTTACGAATAAATATGATACACTGATTTCTCCTAAAAAAACAAAAAATATAAAATAATTTCAATCAATAATAACAATTAAGAGTTTATCTAGATACTATTATTCGTATAAATATTTTTACCATGTATTGGTCCTATTATGACCATAACCAGCACCATTATTCCCAAAACGCGTTTCTTCCTGTTCTTTTCCCCCTTTTTGAACGCCACTTTTATCGTTCCCATAATATGTTTGAAATTAAAGAAATCCTTCAAGAAATGCACCTCCCTCTTAGGGACATCGTCCCTGGGGACTTCCTTCAGACAGAACATCGTGTACGTTATCCCAACCACGTAAAAACTTACAGCCAAACCAAAAACACCATAGAATCCCAAAATTCTATATAAAATACCACTTAAAGCGATACCAATGGTGAAACTAACTTTGTCAGCGATATTTGCTGCTCCGATTCGTAAAGTTCTTGTCCCTAAGGTCGACATGACACTTACGTAGCTGTAAACTCCCATGTAAAATGTAAACCACCCTCCAAATAAAGCTGCTGGTACAGAATCAGCGATGGCGTTACATTCCATGGGGAGTTCATAAAAGAAGTAAGTGCAACAGATGAAACAGAGCGTTGCACACATTTCGCCAATTATTGGCAATTGCATGCACAATTTCCTCTTCTTGTGCCTATCACTGTAAGAACCAAGAAGGAGAAGCATCGTTAACGGAAGTAAACTTTGTATTATGTTCTTCCAGGCGTTCATAGACGCCACAAGTTTTTGAATTTCTATTTCCTCGGTTGCATTGTAACCGGAAGTGTTTCTCATCGTTAGAGCATCGCATGTTTCGTTGCTCATCTGAAGATTCACCCTGCAAGCCTTTTCCAAATTCAGATTTTGAAGGGACAAAGCTGCCATAACACTGGGAAGCTGATACAAAAAGAAAACTGGTTCCACAGAGATGTTCTTGAAGATGATGGACAGTTTTTCTGCGAGGGACTTTTCTGGACCACGCTCTTTTTCATCTTGAACTTCTTGGCCTATCACGTAGTCCAATCCTGACTGAATACTTAGAGCTTTCTCCATTTTAAATGTGGAAAAGGCTAATTTTGACTGATTGTGAGACTAAACGCATCACTCTAGGCTTAATGAAATTTCTTTTCTGGTCCAGAACGTTTTCATTATCTTTGTTTAAATAAACTATTTTTTTGTAGGTACGTTTTCAGACAAGTAACAAATATTTAATTAGAGTAAAACAATGCACTTTTGTGTGGGTAATTTATAAAGAGGTAGTCTTTGTATCGTTTCTTCTACCTATGTATTTAGTTAAGTGAAATGGAAAATTTGATGAACGTATATAAAATAAAATTAATGCCCTTCTTTTACTTCTTGTCCAATAACATCATTATCACCAAGTCCGGACCATTTCTTCTCATTATTCTTAACTATAACTTTAAGTGCTTCTTTTTTGTTCCTGTTTCTCCTCTTTTTCTCCATCTTCATGGAATGTGCTTCACATTCTATCTCGAGATGATACGTAAAACTGGTCTCATAAAAAATTGAATGGTTCAATTACAATTGCCACCAAATTATTCTACGTTCCTCCACTCCTTCAGGAAGCTCATCGTGAAACAATCGAAAAAGAAATCAGACCCTTCTTCGTGTCTTCGAAAAATCTCATGTCTTCTTCATGTGGAAGATTCTCTTCATTGAAATCACTACAGTTCTTTCCCCAACCCAGATCGTAGATCGCTCCCCAAATAAACCCTCATATCCCATATCGACTGATTATTATACACAAACTAAATTCAAAATAAAAAACTAATTTTAAGCAAGTATAATACGAGGAAGGGTGAGGATTAAACACAAAAATGGTAAAAGAGAAATACAACGTTTTTTATTTAAACAAATAAATAAAAGAAAAACTTTTTGTTTTATTTATTATTCTTTTTTTTTTTGTAAAACGAACACTTGCAACTAAACCAATTCGTAGTTGTGACCTGAGACAAAAAAAAACTTTAAAGTTTAACTAAATAACTACGAATTTTGACCTTGAGGAAGCCTCGTATTTGAGGCGAAACGTCGATGTAGTTTCCAATAAATTAAAAAATATACTTCACATTTTTCATAGATCTGATTTTGTTCTTTCTTTGAATTAAAATAAAAGGAACATATGGATTATAACAATTAGTTTTTTTTAGTTTGGTACTACCCCATAAAATAAAAGTCTCTGTAACCCCTACGTAGTCGATAGGGGAAAACCCAACATCAACTAACGAGTATTAAGAGATAAAATACCTCTCGTAGACCACACGATAATTTTTAATAATTTGATTATCTTATTAGGTAGCAAAAGTTAACCAATACTTTTATAAAAAAAAGGACATAAGTTGTTTTGTAAATTTATTAAAATAATAAATACAAAAGAAGAAAACAATATTTTACGAATTAATTGTGGTATTATCTTTATTTAATAAAGTTTCCTGCTCTTTTATTTTAAGCGCCTCTTTTTCGTCTCTTCTATGTTCTAAATATAGCCAGCTGAAACAAAAAATAAAAATAAATAAATAAATAAAAATAGATAAAAAACCAAATTTGTAAAATTAACTTACAAAAACATAACAACGGCGGGCATTGTTAGAACACCTCCTAAAATGAAGAAAAATCCTGGTAACCAGTCTATGGTCATTTTGTACGACAAACTGTACATGGGCCCATATATTAAGGGCATTAATGCTTCACATACGCCGAATAAGGAGTTAATTTTACCTAAAGAAAAATAAATAAAATATTTAACGTAAATCCTTCAAAAGAAATGGGTACAAATAAAAAATAATGGTTTTTTTTTTAAATACGTATATGGGCTTGTTTATGATATTTACTGAAGAGTATGAATATATAATTATACAGTAGTTTTATTTATAATTTGATATCGTTTATCTTTGTTTAATGAAATAATCCGTTTCTCCTGGAAAATTTATATATTTATACAATTATATACTTTACGATTGTCTTATATATTCTAGTTTAATTAAATGAGGTCTTCTTGAAAAACAACGACCTTAATATACCAGGTTAAGCAGAAAACAGAGTTTCAAAATCACACATTTATTTTTCATCTAAAATATTTTCTCGAAATTGTTGCAAGTTCTTTAATTCCTTCATCCAAAATTTGATTGATATTTGCTTTCACCTCATCGTTCGAGGTCTAATAATTTTACAAGTAAGGTCTCTCTCTTGGGTAGAAGAAAGAATAATTAAAAATCGTCAGACGCATGATCAGGGGAATAGGGAGGGTGTAAAATTAGTTCAAACTTCATGTTGTCTTCCATAGAGACCTCAGAGGTAGTCACTACTCCTCGTACGATAAGGTGAAGGCATCTATCAAGCCCTGGAGTCGAGAAAAGTCTTCATATTTGCTTTTATTTGTGAAACGAAAAACACCACCTGCAGAAGGGGATGAACAGCATTTCCCGAAACAGCTAATTTATTGATAAAACACTGACTAAATTAAATTAATTTAAATAAATATTATTAAATTACTTACCTAATTCATCAGGTGAAACTAATTTCGACATTATCGATCTCATTGCAATAAATGAGGTCCCATTGAACATTTCTACCACAGCACCTGTTGTAATTATTTAAAAAAAAAAATTTTTTGATAAAGTATTAATCAATATTAAGTGTTTAAAGTTTTTTACTCTACCTAAATAAAATATGGTCGTATTTGGGGCAAAAGCGAACACAAAGCACGATAATATTTTGCTGGTGTTAGAAACTATTCCCAAAATTGCGTCGTCGACTTTCAGGAATTTTGTAAAAAAAGCCAAGTTGAAAGCGGTACCTGAAATTAACAAGGCACGTAAATATGTAAATACAAAAATATGTATGTTTTTCTTTTACCTAACATGTGTAAAATAAAAGCAAATGTGGAGAAAAGACTGTAGTCAATTTCATTCCAGCCGTATTTGTACCTTACAAAAAGATACATAACTCCCATTTCACCTAAAAGAAATATGTGAGTGTGTATTAATGGGGTTGAATTGTATGATACCTAGATTATATTATGCAAAAAAGTTATTTTTTTCAAAATAATCATATGAATTCTTACCGTGCATGGGTCCAAAAATGACCATAACAAGAACCATTGTAACACAAATTCTTGTCTTCCTGTTCTTCTCCCCTTTCTTAAAGGCCACCTTCAGTGTATCCGAAATATGTTTGAAATCGAAAAAGTCTAACAGAAACGGCTTTTCTCTTCGCTTCTTTTCAAAATTATCTCGTGGCACTTCTTTGACGAAAACGATCGTATAAATCAAAGCTATGGTGTATAAGACCACAGCCAAAAGAAAGACGCCATAGAATCCAATACTTTTGTACAGTATTCCACTCAGTGCTATCCCGATTGTGATGCTGACGTTGGAAAATATATTTACAGCCCCAATTCGTAATGTTCGAGTTTCCAACGACGAGATGTTGCTTATATAACTGAATATTCCCATAAACATGGCGAACCATCCTCCAGCTAACGCAGGAGGAATCGCTTCGACAAGAGCATTCACTTCCATGGGTAATTCGTAGAAGAAATAAGTACATAATATGAAACATAATGAAGTTACCAATTCTCCAATAATCGGAAGAACCATGCAAGGTTTCCTTCGCTTATGTCTATCACTCCAGGAGCCCAAGAACATGAGGAATATGGCAGGAAGAAAACTTTGGATGACGTTCTTCCAGGCGTTCATGGATGCCACGAGTCTTTGAACTGCAATTTCTTCTGTTGCATTGTACCCACTGGCGTTTCTGCTCGCCAAAGCTGAACATACGTCATCATCGAATTGCAAGTTCACCCTGCACGCTTTTTCTAAGTTTAAATTTTGAGTTGCAAGACTTGCCATGATACTGGGGAGAGTGTAACACAGCATAATCGGTTCGATGGTAATGTTCTTGAAGATGACACCTATTTTGCTGCAAAACGTGCTTTCCGAAGAGGAATTGACGTTGTTCTCTTTAATTTCATTTCCTGCGAACGATTCCAGTCCTGACTGCATGCTAAGGGATTTTTCCAGAGACATTTTCACTACTTTTTTAATTTTTTCTTCTCTTTAAAACACAAATGTTTACATCACTTGCTGGTGTCAGTCTAATCAGGTCGTTGGCGTTTCGAAAATGGACCAAAAATAAAACTCAAAATTTGAAAATTACTGATGTCCTCCGTTTTGAAAACACTTTTAGCGGCCTTCATAGATGAAAGATGGTAGAAAAAACTGGCAAGACAAATGCTGTCTTTGCATTTATAATTTTATACATTGAAGACACTTGTACACAAATGTATTTATCTTGACTTAATTTTTGTTGGATCTAGACATTTCTGTTTAAAATTTATTATATGTTTGTATTCTTGCTAATTAGTTTTCTACTTGTGTGACAAGATAATAAATTTAGAAAAACGCAAATAATGTATTTTTCCAAAAGAAAAATAAGGATGACAATTAAAAAAAAAAATGTTACGCACAGTTGGATGTACAAAACGAACTGATGGTGAATGTCTAATTAAGTCGGGTGCAAGAACATAACAATCGTGATAATACTGGCCGAAGACATCAGGATGCGTTTATATTTATACTAGGAATTATGTACGATATAGATATTATATTATTCAACTATTTGTTAATTGACTTGTTGTACTTATCACAGCATGAGTGTGTATTTTTTTATTTTAACAAATACATGTTCTTGATTAAGCGACTTATCGTTAATTTTTATTTAAATTTAGTAAAGTGCAGTTTAAAAGAAAAAAAATTATAACTTTCAAACAGTACAACGTTATTAGCAATTAACTTGTTGTTTATTATCACATTTGTCATTTTTTCAAACTTATTCATATTAAAGTAGTAGTAATAGTTTGTGTTGTTAATCTGTGGAAGCTTTTTAATGTTTAATGAAACAATATTGCACTTATACAAATATAAATTTTCTTGGAACTTTTATAATAAAGAGTAATTTTCATTAAAATCAAAAATTTCAATACATTTATATGTCTATAGGTCGCTACAGTATTTATTTGTAAATTATCCTTGAGAAGTTTATGTATGGAGCAATATTTAATTGTTATTTTTTTTACAATATCAGTTAATATAGTTAAGTTCATAGAATTTTAATTGTTTTCTAAAATATTTAATTGTTATTAAATATATTTTATTGTGATTAATGATATTTAATTATTACTTTTAATGATAAATTTCGTAATGATGATACAGAAGAATAAATAGAAACCTAATGAATCTCATGTTATTCGATTAATTGTTTTATTGATCATTAATATCAACTATTTAACGTTTTTTTGCCATTTTGTTAATGTTCCAATAAACTTTAATTTTTTTTTGGTAGTACTGTACAAAATTATCTGATTTTTCAGAACCAATTCAATCAGATAGATCTGTCTTAAAAAATTCCAGAATTTACTAAATTTTTTTATGATCAGACCCATTACAATAACTTCCCTATAGACTGTGGGAAGCTAAAAAGCAATAATTCTTTTTTACTCAACTGTTGTATTTTTTTGAAATCTGTTTTGTTTTTTAACCGATTCTTTGAAAGGTATATACATTTTATATATTTATTTATACAGTATTGAAGTATGTAAATTGTACTTTATCTATGCAAAATTAAGAAAAAAAATCTGCAAATCTGTAACAGGCTGATAGATATTCTCATTCTATTTAAATATATATGTACATGTATACGTAAGAAGGTAAGTATACCTATACATACATAGATAAGATTAATATACAAACATACATATTCATATGTCATTATGTCTTATCTTTATAGTAACACCCACTATGTAATTGTTTATAACAAATTTAATTACAAAAGCAATGGTAAGTCTACGCCACTTCCGATAACTTTCTCTCCATATCAGTGAATTTCATCGAAATCGATTCAGCTATTTCGAAAATAGGCAAACACACATTTCAAATTCTTCAACTACTTTAAGGCGTTTATCTCTCGTCCCTTCGTGTTAATAGTTTAATATTATCTAATATATGTTAGGGTTATTGTTGTCAATACAATATTCATTAAAACCTACAGTAGCCAGCTTTTTTACGTTCTTTTATTCCTGTCAATAATTTGCTACCCATTTGGCCTGCATAGAACGCATTACAATTTAAACAGTGAATCAAAAGTTGTCTTTGTTTTTGTTTATGTATTAAAATAGTGTTTATTCAAAAGTAATTAACGTCCATGTTGTATAGTTATTTAGAACATAAAATAGTAAAGTTTAACTATAACTATTTTTTCATTAGTTTATTACTATAATAATTTTTTATTATAATTATACGTACAATATTGCAGGATTGCACCCACTATTAAATGTTAGAAGTTTGAAAATATTTTTTATAATTTCCTTTACTCATTTTGAATAATTAATTAATTTAAAAACGAAATACCTACTGACATTTTGCTATATTGGAATTAAAATTAATGTTACATTCGGCGCCAATGGATTATGGATTTCTTAAAAATATTGAAATCTAATTTATTTATAGTCGATAATTTTAATTGTTACTTTGTTATTGTTATTTTACTTACTTAATTCTACGGTGAACTTTATTCTGTTGTTGTGGCTAGCACTATTTAAATACGTACTAATACCTACTTATCTCGGCCAAAACAAAATTTTATCTTTATAAATCATCGTCTCATTAGATAAATTACCTTCAAAATTAGATATGTACGTTTAAAAATCTGCCAATAAAGGTTAAACAGCAGAATTCATTCAAAATTACGATTTTTTATAAATTTTAAATACAGGGAGATGTCTATATTGTATTTTTAGAATGACTGAGTCAAAATAGGACCAGAAATATTTTTTATTTCCTTTTTTTTTTTGTTCTAAAGAAGAAATTAGTTTTTATACTTCCAATCAATAGAAACGAGAAGAACTAAGAAAATTATTATATATTTCTAATAATAAATAAATTTATTGTTCCAGCTTTCATACCAAAAACCTAAACCTACGACGTATAAGTTGTATGAGTTTACATATGTCCAATAAGGGGGTAGGACACATTCTCAGTCATAAAAGTATCTACCTTTTCGAGTATCAACCCCTTTTTTATTAGGGACCGGAAAACCCAAAATTAGACAATAATTTAAGAACGTGGATGTTTATAATTTTTGAAATTATTATAAAGAATAAATAAATACATATTTATTTCTGTAAAGCATTACATATTTTTATTATTATTATACAACAAAAACTTGAAATAATCATATTACACTTTTAAATTTTATTCCATTTCCTGCACAGGCCCCTTCATGTTTTTCGATTCGATCGGGGAAGAACGTCCTACCGCATCGATTACAGGGAATTAACTCAGATAAATGATTATCCCACATTCTATCGAAAGTTTTTTCATAATTTAACTCTCCAATAGCTAAAAAAAATTATTATTGGAAATGTGTGTAGTGGGGCTACAGGATGCAGTGAGGATAATGTTAGAGGTGGGGTAGTGGTTCAAGAGTGACTCCCTCTACTCTGAAACCACCCCACTACCGGAACCACTCTCGATACCTACTTCCCCCTCCCTACCCCAACTCACTCCCGGAGCTTTCAATAATGTCCACCCCCTTCCATGCTATGCTACACCTCATAAAGTTTGTAAAGTCGATTACTGAACATCCTGTATTGTACATACAATTAAATAAAGACTTACGAGTGAAAACAAAGTCAGGTTTTTTGGGTTCCGGTCTTCGTTTGTCTTTGGGTAGTTTGTCGTTTTGAATTTTCCACTTCTTCAAACACTGAGGTTCGTGTATATGAATCGAACTTACGCTAAAAGGCCTTCCACAAATATAACAAGGTAATATTCTGGGACGTTTTCCGGAATTCGAATTTGATCTTGTTTCACTTTGCTGGGTGTTTTTATTGCTCACATATTCTACAATAAAAAATTGTTTAAACGTTAAAGTGGATAAAATTAAAAATAATTACCCATATTAATACGCAAGTAATAGACTTTATATCGAGATTTTCCGAAATGTGTACAACAAATACAAAAAAGTAACTCGAACCTCACAAATATTAAAACATAAAAAATATCTGTCAACGACTGACCTTTCATTGGTGAAGGGTTGTTACTAAGGTAATTATTATTCAGAATTTCAGCTTTTTTCGCACAGCTTTCCTCGTGTATTTTTAAAGAACGTTTACTGAAATTATTTCCACAAGTGGAACATTGCACCCATCTAGGGGGTGAAGTAGATTTTCTGTCAGGAACTGTGCGTTTATTTTCACTCAAATTATTTTTATCCTGAAACGTTTTGGTAAAAAAAAAAAATTAAACGAAAAACGTCTTTATATTGGGAGGGTAGGGAGTTAACTTATATTAGGGACTTACTAATCCGTTTACTGAAGATTTACAACTCCTTTGATGGACTTGTAATCGATCAGGCAAAAACGTTCGATTACAATTTGGACAAGGTACCAATGAATTCTAAAACAAATTCAAGATTTAAAATTGAAAATTTTCCAAACGTAATAATAACAAAAATATTTTCCTTTTTACTTCCAATTAAAAATAATTAATTGAGAATTTAGAAACATAAGTACTTCAATTTTCTTTTATCAATTTAAAAACCAATTAAGTACATACCAAAAATAAAAATGCTGATAAATACATTTTTTCTTAATTAACAATAATATGTCATTCCATGGAAAATAATAATCAAACAAAATAAACAGTGGGAAAAAACAATGTTCTGGATTTATTTGAGTAAAAACTTGAACTCTAAATTTCTACAAATAATGTTTAAGTAAAAGTATTTAAAATACTCTACTGAAATACTTTTATAGTAGGTATACATTTGTATTTATAAACACTTTTCAAAATATTTCTGACAAAAAACGTTTCAGAAACAGTTAAATATTTTTTTTTATATCATGTAACGCCTCTTTAGTGTAGCTGGGATGAGTATTTACCCAAAACGTGTAGGATTGACTTATGATAATTTTGAAGAAGTTTTCTTATATACCTACTTAATAAATCAAAAAAAAAACACATCTATTATGTATTTAGTATGTGTCTTTCAATTTTTTTTTAATTATTCAGTAGAATTTTATTTTATTTTAAGTACCTACTAGAGGGTTACTACAATATCATAATAAAATTGGTAAATTCTGTATTATTTCTCTTAGTAAATTATAAAATTTACGTTACAATTACTAATTAATAATAGGAGTTTTAAGAAAAAAATATTAAAGAAATATAAACAATTAAATATAACTCAGAAATAATTGTATTTTATTTTAAATACTTTATACATACTCTTTAAATAGTATCTTTTATAAGACTGCAAACAGTTATAAGATAAGTGCGATAACTCAGCTTTGTGCACATCATCTACGATACAGCATCTTTCAAATAATATAAGTTTCATTCCTTTCATTTGTTTACATAAGTTGATGTAATTTTTAAAAGTTTTAATTCATAAATTGTTATTATTATTTCATATAGGACAACGTAGTGTTATATTATGAATTTATGAAAGTTATTACACTTGCTATTGTAGAATCGAATAGTTTTTTTCAAAATTTTAAGCTCAGTATTTTCGGGAATATTAAAGAAATGCAATAATCAATTTTTATCTATTTTCTCAAATAATTTTAAAACTACATCTATTTCAAAATTTAAAAATAAAAAAAGTTTTTTTTACAAGACCCATACAACAACATGCCCTTTCATTTGACATGTCACACGGTATAGTTTGCAAAACTTTTTTTAATTTTCTCCCCAAAACTGACAATAAGTCAGACAGACAGACGTGCGAGTGGTCTTATAAGGGTTCCATTTTTTCATTCGAATGTACAGAATTCTACTAAAAAATTTTGCAATAATAAAAAATGTAAATATTTAGCAGACACAGTTTGAAACTTATTTATTTAAATAATCATTTATTGTGTGAACTAATAATAATAATTGTTTTTTGTCCTTGACCCACTACTAATGAATATAAAACGATCGGTGTATTTTTGTAGCGACTGATGACCTTTTACTGCATTTCGACGACACGCAACCCCGTTATTTTAACCCTTTGTAAGCTTGCAGGTAAAATTATAATACCTGCTTGTTTTTTTTCTTTCATTGGATTAATGTTTTTGGTGCAACGATATGCGTGTAATGTCACAGTACACATTTACCCTAATGAATTTATAATTAGTAACATACCTAATAGTAAATTCTAATTTGAAAATAAAGAAAGCATCCTTAATCCTTAAATAATTTTCATTATATGTAAATTAAATTTATATCGAAATATTATTGTATATACGCAATAATAAGAGAAAAAAAAATTACTAACGTTAGGTTTTAAATGTTCCAATTTTTTGTTAATTAGAATGAATAAAAATTTATACAAAAAAATTTTTTGGTGAAGGAACTGGACATGAGATACTTAAAATTAATAATTAATTTATTATGATAATTTGGGATCAACAAAGGTATCTAATTAATTATGTCAATAACTGTACTGACTGAAAGAATTCATAAAAAATAGAACAGTCGAAAATGAGAAATATGAGAAATAATAGAAAGGGAGAGAATAAAGCTAGAGGGGAGAGGGATATGGAGAAGAGAGGGAGGGAGGAAGAACGAGAAAGCGCAAGAGGAAGTAGAAATAAGAGATGAAGAACGGATAAAGAAAGGGGAGCGAGAGAGAGAGAGAGAAAGAAGAGAAAAGTAAGACAGATAAAAGATAAAAGGAGAGGGAAAAGGAGATAGGGAGAGAGAGATAAAGAAATAGATATGAAAAAGATGGAGAGGGAGTAAAGGTAGGTGTGGTAAGAGATGGAGAGAGAGAGGGGGGATAGGCAGTTTAGCGAAAAATAAGAGTGGGAAGAAAGAAAAGGTGTGGAAAGAAGAAAGTGAGGGGACAAGAGAAACAGAGAGAGAGTGGGAGAGATATTAGAGTGAGATAAATAATATAGAGAGAGAAGAGTAAGAAAAAGAATGTTGTAGTGCGCGAGGGGATAAGTATAATTAAGACAGAGGATAGGAGTTAGACCTGTGGAGATTTAGCTTCAAGATTTTGTCGACGACTTTCCCAAAATGGGTCCAAATAAGATAATTAACTAATAAATAAATAATAATTACATACCTGCATTGTTTTCCACGCATTGTTATTCCATTCATCGGGTGTTTGTGCATGGTCTGGTTTTTGAGGAAGTGCTCTTCTGAGATGTCGCGGCAGTTTTGAGTTTTCTCTGTGCCATTTCTGACTCACAAAAAAAAAAACACTTTGGCACTTTGCATAAATCTTATATGAAATATCATGTATTTTTTTTTGCTTCATTACCTCAATGCATTTGGGTTCGTGTAACTTTAATGACGCTGTCCCATATTGCCTCCCACACAAATAACATATAAGCGTTCTGGGTCCTTTGATTTTCAAATCCGAATTTATGTTTCCATTATTTTGAGTCATTTTCGAATTCATTTTCGTTAGATTTTCTTTCGTTCTCCCCTTTCCAATGAGTTCGCTTTTTAGAACTTTTTTAATGGGAGACACGACTGTCCCTCCACTCAATTTAGTTGGAGAGGAATTTCTTTTTGGCAATGGAACTTTTTTATTCGAAGGATGAGTATGGAAACGTTCCGGTTTATCGCTTCTTCCGCAACTGCTACACGAAAACTGGTCATGTTTGGTCGATTTAAAAATTGCTGGTGATGTTTTATTTACAGGTGCGTCAGTTCTCGTGATGATACTATTATTCTTGATTCTGACGTCATTTGTATTGTGTGCTACAAGGGTTGATCTTTGTCTGTCGATAGAGGGTGGATTGATTTGTTTCATTTGCCCTTGAACGCCTGTTTTACAGCTATTTATATCACTAAGCTTGACATACTGCCTTTGTCTATAAGACAACTAAAAAACAATATTGTTCTTTCACTAAGTAAAATTCGTTAGAAAGGGTGGAAAGATGGATAAGCATGTCGAATCTGCCCCTGCAGAGTTTTCTATCGAAACTTATTAAATAAAAATAATTTACAATAGTAATTACAAGAAATCGTGATTTTTCTAAAATATTTGGGGGTAAAAGATTAAAAAAAAAATTAACAATAGTTACAGTCAAGTTTTAGAAAAGTAAATAAAACTAAAATCGTATTTTAACTGAGATTTTGAAAATATTTATAATACTTAATTATAAAAAAAAAAAATACTATAGGTACTATTGTTTTTATAACTTTTATAAAATTTTATTAGTAGAAATATATTTAGGTACAGAAGTAAATTTTTTTAAAAATCACGATTTTTTAATTTTCATTTTTACTATTAAAAAAAAAAAACAAAAAAGAGTTTTTTATTTTAAAAACTCGACAATTGTCTTAATTTTTTAAAATTACCTTTGCATTTCTACTGCTTATTTCATCATCAGTTTCGTCCACTTTTTTAAAAGCTTTTTTACGTAAGGTCTTAAAGGCCGATTTCGATTTTTCTTTATTTACTGTTGTAAGTGGCAATCGGCAAAGATTGGATATTGTCAGAAATTCTTTTCTCATCAAAGACATATCAATTCTTCCCAGAAATTGTATATTAAGAATTTGTGGTTTTTCTAATGTGGCTGTCAAAGGGCGGTTCTGATCTTGCTCTTGGTTTTGGAGGGTGTTTTCTTTGTTATTCACAACGAAAAGTTTTAAGTTTGGTTTCTTTCGAGCCATCGTGATTTTCTTTCTATTTAATATCGTAAAATCGTTTGTTTCTAAAGGAAGAACCAAAAAAGGTTTTAAATTATTTTTATTTTTACTCTTTTTCCACCACTTCATTTACCTACAAGGATTTCTTATAAATATAGATGCAATATAATTTATATTTGAATTGCATTGAATTAATTTTTTAATTCAAATCCATAGCGAAATATACATTTACATAATTGCTGTGATTAAATTGTAGATAATTATGCAGCAGATGGGTGATCTCATCCTATTTTTTAACAGGATTAACATTGACATTGAAAAATTTACACGCAGTTGTAATATTTTTACTTTATTGATGTCATCTATTTTTCTAAACAATTACCTAAATGTTTGTACATTTTTAAGAAATACAAAATAAGTACACGAATTTTATATACTTTTTTTAAGAAATGTAATTTTGAATCAATCTTTTCTCTTATACAAAATTAGACAGTGGTGGATCCAGGGGAAGAAGGGAAGAAATATTTCCCTTCCAAATAATTAAAATCAATTTTTCTCAACGAAAAAAAATTAATTAAACAATAATAATTTCACTATTACATCTATTACATCCCTTTAAGACAGTGGTGAAATAAAAAAATACGAATACTACTTCAAATACGTAATATCATACGTAGATTTTAGGGAAAAGTTCACCCCCTCCCTAAAGAATAGCTCCCTTACTATTAGGTCATAAATTATAGTAATTTGTTAATAAAATTTATGATTGATTAATCCATAAGTACCCACTACTAAGTAATTTATTAATCCAACTTAACTAAGGGTTGAAATAAATTAATGTTTGATACCATAAACTACTCTTTTTTTAAATAATTTAATATTTGTTTTATTATAATAATTCCTGTAAATCCCACAAATTTATTTAAATAAAATAAGAAAGAAAAATTTCTTTTTTTAATTAAAACAAAAACGATTCATAAATAAACTATATTCTCACCCTTTTTTTTCGTCACTAAATAACCAACGTTTTTCTCGAAACTTTCACTTGAAATAATTAAATCACTTTCTCTCAACGAAAAAAAAAAAAATTAAATACCTAATTAATAATAACTCCACTATTACATCCCTTATTAGCAGCAGATGAACAATAAAAAAAGAAACGGGCTAAAATAAAACTCGATTATAGTTTATAGGTACCTACATTTTGTACACTTGTGAAGTTGTATGTAAATTACAGTAAATTTTTTTCCTTTGTCGTATTCACGAAGGCAATCAATCTTTACGAAATAATCGATTCCAGGGTTGAGGGGTGAACACCTGACAAAAGAGACACTTCAAGGACGATTTTATTTGAGTGAGTAATGAACAGGTTGCTCTAAATTTTTCACGGTCACTCCACACGACCCTCGACGGTGGGAACAACACTTTTCACTAGCCAAGTGAAAATTGAATAACACTCAATTCCGCGCCTCGTAACAAATATAATGAGTAGGTAAAGAAGTCCAGAATAAAGGCACTCGGTGTACAGGTACACCCACTCAAGTTGTTTACTTATAAACTCACATTACAAATTAAAATTTTATTTTCCTTTTATGTAAAATTTTATAGACAACTATGTATTCACATTTTTTATAATATAACAAGGGCGGATTCAGAATTTTGGGAAAATGGGGGAGGAGATTCGCAAAAAATTTTTACCATTTTTCCCATTAATTAGTAATTAATGTACCTAGAATAAGCATTTTTCTGAATTTAAAGCAGGAATTCTGACCAAAAACATTTCTCCCCTGGATCCGTCACTGTGATTTAGAAAACGCTCAAATTTTATGTGGACTTATTGTTAATCAAATTTTGAAGTAAGAAATAATTATTTAAGTGTTAATCATAATAAATATCATTAATAGTCATAATACCATAAAAATTATCATCCTAATTTGTCTAGTAATGAGATCAACATTTTACAAAAAAATTATCTTTGTATTCGATTTATTAATAGTACACTCACACATTTATACACACAATTTCAAACGACTACAAGTGACTAATGTTACGAGTTAATAAACGCCCTTGTGTAATCGGTTCTTACTTACGTCGTTCCTTTTTACCTACATTTCGTATAAACTTTGATATTACGGGCCTTTTATAGTTATGTCAAGGACGTTCATATGCAAAATCAAAATTAGCATAGGTACCTATTTAATAGTGTAAAATGTGCTAAATCGATACCGACATAATACAGGCAAAGATGAAAACGTTTTTAGACTATAAATCACCTATTACGATATAAAATGCTTTAAATTTTAATTTCATATTTAATGTAGTTCAAATTATTATTTCTACGGCGTTTATACGTAGATTTAATTTGTATTTACATTGCTTTTTTTATTTACCACTATTGTTATCTTATAATAGAATTATAACATTATTTTGTTTCATAAAGCATTTTTTTCTCTTATCTCGTCAAGATGGGTATTATGACCTTCTTAATGAATGAGAACAGACACGTATTGTATTAACATTACGAATTGGCACTGTTTTAAGGTAGATACTAGAAGTGACGGAACCCTCAACAGGAAATACAAACTAATATTTAAATTTAACCATTACTTATTAACTTCGACCCTGTATTTTGTGAAAATTACGAAATAAAAGATGATGGGCAAATTTACTTCTAGGTAAACATCGCCAATTCACACTATAAATACTATACATTATATTTTTATGCAAGTGTCGATGAACTACATAAGAAAATATAACATTAAATTTAATTAAACATAATTTCATGATCATTTGTTTCTTACAACGTATGTAAACGAAAAATTAAAAGTTTATTAAAAAGAGTAACAAAATTGCCACTATCTAGGTACATATATAAATAAATTTTGAATTTAATTAAGTACATTAGTTTTTATAAAACATTTATATTTTTTAATTTAAATAATATTCATATGATGTAATTAAATTAAATACTAATTTTCCATATTTTTTATTTGAAGAATAGTTCAAACCGCACCAAAATCGGTTAAATTAATCCAAAGATATTAACGTTTAAAGTTTAAAAAATAAATCATGACTATAGAGGTGAATGACCCCGGCGCCTATTTGTTATGTAATTTCTCAAGAAAAAAAAGTGCATTCCTGAGGAAATCCCTTTAAATACTTGTTACTTTTCCTCGCACGCTGATTGGCTGACAACACGTGCATTCTCTTAAAAGCCAATAAGATTTTGGAAACGATTAATGAGTCAGTCACACACAATAAGTTGAGTAGGGGTTGAGCAGGGTTGAGTAGCCCTGAAACTGCCTTGGCGGATGCATCGTGCGGTTTTGAAGTCGTAAAAATTACGATAAAAGAAAATATTTTTTAGCAAAATATCTATTAACATTTTAGAATAAATTATTATTAAAAAAATCATTTTCTATATTCACTCAATTAAAAAAAAAAGTATAGTTCATACCTACTTTATACGCTTCTACAGAAACACATAAATAAATATATTTGTTTAATTGCATTTCCTACATTTTTCTTTAACTCTAGAAATACTGATTATAAACAAATTTACATGTTTAAATTTTTTATTTTTAAATCCAATAAATAATACATTACTTTACAATTGTTTTTATTATGCAACCTCTTTTACAGAACAGCTAAACATGTTACATATAGCATTTTGACCCTCTTTGACGTTTATTGGACATAACCTATACTTTTATTGTGTTGTTTTTATATTCCTAAGTGTATTTATTATATTAATCATAAATTATGGAGCCAGAGGAACACTTGCTTGGACTAAAAGGTTAGTTTTTCTGATAAGAAAACTCAATCTTAGTACAAATTTAATTACAGTTATGAGGCTTACGAAACCCACTCTAGCCAGCCCCCTGCCTATCACTTGCGATATCAAAGATTTACCTGGTAACCTCCTCAATAAAGCTTTAAAGGACGACCCTACAGCTGTTTCAGGACTAGAAACAATATGTATAGGGCAATTTCTTTTACTGCCACAAAGTCCAGTTAACATTTACCTTGGAGAAACTTTTTCAAGTTATATTTGCGTTTATAATGAAACTAAAGATGCAGTTGCGAATGTTGCTGTTAAAGTGGACCTTCAAACAAGTTCTCAGCGATTACCTCTAGCAAATAATCCACCTATTGCTGCGTTAACTCCAGATGAGAAAGTAAACATTGTAATTCATCATGAGGTTAAAGAAATCGGAACTCATATGTAAATGACATTGCATTAATTTATTTTAAAACAACTATTCCTTAAATTTTGCTTCTAGACTTGTTTGTGAAGTGTCTTATGAAGGTAGTAATAGAACACCGACCTCATTTAGGAAGTTTTTTAAAATACAAGTTTTGAAACCGCTCGATGTCAAAACAAAATTCTATAATGCAGAGTCTGATGACGTCTATTTAGAAGCACAAGTTCAAAATATTACATCCGGGCCTATATTTTTAGAAAGGGTAGAACTGGATGCTACTCATCTATTTAATGGTATGAAAAATAACAATATTTATCAGTAGGTGTGTTTTTAATGTGTTTTTTGTTCCTTCAGTTGCTTCCATAAATGTTAAAAAACAAGGGGGAAGTGTTTTTGGAAAATTAACAATGTTACAGCCTCAAGCCACATGCCAATATCTGTACTGTCTTAGCCCTGATGCAAAATTATCTGCTGATACTAAACTTTTGAGTGGTGCTACAAATGTGGGTAAATTTGATATTGTTTGGAGGTCCAATCTAGGAGAACGTGGACGATTGCAGACAAGTCAACTACAAAGAATTGTAAATATTTCTCTAAATTAACAATATCATTATTTAATTGCTGATTAATTATTGTTAGAGCCCAGAATATGATGACATTAGATTATCTGTTCAAGAATATCCAAACTTTGTGTTATTGGAAGAGGCTTTTAGTTTTAAATGTAGACTTACAAACAACAGGTAAATAATGCAAAAATAATACATATAATTCTTTTATTTACTTAATTTTTAATTTAAGCGAATATACAATGGAATTGACTTTGTCTGTAGAAGATTGTGATGGGGTAACATGGTGTGATATATCGGGGCAGAAACTCCAACCGTTAAGTCCTAAAGGAACAGTGGATCTGGAATTAAAACTTGTACCACTTGTACCAGGTTTAAGGTCGATATCAGGAGTAAGGCTTAGTGACGCTTTTAATAAAAGAACATATTCGTTTGACGATTTCATTCAAGTTTTTGTAATGGTCAATGATAAAAAGCAAAATGAACAATTAGCAGATGTCATACATATAGGCAAAGATAAGTCTGCAATAAAAGTTATTTAAATTATTTTCATGATCTTTATTAATTAATTACTTTACATTTTTTCATAGTACAAAATTGAACAGTAAAATGAGTTTCCATAAAGTCAACGTAGAAAGAATAGATCATACAAAATTGAACGTTTAAATCTTATCAAGACAAATAACAAACATATAAAAAGAAATAATTCTGAGAACGTTATTCAAATTGAATGATGTAGGTAGTTAAAAAAAACATCCGTGATTCTTAAAACTTTAATGTGCCACTCAGCTTGTAGAACAAAAAATTATTTAGTATGACACAGCAATACATTTCTACACCAGATAAGTTTAAACTCATAAATGTTATTTTAACACAAGACAAATATATGTAACGTTTATAAAATAAAATGCCATAACATCACATATATCCCATTTTTAAACGGGTTTATAAAGTATAAAAAGAAAGCTGGCGTAAGAAAATGGAACGCCCCGTATATAGCAATCTTTTTGTTTAAAGTATAAGAAGGCAATCAAACGTATCATTAAATCTTAACAGTAATTTCAAGTTACAATTTTTGAAAAACATTTTTAATATCATCAAAGAATAACAGATTGAAAATATCGTTATAAAAATCATTATAATATTCACAAGCTCTTTTACAATCAGGCATCCAATTAATTTCTAATAGTTTGGGTTGCACCTCATTTTCTGACCATTCAAGCATTACATCTGCTGCATACAGTGCTCTTGACTGAGGATTTTCAGCTATTCCACAAGGTGGTTTCTCCATCATAGCACATTGAAAAACTTCACTAAACATATTAAAAATCTTTTCTTCCACATTCATCCAGGGATGATCTGCATATTGCATTTCCCATTCAACTTTAAAATTTGAACACAACATGTGCTTAATTTCTCCCTTATCTGTGTAATTCATTACAGTGAAATGTTTGCTATAATCGTCGAAATCTTTTAACTCAAATGGTTTGTTTGCAAAACGTAAAAAGAAATTTTTATAAACATAAGCTTTCAACGGATTTACAGATACTAGCAAGAGCACGTATCTTATATCAAATTTTACTTTTCCACCTACAGAATGTTCGAAAAAAAGTACGGGATTCTCGATGTATTTTTGAGCAATTTTCGGTCCAGTCGTAGCCAGTCGCATGATACAATTTATATTATCTGTAACGTAAGTATCTAATCCTCTTGCCAAATTAAACGGTTTAATGATCCAGTAGTTGGATAATTTATTTTTTTCATTTTTCTGAAAACAACTTACAAACTCTGCTATTTCTATTTTTAAATTGTAAGTCACTGGAAGCCAGTTGGGTGTTGAATTGGTTTTTCTTCTACAAACAATACATAACAAGTCTTTTATAGTAAGAATGTATTCGAATGGGAATTGATTTATGAATTTCTCTGGAGTCTCAGACAATTCACCAAATGTTTTGAAATGTTTAGTATACCATAAAATATCTGCGTCATTTTCGTTGTCAACAATTCTAAATTTGGGGTCAGTCAAGTATTCATTTACCAAGTTGTACTCAGAGTAAACTTTATATGATGATTTCTTACATGCTGCTCCTTGAGACTTGTACATACTTGGGATACTTTCTTTTACGTGGCCACTTAAAAAATAGTCAGCATTTAATTTCTTATGATTATGACTTCTTTCTAAAAATGAGGTGTACTGCCATGGTAATAAATAAGCAGCCCTCTCCTCTTCAGCAAACTGACCCTCGATAAAATTTCTTGATACAACTTCATCAAATTCAACATCTTTTATAGGAAACACTACTGAATATGTCATTTGATCAGGGACATAAAAAAAGGGGACCATTCTAAAATTAGGATCATCACTATGCTCCATTGCAGAACCAACTTCGTCCATTATGTACCAAATTGGCATTTGCCCTTCAATATTTGCTGCATTTGCTATTGAATAATAATTGCAATATCTCCACATCTCTTTATAAATTTGTTCAATAACCCTTTCGGTGTCTTGCTTTTCCTGGTCTATATCAAGCATATTTGCCATTCGACTCCTTAAAGAATGTAATTCATAAAGTTGTTGTTTTGCATTCTCTATTCTAAATGTCCAAGCATGATCCACTAAATATATCTGTTGATGATCATTCGCTTTAATACCATCTTCATTACTGACTCTAAGTTGAAATATTGGATCGGTTTTTTTACGATTTCCGTCTTCATAGTCGATGCGAAGCAAAGAAAAAACACCACCGGCATCAAATATTTGCTTAGATACTTTTCTATACAACGTTTCCCATAAATGATGAGGCACTCCTGATGAAATTAATTGAGGCTTATGGGTATTCACAAAGTTTTCGTATAGCTTTTGATGAACCATTATTTATAGATGAAAATATAAATTAAATCATATCAAAAATCTAGATTTTTTCAATAATTAGCACTTTTTTAGGTTAACAAAAACAATGATTTGACGTTTAAAACAATAATAAACCAGAGAACTAAAACATAGATAAACCATTACATTATTAGGCATAGTTCATTTATTGTAACCTGTTAATAATCCTTAATTAAAGCGCTCATTTGAATTTCTAGCAAACTTCTCCTATTTTAATCATTTTTTGGATTTGATATTCATGTGATATAATTTTAGAAAGATAACTAATCAACTGAAATGCTCGCATTTACTAATTAACCATATTTTTAAAAATCAATATTCTCTGATGTCAAATAAATGCCATGATTAACAATTTCTTTTAAAATCATCTTAATATTAGTACAAGAATGGCGAATCCTGATGAAACTGATACGGAAATTGAAGAAGAGGAAGAAGAAAGACAGTCTGCAATTAATATTCCATTAGTATTTGAAGAAGAGGTAGAAGAGGAGGAGGAGGAAGATTTACTAAATAAGAACACCGATTCTTTTCGGTGTTTGGTGCAACTTATCGTATCTCATAGTTCCATATTCAGAGATCCATATTACGTGTTTCCTCCTCTTAAAGATCCTGAATTGAACAAAGCAATCAATTACGTCCGTAGGTCATTTTTTTTAATTTTTCTAAGAAACATTCCAAAAATTTTATGCATCCTTAGCACCTGATCCACTAGTTGATGACATTGGCGCGGAAGAATATAAACGTTTATGTAATGAATTTGGTATAGTACCAATATCACGAATTATAAGATCACTTCCTACAAATATATTAGATTTGAAGGTGATTATCCCTCAAAAACGAGAATTTGGTTTAAAAGTTCCTTAATAAACCCTTTTCAAATAAATTGCGCCATAATTACATTTTGTCCGAAAATAAACATGAATATAATTATCATCAATATTCATTTTAAGATAGAATTAAATAATTACAATTTTAATTAGTATTATGGGCTTACTCATAAACAAATAGTGGCGTTAACTGCTGCTTTGCAAGTAAACAAATACGTTGAAGAGTTGATTCTTCAGGATAATTGGTTGAGTGTAGACAGTGTTCAGTATTTAACTAAAGCTTTAGAAGCAAACAATACTATTACGTATTTGAATTTACGAGAATGTAGAATTGGTCCCGAAGGTAAATAACAATGTTATTCAAAGTTGTCGTCTTTGCCTTGAAACGGTTCACATTTAAGGAGCTGCTTATCTCAGTGAGGGAATTCCCTATTGTCATTCACTCAAATATTTGGATTTGGCGTTTAACAGTCTAGGAGATGAGGGTCTCATTGCACTCTCAGGTGCCCTTGTTGATACAAATTCGATCATTCAACTAGATTTAAGTCACAATATGCTCGGAGATGGCGCTGGAGAAATTTTCGAGAATATTTTAAAATTCAACTTATCCATTTTGGACCTGAATTTATCATGGAACAATTTTTATACAGGAGTGTGTAAGACAATTTTAATATCATTTTATTCGTTCATATGTATTAATCACAAATTTATCGAAGCTATGAAAAGTCTAGTAAACGGACTACTGGAAAATAAGATTTTGCAATCGTTAAATTTAGCATGGAACGCCATAAGTTCTGTAGATTGCACTAAACATCTCGCTAAATACGTGAAAAAATCACAATCACTACAGTTTCTTGATTTAAGTAGCAACAGGTGATCTTAAATCCATGTGTGTTTTATGTAAAAATATCACAAACGCGTAATCGTAGATTGACAGGACCACCCTTAAAAAAGATGCGAATAGCAATTAGAAGAAGCAAATCCTTGTTAGCCGCAAGATTAGGAAATAATCCAATAACACCTGAAGACGCTGAAACTCTTGGAAAAGCTCTACTTAGTGGGAAAAGTGTTCAGTTCCTTGATTTGGAAAATGTGTTTGTCGAAAAAACTTTTATACCGGTACGAATATTAATAGTTAATAGAAAAGATAATAGTTTTGTATTTGTCGTTCTTATCTGGTTATGCACTTTGTAATTTTACGTAATTTAGATTTGGAATAACATTAAACTTCAAAATAAAACAATAAATTTTGCGGGGATATACAGTAACTACGTAATTCATGGACCAGATGAAACCCACCTTTTATTTAAAAGAGCGATAGCTTTATGTTTAAAGCCGAAAAAGAAAAAAAAGCAAAGAAATTTCGGGTTAGTATTAATTGTCTATATAGAGGTAAAAAAGTACGAATATAATTATTTATTTCAATATTTGAAAGGCACGTTGTTCTTTCCTTGCCCGAGAAAGTCGATATGCCTCGACAAGATTTCGATGTGTTCGCCAAAAAGCAAAAAATTAAAATGGTTGACAATGACTTAATGAACGCAATACTGCAAAAATTTGCAGGAAAAAATAAAACGATAAATACCGTTGCTTTAAAGGAATCTTTTATGAAATATTATCCCGATACAGTTCTGCCTCCGCCCAAGAAGAAAGGCAAAAAAAAGAAGGATAAAAATAAAGGTACATAATGCATTAAACAAAAAATCTGAGTAACCGTGTGTTATATAAAACATTTGATTTAAAAGTGACACAATTACTTTTTGAAAACAACTTGGAAAACCGTCGAGCAAAAAAAATTATTCGTGTTTTTTCGATTTAAATGAATTTGTTAATTAGTTAAATTTTAAAAAAAGGTATTAAAACACCGCAATCGGAAAGCGAATTTGAGTTAGAAGAGGAAGAAGACATTAGCATGGCGGAAATGAATCAGGGACAACCCGAACAGGTAAAAGAACAAACCGAAACAGAAGAAGGAGCCGGCATACAAGCGGCCGAACAAGTTGAGGGTAAACAACAGAGTCTTTCTATCGAAGGGGAACTAGCTCAAGCAGAAACTCCTGCAGGTAACGAAGCTGCCAATGAAAATGCAGAAGCAGTGCCTGCCAATGAGGCTGAATCCCCTGAAAACCAAGTCAGGTCAACAAGACCTTCAGAAAGTACACAGGGTGGCGGGAATCCCTAAACTTAAAATCGACTTTATCTAATTGAAATTGCTTGATTTTGATTAAAACAATATTAAGATGTCTGTATACTTTTAAATTACCTAAGTAATATTATGTAATAAATAAATTCGCAATAAATATTTGCTAAATTTAACTATCGAAGTTTTAGAACAACGCATTAATTATGTGGGAAGATACTTAGAAAGATTCAACACAAAACATGAAAACGAATAGTGCTGTTATCTCGTGTTTAATCAAAACGAGTTTATGTACAAAAAAGAAATTGAACTTTCAAAATATATCGAAGAAAACATTACTCAACTTATATTCTTTAAATTCTTTGTTATTAAATATTTAAATAAATTAGTATATAAGAAAATAAAAAAAAATTTTTCTTTACGAAAATTAAGATTCGATAATTGAACGCAACTGATAAGAAATAGTACATTACCACATTTTTATTAATCTAACGTAAATATTCTCGTTGCAATATCATTTACTAACCAGTCCATTCCTTCTAATAAATTTTCACCAGTGACGGCACTGCACCAAACAATTTTCCAATGGTGAGTTTTGATTTGATTTAATTGAAGGACCTGCAAATTTTTATTAACAAATACTACATTAGATTTTAGTGAAAACATCTTACATCTCTCAATTCCTCTGCTGATAGTGCACCAGGAAGATCTAATTTGTTTGCAAATACTAAAAGTGTAGCTCCACTTAAACGCTACAAGCAAAAAATAATCACATGTGAACATAAAAAATAGCTTTTCTTACTTCTTCTTGAAGCAGTTGATGTAATTCAATTCTACAATCTTCTAATCTATGCCTGTCAGCACTATCAACGACCCATATCAAACCATCTGTGCATTCAAAGTAATTTCTCCAATATGATCTTATTGATTTTTGACCACCAACATCCCAAATGTTTAGTGTGTAGCTGAAAAATAACTGTAAGAATAATTAAAAGTATGACACTGCTACAATTTACCCCCTATGCTCTAATGTTTTAATGTTAAACCCCAAAGTGGGCGAAATTGTATCGATTTTTTCACCGTTAAAACGCTTCAATATTGTCGTTTTTCCAGCATTATCCAAACCTCTGGCAAACTTATTAAGGAAATTTATGAAAACAACAAACCAAAGTTACCTGTTTTTTTAAAAGGATACAGCATGAGAATGCGCATTTCTTTTTCCTTTTGTTTCATTTTCTTTAAAACAGTTAGAAAACCCATTTTATAGTTCTAAAAATTGTAAGTAAATATAAAAATTATTCCAAATTGCAGTTATAAAAATTATTTTTGTTTTGAAAAAATTTGAGGTTATCTATTATTAATGATTCATTACTCTATGGTCTATGGATACGAAATGTGTCTATTCGCACGACATAGGAGATGAGACCTCCAGGACGCTAGCACCCCATCCAACGAATTTCGAAAAAAAAATGTGTGGATCTAATAGGTCACTAATTGGTCAGTATTGGTCAGGTGGTCCCGTTAATTGGTCAGCGATAGGAAAATAGTAAAAACAACTCGATTTTTTTGTATGAATAATCGATACTGCTGGCACCTCATCTAAAGTAAAATTAAAAAATTTCGATAGCAATCGATTTAGTTTTAGATGCTTTTAGTTGGTCAGTTATAATTATTATTTGGTCAGGCTTAGATAATTAGAAAAAAACAAGAAAATATATCTGTTTCTACAATACGCATGCGCAAACATTTATGTTGCTTCTATGATCTATCAGCTGATGGGATGGTCGATAAAAATTAAATTTTTGATTTTCGTAAAACAAATATGTGAAATTTAAAGCTCAGTAATAGACAAAGAATATGTAATAGGCCACAATTAATCAGGTTATCGGTAAGCTCTTCCCATTAGATAGGCGACCTTGATTTTTAGTGAGATGAACTAAAGAATTACGACGCCGAAAGAGGCGCTAGCAGCGGAACGGCAATTTCTGATTGGCTTAGGACAATTTCAAATTGCTGAAATCAGCTGTTGTAGTAAACAACGGAAAACCACAAAACAAAGTAGTCCTAAAGTTGGTGCTGATTGTAAGAAAAACGGTAAGTTAAAGTGAATTGTTACATACGTATATTATTAAGAAATTATGAACAAAGTAGCTGTGAACAACGCATATGCCAGTATAGGCTAGAGTTGTAGATTTGTGTTAAGAAAAAGCAAGTTTTGTGAAATAGGTGTAAGAAACTTCAAAATAGTCTCCAACTGAGGATGACACCTTGGGTGTCGAAACGCGTTTTAGGTCTCTAAATGTTGTGTGGAATTTAGGGCTTCTTAGTTTTATTTTCTTCAAAATAATGATTGAATTCTCTTCATAGTGCCACTTTATGTAAAACTAATGTTTGTGTTTACAATAACAGCAGCAGAAGTGCAAATAAAACAATATAAAGTTGCAAAAAAGCGATATATTAAAAAAATTTTAAATTAGCAGTCAAATCATACAATCTTAATTAAGTCAAAACTGAATAATAAGATAGTGTTCCTTTAAGTACTATTAATTACGAAATCTTAATAGTAGTAAAAGACAGGTCAAAATATACGTAACACAATTAACAGAAGAGACAAGCATAATAAGTACTTTGAAGATGATTTTTGTTTAATTTTAACCACTCATTAACTAGCTTTTTCTTCCATGCTTTAGGCTAGCTATGTTGTCTTACATATATATTACTTCTTCAAATATTAATTTTCCTTATTAGTAACCACTCAATAATTTGTTTCTTCTCCTGTGCCATGTAGTAAGTTCTGTTATATGATGTTATATAATGTTCAATTATATGGACTACGGAGGATTATTCATAACTGATCCTAACCTGCTCGTAACTCAACCGCATAGCACCTGTCCATTTTGCAAAGCATTGATGAAATTTTAATACAAGCTGATTTTAGTTTAATTATGACCCTTCAATCGTTTGCTTTTACTTCTGAAATTCTTACATCAAAAGCGGAGTAAATGCCACAACACTACCGTGAAGGCAAACAACCATAACACAAATCTACAACTCCGGCCTATACTGGCATATGCGCTGTTCACAGCTACTTTCTTCTTAATTTCTTAATAACTTATGTAACAATTCACTTTAACTTACTGTTTTTCTTACAATCAGTACCAACTTTAGCACAACTTCGTTTTGTGGTTTTCCGTTGTTTACTACAACAGCTGATTTCAGCAATTTGAAATTGTCCTAAGCCAATCAGAAATTGCCGTTCCGCTGCTAGCGCCTCTTTCGGCGTCGTAATTCTTTAGTTCATCTCACTAAAAATCAAGGTCGCCTATCTAATGGAAAGAGCTTACCGATAACCAGATTAATTGTGGCCTATTACATAATCTTTGTCTATTACTGAGCTTTTAGATTACCATATTTGTTTTACGAAAATCAAAAATTTAATTTTTATCGACCATCCTATCAGCTGATAGATCATAGAAGCAACATAGAATGTTTGCGCATGCGTATTGTAGAAACAGATATATTTTCTTGTTTTTTTCTAATTATCTAGGCCTGACCAAATAATAATTATAACTGACCAATTAAAAGCATCTAAAACTAAATCGATTGCTATCGAAATTTTTTAATTTTACTTTAGATGAGGTGCCAGCGGTATCGAATATTCATACAAAAAAATCGAGTTGTTTTTACTATTTTCCTATCGCTGACCAATTAACGGGACCACCTGACCAATACTGACCAATTAGTGACCTATTAGATCCACACATTTTTTTTTCGAAATTCGTTGGATGGGGTGCTAGCGTCCTGGAGGTGGAGATGAGGGATGTGAATAGAACTGGCGCCAATTTATTTAAAAAATAGTTTAGTTTTACCCTTTCCAAACTTGTTTGGCTTTTCCAACATTTACTGTAGTTTCAAAATTTGTTTAAAACTTGAATTATAAAAGGTTATCTTACCTGTCTACAAATTATAAAACTTCGGGGTAATCGAAACGAGTGCTAGTTAAAAGTTGATAAGAATTTATTACTTAAAAATTTAGATTAGGTTAAATTAATCTAAAAATAAAATTTAAACCGAATTGAGGGGAAGGGGGTTAAAAATGCTGTGCGAATAGCCACAAATTATTCGTTTCTATGAACATAACAACATCATAGACAAACATAACATAACCTAACATTCTTTAACTTGTTTTCAAAATAAAATATAAAGAAACTACAATTACAAAATAATCTTAGTGAAAATGTGATGTGTTACAATTATATTTAAGGCTTGTTTAAAGCAAAAAATATTGCAAGTATTATATCGTAAGGCAAAATAGTGAAAAAGGCAATAAACATCGTATCACACATCCTGTTGACGTTTCTAATTTTTTAATAAATGGAACGACGTTAAAAATGAGATGTATACACTTCAGCATACCAAAAATACTATCAATTATTGGTGTTTTTATCGTTAATAACATAAGGCATACTGAATTAAGTACATCTTCCGTATTTAAAACAGAAACGATATTAAACTATCTTATTTTCAGCGGATAATCATATGATTTTTAGCACAAAATTGGAAAGCCAGAAGAACACGTCGTTTGCAGATATTGATCATTCAGCTGGGAAGAGCTTAGTTGTAAATATAAATAATGCAGTACTTATTACATTTTAATCTTTTTAATATCTTTGATTCTAGCAAGATGCTGTGTTACATTGTCCATCAAACATTGATTGCAACAAATTAAGTCCAGATTGTATTGTTTGTGATTTCAACTATAGCTGTAATTATGGGGAAATGTTGAATACAACCTGCCATGCCAAGCCAGTGGTCACATGCAAGGTTTAAAAAGAATGAAAAACTTTTATGTCATGTTCTAAAATTGCTTCTTTTTTAGGGAAATGGGTATCAGATGCAAAAAACCTATATATGCAGATACTGTTATCAAACAGAACCCTGGGAACACAAATGTGAGATGAAGGCAAATTGTGATTCTGCAGATACCCCAAAGTTTCATTACCGCACTAATTGCACTGTAAAAGATAATGTTCTATGCCTTGGACATAGGACATTTAACAAGAATGTTCCATGTAACTGGACAGGTGGTTATCGATGGTCTACTGCACTGTTGCTGAGTGTAACATTAGGTGGGTTTGGAGCAGATCGGTTTTATTTAGGACATTGGCAAGAAGGAATTGGTAAACTGTTCAGTTTTGGGGGACTGGGAGTGTGGAGTATCATTGATGTAATATTAATATCTCTGCATTATTTAGGTCCAGCAGATGGTTCTTTGTATATATAATAAGACCAAAGAGCAGAAAGTCTTTTTGTGTATAAAAATAAAACGCATAATTTTAAAATATTTTCGTATATTAAATAACTAAAACGTTTGAAATCAACTGCATTGTTATGATAAAAAGATATCATTCATTAATAAAACTGTCCCCTTTAAAACTTAAAGTAATTAAAAGCTGAACTGTTCAGTTATTGAATGTTGAAGTTGTCAGATTTATAAGCAAATTAAATAAATTAAAAACCCAAAGACAATATACATAATGAAAACAAAAAAAAACATTCCTTCAGGTATCTCAAAAAAATAATTGAGATAAATCTTGTAAATATGTGTAAGTCAGTCTATAAATTGCAATAACATATCACAATGTTGTAAATGAGTAATAGAAATTACTCAAACGAACTCTAGCTCCTCTTTTAAATAGTCCTGAAGTTCCAAATTAGTCATACCTTGGATTTCTTCTTGGCATATCTAATAAAAAGAGAATTAATTAATTGAAAACAGGAAAAAATTCTCGACTTTTTGCAAAAGTTGAGTAATTGTGAAAAAGGAAACTAACTGTTATGACTGGTTCCGGCAGTTTCCTAAGGATTCGCAATTTCAGCTGCATTAGACCTGATGGATAACAAAATTTCTTCTTTACAGACGTATAATCATCCAATACTTCAATATTGACAGCTTTATAAACGTTATTTTTGAAACCTGTTATTCCTGCGATGTTTAAGTAGGGGACTTGAAAACTTATTTCAAAAATATTAACTGATGACATTTTTGATAAGATTTTTAAATTCTCGTGAACTCGCAATAACATCGGTCGGCTCTGTATTTGGTAATCTAAATCATAATCCTTTCCTTGAGGCTTTATATTTAGTTTTTTAAACATCTCCCTGTCTTCAAATTGCATTGCAGATAACAACAAGTTCAATCTATATTTGCATCTAGACTTTTGCTCTGAAATAATGTATTAAAAACAAAAGAGAAAAGAATTTATAGAATAAATTACCTCTTATCAACTGAACACTTGCTGGTGTGAGAACATTTGGAAACAATTCAACAGCTCTGTAATCTAACATCCATAAATATAAAATGCATTCTGCAATCGATTCTGTATCACACTTGTATTCTTTATTTTTTATTTTTTCTAATATTCTAGGAACTATCACATCTTTACACCAATTTACATCGAAGTTTTTGTACCCAATACGGCTTATGGCCCATAAAAACCGTTTAATATCTTTCATACGAATAATCTTTGTGTGATAACTGCCTTTAAAAACATTTCTATCATATTCTCTTAATTGTTTTATACCAGTTTCTATACATAGTCTTAAAATAGGTTCCTCATAATACATACAATCAGAATATAAGGCTAAAATATGGCAAATGCCAATAAATGAATAATTATTCATTGTCTTATTAAATAAAATTGTACACATAATTGTACTAAGGATATCATCATCTTGATATTTATTATGTCTTAATGTTTTAACAAAAGTTATAAACAACCTTGAATCTTGCAGGATTGCTAAATTATCATTTATTGTTCCTTTTACTTTTTCCAGTAATTCTTTGTTTTTAATTTTGGTGCTTGTTTTAAATGTTGCATTACAAACAATACACAATTCATTTAAATTAAGTTCATTAACCATTTCCAGTTTATAAAGTTGTTTCAAACACTTTTTCATTGCAGGTTTGTTATTTGTTTTATCCAAACTTAGGTAGAGCATCAATTGTAATAAATCACTTTTCTTGGTAAATTCTATGTTCTTTTGCATATGATGCGTTGCTACTTTATAAAATTTCAATTCGGTAACTTGACTTGATATTACATTTACAAATGTATGAAGGATGTAAAACACCTCTTCTGTATTTAAATCTTCTAAATATGAACTACAGATCAAGTCTAGAGTATTTAACATTTTCTTGTGGTTAGGCTTTAATTTCAAAATAGCACTTGCAATATCTGCAATAGTTAGTTTCGTGTTAAAATTTAACACTTCATTTAACATTGAGGTGGTAATTGGATGTTGCTTTTGATTAACTATACGATTTTTCTTAAAATTCTTCTCATTTTCGTTATGTAAATATAGTAGAAGTCGCCCTGTCAGTGTGTGTTCAAGCAAATAATTATTGCGCTCAGTAATTACACTATCAATTTTTTTATTGAATGCCACAACATTTTTTTGCGACGATACTAATGTACTTAAAAAAACTCTTAACTTTTCATTTTTACATATTTTAATTATCCGGTATATACGCATATTTTTAAGGTTATAATTAAATTTATAGGTTATAAACATAGACAAGGGCACACAAGGGCAAGAGATAACATAGGATGTGTCTATTCATGCGACGTACGGGAAAACGGATACAAAAGAGAAATACTGTTAAAATTAAGGTTATTGTGCTTCTTAAATTTAATCGGTTACCATATCTAATTAATATTTTTAAAAATTGAGAGTTGTAGACATGAGAAGTGAAGGGGTGGTGTTAGGTTGGATTAGGTTTATTTGACTGATCTATGACAAGAATTTAACAACCATAGATCTTGTCAATCCAACTTAACCTCATTTTTTTTAACCCTTTTGCATTGGTGTCTAATTTAAAATAAAATAACTCGATATGCAAAAATGCCTGGAAAAGAAGTAATTACTCTGCAATTTGGACATTATTCCAATTTTGTAGGAACACATTTGTGGAATTTAAATGATTTAAGTTTTGACTACAATTCAAATCAGCCTTCTAAAATTAATCACGATGTGTTGTATCGAGAAGGTTTAACTAATAAGGTACAAAAATTCTTTTCAGTGAGGTGTTTTTAATTCCCGTTTCATTATTTTTTTAGGGACATATTACTTTTACACCTCGTGCATTGCTTGTGGATTTAAAAGGAAGTTTAAAACATTTATCTCAAGGTGGATCTCTTTATGATGAGAAGGTTGTTCCAGAAAAAGTTGATGTTAATTGGGATAAGAATCGTGTAGAAATTAGGAGAAATGTTGAACAGTTAAAGTCTAAGTTTATTCAAGACATAGAACAAGGAAGTGGCAGTGAACTGTTAAAAAAGAAAACAAATTTAGATCAAACCGTTAATGTTTGGTCAGATTTTTTGTATACAAGGTATCATCCAAGAACTGTGAATATCATCAATGAGTATAAGCATGAGGATGTTAACAAAGAATTTGATGTGTACCCTTTAGGTGTCAGTTTATGGAAATCAGATTTTTCTGAAGATTTTTGTGATAAAATTAGAAATTATGTTGAAGAATGTGATAATTTTCAAGTGAGTTTGTTTAAATTTTTATTTACTTGTATTACTAACTTGAAGTAATTAGTTATAAATTCCAATTCTCATTGATAATATTTCAGGGATTTCATGTCATTTTGGATGCAATTGATGCATTTTCTGGTTTATCCTCTGCATGTATGGAGCACATTAGAGATGAATATGAAAAAAAATCCATAATGGCAATGCCGCTCATACCCTCCCACTACAAAGATTATAATTTTACAAGCACAGATCAGAGCCACGAATCAATAATTAAAGACTCTATTCGAGTTCTAAATATAGCTTTATGTTTTAATAGTCTTGCAGAATATGTGTCAATTTTCGTTCCTTTGTGTACTGGATTAACAGGATGGAGACAACCTGGAGAAGAGATACCGTTTAACCACTTACATTACGACGTAGGGCCTCATTTGATACGTTATTATTATATTTATTTGTTTATTTATTTGCAGCCAAGACTTTGGTATCATTCAAGTGCTATTTTAGCATCAGCAATAGATACTTTTACCCTAAAACATCGTCTAAGATCCTCTAATTTCTCATTGAGTGATCTTTGTGCTGATTTGTCAGGGGTTGGTCGTCGGGCTGTAGCATCAAGTTTATGCTTGCCGTTTTCTTTCAATAAAGACGCTACGTTACTCGAATGTTTGGATCGTTGGGATGGCCCTATGTCCAAAAGTATCACGCCTAATTGCAACATTGGTAACAATTTAATTTTTGCTAATCTTCTAATATATAAAATTCTCGTGTCACAGTGTTTGTTACCGTACTCCTTCGAAACAGCTTGACCGATTTTTCATACCCCTAAGTGATAAGGGTTATCCACCCCTAACATTTTTGTTTTAATTTTCGGACAAAAATAGTTTTTTTAAATTTTTTATAATGTGGCATTAAAAAATACATACAACCCTAAATTTTCACCCTTTCATCACTAACCCCTACTTTTTAATAGTTGTTTTAGTAATTTAATCATTTAGGTGCGCGCCAGCAAACCCTGCCCTTGGGAGGCGGGTACAATGTTGGAAGGGGCAGGCACTCTAGCTATTTCCTGCACTCGATAACTGATCAATTAGGGATCCTTACTAATACCCGTGCGAAGCCGGGACGGGCCGCTAGTTGTGTATAAAACTATGAATGCTTGTTTTTTTTTTTTTAGGTTCAAACAGAATGATGCAATATTGGTTTTTAAGAGGCATCACAGAAGATAGACTAAAGCTACCTGAGAATAAAGCTCAAAGCCAAAGAGACCTCCCGGCGTACAAGTGTAATTCAGTAGAAGAAATGCTTGCCTATTATATGGCATGCACTACATATGGCTCAGCAAACAATATTACTACTGTTGACAAAGCCTTAGCAGTGAAAACCCCTTATCCTGACATTTTTGATGCGCAAGTTGGAATTGACGGAAATATAAATGCAGACTCCAGACCAGAAGACTCTGGTAAGGTTTCAAAATTTGCGTTACTCCTAAAAGACGAATACTTAAAAATTTTCCTTATTTGCAGTAATTCAGTCGGTGCCTGTATTGGCAGGATTACATTCAGGCTCAGAAATTGGCAACATGTTAGAAAATCTTCATTCAACAGTAAGCAAAATTCGGTTTCCTCGTTTCCATCGATTTAGGGAGAGCGGCCTTGAAATGGACGAATACAAAGAGTGCTTACAAAAGCTCTTTGACCTAAGAGAATGTTATGAAGATACCTACAATTAGTAACAAGGTATAATAGGAACTAAACTTTAATTTTGTTTAATTAAAAGCTAATTTTAAATTATAATTCTGTTACTTCATAAGCACGACTTCTTTTTTCTTTCATAAGCTTGATGAGATCATCTGGGTAAACTGTTCCAACATCTTTTCTCATTTTATCCATTATTTGTACCAGTTTTATACTCTCTACATGAGTCATTTTTGGACTTTCAATCATTCCTAAAATATTCGTATTTGTTTGTAATTTAAAATTTCGTTTTGTTATTTGAAGATTACCAGCTTTTAAACATTTCCATATTTCTTCTATCTCATAAATGTACCCCTTCGAAAATTTGCTCATAAATTGAATTGAAGGGTCTGTTTCAGGCAACTCGAAATGTTTAGTACCCAGTGGAGTTACTAATTTCAAGGGACACCAAAACTGGGGAACCTTAAGTAGTATTTTTTTTATAAAAAATATGATTCTTTGTATATTTGGCATACCACTATTCTTCCTTTCTTGCCTACAATTTCCGCCTCGTTGGGTAGTAAAAGTTTCGAATGAGTACTAATATTAGCAGTTTTACCTTCCGGAAATGTAATAACAGCGGAGCAAGACTCATCGACACCATTTTCATTCGAGTGTCCTACGGCGTTTACCTTTAGAGCGTCTAATCCTCTAAAAACGAATTGTATAAATTGTACCAGATACACTCCTAAATCTAAAATCGTTCCTCCACCCAATTTTTTCTCTCTAAATTTAAAAATTTATCGTAGACAAAAAAGAAAACGATTATTTTATCGTTATGTACTTTATTCTGTCGATGTGTTGTAACGGTTTACCAAAGGTTGCTGTTACATAAAGAATTTCTCCGAGTATATGTTGGTCTAAAAGTATTCTGAGCTCTTTGTACAAGGGAAAACATCGAGACCAAATACCTTCCATTAAAAAAAGATTCCTGTCTCTGGCAATTTCGATAAGCTGTCTTGTTTGCATTTCGTTCATTGTCATCGGTTTTTCACAAAGGACGTGCTTGCCATTCTCCAACATCAATCGTGAAACCTCGAAATGTTGTGTATTTAAGTTTCCTACGTGAACGATGTCTACGATTTAAAATAATTTTTATAGCTATCATAAAATATTCTACTTTTAATTTTTAATAACTTACCTACATTCCTGTCCTTGGCTAATTTTTCGTAAGAACCGTAACAAATAGGAATTTTATTCTTTTTTGCAAAAGCCCGTGCTCTGGAGAAGTCTTGAGCAGCTACAGCCACAATTATGTGCTTTTCGTTTGGTAAAGAGTTTAAACAATTTGCGAATTCACTGCTGCAGTTTCCTGTACTAATTATTCCCCATTTTAATTGCATTTTTAAGTGTGGTGACCAGATGAACAGTTTGTAATACACTAATAATAAATAAAAGGTTACTTATCTATTTATACGCCCTTTGCGCAAAGTAAATAAATAAGTATTTCGTACTTTAAATGTGAAGTACATATCCGTTATATAACTTCAAACAGTTGAAAATGTTATTAATGTTGTAATGAACAAACGCGTAATTAATTTCCGGATATATTCGAAATAAGTTAAAAAAAGTTTTTGATTGACATTTAAAATTACTTTTAATAAACAATTTAAGTTTTTAGAAATATATTCTTTTGAGTTGCTTATAGTTAAATATAAAAAAAGGAAAAATATAGGATAAATTATTTACTTTTAATTTTTAATAAATTTATTAGTTATTATACGCAAGAATTTAAACGTCTGTGCTTTTGGTTGCCTGGCTCATTATTATTTTATATGATCGTTTTACAGAGGCGGGATGTTGGTTGCCAGCATACAAGGCGCAATATTTCCATAAATAAGTTTTATAACCCAACTAATCGTAAAATTGTTTATTTAATTCGGAAAATTAAGTGGAAAAATATGAAAATTAGCAATGCGACTCTAATGAAAATTGCTTCAATCGGAGGGTTGGCGACTGTGTCAATGGGACTTCTTACGAGATGGAAAATCAACGACAATTTAGCTAATACGGAAACTCTAAAAGAAGTGCTTAGTGCAGTAAGAAAAAACCAAGCTGCTGTGCAACTTTTAGGAGAGCCCATTAAAAAAGGAAATATCGATATTAATGATAACACGAAAAACTATGTTACAGAAACTAATGCTCATTTTCAAGTGCCGGTTAAGGGACCAAACCAAAAAGGTGTAGTTTATTTTTGGGCAAATAAAGTTGATAATAAGTGGATTGTGCCAAAAATTGAACTTGAACTGCAAAATATCAAAAACAAGAGGTTGATTATTAAGTCTGATAATTAAATTAATGAAGTAGGTACATATTGGGATGCCAGTTTGAAGTCCTTCAAGATCTAGTCTAGCAAATAAAAACTGACACATAAAAATGTTATGTATTTCTATATTTAATTGCTGTTTATACTTTAACAACTAGTGTTTTTATATTTTAGTCTTAAATATAAATAATGCATAAAAATTAACTTATTTTTACACGTGTATATATAAAAAATCGCTACAAACAAACAAATTGACAAAATAATTTTAGCATAATCACATCAATGAATTTCACCAAAAGTTTTTTGGTAATAAACCTTTTGGTTTTTCAAATTGTCGCGTCTTTTGATAATCATTTAATAAAACTTCTAATCTGGTAAAAGGTCCTCCTGAATCAAATTTCCTTAACATTGGCATGTACACATTAGAAAGAAATTCTATTAACTTGTAGAATTGCTTTCCATACACATGCTGCATTGTGGATCCAGCTACTTCAAGAAATACGTGGATCATAGTAGCAGTTATGTCTACTTGAGGTTCCAGATTTAAAAAGGCTGAAAACCACCTCCAACCATAAGCTATATTATGAGGACTGGTTTTCTGATCGCTTTTTGGTTTTGAAATAACAATTGCTGCATATAATCTCATAATGCCTGTCATTCGCTTCAGGAATTTGTCCTGTTTTTCCACAACCCCATCAGTATAATTGTAACCAAGGCTTTTATAATAATCTTCGTCCGTTTGATCTGCAAATCGTGGAGGATAAAATGGGATTAAATAAACACACTCTTTGTGAAGGTGCAACAAAAACAATTTTCCAAAATTTGGAAAATTGTTCCACAAAGAAAGTATCATTGTTGAATAACAAAAAGCTGCTTCTGGATTGCTGGATATCATAAGATCTCCCTGAAGAACAAATTTCTTGGCCAAGAGATCCATGCAAAAGGCAATTCCTTCTGGATGCCTTGAAGCAATAATTTCAGTTCCCCCAACAACAACTTTGTTTCCCAATAATAAGTTGCACAATCTGTTATATTTGTCTAGTAAATGTTGTGCATTTACTGCTGATATGGCATTCACAGGAATATTCACAGCCTTTTTGCAGTCAAATCTAAACTGTTTTAGCGAGTCATTTTCTAAGAGATTTTTAAATGTTGATGGATGGTTAAGAATGAAACTTTGAAGTTCGTTGTAGTATTTTAAGAACGTTTTACTCGTGAATTTTTGAATATTGATGTCTCCTTCGAAATTATTCTTTGCATTAGTTGTACTATTATCTATTGAGACTGTATTAACTATGGGTTTTGGAGTCGAGACTGGAGCTGTTTCTTCAGCCTTTTTCTTCAGCTCTGCCTTTTTTCTGTTGTCAATTGCTTCAGCTCTTTTTAAAATAATATCCTTAATTGCCTTTATTTGAGCAATACATTCTTCTGACCGTTGAGCATCTTTTTCGCTGATCTTTCCATTTTGACAGCGAACAACTATTTCATTCATCAAGTTTGGTAAAGTTTGTAAATATTGGCGAATGTCTTGAAAATTGTTTTTTATTTCAATAGGGGGTTTACTATTACGAATAATTGTAGCGATTTCTTGATACACTTCTCTAAATTCGATTTGATTTTTCATTATTTTATTAATTATTTCTGCCCTTTGACTCTGTTTTTCTTCAGTTATTCTAATTTTTTCTTCGTTTTGTCTTCTTCGTTCTGCTAAAGATTGGTAATACTTAATTAAAGCTTGATGTTTTCGATTTTCCTCTTGCTCATTTTCTTCTAAGGCTTTCAATATCCCAGTTTCTTCTTGCTCTACTTTGTTTAACAAGTTTCTTTTTCTTTGCTGCCATTCTGCTTTATTATTTATCTTAAGCCGCTCATTGTGCTCCATAAAATTATGTAAACGTTTATTGATAGCATTTTGCACATCTTCTCTTCTGTTTTGTTCTACTTCATTAGCAACTTTTATAAAATGTAAGTATTTGGGTTCAACAAATGTGCTGGTGGTTGGTACAACTTCAGATGATTTTAAAAACAAAGCTTTGGTTACATTTGCTTTAGTGTTCTCCTGTACTACTTTATTTGGACCAATTGTAACATCTTTAACGTGCGAATTGACTTTTTTACATTTCGAAAGCGCAGAAACTTTAAAATTTTCGAAATCGTCAAGAATTTCCTCCATTTTTTTTTAATTTCAAAACGTAACTACAAAAAAGGTTTTAATGGGATTGTTGTCATATTATTACTTAAAATTACCTCATAAATGTATCATTTTATTCAACTAAATATTAAATTATTAATAAATGCTTAGAACTGTTATTCTTTTTGTTGTTGTTCCCAAAAAAGGTTATGTCAAATCCATAGACAAGGTCAAATCATAGACAAATGTCAAGTATGGGTACGTTCCCATATAAATAAATAAACCATAGATAATTTGTCTATGATAAATTGTTATTCTAATTCTAACCTAAAACATTTTTTTAGCTTAAGTGGTAATTTTAATCTTTTTTTCTAAGTGAATTGTTTATTTCGTTCCAATTTCATACAATTTGTGGTTATTGTAAATAAAAAGTTATCGTTACATAATTAAGGATCATGTGAAAAATAATTTTGCGTTTTTTATATTAGTTACCAAAACATGATTTTTTGTGATTTACAAGATAAATGATATCCATTATCAGTTTCAAATATAAAATGAAGGTTATTAAGTACTTATTATGTTTGGAAGTTGTGTTAAGCTGTGCTTCTAAGAATTACCAACATGCCATCTGAAAACATAGTTGTAACAGGTTTTGGACCGTTCAAAAATCATAAAGTTAATGCAAGTTGGGAAGCTGCAAAAGAATTAAAAAATATTTCAGGATTACAGCATTTGCATATTCACGAAATTCCAGTGGAATATGCTCATGTTGATGCTTTAGTGCCTATGTTGTGGAAAAAATATGATCCTAAAGTGAGACAATTTGTTTTGTGAATATTTCATTAACTACTGCAATTTAATTTTTTCAGCTTGTATTACATGTGGGCGTATCAAGTTTGGCCACTAAAATTACATTAGAAACATGTGCATTTAGAAGTGGTTATCATGGGATAGACTGCAAAGGCAAAAGTTTAAAAAATGGCCATTGTGCAAATGAAAAGGGAACTGATGTTATGTTTACTGAAGTCAATGTTCAAGATATATGTGAAACAATAAACAGCAAAGGAAATTTAAAGGCTTGTTTATCAAAAAATGCTGGAAGGTACATGTAACAAGCCTCTTGTTACAGTGTTTAAATGTATGTAATTTGTAGATATTTATGTGAGTACATTTTTTATAAGTCCCTTAATATTGATAAAGGAAGGACTCTGTTTGTGCATGTACCCCCTTTAAACTCTCCATATAGTCAAAAGGAGTTAGCAGATGGGCTTTTACTGATAATTCAAACAGCAATAGAACAACTTGAAACTAAGGATAACGAACTACAAACACAAACGTTACAAAATTAATACTCAATTTATTATATAATAAAATAAACATTTTGTTTTTTTTTTTGGAAGTAAATAAATTAGCTATCATAGTTTTTTTTTTGTGTTTACAGTGTAAATGCGAAGAAAAGTCCGTGCAACTATTTAGAATCAACATTTTAGTTACAAAAACTCGCATTTTAATCATTATTAAATATAAATATAATTATTTTTAAAAGCACTCTGGAGTTTTTATACGTAAAAACAGTAGAATTGGCAATGCAGTACAATATGCAAATTGTCGAATGCACCTACAGACAAGATAAAGCCAATCAAAACGCAGCAGTTGTTTAAAAACCGTATTGAACACAAACCGAACGTTCGTTCGGTGATTTTCGTGTACAATCGTCTTCAGAATATTCTACCCGGACCACCAGATGGACGCACATTGTTTCCAGTGTTGCCAATTTATGAAAAATTGCCTTGCGTCATGTTATTGTGTGCTGTTTTTTAATTAGAATTAACAAATTAATTAGACAATAATTTTGATATTGTTTTTAAATTAATAATTGTGACAAGTAATCTAATTTCAAAATGTTCAAAAGGAAGTTATTGGCATTGAATTATCCCCAACCTGATACAATCAACATAAAAGGTAAATAAAATATTATTTCTTAAAAAAAAAAGATTTTGATAATATGCAATATTTTCATCGAATGTTTTAAAAATAACTATTAGAAAAACTGTTACTAATAGTTCTACAAGCTGAAAATATTTTGTTTAGATGAAAAAGAATTTCGGAAAGTGATAGCATGGTTAGAAGACAACAAAATAAAAAAGTACAAGCCAGAAAACAGGAAAAGTCTTTCCAATATTTCTGCTTCTGATTGGGAAAAGAGTTATCAAAAGTACAAAAGTGATGTTAATTGTCAAGTGTCTAATAATGTAGCAGATGAAGAATTAGATTGGTTTTTAGGACTTGCTCTTAAAGCTGAATATTTACCAAATAGTAAGAAGATAATGCTTAAATGTAATGTGTAAGATTTATAATACTTTTTTAATTTTTAGAAGACAAATATGGAAAACATACAGTTGAAAATACTAAGTCAACAAAAACTCCAAATGTTGTAGCTGATAACCCTTTGGATCACTTAGATTGTAATTACATTTACTAACAAGTAGTTTTTAATTTGGATTGATGTTTTAAATTTATTTTTTAGTTTGCTCAAAAGAATTCTCTGATGGCATTAAGACTATTGCACAGATGCTGAAATGTCCAATTCATCCTAATCCATTAGTAACCCTTAGAGCAGTCAGTAAAATCATTTGTAATCGTTTAAATCGAGATGCTTTGCAAAAACCAGAGTTGGTGGTTATTAAGGTAAAAGGTTTTTATTATGTAAAATAGGCTTATTGTATACTTGAGCCTTAACATTGAATTAAAACAGAGAATGAGAATTTTTTGTAAAAAAAAATGTTTTGATCCTCTTACTTTATATTATTTATGTAAGTTATTATTTTTAGGGAACACCTTTTCCATTTCAAGACACAAATTTGGGTTTTGACTTAGGAGATGTAGTTTTAAACAGAGCTGCCAAGATTTTACGGTTATTATACATTCATGATTTGAGAGATCTACAGACAAAGGCCAATGAACTTATTGTAGGAGTGCAGTCGATTACTGCTAATCCCAAGACTGATACTGCTCTTGGAAAAGTTGGTGTGTAAAGTTAAAGTTGTTTAATAAAAAATAAATGCTTTATTTTGAAGTAATATTTTTATTGTGATTTTTGACAAATATGTATGGTAGTTATTAAACACTTAATACTAAATACATTTCTATTTTTAATGTAAAAAAATATAAAATAATGTTAATAGACATTTCTTAACTTTACCACATTTTTTTACTTAATTTTAAAAGCTAATAGAGTAGGAATATATATAGTATCAAATGGAAAAATGTAAGGCAATCGTTCACAGATTTGAAAAGCAATTCCAGTCTGAGCACCAGAATACAGCCTGGAAAACAATTGCCTTGTCCTGGATATCAAAGAATCTGGACATCTCCCATGAAAACTTAAGCTAAATTGTATTAGGATTCCCGGAAAGGAGATTTATCAAATATTTCCCCTACACCCAAGCCAATTACTCCTGAAAACATACTAATTGAGTTAGGAAAGACTTAAAATGTAATAAATCTACCTGTTCCCAGTCCATACATTGATATCCTAGATAAAGAATGTTGTGATTTTCCAACAAAAATAAGATAGCTTCCTATTCCCATTAAAACAGAAACTGATAATATCTTGCACGAAAGACATCGTTCTTTTCCTTTCATGTTTTATGTCTTTATTTTTAAATTAAATAGCCTTTTAACTTATTATTTTAATTAGGATTAAAACAACTTAACCTCACTTGGAGTCATAGATATTATCCTTAACCTCAATTTCAACGGCCATAAAATAGTGTTTATATTACCTCATACGGAAGTGTTTTGTTCATCATAATTCAAAGTTGTTTAGTTTTGTTAATAACCGCTAAAATTGATGAATAATATATTGGCCATAAGATTTTTTTAAACACCACTTCTTTATTTAACAGGAAATATTTTTAATTGTGACATTTTCTGTTTTTTTAACGTTTAAGTATATAACGAATAAAAGCATTGAAAGCGTAATGTTTTTAAACCTTAACCTAACCCTAAGGTACTGTAAAGTACAAGTGGGTACACCTATTATCTATGGTTTAAACAAAAAAGTCCTTGCTGAGTCCTTGACCTTATAATAAAATCATTATTAATTCGTGTAATATTTTTAACTTAGCTTTAATGTGATTTATTGTAGGACTAGTAAATTTAAGCAATAGTCGTTTAATATTAAGTTAAATAATATGATATAATTTATGACTTGGGGATGAGGAATTATCTTTTTGTATGGACATGCGCGTTCTGTTGATTCTGTGAACAATATTCTGATTTGTATGTGTAATTCGGATAAGAAAGAGAAACGGTTGTTAAAGGTAATGCAAAGGTAATGTAACAGAAAGAAAGGTTAAAAAGTTATGAATTCTATCGGGATAAGTTATAAACGAAAAGAAAAAAAGTTCTACGTTCGTTAATAACGCAATTACATTTTTTTAATGTTTAAATCAGGAAAATATTGCAACGGAACAAAGAAAAGTAAGTAATCGATTTCTTTCTTTTTTTGCTTCGCGTAATGTTCATAACATGTTTTTGATGAAACAGCTGTTTTCTGTCAAAGTTGACATTTAATAAATGGCAATTTTGTTTGTCAATTTGCTTTTTGTAACTTGTGCAGTTTCAATTTTCACTCGTTTAATCGTTGTTTACAGTTTTTCACATCAAAATCGGAACTTTAGATAACATTTAAAAATTTAAGTAGGTACAATGAAATTGCGTTCACATTCAAGAAAGACTGCTCAAAGTATGTTGTGCAAGTGCTGGAGAGTGATGTAAAGTACGACGTAATTATAAATATATTTTTTTTTCGCGGCAGGCATGGGAAACGATAATTGTGGCTGTTTAGTGGGATGGCCTAAAGCAAAGAAATCAAAAACAGATGAGGCAACTTGGTCAGGAAATTGGGCTCAGTTACCGAGCGTAATATTGTACGATGTATTTAGTTATCTCAATCACAAAGATAGAATTAATGCTTCAAGTGTATGCCGTAACTGGAGGCATGTTATGTTCCATCCCAAGTAAGTTTTTAACATAATTCTATTGAATTGCTATTTTTGATGTCAACTCCTTATGTCTGATTACGGTGCACCCATGTAGCAATTATTCATACCACTAATAATTTATAGGGTTTTCAATCATTTGCTAGGTGTAATATATATATTAAACTAGTGCTATTTTTTTTAAAATTATTTATATAACTATTTAAATAAATTTTAAGTTTTTGGAACGAGTTTACATTTACAATTCAAGCGGGACAGCACGAAAAAACTAAATATATAAGCAGAACTCTTAGCAGTCTTGTCAAAAATGCTGTCATTAAATTCGATTCCTTAACTCCAGTGTGTATGAGCGAGTTTATAGCCCTTTTACAAAACTTGAGCACCAACACTAAGCTTAGATCTCTCATGCTCGAACCATCTCATTGCCGACTAGTGGTGCCTCTGGAATACCGTTTTGAAATGTAAATATTTTATCTCTGTAAATGTAACTTTTTCATTTACATTACTGTAATTTTTAGGGTTAATTTCTTTTCCTACTTGTCAGAAATACTAAAAACTTTTTGTGATCTTCCTTTGGAGAAATTTAGCGTTGGAGGCTGTGAAGAGCTTTGTCAATTTGTTCCACAATATTTAGAAAATTTGTCTACTGTTCGTCCTGAAAAAGTCAGTGTTTTGGGACTTGCTTCACTTAAAGATGATCCTAGTAATTACCTGATATGCGATGTTGATGCCGTGTTATTTACGGCATTTAGAAACTTGAAGGTACCTAATTAATTAATTCATTTTGTCATTTTAAATTTTGTGAAATTATTTTAAAGGTGTTAAGTATAGACTATGATGCTTTGTGTGATGATGTCTTGAATACACTGAATGGGGCTGAAAATTTAAAGCGTTTCATCGTTCATGTGCATGGAGTCTGGTTTGGTCATCCAGGGACATCTAACGAAGCCTGGGCAAAATTTAAACAAGTCCATCCGACTTGTGAGTTTAGACTAACATTAATCCATGCATACGAAGAAGTATTTCACATGGAAAATGGTATTTTGCAAATACAGATGCCACTTACACACTTAAAAGTATTCTTTTGTGAACATGTAAGTTCAACTATCAATTATTAATTTATTTATTCGAAGAAAAAAGATTAAGCATATTTTTTGTTCTTAACGACTTTATCAACGACCTGTTGTCCCTAAAGTATGTCATCATTTTCTATACGTAAATTATATTCTTTGTTGTTGACCAACATTGCGCTTTTTATGCTTTTATTTCTTATTTATTTTTCCATGTAAATTAAATTATAATTTGTTAGTGTTTTGAAATTAGATGGAGCTTTTATTTTAGATAAACGTAGATGTTTTAAATTTACTCTCTTCCTGGTATCCCCAAACTCTACGTAGTATAATGTGGGTTGATTCTCGTTCGCCTGAGCTAGAAGGCACTTGGGATTTAGTGAACCGCTTCAGGGATGCTGAAATAAACGAACCAGATCCACTCGTAATGGCTGCCTGGCTGTGCACAAAATTGGAAGAGATCGTTCTATTAGGTAAAAATAAAAATAAAATAATTTTGTTTCGTTTTTTTAATTTTTTTCTTGTGCTTTAGGTTATAAGTATTACGAAGAAGATCTTGTTGCCATAGCTAGACTAAGAGGAAATACACTTAAGAACTTAGAGGTGTCAAGCGAAGATGTTATTTCAAACGAAGGCTGTAAAATTCCTACAAATTTGATCGAAGTACGACATTCTGGCATTAAAAAAAATACGAAATATTTATTAATGTGTTTGTAGGAGATGTCCAAGATATTTGGTAGACCATGGGCTCCTTTGAAATCGAGTGAACTACATCCTGTGATATGCAATCCAACAGACGGTGATTCAGACGAATACCTCCAGCCAAAGGTGTTGGCTGATCTCCACTTATAAGCTAAGTATTAAATTTCAAACGACCAATATCTCATGAAATAATATACATACACATAACATATATTATGCATACGCCAGTAAGAACTTTAATAAGTTTATAAATAATTTATTTACGTTCAACGTAGATTCACCGACGCATTAAATAAAAACTTATCCATATGATATACTACTAGAAAAAAATAATATCTATTCCATTGTAACTTAAACAATTCCTACTTGAGAAATGGTTCACGCTCGGTTAATTAATTTAAATAATAATAATTATATACATAAATCGTCAGATAGTCGGTATAGATTTGAGTTTCCCATTTTACCTCTTCTGTCTTTAATTAAAAGGGTTGAAAAGTATGTGGATGTAGATTACAATTATTACGATTTTGGCGTCTTTGTCATGTTTACAAAATGAAATTCTAGACAAAATTAAAGTGGAATAAATTATTTTTTGACTTTCACTCGATCCAGCGTTAATTTTCTGCGTTCACATACTTTTCTACACTTTTAATTGAAATGAAGCACTGAAATCTACGATTATCTGTGACGGTTTATGTGATAAAATCCAGGCAACTGAAGTTAGTTTAAGTTTTAGAATGGATATGAAATCGTCCGTTGAACGACGTTCTTGTTTCGTTTCCGTGTTTTTTTTTTTTTTGTTGAACTCTTATTCGTCTCAATATTGTTATTATCTATTACATATTATTATATGATACATAATGTTTATAAATTTATTTTGAGTCGTTTCGCGATTGCTTTCTTTAATGGCAATGTATGTCTGAAAAAAAAATGGTGCAATAATAATCTGTGTAAATATAGGGAGAGAAATGTATATTTTAAAGAGCCATATTTAAGAACATAACTAGTGGTTACTAACACCAGACATTATTATCATCATGAATAAGTATTAATATTGTTTTACTTGTGACGGGTGTCAAAACGGTTAAGAAAAACGAAAAAGATTAAAATGAAAAGATACGAATTTTACTACACGTTTTTACACTTGTTTATTAATTATAAATATTATACAATTTATTAATATCTATACCAACGCGAGAGTTTAGAAACGCCGCAATTTACTAAATATAACAACAATATCCGACAAAAATATTTCACTTGCTTTGGTGTTTCTAGGCTTTTTCACGTTCGAATGGGTGGATATTTCGACCAAATTATCAAAATTGGCTTAAAAAATTTATTCTTTTGATTTTCTCGTGTGATCTAAGTACTTAAACATTACAATACCGGCAATATAGCCAACAAAGGCAGCAATAGAATAGTTGGTAGATCATAAAAAAACAATTCACAACAGTTGTTGAGTTCGAGTACGTTTTTTTAAGTACTACAAACTACAAAAAACGATAATAATAGACAACGAAACACTAAAATCGGATTATATTTGTTTACATAGTGATACTAAGCAATTCTTAAAATTACGATTATGGGAAAACTACTAACACTAGGGATTTCCTTCGAGGCTCGTTTAAAAGTTCATGTTATGAGCTATAATTTGACGCAATATCTTTGCTTATTATTGTAAATTACCTGAGATATGAAGTTTTCAGGAAAAGATATTTCTTTAGCGTTCTTACAACTTTTCTGAAAAAAACATTTTATGATCTACCAACCTTCCTACGAACGATAGCACTTTTACTTGTACTATATTGAGAATGGATAGTATCTCTAATGCAGGGTTGGATTTTAATAAAAAATGGAACATTGGGTCGAAATTTCCGACACCCTGTCAAAGATAATGCGTTAAAAGCGTGAAATAATTTAAACATCCAATCTGTGATAATATATGCGCTAATTAGCGATGATTGTTAACAAAATGTTATATAAATATATTTACAAATAACGTAAAAAAAGGAAAAATGTAAATGGTAATGTGAAAGGGAACCATATCTTCTTGTTCAGTCAGTGATAATTAACAATCGAATAATATGTGTAACAATTAATTGCAAGAAGGGTGGGAACGTTATATTTTTTATTTGAGTTCCTCTATTTACTAAAACGTTTCTTGTTCACGTGCAAATATTATTTGCCAAATAACTGATTACGAAAAAGCGATTTTTATATATTTTTATGTATTGTTATCTAATAAATACCCACTTTTAGAACGACTCTTTTTACGTCCGAGTCGTGGGTTCGTTGCATTTTTTTTCGTGCGAATTTATGTTTAAAATTGTATGAGTTTATTTGTTTGCATTTTTTCGTTAACGAATGGCCGAAAGTGTTGGAATAATCGCAATTTGTAAAAAGAAACGGTAGCTAATTAGGTGTAGTAGCATATGATTACTTGAGTTGTGATGAAGAAAAATATATCACCAGAACGTAAAAAATAAAAAGGAGCAAAACTGTTTACTTAAATAAGGTATAATTGTGTCAGTTCTGTTGATACAGAATTGTTTACGATAATGTTTTTTCTTTTGAATAATTGTAAATGGAACATTAAATCCGTAAGCAAGCTAGTAGATATATTAGGAGACTATGAAACAGAAACAGATTATTCGTCAGCTTTCTATACAAAGTTTAAAAAATTGCTCCCCAAATACTTTTTCAGAATTAGCAAAAAAGACTTAATTATAGAAAGGTAAAGTTTAATTAACGATATTATTGTAAATCGTACATTCTTATTGAAAATATTATAGCCAAAAAATAAAGAATAAATCATTTATAAAGAATGTTAATTTACGTTTCTGTAATTGCAAATATTCAAGGAAGTTTTAACTTAATTACTGGAGCAGTCAGTTGTTAATTCTGTAATTTTTCAATCTTTGTATCGAAAGCCGGAAATTAACTTCCTTATTTCTTCTTTTAAAATCAATTTCATTCTCCTAATGTTTACCTATTCAGATTTTGTGCCATTACGATATTGTGTACATACTATAATCTTGAGAGATCGATTCAAATCGATACAGTTAGCTTGATTTTTAAAAAAGAATTATCGTTAATTTTATTTTTCTGTAAAAATCGATCTGAGATCAGCATTCCTAATACAAACAACACTTTCAGTATTATACTCTGCAAATTTCGTTACATAAAACATTACATGAGTCTATATACATAATATGCAAAGTTACCAAGAATAAGACTGAACCGTTTGGCCAAAGAACTTCAACAATATTACACAAATTGTTTGTGGTAACAACTTTTAAATTAAATAAGTCACAATTATCGCTGTACTTAATTTATATTAAATTTACAAATAACAAAAAGTGACCATCGTATTTCTAGTTTACACACTTTATAAGTTTTGCTCCTTTAATGTGACGTTTGTAGTTCCTAAAAGTCGAAGATGTTGACTTTAAAAAATCCCCCTAAGTAAAAATCGTGTAAGATTGTCGCACAATATTTTAGAAAATCGGATATACAAATAGTATATTGTGTAGTACCTTTCAGAGACAACTTAAAGGTATTTATTAATAACAAAAATTTGCGGAACAAGTTCATTCTTTCTAAAAAGCGAGTTAATAAATATTCATATATAAAAATTTTTGTTATTGTACACAATTAGTTAAAACTGGGTTTTTTGCGAAAGAATTAACTAATTAATAAAAAAAATATATAATGAACACTTCGTAAAGTACAAAAATACGATAACATTAAAGTGATGCTTGAAAATGAAGCACTATAACATAGTGGAAAAAGGAAAACCTTATACATCGATATAAGAGATTATTTTAGTTTCGTCCTTTTTACTTTCTCTGGTAATTGCTAATTGTTATCAGTAGTTTATTTAAAATCTCTTTTTCATACGTTTGCCATGTATGAAAGTTAATAATTATTTTTTGATACTTCTTTATAACTATTGCCAGACAAACTGTGTAGTATTACCAAACACTTAAGTAGACGTTATTATTGAAAGTGATGTAATTTAGAATGTACGATATATTATTATCTATACACTTACTAAAATTGTGAAAAGTTATAGGGAAAAAGAGATCTATCTATCTATTTATACAAATGTTCTGCCTCTGATAAGATTTGAGTGATTTTTGTCTTTCAACATCATTCCTATAATTATTCAGGTTCAATTGAAAACGAATACAGGGTGCGTAACGAAATATTATCACTCAGCAATATTTTTTTAAATATCTAACTATTTTTTGACCGTCCTGAGACATGCAATAGTACTCAACTTTGAGCTCTTAATAACAGAGTCTTTTTGTCATACTTTTTTACTTCAAATGCAAAAGTGATAAGATTTGGTCTCTTAATAATTTCGTTCGACACCCTGTATATTCTAAAGAGTGGATTAAGTAGTACGTACCTATATCATATAATTTAATGATGTGACCACGCATAATTTACCATCAGTATATTAAAAAAAAAAAAACGATAATTTATGACAAAGTACCTGATCGTATGTTATAAGAACCAACTTGAAATAACTAAGCATTTTAATAGAAAAACTAGTCATCATTTGTACGGATGTTTGTACGTGTGGGGATGCTGTGGCTTGAATAAAAAAAAAAAATAAAAAGTAATGTTTATAACGCAGTACATGAAAGAAAACGAAAAGATCTTTTTTGACGTTTCGGATGTAATTTTGAAAATGTCACACCGTGAAAAGAAAAACGTAAAATGCTTTTTAACTAACAAATAAGTTAAGAGAAAAAAGATGATCAAATTATGTATTGAAATAGATAATTACGATATATTATTTGCTCGATTTGCGGATCCAGGGGGCGATGGTAAAATAAAATATTAATCAAAAAGACTCGTCAACGCTCGCCTATAATGTAAGGGTGCATTCTTTGGCAGACGCTGTCGTTTAATATAAAGGATCGCCCCCATGGATTTTCCCGTGTTTAAAACATGAAATTTTTAATTTACAATTTCGAAATTGGTAATAAAGTATGGGATTTTTGCGAAATTTGAATCTCCTTAAGCAAAATATTACATAAGTGTGTGTTTGTACGTTAAAAAAAAAACAGTTATTGTTATATGTATATGTGCTTTTGAGACATAGCTTACAAATACAATAAAATAGCCAGTTACTTTAATAACTTGCAACAAAAGAGTCACATTTATTTTTTTATAATACGTAGTGGATATATAATTTACTGAATTAGATTTCGGATTTAAGAGTAACTATTATTTATATATTTTTAGGGGCAACTTTTAAACAAATACGTAAATATTACGTTTTTTAAAATTTGTTGCTGTGTGTCTCTGTTTTTTATTTGTCTTCGGACTTGAGGTGTTTGATTTTTTTTTTTGCAAAATATAAAAGTTATTAACATACCTACTACATATATCTGCCTAAATTTTTCTAAATCCGTGCAGTATTTTCAAAATACAATAATTCTGTATTCTTTATTGATAATGTTCAATTCAATGTATGTAGTATAAATGTGGTACCTTTGAATGTTATCAGCGAAATAACAATTAATTTTGTTGTTATAAACTGAGAAAAGTAGATGTATTTTACTCACAAAAAAAAAATGCGAAATTGTGCAAAAAAATTTTAATAGAAAAAGCCCCTCTTCACATTTTACTCTAAAGTTGTAGTTTGTTACAGAAAAGTGTACTGTTAGCTGTTTGTTGTAGAATTTATTTTTGTGGAATTAAAAGTATTATATATATAAATAAAAAAATTACAATTAACGCAATAAAAAGATGTTAATTGGTTTTTTTAGTTTGATGAGTTAATTTTGTATCCACTTTTTTATTATTAAATATTTGTTTGAGAGTATTTATACGATACTAATAAACTTTTTGATTTATAAAAGCACAATAAAACCGTTTACGTAATTGTGCTAACAATAAGATAATATGTATCATTAAATTTAGTACCTACCTACCTAATTAAAATTATTATTTTGCATTACACTTTTCTATTAGTTTTCCAATATATATAAGTGAAACTTTATTGTTTTGTACGAATCATCAGATTTTTTCGGTTATTTATGATGTCCGTTTTAGATATAAAAATAATTTATTGATGCAGTTATTATTTTAAACAACGGTTTATAAATATATTATTAAAATTGACGACGACATTCAATCTGATGTGTCGTATGTGTTAAAGTTTTTGTCAAAAAAATATCTTTTAATTACGTAGTGAAGTAGTGCACGTTATTTTTGCAAAATATTTTGACCATTTAGTTCTAAACTAAATTTAAATATCCAGTTAATTTTAGTTCAATAAAATGTAATCTGCAAGACTTTTTCTATAATTTCATTTCTTGTTTGATGTAAACTTTTAAATTGTTAACAAATGAAAGGTGTCGTAATAAATGAACGAGCAATAATTTTTTTGTTTTATTGAGATTTTTTTATATGTATTTAATTTTCATTTATTTATTACTGAATATTTTCGCATGATGCACCAAAAAGTTATTAAACAGATTTAAAAATGTGTGAGCGAAAGCGTAAGAGTAGTCAACAGGAGATTGTTACTGCACGAAGACACAACGTCGAGGCGCCGTACTGAATAAGTATTTTTATAAGTTATTTTATTTATTTTTTCTTTTCACTAGAGAAATAAAACTATAATGTTCTATCCCCTCGCAGGGTCGTTCCTAGGGCAGCTGACGCCCGTGTGTGGTAATTAGGGTGAGTTTCTTTTAAGTTATTTTAAGAACTTTACCATTTTTGATATAATTTAATTCGTTACATGTCTCGAATATTTCAAATTATTTTGAAAAATCTGGTCCTTGTTTTCTTCGTTTTTTTTTTTTTGATCTTTAATTATTATTATTATTTATTAATTTTTTTCACATGTATGCTCTTTATAAATCTACCATTATTTTTCCTTATTTTCTTCTCGACTACTCTCAACATACTCGCATATTTCTTCGCACAAATCACGTATCTAAACTTCTTTTTTTTTTAAAGAGTTTAGCTCCTACCGGGATTTGAACTCACAACCTACTGGTCGCCAATCTGTAGCGCTAACCGTGCAGCCACTGTGGCTCCCTTTGATCTTTAATTTATTTTTGAAATATTTCTCGCTTTTTGTACTATCTATTTAATTCATCCATATGTGTGAGTGTGTGTAAATGATTTTTTTTTGAATTTCACAAAATTAAAATGAATTAATTATAGAATCAATAATATTAATCTAAATATGGTAAAATTTCGATAGCTGCTTCACTTATAAACTGTCTATACCTCATTCTAATATAATTTACAATTTTTCTTATTTTTAATCGAGTTATTCTAATTATTTTTCGACATTTACATTTATCGAATGCACGATGGTTCTTATGTTGCCTGTATTTGAATTTGTGGTTGAAAATTTCCAGGGCCAATATTAATCCTGTCAAAAAAAACCCGGTAATATTTTTCTGGAATCTGGAATTGAATTGTATCGATTACCTGATAGCATACAGCCGAAAAACAATAAGTAGAAAGCTCCTTGAAGCATTTTGAGACTTATCGGCTGTAACTTTTCATTATCTTGAGCAGCTTTTGTAACGCTTCGTGTTTCTTTTTTACCCACGGGAGTTATAGCTCCAATGGTACCTTCGTTTACTATTGAACGTTTCCTTCCTAATTTTGCGTATTCGTTTTCGGTCATTTTTGTCAAAATTCCACCTTCAAATAACGCTATTAGACTAAAACGGAAATATTGTCTTTAGGTACATAATCATTTTAATATTTGAACTCCATACATTGAGTTGATATTTTCTAAATAGGGACATCCTACTTGAAATGCTATTGCAGAATATGCTGTGTTTAATTTTTGACTTAAATGGAAATTATGAGCCCCTAAAATAACATATAGTATAAATATATACATCTTTTTGTTATTAATATATTATCAACGTAGTTATTTCGTTTACTAAAAGACGAATCAATAAGGGGTTGGAATGTGACGAAATGGATAACTTGTCAGGATTAAGTTCTGAAGTTTCTCATGAAAAAAGTATGAAAATTGTAGGTACTCCTACTAAAAAATCATATCTACAGAAGCATAACGAGTGCAAAATTGCCACCACGGTGGAGCCCGTTATTTCTTCCCCCTGGATCTGCCACAGATAGAGTAAAAAGTTTTCTGAAAATATTAGGTCTGGTTTTTATCACAAAACGTACTAAAAATTGTTTACTCATAATATAATTTAAAAAGGGGTTGAAATACCCACACATGTATTCAAATTTCCTTTAACATGGAAGAGATTGAGTGGCGATGAAACTATTTTTCGTAAACTTATCAAATTAAAAAAAATCCCATATTAGAAAAATTAAAAATTAGTTAACAAAAAATCCCTTAACGCTTAATCTAAATTAGTACTACAATTTTTATGATGTTGGAACCATTCTTGACATTCAAAATTTTTCGAAAAAATAACATTTTCTCTTTTGAAATCGATTAGGGTTTTTAGTAGTAGACTTTTAAAAATAATTGTTTTTTGAACGAAACTTTAGAACGTAATCGTGTTAATATAAATACAAGAAAAAAGTTCGTTTCTGGATATGAAATTTGTCAAAAAATATTTTTTTTGCGCTATTGACTGGCCTACACAATAAAATTATTTTGCACTAATCCAACACAGATTAATATAAATATTATTTACCATATCTTTGTATATCGAAAAAAAGTGTTTCCCTTCCACCGAGAAGAACATTGTTACTGTTAGATTCTTTGACTAGCATCACCCCTTCTTCAACAGAGTCGACCACGAACGATTGCTGTTGATTCATTAAACGCCACAAGCGTTTGTAAATCCCGGTACCATTCTTTAATTAAAAAAAAAAAAAAAAACAACGGGAAATTTAGAAAATGTAATATTTTGTAAGTATAAGCACCTCTAGAAGACTATGACTGGAACTATGTTTTTCAACATATAATCGGTAAAAGCGTTTTATCATGGCATTTTCGAGCTCGTATAAATCATTTATAGTTTTTTCTACAAGAAAAAAAAATCATAAAACAATTATTGATAAATTAAAGAGAATACTTCCCTCTTCCTGGTTTGGCCAAAAGGGATGTAAGATTCGCCGAGTACATATCAGCTATAATGTAAGTTGCTGATATCGAAACCACAATTGTAAAAAATCTGACTTTGTCGCTATCAAAAGGAAATTTAATAGCTGAAATAGTAGAGTAAATATAAGGGTTGAAAATTAATGCACACAAACATGCTGGTAAGTACATTACGAAGATCGTGCAAAAGGTGCATTAGATTTAAAATTCTTCCTCCACTTTTCTCGAATTTAGGACTTGGAAGATGCTTTATCCTTCAGGTTCCTCTTGAGTAGAAAAAAAAACTTATCGCAAGGCGCAAGGTTGGTGAAATGGAGGGTGTGAAATTGATTCAATCTTCAGATTTCGAAGGGTCTCTTCAGTTGCAAGAGTACTAGACTCTAAGACACCCCCAACGTTAATTTTATCCTGTTGGAGTTAGTCTGGAGCCAATACTCTTGCAATATAAATATTTGAATCGATTTCTTACCCTCTTTACTACCCCGATGTTGCATCCTGTAATTTTTATTTTGTTCTGCTTCTCAAGAGAGAGAACTCAAGTTTTAAGGGTAATCCTCATGACAACTTAAACGTACATGATTTTGAAGCTTAAAAATTGTACATTAATGTACTTTTGGCTTAATCTTCCCATTTGTTTTTCGTTTGTATTCCTCCAGCATTGTATGTGAGCGTACAAACATATTTCACTTACTCTGTTTGAGAAATAAAGAGATCGAGTACCAGTAGCAATCAAAAAATAATTTTCTTTTCGATTTTACGAGAAAAGTGGAATGCCAATCGTTAGGCAATGTTACGAGAGCGAAGAGAATAGGACCGGACAACATGAGTATTGCAAAAATAACTGGCCACACCTTCAAAAAATTGTACAGATAAATAATACAGTAAAACTAAAAATTTTTAATCTATAGTCAAACTCACTTGCCAATGGAAAGGTCTTATTAAAGCTAAAGCTTCGTTGAGTTTGCTGGGTGCATGGGTTATAAAAGCTCCGCTATCGGCCAGGGTGATAAAAGAAAATTCGACCACTTGGAACCGATCCAACGTTAGTGCTACATCACCAAGAAATAAATCGGCTTCCTATAAATGAAAAATATATAAAATATAAATAGTTTTTTAGGGTTCCGTCCTTCTGAATGGAAAAACGGAACCCTTATAGGATCCCTATGTCTATCTTCGATTGAGTTGAAGTTCTGTGCGTATCCAAACATCGACTTATAACGGAAATAAAGAATTTTGAATATGAGGTCACTATTTATGTTAACCCACCCGTTTCCAGATAAGACCTAGAGCTCCATCGAAAGTTCCATTTTCGTTAAACGTTACCCCTTGAGTTCTTTCTGGAGGATCGCAGTATTTTATTCTAAAAAATATTTTCTTTTTTTGGTTTCTATGTCAGTAATATATTCCGTACTTGAAATTTAATTTTTGTCCTAATATGTTCAATAGCTTATGATCTCTTCCTCCATCAACGAACGAAACGTTGTTTTCTTCATTAAATATAGTGGAATTGTCCGCAAACTCGAGCATTTTTCCTTTCTGATCGGTCTCGTCGTCTTTCAAGGAACACGAGGGTAGAGATTTATCTTTATAATTTATAAAATGCCAGGGTGGTTTCTGTAAATGTACCAGCAAAATAAATAACATCTACGTACATTTTCATTTAAGATATATACATGAATTACTGGTACAATTAATTCTCTTCCGTAAAAATTTTTATAAAAGTCATAAACTGATGGTAAAGTTGGATGTTTGGATAATCCATCCATTTCATTCCACCAGTTCACCATTTCCAGATATTGCTTTTCTTCAGTGTTTCTATATTTTTTTACCTGGTTGTACAATATTCTGTATCTGTAAGACATAAAATTGGGATATTGTGTGGCTAGTGGTAGAAGGAGAACGTTCAATGAGGGTGGAATGCGGTAACACTGTGAGTATGGGATGTGGTAAGAAAATACTGCAGTGTTCGTGGGTTTATTAAATTTATTTACAAGACTAAATTACAGGAATAACAATTTATACATACTGATTTAATTATAACTACTTAAAACACTATTAATTAATACTAAACTTAGATTACTATTTATTTACACGTTTCAATTTATTTGCATTCTCATAAATATCACTGTCGATTTATTTCTTATGTTACTACCGTCACTGTCAATTTATTACTAACTTCTCGGCGAACGTCTGATTACTTTTATAGCATCCATAGAAAAAGTCGGGAAAAATCTAGAATATTCGAAACGTCGAAAGTTGTTTACATTTCGGCGAACCGCCTAACTGCTTTCTTGGAAGGCAGGTACGAGACGTACGTTTACAAACACTACGCACACACTGCCGAAACCGGCCGCGGCTAGTCAAGCTGGCCCGTAACACGCACAAGTGTACCCGATCGCACACAAGCATGCTCGTGTTCGCTACAATACGAACTCTACCGAAGTGTAGCGGAAATTTATTACAGGATGCGGTAATGAATTTCGTCACAGTTTAGCACTTCAAAGGCTTTCAAATTGTTAAAAAATAATTATTTTTTGCTTATGAATTTTGTGTTATACTCACGCGTTAGGTCTTGGATTTGTTATTACAACAATTTTCATGGCTTCATCCATGCTGTCAAGAAAACTTTGACTAATTGTGTTTTTACCCCAGTAAAATAGAAAGTACAGGTTTTTACGTATAAAATTGTTAAAATATATCTAAAATACGTATAGATATTTTATATTTAGATATATATTAAATGCAAATTTATTTGTACCTCTATTAAAATATGCTCTGAAAGACGATTATTGCAAAGAAACAATGTTGCAAGTTCTTCATATCGTATGTATTTGCCTTTGAGAAAATTTAAATACTGAAAATAATGGGCGAAAAATTATTTATTGCTATTCACACTTGTTGAAGATATAAATGCAGAAATTCTTCTCTAAGACAAACTGACTTTCGCCTTTGGTGGAAGGTGTTTTCAAGGCTAAAAATAAATCTTAACTAACACCACCCTGAAAAAGCCTTCCACCAAAGGCGAAACGTGTGTTTGTTGATTATATAATTAATAAAAAACATTTACACCTTTTTTGCTTTTTTTGTTACTGCTTCAGATGTGGTCAATTCATTTTTATTTTATCACATATCTGAAATTTTATGACCTTAATTAATAGATCATTAAATTTATCTGTTCGTTATTGTAAAAAAAATTAGTATTTTAATTTTTTTTACATCAGTTTCTTCCTTAACGAATTCATTCGTTATCGTTTGTGATCGTAAACAACTTATCAGTTTCATATGCTCAAAGTCAGGACGAATAGAGGAGACGATTCTGTTCATAGACATAATTTTAGTTGCCAGTGAATTCCTTCGTGCTGAAGTCAGTGTCTATAGTGTGTGAATAATTTATGGGTTTTAAATTCTTCCTTGCTGTACCCAATGGAAGTTATAAAAGTAAGGAATTTATTTTTTTTGTAATTACCTTTTCTTGCTGCGTCTCTAAAGTTATATTGTAAAGTACTACAGCTACTGGAGTACTGCTTAGCTCAAGCGTAATATTTTGAATAAGAAGAATATCTACCAAAAGAATTTGTTTAATTTAAAACAATTTTCGTTTTAAAGTTTACCTGTATGGATGTCGAAAGCGATAGTTATATAGTGCAGAGGAAATGATTTTATCATAGCTGCCACAGCAGTATGTAAATTTTCTTGAAAAATGCATCTTTGCATCCAGTTATCTAAAATATTTTTTTACATTTAATGCTTTTTATTTTTGAAAAATTAATTACATTATCGTACCTTCATTAGTTTCTATGAACGAATAAGATAAGTGCCATAGTACTATAAGAAAAAATTTTACGTATAAAAACTTCATTTTTTTGACTTTGTGAATTTGGTTAGTTGGTAAGGTAAATAAGGTAAATGGATGAAATTGGGGTTTGTTCTGGTATAGTTATCATAACATAGATATGTTCGTGAGAGACTGTGGAATACATTACCCTTTTCAAACGTAATTCAATTAATGTCTCTCTGACGTTTTCCATCCATATCATTGTCATAACTAAAATTGCTTTCTGTCTGATTTTGTTATATTCGACAACAACGAGTAATTATGGATGTACATATTAACTAGACTAGGGTTTCTAATGCTGGATATTTTGATGTTCTGTATAATATTCTGGGAAGACATTCTGGCTTCTGATCCTCGAATTAATTTTGTAATATTTATTTATTATTATGGGAATATGAAAATTGTGGTACTTTTTTTTTTAAATATGTATTTATAGTAAAATAAAAAAGGAATGAAATGCATAGTACAGGGTGTATTACATTTGATCGTGTGTACAAATGAATTTGATAATGAGACGAAAATTATTTGGAGGATTTTTATATTTATGATTAAAGTCAACTCTAAAAAATTTTTGGTCACTATTTGGTGATGACTCCTAACTGGAATTTTACCACAAGCTGAAAATTTACCCCCTCATAAATTGATAAAAATAATTCTACTGTTGTTTCGAGAGATTCATTGGTAGATTTTTGAGCACAGTCGATACCATTGTACACAGTTTGCTCATTAAAACCTACAATTTAATTTCTTTTTTTCGAAATACTCGTGCTAACTTGGACATTAACAAATTTTGGGTAAATTGCCAAGAGTATGATGATTTATTATGAAAAAATAAGTAAGAGCTGGGCTGATTAGTGTCATATTTCCTTTGAATTGAAGTTTTTATAGATGCATTGGCTCACGCAAACTGAGACCCATTTGGGAAAGTTTGTCGCCAAAAACATGAAGTTCCAGTGTTATGATCATAGACATGAATATTGGTCCAGGAAAATGAGTGAGATAGAAACAATTTGTGGTCACTCTTCATTTCTCTAAAACTTCTAGAAAGAGATAGATATTGACCACAAGTGTATGCTATCTCTGTCCAATTTTCTGATCCACATTTTAAGCAGGGAAAAGGTAGGACGACGCAGTTCATACTTTATGTCTATGGTTATGATAGTCTAGTTGCCAGGAGATTTTATCGTCCACTAATGGTAGATTAAAAAATTTTATATTGTGGACTATGTAATCGTGCATGCATTTGCCCTAATATTCAACATACGCCAATTAAATTTGTCACTACCATTTACTTGGTGTTAAAGTTTTGGAAAAAGCGTTTTTTGACTTTTATAAAGAAAACTGTAGAGACTTTTCTTCTAGAAAATCGAATTCTATACATAAATGTCCGGGAAATAACCTGTCTAAGACACGTGAAAAAATTAACCACCCCAATTGCGCCCTTAAAAGTTGATCACAATAGTAAATTCAGTTTGTGACAAGGGTTTGTGTAGTAATAGAATTTTTCTAGGGTATTAAAATATTATATGTGAGCAATAGGACGCATTATCCACCCAATTTCGAGAAAACAACCCTTAAATTGTACTCAGTGTTTTAAATACCAAAAATTGAGTCGAATTGTTTGGTAGTTCCAGGTTCGATTCCTGTGTGAAACTGTGATTTCTTTCATTTAATTTCTTCATTTTTTATCCTTTATCTTAAATATGTTTTTGATTAAAATTAAAAAAGCCCACTTATCTAACATTTTCAAGTTAAATTTTATAGTATCAAATTATTTGAGATAATCAATATACTTTCGTGACAATGATGGCTTCAACTATGTATGTTCTTTCATCACTGATAAGACTGCAAGTAATTAAACGTATTAACGTACTATATATTTATGTAAGGAGGCGCATTATCCACCCTTAAATTGTATTCAGTTTTTTAAATATATTTGGGGTCACTAGAGAATTAATATACTTAGATGACAATGATGGCTTCAATTACGAATGTTATTATTGATAGTGGAAGCGATAGCGATAACCAAAGGGGTGGGTGTTTGTAGGTTAATATAAAAATGCGTTAATTTTTAGTACAACGTCATTTTTTATTGTGCATACATACAATTATACAGGTATATACATATACGCTTTGCTTTAAACATACGATTGGAAATCTTTGGACAGAGTTTAACAACAAATATCTTTTACGTTTCAAACAAAACAATTATTATACAACATAAGTATACTTTAGATAGAAAACGCAGTTAAACCACTAATTATATACAGTTACTTATCTATCATAACAACACACCCTACTGATTTCCTTGCAGCCAAAATTTTCTATGGTAGGATTGTCTATTATGTTTTCAGTTTTTATTTTTTCGAAAGAAACCTACTGATGATACGGTCCTGGTTAGTACGACTAAATTTTAGGAGCAAGAAAATATTGTTTTGTGCTGAGCACACGTTTAATCTTTTTTCATTTTTTTTTGTCTTATTATTTCTCTTAATCCAGAACACGTATATCTCTTACATAGTTTTTTTTATATATGACCTAACCTAACCTACAGTTTTGATTCGTCAAAAAAATATAAAAAGATTGAGCTATAGATATTGACATTTGATTTTTTTTTTTGTAGATACAAAATGAGCACAATATTTGAGACAATGTATTATTAAATATTAACACTAACAATAATAATTCTTCAACTAACTTTTTTTTTGCGACGGAAAACATTTTGTAAAAGTCACACATTATAAACATCGAATTGTGTTTAAACGTGCTGAGTGGTACGAAATGAGGTAAGTCAGGTACAGGGAGTGTCTACACAATAATATGTTAAAAAGGTAGGTAGTTGGCAGAAAATTATTAGAAAGCACACCTTTCGTTAAAAGTTATAAATACAAGCGCACAGATTCAACTACAAGTCCGAAGAAAGTTTGTTATTTAATACTAGCAGTATCCTGAGTCAATTTTTAAAAACAAAATCCATCGCACTTCGAAAAATAGAGTAGAAACTACCCTGTATGTGAACAATTAAGTAATAATTAAATTTAAATTGATTTTGCGACGACGTGTGTGTTTCTAAAAATGACGCAGGTAGAAGAAAGAAACAACTTTACTCATTATAAATATTCTTCACTATGTATACCTAATAGGTTATTGCATCCTACACGTACCCTCTATGATGATCTGCAATGGGGTAAAAAAATCATATGTCTCATGAGCAACATAGACACAACACATGTTTATGATTTTCTTTTGTACAACGATTATGAAATTGTAAGTTTTTTCAACCCCCACGAGTAATAAACAATTTCGTGGCATCTGCTAAGAGTGCACACCCTTTGCACTTCCTTGTTTTCATCCCTGGCCAAAACTAAACGGTCTCACCCTTATGAAAATGGTCTTAAATGGCTGCATGGTACTCAAAAAGTGACCACAAAATCACATGAAGTGTTATGTGTGACTATTGGTCGCACTTGCGGAATCCTCTCCACCCACTAGTCGCACAGTTGTTGTTGAGTATAAGAAAAGTGTTTTGTGTTTTTGTTGCTCATTTATTCGAACTGAAAGGGGGATATTTAAAAGCGATCGTTTTTTGAAGACTTATCAATGAATTATACATAAGCCCAGAGATTGCTCAAAATATCCAACGGAGAAAGCTATGTACAAATGTACAACTTTATAAGCTACTTTATTTTACATTAATTAACCGACAGACAGTCCTTTGCCGGTTTCGAATGTTATTGGCACAAAAGAAAGGATGATAGATAATGTAATAATACAGATGGTACACACATATGTACAGGGCGATTTAAATTCGGCACGCGTAATTTGAATCGCCCTGTACAAACGGTTATTGTAGAACGATATCAGGCACACACACATACATGTCAACAAAAAACAGGACACCGGTATCGTTCTTCCTGTTTTTTTTTTTGTTCTCATTTTGGCATACCTTAAAATTATTATTTATTAAAAAAAGCACAACATCCGCTCCGTTCATAATTTTGTCGAAAAATTTTCTTTTTTTTTCCAACATTTTGATTCAATGAATGTTGTGGTATAAAAAACGTTTATATTTTATCATGTTTGATTGTTTCGGTGGGTAAATTTCTAATCGATACTGGGTTTAATTAATTAATTATATAGGTACGTAACATGCACTATTAATATTAAACAACGACTTTATCCTGGAGGATATATATATAAACAACTCCTACAGTGTCTAGTATAGAAATAGAATTTGGAAGAGTTTAACATCGAACATGTATTTTACGTAGAATTCACGTGGAATGTTTATTAATTAATTAATAATTAATTAGTAAGTACATAATTAATATTATTATTATTATTATTAATATGGGCTGTAAGCGTACAGGAGATAACGTTTATTTTGCCCAAGCCAACACAAAGCAAAGATGATTACGATACAAGAGTGACTAGTATTTGTAGCAATCGCCATTTGGTATATTAAGTACATAATATGTTACCCTGTCTTATAGGGATCCTCCAGGACAAAAAAGGTACATCAATAGTTTCAAAAGTACTGAGCATTTCTTTTTTTTTTTAAATATACAAGAGAATGTATACAATACATACATACAGGGCGACCCATTTCAAAAGAACCATTTGAACAACTTTCAGTAAGGGAAACACCAACTTCAATGACATTTAATTTGACCTTTTTTAAGGGTAAATAGATTCTAACCGAACGTTGGGAGGTCCTTCTAGATCCCTGCTGTGAGTTTCTCGCTCAGGCCGATTTGGTCACAAACATTTATACAAAAAATCGCCACACTATCTTTTGGTTATAAATTTATGGCCCTTAATAACAAAACTCAAAATTATTGACAATTAAGGGTGATATTGGTGAAAAGCTTCGACTTTATTTTTGTAATTTTCACGATTTGTCTAAATTTATGTCAGAAGTTTTTCTCCAATTTCATCCTCAATCTTCAAAAAATTTTTATTATCGTGATAAGGGTCATAAACCATTTCACATTATTACAAGGATCAAAGCTTAATCGAGATGAAAAAGGGAAAAAAATAGTAGGATTTTTGATTTTTCGTTTCATGCGTGCTTAAAGTGGAGATGTCGAGCAAAGTAATTATCAGATAATTAAGTGCTTAAGTAATTTTACGTTATGGCGGTCAAAGGTCAAGGTCATTTGAACGTAAAAAAATTTAAAAATTGTCTGAATAACGTAATTTTCGTTGAATCAAGTATTTTAAATAAAATGTTTCGTAAGTAAATAATAAATAATTTTTAATTTTGAATATTGTTATGTAGATTTTATTTTATATAAGGCTAAATGAACTTGAATTGACAAAATTCGTACAGAACAGAATCCGACTTCAAAAAAATCTGCTTCATCTTATCGTTAAAATAATTTTGGAATATAAATTCGATTTATATTTAAAATATACTCATTTCTTGTTTCTAAATGATCCTCTGGAAATTACTTAAGTGGTCCTTTTAAAATTGGTCACCCTGTATATTATTGTATAGGTACAAAGAAAATAACGGATTTCATGTACAAATATATTTGGATAATTGAATTCTAGGAATTTTTAGGATTTCTTAATAATTACAAAAGGGTAGAATTTTGTGATTTTGTATTTACTCATTTGTTTTTAACAAATTTTAATATTTTTATGCACATAAAATCCGTTATAAGAACAAAGACTTGGACAGTGGATATAAGCTACATCTTTTATAAACATTAACTAAAAAAATATTTGAGATAAGTGCCTGTGCAGTACGTAGCAACATTATCTCGTATTTCATAAACATAACTTTTTAATTTTCTATATATTACCCTTAGTACATAGAAATGTTATAAAGTTGTTAAAATATTGTATTTATTATGTTTTGTTTGGCACAAGTCGGTGGGGTTTTTCACCACTCACTATTAAAACGAATAAAATTAGTCGTTGTTTCACGGGCTTATAACGTCCACTGGCCAAATAAAGAAAAAATACATCAATAAACAACGTGTACAAATACTAACCGTTATAACCGTAACCACTAAATAGTATAATACAGATTCTCCATCTTTTCTTTTTCTCATTTTAACGGAGCCATCCTAATTAATTTTCTTTTTTTCTTTTAATTTGGTTAATAAAATCACAACACAGAGTTTCCGTTGGCCATCGTATGGCCAACTGTGATGGCACATAAGAATTTATTTATGTATGTAAAAAGGGATATATGTATATATATAAATATACTGTTAAATGCTTTTATACATTATAGTTATGTATGTGTGTAGTTTTGTATTATATACATGGTGGCTCGAGATGTACATAAGTATAGTCTATTCAGTTTTATTTTGCTCATTTTGGATTATACATTTTTATTTATTACTGACACAATAAATAAATGAACCCTTATTCTCACCCCAAGACACAGAAAGATATATCTTCTCATTCTTGGCAGGTCAAAGGTAATAGTCGTTGAAGGTACTTTTTGGAGTTTTTGAATCTTTTTCAAACAGCTTTGTTTTGCTTATTTATAATGTGCAATAAATAAATAAGTTTAAAAAACAAGACAAAATTTTTTTGTCGAAGAGAAAGATGGACAAAATTATGTTTCTCGCAGCAGGGGTGTTGGTTTATTTATTGTGCAAACAATAATGCAAACGATCCAAAACTGGAAAAATCGAACTGAACGGAGTATTCTTAACTAACTTTTCTTAAAATAAAATAAAATTCGAAAATTTGGATAATATTTAAGAGTGTAAAAATTTGCAATGGGTCTCTTTGTATGCTGCTGGGCAATGTGATAAATTATCATATTTTTGTACAAGAAGCGGTAGATAATGGGATGTAAAATTTATCTCATATATTATTTAATTACCGGATGAGATCAGAATGTATATAGGTATATTTATTCACATATACTTTTATATGTTATCTGTATTCATTTTATTTATATACAGAGTGTACTTATACTCGTAAACCAAGAGTCGTGTAAATTGAATTCAAACGGAACAAGTATAGTTTACTCTATAAAATTGACGGCGTATTTATTTATTCTTGCTATACCATAGAAGAAACATCACATGTAGAAGGAGCAAGAAATTACTGTTCCTAAAAGTGGAAGTGGTACCTATTTATCTTTGTTTACTCGCTTCTGATTGGCGCTTCATGCAGTAGTCATGTGAGTACTCCCACCATTAAGGTACAAGTTAAGAGCTCTGACAGCATGAAGAGCCTATCAGAAGCAATAAAATAGAGATAGATAGAGATCAACTGATTCTCTTTCGCTTTCTTTTAGTCGTTCGCCTCCACTTATATGCTGGTTAAATCTATTTTTACTATTATGTCTATATCCAAAGCAAAATTATCTTTTAATCCTACGAGTTATCTGTTGCAATAAAGGTTTGTTTGTTTTCTTTTCTACCACAATTTTTATTAAAAAATTTTTGACACCTCGATGACCAAAATGGACATTTTTAAGTTTAATGATAAGGTCATGAGGCTTTGTAAGCATGGTGTAGCTTATTTTTCATTTTTATTTTGCACAGTTCTTGGTTTTCGAGTAGATACTGGGTAAATTCTGTATATATCTATAATTATGTACATACAGGGTGTTTTAAAAGTAGAGGAACGTCATAATAACTCGTCAGAACTGAATTTTTGGAAGTCATTTACAGTATAAAAAGTTATACCTTATACATGTATACATTTTAAATTCTGACCTTAATGTTAACCCTCAAGACTGTAAGAAATAAAAATATCATTGTTTTGCAGGATTAAAATCATTTTCCTATGGTATTATTGGTTTGACCTTAGGGTAGTGACCATTAGAGGTGAAATTGGGGTAATTCAAACAAACAGTTTGTAATTTTTTTTACTCTTTTCAATCCATTTAGGAAATCTTAGTGAGTTATTGTTCTGTTCTAATACTTTTAAAATACCCTATATATATATATGTACGTAAGGGTGTCCTTTGCCTCCTACTAGTGCACTTCGATGTCTTTGGATTTTTTGAAAACAAACCTTAAGACTTTAATTTTTTTTTAAATGTAAAGAAGTAGTAATAGTAAGTAGTAAGTAAGAAGTACCACTAGCAGTAAGAGTATGAGTAGTAGGTAAAAGTATGTAGTAGTAGTAGTAGTAGCGATCTGAATATTGTTGATTATATTCAGTCATCTTTTTATCAAAGGCACTAACGTTACCTTGCAGGATAACGTGCACAACCCAATAAGATACGTAATAATTACGACTATCTATTACACGGTAGTTTGATCATAAACGTTTCTATTTATGCAATTTAAGTACATAAGTACATATTTACTATCCTAGAACTTGTTCATCTCATCTATCGTAATACTTAATAAGCGTCGACTGAGTAAGTGTATATTATGTAGATTTGATTATTTATTATTTCAACTTTTTTTTCTTTTTCATTTCCGTTTTGATTTTTTGTTTTGTTCGTCTTTTGTTCTCTCTTCCAGTCAATAGCTGAACAAACGTTTTTATTTTGGGGTTTTACGTATTATTAATTTTTAAGACCACGTGCATATCACCTTGCCGCCTTCTGCAGTGAAAGTGCTAGGTACTGAAGGAGGAGTTCGAAGGAAGTGCGTCCGCTGATGCTGAATCTTTTTCTTTTCTTCTACTCGAATCGCTATCTGGGGGCCGATGGGATTTCATGTGGGCACTTCTACTTTTTATCTTAAAAAATATTCTGCAACAACAATTCATCGAATTAGAACAATTTAAGTGTTAAATATTTTGTATTATTAACACACGTGAACTTGACACAAAAGCCAGAAAAGATGCGAAGTATTCGAACCCAAACCGTCCAGTGAGAGTAATCTGAATAGAAAGTTTTCTTGCCATGACTTGTCTATTATAATAAATATTAATTACTAATTAATTTGGGACATCACTGAATTAATATTTTATGGCTTTTGGGTGAAGTTGACATTGCAAAAGAATTTTGGTTAATGACCGGTGTAATTGTTTAGTAAATATTAAGTTTGTTAATGAAATCTGGTTGTAACATTTTTATTCTTAAAAAATCACTTTTATTATTATTTGATCATAAAATATTCCTAAAAATTTATATGGACATGTGATGAAACGTTTCCTGCATTTTACAACGTTTCGTATGATGGTAATAATGGAATTTGTGAACGATTCACTAGTTCTTCCTTTGTATTGGCCCAGGCTAATAAAATATTAGTCGTTTGATATGGTAATAAAGCTGCGCCATATTCTGATTAAATTTCAGAAGGCAATGGAATGGCAAAAGCCGTTAAAATTCTACTATTGTCTGTGCCTCAGTTCTAGATTTTAGGTAGATGTGTAGATAGATGGACGTATCTATTTATTCGAGACCGGTCTTCAGAATCACTGTTCATTAAACAATTCCAACATTTAACTCCAAGTTAATTCCGGAGTAAATTATCAGCGAAGAACAAGACAGACTTTGAATATTAACGACAGTATGTATTAGGTACTATACTATTTTGAGTTTGTCTTTGTGAACTTTGTAATAGTTCGAAATGTATTCGAATGAAGAACGTGATTAGAAATATCTTATCTATGTAACTGAACTAAACGAACAATTTTACGTTAAGTTTAACATGTAACAAAAAAAAATTGAATTCGTATCGACTGGGTTCAAAAAAATGATTCTTTTTCTTAATTATATCAAAATGACGAAGAAAAAAATACAGTAAAAGTTAGAGCTGTTATTACTGTAATATCAAAAGGTGCAAATTCAAATCACATGGAGGCTTTGGACGTTGAGGGAAATATTTTGAAAAGATAAAAAAAAATTAATGCTTTAAAAAAAAGCTCTCTTACAATTTTTCGATATATTTATTTTTTCAAAAGTTATTCAAAGATAAAATTTTTACATTTTCAAATTTTCCGGTGCAACCATCAATTGTATGAGCTAATTTCATAGAAAATTTTTTGTAGAATATTTTCTTTGTTATGACTTATTTCTGAAAAAGTTTCTGATATTTTTTATAGTCCGTAAGTTATTTGTACTAAGCTAAAAGTTTCTTAAAATAATTGTAGTTTCATCGTTTAAAATTAATTACTTGATTTATTAGATTTTTAACTTAAAAATTTATTGCAATTTAAATAGTTTAAATCGTTACACTAAACGATTTGAAATTTTCTCATAAAGATTGTTGCGTCGGAAAATTGGAAAATGTAAAAACTTGATATTAATCTAAATAACTTATTAAAACATAATTATATCTAACCTTTTTTGTTAGATTTTTTATACAAATATATCGTGATCATTTCAAAATAATTTCCCTAACGTGAACCACAAAATCCCAAAGTCCAAGAGAACGTCGTTTCCACGTTATTTAAATGGAAAATTAATATCTGTTAACATTGAGAGCTCTAAATTTCACAGTATTTTTTTTTTAATTGTTTCCGACAATATTTTCGATTTAATTTAGAAAAAGAATTAATCGATTTTTTTGAAACAGCTTCATTAAATTTGGTGATAAATTTATCATGTAATTTTAAGACCATAGATTACTCTTAGGTTTTCTTCAGTCGAGAAATAAAGAACTATTTTCTGTAGTTTTGCGGAAATGTTCAATTTTCATAATTTTTTTTAAATAACTTTAAAACTATTTGCATTAAAACTACAAAAAATATATTTTTTAAACCCTTACGACACGCTCTTTAATTTGATATGTCACACGGTATAGTTTGCAAAACTTTTTCTTTCCCTAATTTTCGAATTTGCTCCAAAACCTAACCTAACCTATCCTAACCTCCATAATCATATTACGTGCAGCAAATTTCAATTAAGTTTTAGTAGTTTAGTAAATTCAGACGAGTGATTTTATAAGAATGGTTAGCTTCGTCATGTTCTCCATATTTTTTTGTAGTTTATTTTGAAAATGTTTGTTCGAACCTGCGTCAGGTTCTTTACCCATTCGTCGTTTCGAAGTTTGAAAATCGATAGCACGGCCAGTGCCATATATTTCGCAAATGAGGTCGGAACTGTATCAGATAGTCTCGTGAAATATTCACGTCGATTAAAATAGATTCAAATATAGAACTAAGTCCGCATTACAATTTCTGAATTAACCTGCAAACAGACGCTCAATTTCCGTTAATTATTTGCTCCAGCGATTGATCTTGATTAAAATTCGTCCAATTTAATAAAATGAGTTGCCTTTTCAAAGGGCGAATTCATGTGAAATTACCTTTTCATAATTTCATTAGTCCTTATCCTGAAATTACTTTCGCAAGAGATAATTCGCAATAAAATTTAATTTTCCGTAAGTAGTTTTATCCAATATGCAAAATACAGACAATATAAACTAATTAAATATATAACTGACAAAGTAATTTATTAATTACTGTTTCCATTATGTTTGATTAATAAATTATTAGATACGTATGTAGGTATGTATTTATTAATTAGTGCAATCGTTTGAAATGTTCAATTTAATTTATCAATCCGAACCATTAAAACCAGATTGATAGTAAACCTGTACAAAATTTACGTATTAGACCGCAAGATAGGGGTAGATTTCAGCGCCTCGTTTTCCCTCTTTTGCCTTTAAAAGGGGTGAAAAGTATGCGGATGTACGTAGACTACAATGATGCGGAAATTAGGGTTGGATTGAGTGGGCAAATCAATAAATAATTAATTTTCCATTTGATCGAAAAATCATGGTCTCACACAAATGTCGCTTCTGGCAAACTTATAGAACGAAATTTTTGTTAAAATGAAGCTTTTGGAAGAATGATAGGGTGGAAAGGTTGAATGAAGGCGTGAAGTTGTAGAAAAAATATAACGTTTTATTTGCTTCTGCCTATTGGGAGCATACAAAGATTGATGTCTTTGATAGCCCAAAAAAGCTTTTGAATGAGGATAAAATTTTAATCAAATTTTCTGGTCACTTTTTTTTTCGAATTATTTAAGACATCAACTTTTATATTTCCTATAGACAATCGTCTTACTAGAGCCTGCTTTTATGTCGAATTGGCGACAGAATTTTTGTGTTAATTAAAAATTAATTAAAGAGAGGAAATGCGGCACTGAAATCTATGATTATCTGACGATGTGTACAGTGTGGTCATTTTAGTGTGCAACAAATGGATTTTCTTAAATTAATTGCACAACAAAAACACAAATATTTCAATTTGGTGCATGTTCAATAATAATTTTGATTAATATATGGCTGGGTTTAGGATGAAAATAAAACAAGAATTTTTTTTTAATTTTCAACAACTTTTTGCTGAATTTTCTGCAATTTTTATATTAAAAGTCCTACCTTGTACGCTATTTGATTTGCAACCATTCTAAGTATCGAACATGCACGAGTTTTCGGAAATACATATTTGTATTTTTGTTGTTGAATTAATTAAAAAAAGAAAATCCATATATAGCACACTAAAATGACCACAGTGTATATTCTAAAAGTTCTTAGGGCTGTAGATAAACAGTGGAAAAAAAGCGTACAAATAGTTGTATAGATTTGTTTTCAGAAGAATAGTCATGCTTCAGTATTAGCTAATTTCTATAATGAAAAAGATCGTCCATGGCCAAAGAAGTTTTTTATTTTTATTTTTATTAATAAATATCTATATGGAATGGACGTTATTTGGCATAATCTTAGATTGCTTTTAAAAATATTCTTTGGAGTAGTAATAAATTATTTATTCATACTTTTGTTTCTTTTGACGATTTTTATTTAAGTACGTATGTAAATTCTGTATCTTTTCATAGTAGATACATCTGTCATGGACGAGTCCTTTTTGCTAACAGAAAAGTTCAAGTATAGGTAAAAAGAGTCCAAGTAGGTACCTAAACAAAAACGAAAAGTTGAAGCTTTAATCCCATAAAAGCTGCTTTATCCGACCAGTAAAAATTTTATCCTTCCCGTTTTTCGCATACAACGCAATAAAAAGAGGGATTTGGCGTGTGCGGCAAGTTTACCCTAACGGTTTATGTATAAATGTATTTTATTTTTTTTTGTGCTGCCTTTAACGCGAATGAATTATGTGAGCTCGATTATTGCTACTTTTATGAATCCAACGCGCTTTATTTCTATGGAATGTTTTCATATCTATGAATATGTATCCATATAAATTGGATTACTGTTGTAATGATTTAAATGACGACGAAATCCAACTTATTTTTTACAAAAAAGTTATGAAATTTAAATTAGTTATCGATAATAACGTGGGGAATCTGCATTAAAATGAGTAGCTACAACAAGAAAAAAATTATAACAATCCTTGATATTTGTTGCATTACTTGAAATATACATGTGAACACTAATCTAATTTAGGTTTTTCTTTGCCCCTTTTCATTCCAGTTTCTGCCTCTAATATTACTCTAAAAAAAGTATATAACCCTCACTGATTTTAAACACCAAAATACGTGATAATTGAAAAAAGATAAACTCGAGATAAACTGTGCAGCTTTACCAGAAACATGTGGTTTGGGATTAAATCTTCGGGAAATGTAAGATAAATTTAAAAAATAAAAATATACCTCGTTCCGCTCATCGGATGTTGCAGTTAAAGGTTGTGAAATGATAGTGTTAGCTGGCAAGCAACAACTAAGCAGAACACCGATCAATTTACCTTAGCTATGATATGATGAATCGTGTACAACACTTACTTCCCGCAAATCTTACAAGGATAATCTTCTGGAGAGTCTGCATGACACACCGTCGTCACTGACGAGCGTCGTTCTATCAACGAAAACGTCGGCGAATTACGGGCTGTGCCACCGTGGATTCGGATGTGACCGTTTAAGGCTGCCTTTGAATTAAAACTCTGAAATAAAAATAAAAAATTCTTGTTTGCTGCAAGGATTTTGAAAGAAAATCTACTTGTACGTAAATATACACATAAAACTTCGTACATTGAGGGCCCAAAGTTTTTTCATGTGTAACATCTCAACTCTTGGTCTTTGGGAATGATTTTGTGAATACGATAGAAATACAGAAAGTAGTGATGTATCAGAATTTCCTAGAAGGTTTGAGAATTGAAAGCAAAGTTCGAAAATGTTTTAAAAAGTTTTTTAATTATTCGAGATTGTTCATGAATAATCTGAAGAGTTTAAGAATTGTTGAAATCTTTGGAGAAGGATTCGGAATACTTGTCGTTGATCTAGAATGTTCTAAAAAACTCAAAAATGCTAGCGAATATTCCAGAAATTTTTAAGAATGTTTCAGATCTTTCAAGAATGATTTGGAACGTTCGAGAGAATGGTCCAAATTTAATAGAATGTTCCATACTTTTCGAAACGCATTTGAAACGTTCAAGAATGATCTGAAATGTTTCAGAGTTTTTGAGTATGAATTAGAAATGTTGGAGAATAATCTAGACACCTCTAACTTCTTTGAGAATAACTTGAAAAGGGTGAAAAATGATCCAGAATGCTCTAAAATACTCAAAAATAGTAGAGAATATTCTACTGGATGATCTGAAATTTTTAAGAATGTTTCAGATCTTTCGAGAATAATTTTGAATGTTAAAGAGAATGGTCTAAATGTAAAAGAATCTTCCATACTTTTCGAAAATGAACTGGAATGTTCAAGAACGATCTAAAAGGTTTCAAATTTTTTGAGCATGAGTTTGAAATGAATGTTCGAGAATAGTCAAGAAAAATTCTAAATTCTTGGAGAATGACTTAAATTGGGCAAAAATGGTTCAGAATGCTCCAAAATACTCAAAAATGCTAGAGTGTATTCTACAGTATACCAAGATGAACTGAAATTATCAAGAATGTTTCAAATGTTTTAAGAATTATTTGAGATGTTCGAAAGTGTTCCAGATTTTTCAACAATGATTCAGAATGTTCTAGAGAGAATGGTTTAAATGTATTAGAATCTTTGATACTTATCGAAAATGATTTGGAAGTTTAAGAGTGATCTAGAATGGTTCAAATTTTTTGAGCATGAATTAGAAATGTTTGAGAATAATCTAGAAAATTCTAAATTCTTCTAGAATGGCATGAAAATAGTCTAGAATATTCCATTTTTTCGAAAATTGGTTCAAAAATGATATAGAACGTTCCAAAGTCTTTTAGATTTTTTGAAAATGAGTTTGATTGTTCCAGATTGTTCAAGAATTTTTGTGAATATTCCAGAGAATGGTCTAGAATTATATACAGTGTTACAGATTTTTTTGAGATTTTCGTAAAATATTCAAAAATTAAAGCTCTAAAATCTTCTAGATTTTTTCGAGAATGATGTAAAATGTTTTATAAAAATCTAGGATGGGTTAGAATTATTTAGAATGGTATCTCAATAGGTCTAAGATGTTGGTGCTTTTGAGAAAAAATAAATATTGAAGTAGTCACTAAATGTATGGAATTATATGTATCAGTATTTTTTTCACGAAAATTTTGCGATTCGCCCATTTTTTTTAAATTGTAAATAAGAAATAGTAGTTGACTTACAGCTGAACAGTCTGAATATTCGCAGATAAAATTCTTGTGGTCAGGGAAAGCTATCGGCGATTCGGTATCGGCAATCTGTAAGGGAATAAAAAGAAAGAGAGAGGGTGACAATAAAAAATATGCTGTCATAAACCTTTTCAAGTCGTAAATAAGAACTTACCCCTAGCAATTTAACGTCCGGATATGGTTTCTCGTCAAAGTCCGACTCGTGGTTGGTATGATTGAAATTTCGCTTTTCCCTCGTTTGTTTGATTTTTTTGTATTCATCCAGACAAACTTTCTTCCATACGTAATAAAACTGGACGCACTGTTTTGTCGATTTTGAACCGATCTGAGCAATCGAAATATAAAAAATTACTTTTTATCTTTTATTCTAGTCTATAAAATTGTATAATTATATTAAACAATTAGCAGATCAGAAGGGGTAGTGTAAGAAAGAACACCAGAAGGAAGTAAAAACTAACTGTATTCAGTGGGTTAATGATTTTTTAAATAATGAATTTACGTAATTAAGAACAAATTTGAAATTAAATTACAAAAAAGGATTAAGGGGGTAGTGTAAGGAAGGGCAGTAATAGGAGGTAGCAGTAATACTGCATCGGTGAGGTTAAGTTAAGCTGATCAAAATCCTGGTGTTGTAAATGCTTGTGGCAAAGTTGGGGTAATTGGTACACATCGACCGTAGTCATGCACGTGGCGTTGCTTACCAAGAGTAATTCTCGTTGAAAATTCTTTTCAAAGAGGATAACATCTAGAGATTAAGATCGGGAGAAAATAAGAGAAGTCTTAGAGCTTTATAAAAATTTCATTTTATAATGGAATTTGAAAATAGAACAGTTTTCGCTCCACTGGTACAAGGGAAATAGAAAATTGTGAGTTTATCATTTTGAAAAAAAAAAAAAAGACAAAAAGGCTTCGACTTACGTGTTTAGATATTAAAAAGAAATCCTTGTCGTACTTGATTAAACCTTGATGGAAAGTTTCTATTTCTTCAGGAGACCACTTATCGCTGTCGTTGTACTGATAATGTAAAAGGGGATGGTCTGAAGGTAGCGTCGGTGAAGACTGCATGAGCCTTAACATAGCTTCCTGTAAAAAGAGAATATAAATTTAAACTTATACACGGAAAAATTCGAAAAAACTCACGTGGATGTTGCCTCCACAGAGATTCAGAAGATGCAGAGCATACTCTTTGTTTTGTCCACCCCCTGGTACAGCGGCACAGCATGCAAAGTCCAGATACATATCAACTATGAAAATGAACAATCGATTAGTTTTCGATTGAACCTGAACGGATTTAATAAATAGTATCAGTATCACATACCTTCATTTTCAGTAATGTTATCATTCTTAGGTGCCCAGACTAGATTATCCCTAAACTGTTCATTGCCAACGGAATATCGGCGCTGAAGATTTGGTATACTACTTTGAAATCTAGGACCTACATTGATGTGAGGGGTCGAATCTGATTCTGGTATGGATTCGGTATTCCAACAATTCGGGAAGTCGTCACTGATCTCTGAAATATTCAAAAGGCATAAACGTGGCATTCGTTGGTTGCATTTTATTTCAATACCCTTTTTAATTTTTAACGAATGGTACAATCCCGAACCCGCTCTTGACGGGTTCAACATTGGTGGAGGTGTATAGGGTGCGCAACCTTGCGGTCTACTCCTTGTTGCTCTCAACTTTGACTGGTAGAGAATCGGAAGCTGTAAGGGTTCTATCCTGGGCCTTTTTCTGGATAGTCTGGCAGGACTGCAAGGTAACCTGCAGTAGTATAAACACCATGTAACATAAAAGTTTTGTGGTAGACCTTCGTAGGAGTTACTTACATTGCTGGACTAACAAAAATGTTTCCGTCATCTTCCTTTCGGAATCCAGAATTAGAAACGGGAACGGTTTGTTTTTGCATCGTGGGAAATTGGATATTTCTTGAAACTTTATTAGTGTTCTCCTGAACCCTATGTTCTGCGGAATTTTTATCCATGGTCTGTTGAACGAGTGCAGACGTGCCGATTACAACGTTTTTTGTCTGCAGCGTATTTCCGTTGGTCTGAATAAGTCTCAGTTCTCCATTAGAATCTAACAGAAGGCCGGTAAAGTTGGAATTATTGAGTTCTATTAGGCCGTTCGTGCTTATAACTTTTAACGGGATCCCGTTGAATTCGAATTTTTTCTTCGTATCTTTGGGGCTACTAGATAGCAAGGGGTCATCAGAATTAGGCATCATTTGTGATTGTAACGTAGTATGATGTGGCGATATTCGATATTTCACTACATTACTCGGCGAAACGGTGTAAGTTGGAACAGGATGGGGAGAAGATACCGGTTGATTTGAAACCGTAGGTAACGGGGATGCTACCGGCGTTAACCCGACAGATAAAGGGGACTGAGGATTTGGGGAATTAGTTAGAGGATAGATATCATCTGAAGAGATGGTTTCTCCCGGTAGAACTTCTTCCAGTGCTTCTTCAACAGCAGCTGAACTAGACATTGTTGATGTGAAAAAAGCTGCGGAAAGTGGAGACGATGCCTGTGGAGGTTCATCTAGATCGCTGTTCACTTGGAAGTCGTTCTGTTTGGGCGAAATTGTTGGAAAGACTGACGTTTGAGTGAAACAAGGACTTTGGCCTTCGTGACTGGCGGGAGGCGTCGGATAAGCGAAACCCGGAGAATCGTGCCGAATGAGGGGTGATTGTAAGGGCGATTGAGCAGCGAGGGACGTTCGTGGCGATTCCGAATATTGTGCTGGTGATTGAGTTTGATAGCCTGGTGACGGTAGGTCGATGTTGCTCGAGGAATGGAAAGCTCCAAATTCGGCCAAACTTTCTGGAAGCGGCGAATCAAGAACCGCCTGCAGTTCTTGATTGACCGTATGACTAGATTGATAAGAAGCAGGCGATTGTGGCACGCAGTTTTGCATGTTTCCGTTGCTGTTGCTTGTATAATCGTCTAGTGCCGTTAAACATTGGCTTTGTTCTTGCAAAAGAGAATCGGCGGAAGAAAAAGAAATCGATGCCAACTGTTGAGCGTCTACACTTTGAAGGATCATACTGTCCTGGACTTGTGTGAAAACTTCATCTTGTAAGCTCGAGGAAAAGTATTCGGATGCATCGTCAGGCTGATACGATACTCCTCTTAAAGTGAGTGATTCTCCGTTTTGCAATTGGATCACTTGTTGAGCCGATTGGCCGGGATCTGATGCGGTCCTTTTGACGGAAACTTTTCCTTTTTTAAGGATCAGTTCGGCCAGCGCCTCGGCTTCCTTCTGAGGTGTGGAACATCGTGTGCTCGTGAACGCTTCAGCATCGGAATGTCTTCGGCCCTTTTCAATGGCAAATTGGGGTGGTGCGGGCACCACGAATGAGGTAATTTTCGTCGAGTCCAAATCGTTCGAACTCGATGGGGAATGCACAGTTAAGGGAAAGAGCGGAGGCGCTACCGAACGCGACGATTCTTCGTTAGGCGTTGAAGAGGATATGGTCGTTGGGGTCGGATTCGTCGTGCTCCTTTTGTTTATTATTTTCTCTTCTATGAGTGCCCTAACGCTTACGCTCGCTGTCTGAAGAGGCGGACCGTTGTTCTCCTTCTTTTCACACTTTTTGTTATCCGAATCCTAAGTAGATAGATGATAATGGTACAGTTTATAAAAAGAACTATTCCTAATATTTTAAACAAATTAATTAAGGGATGAAGTTGGTTTGTTGGAACTACACAAAAACATTAATTCATCAGTTGCATAAATTTTAATTAATCACGTTTCGCTAATATTCTAACAGTACGGTCCTTAATATAAGACTGCAGGCTGAAATTTTTAATATTCCTAGATGTTTCGTTCATAATTTCGCCGAATATTTTCACTGGAGACGACTATGACTTACAAACGAATGTAGATATAGTACTTGAAGACACCATAGTGTCTGAGTTCGACCTGATCGAATCAGTCTTATATATATGGGCCCGAATGGTGGGGAGTGTTGCTAATCGTTGATTGGTTCGTTACTGTTACCGGTTCGTGGTTTCGCCAGTAACCAACCAATTAGCGGTAAGCAACACTAACCCACCCCCACTCAGGCCTATAAATGCGGTTGCATCGATCGGGTCGAACTAATACGCTACGGAATCTGCAAGTAGCAAAAACACGATCTGTAGTAAACATTTTCAAGCAAACGTCTTAAATTAGAAACTTCACTTAACCTAATTGATTATTCTGCATGGGTGTTAGAAGTAGATGAAATAAGTGGGGTATAGACTATTAGAAAAAGACAGGTGTACGTATTTTTAAATGTTTGTACCTTTTTGAAATAACCCCCGTGCAATCTCATGTGCCCATTCAACGCCGGAATGTTCTTGAATTTTCTATGGCATAAGTTACATTCGACTGGTTTTGCTTCTCCTTGATTCTTTGCAACTGAATTAACTGTTGTGGTCGAAGGAGTTGTCGTTGAAACTTTGGCTTGTGGACTCGAAATATTTGTACTTACTTTGTTAGTGGGAGACGAATGTGACTATAATGGAATAGAAAAATCCATGATGGAAACGTAATGTTTGGAATGTTTGAAACTTACTGTTGTTGTCCATAACTTTTGAACTTTGGTGGTAGTTTTGACGGTTGATTTGTTGACTGGTTTTGTTAACGTCTTAGAGGTAGTTGCCTGAGATTGTCTTTGCGTTTGTTCCATTATCTGATGAATAAGATCTAACTGTTGCTTTGTTAGACCGTCATTGTTTCCACCATTTCCGTTCTGAAAACGAATTCGTAATTTTGATTGATCTATTTTTATTGACGCAACGAAAAAGACAGACACGAGAGAGTTGTTCCCGGTCAGAGTAAAAAATTATCGGAGAGGTTTATAGTAATATATTGTGGGGGACCTTTTAAAATTGTTCACATACATCACGATGACAAAAAATGTTCAAGTCAGATTTTATCACAATAAGTGGCCATTGAAAGTATAAATCGGAGCAATATTTTAGAGCAGCAACGAATTCAGATACGTAAAAGGCTCCTATTCGTAAGTTTAAGTTTTTTTGAGTAAAGACGGTCATTTGTCTTTGTTTGAGGAAAACGCTTTTTTTTTGTGTTCTCGACCGTAGCGGTCTGAAAAATACACCTGCTGCCAAATCTCTTCCTAAAGCATTCATTTGTAAAGCTTAGCAAAATAATGTCAACGTGGTGGTACCACGTGACATTCTAATCCCCGTAATAACGTCCAGGTCAGCAGGGTCGTATATTTTTGCGAATGCCAACATTTCTCCATTGCTTTGTCGATAACATTCGTTCCAAAATTAAAATATTTCGCAGTAAATATGGACCTTTCTGCTTTTTATGATATTTGTGCTAAGGGAGAGTCCAGGAAAACCATTTCCTAAATTACTTTCACCAAGGGGAAATAACGGAAATAAAAGATCGGAATCTTAATAGGAATATGAAGGCTACCTTGAATTTCTTTTCGTACTTGTGCTTGTGTGTGTACATGTTAAATGAAAATTTAGAGTTAGATAATTTTAAAATAACCTTTGTTGCTGGTTCACTGGCTAGCAGTTGTTGCAACTGACTTTTTCCTCCAGAAGATGACGTGGTTGATGTGGGAGCCGGTGCGTATTGTATGCAACTGGAACCGTGTGGAGAAGCCGCATCTCCAGATGCTGCTCCCTGTGCTGGAGATAACGTCGTTGTGGTTGCAGTGTTAACGGCTGAAGAACTACTGTGATGATTTTCCGTATGACGTCTCAAAGATCTCGCGTCACAGTACGATTTGCCACAACCCTCTGCTTTACATTCGTACGGCTTTTTGTTTCTATGCGTCAACATGTGACCATTACTGCGAAGAAACAATTTTTAAAGAAAGACCTCAAAAATAAAATAGGGCAGAAGAATAAGCCTATTTTTTTTTGCACATGAAATTAAATTGATAGGGTCAAGTCTATTATTGTGTTATGGGAGATGAAGGATTGGAAGCGTTACGAGTAATCCGTGTAAGAAAGTGACGGATCGTTTCTGGGAAACTTACAGATGATCCTGTCGTTTAAATGCTTTGCCACACATGTTGCAGACATATTTTCTCTCGTCGCTGTGGGTCAGTTTGTGTTTGGCTAAAGCCGAGGCATTCCCGAAGACCTTGGCACACACCTGAAATAGACGAAAATAATATCATATTTGGCAACCGGTGCGCACAATTGTCGACCATTCATCACTTACACAATACCTACGCTTGCAGAAAATGAGGAAGAGGCCGGGTAACAAAGCGTCTCAGACCCCATAAACTTAATTAATAAAACATTAGAGCTGCCCATCCTATATTTAACAACCATGACACACAATTCGTTTACGAGTATTTTTACCATCTAAGTATAAATAACGACTCATTTCGCCTTCAGGTACAAGAGAAAGACAGCACATATTTAACTCAAATATAAATAGAAGCTTCTAATGAGACCAGAGGGGGTATCCATTAACTGAGTTGGTTCAAAATAGGAATGACGATAGAAAAATATCAAATTTTACTTAAAGGGGTTCGGGGAAGAGTGGGTCCGAAGGATATGATTTTTGATAACAAAATTCACACGTCAGGGGGGACCACATCTTTCTGAAACTCACTGAGAGGGAGGAAGGGGTGCAAACAAAAAAAAAAAAAACTCCCATAGGTAATTAATTAATCACCCTAGTGTTGTAACGTTATAGGAACATAATGATTAAAAGATTCCACTATATGAATCGTTGGTGGAGAACTCGTTTGAATTATGTTTTCTAAATTTTTCTTCTTTCTTTAGGTTTTGTGCTAGGGAGACGGGGTAAAATGAGCTTTTGAGGTAAATTCAGTTTCTTTAGTTGTTCTAATATGCACATGAATGATGAAGGCTCATTGTGATAAAAACGAAGTTGATGGTTTTTGTATTGCTCACGTTCATAAAATGACTTTCTTACGATTTCTTGTAGAACCCGTGGGCGGTTTGAAGATCTTACTACAGTGGTGACAAAATTGGGTGGTGCTCCAAACTAAGGTATCTTCATATTCGTGGATGTCAGCACGCACATGGCTCTTTTAATGAAAGTAAGCGGTAGAGTAGCACATTATCTTGATGATGTGTAATTTTACTCAGTTGGGGTAGAAATTTTAATGTGTTGTTCTACTTTTTGCGATTTCTCTGTCATTCGCAACCCGAGGATGGTTTTCGACATTTTGAGTCACGCCCTTTCACCGTCTCTGCGACGGCTTGTTCCTAAATTAGGATGATTAATTCTACACGACTTGTTTATACAGCCCTAGATGTAGCAGATAAATTATCCCTTCGAGGGTTCAGAAACGTGGGGTGGTAAAATCAATTTCGCAGATGCTACCTCCCGTTCGCTCATAAACTAAATTGTAAAATTTTCCTTGTGCCGTCGTTTAAATATTTTAACGCGAAAATTTGATTAAACGCTTTCCATTAGGTCGCATCTTCATAAAAGATTTTGCGTGATCCACTCACTTAGGGTAGGTAACCAGACGACAATAACTTAAAAACAAAATTCACGTCGACATCCCAGAACAGATGACACACCAAATAATTTTTTTTTTTTTGAAATTATTAATACCTATAGGTAATGAGACCTTCTAATTACTAAAGGTTGGAAAATTGTGAAGTTTGAGAAAATTAGGTAACTTTTTCAAAATAAGACTTGAGGAAGATGGGTTTGATGAAAATTCTAAACAAACCCAAAGTCCGTGCGTGGACAGAATACGAAAGCTCTTCCCGATTCCTCTGAGACTGCAATTACAGTTTTCTTTGGATCCTATTGAAAGGATTTATTAACGTCTCCGACAGTGTCTTCGTTTGAAAGATTTTCTTTGGAAATAATTTTTGAACGAAAAACGAATACGTGAAAGACATGTGCCACCAAATTAACTGTTCAACAAAAGAATAAAACCTTCAACAACCAAAGAAAAATCTAAAGGAAAGAAAATTCCGACACCGATGACGCTGGTAAATACTTTTCCCTGTGGGGTGGCAAATTTTCTGTATTATTTTAATGCACGAAAATTAAATGACAAACAAAATTTTTCTGTACGTTTTTATTTTATTTATTTTTCGTTTCCATACCTGGCACTGCTGAGGTCCTTGTCTGTTCGGCGAAGCTGCTTTTGGTCTGGACCTTTTCACAACAGCTAGTTTCACAGAATCTGTACCCGTTCCCCCAGTTGCTTTTTTATCATCGGTTGTTGTGGAAACTGTAAAAAAAGGTTTCGTTAAACAATTGAAAGTAAAATGATCCAATGTACACTCTCTACCATTTTTCGTTTTTAATTTTAACACTTTTATTTATAGATCTCCTTCAGAAGTAGATATTTAAATAAGATTTTATTTATAAAAAAGGAAATTTCAGATTTAAGTGTAGCAATTCAGGTTTATCGAGTATGTAATAGGTAGGCACAAGAGCAAATAAATCATCCATCATCAAAGAACTAGCAAATTTTATTTATTTATACGTTAAAGATACTCAAAAGTGTTAGTTATTTTGGTAACATCTATGTACTACATAAACGTTAAGGAACTTTATTGACCATTAAATACAAAGCGGTTGTAAGTAAAATGTTGTGTTCTACAACGTGTCTGCGATCAGTATGGTCGGTCGACCGAGTGCGCGTGTATTTATACCGTCCTAGTAGGGGCGGGGCTGATGTTGGTTGCGCAGCCAACTGCAGAACACTGTTCCCCCTCCGGAACGGTATATAACTACAAGCGCACTCGCTCCTCCGATCACACTGATCTCACATCGCAGACCGGCAGCGACTGAAGACAACCCGGGAAAGAATTTACATTTATTAGGCGCTAGATGTGAAGCTCTACATTCAACAATTACGTTTTTTTTTTATGAATAGAAATATATTTCCGGTTTTATATGGTGGAATTTCATGCTTTGTTTTTGTGGAATATCAAAGAGGCCACGTGCCTTCTTCTTCGGAATATCTGTTTTGATAACATTTTTTTAACCTTAATAATACATTTAAAAGAATCTTTTGGGTGTTATTTTATCACAGCCCCTTTTTGTACCATTAATGTTCGTGTAATTGCCGATGTGTCGGGAGATGGTTGGATGATCACGTAAATATTTTAGATCACGTTTGTCGTCAGCCCTTTCGTGGTAGTTACAAAACGTGCGACACACGCTGCTTTGCAATCTCGTGGCATGTCCACTGCTCGTCGATCGGTGGACGGCATCGTGTGGCATGACGTGGCGTGGCATCGTCTGCATTACAACCCCAGCACCGAGCATTTGTTTAACATGCTGCTTGCAATTGAAATGAGTTAACTTCTCCCATGGCGCATATCTCGCCTATGGCTGCATACAAATTGCGCTTTTATAATCGTATGCGGACTATATACATGCATGAACATCACCAGATGACTGCAGTGACCGTTGCTAGGATCTTTTTTTTATTAAAAGTGTACTTTTTTAATTTATAACTTGTTTAATTTAGTTATCTGACCTTTCTCTAAATTTCTGGATGTTTGTTTGTTACTAGACGATATGTTATTTAAAACAATTTACAAAAAAATTTCTTCCGACGTTTCTGGATATTTAGAGAATGAATATATGAAAAATGGTGTCTCTTTCATTTTGGCTCCGGTTTGGAATATACGAATATTGGAGAAAATTTTGTAAGCAACGAAATCACGATGTCATAACTCAATTTTGTATCTTCCTGCGCCAGGTTTCGCGTGTAAAATATTGAAGTGGTGGGACGTGGGACGTCACTTTTAAGGGACAGACATTGGTGATAAAGTTCATTTTACAGCAGCCTTTGACATTTATACCCGTTACGTCGGTTTCCTATTTAACATGTCTCGAAGACGTCCTTTTAGGACTTCGTCTGTCTCGACGGAACGCGTCGCGACGCGAAATCATCAAAATATATTGCAGTCTAGTTTTTCGTATATTAAATTATAAAAGAAAAGTGAATATTAATAAAAAAGAAACTGTATGTGTGTCAGCTCCTACACGCGTCTTGAAATTACTGCTTGAGATTTTCTATGGGTGGGGAAAGCATATGGAAGTGGCAGCAATGATTCCGTTACCCCTACATCCGTTACGTTCACTCGACTTTACTCCCTATATTTTTCATACCTGGGGCCTTACATCGATTCTTAAGGACTCTAAAAAGTGATTTTTTTTTTATAATTATGTTCGATATTTAATAATTATTTATACAAAACAGTCTTCATGATTAGTACCTATGCCAATTGTACACATGTAATTTAAACTCAAAATTTTGGTAGTTTTTACTTAGAAACACGTATGACAGCCAAAACGATAAATTTTTAAAGAGCTAGGTATTTAGTTATCTATCGGGGTTAGACTTAGAGTTTGTGTGAAATCGCTAGAAGGCAAATTCATTAATTATTGAGAGCTGTGTGCTCAACTTAATGGGATCCTTGAAGGTTTCGGTTGATTGATGACTCGCCAAAGGGACTACCAGTCACCTGTAGTCGTTCTGCTCGAAAACGAAAAGTATTTTATTTGTAATGCGAGGCTTGAAGACCGTAAAGTAAAATTAATTTGATTTTATTAGAGTTCTTCCATTGCGCGAATAACCAGGAGCAAGAATTAAGGGTAATTTTTTTGTTCTAACTTTTTTTTAACAGCCATGAACGAACTCGTTTGCCTTTGACAGGATCTAGTGCATTTTGTTTGAGTGGCTCGAAATTCCAAATGTATTACATTTCCTGAATAGATCTCTGGATTCTCGTTTCGTATAGATATACATGTGTTTTCTGGAAATGTGTTTCATCATGTAGTATGAGAGAAATTAGAATTAGATGCAATGAATAATTAGAAAATGTCAAAGAAATGCAGTGAAGGATCTGCTCCTTTAAAGAATCTGTTAGATTTACAAACAATTCCAATTCAGCCAATCACATATTTTGAGTCTGTTTGGATAATTCGTTGTAATCTGAATATGAAACATAAAAAGAAAGCCACAAGAAAATTCCTCCAATATATATTAGTTAGTTGATGATTAAAAAGGGTAGGTAAATTTTCTAACATATCCTTGCCAGTAGAAGCAAAAGGGAATTGGTAAAGAAAAGACGAAAGGGCTCATTGCATATGGATGAAGTCTTCCTACATGGTGCTTTATTTTGTGAGTAACGGCAAGCGAAAAAAGAGGCAATAAATATTAGGAAGAACAGCCCACAGGAATAAATCAATAGCAACCACACTTCGGTCTCGTGGTTTTCAGTTGACATTTGCGAACTTGCCAGAAAAGAGAAAAACGAGCCAACATGGCATAGCAAAATAAATACTCTCAAACAGAAATTGACAAATTTCAAATGAGTGATTTATATATAACTGAAAGAGGGATGATGAGCAAACAGCAATTGTTAAAATGCTTTGATCATTTTTATGAGGGTCAAAAGATTTTATCTCTTTAGGCTATTTGTTATTATTTACAGGGATCACATCGTAAGAGGGTGAAATACTAGAAATAAATTGAAGATTTTAATATCGCACATGTGGTGGTGGAGCAAGGCGAGACCAGGGCAGGGGGCGTTTTATAAATTGAAAAATTAATATGGTAAATCTCAACATACTTCTTATTGTGTCAACAATGGTTTTGTCACACTGTGACTTCTTTGGAAGAATACAAATTACTTAGAAGCTAATATTAACTGATCAATAAATGAGTGGAGAATAGTGGTAGCGACAAGTTGGGGTGCTTTGAAGGAGATGGTAAGAAAATTGGAAAAATATTTAGAGAAGAAAACATTGGAGTTGAACGGTGAGAAAAAAAAGTGATTGAATTTGAGGAGTTAAGAGGCAGAAAAGGGGAAAATAAGATGGAAGAGGAAGGTAATAGAAAGGGTTAAAAAATATAGTTATTTTGGTTACATATTGATAGAAAATAACAAGGATGACATACATTTAAATAATCAAATCGCTAAGGCAAATGCGATACTAGGGAGAATATGGGGAAAAGGATAAAGTTTATGTAGGAATAACAGAGCAAAAAGGGCGATCCTATTTAAAACTTTAGCTCAAAGTGTAATTGTTTATGGGGTAGAAATATGGATGGGGATAGAAAAAGTATATGCTGATGCAGGTGAAGAATGTTTACAAGAAATATATAAATGGATAAATAAATAAAATAAGCACTCCGGACCATATCTTAAGGAGAGAAACGAAATACGGGGAAATTGTGGAGGAAATGAAGAGAAGGTTGGTGAAATAAAAAGAAAAATTTGGGGGATTACCAGAAGCGGACTTAAGAAAGGGGCGTGGAGGAAAAAGGATTTGGGGATTGGAGGAAGAAACAAATATGACGAAAATATAGAACATATATATGAAAGCTGATGTGGGAAGGTGGGATACTGAGATATTTGATTGAGGGGAGGAATATAGAATTAATTGCTAGATTCAGAACGGGAAATGAATGTTATGAAAATAAGTTTTGGATGAAAAGAGATCTGAGAGTGTGAAGAGTATGCTGGGAGATGAGTAACTCACTGGTAGATGTTTTGGAGGAGGGAACAGGAAAAAAGGGAATGGATGAGTTCAAGAAAACAATAAAAGCTGACTGTAAGGATCTGGAATTATTACAAACAATTTTGAAGAAAAGAAACAGGGAGGGAGAGGGTGGAGAAAAACAAAGGGAAAAGGAAAAATAAAATAGGGGGTGGATTCATATTTTAAGGCGGTATTTCAGTGGTGGCACCTAATCGGATCTTTATCATTTTGGCAAAAAACAGTAAAATCTGTGGACTCTCATAAACATTCCATGGCTCATTTTCGCTACAAATCCTTTAAGGGGTCTTCATGACACACAAAAAAGTTACTAAATGTTAGCGGTTGGCGAATTGGAAACTCACTTTTGTCGATTCAATGGTCCGTTTGATATTTAATTTTGAAAGTCGTAACTGTTTGTGTGTCTATTCTACATACGTCACGTATCTAGATAGATTCGTTATATAGCATTTAAGTACACACAGTATGTACCCAGACGGTGTTTATCTTCCCTTCCTCTAGATTGAAGCTGATGCTGTTTAAATATTTGTCCAAAGCGAACCTTACTAACACATACATACATTTCTATCAACTTCGAGAACGGTATTCTATCACGTGTTGGTAATCTGTCGTCAATAAATCAATTTAAAAGACGATTTCTTAGCAATGATATTACAGTTTTTGGTAAAGTGGCAGAGTGGATGGGTTGTTTTTTTTTGTTTGTCCTCGGTTTTCTTCATGACCGCATAATTCTGACACCCACTCGTGATTGTTATGGTTGATAGCTCTTGTTCTCTCATCGATAATGTGAGAGTTTGATCGCAGTGAGTGCAAAAGGGTGGACGGAGGATGCAAAAATTTGATATGAGATACATCATGTTTATCTAATACATTTTTTTCTCATAAAAATATGAGGGTTGTTTGGTGTGTATGGAAGTAACAATTTTGTATTACAATTTGCTAGAATGTTTTAGGATGTTCCAAGTGTTTTGTAGATTGTTCAGAATGTTTGAGAACGGTTATGAACGTTCTAGATGTTCTGACAAGGATTTAGTATAGTTTGGAGTGTTTTAGATTTTGTGAGGATGATCTGGAATGTTGGAGAATTATCTAAAATGTACCACATTTTTCGGGAATGATTGGAAACGTTACAGGATAGTCTGGAATGTTCTAAAATGATTCAGAACGTTTTGCATCTTTTGAGGATGACTGGAAGTGTCAGAGAATAGTCTGTAATGTTCCAAATTTTTTCATAATGATTTTAAAAGAATAATTTGGAATGTTCAAGAATGATCTAGAACGCTTCAGCTATCTCAGGAATGATCCAGTATGTTCTAAATTTTTTGAAGATGATTCAAAATATTGTGTTCTTTTCGATAATGATCCAGAATGTTCCATATTTCTCGAAAATGATTCAGAATGGTCTAGAATATTCTAAACATTTTTGAAAAATGATTCGATATGTTAAAGGATCATCTGGAATGTTTTAAATGTTTGAGAATGAACTGGAATATTCTACAATGATCCACAACGTTGTACATTTTTTGAGGATGATTGGAAATATGTCTGGAATGTTCCAGATTTTTTCATAACGTTCAAGAATGATCTATAACGTTCCTGATTTTTCTAAAATGATTTGGAACAGTTCAGAATTATATCTCCATAAGTCGAAGACAGAAAAGTAGGTCTTCATTCTACAAAGCACGTGGTGTATTTCAGTCTGGACAACGTTGGGCCTTGCAGCTAGTGAATTATGTTAAGAGGGGTTGGAAACTGTTTTATTAATGTAGATCAAAGAAACGCCAGCGACATCCACAGAAACAATAACAACAGAGCACATTAATCATTTCGAATTAGATTATATGTCATCAGAGGCTCTTAAAGTTAGCTAACACACTCATGTATGTCATCCAGATGATGCTTGAATATGACACTGGATATCAGCAGTAGAAGTAGCAGTAGCAGCAGCGCCCGCGGTAGCTCATCACTTTTGATGTCATTAGGGCTCTAATTAGAATTAGCAATATGTATGGTCTCGATTTGCCGTTTCTGTATTTAGGTACCTTTCAAACGCTACGAGTTTAGTTACCGTGTAATTTATAATATCTGCTTCAGCCGCTACAAACTCGCCAATTCAATAATTAACCTGCAATCTCAACGTCATGCTGTAGATACGAACATGATAAAATATATCATAGCTGCTGTGTATTATTTCCGTCTGTGTACATCATTCAACCACATCATATTAGAGTTTCTCTACAAAGCAAATAAAATCAAAGAATTATTAATTACTATGTTATCATATATGCTCCATTTAATTAAAATTTTACTTTAGCCTCAGTTGGTGGAACCCTTTAGCACCATAATCGACTCAGTTGTTATATGCATCATGAATAACATACAAAAATTCCTGAATTTTTTTCATTTTCCAGGTGTCTATTCTGATTTTTCTTTTTGTACAAGAACTATTACGATCATTAAGTAAAAACAGCCAAATCCGTGGAATCGTCTTCATTTTTTGTGACATCAAATGAAAGTTTCATGAAATTTATTTGAAAATCAGTAACTCATATTGATATTATTGTTAATACAAGATACTGTTAACAATAATTATTATTAAGTTAATGCGGTGGCAAGTGTAATTAAGCCCTTCTTGAACGTAACAGTTTCTGGCTTACGATTAGAGAACTGCTAAGTGCACAAAATTAACGAAATGCAAATGACTACTTATAGCGAAACTGAAATCGCTTCGGGCACAAAGCAAGCAAAGCGCCCCCGGCCCCGTGGCCCGTTCCATATTGAACTGGAAGGTAGGTATTCTGTTTTCAAATTCCGCAGCCAAGTTAAATAAGCAATTTCGAATGTAAAGGGGAGTCGAATTCGGAGCACTTAAGCCATCCTGACTCATCTTCATTGCGAATAGTCGATTAATATCGAAGAGATTGCATTAGAATTCAGAGACGGTCCGCCGATTGTAGCCAGTATAACTACCTAGGTACCTATCTACAATATACATACATTCTAAACCGAAAGCTCAGACAGACTCATTCCTGCTATCTAATAATATCTAATAATTGTAATAATAGGTACTACGAACAACTTGTAGCGGGTGCTTTTTATTTCATTAGACAGGAATATATTATACTAGAACAGAAGGCAACCATATACAGGGTCTTCATAAATTAGTATTCATGATTTCCAACTGGAACTTAGTTCAGGTATGTAGGATTATGATCAGATCTTGGTCAGGTTCTTGATTAAATCACAGTAACACGTTTCTTGATCCGGAGGACTCATCAGTTCCTTGATCCCAGTTATCTGATCAGTTCCTCGTAAAAAGTAATCTGTGGTCTTCTTTTGTATATGTAAAGTTGTGTGTTAATTAATTGAATATTTTGAAGATTGAAAATGGTCAAAAGTCGACAACTTATCTACAGGATGAAAAGTTGTCGACTACATCAAACTAAGAACCATCACTTAGCTATTTGATAAGTTTAAAAAAAGTTCAGAAGATGCAAAAAAGAGTTGTGAATTTTTGAAGTTATCAATTTTTGGTCATGAGATGAAGAATGTTAAGAATTCCTTTTTTGATTTTTTTTTTCATTATATGTAATGTGTCACTTGGCACCAATTTGAAAATTATGAAAGAAAACTATTTTCTATTGTTGTGTTTTTAACGTCAATTTACGTTTTTTTTATCGTTGCATATTTTTTGTGTTTACTTTGTTTTAGGATTATTATAAACCTTACAGCAACTTAATTACTTTACATTTGATTCTGAGGAATTTCCCTGTTTTAGAAGTGGTAAATAAACTAGAACGTACTGTATATGTAAATGTATGTATGTGTAATGTATTTTAGTGGATCGGGCTGTAGAGTGTAACAAGCAATGCGCTAACAATCGGATATTCATTAACTTTGCACTGTAAATTGCTCGAGTTTAACGGCAATTGCTGCACCGAAAATTTTATCTAAACTTGAACGCGAATCCTGTGGGAATTCAACTAGAATTTTGGAAGCCACTGCAACACTTTGCTTCCAAATTACGCCGTAAACTATGGCCCAGTAACTTCGTCCTTAACGATCCTGATATTAAAGTTTTACCAACAATAGCTGTATCGTCTATAGATAATTTTGTTATTAAAACCATCCACTAAAGGACAAAGTCTTTATGTTAAATACAAGTAGAACGGCTTAAGTAAATGTGTCGAGTCTAAATAAATCAATTTGATGCATTGTTTTTCGAAAAGTAGCACTAACCTGCATCATTATCAGCAGAGACTCCCAAACTGTTGGAATTATCGTTGATGAATGCTTCAGTTGAGTTGGTAAAGGTTTGCGGAGACAGGGTCAGATCAGGTCCGCTGGAGGAATCGAACAGATCAAATGTTGCCGTCACTCCTTCAGTCGTACCTGAAATAAAATTACAATTGCAAATAATTTTGAATTTTCCAACGAAACTGTTCTTGATATTGAATTATGCCTATTAACAATCCAAAAATTTCGCAAATTACAATTTTTCTATCTAAATATTTTTAATATATATTTTTGGTAACATGCTCACATCACCAATATATGCCAACCATCCTCTTCTCCTTCTACAGCATCGATCAAGGTATTTTCAAAATATTTTTTAATTTGTCCTTAAAGGTCTCCCGCTATTACAATCTATTTTCGGTTGATTGGTGATTTGTACAATATTGCAAGATTTACAATCTTAATTAAATACCATAGAATTCTTAGAGGAGGAGTAGCAAATTCCATTTTTTCGTAAATAACTTTAAAATTATTAAAAAATATGTTTGAGACCCTTACAACAAGTCCTTCCACTTGATATGTCATGGTACAATTTACAAACCTCCTTTTTTTAATTTTCTAATTTTCCTTCCAAAAGTGACAGAATTTTATACATTAATCAAACTGGAAATAATGGAAATTAAATTGCCTGTGGCAGACAGACATATATATGCACGAATGAGTACTTAAGTATATAAATTGTTCATCGGTATTTTTTTTGTCATTCTGATTGTGATAAGTTACAATATTAGAGCAATAATTTATTATAATAATAAAAAATCCCATTGAAAGAGCCCCTAATTGATGGGTAAAATTTTCGAAACTTTGTAGGTTCTGACTTTTAATTAGGGAATATCGTGGAAATTAACAGTGAAGCCGTTTTCAAAATTAAAAATCGATATGGTTATAGATAAGTATACCTACATAACTGAAATAATACCGTAAATTATTTATTTTGTAATTATCTGTAAACTGCTGCACGGTTTGAAAGTATGTATCATGAACTATAATTAACTGCAATTAGTTTTCCTTAATGATTCCATATTTTGAAATAAATTCCAACGTTTCGCCCGATGATTACAGGCTTCTTCAGTGGCTAATACACATTAATTAAAAATTAATGAATATATAGAATTCTCTTTAGTAGATTAAAAAAAAATTAATTGTCAATAAAGTTTCAATCAAGATAATTTTTTTATATCCTTTTGTATATTATAAATAAGTAAGAACTTGTTTTAACATAAAAAACTAAGTTTTTAAAAAAATCTTTGTATTAAAAAAAAAAGTAGTAAAAATTAATTCCTATTAATTTATAATATGTTGCTGTGGAGGAATCGATGTTTTCTTAAAGTTTATAATTTTCGACTTGAGAAAAAATGTAAGTATCACCAAAGTATGTTTTACTTTCATTCACTTTTGAATTAATGTACATTAGCCACTGAAGAAGCTTGTAATCATCAGACGAAACGTTTGAATTTTTTTGAAAAATAATATATTAAATTCTTCAGAGCTTCTGACTCAATTAATTTTTCCTTAATATTGTATGGATTTTTAACGTTTGTAATTTTTTGTTGCTTTTGCGATTTATGTTTTCATTATTGTACTGATAAATTTTATTGCAAAATATTGCTTCTTGTCGTTCTAATGACCAAAGTAATACTTTTGCAACATGAAATCAAATAAATATTTATTTTGAGTCCATTGTAAGTACATCAAAATTATTTGTTACAAAATTGTAAAAAAACCTGTTAGTAAGTCAGTTTTTAAATATTGTAAAATCCAGAAATAGTTACAATAGAACACCATTTGAATTACATAAAAATCTAAAATCATTGATATACTGGAGGCGCCAGGCATTTAAATTGATTGCCTCTTTTTTAATCGTTCTAAGAGATATTATTTCTATGACTTCAGAGTTAAGTTTAAAATTGTCTTTATTATTTTTTTTTAAAATTCTATTCAGATAATTCCATGTTTCAATTCTAATGTTTTTATTTATTTTTTATTGTTTTATTTAGGTATTCATTTGGACGAAAAACCTTTTTAGACAGATTAAACATTATTTGACGTCATTTCATTCTATTTTGCTTGATTAAAATGTGTATTTAATATTTCGAGACATGATACGATGTTACAAGTTACAGTCTACCGTAAATTTGATTTTTTATTTCTTTTTCCTCTCGAGAAAATCTTAGGTGAACGATCCTCTTTTTTCCCGTACCTATATGAAATTTCCTCTAACGAACACAAGATTAATAGCTTAATGTCGATACGATGCTGCTCGTCAACATCATCCGCTTAAGTTTATGACGCGTTTTCGTTTTCCATTTTCCGTCTCCCTCTGTCTCTCTCACTAACTTTTTCACTCTTTTTCTTTCTCTGTCTATCGAAAGAAAATTCATCGCCGTTTTAAAGAAGACTGAACTTCTTACGTTATGTAGGTGCCTACGATCGTATAATCGCATGTCATCATGACGGCCAAAGCGCTGACGCTGCGTTAGAAGGAACCGAAGAAGTATGCAGGTAACGGGACGAAACATGGGGCGCAAAGCAGCTGGGAAGCCCCTTAACGGATATTAAATTGGTTTTAGTTTGCGATTTCGTCCTGTGCCATATCCGCGCTATGGGTGATTTATTATTAGACATCCACCCCTGTCAATGCGTGATAAATATATTTGTACGTGTACTGTAAACCTGTATAGAATACATCATGGTAGGAAAAGTGTTTGCAACATTCGCACAAAGGCGAGGGAAAGGAGAAAGAAAAACTGAAATTGCATGATCGCAGTTGGAGAATTGATAAAAAGTTAAAGAAAATATTGGAATTTGATTGGCTACTACGTATGCTTTATTCAAAGATATACCAGAATTTGGAGGGCACTAAAAAATAGCTAAACCTGTCCAAATTTGGCATATAAAAAACATTAAAAAGAGTGCCCACTTCCTACCGTAACCTTACGGTGGCGCATAGCATTTACCCCCGCGCACAGCATCCTTTGTTGGTTCATAGCGAAGTCAGATTTATTTCTTTTTTTCAAATTGTCAAAAAAGCTTATAGGATATTTACTGTTGCCCAACTGTAAACTTAATAAAAAAAGATTCAACAAAAGCTGTTTGCCTTTTTATATCTAGTAATATCGTCTGCAGGAGCCAAATTTTATTTACCTATAGAGGGTAGAATTTGGGGGGCATTATAAACTAGTTAAACCCGTCAAAATTTAATTAATTAATTAATGGTCTCCTATATATAAGAAATGCAATCAGGACGACCATTTAATACCATAACCTTTTTGGTAACCTTGTTCTCCATATAACTAAGCTTTTTACGGAATAGTTACAGACTTTGTTGAAAATTCTTAAAATTTATAAACGTTTCTGCTTAAGCTGATTACTACTCTTCAATACACACCCAGTTCATGACTGTTAAGAGTTTTATCTAATACTTCTATCATTTCTTTTCATTAATTATAAACCCTGAACGTTTTAAACAACGAAACACATGTAAAAAAGTATATTGCATTTTTCGAAACCATTAGTTTTCGAATTTGGCATTAAATAAGAACAATAGGCAAGGAAAAAAAGCAACATGTCCAAATTTGGACGGTGGTGTAGGTATAGAATTTAACAAATTTAATTAGAGCGCCCACTTCCTACCGTAACCTCACGGTGGTGCATGGCGTTTACACTCGTGTAAAGGATCCGTTGCTGGTTCAGATTAATTTTTTCTTTTCTAATTGTCTAAAAAGTATACAGTACATATATTTACTATTTCCTAACTGTAAACTTATACTATTTAAGGGATTGTTACCCTTCAACACGTATCGACAAGGGTAATAGACCAAAAAATACAGGATAATATTTTTGATTTTGCAACGTTTCTGGTAAGGAAGATATAGAATTATAAATTTAGCAAATTAACTAAAAAAATGAACAAAAACTGCAATTTGGCCATAACGAAAATAATTATTATTTGTACTACACCCTAAGAATTTTGACCACATTTGAAATTTGACGTAGAAAAACATTTTTTTTTTGTATTTACGAGTAGGCAATAAAATTAAATACACAGAGAGGGTGAGATTGATAAGATTGTTTTTATTAATTTATATAAATTAATAAATTAATTTTTCACTAACCCTGTAACGATTTTCAATTTTCTATACGATTTTCGATAGGTAATATTTCATTATTTGATTTTTTTATTCATTACTTTATCTCATGTGTTCATTAATATTGTAAAAATCCATTAGAATTGAATTTTACATATGTATGTAGTATAAAGCCGCATAACTCGAGGGAATAATGTATTTACCTAATAGCAGGACTTTTAATAAATGTAATAGACAATGTAATCTGGCAACAAATAATGTTTACATTTTCATATGAACGAAAGAGTAGCTTCAGGGCTATCATGGGAAATGTAATTCGTTTACAAAGCGTATGATGGTTAGATAAAACATTTTATAATAACAAAAACGTATATTATAAAAACAAGCTGGCAGGCAACTGTCCAAAAAAAAAAAAACAACAATATTTAATGATGAATATGAAAGTAATGTAAACTAAAAATTAAAAATATGCAAATTTACACAATTTTAAGGAAAATTTTTAAAGTGATACAAACATTTAAAAGAAAAAATTAAAGACTGCGACCATAATTTAAAAGAAATCAAAGATTTGGAGATCGTTGTTGATAAGAGTTAATTTGGACTTGATAAAAAAATGTGGCGTTTCCAAATATCGACCACAGTTCCAAAACATTTGTGAAACAAAAATTTATTACCACCAAGAGACGCCCTTCAATTTCAAATCTATGACCCTAATTATTTTCCTCATTCAGGATAAACATTATTTGTATTTTTTCTCTTGGGTAGGGGTCGGCTTCTTGAGGTCCTAGGGTGGCTAGGCCCCCCGTAAAATGGGGGCTACCAGGGTGTACTTTACGCCTCTGGAACGTCCTGAAAAGTTTCGACCAATATTGAGCGAATATCGTCCAAATAAGGGATGAACTAAGGACTCAAAAATCTGACTTTAGCTGTTTTTCGATTATTGTAATTTTTTGCATTATTAATTTTTTCCGCCTGAACAAACTATTAATAAAGGAGATTAATAGAATGATCAGCAAAAGTTAAACTTGCCAATAACCAACAATAATTGGTGGAAATAATTCTAATAATGCAAAGTTTCGACAACCCACACCCAACTGGCAGTTGCTTGTAAGCACACTTCCATAGCAATCCATAGATTTCGCTTTTGTAACTGCAAATTGCAAGTGGGTGTAGGGCCTTAAAAGCCCGTTTCGGATCGATTGAAGAGTTAAAAAGGAAATATTGAAGGCCGCCAGGGAAACTGCTTTTTCTGAAAATACGTTGGTGTTATTTTGGTTGTGAAGTAATTTAAAGGCGTTGAAATTGACTTGGAAAAATTAATAAAGAATTTTCGCTTTATAAGCTAATTCACCTTATTTTTTTCGAATTCCGAAATTGAAATAGGACACGTCGTATCATGTTTATTTTTGCATTTACTCTTTTTGTTTTCTTATTTTGTCCCGGGTGCCGTTTCCATGGCTCGTATATTTTCCTACATTTAATTGGATTCGTACTTTTCAAGAGACCCGGTGGTTTTTAGGTCGGATCAATACGTTTTCTTAACTTTAAGCTCAAGATCAAAACGGAATAAAATTAGTTTAGATAAATTGCTTTTCCTTAGAGAGATTTTTCAAATTTATTAAAATCGATTCTTTCATGAATTTATGCATTAAATGGTTCTAAGTGAACGACTCGGCACAAAATTTGTCTTGAAAAACACCTGAAGTTGAAAAACCTATACTTTTTTTTTCGCAGAATATTTAATCTCTTATTCTGATTAAAATTTCTAGTTAATAAATAATTGTAGTGACTTTTTAAATAAAATATTTAATAAAGAAAAATACTCGGAGTTGAAATGAGTTCCTTGCCCTAAATGACGACAATTAAATTTAATTTCGATTAAACCGTCAACGCTTTATAATTTTTTCAGTCGAAAAGACCAAGCGTGTCTTTATGAATACACTCACATTAAAATTTTACCTCTTAACCGCCTAAATAAGACCTTAAATGTAATTAAATACTGCCTCGTTTTGTTGTTGGATTTAATTTTCTTGGGGCTTAATTAATAGATACCTGACTCAACCTCTTCTTCCGTTTAGTCCTTTATTCGTGTTTGTTTTAAAAACTCCACCACCGGTAAGCTTTTGATTCAATTACAAGTTGCGAAGAGGTTTCAAGAAAAAAGAAAAGCTTTTAAATTAAATAATGTTTAAATTATTTTTTTAAAAATAGGCAAGTAAATGTTGCAAAAAAGTCCTTAATCATACTCAATTCAATTTCAATATACAGACATATATCTATGTATTCTCCATTAATAAATTTATTTTATTCTTCGAACAAAAATTGAAGGACCACTTCACTTTGTGCTTTACAAGTAGAATTTCAGTTTACCTTCTTTCGTTTGAATAGTAAAAAAATTATATTTATAAAAAGAGTTCTTTGAAGAAAAAAACGGTTAAAGGGAATAAAATAAAGGGCTTTATTAACACATTCGTAGATTTAGAGCAAACTCTTACCAAGTTTTTATGTAGAGTATGCCATATGGAAATATAGATTTAGTGGGTCTCTACTTGAAAATGTAGGGCATAGGCAAAGCACATGGAACAGACAGCATGTATAAGTAAGCTCAAGTACCGAACCTTCAAGCTACGTAGTGAAAACAGGTGAAAGGGCTATTTACGTTTTTTTATGACACAGTTTATTGATATGTATCTAAGCTACAACCATTACTGTTTACGAATGTTTTTAGTGCAGATAAAATAAAACGCAAATCAAGATCTTTTATAAATAAAAAGTAGGTTTAAAAAAAAGAAATTCTACTAGAGAAATCGAAACTTTGGTAACAATAAAGCTTATAACAGATTTTTCTTTAACATAAAAAAAGTCTTACATTTGTTTGCTTTTTATTTTATAATTTATGTAGCTATAGCAAGTGAAGAGAAAAAACAAAATTGATATTAATGGGAAATAATCGTACACATGTCCAGTATTGGTGTAAAGACCAAAAAAAGAAGAAGAAAAGGGCGAGGAAATCCTTAACAGTTGTAAGCTTAGGTTGAACAAAAAAATTCTCGCAAGGCGTTAAAATATATTAGATTGAAAAAAAAAAAAATTAATTAGCAAAAAAATTTTTTACAGTCTACTGAACACAATTAAGCCAGAAAATTTTACAAAACAGGCTGATTACACGTTTTAACTTATCAAGAAAAAATTGTCAGCTCATTTGGAAGTTACGACAGTATCGTAATTTACTGTTGAAGATGACCGTTCAGTCGAAACGACTCATCAAGTGTCATTAAATAAGTGCTGAAGCAATTTAATATTTCTTATTTATATTTATATAATATTGATAATATTATGTTCCAATCATAGACCTTAACCCTTTCGATCACATCTTTAATGGTTTAAAATAAAATAAATATAGAACAAGCGACCCTTGAGGTCCTTACGGATAACTTTCCAGGATAATAAAGAGTAATTTTCATGAAAACAAAAAATTTCAACACATTTATAAGTTCATTGGTCACTACAGTATTTATTTATAAATTATTATTAAGAAGTTTATATGTGTGGTGTAATATTTAATTCATTGTTAATAACACTAATTTAATTGTTATTAACAATATTTAATTGTGTTAAATTTTATATTAGTTCTTTATAATATCAATTAAAATTTATAGTTAACTTCATAGAATTTTAATTGTTTTTAAAAAGATTTAGTTGTTATTAAATGTATTTTATTGCTATTAATAATATGTATTTAACTATTATTTTTAATGACAAACTTCATAATGATAATACAGAAAAATAAATGGAGACTCGATGAATCCCATGTTATTCGATTCACTGTTTTATTTATCATTAATATCAACTAAGTATTTATCGTTATTTTTGCCATTTATTTAATGTTACAAAAAAGTTTTTTTGCTAATACTAATTTTTTTTTAAGTATACTTTTATATCAGAAACATTTCGATCAGATAAATCTCGTTTAAAATTTTACTAAATTTCAGTCGAATAAATTTCATGCCTAAATGTAGTTTTGTTTTCATGATTTCCAAACTGGCTGTAACTTTGTATAAGTACTTGCGATGCATCTTTATGATGCTAAAGGATCTATATGAGATATTTGCATTTCTAATTTAATTGCGTGGGGTAAATAAGTTATCATCTCCGATCCGAGGTCCCACAATTGTCATTTTACGTCAGATTTTACAACTGTAACATTTCGAAAACTTCGGCGCTCGATGGGGAGTGAGAAGGAGGGTTAACATTTCGCCAACTTTGGCATGTTTTCATATCCATTGAAGTCGAACTTGGAATTTTATGACCGAATTATGTTCTCTATTAAGTAGCTCAATAACCAAAACCAATTTCTTTAATTAAAAATTTTATATTTCTATGAGATTTATTTCTGCGATTCAAATCCAAATCGTAAGCTTGTATTTAGTTACATATGTAGTTTGTTTGTTACAAAAATAGTAGGATATTCATTCTTCTGCTCTTTATTTTATTGTTCGAATTTACTTATATCTCTTGTTAAATATACTTCTAAGATGAACAATACTACGAGAAATACGATTGATGTAGTAAGGGTCTACGGTTCTATCTCAGAATACATTCTCAAATATCCTGGATCATCCTAGAATGTTATAGAATCTTCTATAACGTTTTGGAATATTTTGGATCATTCTCAGATATTATAAATCATTTTTCATAAAAATTGAAGATTTTTGAACGTTCTAGATTATAGGATTAATAAAATCTAATCTTGCCAGTAACCAACAACTTTTAATGAATAATTAGCAACGTTTTTTTTTTTTTCTAGATTGCATCTGAAATCATTATCAATTAAAAGCCGGAATTTTCTAGACCATTATCAAATTGTTCAAATAGTTTTTAAAATATAGGGATGTTGCATCATTTTAAAGAATTATCTCGAACTTTTCATGTCATTTTCGAAAACATTTTTGAACATTCTTGAAAATTTCAGATAGTTATACTAAATTACTAACTGCAGTTATAAAATTAGCGAAGCTTTTGGTTTCCTTTTTTCGTTTTTTTAATTTACATGGATTAATTTTTTGACGTCAGTAGTGGCAGCACTTTAGTTTTGAAAATACGTGGGTAATATTTTAGTTGTTGGGAAAAACTGCGTCGATTTGAAAAAGTGCCGAAATGCAGAAAGCAGAAGTCGACTTTTGCTAGTTCCAATTAACGTTTTCAGAAAGTTCGGGGTATAATAGAGAATTATTGATAGAGTTAGTTAGTGTAAACGTGCCTTATTCGGCGTTACCAGTTCCTGTGCCAGTGCCATTGCCACGACCGTATGGAAAGACCGCTAACGAACCGCCTACTAATTGGCATCCTCGTCAGGTGGTGCTGTTCGTACTCGTTAGTTGATTACGTGCCTGCAATAATCTAGCGAGCTGCTTTCGCGAGCCTCTGTTAAACCAGAATGTTCCAAAATGATGGCAAAATGTGGGACAGCAATTTTAACGTTCGATGCTCTAAATGTAATCTCAACGATTATGCATTTATTCGATCATAAACCTACGAACCTGCATAAGTACGTAGACACGGGGTCAGACTGGGTCTGAAAAGTCCGGGTGGAATTATGACTTTAAGGGCTCACTACAAGTAGTCTGATATAAGGGTAGATGGGACAGTATCAGATAGTAATGAAACCAATTTCGTTTTTTCCGGAGATTTTCCCGAAATTCAGTTTCCAAAATCTATACATCAAAAAAGTATTTGAAAATCTGTTCACGCTTGTGCCAATGAAGCTATTTCATACGATACGCCACATGATATGGTTAACTTACTTCGAAATTTCGACCCCCGTTCCTTGCATAAAGACTCTACTTTTTGTGATTTAATTAAAAATATACGGCTTTCAGATATATCTCTTCTGTACAGTGTACAGTGAAGTGGTTCTTCGTACTTTACTCCTATTATTTATATACATTTCCAGAATTACAATTTTACTCATGAAGGAATTACTTATACTAATGTACCTATGTACATTTAATATGATTAATTAAAGTGTCAGTCCTTGCGTCCTTTAATTAAATATTCCAGATATCCCTCAGTTGCTCCTGTCTTTCAAAGCAGGTCCTTTGGGTAGGTACCTACTGTAATATAGCATCCACTAATAAATAATTATTTAGGTCAATTGAACCTACATTGTTCGTACATCCTAATTATTGGTTTCACAATTAGAAGGTAAGACTTGACATACAATTAGTAGGTCAGTGGGCGAGCTGTTTAGGTACCTAATTAAGGGAGTTAACAGTCATTAAAATTAAAAGTCGTTGGGTTTGAGTCGATGGTGGTGAAGTGTAAGGGTACGCGATATTCCATCGTCTTCACACATCCTCACCCTTAAAGTTCCCTATAAGTAATTGTCTTCGTTCGTATGGGTGTGCGAATAATGAAAATAAAATTAGGGGTGTTTGATGTCAGGGGAAGTACATGTACGTTTCGATGACAATTTGTTGTTAGTTCTAATTCCCAATAAAAGAATTCTAGGGTTTAAGTTTTGAAGGAAATACTTATACCTATGGTGCATTGAAAACATTGCTGAGTCTGGGATGATTCCATTTATGAGAATCTTCGTTGTCTTTATTATCATTTTATTTTATTTCGTTTCCACTGTTAGACAATAACGCCTAAGAGGCAACCGTCCCAACAACAGAATTGTAAGCAGCCTAGCGTGAAGTTTAATACTTCTAATAAAGAATAGAAGAGACCTCCCTTTGATTCCAAATGTAATTCCTACGTAAAGTAAATGCGAACGTTTCGTGAACTGTCACAAAAGAACGACGAACAGACTTTAGACGTTGCCAAGGCAGCAACCCTTTCAAAACAAATTCTTCGGAAATCTTTAGAATCCTCACATTACCATATAAATTATTCTCTAGAGTGTATTACAAAATACCATTTTAGACTTATTGGAGTGCTAAATATTTAGAAATTTAGCAGGTTGATGAGTTCCACGAAATTTAGGCAAATGGGTTCTGTGACAATTTGGACAGTAGATGATCCTGAACGCTGAAATCTTTTGCGATTTGTTAAGACTTCCGGATTTGCGTGGTGTTCTAGTGAAGAAAACAATTTCCCCATTACTATTTGAACGATACTCTTTGATCATGACGGAAGAGGGTGTAAAAACATCGAAACGCCATCAAACAGGTGTTCACGGCCACTTGTTGAGATATTTGGGGTTGTTCATGGATTCAATTTAGCTCCAGCTGAGAAAATATCTAAACATTTGCAAAATAGTTCTTCCGGATTTGGGTGGTGTTCTATTGAAGATTAAATTCGGAAAAAAAAACTGCTTTGCCAATTTGACAAGAAAACGTCTTTCAATTTTGTTAATTCTTGTGACGATTTTGTACTCTTAAAGAAAATTAATAGCGTAAAGAACGAATTAAAAAGACAACAAAAAATTTAGTTGTTAGGTCGGGCGTAACTCTGAACAACTCCGCCAAAAAAAGAAAGTAAGTGTCACGAGAAGTGGAAGAGCATGAAGAGTGGATGAACAATTTGGGAGAGGCCCGAAATCTCCTGAAATGAAACACACATTATAATGTATAATTGAACAATTTAATTACAATTTATTAACGTAAAAATAAATAAATATGGAAAAGGTTGTAAGAAGGGTACTTAGGTATCTAAGTAGGAGACCCAGAGGGATCGTTTGGGAGCTCATTTTTGAGAGGACTCAATTTGGTAGATAATAATTGATTCAGTTGTACGTTACATGACGGAAGAGGGTACAAAAACATTATAACTCAATCATACAAGTGATCAGGACAACCGTGTGGAACTGAGAGATTTGGGGTGTTCATGAATTTCTTAAATGTGATAAAAATTATCCTTTTCTCATAAGACTAATAAATGGTGATGAAAAATAGATTACTTAGAACAGTGTGCCCCTGAATGCGGTTTTGGTTCTGACATTAAGGCCATTTTCAAGCTATATCGAAAGCAGAAACTCATCAAAGGAAAGTTATGCCCTCGGGATTGTGGAAATTTGGTGGTCTCTGTTCTTTTTTCGAAGAATCAAACAAGTAATTCAGATGTGTATTGTGGATAATTGAACAGTTTCAACGAATCGATTTTCTAAATTAGTCCATATATATAAATAATCATAACGAAGCCGTGTTTCATGTGTTACAGCATCCACCGTATTATCCTGACTTCGCGCCGTCGAATTCTGAGTTCTTGTATGATTAAGGATAACGTTAAAAGGCTAAATGTTATTAACTACATTAATGTGAATTAAATTCAAGAACCATCTACAAATTACCTTATGATGAAAGCAATAGCTTTTTCCTCATTAATTTGAGGTAATTTGTAGATGGTTCTTTAATTTAATTCACATTAATGTATTAAAAATCATCACTACTAAATATTTTTCGATATTTCATTGTTAAATAAATGATAATAAAAATAGTCATGGCTTTTCGGACACATGATAGATTTCTTTGAACTAGATAATTAAAAATTTCTTAAGAAGAATAAGAAAATATAATTTTTAAGTGGTTATTTATTCAAACGCTTGACAACTGTTTCAACCCAATTAGTCATTTTCAAGAGACAAAAACTGTAACTTTCACTCTTGAGAATGAGCGATTAGTTCGAAACACTTAGAGGGTTGTGATTCTTTCCTTTTACGTTTCATTTTATTAAGATGTACCTATTTTCGAGAATACACCCACGATATTTTCAGCATTTTCTGGAAAGAAGATTTTGTGAAATTGTAAAAATCAATAAAAATAGAAGAAAAAAAAGCGACCCTTGAGGTCCACACGAATAACTTCCCAGTACAATAAAGAGTATTTTTTATGAAAATCAAAAATTTATATGCTTATAGGTCACTACAGTATTTATTTATAGATTATCCTGTACTGAATAAAAATATCTGATTTTTTTTTAAGTATAGAGTTACATATATCAGATAAAACTTTTTAAGAAATTCCAGAATTTACTAAATTTCAGTCTTTTTGCTTAAAAATATTGTGTAATTCTTTTCGGATTATATTGCCGTTAAAACACTTCGATCGGCATATCAAATAAGTCGATCGGACGTATTGCAATAGCTTCCCTATATACTCGGAAGTTAATAAAATTAGTTGGAGTAAAATTTTGATATAGCTGCTGCAGTATATTTCTTCTTTTTCAAAGTTTTACTGTGCAATAATTGAAATTTTCTTTTTTCGACTTTGAAGGGCTTAGAAGTTGTTAAAACGCGATAACCCGATCTGTTTATACCACATCAACAAGGTAGCGGTTCGTGTAAACAGAACGCTTCAATTGAATAGAAGTTACGAGCACCGCACATTGCTCCTCTAATTTACGAGAAGCTTAGCAAGAAGCTACTCGCAAGGGTGGTTGTTGTCCTTGATAAACAACAGAAGATTAGCCCAACTACCATCCCTCCTTGTTACGAACAGAACAAAGTTGTTGTCGTTTATTTTAGCGCTCTCCTAATAGAATTTAAGATTAGATGCAGGATTAAACATCTTTTAATAGATTCTTCTTCTTCGTCTTCCTCTTCTTCTTTGTTCTCATCCGTCGTTTTCTTATTTGCTGCTTTTTCTTATTGTTAGTGTTTTTCTTTTGTTAATTCACAAAATTTTGTCACTAATTTAAATTCATTGGTTCTGTTTTGTTTTAATATTGTGAATGAAAATGAATGAGGATGGCTTAGGAGAAACGTAACGCTTTTCAGTCGAATGTGAATATATTACACTTTCAAAAATGTTTTTCTCGTGACAGGTCCGTATTTAGCAATTTTCCACGGATACGATATGGTTTTAGAATTAAATTAGAGTAATCCTTTGTTCGAAGTCGTAAACACAAACGTACGTATCTACGCCTTCTACGTTCTAAACTTTGGCAAGCGGTTTAACGCATTGCTCTGTTGGGGCGGCCGCCCCAAAGATTATTTTCAACCCTCTCACTCAACGCCACATCGACTGGGTACGATGGGGGTTAATTGCTAATGACCTACTTTTCTCCTCACTTGTTTTTACCTCTTTAATTCTCTCTGCTCCTGTCTTCGTATTCATTGATGTTTGTCTGGAAAATTACCACCGAGGACCTTATCCACAATCGAATAAGTACTTTATTTTATTGAAATTTTAATCTGTATACATCAAAGGATAAAATAATTGACTGATATGGGTACTTATCAACCCTTAACCCAAAAAGCCCTGGGTCTAAAAACTTTATAAATTAATAATCAGTAAAATGGGTTCGATAGGGAGAGGGTAGGTATCAGATAGAGAAATATAACAAAAAATCAGCGTTATAGTCGAAAATTTGAGGTTCTTATTATCTTCCTCATTCCGGATAGATTTTGTTTATTCCTATTTTCTTATTTTTTTTTTGTAGTGACAAATTTTTTGTGCTCCAAAGATGTGTCCTTTACGTCACTGGAAAAAGGATTTGTATCTAGCGGTGTGGATGAAGATTACGTCAGAAATTTTATTAATTTTTTCTGATTTTTCTGCAAAATTCAGGGATTCACCAAAATAATTGTTGTTGCTTTTGAAGATTATATTTTAATACGATGTTAACAATTTGCATGAATAAATTTTGAATTCTATTATAGTTTATAAAATCCATTTTTTTATGAAAAATAATAAAGAAATTTGAACAGATTTAAAAAATATGTACCTACCATTGTTTACGTAAGTGAAGGGGGGGTTGGGGTAAGAGCTTTAATTACCTTTTCTAAGAAAAGGGTGGAGGAGGCTATAATTACTGAAATTCTGCTCATGTAATGCTTGAATGGTCCCCTACGTAGGTTTGATGACGATGCAAGTCAATCTCTGTCAGTTATAATGTTCAAACGCGAAAAGATTTTTCCAAAATTAAACCCCTAAAGATGAAAAATAGGGGCTTATATACGATGAGATATAACGACGCAATAATTCACGACGAGCAACCACTAGTACTATACCTATATTATATTTTTTTAGGGGTTAGTGTTACGGTGGTTTAATTTTCTTAACTTAATAACATTCGTTTTATTTAACACCCACCTGTGGAGGTGAATAATAATGAGCTATTAAGCAAATATATTTTTTCATATCTGGGTTGATTCCTCGGGATAGTGTTTTTAGGAGCAGCTAAGTGAGGGGAGTTGGTGTGCGTCGGAATTTTCACGCGTGTTTTCCCTTGGTAAAGACGAATGGTGAATTAGGGGCATAAAAGAGTTAGAGTTGAGCGAAAACGAGCGGTGACCGTGCTCGGCCGCTGATTAATCGATTGCATTGTATGTTGCCTGGTGCGTGAAACAAATCGGTCCTCATTCGGCGCTACTCGTTGAACAATGGCGGTCGACGACGCGGGATGACGAGCAAAAAATTCGTTAACGAAATTACGGCTGCAGGGGGTGAAAGCAAAGGCGTGTGGCGTAGAGACGCGGGGGCGGGAGGGCGTCACGACGGGACTACCGACGTCCGTCGCGGCGCGTCGCGTCGCCTCCAACGCTGCCGACAGCTTTACAATTCGTTTCCCGAGGCCCGAATCCTGAATCCCTCTTTTTACACCACCGGTCCAAGGAAAAATACTGCTGGCTAATGACTTCGAAGGCCATTTCGAAGTTGACGTAGGAAAAAGGATAAAAGTCACAACCAAAAAACCATCAAAACCCACCCCATTCGATGAGCATTCTCCTTTTAATAGGAATTCTTTTTTTTTTTGTAACGATGGTAGTCCTTGTGTTACTAAATGTATGTAATGTCTGTAAAAATTTGCGCCAAGTCTACATCCTCAAATCCAAAAAAAATATTATTTTTTTAAAAACAAAATTCATAATATGTCACGCAAGAAAGAAAGCCATTTAGGGAGGTAAATGAGAAAGGGTGAGATAATTTTGAGACGCAAGAGAAAGGGTAGTATACGGAGCTACATGAAAAAAGTGAGATAGAAAATCGACCTGATATTTTGAAGTAACAGAAATATCGCTTCTAGGGGCGTAACTTTATTAATATGTAATACAAAAATATATTTTTTTACACCAAATGAAAGGTTATTATCGATATTCATAGCCTATAAAAGATAAAGCAACAATATGTAGTAATTAGCGAGATATTTGCATCTAAAGATTCTCTGATGACGTTACACAATATTTTTCCTGTATATAGTACGGATAGACTCGGCGAACGCGCCAAAGAGAGCGCGATGTAGTAGAGATAGAAAAAGAGAATGAATGCGGACTTGGCGACGAGTACCTTCCAGACATGGAACGCTTTGATTTTTGTGTGATTTGTTTTTTTGAGTAAAAGAAAAGACAAGAAAAGAGCAGGGTTGTTTAGTAGGACTTTAGAAAAAGAAAATGAAACATTAAGAGTTGTTTTTAATTAATGTTTCGTTTTAAATATGCATAGAAGAGAAGACCCTCCTTTTCGCGTTCGTTTTCCGGTCGTTGAACAGTAAAAGGTACTTATGTACCAATTAAGCAAACACGATGCCATGCCGAAGGGACCGTTGAAGAATATTAAGGGTGACGATGTCGGAATTTCGTCTTGTTCAGTCGATTTTGAGGATCCTTGTGACAAAATGCGCCCTTGTGAAACGGATGGGTGTACGTAAAATTACGGACTTCTTTATGTGTTTGTTCTGTCTGCTTTCTTTTCTTTACATACATATCTTTCGTTTGATATACGAACAGTTTTGAGTTTAGACCCTTGTAAAAAAAGGAGCGAATACTTAAACGGAAAAAAAAAACTTAACGCTTGTTTATGATCTGCTCAAGTTTGAGGCAATTTACTTTTCGTTCGTATTTTACATTACTTGTTCCTTCACAAAAAGCAAAAGTCATTTAGAAATTCCATCGCTGACTTATTGAAAAATATTGTACTCATAATGTTAAACTTTTTTTAAATCTTTCCTATTGCTATTGTATCCTACATGTTGTTTTTTTGATAAAATTAGATTAATTTTTCTTTCAAAGCTGTAATATTTGATCTTAATAGACAGGTTTTAAGTAGTTTTCAAGTTTTCTAAAGAGTACCTACGAAACAGATACTAAAAGCAGGAGAATTAAAAGTTAAGCAATTTTCGTTTATCAATTATTTTCTCTTCCTGAAGATTATATTCACCTCGTAAGTACGAAGACTTATTTCTAATTTTCCTTATTCTGGGCTAATTTTCGTATTCTTCGAAAGCTAGAAAGTTTAATTAGCTTAACCTTCAACTAATTGGGTACAATAATTTAATGCAGATTTCCTTCTGTCTCTCTTTACCCTTGTTTATGGCTTTAATATATTTCTAATTAATCTTTCATTCCTCAGAAGGCGTCCTACCACCCTATCATTCCTTTTCTATAACGGGTTCAGGTACTTTTTATTCTATCAAATTCCTCAAAATTTTTTTCGCTAAAATTTTGAATTGTATGTAAAAGTTACATTTTTGATCCATAATTTCAGAGCCAATTATTACTTTTAGAACAACCACAAAAATATTTTGGTGAGAGATTTTCGTAGAAATCAATGAGAAGAGTAATCCTTTAACTTTGGAATTTTTTTGGAAAATGCTCTGACACCTGGACGCTTACAAAGTGAAAACTTTAATAGATGCTAAAAGTGTAAGGTGGGGAATTAAATTTTTAACAATAATAAAAATAAAAATAAGTGAAAAAGTGTAGCTCTCCAAACGCACCCTTAAAAGTTTAAACAATGATACCCAAAGGCAGTACAAATTTTGTATTAGTTTCTAGAGCATCTCCATAAAATATTGTAAAACTAATTCATACACATCAACAGAATAGAATTTGTAAAAAATCTTAAATATTATTATCTAATTTATAATATTAAGTAGATAAAAGTAGTATATAATTACAAACATCTTAAGATTTACAATTCCTTATTGATTAATTAATTGTTAATAATATGAAGAGATTTTAGAATGTTTGTAATTAACTGTACAGTAATTTTACCTTTTTTATATTGTTAATATTGTTTATTAATATTTGAAGCTCTAAACCAAATTTCATTCTTTGATATGTGTGAAATGGTTTTCCTGAATTCTATAGGACTGTGCTGATAAATATAATTATTATTGGATACGAAAAAATGGTGTCAAATTTTATTACCATTAAATTTATTGAAAATTAATAGAAACGACGTTTCGGTCACAAATTTGCGACTCTTTTCAAGTTATAACAAAATTACAAATAACAAATTGTTTTAAAGCTAAAAATTAAATCAAAAAATAGGATTCAAAAAATTAAAACATTATAAATTTAGATAACAAATTTATTTTTTTTTTGAAAAATTAAGATAAGTCCAAGGGAATAAAAGATGTTCAACTCTAAATAGGAAAAGAAACGAAATATTAAATTCAAGGGTTAAAAATTAACAGGGACTAAACCAAACCCTTTAGCGACCAAAAACCAAATAGAAATAAAATTTATATATAACTGTTGCCAATAATTTTTTTTCTTGTTTTTATTAATCTTTGTTAACCTTCCAAAAATTTTGTTAAAGTTGACCCAATCTAAAAATTTTTTGTCACCTCTTTACCATTTAACTGGTTATGGTTAGTAGTACCTGAACCTTTCTTTGAGTGAAATGTTTTCTTCGAATTTGGTTTTATTTTTACATCTTCTAGCATCCCTTCTAATTTTTCCAATTTAGAGTTGAATTTCTGATACTCGCCATATGGGTTAGTATAAAAAAAATTGACAAAATTTCGTATCTAAATTTATATCTCCTCAATTTAATTTTTATTTTTTTTTCGCAAATTTGTGACCGAAATGTTTCAATTAAGTATAAATAATTCAAATGGTAATAATTAATTAATATTAGTATTATACATATGTATGTTATGTTATGGTATAAATGGGATGAAGCCTATTTGAATTTTGGGTTGGTGATGAGAGCTGATCAGAAAGTTGAAAGGTTGCGTGGGTGGTAGGTCAAAGAGTGCGGTTTTTTGAATGTCGCCCTTTTTCCAATTTTCTTGTCGGTCCCTCAAAAGAACAACTCGACTCTGAAAAAGGGAGTATTCCACGCGGCCGAGCGTAAAGTTAAATGACCGTGGCATGGCGCAGCGCGAGTCGTGAAACATTTCCCAACGAACGAACGAACGCAGTTTTATTAGTACTTGGGCCGAAGTTAAACGGTTTTTCGCGGAAAAGTCGACGTTATTATGTACGCAGTAGGCTAGGCAGATACTCCAGATACTCCATCCATCCGAACGCATCAGCTTTCTCCCCAATACTGGAACTGGCAGAAATGTTTGCGTCTCTCCCGTCGAAATAACCGTTTCCAGAAAATTGGAATGTAGCTTGTTATCGGAATACTAAACGCAATGACTACGACTACGGCTACGGCTATGGCTATGACTACGACGCGACGAGGAGAACGAATAGAAGGACCGACGACAGTGCTGAATCTGCACGGTTTTATTTTCTTTCTGTATTACTTACGACCCATCTCTTTCTCCATCCCCTAACCAACTTCTTTTATCTCTTGGCTGCATAAAGAATATTATCGTTTAACCGAAAAATATCGATTCATACACAGATATTTGATTAAAAAATTATACGAATACTTGTTTTGGTCCTTTTGTTAACACAAATAATCTTCTGTTCTGGAGATCATTTTCTTCTTTGACCTTTTGTAAACGTTACAGTGGGAGGGCAATACATTTGTAACAATTTTCAAAAAAATAGAATGAAATCTGAACAACTATTGGAGCATATAACTTAGAATGAGGGTGTTGTCAAAAAATTTATATGGGGAAAACGAGGAGATCATTTGAAAAACGACTAGAGGAACATGACACAAAATTATTCTAATTACCCATTTAATTAATAGATAATGTGTAATCCTTATCAAAAATTATAATAAAATATTCTTCTATTAAATAACTAATAAAATTATTTTAATTTTATATATTTTTTTAAATACCTACTTCTAGTCCATATTTGTTTCTTTCTGAATTACACTTGCATTTGCTATTCCCATTCTCATTTCTTTTCTCTGTCTTTGCAATTTTTTTTTGTTCACTGTATATTTTGTTTTGAATCCCCTTTTCACCCCTTCAACACGACATCAAACATTGAATACTTTTTTATCAATTTAGGGGTTGAATTTTGGAACATACTTTCTTAGTGGTTGCCTATATTGTCTCATGAATTTCTATGGGAAATTTCAAGTTTCTAGTACCCAGGGGTTTGGGCTGTACGTTGTCCAATACATCAAACTTTGCACTCGATTTAGGGTTGAATTTAAAAAGTGATTTCTCTAGATTTCGCGTTTAATCAAAAAGTAATTCGCTTTTATGCATTACAATTTCAATGTTGAATCCTTAATCCATTGCAAAAGTTTCTATTATATATTTTCCATTTTCCTGAATAACGATTTTTTGTGAGTACAGTCTGGTTTTTGTCCTTTTTTGTTCTTTTTGATAAAATATTAGTGAAGTTTGAAGTCGTAATTTTGCCGCATTGAGTACCGTGCAACCCATCCTGACATGTTTGCATTACGGCTTCCACAAATGGTAATAAATCTTCCATTTCCGTTTATTTACTCCGATCTTGAAAGAGGGCCCTCGGTAATTTGGTTACATTAATCAACGCTTCTACGAGATTTCGTTTGTAAGCTGACTGACTGACTGGCTACAAAACATCCCTGACGAACACACATCCACATGCACACACGTACAGCAACTAATACCCTGCTACCCTTCCTCGTATTTTACTAATTGCTGAGTTAGTTACAACACAAGTGAAACTTTAAATATTGATGAAAATCCATGTGTACACATGAAAATGCGTTTGATGTTCCATACACATATCGTACATAATGAATTGAGTGTAAATAGGTCTACATATATGTTTTTTAATACCCTATTTCCGATACAAAAATCTATACCTAAAGTAATCATCAATGTGCCATCATTAATTTATCAATTTTTTAAAAACAACCACCATTGATATCTGTTCATACGATATATCCTATACAGGGTGTCCACTAAAGATGCGGCCAAAATTTCAGGGGTTATTCCTTGGACTATTTTAAGAATATTTTGTCCTTTGGTGATTTTTGCAAAACCGCTTTGTTTCGATTATACAGGGCGAAAACTATTTTCGACAATAACAACATTTTATTCTGAAAGATTACAAGTAATTGTTTTTAATCTACAAAAATTGTTAGAAATGATTACCGCCAGCTTGTAGACAAGAATCCATTCTTCTCCTCATTGATTGCTGGACTCGTTCAAACACACCTAGGTCGTTTCGTATTGTGTTACACCCAGCAATTATCCGATTTCTCAAATCGTCGAAATTTTCCACTGGAGTAGTGTAAGCTAATGACTTTAGGTGTCCCCATAAGAAATAATCCAGAGGGTTTAAGTCCAGGGAACGAGCAGGCCATAAGTGAGGTCCACCTCGACCAATCCAGCGATCTCCGTATGTTATTGTCAAAAAGTGACGAGCAACTATACTAAAATGCGCTGAGCTGGTGCACCATCGTGCATAAACCACATTTTATTTCTTGTTGCCAATGGTACATGTTCCAAAAACTCAGGGAGCGTGTGTTCCAAAAAGTTGCGATTCACTTCGCCGGTAAAATGAATAATAAAAAACCTGCAGTTTTTGCATCGTACAATGTTTTTGCATTCGATAAAAATTATCAACATTGATTTTCTCGAAAATGGTTTTCGCCCTGTATCATCGAAACAAAGCGGCTTTTCAAAAATCATCAAAGGACAAAATATTCTTAAAATAGTCCAAGGAATAACCCCTTAAATTTTGGCCGCATCTTTAGTGGACACCCTGTATAATAGCGAGAATCAAAATATATCAACAATAAAAATTCGTTTTTCTTTTTTATGTTAACAGAGAAAAAAAAAATACAAAAGTTGTACAGAAAATTGGAAAATTTGGAAAAAATTGAAATTAAGCCAGTTCTTAGCGATCATTTTATTAAACATTACTAATTGTAAGATGTCAATTAATATCTGAGTAAATATCTGGTACAACAATTTTTTAGCAATTATACTCTTTAACCCCCAACAGACACCACTGTTTAAATTCTAAGTCTACGTTGTTTAAGGGGTGGGAAGGTGTTCGAGATGAGGTAGATGTGACTAGCGAAGTATTCATTGGAGGTGGGTTGGATATCGGTTTTGGCTCCATTGATGGGTGGAAGTGGATACGGGGAGTGAGGAAATAGATGTTGGGGGTAGAATGGTTTTATGAGTATGATGCATTCGGTGGAGGGATGGCTTTGAGGATGGTCTTGTTGTTGGTAAGGTAAATTTTGGGGGTGTCTTCTAACCTAACCTAATCCATCCTCACAGCATTTCCATTATTCGTACTACACAGACACCTCTGCTTAAATTTAAATGTGCTGCAGTACTCATCATTCTGTTGGGCACTAAAACCACCCCATCATGTAGTTGTTTCACTATGAAAGTTCAAATTTGTAACAACAAACAACAGAGAGTTTTGAACAGGAGAAAGGAGTTAGATGTTGTTTGGGGATGGGTAAGTGTTAGTGATGAGGTAGATGTGAGTAGAGGGGTATTTATTGGAGGTGGGTTGGGTGTTGGTTTTGGCTCCATTGATGGGTGAAAGTAGATCTGGGGGTAAAGAAATAGATTTTTGGGGGTAGAATGGTTTTATGAGCACGGTGTATTCGGTGATGGGATGGCTTTGGAGATGGTAGTGTTGATGGTAACGTAAATGTTGGGGGTGTCTCCTAACTTAATTAAATCCATCCCCACAGCATTTTCATTCTTCGGGATGCTACCAGCATCACCCAACCGCCCTAGACATCCCCAATATTTACCAAATCGAAGGTGTGGGGGCTTAAGGCGTACAATTACCCAATTTTTTTTCTCCAAGCAAGTATTTTTATTGCTACGCTATACGAATGGTAAAAATTTTCCCTGTAGGTATTAAATGGGTTGCAATTCAGACGTGAATGAATATAAAGTATAAATTAGAGTTAGGCAGACAAGTATTAGGAAGCAATTATATTAATCTTAACGATTATTGTTGCGAAATAGGGGTTATAAAACAATATTTATTGGCTCGATTTCGTGGCAGCTGTCGTATTTTATTACTTTCTATTTTCCTTTGTCCAATTTCTTTGGCAGCGTAGCCGTAACAAATTTTATCGGAAACTTCTAAGGACTCCTTATCTCCATCAACTCCCCAATATTCCACTTAAAAGATCTCTCCCGAGTCTCTCTCTTTCCCCAATATCACCGTTGTCATTTGGTCTTGCTCTTTACTCGATTACTTTGTCAAATATCTTCCACTAACGCATCTGAATGAGTTCCTCTATTGGCAAACTGAGACACATTCCGAATTTAAACTTATCAATTGAATTTACAGCCCCTACGAGATTCCTTATACATCTACTGTTGGTACTCTTTTTCCTTCTTCCCATCTTTACAAAGGCAACATCAAATTAATTACAAATTACATTCGACAAGAGCTCTCTAATTCAACTATTGAATTTTAATTTGTCTGAAGAGTGCAAAATTTATTAAAAAGAAAAATTAAAATTAACACGAAAGTTACATAATTATTTACATCTTCCACTTAAAGTAGAAGACGTTTCGCCTTTTCTTGCTGATGGCATCTTCTGCGTGTCCTGCCAAGTCAACGCTGAAGACATTAAGGGTTTTGATTATTTTGTCGTTTAATTTATGAAGAACTCATAAATAGTTGAATATTTTTAGTTAAATTAGTTTTGTATAGGCCAGTTATTGAAGCTGTTAATTTATAATTGCACCACCGCATAAGCAAAGCTTAAATTCATGGAAATTATTCTGCAGGAGTGTAATTAGCGCAAGTTGAATGTCAGAGGTATCTCCTAATTAGAATGTTGATGTTGTAAAACGGTTGTAACGCAGAACACAGACCGTTATTATGGTATTATACGATTTATACCTCAAATATAAAAGTTTGTATGTAATTAATTTCACGCTAATGTCGATAATTTCAGCTTATATTTATTTTGCGAGCTTTCATTTGTAAAAGCTCCGTTATTGGAAACAATAGAAACCACGCAGCCTCGCTCTGTCGCACCCAAAATTCATTATTTATACGATGCTAAATTGTACATTACACGAGGTCCAATTCATAGGGGCATTTGTAGCGAAAAACAATTGCTGATTTGCTTTAACTCCCGAACAATGGACACCATCAAAAAGCTTTTGTTAACGATATCGAAAATTCAGCTATTTATTATGCAGAAATTTCGACCCAAACACGTTAAAGAAACTCGCGTGTATTTTTGACGATGGATCGGGAAATGAGGAAAGTTAAATATGTAGATTTACGTAGAGGTTTCACTTTGAGAATATAACAAGAAGTCTTTTTGTGCTTTGATCCCCAATTTAAGGAAAGCTCCCAAGATACGTAGGTACATGTACTCAAAAATTTTTTTTTGTCAGCTTTCAGCCCATTTAAATTTACTAACTTTTTGTGAAAGCCTCTATATCATGTCAGTTGAGGTAATTTACTTTAAAGATCATTCTTTTTTTATATATTAGCAATGCCTAATCTTGTGTATGAATTTATAAAATATTTCCTTATTTTTACTATAATATATAATTGATAGATTCTACTTTTACTTGGTGGAAATTCATATTGAAATATAAATAAAACACTATAGTAATTTCCACAGATATATTAATCATTTGATGTAGGTTTCGCTATGTTGCAGCTTCTTCAGAAGTTTACAAATATATTTACACTATTGATAACATTCTCTCTATATTTAATGATATTCTGGCATCGATTAGTTAGGGGTGGTTTCTATTATGATTTAAGATTAAGTAGGAGAGAATTGTTAAGATCCAATTGCTCATTTAAAATTCTAAAAAATGATACAAAATTAAATACAAATTTTAAAATTATACACACAGAAAGAAAAACTCTTGAATTAAACTTACTTGAATCAATGGAAATCAACAAATATAAAAGTAAATAAATTACTAAATGAACAATTAGATCTCAACCATTCCCCAACCAAAATGGCACCAACGACTTCATTATTTGTCTAAAGTTTCTTACCTTTGAAAATTTTTTTGGGCTTGGGAATAAATAGTAGTCTGATGGTGCTACATCTGGAGGATAGGAAGGGTGCGGGTGATCAATCAATTCAAAATCAAAAATTACTACTATTAATTCCCAAAGCTCAAAAAACATTTGAAGGGCAATATAAATATATTCGACAAATGTTGAAACAGAAAAGACTAGTCTGGATTTATGAAAATTCAGGTTTGTAAATGTGGATTTTATCTTTTCTGAGTTTACAAAAGATGGTTTAATTAGTGATGTAACCATGTCTATGGTATTAATAATCGTGTCAATTGGGGGAGGTGAGGTACAGTTTAGTAAAACCAAAAACATTTCAAGCAAAGTAGGTGCCAAGACTTAAAAGCTTGTTATATGAAAGTCTTCCAGTTTAAGAAAAGTATCAGAAGTTACGTAAAGCCAAACTTCCAAACCCATAACTCAATAGGCTCAACTCTTAATGTCGGTTAAACATTTGGGCTTTGTCTTAGGTTTTTCAGGTCTGCAAACACATTAGTGTAGGGGAGAGGTTGGAAAGGGAGTTGAAATTTATTAATTGTCTTGGTACTTTGTGAAAATCCTAGCCTGCATATTAAATTTTAGCATTCCAGGATTTCAGTAAGGATACTATAGGTTTTGATGATAATGAGTGAGTGAGTCAGTGAGTGGGTGGCAAAGTCAAATGGAACTTTGTAAGTTTAATTAGTCTGCTAACTAAATCTAATTCTGAGAATTTGAGCTTCTTATTTATACCCAGACCGAAGTTATGAGGGTTTGAATATATGACGAATCGTTACGATAAAGGGTAGGTGGTGTGACCATATACTTAAATAATCCAAACGTAACGAAATTTCTTTTACGTCAATGAATTAATCTTAATTAAAATTTCTTACGAAATAAGCAAGTTGTCACGGTTATTTTTCTATAATTCTACCTCAAAAAAAAAAGGCTTCTTTAGTTATATAAATATGTAATTATTACACTTAATTGATACTTCTTTCATTTGATGTCAAATTAGTTTTAATTTACAAAAATAAAGATTAGGTGTAAATTCTAACACTTATTTGTGAATATTTGACATAGATATTTTTCATTACTTTGTGGCTTCTTCAGAAGCTACAATATTTAGTTTGATTCTAACTTCTGAAGAAGCCACAAAGTGGTGAAACATACATTTATAAAGCATTGGCGAGAATTAAGAGGGGGGGTCATGGGGATCTTGCCCCCCCCCACTTGAGATATTGGTATTGATGTTGATGACATTATCACATTATTTGCAATTTAAAATACAAAAAATCTTGTTTTTAATTATTTTGTTAAAATGCATACGTTTGTTAATAAATTTATTATCTAAATCAATTTTTAGTAAAAAAAAAACATATTTTGTCCGTGACCCTTTTCTGTATTTTTTCTGAATCCGCTCCTGGCCTCAAGTATTTATTATAAATAAATGTGGAAATATACAAGTGGGTTTTATTTTTGTCAGTGTGTACTTATTGTAAATATTATTTAATTAAATTAAATAATTATGTCAATTAATATGTATAAAATTAATTGCATAAAAATCCGGTGTCAAATTTCCAACAATAGTCGTTAATGCAGATTTCTTTATTACAGTTCACGTGATTGGTTTTCCTCGGCCTAGTAGAAGCATAGGATGTCGTAGTGTGCTCGCTATCGGTGTAAGTGGTTGTTTCTATTCAGACTTTGGACTTAATAATTATTAACTTTCTAATTATAAAAAGTGCGATTGGGGCACATGTTATACATCAACGTGCTCTACTAGTTATAGGGAAGGTGAGTGACATAATGAATTTTGCGATTTCGACGTAATTATTGCAAAATTAAGTGAAAATGAATTCGGAAAATGCCAAGCTCGAACGAGCTAAGATGGCGTCAGCCAGCCAGCTCGTGTTCGCAGGAGGTGGACATGGCATTCTCGATCCTTTTATGAAATAATAAATTGGTTAATTGTACGTAATTGACAAAAATATTTGGGAAATTATTCAATGAATTTTACAAAAATGAGCTTCTAATTGAAAAAATCTTTTTTGAATATTTTAAAAAAGGAAATTTTTTACTAGATTAATCGTAAGATGGATTAAAAATGTGTTAGGGTTTTGGGTACTTATTAAATTTTAGACTTATATAAATTATTATTACTATGGAAAATATTAGATCCAGCGGTTTTCCTAAAATTTTAAAAAAAGACTAAATGATTTTTGGCTTTTTTTGTTTATTCAATGGAAACTAAAGGCAGATTTTGAAGATTTAAGATATATATAGTTTTGGTTGCAAAATAAAATAAAATCAGGTACACAAAAAATATAATACAATAATAATTGTTGATATAGGTATATTTTTCAATTTAAAGTTGGTATATACAATAAAATAAGAATATACTTAGATGGAGGCCCCTGGCCTTCTCCATCAACTTAAGAGATTAGTTTTTTAATATATTTATATTCAATTTATTAACACAATTATTTAATTGTTTATAATTAATAGTAATAACTCATTAAAAATGGTTATTTAAATTTTATTAAATAAACCACTTAAAACAAAAAAATAAATAAAAATTGTTAGTCTCAAGGAATTATGGAAATATTTAGATGGGGGCCACTTGCCTTGTCCATCGACATAAATAATCAGTTTTTTATAACATCTATGTTAAATTTAAAAAAATATTTCTATCATTGTTGACTCGATTTTTTAAAAATTAAATAATACTTCCTCCATTTCTCATTAAATACAATTATTTAAATAAACTCCCCTAAAATTAAATAAAAATTAGTCATCTTGTGACATGGTGAAGACGTCGAGCATTAAATATTACAAAATAAATAACCAGAAACGACTGAATATTTTTTAAAAATTAAAAACAAATGTTTTCGGTTCTTAATTTTCGAAATACAATAGAATTTTGGAAATATTTAGATGGCGGCCACTTGCCTTGTTCATCGATATATAGATTTTGCACACATTTTTGTTTATCTGTATAAAATATTATTTATTAAAATAAAATAAACTAAAAACTTCCCGTCTATGAACTCGATTGAAAGTATTAAAATATTTTCTTTGTAATACTGTTTAAAAATTGGAAAAATAGTAACAACAAACGGCATTGGTTGCAAAATATATAAGAATAAACAATTTCCATTTGTTTACAAATATTTTCATACTTTTTTGAATATACATTTATATTCAATAAATTTTGGAAATATTTAGATGGAGGCCACTTGCCTTAACCATCGATACAAATGATAATTGTATATCATCAAATTCACTTAATTTTGTAAATACAGTAAAGTGCATGAATATTTAAACTGATTATACATAGGTATTTACAATTTAATCCTTTTACTTTACGTTTTACATTTATTCTGAATTGAAAATGGGTTTTCATTATCTATGCTATATTTCATCTTCTCTATTTCATTTTGTTTGCAATTTTGCTGTATTGAACTAATTGTCTATGTTATACACGAACAAAAATTTACATTCCTACGAAATTTTAAATGCAGAATTGATGTTTCAGTTGAAATTAAATATAGATATGTATATATATATATATATTATTGACATGGTTTTCTAATAGCGAAAATAAAATTGCAAGTTTAGTAATCTGTTATTTAACAGAGTATTATAAATCAATTACCGGTAATTGAATGAACGATGCGCATTAATTAGAAAATTTTAAACGAACTACACATACGAAATTAATTAATCTACGTTTATATGAAAAGTCAGAATTCTGTGTGTCTGTTTGTTCGAGGTAATTTTAGAAACAAAAACGTAACACATTTCTTTTTTTACAGCGACATAGACAACCCAGTATGCATTTGCGTATAATGCTGTACATAATGGCTGATTATTATCTTCCTCTTCTTGATAATTCAACGTGGACAAAGTCTCGAGCAAAGGTTAGTTATTAAATAATGTCATACGAAACATGGTTTTAGAGAAAATTGAGAAGGGCTTTCAAAGGCTTACGGTTTGGATGCCCTTTTGAGTTTTTCTCTAAAATAAATACACAGGAGTTTAATAATAATAAGTGGATTGTGTGTTTTCGTGTTGTATTCGGGATAAAAAGAGACATTCCAATTATTTCAATCCGTGGTTTGGTAAACATTGCGGCAGAACCACTTAATTTTTATCGTTCGTGTTTACATTGTCTGTTAGACAATCAGCTAAATGAGTTTCCTCATTTCCATCCGTCGTCCTAAGGAAGACAAACACGAAAGATTTTCCAGAAGCCGTCGACCATCCGTCCGTCCGCTTCTTACTAGGTACCCATATTCGTTTGCCAGTTTAGTTTGCAATTTAAATTAATTTTACTCGACTCCAGCGGTGCCGTTCGCCTCCGTTCGTTGATACAACTAGACTTCCGTTTTCTATAAGTTAGTTTGAAGCGCATCGTGACCTGCACGAGCGCTGATTTCAAATTATAATTGTAGGAAAGATACGATCTAGCGCCCGTTTTTCTTCTTTTCACTTTGCTTCCATTTTATGAATAGCTTGGTTTCATATTGGATTAAAAAAACCGAGACTTTATAAAAAAATTTTTAACTATCAATCTAAGAGGAGGCCACAAAAAACTATAAATTCATCAAAAACTTCTAGAAAGTTAATACGTGCTACGACAACCTAGATGTCACCCTCAGTTTCTAACTGTAAATTAATAGCAGCATTGGCTGTTTTTAAAATTTAACAATTTAATTCACGGGGTGTTCCAAATGGGAAAAACTTATTCCTTTTAAACCAATAAAGATTTTGTTTTTGAGAAATGTTTAGTGGAAGAACTCGCATGACGTTATCATCAGTGTCAGCCGAGATAAAGGGCTTTGTTTATATTGCAGCCATATTGAAAATTGCTCATAAATTTTTTATTTCGCAAGATATAAAAATTCTGTAGACATATTTTTTAAGGCACTAACTTAATAACGATGCAGTAGCGGAGGCAGATTTTTCTATCTTCGTTAATTTTATGAGAATTAAATTGGTTTTGGTGTTTTCAATTTTATAAAGTTGTAAATACTTTTTTCAAAAATTGCAGAAATATTGGATGTTTTTTCTTTCGTACAGCAAGCAAACTAATCAATTATTAAGTATATAAAGAAAAGACTTACTATTTCAGATATTTTTAAATAAGTTTCTGCAACTTTATATACCTAATAGAAAAAGACTGAACATAGGACATTTTTGTAAAACCAAAACCAACTGTGGTTTTTATTTGAAGAATTGCAATTTCATTTAGTTTTGATTAATTTGACGACAATAGAGAAAATTTGAGTAAAATCGAGGTGATGACGATTTTCTCTTTCCAGTCGGAAAATAGTTTTTCCCTGCCAACACATACAAATCTGGACCACCCAGTATATGTAAAAACAATTATCAATTTGTAATTGGGATTAAGTTCTCAATTTTTTTACGCGTTGGTCGGATTATGTGTGAAAATCTCCTTGATTATTTTTAGTTCAAACACATTACATTTTCTTAATTGGTATTGAAGGTTTAACCCTTTTTTAAAACTCATTTATTGAACTAAACAACTGTTATACTGCATTTTCATTAAAAAATCTTTGTTTTTTTTTTTGTAATTTTCCACTAAAATCAATAAATTAACATTTTCATTTCTACTGGGGTTGATATCTCATTGGAACTGCACTTTCTATTGGAGCTACATTATTTCAATTCCATTGCATACCCACATTTTGATTTCAACTCAAAAAATTTTCTCTCTTTGCCCTTTGTACCAGTTTTTTTTAAATTCATAACCGCAACACATCTTATTGTCAAATAAATGGAATAATGAGTAGCATGGAACCATAACCAACTTCATAAATAGACACATCGACGAAAAGGGCGAGCTCTTAAAAGATTTTCTTATTTAGAGCATTTCTCGTTCGCTTTTGAAATTTAAATGTGCGCGGATGTTTCTGGGTGTTATAGGTAGTTAACACGTTTTATTGCCCTAAGGAGGAGCGAGGGTTGTTCTTTTTGATTGCGTCAAATATCTCACATCCTTAATAAATTACGAACAATGATACTTCCTTATCTCTGTCTACAATTATTTTCAATTTACTTTTACAACTAGCAGAAAATGATTTTGATTCGAACCAGTTTGGATATGGTCGGTGTCAGCAACAAAAAATATCTTGCATCTCAAAAAAAAAAAATAATGATAATAAAATCAAACGTAAAAAAGTTTTTTCTTCGTACATTCATCAATGTTAGCTTCAGTTTCCTCTTATTTTTTCTTTTGTATGAAAGATCGGCCAGTTTGTATTAATAAAAAGAACAAGACAAGTTACGATGTCTGACACAATTTTGATTATTTACTTAGGCGTCTATCGCGGATTAAAAACATTAAGCTAGAATACAATTTTTCAGAATTATTTATCACTAAGAAAACTTGTGAGATTTCGTTTTTTGTTGTAGTACATCTAGCAAAAACAAGACGGAGAAACGTATTATCTTTGCTGATGCGTCTCGTAGTTTTTGCAAAACTTTCTTGCCATCGTCAGCAGTTCCGCCAAGACGTTCGAAAATACAATAATTCGTTTTCCTCATAATCTGCAACGTGTGTTTACTGTTAGAGGGTGTAGAGCAAGAAAGTCATATTTCATCCGAAACGTATTACGCCTTTCTATACCTCTTTGCAATAATTGGTTGAAATTAGATCATTTTTTTATTGACGCTTGTAGGGACATGCGACATAAACGCCCTAAGATTTATTGCCAACATCTTATTCTGAGCGAGTTCAGCTAGATGATCCGTCAGAAACACGATAGATGATGGACCGACCCTGCTGGTGTTAGCCTATCGAATTCCTTGTTATTTTTGCCACGATAATTATTTTTTCAATATCGCAAGCTTTATATAAAATTATTATATAATATCCATTACGTCAGGGTAGACTCTGATGTAATTATCTCCATGAAGTTACGTATTAAATGTCCCTTATTTAAATTTTAATCTCGTCAGCAACTTTTTTCTTGCAATATTTTACTATAAATGAAATTTACGTCTAAATAGATAAGTTAAAAAAAGCGAAGTTAACATTTTATGTTTACTTAATACAGCAGACATTTTTAATAAATAATCTAATGTTTACCTCATTTTTGAAGCTCCTTATTGATAGTAGTTAAAAGTTTTCAAATTTTTAAGTACCAACATCAGCTTTTTTGCTCTAAATTTTTGTTACTGCTCCGTTTACGAGCGACATTAAACCAATTCGGTGTTTAGGAAGGGACATAAAAATATCCTGCGACGTTATATTCAAGAGCTAATTTTTGTCCTCCCTAAAGGGAACCATTAATAAGAATTTAGAATGCCAAACTTTTTTTAAAGGATCATATCTTTAATTAAGTTTAAAATATCGTAAAATTATACAGTATTCAAATTTTTGATTCTTGAATAGAAGTTATTTTTAATGAAAACGACGGATAAAAAAAGAATTTCTTACCTGATCCTTGAAGCGTGCCGGTACCGGCGGTTCCAAGAAGCACGTCAATGCTACCGTCCGACAGAATGTCAGAGTCCTGGTAGGATATGGAAAATGTTGCATCGTCCTGCAGACGAGCGAGCATTGCCGCTAAACTGGATCTGTCCAAGTCATCCGACTCACGCAACTGAAGCGTTACGTTACCATCAGTAGCTGTACTGTACATGAACACCGCATGGCCTCCGGAATAAGGCTGCAGGGGTAGACGGACTCCTGCTAGCTCGTGAACACCCTGAAACAAATTAAAACGTTACTTTAACCTGTTTAACAGTCACGTCTAGTAAATATCGCACCACGGGTTTTTTGAATTTAACTTAATTAGTTACAAAAGTAAAGAACCATGTCAGGTACCTATATAGGGTGGTCACTCTTTCAGTACGTATCATTGAGATATCTGAAACGGTAAGAGATACAGCGTTGGTTAAATTAGTGAAAAGTTGCGTTATTAGATGCCTTACGTATTGTTTTTGCTCTATTTACTGCCATAAAAATCCAACATGATGTTCATAAGAAAATCAAAAAAGGTAATCATTATAAAATTGATTGATTGAGATTTAGGGTGTGCCTAGAAAATTTTTAATAATTTAATTAGAAAGTCCATTATCAATAATATAAATGTATTTTTACATAAATAAATAAAAGATGAAAATGGTGCTTTTGCGATAACTCGAGAATGAATTTGAATTTCTTTTCAGATTCCTAAAAGCCATCTAATAAAACAACTTTTCGCTAATTTAAATAATGCTGTATCTTTTACTGCACTGAAAGAGTGACCACTCTGTATAAATATACAATTAATCCTAAGATCACCAGTAGTTTAGATTCGCCGGCTCCATGACACTGAGGAGGAGGAGAGAAGTCGTTTACCTCCAGCAAGTTTAAACATGTTCAATTTTTATATAAGTCAATGCCATTAAGTGAACTTCATCTTTCTTACTGTAGTAAGGGTGGTTCACGGGCAGTGCTTTCGCTCACCATAACAAGAAAAAGCGGTTTAAGGTTCTTTATTAATAATTTAGCCTACAATCATTTGTACGTTAGAAGTGGCTACTTATTATACATTATCCTTCCATGATTTCATCATCACTATCCTCATAACTGCTGCTGTAATCGCTCCCGACTCCTTCGTCAGCTCCAATGAGTTAACATGTCATCTCCTAAATGTCTTTATTTTCGACGTTGAAGAATTCTAAATCTTCTTCGTTTGGCAGGCCCTCGAAATACCTTCTGCATATATTTCTTGTATAGTAATTACCATTACGGTCGTACACCTTTCTTCAGCTGACTACACAGGCTTCAGCAAGGAGGTAAAGGTTCTCGCCTCTAAATACTCTACCCCCACTCACATTACCGCATAGAGCCGACCCGTTATACTTTACCCTCCCCACAACCACTCGACGAAATAAAGTTTAATAATCAAATTTCCGGTCATGAACCTCCTAATCGGTCAACAACGTTCTCATCCTCTTTTCTAAATAGTCTTGCTGTTTATACGTGCTGTATGACCTAATAACCGGCCAGTGCCTCACATGAAACTAAAACGATTATCGAGGCAGTCTCACGCTCATTCAATGAAATGTTCAGTACTCCAATTAAGGTCATTGGCACAAACTCAACAAGTTTAAATTTGTTCGAAGTCAACGACTCCTTTCCTCCTCCTCAGTGTCATGGAACCGGCGAACCTATACTACTATTACTACAAAATTTATAATCATAAAAATATTCTTAATATGAGATGAATATTTATCTCTCACCAACTCGTGCGTTCTTAAAATGCGCTCGTCATGTGTATACGATTCACCCTAATTTTGGTGGAATCAGCAGTAACAATACGTATTGCACGGTATAACCAACTGCCACTGTTTATGTAAAATTTAATAGGTAACAAAAAGTATATATGTATCATTAAAATCAGAGCCCTACGTGTCTGTTTGTTCGGACAATCTTTAAGGGGAGGGTTATCTGAAGCAACTTAGAACTTTGGCTACTTTGAATTTGTTACGTATGTCTATCATATAGGAGGACAAATTGGCCAGGATGATATGAAAATTGAAATATTTTTACTTCCACGAATTTATCTCAGTCACAGTTAAATAGATACTGAGTCTACATTCGCGTATTATGATGTAGGTATCTGGATAAGCTGAATACATTATAATATTTATTTTTCTTAAAATCGGAGTTAATTAATTAAAAATCTATAGGAGTAAAATACGTTACATAGGTAACTGAATTCCAACTGAAATAAAATAAATAAAAAAATAAAATAAGACGCGCTGGATTAAATCGTGAACGAAGTAAAGTGAATTTTAATATTAAATACGAACCTTCCAAGATGATAGTTTCATAAATTATTTTAAATTATATAATATGAAAGAATATTTTTATTTTTGATCAATAATACAAGAATGAGATATCCACTGTTTAGGTATACATACGATTTTTTATTCGCCTGCTTGGGTCATAAGAATGTTGGTCTTTCTAAATGAAGCAGTGACTCCCAACATCGTCCAAAAATGTGAATATAAAAATTCCGGGCAATGTTTATTACGGAAAGGTATTTGGAGTGAATTTAATTTAAAATAATAATGCTTGCATTACGCAAATTCTCTCGAGTCGAGGAATTTTCTTGTTTCAGATTTCAAAGTTTGTAGGAAAATAAGTCATATTAATAATTTATGAATCCCTCATCTCGTCTAATTTCTATTCTCATACGACCCTATGTTCTGTACAAAATATATACATTTATGTATATTCGTTAAAAAGTAATTTCGTGATATCAAGAGATCTATTTTAATGAGAAAAAATACGATATTTTGTTCATACATTCATCCTCAATATCAAGTATTTAATATAGAATGATCTATAAAAGTTAATCTTGAAAATAAACAATAATAATAATTGATGATACTAACATCAATTTTGGTCATCGTTAAGTAAGCTAACGATATAAAATACGGTTATGTCAATATTATTATTATTATTACAGACATTAATGGTCAAAACTGCATAATTTAAGCTATTTTCATCAATGATCGTTGGTGATTGAGCAAAAGAATGTAATGTGCACAAGATGTTAAGGATAAAATAAAAAGTTTTTAGTTTAAAAGTTAATGGAGAGCTTTTATATTAATTTGAGATGGAAGCGAATTTTTTCTTTTTTCGGAATGTCTTTTTTTTCTTATAAAAACGAAAGTCCTAACATTAAACATGAAAATAACCTTTACTTTATAACTTTTATTAAAAGAGTTTTTTAACATCAAACGAAAAATTCCTTTGTACTTCACAAAATGAGCTGCACGTAGACAATAATCTTTTAAAATTGCTTTCGTAGAAAAACTGAAAACTTACAGCGCTCGAGGGCGACTGCTATTTATAAAATGTACCTATGTGTATTTATTAGATATATTCGAAATGTATGGACTGGGGGGTATTTAAACTATTTTTTTTTTCAATTTCTGTTCTTGATAACGATGCGATGCGACGTTAAGAAAATATATCACACGTTAGAAGTTTCGTTTATATAAAATTATTTGCTTGACTTGATGTGTTTATACGTAAGTAAACTCAACAATGAGAACGCAGGCACGTACTTATTTCCCGAAGGAACGCTGTTTGCTCACCAGTAGGTGAAATGTAATAAATTGAAATTGAGTGTGCTCATATATGTACATGCGAATATCTAGGTCACAACCTGAAGGATTAAGTTTATTAACTTTCTTTTTTAAATTTCAATACAGAAACTGTATGGTTCAGAAGCCTTCTCTAATTATCTTGAAATTTTGAAAGAAAGTAATTTTAACTACCAATCGATTTTTGAAGATTACGGGAGTTGACGGGAGAAAAGAGGGTGATACCATAGGTTCGGTGTTTACCCTTTCCAAAACTGCCCCCATTTTTATTTACTTTAGTTTATGATATTTGATTATTCAGAACTGATTATGACTTGATTATGTGCAGTTATGGGATTTAAAATTAATCATTTATTTCTTCAAATAAATATCTCTATTCTAAAATTCAAATTATGTATTTAAAAATATACTGTGAGGGCTCTCTTTGACCTATTGGAGGCGCTGGGCACTTAAGGACGATGACTATGACTATGGTAGGACCATTTTTATATATAGTTCCGTATCTCAAAAGTATCGAGTTGAAATTAAAACCATAGGTATACTCAGATCTACAGTCCCTTGAAGCTTTGAAAAAAATCAAACTTTTTTAAGTCAGGTACTCAATTTTATTCAAATGTATTTTGGAAATCCTTAGTTAAGCAATTTGAGCAGATCATCCAAGCTCTAACTTGTGAGTCAGGAAATGTTGAGAAGTTCTATAAATATTTTTGGCCTGTTTGTGGCACATTCTCTCTCAGATTAGTCTTTTTGTTCTGATATCAAAGCAAACATCTCATCATTATCTAGCGATCTCAGTGTATTGTGTAGTGGAATTCTAGTCCTTCTCATCAAGAAACTAGTGAACTTTTTAGCATGTTGAATCATTGATATCTGGAACCTTGTCGAAAAACTGGAGAATATTCTATATTGTACCAATATTTTACCAGAAATTGGGTACAATGTTGCCTAATTGAAAGTTTTTGATCATTTGAAATCTGATTGGGAACGGGACGGAAACGAAAAACATTTCAACAATTTTATATAGACATGAATTTCAATTACTTTTAATTAATTTTCAAAATCAGGAGGCGCTATAGATACCTGTCGGTAATTCAATACAAGATAAAAGCGCGTGCAACGACAGATCAATCTTAGCACGAACGAAAGCAGCACCGTGTGCTGCTTTTGATGCTTCATCATATCGAGTGGCGTGGCATAGTATGACATGGCATAGCATGGTACATCAACAAGTGGCATTGATGGTAACGTTGGCGATATCTGCTGATCTGTTTAAATGTCGCACGTTCAGAAAGGCGAGCGTCGAGACGGAGAGAGAAAGGACGCGGACGGGACTACAAGTGTTGGCTGTATCAAGTGCTTTAACGAGCCGATTGCATATTTAGAGGTGCTCGTGTGAGACATAATGAACAAACTGACAATAACGGCGTCGCCGGCGCCGTTGCAGTCGCGTCGCTCGCGGCTATGCTGTAGCCGTTGCGACGTCGACGCCGATGTTCGATTCGATTCGTCCGGTGTGACGCTGCGCGCCGCGGCGCACGCGTCTGATTCTTGATCATGACCATTTCCATGGCAATCCATCATCCATTCGTTTCGATCGAAATAACACGGAATAAAGCTCTTGGTTACAGGCGCGTTACAATTCTCATAAAAAAGAAGAAAAAAATAAAACGAGATGCGCGGACACAACCATCGTACAAAAACGACCATGAAATATCGAATCTAATATCGAATTTCAATATACAAAGCTTACAAAGGGTTCATATTTATGTGTTTCAAAATCTTATTGTACGTGAACACATAATATGATAACACAAAACCAATATAAAGCTTTTTAGAAGTGTGAGATATTTTTAAAAAATTATAAATTGATTTAAAAGAGCTTTCAATGCAGTGTTTATTGATCAAAAAGTTCAGAAACTTCAATTAATTTTAATTCGTTCCGGTTCGAATTTGGTCAATTTTCATTGAGCTTTCGATGTAGCTTCTAGCGTGCTCTATAAAGCTTACATATAAACACAAAATACATCACAGAAATTGTTAGGTATTTCTGGTTATATTTAATAAATAAGTAAATAACTCGTATGCTTAATGCTTGTTTTGATACAGAAATTAGGTAGCAACATTTTAGCTGCAATATTTTATTAAAATTACAATATTGTTAATCAAAATTTACCTTTTTTTAATTGCAAATATTAAAGCCTTCCGCTTTTTACTAGAGAAGTTGTTAATTCAGATGGAGAACTTCAGGAGCACTTTATATTGGATAACTAGAAATTGTACTTACTTTATTTGTTTGATCTCGTCATTTATTAACTTTTCTGTGATGTAATATTGGTTAACGTAGTAAACCATCAAAAAAAAAAAAAAAAACGGATTAATATGTCTATACACGCCCATGAATTTCGGTAGTGTATGATGTATCGTTCGCATCTCCTTTTGTTTTACGATGATATCGTTATGCGACAGATACGGATTTTTTTGACGAGCCCGCGAAAATGAAGGCGCGTCATAAACAACAGTTTACTGCGTCTAAAATGCGATATATCAGCTAAATTTAACTCGGCTCTCTGAAGGAGCACAGCGAGGCTCGTAGTCTTTACGGCTTTTATAATGGCATTTCGATGTGTACGTCTGGCGAAGCTGTCGATGCCTAACGTGAGACAATGGGCTCGTTTTATACGTTAAGCTCGTAACATTACCCCGTTTTCTAATGATGTGAGAGCAGGAGCAGTTTCACTCGAATTTTGCGAGGAGAACGTTCACGAAAGGACTCCAAAATTGCATTACCTACCATTCATCTTTGTACGGAATTAAGGCCAACTCTAGAACGTGATTAAATTTACATATTTGTATGAAAGTATTCGTTAAATTAACAAAAAAATTTCTCGCTATCGAGATTTCTTAACTACTCGCTTAATTTTTTTAAAACTTTTTTTATTCGTTAAACAAAAGGATCCTTGGTGTAATCATTACAGACGTGGCGTTCATGTACCGCCTGTGGTGTAGCTAGGGGGTGATGTGTTTGTGTCGGAATTGCACATGGCGCGCTGATGAGAATTAACAAGTTCATGATCATAGACATCTTTTCATTAATGTCAAAAAATATTTAGCGTAATAATAATTGGTAGTTAAAGAATATAGCAATAGGATCAAGTCAAGTAAATCCTTGTGACTTTTTAAATCGTTATTAGCAAGAACTAACTAGGTACATTTTTGTCTTCTTCGATGCAGTTTTATGCTCTTACGGAGGTTTTATAGAGATGGAACCTTGTTAAGTCTATAAAGATGTTTCGATGTTCCTCTAAATGGTCTCTCGAGCAGTTCTCTTTTTCAAAGAGAATTCTTCCGGTACAGTATGCGAGTGATGCCTTCTTTTCATCTAATTCAGAAAAATACAAGGAAAAGAAATAAAAAGCAACCACTGGACGTTATTTAAGCATCGATTTCCGACGTTGGGTCGTACTCGTTATCAAGTATAATTAAGTTGTACTGTTTGCTACTGGCGGGGAGACGAGTCGGGACGAAACGGGGCTTTGCAATGTCGCGCAAAAGATTCGAGATTCGAATCAACCAACTCCAATTTTCGTTGTTGACAAACATCGTGAAATAATGGGGATGTCCAATTACTGCGGTTATTTATTTTTGTATCATCGTCGTAGTTTAGGTAAACTTTAATGTTAATTTTTTCGAAATTGGCTGGATAGTTCCCCCTCTTGGTAATATATGTTAACATTCTAATGATACATCTAAGTTAAGCAAACGGTTCGTTAGAGATATTGTAGAGGCAGAATCAGGAGAAATTAGGGGCAGAGGCAGACTATTCGCTAGTTAATGACGGTGAATGTTTAAGGGAAAATTGGATTCGGTCTAAAGACTTTGTGATTCAAATTACATACATAATAATGTAGGTACACATAACCTCAATTGTTGGTAACTGAAAAAGATAACATTCACAGTATGAATGTTATCTTTGTCAGCCAAACTGTAGACATTGTGTAGGTATGTGTAATATAACGCATGTAGATATCTATTTCGGGATAAGCGGTTCCGAGCCATAATTGCGTTCAATTATAGCGAAACTGGCGTATTTAGTCCACCACAAGACATTAATCTCTCCGTGTACCCTTAATCGCCTAACCACGTCGAAATAAAATGTGAGATTATGCTGGATTACTGCGTATAACTCTGCATTTATTCGCCTACACCTCATACAACATACGGATGGATAGGTGAATAGTTGGATAACGGCAATGTACATACAATACCTGCTTAACCACATATCTACATGGAGCGTACGTTAATGGCAAAACTCAACAGTCCTTCAACGGATTTAAATCATTAAATTAAATTCATCATCACTGATTTCCCAGTATTAAATTATTAAAAACGCAAATAGCGTTCAGGAATCATGTCATAAAATTATGATTTCAGTTAGGCGTAAACAACATGATCATTCAGTCAATGGAACAGATTATATTGACATTAATTATAATTTTGTTAATTATATGTGAAGAAGTAAGACAATACTGTATAAAAATAACTGACAAGTGCTATGCAACACGATTAAGTAAGTAGAAGGTTGCGGTAGGATGTAGTATTCCTGATCAAAATTTCTGAAACACTATATGCACCCCCTGTGCTTCAATGTTTATATTTATTTGCCCTATAATTACCCACACCAAACGAAATTTCAGGAAAATGTCATTATTGGGAGCGAATTTGGTACAGCCCAAAATTTATTATCTATCACGGTGAGGTTATTCATTATATCTTATTTAGATTTAGATTTAGATTAGGTCGATAAGTTATCGTCTTCTCGTATGGCAGACATATTTTAAGGGGCTGTTGCTGACGGCTGTCTTTATGATGCAGAAATCTATAACCCCCGTTAAATCTGCTATATGCAGTAGAGGCGTACGTTGATTGAAATGGCGGTTGCTAGTTATTATTTATTACATAATACGTATACATATGTGATACATGGTTCTCGTTTGCAATTCATAGAAAATTATTAGCGTATTCTATAGAGCTTCTGCTTCGCTTTCTTGTTACGCTGCTTTTTCGTTCTGCATCAACGACTCCTAGCGTATAAAAGCCTGCAAGTTTAACCGAACTAGAATTCTAATCCTTCAAAGAGAACGAGAGGATATTTTGACCTTTTGTCATCTTCTTATTAAATTTTTTATACGAGACGTAAGATATTCGCTGTAAATGCATTTGAAGCGGGCTTTGTTTATAAATATTAACTATTATAAAATTTACGGTCGAAAGCGTACATTCAAAGCAGTCTCGGTCGCTTGTTGAATATATTTGGACGATGGACGATGTCGTTAAATTTATAAACTCCGTTTTACGTTAGTTTGACGTAGTTTTACTTTATGGAAGTAATTTAAATAAGTACGTACAACGCGAATAAAATGCATCGTAAAATAAACCGAATGAAAAGTTTATGACAATACCAGGATAAATTTTCGAAGCAATTGCTTCTGCTGCTCGATTTGATGCTTATAATTTTGGCCCATATGCCATAGGGCACTGAAATTAACTCTGAAACTGCACGTGAACTTATTCGGTCAATAAATTAATTTTATTTTTTAATTAACTTACTTTAGGTTGCTGATGAGCAAGAGCTGCGGTTACAAGCGACCACAATCAACACAAATTTTAGTCGTCGTATGTCCCTAGATCTTGAGAGTTTGTTGTGTCTTACTGAATGATGTTTATTTTTCTGGCTCGAGAGTTAAAATTACTTTGTATTTTATTTTAAAAGATGGTTGTTATCTCTGTGAATTGGGGAAAAATCTACATTCATCCAGAATAAGAAAAATATTGGTTTGGTGGTTCTTTGAACATGAGTGAGGGTGGTCAATTATTGCTGTATCTAGATAGAATTATTCCCCTCCATTAGATGTGCCAATTTTTTTTTTTGAATATGTTTAAAAGCCATTTTTCTTTTATCTCATTGATTGGGGTTAACAAATCTTCTTAAGGAGTAGAAAGAAGACTGTTGCAAAGAATGACTGTTGCGAGGCTTTTCTATTGAAATATGTTCCAATGTGGAAGGTTTATTAGCCATTTAGATGTTCCTTCCAAGGAAATGCAATACTCTGTTTGGACATCTTCTACTGATCTATCCATCTAGAGTAATTCTCGAAATAGATTACGATACTTCTTTTATGACATAGTTGACAAACGTATAGGTATTTATATGTACATGATGTGTACATTGAAGAACTGTCACGAATATTTTTGTCATTTATTCTGTCAATTCCAATTTCTAAAGCAACTAAGGTCACACGAGATGTTCTTGAGGAGTCAACTTCAAAAAGTATCACGTTTTGGACACATTTCGAATCGTTTATTCCATATTTCTAGTGCCATTAGACATGATACGCTTTTTGTACATCGTGACACTGTGGAAAACAACCCCTGCACCCCATTTGAATTCAATGATAAGAATTGTGCACGAATCGGTGCTCTTCTTTTGAACTATCCGGAGAACCATAAACGAGGCGCATTGATGCCAATATTAGATCTGGCTCAACGACAAGCGGGTGGATGGTTACCCCTAAGCGCAATGAACAAGGTGGCAGAAATATTAAACTTACCACGTATGAGAGTTTATGAAGTAGCCACATTTTATACGATGTATATGAGAAACCCCGTGGGTGTCTACCACTTGCAAGTATGTACTACGACACCCTGTTGGTTGCGGGGTTCCGACGACATAATGTGTGTCATCAAGGAATCATTGAACATAGGCGTTGGAGGAACAACAAGAGATAAAATGTTTACATTATCAGAAGTCGAATGCCTAGGAGCATGTGTCAATGCTCCTATGGTTCAAATAAACGACGATTATTACGAGGATTTGACCCCAAACGATATGAATGCAATACTGTGTGATTTAAAAAACTGTAAGAGACCGCCCCCAGGACCCAGAAATGGACGTTACGCTTGCGAACCAAAGGGTGGATTAACGTCTTTGACCAGTGAACCACCTGGTCCTGGATTTAAAGTTAGAAAAGATTTGTAAACAATATAATCACTTAAAAACATTTAAACAAATTCAAATTTAGAAAAAAGAACAGCTTTGGAATTTATTGACCATCTAATGCTTTTGTTATTTTGCTGTTCGTGTTCCCATAATCTTTATAAAGCAATATCTTCATATTTTATCACATGGGTTTTTTTGTTTCTCCGAAACTGATTATATTTACTTATATGGTAGGACGACGTTTTTTGCTTTTTCCTCGTTTGTATTGGTCTATTAAAAATGTATTATTGTCACGTGAAGCTAAACGATAGAAGGGTGTTATTGGACATGAATATCTCGGAAAGTGCTCGTTAAAATTACATTAGGAGTACCGCGTCAGAATAGTAAGGGTGTAAGGACGATCTAAAAATGCCTCCGTAACGACTCTGAACTAAATCGCAGGAATAAATGATATACGAATTGGCATTTGATAAAACTGAAGGTACTTAGTTTTTAGTCGTACAATAAAAAAATAAATAAATAAAATGTGTTTTTAGGGTTATAAGATACACCCTTAAATGAGGAAGTAGAAATAGTCTTCAACAATATGAAAGAAAATAAATAAAAGTGAAGGAGGCAACTTAATTATCAATTAATAAATATTTGAGATGTTTCTGTACAATTTTTGGCGCTGGATTTTGAGCTGTTCGGTACGTTATGTAATCGAGATCAAAAGGTACCAACGATGTGTAAAATGAACGCAGAATGTATTGACAGTTGAACAAGATAAAGTGCTTTCCATTTTTCTTAATAATGAAAAACGGCTTAACTTGATCAGTTTGAAAATTTTAAATGTCACGCGCAAATCGTGACACTCTTAATCTTTCGAAAAAGTTTAGCGGAAGCAGAAAGTTAAGTTGCAACGGAAGAATTTGCATTTCAAGATACGGTCCAAGTTTGTAGCCGTAAAAGTTCTGTTTCCGTTGAATGGAGATATTTTCCTGTAGCAGAAGTATTTCCATTTAACGGTTGACGATGACAAATATATGCACGTACAAACTATCTGAACAATAGAAAGTATCCTCAGATAAAGAAGAAATACTTATTTACTGTAAGATACAGATAAGTTCAGTAGATATTTATTGCTTTTATTGACTCTATTGCTAAGAGGCTGAGTTAGATATGACCAGAACAGTTTATATGACGCTTCCTTGGTGAAGTGAATGGTGCGACCTCTTGGAATATGTTGAATATGGGTGTAAAGTGAAACACCAGAGTCATGCACTTTGGATAAGCATCAATGAGGCGCATATTCTTGGGATTCGTGAGGAGATTGAAGGTGATAGCCCCCTTACAATGTGGAAAGTTGTAATATCGTACACAACTGTTCAATGAACTGATTCAGTCTGTCAAAAACTGTGAGGAAGTAGGGTTCCTCGTCCCTTGACAGAAGATGAGAAAGCAAACCATCTTATCAAGTGTAAGAGGCTTTTGGCAAGATGTGGGTATCCAAATTTTATTTACCAATGAACCAATAAAATATTCTAAACCAAATTCCTTATCAATATTTGATTAACTCTCGTAGAAATGTGGCGATATTTGAAGATTTGGAAAATTCATGGTTTAAGACATTTTCAACAGCATTTCCGCTTCTTCCAGTCCCAAGGCAATTTCATTTTCCACGAAATCAACTTATATTGTCAATTAGTTTGGAAAAACAGTCTAATTGGATTTCTCTTTCTGTCCTTCCTTAGTTCATTTTCTAATACGTCTCTAGCAGTGATGAGCAAAATTCGTAACCAAGACCAAGACCAAAATAGTGTCACTTCCACATGACCAATACCAAGACCAAGATCCCAACTCTGTAAGGCCAAGACCTAACTCTGCAAGACCGAGACTTATTTTTGCAAGACCAAGACTCATACAATACTTTTACTAAACTTATTGTTGAAAATAATTAATGAACCCCCTAGAGAATTTAGACAAACTTAAAATTGGTTGATACAAGAGCTAAAACAAGACTCGATTATTTTTGCAAAACCAAGACCAAGCCTTAACTCTGCAAGACCAACACCAAGACTTAAACTAATAATGCAAGACCAATACAAAGACCAAGATAACTATGGTCTTGGTCTTGATATTGGTCTCGCTCATCACTAGTTTCTAGTGACATCTTTACGTCTCTGTCTATTCTTAAACATAAATAAATCGTCGTGGAAAGTTTTGTTAGTTTTCACTGAAAGCTTTTTTAAACGGTCTATATAAAAGCGAGCGTGAAGGGCTGGTGTGGTAGAGTTTGTAGAGGAAATCGGGTCAGTTGTTTGGTCTCCAGTTACGTCCCTTTTCATGTAAATTTTTCGTGAATTGTCTGGTAGGTGGAAAAGTTTTTAAAAAGCGGGAGTTTGAGTTGGAGATCGTGCGAGAACAAGGCACGTGATGTCGCGTGAATAAAGGGCCATTAGAGACAGATTGCAAACAAGAAAGGAAGTTGCAGGCGCGCCGATGGTGTACTTCCGCCTCGCTACGTGTCCCTACCCTTAAGTATTCGCGATTTATCAACACCTCTACCCTACTGTTGCTGCCATTCCAATGATCATCGTTTGTTTTAAACACGCCACAGTAACTTGTTCTTTAAAATAACGTGCCATTCATTCCATCCATTCTGTTTGCCATAAATAATAATACAGAGAAACGAAGGTGCAAAATGATTGCAATAATTTTAAATCGAATGCGGAACAGAGCTGAAAAGTGTCAACAGTTTGTTTTGAAGAGACGACATTTATGCACGTACCTACCTACAGGTGATAACAGTTGAAAGCAACGAGACAAATACGAGACCTTTTAGGTGAAAAGTGTTTCAGCAGACAACTACAATTTTCGCGAGCTTGCTGGAAAATCCGAGTGGATGTTAAAACAAAAAAAAAAAGAAAACCGTGGCCAACATCACCACTTTACGTTCGTAAACCTAGTCGTACAACATTGGGAACAACGAGCAATTTGTTCAGAGAGAGCTTCGTTGATGCAGCAGCACGGTAATGGAAGCTTATGTTGTTGGAATGTATGTGTATGTAAGTTGATAGCTGTTTTTAAGCTGAGCGTTACAACCGCCGTGACTACTCATCATGTTAGAAGGAAACAACGTTGGTACTATTTTACATTAACCTCATACTTTTCCGGGGATCGTATTAAGAATTAGTTTTAAATAAATATAAACAACAGATATTGAATAAAGTATGTTTAAATATTTCAGAAGACATTTTGCATCAAACTTATTTACCAAAAATAATATATGTTCATAAGTAACTTGGTTTGGTATTACGTAAAACACTTGTAGTCTCACAACGTATTTTACGTTTCGACCTAGTCTCCTCAAAGTTGAATGTACACTTGGCCCAGTTTTGCTGTTTTGGAAATTGGCTTCTTCGAGGATTTCAGTATACTCATTTACTTCCTTCAGAACTTTCAATATAGTAATTTACTTTCTCCACAACTTTTAATATACTCAGTTACTTCCTCCACAACTTTCAATATACTCAGTTACTTCTTCCACAACAGTCAATATACCTACCCATTTAAAATTTTCGCCTTGTGAGAAAAGTTTTGGGCTTTGAAAATAGATGGTAGTTTAATAGGATGGATGAGGAAATTGTTATGAATGCCTCAATGGGTTGTCGTGGTTGAACACCCTTTGAGGCATTCCTGAGTTTTTCTGAGATATTGATGCCTGTATTCGTTCTAAAAGAGAAGCACATATTCTCCTAAAATGGTTTTTCCTTTTTATCAAAGTAGTAAAAAAAATTACGCCATTTTACGCCATTACCTTTCCAGCGGAAGGAACATATAATTGCCCCATTTCTTGGAGCATGAGTTATGATTTTACGTTTTGTCTGTTTCTATAAAAAGGTTCTACTGGATTACTCTTAAATATTTCTAAATTTCCGTTGGATGCTCGTAAATTTATTTACCAAACAGGAAGAGCATTGTGAATCAACCAACCTAGGTAAAACCCTTCCATGGATTTCTCTCACTTACTTCCCTTCCAGAAAAAATGTATTTAAACACCCCACGAACTCTAATTCTATTATTGAAACGTTATATTATTTTAATATTGTCACAGTACGGTTTTATGCTACAGAAATTGGATTAAGTGAAAAGCAAAAGGATGTAATGAACTTTTTTCTTAAATAAATCGTTAGGTATTGATTGAAATACACGAAAGGCCTAAGGTTGAAAGTTTGTTATATTATTTTTATGTATAAAATGGTTCTTTTATTGGCTTGATAGAAACAATTTATTTCAGTAACAACAAAAACTTGAACGGTAATTGCTGGTTTGCGATCCGAGCTTAAATAAGTAATCTGTTAAATTACAACGGAAGTGGTTAATTGTTACGTGGAATTCGTAAAGGGAAGTATTGGCGTCGCGGCCGCCGCGAAGCGTCTCGGCGCGCCGATTACATTGTAAACATACATATTTTTAGATTATTATTTATTTAATATCTATTTTGCCACTTTATACATAACCTAATCCAGGTTACCTTTTGCCCTATTTACTTCATATCACAGAAAGGGTCATGTCATCTTTTATCTATTTGTCTTTGTTGTCTTATACTACGCCTCTTGCTCTTATGTTTTTTAAGTTAGTTACTTTTTTCTGGGGTATTTTTATTTTTAAAGTTCTTTGAAAAACCTTAACTGATTTATGTAATAGAAATGAAATTTGGTTTGTAGGTGTATTGCCTTTTTTATGTTCGTCATTGCCCGAGTCTTACACGACAAAGAATTAGATAGGTAATCCAGAAAATTGGAAAATTATGGTTTAACTGAAAGTACCTTTTTAATGGGATTTGAGTAATTGTTTCTTTTCTTGCTTTGTTCTTTATGTTTCTGGAATACGTTTCAGAAATTACAAAGTAAAGTCACACATACATTTACTAAAATTTGAATAGGACAACGTCTATCACCTCTTAAATAATATCTACTGGTTAAAGTTTTGGTATTCTCACTTGGATCATAAATTAATTTATTTGTGCAAATCGTTTTTGTTATTGGAATACTTCTTAACCCATCTTTCGATAAATTCTTTCTTGCGGATTTCCCTTCTTTTAAAATATTCAGGATATTCCTCTTTTTCTAAGGGATGCCAATAATCAAGAACCCAGTCGGGTGGTTCGACTATTCTTTCGTAAGCAACTCCTCCAGGTGAACATGGAAACTGTCTTGGTATCGGATGAGCATTGTAGAACAACTGCTCTTCGCTTTTCTTTAATAAAATTGCCCCCTGGGCTAAGTCGAGATTTTTGTTCTTGTCGAAGCAATTTCTGATGTGCGTACTAAGGTAGCGAAACATGGCCCTTTCAGAATTTTTACACTCTAAATTGCGTACTGCTTTCTTGTAGAATTTGCATACATTTCTGGCATGAGTGGGATATTTGACGAAATCGTACAATGATTTAGCAACGCACTGTAACTCAGGTGTTATCGCTTTCTGCATTTTAGACCAAGTTGAAATAAATTAATTAAATATGACAGTTTGGATATATAAAATGTTGGATCTAGCAGCTGTAGCTCCAAAAGGGTGAACGGGATGAAATCACGCGGTATTACGAATTTTTGTTGAAATCAAAAATTCAGTTGTATTTATGTATCTATTGTTTCATATGAATGAGTGATCTTTAATTTCATGTAAGATTTTTGAAATATGAAATAATTTTGAGTGGGTAAAATCTAAAATGCGTCGCAACGCTGGCAATATGACGACGGTCGCCATCAAATTAAAGTCGTAAATTTCGAGTTGGTTTTATTTCTCATCTCTACCTTGTGCGAAAGATTCCGGGGGTGCGTTGCAGCGCGTCTCAAACAAAGCATCGCTGCTACTGTGTTACTGTTATCGTTTTTACCACCCTCCCTAACTCTAGGTACATCCTTCACAGGAGCATAGAGACGCGGCGCCCGCTAATAAATTGTAGCTACGTAGATGTAATATGCCACGGCAGGAATTCGTTATTACTGTCGTTTTAGTTAAGCATCTATTAGTCTCTCTGCTTTAACTAGGTTGGTTGGTACACCTGTCGAGACATCAATTCGTGACAAATGTTTAATCGTTACGAAAATTTCATATAGTATCACGATCAGTCATTGAATAGAAATTTTGTACTATAAAAATTAAATTCTCAATATAGAATAAAAAAAAAGTTAGAACTATATTTTTAAATAAATTGTACAGAAGTGTACTTATGCCAATTTTTGTCAGACGATTGTTTTAATTTAATTTCGTTGGTATGAGAAAAATATGTAGTATAGGTAATTTTTCTAAAATTTTCTTTATTAAAATTACTACGATTTTTCTCTTCATGCATAGAATGTAGACAACTAGAATCAAAAGTTCTCAAATTACTTAGATATCAGTGGATGTCATCCTTTGCGGTTTTTATTAACAATTTTTTTATATATTTTATTGATTAAATATTTTATCCTACGATTTTCGTGATATATCTATGAAATTATTTCAAAAAGATTTTAATTCAGGTAATTGTCAGGTATCAACGTATTTAATAGTTTTTATTTCGTCTGAAGGGGTTGTAAATAAATAAAAGTTTTCAGAAATCAAGGTTGAATGCGATATTAAAAAAAAAAAAAAAGAAATAATTAAGCAGTTTATAATTTAGTCATTTGTAGAAACTTAAATATTATTTACAAGATTCACTTCGTGAAAGCTCCAATTTTGACTTTTGTGTTACGCGAAATTATATTCCTAAGCAATTAAAAATTTAATAAGTAACTCTTTTGGACGAACATTTTCTAAATGCTTGAACTTTTAAAATTCGTGACCCATTTCCGGAAGCTGCGTCACATATTTTACGACGTTACCATCTTCCTTGAAGCTCTTTCAGTAAAATTACTTTTTAATTGCTTTATTTGTACCGTTACAAATCTGCGCTTTCGCTAATTGAGAAGGCGCTGCTATAAACATTGACATTGACGTCATGATTTCTGTTTCTTTTTGTCCGTTTTCAATTTTCCTTTCAAGTACCAGATATTAAATTGAGACGAAAGAGCTGTGCAGGTACATACTTAGATAACGTAGGCAATATTTCATTACAGTTTTCTGAGCAACTTTGAGCTAAAAGCTTTTCGCGTTTCTGAAACTGCTGTTTTCGGCTTTTATCTAGGTAAGAACTTGCTGATATGTTCAAATGTTGATGAAATATTTTGAGCGATATAATGTCAGCAAGTAACTGTTGTAATTCATCTAAATAAATGACGTTTTATTAATTTTGCCCTTCAACAAAAGGAATGGACTTTAATATTGATACGTTTCACCTGCTGTACGAGGGAAAACGTAAGAATGAAGCTTCTGAAACGGAGTTTAGCGACGCGTCTGTAGGGTATTCGTTGGCGAAGTTGGAAACATTTTTCATTTCTTAAAAGCAATTTTCAATAGACGACCTATTTCGATTCAACAATGAAATGTTCGTACTTACACCTCCCTCTTCGCGCGCGCGTTCTATGAAAGGAAAAGGTTCCGATGATTGTACATGTGTGTGTGTGTATGTGGGCCGTCGAAGTGTCCTTTTTTTTTTAGGTCATACGATGAAAGACGCTCTATATCTTTATTATGTGACATGCGGCCTTTGAATGCCGTCGGTAGATACCTTTACAATATGAAAATAAAAACCGCCATCCTGAGCGGCAGAAGGGTTTCCATTGTTTGAGATGTTTTTTTTGTCAACCTCGCATTCCTAAAGTCGCAACTTCTTTCTAAATCTATGTACGATATAATATAGGCAACCCATCAACCGTATACAAGACAAATATGGAAATGTCAAAATTAGCGACGTTTAATTACAAATTCTGATATCTCGTTCTGGATGTCGAAAATAGGCGCGTTAGTTGGTTTGACTCATAACTTAGACGATTTAATTTTCGGCAAATTCTAGATTATTACAAGATTTTCCTTTTTTTAGCCGTTACACTTGACTTCATTGAAAACGATGTACATAACCTACAATTATCGTAATTTCTACTGGATTCAGCCCAGTTTACTGTTGTTAACTTCTTATGCTACTTTACGTACATTGAATTTATTGTTTATTGTCAGTTGCTCAATGTTAAAATTTTCATTCTGATCAAATGAAATTTTGCATTTATCTTTGATTGCTTGTTTAACTGTTGAATTTGCACAGTTGTATGTAGTGAATGTTTTTCGTTTTTTGTTTGCTGTTAACAAGCACCAATTGCATTTCGGTTTTTGTCTAAAAACGTCAGCGTTAATAAAAGCGTGCTACGCTACAAATGACGTGAATCGAGTGATTGTATTGGTTTTATTGTCAGGTAGGTATGTTGCGAGATTGTTACTAAAGTCGATCTCGTTCTCATTAAAAGAGAGGAAATAAACCTTGTATATATCGTCAAAGACGGATATTTTTCATCAGCGGCAATAACTCCGTGCAATCTCGTTACCGAGAAGTTTACTTTCCCGGAAACTTTTTAGTTTTGTTCGGTGTGCTTCGACGATCAGCAAAGCTAAAAAGAATTTTTACTTGCTGCAACCTTCCTACGTATTCCTGTGTGTAAATGCCAGTCAAGAAATAAAGTATTAACGCATGTAAACCTTTTAATCTTCTGAAAGGGGTATGTTACCTATTTGATGAAAATCTACACTTTCGGTTTTGTTTCTCCACAATCTAATTCATTTTTTAAAAGTCTGGGCTATTCTAGATCACTTTCGAATCATTCTGAAAAAATATGGACCATTTTGGATTATTTTCGAACATTCTAAATCATTCTCGAAAATTTGAAACCATTCTGGAAGAATCTGGAACATTCCAGGCCATTGTCTAACATTTCGTTTCCTTGTCATAATATGTAGAACGTTTTAGATCATTCTCGATTCTAGACCATTATCCAACAGTTCAGTTATGAACCATATGTAGGTAATACTTTAGGTCTTTAGTCTCAGATCAATTCTTGAACGCAGTTTTGATCCCGTTAAGGATTGAAGCATTCAAATATAGTGTAGGGTGTACAAAATTGCTTATTTCTAGACCTAGACGTTTCGGTTTTGTATTAATATTCGAAATTTAGAAACCTTGCTTCACCCTTTAAAGTTTTCTAAAAAGCGCTTTGTGTTGATTTCTCTGTGGAAAATTGTAAGATTGGAGAAAGCTCTTAGTATTGGTTATTATTAAACTTTTAATTTCTTTTTCACTGTGTGTGCTGATGTATCAGTCAGTGATTATTTGTCAACATATTTTTAAGAATATTTTTGCAATTTTAGAGGACAAATAGGTTTATTCATCCATGTATAATGCCCCCAGTGTATGTCCACTTAGAGTGCTGCTAGTTTTAAGAAAGGGTTATTGGAGCAAGCAAACGTCCTAGAAAACAACATTCCGGAAACTTCGGGACAAGTCCGGCTAAGAAATTTGCATAAAGTTCTGCCAGAATCTCTTTTCAGCGCTATGATTAATGTAACGTCGACCGAGAAAACAACGTACACATCCATATACCATATACATATAAGCAAATGGATGACAGTAGAGGGTCGTTGGGAACTTTAATGGAATATCTCGTGAAATTAGTAGATCCAACTTGCTCGCTCCCCTGTCTTCCTTCCGTTTGGTAATGTTCGGTCTACGCTCTCTTCCTCATATAAATTCCTAGACAATTTCTCTACATCATAATTTAAAAAAGATAATATAAACAATCAGTTACAAATTATAATTTGTTGGGATGATCTAATAATAAGTCTTAGCTTTAGTTTTATTAGATTCCCCTTGTGTTTATTTCTAATTTGGTTTATTAAGACATTAAAAGTTACTGAACACTAATACTAAAAATCCCCTTATCTCCTGAAGGACACGTTGATTGCTTTTATTTGGGTGTACCTATAAGAAAGATTTTCTTTTTTTATCAAACTATTGGTCATTCCAAAATTAAATTTTTGACATTTAGCGGACTCACGTAACCCAACTACCCCTCGTTTCACGGGGTAAGTGGTTTCTTTAGGGTAAGTTCGTTTAGTTTCAATTATTTCCATCGCCACAATCTAAGTCTTCTATTAATAGGGATTGATAAATATACATAAGTAGGCAATATCTGTATAGACATAAATCTGCAGTAAAAATTATGCAGTTGATACAAAGCCAAGTATTTAATAAACCGGAATTCCAATCGTAAGCTCAGGAATTCACATTTGAATTCAATTAGTCGGTTGTTTTATGCGAGTCCCAATTTCGGTTTGGCAACCGGGGGCACGACGGCCAATTTCGTTTCATTAGATAGTAGGTAGGTACTAAGAATGTAATGTTGTGCTCCGTCGCTAGAATTGCGCTTGTTGCGAATATTTTGGCCTATTTTCCAGTCACTTCTCCACTGGCAAATTGCATGCTCGATAAGCTCAACAAGCAGTTGCTTGCGCTTTGCTCATGTCGCTTTAGGGTCGACCGAAAATTCCACACGTGTAAAGGCAAAACGTGAATAGAAAGCAACGTCTAAATCTAAACCATAATCCAACAACAGCCGCTCTACGACTTGTTTTTCGGGTCAAGAAAATCTGCCAAGTGTGAACATACATACATTTTCGCATGTGCACGTATGTTTGCGAGTATTTGCGTACCTATTGTGAATGTCTAGTCGAGATGGGGCCAACATTTGATTTAAAAGGCCTTCAGCTACCTAACACAAGGTGGAAACAATCACACCAATTCTTTTATAGTTGAACAATGATAGTTAAACATTTTATTTCCTCATTATTTAAAAAAATATTGTATATTAAGACTAAGATTAAATAATTTCATTCAGGCTAATATTTTCGGATTGTTGTCACTACAACAACCATTCCTAGACGTAGTTTAGCCACAGTAAGGTAATGCAGGATGATAAACTGACCTAACCTAATTCTACTACCCCTTTTTCCTGACTGATGGTTTTCAGGCTGGTTAACACATTGTCGTTTTATTCTCTTTGACGTTTCGACAGTTTCAGACAATTTTCTGAAGACGAGAGCGATACGACTCTCGAAACGTAAAATGAAATGACAACGTGATAACCAGCTCGGAAACCGACAGCCAGGAATATGGGGATGCTAGGGGTAGGTTACGTTATTTTTTCACCCTGAATTTTCTTTCTGGAACTAGATTAGGTTGGGTTTATGATAAAAACTTAAACCATCCTAACTGAAGGTGGTGCATATCTTAATACTACGTTAGGTTAGGATAGTTTATGTTTCGCTTTTACCAACAGCTGCAAATAATTTTAAGAATATTTTATTCCTGATTGAAATCTTTCAAATGCCTAATTTAACTAAGAAGCATTCATAAAATACGTTCGTAAATATGGGGGATGGAGGAGTATTGCTTAGCGTGACTAGAAATTAAAAAGGGCAAGGGAAGAGTCTAAGGAAATTTTATTTTAATTTTTTTCTTAAAACTTTTTTGAATGCTGCCTTTAATCACACGCAATCGTTTATAGGGGGCTTAATATTTGTTAGGGGGGCTCGCTGAAAGTTTGACTTAGCGTGACCAAGTGGGAGGGAGGGGTCTAAAATGGTAAAATTTTGAGTGATGTTTTTTATGGATGGTCCCTATTTTATAAACAAGGATTAAGAATTCATAAATCGTTCATGGAATATTGTTGATTTAAGAATATTGCCTTTTCAGTATAGATTCGATTTCTCAGAGCTTTTTTGGGAAAATATCGTTAGTAAACTCAGCCAATTTATCATTCAGAAACAATACCTATTGAACTACAAATACTACAATTCTACGTACCTACATATGTTTGTGGGGAAATTTGGATAATACGATTGTATATAGTAAATAATGCACACACGTTTGAATAATATTCAACTCGCTATTGTGTAAAATCAGTGTATTAGAGTGGCGCTTCGCGTCGCGTCGTAACTCTTTAACAGTAATCGTAATGACGATAATGGCGCCGACGCAGAGGCCTCTCAGTTATTCGAAATTTATGCGGAATCAGATGGAACTGTCTGGCATCGTTAATTCAAATTTACATTTAAAATTGAATTTGAATTCTGTTTTGATCAAATCAACGGAGAGTGGATTTATCCAAACTGTCGAAGCAGAAGTTTTCCGGATAGCATCAGCATAGAAATAGATTCTGCTTCGATTCAATTGTCAAGAAAAATTCTAAAAGAGTTTTACTACGTCAGTTTGTCAGCAATCAACGTGCCAAAAGAAATTGTTCTAATGATAAGAAAAAACATAGGAAATAGATATAAATCGTCTATGATGTAGTTCTATTCCAAAGAATTCAGTTACTTGAAAAGAAATCCTCTTTTCGATTACGTTCCTTGAGATGAACAATTTGAGTCTTCGGCTTAGGTAACAATTCACACGAAGTCCGAGGTACCTATGCTATTTTTTGTCATATACCTACCAGTTTTTGACATGGTTTGCGGAAAACAAAAGCTCATGCGTGTTAATATTTCCCTTATCGGTTTTCTGGTTATCCATTCCAATTAAAAGTGGTCATGAATGTTGATTAAATAGTTTAATTATTGGTTTAAATTGTCAAAAAATACTTTTTATCGAGAAAATGAATTTTAAATTTTTTGATTTTTTTCGTTACTAGCGTCCGGAGTTTTATATTATTAGTCTTTAATTTTGATAAAATGTTAAGCAAATACGGATTTTTTTAAAATAATATCTACACCTATTTTTAGAAGCAATATATGGATATTTTACAATCAATAAAGGTTAATTTTTGTCAATCATATGTAATAATTGATGAAAATTACTTTATGAAATTTTGAAAAATGATTCCTTCTTCTGAAGATATCCTTATAGGACGAAACAATTTTGTTAAGAATATTTAACTAAACATAAAGTCAAAGTTCCAAAAAGTGTGTTATTATTTTTATATTATAAATTTTTGATATTGTAAGGTTATCAATATTATTAGTTATTAGCATGACAATGGCGGAAACTAATGGCCGAAACTTTGCACAACACTTTATTTCATCAATTTGTTGGTTATTGGCAAGATTAACTTTTATTCATTATACAATATCTTCGGAAAGATCAATCCTTTGAATCATTTGTTGCTTTTTCGAAAATTAACACTTCTTTTTCTGAATTTCTTCTACTTTCAATCTACTGACAAATCGTCTAATTTTGTATTAATCATAATCAATGAATTAAAAAAAATCAGCCTTATACAGCTAAAATGTATCAAACTCTGATTTTTGATTTGCTTTGTATATTATCAACTAGACGTAAATACCCAACCGATTATAAATTCGTAAACAGAATGAATTCAAAAGAGAAAGCTTTTATTTTTAATCTATAATGCAAAGTATAACAAAGAGAGAGAGAGAGAGAGAGAGAGAGAGACAAAAATGGACTTTTTTAACGACACACTTCCTCCATTAGACATTTTAAAAAATATACTTAACTCTCATAAATGATGCACGAACTTTTTCTTTCCAGACTACGTAAATAATTAAATAAAGCAGACACAGCTCATAGTTCCAGTTGATGAATATAAATAATTTAACATACCACCTTAGCACTTTTAAGGAGTGTGTGGGTGTTTAACCTTTAACTACTGATCAGATTTCTTCAAAAACTCTTTCTTCTGTTAAGTATCAGATTATTTATTAAGCGTTAGGTAATTTTGTTTTTTATTTCTCTTTGACAGGATTCTGTAGAAATCTTTATGAAAGCTTTTTAATTTCCGTTTTGTGTGGAGTAAACCTGGTCATCGTCCTCTTTTATTTTTCTATTTATTTTTCTTTCAGCAGTCTGATTTTGGTTGTATTCCATTAAAATTGAAAAAATCCAACAGTAAAATGTTTTGGTTTCTTAGACCTGGAAAACCTTTGTTAGTTGTTAGGTTTTGTCGATTTTTCTTTCTCTTACTCTGTTATGGTTCATACTATCAGTTAAGTAGGTGATTCCCCTGGTATTTTTGAAAATTCTTGTAAGAAAGTTTTTCACTTCTTTCTTAATATAGTTATTTTTCCTATAACTTTCTTTTTGGCGAAACAAAAAGTTTGAGATGAAGGAAAATAATTTCTGTCATTATTCGATAGCAAGTCAATGTAAACGTGGGCCTTTGTACCGATAGAAGTGGTTTGAAAAGAAAAAGAACGGGGAGCCACATTTCGAAATGGAGACCGTAAACGTTTTTCGTCCTTTTTTCGCTACGATGCACAAGGAAGTCGAGTCGAGTTATACGTGAAATGAATGTCCTTTAAACATATCCGTGTCTGAACCGTGGCAGCTTTACGTGATATGTATTTGAAAGCTCCCGACAGGCAAAGGAAAGCACGGCGATGTAGACACAGGACGAAAAGAAACGTCTTAGAGGGTGGTCGACGTCGCTATCGCCATCGCTATTGCAATCGCGGCAACTTCAACTAAAACAATGTATTGTTCTTGTTTACGACTTTATTTGACCTGGATCTCAAAGTGATTTCTTTTTCGTTACTTTCCGAATGTCGCCGTGTCATCTCCACAGAACGACTCAACTAATAAATACCTAGCGTTTTTAGGACGATTACTCCTTGTTTCTGTTTTATATCCCAACTATTCCTATCTATGAAACTTTAGACTATGCCCTGAATTTAGGTACTAAAAGTTCCAACAGATCCCTATTTTATTGAAGCGAAGCTTTTACAGGCGCGCGAACTGTGACCAATTTTTGATGTTGAGTCTTCACTCGTTTGAAGCTAGAATCTAAACTTTAGAACAAAAATAATAATTCTTCAATTGTAGATCCTCATACAGACCATTCAGAAGAGTATTATTGTTTATTTAGTATTTAAGTTTTTGTAAAATGTATTTTGAGCTCTTTATTTTCCATTTATTGATGTAGCAATTTTTTATCGTTAACGTTAATCAATCAATTTATTTAATTAAAAGGTTCATTGAGTGCATTTTCAGCAAAATTTCACAATACCTTATTTTTAATAATTCGTTCAATTAGTTATTTTGTTGAATTCTCATGTTTCAACAATAATCAAATTGACATGCAAGAGCGAATTCCAACGAAACAATAACAAAAAACCGACCCATGTGTAAGTTGGTTAATGCAAAGCAAAATGGTCTCTGAATATTTCAAAATAACTACCACTATTTGCATTTTCAATTTTTACCAGTCGAACAAGCAAGTCACAAAATAACCGAATTGATATTTCGTGCATGTCAATAGTCTTTATGCGCATTGTTAAGATAAATATTGTCCATTATTGAATTTTATTTTCCAATAAAAAAAAAACGAAATTGGAGAGTTTGTGTATTTGAGGAGCTCTATTCGATTAGCAATGGAAAAAATGATGGAGAAATCAAACCAAAACCAAGAAAATTAAAAATGTATAAGGTTTTGCAAAATTTCAGTCTGATTTATGTGTTTTTGGATAAAAGTGAAATGGTCTCGTCCAACTGTTAAAATGTTCAATTCCTTCCTACTGCCCGGAATGTTATGGTTCAATTAGAATTTGTAATTAAAAATCGCCAATTTTCACATTTCCAAATAAAAATTAACAGTGTTAACGACTACATATCTAGATTTCAAACCTAAAATGTTGATTACGTATTCTTGGGATGACATGAGAAGTTGAAATGTTATCATCTAAGAATTATGTATGGGTTACGGTATGAAACGGTTGCTCTGATGCCATAAGTTTAAAGAAGCGTGTATCAATGGTTGTCTGATGTTTGGATTTAGTCTCCTTTTCGCTTTTGATTAAATTTGTCAGTGCCAAAGGGGAGTGAGTTTTTTCGTTTGTTATTTCGAATTTCGGTTAGGATCCTTTTGATGAGGTGTTCTGTTTGTTTGAGCATTAAGGAGCATTCGAAATCCCTTTGCGAACATGCAAATGAAAAGAGCTGTCAAGAGAAAGAAGAGAAGGATAACGTCGATTGTGGAACTGATTTCGAAAATATTGAGCTGATGCAATATAGCGCTCTCGGGCTTACGGCTGTCGCCCGCCCGTCGACAGCCCACATTGCGGTAAATAATTTGCGCGTAAATATCAGAACTAACATAACAGATTTTGCCTTTTGTGATTGGCAGTTCGGCAAAAGGATCGCGAATTCGGAGATGTGCCCGAAATTAGACAGATTTGTTTGTCTCTTTTCTTTCTCTTCTTTTCTCATGTTCGTTTTTTTTTTCTTTTTTATTTGCGCGCGTGATAGACTCTTCTCATTGAAAAATGTGCTCCGTTATCTGACGTGGCAGACTGGATTTTTCCTTTCAATTTCGATCGACGAGCGCGAGGTAGAAATACGGGGAAGTGGTACGCAACAAATACTTCGTATATAAGACGAAGCAAGGCCAACGATTTCATGAAAATTGGAAATCATATTGAATTTCAGTTCGAGACGTAGGTAGAGGTAGGTATCTCTAATAAATATATGTAATTCTTCTTAAACTCGAAATTGCTTTTACGATACATGTAAAAAAATATGGTAGACAAATTTCTTCAGGCCTTGTAATTGTAAATTATAGTTGATTATTAACTTTTACAATCACTAGAAATTTGTTTAACTAAGTAAAGATTCTTTATCTAGTGATTGTGTTGAAATCCTCTTTTGCAGCTTTTGGACGTTAAGAAGGTAAATGTTTAAAATTTCTTTAGACGTTTCGCCACTTTTATCACCGCTTCTTCATCAATTAATTTCACCTCCTGGCGAAATTTCCAATGACATTTTAAATACCTTTCTTTGAATTTATGTCCAAAATTTCGTTGATTCTGTTTAAGTCGTGCAGCTATGTAGGAGAGTTCGTATCTATTATCTAGTATTGTTCAGAAGGGTGAGAAAAGGGGAAATAGTAGCTAATAATTCGTGTCGTAAAAAGGATGAAATAGAGCAAGTAATTGCCAAAGGATTCTGATAAGCGGAAGGCAGTCGGAGGATCTTTTTCATTCTTTGCTACGGAAAGCTTATTGTTTCATGGTTGGTACTAATGAGAAACTGCTTTGTATTTTCCTTTTTAATGGCTCGTCGATACAGAACCCACTCGTTGCTATTCGAGATAAGATATCTTTCATTGGTAAAAATGTAGTTCACTCTTTCTCATTTAGAGATAGGCTATTTGCAAGAATAAAAGGAAAGTGTAGTGCGAGAAACGTGATGAAGGAAATTGCATAAAGCTATAGGAAAAATATTTCTACAAAATTAATTGATTAGGTACTAAAAAGTTAACAACCTTTGAAATCTAAAATTCTAAAAATAAAATGATTTCTTTGGTTAAGATTTTATTCCAATGCTTAAATGTGATTATTGACAAACTCATAGAACAAAACTTTACTCAATTTAAGTACAAAATGCTAATAATGAAATGATTTTCTGATTCTGATTCTGTACTTGGATCAGACTCCTCTCCTCCTCTTGTGACCTTACTCAATTTGAGCCCAAAATGTTAATCTAGTACTTGGATTTGACTCTACTCCTCTTCTTAAATCTAAATAGGAATCTAACTCACTTTAATTTCAAAAATGCTAACAGTAAAATTATTTTTTGGTTCTGATTTTGATTTAATACTTTTGATGTGATTTTGCTTGGTTTCTTACATCAAGATAATTAAATCTGAATACACAATGGACCTAAATGTACGTAGGTAATAAAAACATGAATCACCATTGCAATTATGCTTTTTAAGTAAGAAATTTCACAACAACTTCTAAAATTCACTGCGAATGTTATACCAAAATGTGTATTTTGTTTTTTATAATCATCAAATATGCATTAAGTAACAGCTGCAATGGAAACGTAGAAATGAGGCCACAAGTGGGACACGTTAATGAGTACCACGATTATCTCGAGCTTCTAACAAAGATATAGAAGTCATTAGGAGAAGTATTTAGTTTTTAACACTCGTATGCCCTTGCAGTTGCTACTAAATATCAATAGAAGCAAAACTTTTCATAATGTATGAATCTGTTGTAAATATCCGTATGATACATACCTACATTTTTATGTTTTATTAATGAACGAATTATTTTCCCATTCTATAAACCTTTTTTGGAAAATTGAATAACATTCTAGAACGTACCATACCCGAAACATTTCTCCATCTTCAGGAATATTTCCGAAATTTTTTGAGATCCCATAATATTCTGGAACATTATAGAACATAATCGAGAATTGTATATATAAATTTTTGAAAATTCAATAACATTCTGGATATGTATACGTAGAAATAATAAACTTTTTTAAGTATCGGAAAGCACCTATATTACCAATTTAACTACCTTAATTGGTTTCTATTTTAAGTAAAAATAATTGGAAATTATCGATTTTTCTTTGATGTTGTTGTAGTGAATGCGTGGGGCTTGGAAGCATTTTGAACACTTAATTAAGAACGAAAGAGTATTAGGTGGGTAGGTACCTCATAATAAGAAGAGGGTTGAGAAATGTATTTCGTTTTCGTGTAAGTTAACACTGTTGGAATCTTCGTAGTATAGGGAATGAAACGAGGCAAACGTTTGTACCTTTTAAGAAGCTTAAACTTTGTAAGGAATTCGAGTCGTATCTTAGATGAGAAAAGGGGATTTACAATCAGCAGCGCACAAAGTACTTTACGGTATTTTTTTAGGGACGTATTATTTTACCTTGTTCTTGTAACTACTTTCTTTTGAATAGAATGAGGATATTCAGGGTAGGAAGACGCATTTAAATTTAATTAGGGGTACTTAGATTCTCGTATATTTTTATGGGCGATATTTATGTAGATGTTTATAGAACATGGTAACAGTAAGGGATACAAAAAAAAATAGATTTCTGTTTTTGAAACAATGTTTTCAAAAAATTGATGTCGCTTCGAGTTTGGCAGAAAACGGTAAAAAAAAAATTTTGTATGGACAGAGAATCGACCTATTTCCTTTATTTGCTTCCGAATGTTGAGCAAATAAATTAGACGGGAAGAAAAGAAACACAACTGTCAGTAGCTTGTTATATTTATGGGAATCGACCCAATTAGATCCTTTGCTTGTTTGTAAAACAGTGTCCTCTCCCTTCAGAACTACCCTTTATGTCTTCCATTTTCATCGCGGTTTCCCTTAAAATTAAACGTACGTAACTGTTGGAAGTATGTAATACTTAGGTCTTTCTCTACAACCCCATTTTCTTTGTTAGAGTTTAATTGTTTTTTTTTTGGGGTGTAGTTGTAATTTGTGGTTTTAACCATGAAAGGAAATGATCGTTATGTTGATTTGCTTCCTTCTGGTAATAGGGTTAAAAATTTCATTAGATAAGCATGAGAAAGGCAAAATAATTAGGTATGTAGAAACATATTTTCCTGAAAATGGAAAATTGATTTTTAATCCATCCCTAATTGTCATATCATTGTAGTTTACACTCACATACTTTAAACTCTCTCAAATGCAGAAGAGAGAGAAAGTGAGGTTATGAAATGTAAGACTGTATGAGGGTCCATTAGTAGTAATTGTAATTATTGAAGTCTAAATAAAAGGATTCGCGTTTATTAAATGAAAACAAAGGCGACTCGTGGTAGAAACATTAAAAATTAATTCGGTGTAGCGAGGAAAACCGCCGATGATGGTGGTGCCGCGAACAGCTACTACAATTTGAGTTCGTTACTAAATGATGACTGTGATTGTGTCGAACAGTAACTTTATGAAGTTTCACGACTGCAGTTGGAACGTTTTAATTAAAATATACACGTATATTTATGGAACTATGGTCTTTGGCATCAGCAATGGAATTTCTATTTGTAGAAATGTCGGACGATTTTTGATTTATCGGTAATGCGTCTGGCCAGGAAACTTTTACCATTAAGTATTCATTGTTTTTTGGAATTATCGTACTAGCGCAAATTGGCATTAATTTATATTCTGATTTTTAGTTTCTAAATTATAAAGCTCATTTGACAGTGACACATGTTAAACAAGTCTTTTTCCATTAATAATCACTTAATTATTTACAGAAAACAAAAAGAACAGTTTGGTTTTGATTAGTTGTGTTATTTAAAAGCTAATTTACTTTGCTTCTGCATTAGATGAGACGGTTGAATTATTGTTTCAGATTTTAGCAATTGTGTGCCAACAGCGCTGTCAGATTTTATGTAGTGTTCTGTTTGAAAATAGAACTGGTGTGCAGCTACATTCGCGTTGTTTTTCGCCTAGAGAAATGTAAGGGATTAAAAGAGAAGTAAAACAATTAACGTAATGAAATCGTGGTAGCAAAAGAATCAGACAACGCAATGCTACGCGACGTTTGCTTTGCTCTTAATTGAAACATGTAAAACTTCACGTTACGTTGGGTAATATCCTTTTGACGACCATTTCCGCTTTGGTTAACTTTTACATAAACCACGGTGTAATTACCTATTCAAGTAATCATTCTAAAAGGAAATTTTGTTTTTTTATATGCAGAACTTTAATTAAGAGTAATTTTATTTATTTATTTATTTATAAATTATCCTTTATTGTTGTTAACAATATTTGATCGTTATTAGCAATAGTTGTTAACAATACTTAAATAGATTCGGTGTTTGTTCTGCTTCCCATTTTACGAATTTTCTTGGATTTGTCAGCCGAATCTATCCAAACGAATTTGGAAAAAATCAACATTCAAATATTCAATACTTAAATAGGTTTTAATTTTTGTAATTTTATATATTTTTCACAATATCAATGAAAATTTATAGTTCAGTTCATAGAATTTCAATCCTTCTAAATTTCAAAATGTGTTGCAAATCGTGGTTTTTATAATCGGTTCCATTACAATAACTTCCCAATAGACTGGGAAGTTAATAAATATTTTTTTTTGTAATAATAATTAGAATTAAAAACAAGTAATTCTTCAAGAAATATTTTCACTGGTTTTAACATCTTATAAGTCATTGAGGAGGTCCTGAATTATGAACAAAAGGGTTGTCGGGAAAATGAAATAAACTGACCGAGTGACCCATTTGAAGTTTTAATTTTTTTTTAAGACTTACCAGCTGTTAAAACGCAAGGAACGAAATTCACGAGGTTGTGACCTAGCACATTTTTTTAAAAAATAATAGCGTCATATGACAAATAAAAAGGGAAGTGTTAGCTGAAAATTCTTTTATAAACATTTTGGGAAGTAGTTTTTCTGTCACATACAGGGTCTCTAATTTTCAAACGTCTTGCCAGACTTTTGTATCGCTTATTTGTAAAGATGGGGACTAAAGGATGAAATATTCCGCAAGCAGATTTTGCATTTCGCTGGTTAGTTTTTGGAAGAAAGTTCAAAATCTTCACTTTTTGTAAAATAGTAAAGGAATGATGATTAAGGAATTCATACCATGATTTCCGTGGGGTAGTTATCCCATTTTGGTCCATAGGGTTTATTATGACTCAAACGTGGCTTTTTTTAAATGGGACGTATACTTTTCGCTTTGGGCTTATTTCTTGTTTTCAAAATGTAGAGGTATACATAAACAGTAGGTACCATAACTAAGTTAATGTGCCCCGGCTTCCTGCTGTTTTACACCCTTTTTTAAATTTTTGTGAAACGAATTTCGGCCTCTGTTTAATTTATCATTTTTATCCAAAAACTTAAGGGTTTCGCCGGATAAGTTTGTAGATTTTTTTATGATTCCTAGTTACATATTCCGCTATTTTTCAGTTAAAATTTGTTTAAAATTATACCTGGTGCTTCCTCATATGTTCTTACAAAATGAGTAGGTAACATAATTCGAAAACAATAAATAATAATAGAAGTGTTTGGATGAGAAGATGCGATTGTGTCGTGAAGAAGAAATGTACGGTACCCTTGATGGTGCTTTATGCCCGTCTTCCATTTGTCTAATTTATGGACGTTATTTTCAACTGACGCGATACCGGCATCGCAAGAAGATGCGCCCGCTTTTGGCTAAATGGAACTTCCTTTCCGATGTAAATGTACAGCTGAGGGCCGTTTGCGAGATTTCTAGCGCAATTCTGTCGCATTTATGACCCGTAATTAAATGCTTTTGATTCAAGTGCCGCCGAAGTTTTTATTGCCGAAAAAAAGGGAGAGTTTCGAAACTTTTCGTACGCCTTTTCATCCATCTAGGCTGTAAAACTTTTTTATTTCCGTCGCTTTCCTGTCAGGTTTCCCTTTATGTATAGTCAGCAGCGAAACTTTTTCGAGAACGACACGATGCATAAAAATAAATTAGTTCTAAATATCTCTACTTACATCTATTCAGAAAATGAGATTACTGGATTTTAACTACGTGCGAGTCTGTAACGCTAACATATACGTAGATAAATATCCTAGTAATGAACAAAAATGGTCTTGTTCTTGCGGTTTTGTCTTGTCTTGGTCTTGCAATTTTAGCCAGACCAATACTTAAATATTCTTGCAAGAATATTGTAAATATATATTTTGATGTTTGATGGTCTTCCCGTGAGAATAAATGATACAACACATAAAAAAGTATTCCCTATATACGAAATAATTGTTTGAATAATAGTATGTATGATTCTAATTATATAATTTTTTAATTGAAATTATTAGTCGTTAATTTACCAGCAGACGCATTAGTGATTTTTTGGTCTATGATATTTGTCACACTGCCTGTATAAGAAATTTTGTAATATTTTTCATGTTCGTTTGGTTTACGTCACTGTATAGGAAAAGTGATTGGTATATATGCTTCATCGATTTAACGTGGATACGGAATCAGCTTGGTTTGGCGTCATTAACTATTAAAAGTCCGTGAAAGGAAGTCCACCTTTAACATCGTATCCGATACAATACGAGCCTCTGAAAGACTGTCACAAATGATAAATTCATAGGACGGCGAAAGAAACGGAAAATAGGACAGAGATGGCAGAGTGGAAAATGGAGCTCTATAGCGTCGAAATGGGGAAATGGGCACGGTGGAAAAATGAAAAAAAAAAAAAAAGGAAGAGAACAAGAAGAAAAAGGATCATTCATAAAGATTTCTGTAAAAACAAAAGCTCACTGTCAATGGCTCGTGACGCGTGCATTGCGAAAAAATAACAAATGAAAATGCCGGACGGCGCGGCGTTAACACTTGGGGGTTTTGCGAAAAGTATTAATTCATATTGCGTGGGCTCTGTTATGTTTCGTCGTTTTATAAAAAGTAAATTTCCTTGGAAAAAAAGGATACGTCATTAATCAAACGCGAAGCTAATGCTGACCAACGAAACAAATCGTGCTGAAACAGCTGCTTTTGCTCAAACGAAATTCATCATATTCGTCTTATAAATATTTTTCTTTTGGACTCGTAACGTTGTTTGAAGAAATATTAATATTTGTATTTATCGTTAATATTTTTTATTACTTAGTTCTATCAGCCATAATGCTACATATGATTTGACTGAAAATCTTTGAATATATTCATTATAATGACTTTTAAGACTTTGGTCAAATTGGATTCATTCCTTAATCTCTATCAATTAAATAAATTAACTTAAATCTTCTTAAGCCTTTCCATATATTAGATCCAAGACAACTCAGTATCGAATATCGATCTCATCTTTGTTCTAAGTTTGAAAACAAACTAATTTTTAGTGGAAAGTGAGAAAGAAAACTAGAAATTCGTAGTGCTTTCTATGCCCGTCCATTTCTAGTAGGTAGGTACGTATTCAATTTCTGTTCGAGTTCGTCGATTGGAGCGAAACGAACGCGTTGTGCGTTAAGTTAAATGAAGTCCGGAATTAATTGTTTTCCGCTGAAGTTGTGAAAGTTGAAGGAAACTAGCAGAGATTAGGAAGGGTTTACTCACGTTAGAAAAATGGCCGTCATTTATCGTTCTCTCTTTTGAAAAGCTTTAAACAATGAACGTAATTTTCAGACTCTGCTATTATGGTCTCGCTTACACGTCGTTAACTACGAACAGTCTTCGTACAACTTGATAAATCATTTACCTGAAGAAAGTGCAATCTGGCTTTTTTTTTGCAGAGTTATTATTAACGAAAATTCGCTAAAATTTCAGCCATTTGAAAACCTTCTGTCCTTATTTTTTTGAGTTATTTAAGATATCACCTTTATACCTCGAATCGACTCTTGTTGATGGTGGCAGAAAAGACAAAATTGTGTCAGAAAATGGAAAATTAAATTCCAGCCCTAATTATCGCCTCATTGTAATCCACGTACCTTTTAACCCTATTAAAGGTTGAAGAGAAAACGAGACCACATATATTTTCATTCCTTCCTGTTGCGTCCAGCAAACTACTCCTTTTAAAAAATACAATCTGATTTTGACCCAATTCCTTCGAGTCCTAAAAATTCCAACAGTAAACGAATTAGGTACTGATTTTGTTCTACTTGGACCTGGTCCTTCTTCATATAAATTCAAAGTAGACCCATTCATCCATTTTTACTTTCCTAAACATTTTTACCAATAATTTGTGTAGGAAACTTGAACGTCATTTAGTTTGTTTTGTATGTACCTATAGCATTATTGTAAAACGTGACAATTAGAAGCGATTACAATAGCAGTTTAATGAAGGGATGCTTTTAGATAATCCAAGTGTAATAGTTGTCATCGTTTCTATTTATCGATCGTCCTCTTTAATTCGAGACTTCACATTGAAGTCGGTCGCCTCATTAGAGATCCTAATGACAAAGCTGATGGCAGGTACGTAGACGAGGCAGCGTTTATTTAATTTGAGAACAAAGAGAAACGGATGGACGCAGATCGATGGTGGTGGTAACGTTAGTATTTTCTTTTATTTCCGGACTTTTCTTTTCCGTTTAGTTGCTCCTTCATATTAGGTTACCTCGGAAAGATTACGGGAAGCCATTAGGAAGAGGACATCCAAATTATTCAATCACCAGCTCTTTGTGATTCATAAAGAACTGAACATATGCAAAGAAAATCATAAACACAACAAATATTTCTTGATATTTACGGAGTTAGTTCACTTCGTATCTATGGTAGTTTATCAATCTATCCGTTAATTTTAACATATAGGTATGTTTTATAAAATATGTATTAGATAGACAAACGAGAAGTTATGTAATTTTACCATATGTTTATCTCGTCATTCTAACACAGGCTAGATATGTATAATAGAATTTTTTGTTAGTCCAAAGCCAAATGCATTATTAATGACTAAACAGTGGCCAAAATTACGCCCGTTGTCATAAACAATTGCAACTGACTTTGCCAACACTGAACATGTGTTGAAAAGAATGAAAATTGAATTTCGAGTCGTACACAATCGCTTCTCGTCTGTTGTAAAATGTTAATACCGATAGTAATTTAATATTAAAAAAAAAAAAATGAAATAATTGCTTTTTAAATTTCAATCAAATAGCAAAATGAATTTTTATTTTTTTGCAAAATGTAACACTTTAGTCACTTACTAGAGTATTAGCTCGCTCAATTTTCAAAATGTCATAAAAACACGATTTTATTTGACACCCTACATTTTAAACCGGAACACTTTGGGACCCAAGTTTACCTGAACTTTTATTCTTCACATAGTCCAGATAATCACCTCCTTAAATGTCGTACCACCCTGTATATGTTAAGTTTAAGAAAATTGGTGAGCAAATGCGATCTTTTTGAGCTCAAACAATGTTGAAGAGCGATGGAAAATATTCAAATAAGAGAAAATTCCTCCAACAAACTATTTACTTTATTTAAGTAAACAGACGACTTGGTAAGAGGTAGGTAGGAATATTTTTGACCGAAACGACGTCTGCTTAAATAAATTAAACGCTTTGATCGGAGAGTTTTCTCTTAATATTGTTTATTCAGTCAAGGCTCTATTAGATTCAAAAATTGTTCCAGTTTTAATTAATTGATTATAATTTATTTACAGTTGAGAAACGTTGACGTTTCTGACATTTTCAAATTTAGCTAGTCTTGTCTTCTGTTGAGATAGTGCATTTATAATGTAGAAATATTTGATACAATACGTAGGTGAAAAGTAGTTTTGTTGGGAGAAATAAGTTGTCAGTCACGTCGTCTCACGTTAGAGCCTCCCAGCATCGGTGAACGTTCTATTGAATCAAGAAAATGTAAAGTAAATTTCTCGGAACTACTCAAACTTCGCAACGAAACAAGTTCGGGTTCTGAATGGGACTTAACGAGGTACTTCCTCTAAATAGGAGAGATATAAAGTAGGTAGCTAGATGTTGTCTTGGAAACTTATCATTCGATTCGTCGTTTTTAACAAAACTTGTGTAAATTCACGTATCATATTTTACTATTTCAATATACAGAAAACTACATGTTAGTTAAACGGATTGTCAATAGATGGCTCCCCCGGTTTAAATCTTTAGGATCACTTTTTTTTATATAATCATCAATTTTAAACAGTCCGTTTACTTTCTATTATCAGCGAGGAAAGTTATCTTTAAAATGATGTCTCAATCAATAATTTTGGTGAAGTATTAAGAGAGATATGTCCTGTTAAAAAAGTACCTTTATTTTTGAAATAAAAAAATTGCCCTTAGTCTTGGTCGTGGAAACATAATGCTTCTACAATTTTCTTTCTGATTTACGTTAGCATCCATAAGTCGAAATTAATTAACCATCCTTTCAATCAGATAATTATTGAGTCTGAACGAAGAGAAAATCTTATCGTCTTCTAATAATTAATGAGAAGATTCTGAGAAGCAAGAACGATGCGTTGCTGGTGCAGATAGACGCATGCTTTGTAGGTATAGGTACATATACGTTCATACTACCGACACCGGCACCTTTAGTAAGTTGTAGGGGTGGTGGTAGTTGGAACAGCATCCCTTTGAGTAGTTGCATACAAAAGCAGTTAATTAATGCGTCCTTAATGATTTACCGAGAATAATGGCTGCATGCACTAACCGGTATACAACAAAACCGTGGATAATATTATTAAAGTTTGATTACTAACGAAAGGTCTCCTTCCGTTCATCTAACGAACTTTGTAAAATTAAACGTTAAACAATTTATTTTGAACCAAAATTACAAAGTAATAAAATAAGTATCGTTTGTTCGCTTATAATGTGTTCGTCCATGAGTGACGTCTTCATGATAAAATATATACGTTTTAACTTTGTGACGTAAAGTACACCTTCGCAGATCTCGAATGGTCCAGCCATGTAAGGGGCTAAGAAGCAAGAAAGAAAGATCTATAAGTAAAATTTATCTGGAATGGGGGAGAAGGGTTAAAGACTAAACATTGCGTCCAGGAATATATCACATCCCTGATGATTAAAGAACCATTCTCGTGTCTTAAACTTATCCAGATTTCTAAATCATTAAAAAAAAAAAATTGTGAATCGTTGACGATCATTTTGAATTTAAAATCATTTTGTAAAAACCTGGACCATTCTTAAAAATTCCAAATAATTTCCGAGATATTTGGGACATTCTGAAACTCTTGTGTAAATCCTAGTACAACTTCCTGGATAATTCTAATACATATACAAAACTGTTATTCTCTGACACGCACCAAGCCGCTCCCCAAAATATTTTCGACTCGATTTGTGGGAAATAGAGTGTGTTAGATAAAGATAGATTTCTAGAATTTACGATGTACTAGACAAAGATAGATGTACCTACGCCACGTACCCATAGATACCCAAGTATATGCTAACGTTTCTGTTTATAAATATGGTCGATTAACAGTAATTGCATCAACTCTAAATTCCACTTCACCTGTAATGCATAAGACGCGATTATGGTGAATGTTTTATGCGCTATTTACTTCCACGTAAATTAGCATCTAATAGTGATGGTAAGGCTGCAAACGAGCTTCTCCGCCAATAGAAACGACCACTAAATTTCGAAGTAAATGAATGTTCTAACTAAGTATTTTAGTTGCTCTGCAGATGCCTTGCTCTTTCTTCTCCAATCAAGAAAGTGCATACTTAAAATTTATTAAAATTTCTACTTTAAAATGGGCCATAATTTTTATGGTGTTTGCCTTTCTAATTCTGTTATTTTTGCGTAAATAATAAATAAAACATCTCCAGAGATCGTATCTGTTCAATAAGGAAGATAAGATGTGGAATACTTTTTAGGATGACTGCTTACGTCGCAAAATCTATTTAGCCATTAATGTAAAATGAAAATGTCTCAAGTTTATTCAGGAACATGTCAAAACAAATAAATGGCAATCTTATCGTTGCGTTCCGATCCGAAGCAGCTGCCAAAAGGCAACGTTTGCAACAAAAAAAATTTTTTTTTTATAAAATGTTTGCATCACAGTTACGTAAATTTTGAATTCTCTTTGAAATTAGTCTCTACCAAAAGTGCATCATAGCACTGTGTGTGAGAAGCTTTTTGAAATTTCTATACCTATTTATTAAAGTTTTATTACTGTCTCTGAGATGGAACATCATAATTTATTAACTTAATAAGAAATACTTGAGATTTTTTTAACTTTCAGGAAAAGGCATTTTCATTAATATAAAACATAAAAGCCGACATGGGTAAGGGCATATCAGAAAGGATTGAGTAGAGCTGCACGTTTTGTTCTTTACCAAGATGCCTCGTATTCATCCCTTCATTTATAACCCACCTCTTTCTCAGGAAGCGGTGGTATATTAAGAGAACTTTATTAAATTTAGCGGAGTTCCAACTTCTTTTCAATCTTTCTCTCGTCGATGTTTTACTTAGTTGTATAAAAATAGATACAGAAATATGCAGTTCAATTTTAGAAAATGCACCTTAATATCTCGTCACGATTCGAAAACTACCTCTACAAACGGTTCGAGGGGGAATATTAGATGCTCACTTCAAATTTGATTTTAATCTTGACCTTTAATAAGTGGTTCTGAGGTAAACTATGATTTTAAAAATGAAAAGGGCGCACAATTTTACATAAGAGTTGGTATTGACGGGTTTTAATGACCTTTGAAAATTTAATATCTCATTATCATGACCTCGCTCTATAAAGTCATATGAAGTTCAAATTGATTGTGAAGGAAAAATTATTTTGAACGTTTGGATCTAAAAATTTGGAAACGTTTTTTATTTTTGGTGAGAAATGTCATTATTTTCGTCTTGATATTGCTTGAGGCACTATTTTATAAGCCTTTTGATGGCGCCTATGTATGCGTGAGTGTTGGTGTCATTTTTTTCTGAAGAAAGACAAATTTTTGTAGAATTTTAATAAAGTCGAATAAGTGAGTGGGAATTGCAGAATAAGATACTATGTATGTAGAATGTTGGATGCAGAAGATGATCGAGCTTTGGCGAATATGGTTTGAATAATAAAAATTTTATGTTATGGTTTATACCTGCGCGCTCTGTCCGATCCAGATGGTGCATTTACTTACCGCATTTCTCGTAAAGTCGAGCGTTTAGAATACAGATGTTACCCGACCGAACGGGCTAAAATAAGCAGGCGTTCCTCCACCACCTCCCCCATTTTTCACCGTTTTCTAACGACTCGCTTTTTTCATTTAAACTTTATCCCATAATCTCGTAAATGGAAGATGCGGATAAAGGGTATGGTAGGTAACCCTTTGGAGCGTAGCTGCGGGATATTTTATATCGAACGTAAACAATGCTCTATAATCTACGGTTACATTGTGTGCACGTTGTACGTACGAATACCAGACATCAATTTATGCCAAAGAATAGTAGATTCTTTTTTTAAATTAGAATTACATGCTCGTACATTTAAATTGTTTACAAAAATACACTTTCAACTCACCATAAATTACGACTAAAGTTGATAAGAAAAACACAAAAAGCCCTAAATTCCACAAAAACCTTTAGAAATTCAAAAGACGTTTGAATAGCCCAGTCCTATCGTACAAATATTTAGAAACATTGATAATAAACCTAATAAAAACCAAGAAAAAGTTTTATTCAATGAAGAGGGGTCCGTGTTATGGGTGGAGGATTTGGTATATTACATTGGTGAAGTCGTAGGGTAATTAATGTCAGATTTAAGGAGAATTTAGCACTTCTTAGATATAATAGATCAGAGAAATCGACTGTAGATTCCCATACTGTTGTTAATAATCACGAAATAACCCTTTTCTTTTAGCCGAATTTGAATATATCGAAATATACAAAAATAGAAACAAAAGATAATTTAATGAACTCAAGCAGTGGGAATTTACTAAGTTTGGAACTTTTGAGTTTGAGGTTATTATCCAAATAAAATGAGATCCTCATCTCACCCATATGCGACCAAAGGGTTTAGTTGGTGTTATGGATATTGAATGATTCCACCAAAAAGGTTTCATTTGCAGAATAATTTTAGACGATGAATTCATCTTACAGATGGGTTGACGAAACAAACATCAAACATGTTTGGTACTGAAAGTTTTATCTGATGTCCTTATCTATGCTTTACTCATGTAGTTTTCCATAACCCCCAAACAAACCACGGACACCTTTTTAATAGATCAAAAATTTTCTTGGTTTTCATTGGTTTTATTTTTAAAATTTCTACATATTTCTCGAGAGGAATCCCAGCTGTACCATAATCTTAGAATTAAGGTTCATTTATCTGAGAATACTCTAGGTGTCGAAACGCGTTCTAGGTTTTCAAACGTTTTTGCGGAATTTAAAGTTCTTCATGATCATTTAGAACCAGAGATTAATGGCTTGACTTGATATTCAAGCTACATGACTTGACTTGAAATCAAGTTAAACTCAAATCAAGTAGTAATTTTCTAATAACAAGTCAAGTATTTATTTGCAAAATCAAGACGTACCTTTTAGATACTTGCGGAGTCTTAAGAATTTCCAAAATTGTACAGGACAAACTGCTGAATATAAATTTAAGCTAGTTTACAAAAATTTTTGGGTTACAAAGTGACCTGTAGATATGTTGTGCAAAAATTATCTGCAAATAAAATCAAAGAATTGCAGGCTGTTTTAGGGATGCAAATTGTAGTGGTTTTTTAGTTTTCACTTAAATTAAAATTTTCTAGTCAACAATTTTTTTCTGATGTATTCTACTCTTCAACTAGTCAACCATCAATCTCATCTTCCATATTTTTCTAACAACTCCTTTTTTTGAAACGTTTTTCTAAGACAATGGCAACCCCCATGCTGGCTTTAGACTTTAGGACGTACATAGGTGGCTAATTTGAAGAAAATAAATTTTTTAAGAACAAAAAGTCGACATATTTCAGTTGTTTGTTAAATTAGAAGTTCAATTTTCGTTTCATTCGAAAGGCAGTTATCGATAAGATTTTCCAGTGGAATGTAATTTGGAAATCTGCATTAAATAGGATGCAATTCGAAAGTTCCGTTTTAGACTACCTACTAACAGCACTTGACTTGGCATAAAATACGAAAAGTTGTTAAATTATATTGCAGGTGGTCCCTTGATTCATCGCTCTTGTGCCTTTTAGAACTAATGACGATATTGATTAGGACGACGGTATAAATATTTGCCTCTCTCGGTTGCTTGATGGGAATGCGAACTAAGTTAGAAAATATTATTCGAGATGGTTGCTTTCCTCTTAAGACCATATTGGAATTATACATGAGCTTAAGTTTAACGTGGCGAAACAAAAGCCTTAACATTAGTGCTCTGAGAACTGGCAGATGCTTCTTGAGAACTACATGTACAATAGATGTACCTATGTATTTAGTAGCTACTATTTATTGCTGTTTGTTTAGGTTAATTATTTTAAAATGAAATATAAATTATGTATATTCCGGGCGCTGGCTTCAAACTATAGAAAAGAACCATTTTTTGTTTTTGGATTTTTTTAAAAGACACTAATTTACGATCCACTTTAAAAATCTAATGAAACCTAACCTAACTTACCTTTTTCTGAGATTTTTATTAACCTAACAGTACTTTAATTACTTTGCTATTCGTATTTGGTTTTGGAGGATTCCCTGATGGTATATTGTCTAAGTGCAAGGACCAAATTACTATAAAATTGGTTATTAACTATCTTGGATCTATAACGAATCCAATGTAAAAAGAATCACCCACATAAATACCTACAAGTATATAAAAAAAAATTGATGATATTTTTTCCTCAAGATAATGCACCCCCATTCCAGAATCAAATGATTTGTTTGTTAGCAAACTAGCCTCCTTTTCTGAGAAGGGAATTCGTATCCAGACAGAAATTATTTACACACTTTATCAAATAAATAAGTTCTATCATTTATTTCTTCAAAATTGTATCATTATTTAAACATTGGCCCAATATTTATAGAAGGGGTATAAAACATACGCCCTAACCAACTACATTTCCAACGCTCATTTTAAAATAAGGAGTTACCTCTGAAATTCTTTTATATTTGACAAACGTTACAGGTACTATTTTATATTCAACACATAAATGCTCCCCGAAGAACATACTATTTCAGCATTTTTTCCCCCGAGCATTTAATTTATTTTAGAAAGACGGATGGGGAGGAGCAGGAAAACCTTTGCGAAGGGGTGTAAGAGACATTTGAATTTTTTTGTTTTTATGACATAAGATTAAAATGTAAAAATGTTATGCCAAATGCAGCTTTAGTGGCATAAGATAAAATCTCAAGTCTGGGGTCTTTAGTACCTACCATTCGAGAACATAATTTATTAAAATTAAAAAAAAAACTGGAAAATTCTATTTGGTATTTACTGTGGTCGTTGATGCCCCTTAAATGGATAAAAACAGTTAATCTAAAAAAAGCCCCTATGATTTCTGGGGCCTCCGCCATGGCACCATATGGTGATTATTTTAAACGGTACACCAAACATTATGTCAAATAACATAATCCCAAAAATTAATTAATTCTTTACTCCCCAATGTGCCAGATAAGGGATGTTTTACTGAATTTACTTTTTTTTGAAATTTGGACCCGGATATTTATATATAAAATAGATGAATGACTAAAATCTGTAAATTATGTCCGCTCAAACTAACTAAATTAAATAGAATCTTGTAAAAAGAAAGTGAAAGCGAATAAAACGTAATTAGAAGATGGATGCGAAATTAAAAGCAAACTTTTTACCACACGTTATCAACGTTAGTATTTAATTAAGGTAATGGTAGTGTTAAAAGAATGTTACACCAATTTTCTCATGTACTCTTATATACCTGAACAGACTTTTTCGTTATCCTTAATTTAATTAAAAGATTGGAGAACATTCAGGTTTTTTTTTCTATACAAAATTTCTCTGAAAGTTTATATCTTTACAGAACTTTTAACGCAGCTGCTTTAGTTTTGGTGTTTGCGGAAGATATTGGTTAAGAAAATTATAAAAATTCAGTCAGATGCAATCGATTTATCTAATTGTTTGATAAAAACCACATCGAATTTTTGAAATTGCGTATTTCCCCGTGGTTTTGCCTTTTATGGGATGGATAGTTTCCTGGACAATCGTTTTCACAAGGAAATTATGAAAGAAAAATTGAATGCCACAGCGAACGGAGCTTTTCGAATGAAAAATGAGCCAATATCGAAAGAATAAAACTCGTAATTTTAATCGGTCTTTATAAATTGGTTTCGGAACGAGGACCGAGGTCCTTCGGACGATAAAATATTGCTTTTATAAATAGTTCTGAGATTAAAAGGCTACTATTCAAATAAAGAACAGAAATGACTGTCGTTTTAACAAATTCTGAAGATATTGTCATTTCTAAATGCCTTTCTTAACATCACTCTTATATCCTGTAATATTTTCGTCAGTATTTTTTAAACAGGGTGGTCTGGAAGAATTGCTACCCTGTACGCAACCCCTAGATTTCGGTTTGTGGATTGTTGATGAATTGTAGATATAATTATATATTTTTTTTTTTTTGAAAATATGGATAATCAATTAGAATGATAAATTCGAATTTGTTATTCGTTCTTTATTTCTTAAAGTGAGGTTTTAGTCACGTTGCCTTTTAAAAATATATGTATACATACTGCTATCATTTGTAATGTTCAAAGTGATCTTAGTTCATTGATTATGCAACGGTTTTTGCTATATATGGGCACTTAAGCAGCGTGAGTAGAAAATGTTCGATATTTCGAAGGATTTACAAGCTAGCCACAACATAAACACACCCCTGAATTGGAGCACGCAGAGAATATATTATGAACGTGATCTATGTACCAGGTTATCGGAATGGGTAACTACAAATAGCATCTGAACATTTTGCTGTCGTATCGCTTTTTTCATTCCCTTATCCCTTTTATCATAGACAACGCAAAAAATTACCAAAAAGGGACAAGGTAACAAAAAAATGAAAATGTTTTTCAATAAAATTTAGTCGGAAACTTATTGTGCTATCATTTGAAACATTTTAATGAGTAAAAACAATATAAACTTCAAAATAAAGGACTTAGAAATGAACTCGATACGTTTTTCTCGTTTTTAAGGACACCGTCAGTACTTTATTATTTTCTATTTAAAACTTCACTTAATTTTGGGTTCATTATTTGCTAAATTTTTCTTTTGATACATTGCTTTTCTTATTTCTGCTACTTCGTATTAATCTGAAACTAAAAACCCTTCTGTTAGGTTTAGCAAGACCTCTAATAAGTAAAAATGATTACAAATAATATAAATAATAGTAATTTAGGATGGTTAAGTTTCAGATAGAAGTGAATTGGTAAAAATAAAAAAAGTAATTCATCAAAACAAAAATTCTGGAAATAATTAAAAGAAAGAAAGAATTATTGTTATAATTTCCCTCCTGTTAAATGAAGTCCTAAAAGGGCGAAACACGTATTTATCTATCACGACAATGAGTTAAATTAGATAATATAATGAAAATATATAAATGATTTATTTTAAAGTTTTTTAAATTAAAATCTATCATTTTGGATTATTTAAAATATCCAATCATGGATTTCAATTTTGGAAAAGGTTTTATTATTATAATACTTCATTTGGCGGTAGAGGGATGTTTACAGTAATTCTAGATTTAACAGAGGACCGTTACTATTATGATTTGTTCGTAAAATTTTTGTTTCAATAAGATTTTTTACAAAAATTACTAAATAGATTTTAGAAATACTCCTTTGTTAAACGTAGAAATAGTGTAAACATTCCCTCCACTAAATGATTTATTATAAATAAAAATGCGAAATAATTCAAAATGTTGTTTAATTCAAGTTGTGCATTGTGAGTTCCTGACGTTGCCCTAAAAGAGCGAAAAAAGGATTGAGTGAAGATTATAGTGTTTTATTTTAAAATTTATGTTGAGTATGACTTAGTAGATAAAAAAATAGAAATATGCTCTTCTTATCTTGTCTTTTTTCTTGCTATTTTATGTCTATTACGAAAATTAATTTTCGCAAAAAAACTTTAGGGTATCTGAAAGATTCCTGTGGATCGTAGATTTAAATTACACTAAGCAATCACATACGCAAACACAGAATCTCTTAGTCAGCCAGTTAGTAAGTAGTAGGTAGATGCGATAGAGACTTTGACGTCTCCATTCGCATTCTGTTTCATCGTTCCCGCGAATTCGACGATTCTGTTCGAAGGAATTTATCGATGGGTAATATTTCATTTTGGCACCACTTTCCGGTCCTGACATATTTATTAAGGGTTCAGTAACGGCACTCATTTGTTTCGTCATGACAAGCGCAAGACTAAACGGTTTCTGGTACTTAGCAGCTTAGAAGCAGAACAGTAGCAGCTACTAAAATTGGAATATCAAAATCTTTCTTCATTCGCTAATGATGTGTTTCCTTCACATCTTAATAATTTTGTCTATCTGCTTATTACAAACCAAAAATAGCGAATGCAAAAATGGAAATCATTGCGTGGAAAAGCTTTGAAAAAAATTGGAATAACAGTAAATGTTCAAACTGTAATTCTCTTTTACAGTGCGCTCATGTCGTAAACAGTGGATCGTAATAGCCAGTGTCATCCGTTTTTCCAATAAACGGAGATTTATAGTACACATTTCGGGCTTCGGTTTACAAAACTATCGGAATTATGAATGCATCCATCGAACCGTAAGAAATTTATGCAAATGGAAATTGAAACTGGATTTTGTAAATGTCCAAATGAAAATTGCATTAACAAAAACATACCTATGCATACAACACAAATAATCAGGTTTTGCTCTTAGTAACAACAACCACGAACATTTTTTACTTCAGTTGATGACAACTCTCCGTTGACCAAAAGCTGGTTGGACCAACGGTTTTTGTGCGTTATATGAAAGCTTTAAATTTAAATTATTTCTAGTGGAATGGACTAGTGGCTCAGACGAGCTTTACAAGAATCGGTTATCGAAAAAATTTTTGGAGTATTTTATTCCCTACGAGGATCCTCATATTTTGCGCCACAAATCAGCACTCTGGCCTTCTCTAACGATATACTCATTGGTTTCAACTTTGACTAAGACTTCTTGTCAAACTTGAGAGATTTGACATATACTTATTGTTTAATCTAAATTAGATTAGCTAGATTTGCATGAAATTTAGATTAAAGTTGAAGACAATACTGAATGATGGCAACCGAGAGACGCGCCACTGGTCGTTCAGAAGAGTATTATTAAACTTTCTTCAATAATAATTTCGTTTGATAATAATTATCGTAATCGCAGCGGAAGTCGAAAGACAATGGGAAAACGATGGAGCCGTCATCATCAGACAGGGGCCAAAACGAGCGTTGGCGCGGCGCGCAACCCTTGTGCTTGTGTTCGCCGTTCTAGACAGTTGACAGCAGGCAGCTAACAGACATTCAAGCAATTAATCAGACTTACCGCATTGACAGCAGTCATGTCTTTCGAGGGTTCCGACTCTGCCGCTAAGCTGTCGCTCTGTAACAATAAAAAAAAATATTGACGTGAACCAAGATAGAAGCCAATAAAATATTATTCCATATTTAACATCTCTTATTGATCCAGTAAAAACTGATTGAGATAATATTTACGTATGAGAGTAAATTTTTAGGGTTAGAACCCTTATTATATTCCTCATGTGTCTGCCTTAAGCTGAAATGTGAATTTTTGTGACCCAAACACGAATGGCGGCGTAAATAAATAAGTTTTCATGCGGGGGTTACTTTTAGAGGGTTAAAATAAAAAGTTTTGCAAACTGTATCTCGTGACATATCTAATCCAAGGGCTTGTTGTGAGGGTCTCAAGTATCACCAAAATAAATTATATTTAAGTTATTATATCTCAACGCAGGATCAACTCAGAATTGTCAAATTTTTCACGTAGGTTGTAACTTGAATAACAATGAAGTTTTTCTTCTTTTTGGGTTTTATGTACTGCTGACGTTGTATTCTATTTACTAATTGTTCGCCCGCATTCTCCTTCGCTTTCCGCAAAATTGTAATGTTCTGCAGCAGCATGGCATAATGAAATCTGCGTCGACTACGACAATTTATGGAAACAACGTGGGGACTTACTGGGGGAAACAGGGAGAGGTCGTTGTTACCGTTGTGGATGATGCTACTATGTAATGCACGGAATACAAAAACCCACCCCCACCCACGAGCAGTTAGTTTCCGTTAGTTGTAACTTTCTCAGTCCCGCTAGGTCGCGGCAATTCGCTGTTAACCACTACACGTTGAAGGGTCATTTGTGCGTTGCTAATTTCATTTCAATTAAATCGTAAAAATCCATGCTCGAGGACCTTCCCTCTAGCAACTACCCCGAGCACATGATGTGAATGGCACTGCGATATATTGCGAACAGCATTTGCAAAATTTTTGCTACACATTTTTACAGTTTAATTGAAATTTAATTGGAACCGGGGTAGTTGTGCGTGAGAAAAAAAATTGATTATCTATAGTCAAGTCCGAAATTTTTTTTTAATATAATTACATGCCACTGCAGTTTGCGAAATCGAAAAGTTCAATATTCAGTTTTTAAAATTATTAAACAGTATGAGTAAACTTTAAGGGTGACTTTTTCGAAATTGGCAGGATATTGTGCACATTCAGTCACTACGTTATTTTTTTTTGTATCATGATCCTTATGAGAATCCGCGTTAAAAAAAATTGCTTTTATCTTAAGATTAATAGATTGTAATTTCAAAAATTGGTCAACGTAACTTTTGAAACGGGTTCCAGACCTGCTGTGAACTAACGCGCCTATTACAATAGAAACTTTGCTTCAATAAGTCATCACTCACAGCTCGTTCTTCTTGAATTGAAATTATTTCAGCGTGAGCATCTTTTGGCAGTTGTGAATGTTTGAAATTTTTGAATAGGTTTAGTTGGTATTTGTCCAAACATGTTTCCTAAAAAAACACGATTCCCTTTTAAACGCGGCCAAGTGATTCACTACGGATGTGGTCACACATTTTTAACCTAATGACGTGAGTTCTGACGTTTACGTTTATTTTTATCGTAACAGTTGTACATCATCAAGAAAATTTGCATTTAAAATTGGTACAGCTGTTTTTCAAAATGACACAGAGAATAGCTGTTGTTTTGGCAAAGGTATGTCCATAGGTATAGGTACTTTTACATATCTATAGTTTATGACGAACGTACCTACAAAACTAAAGCTTTTGTGTACCTACACCTTTCATTGCGCATGAGGTCGCTCAGTTGTGAGCTTTTGACACTAACAGAAATTGTCGTTAGTTACCGTGTAAATGTCGAAGAGATTAATTGTTGTAGGGAGAAAAGGGGAATTCTGTGGGTTAGGTATTTCCGTAGGCGTGCATTAGCGACTTCTTTTGTAACTTTAAAAATTAATGGCACGATATTTCCTGTTATTTTATACCAGTCTATGTAATATTAAAGTACGAGAACGTATGATTATTCCAAAAACATTTTTTATAAGTTTGGAAGTTGTGAAGATTGATGACTGTCGGTAACTTCAGCTTTTTTGGATTGTTTTGTAAAGATCATGTTTGATGACGCACAAGCAATCATCAAATAATGCCACTTTACATGTATTTATAGTTATTTCAAGAAATTTTATGTTTAGAAGCCATAGAGCTGAAGGTAATGTATTTTCGAACATCACTTCAGATAGGTTTATTGTCATACTCAGTTTCCTTGTCGTCGATGAATGGAAACTGAGGCTAAAAGTTTCGAAATTTGGTCCATTCTACGAAGCTTTTATCCTATCGAGACACGAAGGTCTCTAACGCAACTTTAGATAGACTTTTCAACACAAGTTTCCTCTTAAAGTAGCCTTTATAAATATTTTCAATGGCCAAAGTTGCAAGTAACACAATAGTTTTCTTCTTCAGCCCACACTTTCCATCATACTCTTTCTCTTACCATCAACATACGATTCCGGAAAAAAAACAAGTTTTGGGAAAACAGATTTTATGAGAAAGAAAATGTTGTTTATTGTTGTGAGTTGGTGAAGACAGTGATAGTTACTTGATTACTTAATTGATTATTTTTAAATGGTTTTATTTATCGGTAAGACAAGAAGGTCAATGGAAAAATGCACGAAGATTTGGCAAAGATCCCGGCTCGTTTTAAAAAAAGGTAATTGCTGAGCCGTCGAACGAGTAAAATGCGACGATGAGATGGATACATATACAGAGGTATATATGTATTAGATGATCATCGAAGAGAAGTGATGAGGGAACATCAATAAGATGCATTTCTCGTGCCGGTCGACGTCATGTGCCCGAAATATAGTCAATAACATAACGAGCTACGCGGACCTCTAAATGACAGATAATTTTGGCACGAGATCCAACTGCTGTCTGAACCAACTATAATTTACACAATGACGAACTCTAATGAATAGCGAAACCGATTTTGTTCGACATTCAACGCTAGGTCTCTTCACGGATCTTGAAAATAATACAAAAAACGACTGACTGATTGATCAAAGCGAAATAAGACTTTGACTATAATAAAATACAATATTAAATATAAATATATTTGAGCGTCGAAAAATGATGTGAAGTGTAATTTTTTATCACTGGAATATAGTGAAATTCTATTAAATGATAACTTCCATATTTTCTTATATTGGTTATATTTTTGGTGTATAAAAAACAAAATTCAAGTTATTCTACATAATCTCATTTATCACAACGATCATAAGATAATTATGAATGCTTGAAAAAAGCTTCTTTATCTTTTTCTGCAAAACCATCACTCCTCAAGCTCAATGGCAGATAAGATTTCATCTGTCGAAAATCTTTTGCCCTTCAAATGTTTTTTGAGCTTTGGGAATGAATGCAATAGTATATAGATTTTTTCCAAGGGTTTAGAATCACTCTATGAACGTTGTGCTAAATGTATAAGTCTAAAAGGTTAAGTTTTGTTTTAAAATATTGTGACCTTTTATACTGTAGCCCAAATGCTTATCAAAACCTCCTCGTATCTTACAATAAGGTCATAAATCTATTTAACTCATTTGCGGAGGAAATATGTAAAAATTTTATTCTTTTTATAATAAAAGTTGGAATTCTCGAAATGTGTCTCTCTTTTGGTTCAGTTCATGAATCCACCATTTTTTCTTTTTGTTCCCGTTATTCCATATTGGTAACTTGAATGGATAGAATAACGTACAAGTACCGTTACGTATGTATATGGTTTATTATATTATTTTATAAATGCATGCGAAATCGAATGAATGAATTCGACTTTAAAGACCAACGCTTCAGTTCGTGTACATCGTTAAAACGGCGCTCTTTGCGAAGCGTCACTTCAATGTGCGCCAACCCCTTACAACTTGGTTGTTTTTTACCGTGACCCCTTGTAATTTCGATTGATTGTTCTATTTGGACAGTAAGTAGAAGCTTCGCTTCGCTTCTCATAAATTTTAGTCATCTTCATTCTGGATTCTTTAATTTATCAAAATCTACCGCCTGTATTTAGTTGCTAAAATTGCTTTAAAAAGCCACAAACCTCAGCATGGCAACTTTGTTTACCCCTCTGTGTCTATCCCGAAAGATTATAAATTAGGTACAGGGTACAGATATAAAGAGCAAAAATAAAATTCAAAGTTTTTAGTTCTGTTTGTAACATTTGGTTTAATAAGACTAAAACTTTTTTATATGCTTACGTGAACTTAGTAACGGTTTCATGCCATTTTTATTAGGGTAGTTAAGACAAGGGGTGACATTGTAATTTCAGCGGTCGATACCTTGACTTGGCTTCCAGTTGGTCGGTTATGTTGTAATCAAACTTTTCGATTAAAATTGTAACGTAAAATTTACGAGCACTTCTTGAATCGAAAACTTTCGAATCTTATTAGCGGTTCGGTTTCAATGCCATCGCGTTCAGTATGAGCCCAAGTTTACTAGTAGCGAGCTATTTTTGTCTGCATCGAATAACGATTCCATACTGTAAACAATTTAGAGAAAGTCGTGTTTAAATTCCCTTTAATACGCAAACAAATCGTTCGTATTTCCGCAAACTATATCAAGCATCTCGTGAACATATGTGTGACTTTTGCCACTAATTGTGCTAACCAAACTTTAAAAATTTCCACTGCATTCAAAGTACCTCCTGTATCTCCTGTAAAATCCATAATAATTATTTGACCACACTCAGGTAGAAGAATTTCTTTCAGCTGAAGAAGTGGTGAAATAAATATTTAATGTAGACTTTACACGAAATTAATAATAATAAAAAAGGATTACAAACAAATTCTCAAAAGAAATTTGTTACATTTGAAATAGTCAATTGATTTTGGATTCGGAACCGTTTGTTTGCGTGCTGTGTGTAAGATGACTACACATTTCCTTAATGGCTTCTTCGGTCATTAGGGCGGGAGCCTTATTTCCCCGGTGCGTTTTTGTGTCGAAGGAGAAGAGAAAAATACATGAATGTAATAGTTTTGTCGTGAACGATACAAACAGGAAATAGGTAATGAGAAATGTGGAACACCATCACCAAAAGCTGTCAAATAAACGATAGAAGGATGGATGTTCAGCAAAATTTATCTACATTATAAATGGATAAAAGGAACAATATGGAACATGAATTCTCCCTTAACCTCAAATTTAATTTAGTGAGAGAAAAATACCTATAAATTGAGAATTTTCCAATATCTGAATCGAGAGTCGTACTTAGGTAACCAAGTAATTCTTTTGGTGACGAGTTATTGCACAACTTTAATTGCAAATCGAACTTTAACCGGTAAATTTTCTGGGGAGCAGATTAACTGTCAAAAGCTTTTGGCAAAGTTCAGGCATAAATTAGCAAAATTAAAAAGCTCTGGGGGATTGAGTTATCTTTTTACTCGTGAAAGTTTTCTTAAAGTTCGGAAAAATAAGAAGGAGACGGGCATAAGTAATTTGTCAACACTGATTTAAACAAAGAAATTTATCGAAAATAAGACAAGTGGCCGACTACAACCGGACTACCACCACGACGACCGGGTAATTTATAGGGAACAGCTGGTTCAGTTGTAAAAACGCCGTAAACTACAACTCTCTTCCGATTTTATACATGAAGCCGACTAGTACATTTACGAAGAAAGAACAACTCCCATTACAAATAAACTTTGTTCCTCTTCGCGTGAGCTACGTTTAGCAGTAAAAACTCTTGGCAATTTTATTAACTGCGCTTAACTAAAAACATGGGGGAACGTGATGAGGTTGTTAAATAAGAAATAAAAAATTACCAAGAACAACATCACCTACCTACTACCTACTCTCACAATCATTCTTTACCCCACTGTGGGAAGGATAGCAGTAGAAAAAAAAAAACAAAAATATTCGTTTTCAAAGAAGGAGGAATTTTGGGTTGGATAATAAGGAAAACGAGAAATACATAGGACAATTTTTGAAACATGATTCAGTAACTATGGAATATTTCGTATGATATTATTCTAGACTATAAGCTGGTCATGAGTTTTTCGGTTATCTTCCAGATATTGGAAGACTGGCTCAGAATATTGAGCTCTAAATCCCAATTAGTATTAAGTAAAACGAAGATTAATAACTAAATAATTTATAATAAGTATTTCAAGAAAATAACCCGCTAAACAAAGATATCGGTCTGTATATAAGGTAAAAACTGGGTTGGAAAATAACGAAAACGAGAAATAGGATGGTAGGACCATTTATGAGACAAAAAGGAGTACTGAGAATTATATTATAGGCAAAAATACTGGTAAAATGGGGTAAAGGTGCAATTACTAGACTGGTTAAGTGTTTGGAAATAGTTATAGACCAAGAAACAGTTAACTATTTGGACTTGTCATTTCAAAGGTTATAGAAATTTTATCAGTTGTGGAATTTTAACAGATTGATAATATGAAAAGAAAACCATTTACTTATGACAATGCAATGAGATGTGTCAAAATTTTAAGTAGAACTTTTGGATTAAATAAGTATACCTACGGAAGATACCATTTGAATCTTCATGATTTTTGACACGAAAATTTAAAATTGGTAGCTGGTTTTTCTACTGTTAACATTACTAAATATTTTTGTTTTCCAGTAATGGGAGAAATAGCTCAGACTATTTAGTAATGATTTTTTTGACATGTATTCTGAATTTAGTTGGAGCCCAATTTTGTTTTTATTGGCATAGCCGAATCCGTTCCATTACCTGAAATTTCTCATTTGGATTTATCGTATGCAAACACGTAGTCTACTGACAGAAAAATATATTTATGCAAACGATCCCGTGTCATCTTCTCTTTCTTCGTCTCTTTTCGTTTTCCTTATTCACCATGAGGCCGATCTTAGACGGTGATACGTCGACATTTTATCGTTTCTAAATTGCGTCCCCGTTACCGTCTTCGTCATCAGAAATTTCAGCATTCGGAAAGTCTCTCTGCCAGTCCTATTTCCTCAGATATTTTAACTAGAAATAAATTACTGTCAGCGAAGCTTTTAAAGCTCGCTCTTCAGCGACGCCGTCGCGACGCTGTAGCGTACGATCAAAACGAACGCGTTGCAATCTCTGGGACTGCTTATTCATCATTCAACCAGGTTAATTGCTACAGAGATTTCGTTTAAATTTGAGGGGGAAGAGAAGACAGCACGGTTCTTTCTTTGTTGGATCTTCTCGAGCATAAAGTGCGACTGTTTCACTTCAAACTTAAAATTTTCTTCTGATTAAGTTTCGATGAAGTAAAATTGATACGAATATGGATACCTGTAGATTTTGTAAAAGTTTTATATTTATTTGAGTGGATCATATTAAAGTTCCAAGCACTTAATATTGATTTATTAATGGATCGATAATTAATTGGCTTTGTATGAAGTTGTATCGAAGATGCGCTACTTGGGACGTTCGTTGAAGATCAATTAAAACTCGAGGAGAAGTTTATGAGTGTTTGCTTAAGTTGTACAACAGAGCACACAGAGTGTCTTCTTAGCGGATTCAACTTTTAAAGGTTGCTGAATCTAACGAAAATCCTTGGCTACAGTTTTAGCGCTTAAGAACCCTTAGAAACTTGAGCCAAAGATAATGTTAATCTCTTGCATTTAAACTTATACCCCGAAGCTAATCGCGGGTAACTCTCAAAGGAAGTTTTCTATCAAACCAACCAACCCAACCTACCTCTTTAACTTTGAGCAAGTTCTGTTGGGGATGGGACGACCTCCAATATTGACTTAATCTAATCTTTTACGCTAATAACTTTCAAAAGACCAAGGGGCGTTGTTTTGACTAGGGGATGAACGATACATTACTTGAGACGATTAACTCAAATTTATATTTACACAGACTCTAACCGTGACATAAAAAAGAATTGAAATCACAACATTGTACCAAGTCCTATTTGGGAACGAAATGAAATCTAGTTATGGCTTACAGGATAAAATAAATATTTTAATAAAAAAAGAATTTTTCAGTGGTAAAATTTGATAGGATTTTGCCTATAAAAGATAAACTAACAGTAAGTAGAGTGATTAGCGAGATATTTTCATCTAAAGATTCTCTGATGACTTTACACATCATTTATCCTGTATATAGTACTTCTAGACTCGGCGAACGCGCCAAGGAGAGCGCGATGTAGTAGAGATAGAGAAAGAGAATGAATGTGGACCAAATACTCTAGACATTTTCAAAATGAGTAGAAAATTCTTGGAAATGTGTTTTTTTTTACGTTTTCTAAGACAATGCCTTGCTGATGTCACTTTCCCAAGCATTCCCAAGCATTTGCAGGAACAGAACGGCGTAGTTTTGTCGAAGTGATAACGGTTTTATTTATTTTTTGTTCCCTTTTGGTTCAGGTGATATTGATGGGACATGTCGAGGATTTACGGTAGCACGTTCTTAAGCCGCATCTGTATGGCACCGACAACGGTGAAAATCCAATAAAATCAAAGGTATCCGAATCGCTCAGAGCGTCTGCGATTCCTTTTCTTTTTAATTTTCCAAGTGATTACGTGGCGCCCTTTTGCCGGCGCTGTCGCTGTCGTCGGCAAAACTGTTCGGAAAATGAAAAGAACCATTAGCGCGTACCGGGAACGGAACGTCTACTGGGGAAAAATGGTTGTGTCCGTGAGGTGGCATGTACCTTCGCTCGAACGCTCCCGTTGAATGGCAACTTCGGTCCCGTTCCCGGTCCCGACTCGACGGGAGGTCGATTTATTTTAAGTTGACAACGTTCGAGATGATGTAGGTGAGAGAATGGGGAGTGGGAATGGCGTCCGCATCAGCAACGGCAATACCAACCCCTGTCACATCAACCTTTATTGTACTTGAGCGTCTCCCAATGAATTATTTCTTCAGTTCGGTTACTTCCTCTGACGGGAAATCTCACGATCTGTCAGTTATCAGTATGAATAATGAGCGGAAAAGCTGGTTCTCTCACAATAATTATACCTACTCATTATCATTTTTGTGGGAAATAGAACAAAAATATCGTCACGACGATAAATAATGAACAGAAAACTGAGAATGACCTTTGGGGTAAATTGACTTTCTTCATTGAAGACTTAGAGGATTTTGGTCGACGTACTTATGAGTTTCTTTGACCAAAACGGAGACGTTTAACGTAAATAAATAATTTTGACCAATGGGTAACTTTTAGAAAGAAAATAGAAAATTGAAAAGAAACAGTTTTGCAAATTGTACACCGTGTTATTATGAGAGTTTCAATAATATATTTTTCATAATTTTAAAAAGTAGGTAGTAGTTTTAAAGTTATTTAAGAGATAATTCATAGATGAAAATTGAATATTCCTTTTCCCCTCTATCATCTTTGCAATTACTAAGTCTTAAATTTCGAAAAACAGTTTTATGTATGGTTAAAGGAGAAATCTACGATGTTAGAATAACATGGTAAAATATAAAAGAAGATGAGTAGAAGAAAACCACTGGGTTTCGTTGCACTGAGTATTTATTAAAATCTCGACAAATTTATTTCTACCTTTTCAGGTCATTCTCAAGAGAGAAATTTTTACTACTAAAATTAAAATTGTTGAAACAAAATCAAATTTTCTAGAAAAAAATCTTCTTTTATAATTTATAAAATGTTGCACAACGAATGCGATACACATTCAATCAATTTTATTACATGGTAAATCTTTGCCTGATTTAAGAAACTGATACGCAAATTTGAAAACCCTGCAAGACCTTTTCGTTTCGAATGGCATCTATTATTGAAATTGATTTTCCATCGGAAAAAATATCACTAAGAACAGGCTATTTTATGTATATTAAAAAGTTGTTCTTGTATAAGTTGTCGGTTATTTTTGCGCGGGAAAAGACCTTTTGTGATTTGAAAAAAAGTGTTTTTCTTCTTTAAATATAAAGCCGACCATTATTCAAAAAAAAAAAGCGTTAATCATTATTATTGTATACGTGTATTCCTATTATTTACTTGGCACGTAGCCTAGAAAAGTAAAAATAGAATAGATCCCAAGTGTTTGTTACGCAGCTGAAATGTCAACTGAAAAATCTGCACGAAAACATCGGTTCTTATGAAACTTTTCCATTATTTTTACTGACGGTTTCAAAAAAAAAAAAAACGGTCATTATCTGTCGAATACTTGCATACTTTACATATTTTATGTATAGAGGAAAATGTTTGTTACATGCAGAAATAAAAGTTTACTGTCCAAAACATGGAAATAAAAAATTAGTGTATTCTAACTTTGAGAACATTTTTTTAACGACGATTATAAACACCACTGCTAGTTGTATAATATTAATAGAAATAAACAGACGTACATTAATGGCGTTCTAAATGGTCACTCTTTAGCTTTTGAATTGTACTACAACCCTTCTGAAGTGGTATGTAATAACTGTTCTCGATAATTTTTTACCAAATGAACATGTAAAGGGAGGACGTTGTGATGAAAAGTAGCTCTTGGAACCTGTTTGTAATAGTTTTTTTTACGCGTAGTTTTAACTAATTTTTACTAGAGTTCATTTAAATCAATCCAATTAGTCGTAAATTCAGTTTATGATTCAAAAATCAAAAGCGATTGAAAGCGTCCATTGTTTCATTTATAGTCAGGCGATTGCTACTGCACGAAGCCAGTATGATGTAAATTACTCTCTAACTTCTCATTTATTTTTGGATGTGGCTATTTATACATACAGTATGTATATGCAATTGGCTATTTATACATACAGTATGTATATGCAATTGGCTATTTATACATACAGTATGTATAAGAAATTGGCTATTTATACATACTGTATGTATAAGAAATAAAAAAAATAAAAAAACCGTCGTAATAATTCAATGTGTCTTGAAATAGGTTATGGTAGAGGGTGGGTGTGTTTACATACACATACCCCACACCCCGTACCCTAACCTAACCAAATACCAAATTAACTATTAAATTATAATTTTGGGGTGTGGGGTATGTACATGCAAACACACCCACCCTCTACCATAACCTATTTCAAGACACATTGAATTATTACGACGGTTTTTTTATTTTTTTAATTTCTTATACATACAGTATGTATAAATAGCCAATTTCTTATACATACTGTATGTATAAATAGCCAATTGCATATACATACTGTATGTATAAATAGCCACATCCTTTATTTTTCCCATAGACTACGGGGATGACAACAATAAGAGTTTGTTTCATCTGTTATTTGTATTCAGAAATCCCCAAAAAATTCTTTAAGCTCACGGATGCTGTAAAGTTCCTTGATGAAAATGATGAATATATGTATAACTAAAACTCAAGTCAATTTTTGACTGGAAGTAATTTTTAGTTATTACACGATAATTGTAGTTGTAGTAAAGGCATCTAGTAGAAACCAGAAACAGATTTTCACGTATAACTGACCTTCTATATGCAGGCACCGTGTTTTCGTACTAAAGTTTAATTTAATCCTCAAAGTCAATGGCACATATTACACCTACTTGGCTCGATATTTGAAGGATGATCGTTTTTTATTACGTCTTGCCGTTAAAATGACTGCCAAGTTTACACACAGGACTATGTGCATAAAACAATAACACAAAAATTTTATTTACATGATCAACTTAATTCATTTTATATTATGGATAGGTAACGTAAATCTTTGTCGTCTTAACTTATTCATACTTAAGTAAAATTTATGCATCTAACATATCATATTTGTCTGTAGTAGGTATCAACTAAAATCCAAAGTAAACGTGGAGAATAAATATTTATAAATACAGCGTCTAATGGTTTTTTAACACCTAATAATAATTAATTAATTAGTCTCTTGATGAAACCATTTTGAAAATTCTCAGTTGCTACTTACTCTCCAACTCAGCATAGCTCTTCCATTTAACATGGAGGAACATTATCAGACTGAAGTGTCATTTTTGGTCCTAATCTAGATACAAAATTCTTATCGAATTACCTTCAATCCAAATTTAATTTGATTAGCACTTCACACACTCAGAAAAATTACATTCACTGGAAATGGCACTGTTAATCCGTAAGTCAGTTATGTAAGTAGGTACTGCACAATTTAGTACCTATGTATGTATTTATTGACTCTATTTAGAGGTGTTTTGAGACATCGGACGGTATCGAATTTCGGTTTTCTCGCTCTTACCGGTTGCGCGAGAGGAACGAAACCACGACCGGGAAAATATAAATACGACGCGCGGTTTTTAATTGTTTTTCGTGCTGTGCGAGTTCTCGGCACGAAGTTTCGAATGGCAACTGCTATCTTTTAAGCAGCGTCGCAACGCCGACGACGACACGACCACGACGACGACGACGACGACACGACGACGATGTTCACTGTGATTCGGACGCCCACCTGCTTTTTCATCTTTATCCACGGTATAATAATTCTCACTAATTAATTCAGCTTTTTTTAAAGTTCCATACGTCGGACTGGAAGAAAAAAAACCCTTATAGGGTTACTCGTGTGTCTATCTGTCCGTTTGTCACATCCAATTTGCTCTAAATCTACTGGATCGATTAGGTCTAACTTTGGTACACATATGAATTTTTATGATCGATTCACAAACTTACAACGTAAATAAAAGAAATTAGACTATGGGGTTCTCTTTAAGGGGATAACTTAAAAACTAACGTAAAAATTTTTGTAGCCTGTATCGTGTAATATATCAAATGAAAGGCCGTGTTGTGAGGGTCTTAAGTATACTATTTTGATAATTCTGAAAATGGTGGTTTTAAAGTTATTTGAGAAAATAATTGAATATTGCTCATTTCTCCCCTTTTGTCTTCGAAATTACTAAGCCTCAAAAAATACTGAAAGTGTCTCTTACTTTTTCCGAATACAAAGTTTTAGATTTTTTATCTGTTAGAAAAACATTTCAGTCCTCCATTCAGAGGTTCTAATATTTTTACAACTTGGAGCCTTACCATTCATTTCTACTCTAGGTCGTTGTAGTAATTTTGGGTACTTAAATGCATTTTTATTCTCCATAAGTATACGAGAGTTGATGAAGCAACCACCCCTATAAGCAGTGATATCAGAAGTGGTGAAATAATAAAGAAAAATATAATGAAAAACGGAAGTACAGCAGAGGGGGTGAATTGTTGCTTTTTTCACTCCCCAGTTTTTATATAACATGAAATATGATATCATTGAATAGAGATTGTCAAATAAACTTTCACTTCTTCTAAAAGCTGACAGAGGCTTTCTCCTATACAGTAGCCGCTTTCAGTGAGGAAATGAAACGTTTACTTGGTTTTTGGAAAGTGTAACACAGGGCAGCATTAATTGCTATTGAATTCAAATTATTTGTATTTTGGTAATACTTTTTAATCATTTGGTTCGTTATTATTTTTTTCTAAATACATTTTCCAATTATAAGACAACTAGGTACTAATTTTTTTATTATTTTGTTACAGATGGACATGTTGTGTCTGAGACTGGACGTGATGTCAGCCATCCTAGGTGAGCTTTCCTTAAATTGTGTTCATTTTAATTTAAACGTTTTGTTTATAATTCGTAAAAGTCCAGAAGGTGTGACACTTTGTTCAGCAAAAAAACTCCTGCAAACATTTAATGAAATCCGAAATATTCAAAATACATATTTCATATGTATGCGTAAAATTTTTATTTTATACTGAAACATCTTCTGGCCTCAGAGACAATAAAAACGGATTATTTTTAGAATATCATGTCGTTCTTTTAAAATGGCCACTAAAAAGCAGAACAAAGTGAACGTTTTATCGTAAAATGTGCAGATATACCAATTGTATTTTTCAAACTACCCATAATAACGCAAGTTCGAATTAAATATGAAGTTGTCATAAAGTAGAAAATGGTGTAATAAAACGGGCTACAAAATGTCAAAATAAATCGAATTGGTTACAATGAATGAGAAAGCGCTTTCCTGGCATTTGTTATGACTTATTTTTTTAGTAAATGTGATTTACAATAATTCAATTTCGAAAACGAGGACAGTTTTTATTCAATCCCAACGCAAAAATTAGCAAGTCCGTCACTGTTCGCGTCTTTAGAGGTTGTCCGGAATAGGCGGATTCGCTGCAAAACTCTTGCGCGTAATAGGTACTGATGTTGCCATCAGAAGGGAAAAAAAAATCAGGGTGGATGCAAAGTAACAGGGCGCTATTAGAATCCTGAGGGAGAGGTGGATGATGTACATACATTTACTCAAGATAAGTAGAAGAAATACAGATGAGTTTATAGGTTAAATTGTTTTGTAGAAGGATGAAACTGAGACTTCGAGGTTTAATTTCGATAGTAAAAGCTCAATGTCTGTCTGTGATTGCACCACGGACAAAACAGGTCCAGAAGTGTCGTAACTTTGCCCGCGACGGTAATATACGAGTGAACGTAGCACCTAACACGTTGGAAAGAAGCATTTGGCCCAATGCCAATCACGCTGCATTTTAGAAATGATGATTAATTTGTTTTCGGGCCATTTTGCGAATTTATTATTGTATGACTGAACTACATTTTACATTTCAACAACGTAAAAATCCTGATATTCGAAGAGTAAAATGATGGAAGAAGGATTGGTGTATCCATCTTCAAAAAAACATTATTACCCTCAGTGCACTCTTTTTAGTCATCTTGGTCGAATTGAGGATTCTTAGACTTTGGGGCCAATACATTTGTGGTGTTTTCTAAACAAAATTTAGTTTCTTTTGAAATAAACCATTCACGAACAAAGTTAAAGTGTTGGTTTGAGAGAGTCGCGTCCTTAAAGACACGATAACATTGTTCGATCACAATTTTAAGTCACGTGCTTCTATATTCAGGGTATTTCGATCACGTAGATTGCTCTGGGGTTCAATTTTACATTTCTCTCTTCCCCTTTCGGATAACTACGCTACGAAAGTTGTCGTCTGTGCAGAAGTGTCAGTGATTTGGTTCGAATTCTCCTCAGGATTTTGAAATGTACATATGCGTTAGAAATTGATGCCAAACCGACTTCTCTACAACTGCCTTTAAATAATTTTACTACTGTACCTATATTATATTTATTTAAACTTTTTTTTTACTCTTTTAAATACACAAACAACAAATTTGTAAATTGAATTACGAAACTCAGTTTTGACGATGACAGGACAAAATTAAAAACAGACGTTTTATTATTGGTCCGCTTTGAATTTTCGTTTTCGATTAATGTTTCCATCATCTGAATAATTAAATCGGCGAGAATTCATTCTGCTTTACAATTGCTACGCGTCATTCATATTTACATTTAAATAAACAAGATTTGTCATTGTGTTTTGCCATTTCCACGATATTGTTACTTGTGGCAGTTGGAACGAAGTTTTCCAAATTCCCTGAGCTACTTCTCACTTTACGGAACATTTCGTATTTCGTGTCACACAGGGTAAAATGACGTCAGACTTCACTAAATATTAGAAATGATGTCAAATCATTCGTCGAAACCGTTTCGAGTGATATTATTGTTCAACATTGAATGCTTTTGATGGAATTTCACTTTTTTTTTAACGAGTGGCGAAGCATTTTTGATTTCTTATTGAATACATCTATATTTCCAACCCCTAATTTCCTTAACACGACCCCTTATGCACCTGAACGTCATCTCCAGGTTCAGAAACGTTGTTATAGTGTTTGTTATAAAATTGTCATTACATTTCCGTTTTTCCATTTGGAAAAGTGTGTGCTTGGGGATGATGATAAGTGACGTAATATACGTATCACAAGCTGTAGGCAGGTAGAGAGTTGTTATATGTGCAAATGCGCCTGATAGTCCACGTAGAAGCTCTCTGGGTTTACAATGCAAGCAAGTTGCTTGCTTTTCCGCCGTGTATTCAAATGTATTCGAGATCGCATGCATTTCTGAATAATCGCGTGCATTTCCGACATAATGAGGAAACATTAGGACCACTACGGCCTTTTGATGGAAACAATTTATTACCGTTTCACGAAACTGTTAATAATTAGCAGAAATATTAAATAATAGTTGTACATTTTAAGAATGTGCCATGAAAATAGCCATTGGAGCTTTTTTATTTTTATTTATTTAATTAATCCTTGAAATTTATTCACGAAAGAACAATAAGGATTTTATTTTTATGGAACGAAGATCTGCTTCGCTGTCTTAGACTTATGCAGATACCATTCTCGACCTTTCTAAATCATTTTCGAAAAGTTTAGGTCATTTTATATCGTTTTAGAAACGTTTGGAATATTCTGGATCATTTTCGAAAAATTTAGACCATGCTGGGTCATTTTCGAAACCCATCTTCGAAAACTCTGGAACATTTTGGATTATTCGTGAAATCTAAAAGTATTTCCACACATTTGAAATCATTCTGGAAATATTAGATTATTCTCTAACATTCCAGGTCATTCTGAGAATGTATAGAGCGCTCTAGATCATCTTAAATCCTTGTCAAAATATCTGGAGCATTCTAAACTATTTTCGAATATTCCAAATGGTACTTTTATATCATTCTAGAAAAAATTGGAATATTGTGGATCATTTCCGAAAAATTTAGACCATTCTGGGCCATTTTCGAAAAATCTGAAACATTCTGGATTATTTTCGAAGATCTAAATAAATTCTCAAGTATTTGAAATTATTCTGGAACAATTTGGAAAAGTTCAGATTATTCTCTAACATTCCAGATCATTCTGGGAAACTCTAGAGCTTTCTAAATCATCCGAAATCCTTGTCAAAATTATCTGGAGCATTATAAACCATTTCCAAGTATTCCAAATAGTATTAAAAAAATTTGCAACATCCAGAAACGCCCCTGAAATTTTATCAACTATCAGTCAAAACTATATACCTACAACCCCTCAAAATACTTTTGACGCCATTTATTGGAAGTACAATATGTTTGAGAAAGACGGATGTGTCTCATACTCATTTATGCCATCCATGCCCACCCATTTTCACCCACCGCAATCAAAATCTTGTACAATCGATGGAAGACTAAGGGTGAGTTAGTGGCAGCAGGTAGTCATGAAGAGAAATGAGGCCAATTAGAATAACTTTGTCTTTAAATTAAAAATTTTTAAAACATAATCAATAGCATTTATTCACGAATCAATAAAGAAAACGCAGCTAACAGGAAACGTGCCGTTTTTAATACTGATGCCAATTGGCTAGCGCACATACCTTAATTCTGGTTTACGTATCGATGTAAACCTAAGGTTGAAGTTAGTGATTTATAGTGATTCCTTTGCGTTTCAAAGCAAAGCTATTTCATTCATAAATCCACACTTTCCTGGCAAGGAAATATATTTACACAATCATTTCATTGATTAAAGAAACGTTCCTACATACTTATTGATTTGCATTACTGGTTAACGTATAACAGTTTAATAAATTGTTGAAATAAGTGCACCTATTTAATGTTTTGGTGAAATAATCACAAGCTTTTGCAACTTCTGTTCTTATTTTTTTTATCCTAACAAAATCCTTGCACTCAAGCGTATCGTTATCAAATATTTCAGGTCATTTTCAAATATCTCCAAAAGTTTGAAAGACTCTGGAACGTTGTAGATAATGTTTTAAATCATTTCCGAAAAAGCTGAAATGTTGTGGATTTTCTTGAAAAATCTGGAAAATTCTAGATCACTCTCGAACATTCCAAAATTATTCCTGCAAAATCTGGAATCTATGACTGCTGATATAACATTTTTGCCATCCACAACTACCCCTTTTCACCTGCTGTGACTAACATAGTTCCAAAGGGGTGGAAGTAGGTGATTATGGAGAGAAGTGAGGACGAACAGGAATAGTGGGATGTATTTTAATTAAGCAAAAAGGCTTTAAAGTCGTCATAGAAAAATATAATTTGTTTTTCTTCGGTAGGGCGTAGGTAATAGGAATCAGTCAGTGTATTACGTGTTATTCTACAAGTGGCACAGTAAATCAAATAAGCCATGGCCAAACTCTAATTCTTATATCTCGTTACTCAATCGTCGGCTTGGAAGTCTGCCATCTCTCTGTTGGGACAGAATATATAGACGAATTCAAAATAACCCGCATTCCATTAAGCTGGATTATTTGTAGCTCACTTTAAAAACTAGCGAGTTAGTCTAGTTTCTCAAAGGTCAGCACGCTTCGTTGCTCTTATGGCATCGAGAGAAAATAAATTTTGCACATCGTTTGTTTCGATCATATTTAGACGGCTCTCTTGTTTTTCTATTTCTTTTTGCTTTCTGATTGTCTGTTTGCATTTAACACAGAGAGCTGGACCGAAGGCGTTACAAAACAAAAGTTAATAAACTGAAGGGAAGCTATAAATCATGAACCGTTTCTTATGACAAAGGTCTTATTAAAAATTCACGGCTTGTTTAGTTATAATAGATATAGAAGAATTATTTTCTGCTTTACAAAGTAGAAAGGATCAAAAGGTTAAGTTTATTTTACTTAAGATCAGGATTTTATAAACGTTTAATGTCGTAATATAGAATCTTGAAACATTGAATTTTGTGAGGTTTTAGAATCTGAAATAGTGTTATAGAAACTTACAGTCTACAGGCACACCCCGCACCGCTCTGCCGGTCGGAGTGGGGGGTGTTAGGTTTTTTCGTTACGGAATTTTTTGATTCGGTCGCCGCGCTCAAAGCCCGCGATAAAAGCTATGCAATAGCTTAAAAATAAGTTCAAATTACAACCCTCAAGAACCAAAAAACTAAATACTAAATGGTATCACTCTACATGATTACCAAACATTATTTAAAATAATGTTGAGACATGTGGATCCTGTAATGAGCCTGTAATTCTCTATTTCATTTTTTTATGGTTTTATGTTAATGGAAAATATTTTGAAAACTACATTCTTTGTTAGTTATAATTTGCCAAAAGTTAGTAAGAGTTATAATTACAAAAATGTTTCGATTTCGATGATATTATTCTGTTAACAAGATAAATTTCAAAGAATTATATTCGACTTGATTGCGCCCAGTCTAATGAGACGAGACCGGGCTCGTATGTTGTTTTTCTTTGAGGAAATCTTGTCCAGCGTGCGATAAGGCTACGAAAATTTTCTTTCGCGCTTTTGGTCTTATTAATATTCGATATTTTCGAACAAACTTGTTATATGCACCGTAAATTTAGAACGAACAGCTGGAAGTAACCGCGTAATTAATTTCTATTTTCAACTTGACACCAAATTGCTCTGCACCGGCTCTGTAATGAACCCGCCGTCTAAAAGGGGCGCGTAAGGCACTAACGTGTACTTTACGTCGCTTGTGACGTGCTTTTAATTGTGAGCGGAACATAAAGCAATTACGAAAAACGGCTTTACATCACAACAAACGATTTCTTCTTTTAAAAATGGAAAATAAAAATTCCTGGGTGGTTATCAGTGCGCACTTCCGAAGCGGCAAATGTACCTTTTTCTGAGACTGTTATCAGTTCAGAAAATGTATATGTTCATAGAGAAGGAGTAACGAAAGACAGTGATATATTACAGGTGTGTTCGTGTAATTCAAACTGCCTCTTTTAAAATTCGTAGCAAGCACAATATTTTCACACAGCCGCCTCTCTAACATCCTGTCGCAAATGGAAAGTCATTCATTTTGTTTTCCTTTTTCTTTTGTGCGGCTTTAATATTTCTTAGGCTTAAATGCGAACAACGCCAACGGTTACTTGTTACTTTATAGTTCATTCGTCGAATACAGAACGTATTTTTCACAGTTTATTGGTTCAGAATGAACATTTTCTTTCCGATCAGTTCCATTTTGAGCAACTCCATCATCCGAGCTTTCATATACTTTTAACTTTTCTTTTAAATTATATATTGTTGCCTTCGGAACCTGATCGAACACCGTGATTAAATGCCAGATCGTTTCAAAAGATAAACAGGAAATTTCTTTTCAAAAGGCAGTTGTAAACATTCAAACAATGGAAAATGTAATTCTCAAACAATTTCTGCTCATATTTAAATCAATACGGAAATTAGGTTGGGAAATACATTACTACAGGGTTATTTTAAATTATAAAAGGAAATGGAAAACGTTAAGCAGGACTTCAAAAATATGTTGAGACGAATTAAATGAAAACGCACGTCAATTAGTTTCTTTCATTCTGTCTCACTGTACACCAAGTGAAACGTAGTTATGACCTATGTCTATTCAACTTGCCAGCAGTGGAAACGACGTATACGCAGTCTGAAAATAATTCCTTTTAGCACTTAAAAAATTTCGGTTTTTGAAGAAAATTTAACACAAGCAGCTGAACTTTTAGTCGTTAAAGTATTTTGATTTATTTGTTTAATGCACCGTTGTATGACTTTTACTTATTTCTTTTTAACGTTGGCGTTTGTAGCAAAAAAAATACGACTCAAGCAGAAGAAAATGCTAAACGTAAACAATTATTAAAGTTCTATATTTGGAGCACGGCTCTAGTGTTGGAGGCGGATAAAGAAAACATCGTGGATAGAGTTAAAAATAAGTAACTATAGAGACAGAAACAGGAGTAAAGAGGGGTTGATAAGGGTTACCAGGATTAGGTAGTTGTATTCTCAAATAGTTAACGAGGTTATTCTTATTTTTTTCAACATAATAACTTTTTGGGATTTAAAAATAATCACGCGTTTCTGTTCACAACTTTTTTTTTTTAGTTATTTTACCTAGAGAAAAATCTCTGTGCAATTTATTTGTATTTTTAATAGATAAAAGTCGCTGTTTAATTCAACTTGTAGTAAGCAGCTTTAGTTTGCTGATTGAGAACGTTCTCTCTGCGAACATATGCATAGTTTGAAGAGCTTATTATAAGCGAAGTTGAGCGAAATTGCACTTGAGTTGAAACTGAAGGGATGTGCGCATCCTCTATAATCTTCGGTAAGAACAATTCTAATTTCAGAGAGTAAACATCGTGTTCTAATCGACTTAATTGTACACAAGATGAAATCGATACTCCAACAACTCTGACCGGGATCGCCTCGATGTGTTGGGTCGATTGAAACGTGTTTGCAGCGTAGGTACTTAATCCTCAAAGAATTGCTTTAGGAAAATTAGAAAGAGATATTGACGTGATCTGCTGTAAACAAATTTTACTTTTAAACCATCTTTTGTATGATGGAACTGGTTTATAGAGGGAAATTTCTGAATATATTACCTATTCTCTTGAATTCTGTCCTGTCGAATATTCTTGAACACGTTGACAAGACCGTGGAGGACGTTTTCATGATTTATATAACTTTGAGGGATTTACCATATTATTTATACTTTTAATAGGTTCTCCTGTAATCTATATAATTTTAGATTCGGCAGTTTCGTTGATAATGAAATGGGAAAATGGTGTCAATTTTCAACTGTTTCCTTAAATAACTTCAACACTATCTTGAAATTATAAAAAAATACTTATTTTCTTTAATTTCATAATTTTCCCTCCACACTCAAAATTCTTCAAAGTACAAAATTTAATTGTTAACAACACGTTCTTATGAACTTTACGTTAAATGATAAATAGTAACAATTATTTGCCAATACTAAACCTCTGCACAAATGCTCTTCTGATCTTCCTCTACATAAATCCACTATCAAAAAAGTAAGTTTTTGCACGATAAATACCTCGTCTGTAACTATAAGATTAAAACGGTTCTCTACGAGGACCCCCTTAGATGACGTTACGCTTTAGCGCTCTGGCCTTTAATAATGATGGAAGCGCTTTGAAAGACGGTTAGACAGGCACACGAGTAATGCTACAAGGGTTCTGTTTTGTTAATTGAAAATACGGAACCCTAAAAATAATTAACAGATAGTTTTTCCGCCTTTAAACATTCCTTTGAAGGCTTAGTAACCTATTTTACTATTTAACTCCAAATATATTAATTTATTGCAAGTTGACGTAAATTCATTGAGTCACCTGCAGGCAGTTAACATAGCACATTTATTACCGTTTATTGCAAGAGTTCAGTTGAAGCACAGCCAAAAACTAGAAAGGTATATTTTTATATTTTTAATTATTATATTTTAATTATTTTTGCATTAGGTTTTGACAAGCTAGTTAGGTCATTATTGTAGAGCTTTCAATCCAAATGCTGGTTGGACACGCGTATTTCTTCTGTTTTAAAACTACAAAAATCTAAAATCCTTCACTATAATCTATGCCTCACTTTACCCCTTTTTACTTCTGCTTCTCCATCTAATACATCTCTAAATAAACCTTCAAACTTCGAAGGAGGTATCGCGCATTCTATTCCTCACTAACATTCATAGAATTCTTGAAGCCTTTTTGATTCTCTACTTTTTTTAACATCTCCTTATTTTTGACTTTCTGTATAAAGAGCATTTTCATCAGACGACATTTCTAACACCTTTACCAATTTCTCTTCTCTCGCACCCACCATTTACGTTTTGCCCCTGAAAATGGTTCTGTTAAGTTTCCATCCTGTCTCAATCCTATTCTACTAATGTCTGACCCGATGTTTCTCTAAAAGTTTCACCACCACAAAAGTAGAAGTAATAATGTCATAGGGACAATCGGTAGTGCAAGCTATTTTTATCAAAGTAAAAGAAGTTTTCACGCTTTGCTCCCTCCAAGTGGATTGTGCGGTATATCCTAAATGTAAAAGAAAGTGCATGAAGGGGTTTTAATAAGTGGAATATATTTCATGTGTCACGACTTTACTGTTCCATACATATAAATAAATTTCCCACGGGAACACTTTCTAGTCCAAAAGAAAAGAAAAATCAGTTCCTCTACAGGAAGCAACATAAATAAATTCGAAAACTGGCGCCTGATATCAAGCCTTTCCAACTTAAATGTGACCTCCATTTTTTCTGAGCTTGTTATTTATGTATGAACCGAAAAGGTTTCTATGTGGGCATCTTCTGTCCTAATTAAACAAACTAATATTGACAATTTTTGTGCAAATTATGATAATTTTGGTTGAAAACCCGAGATGAATTACTTTTGAAGTCAGGGTTGACGACCTGTTAGGTTATGTTGTGTACATGGTGGAACTGGAAGGGAATCGTATATTATTAGATGCTAGAAATTTGGTAAATCATGTATTCAAACCTCTACTGTCATCAATAAAGAAGTAATCCCAAAAGCCGCCCAAAATCGATCAACAGAGAGGACAAAAATGACAATGAGAGACTGCACACATCTTTAAAAAATACTCAGCAAAAATTGTACGAGAGCTTGTCTGGGAACTTTCGATGCATCTACCGTATAGTCCAGACCAGATTTATTTTGATCTCCGAAGCAAAATTTCCTTAATGAAAGGAAATTTACAGCAAAAAGGTACTGTCGCCAGAAACTCCGGAAGTTTTGTACCGACGGAAATATGGAACTGCCCACAAAAAAAAAGGAAACATTTAATCAATTTTTTATTAATTAAACTATGAATAAAACGTGGAATTTTCTTGGATGGTACTATGAAATAGATAATATGTAGTTTAATTAGTGATTTCAACTCTATTCGAAGAAATAATTGATCACAGATGAGCAGAATCCATTCCAAACTGATCGAATAGGTCTGTTTGTTCCAGAAATTTGATTGTTTCAGCTACTGCCGGACCTTATCCCTATATCAATAAAGTTTCAACAATTGTTTGGATACATTCTAACGGCAATTGTTTACTAAGGACGATCAATTAGCAACCTTTTGTCTGGATGCTTTGTTACACGTTAACAGCAGGCAGCGCCAGACAATGTATTACTTTTAGAACGAAATATACAAATAGCTGTGTCAGCGTACATCTATTCCTATAGGAAAGTTAGATAGGGCGAAGGGCAACTGGGCCTTTTGTGTAGATCATTGCGAAATTTGTATTTGCGTAATCGAAAGTTGATGAAGATAATAAAAATAAGGAAGCCATCAGGGCCATTTTAAATGTACAATGAATGAGAATGAATGGAAAAGTTAAAGAGTTTCAAGTTCCGACAATAATTCACGAAAATTCGCTCTCGTCCAGAATTGTGTTTCTAGAAGTACAGCGTCGCAGCTCGTTAAGTTGTAAATCATTTTAGCGTTTGCAGGCAAAATTCTTCCACAATATAAAATAGGAACTTTTGTGTTGAAGCAACGAGCTAAACTTCGTCGATGTTGACGTCGCATAGCGTCGGAACGCCGCACCGTCGGTCGTCTACGCTGTATGGGGACTAAGTTGCGTCATTATCTTGATTTAATTTCGTTTCGAATTCGTGAAGAAAGTCGCGGTATGTCCCGTGAGATTTTTCCCCTTTTTCCCCAACTCCTTCTTTCTTCCCATTCAGTTTCAAAACTTACATCGAACGACTCCGCCATTTTACTTATTTTCTTTCTTCTTTGAACTCGAAATGACAGACAAACTTTCAGTAATTTTCGTTGACGTGCTGCGTTCTTTAGATATTTTTAAAATTTCTATTGCGGCATTAATGTTGAATTTTTTTCTTGTTCTTAAGATGCACTTCATGACCATGCATTGGAGTCCATTTTGCTATCATTTGAAAGACAGGAATCACAACGGTTATTGATGTCACGTTCGTTTCTTAAACAACAAGAACTATAACAAATGATCTCTTTTTGGTTAGCGAACATAATGCATTATCTACCTTCGTTCGCTTGATAAATTGATGAAAGTAAAAAATCTAAAAACTGTTTCTTTTTTTAAGCTCGATATGACCGCGAAAAGTCGAGAAATACTAATAGAAATTTATAGAAGGAAGTAATTACCTAAATATACCTATTAATACTTATATTTACTTTCAATCAAGTTCCACAGGAAATCTAAACGAACTAAAGCTTCTCTATTTCAATTTTTTTTAAACAGAACTCTTGAAATATGCTAATGATGCTACCGAGTCCAGTGAGAAAAAAACGGATCAAATAGGGGGATTAGGGGGGTAGCTTTTTTGGTATCGGCTCATTTTGCGCGGGGTTGGGGAGCTACACAGTTTTATTAGGAAACAACTGAGAAAGCAAGATTTTAGTCCATAATTTTTTCTTTCGGGAATCATTATCAAAACGAAGGATATGTTATGTACCATGCCTTGTTTTTTTTTTTTTTTTTAATTTTACCCAATTTGTATGAGATAACTAAAAAAGGTAAATAACGTAGATATGTTATTCAATACGTGTACCAAGATCGGCTGATAGAAGTTATTCTGATATTTTATTTTGTGACTCACACATTTTTTGACGCATCCTCACATCAAGACCTTTGATTTGATTATGTCACACGGTACAGTTTAATGGAATCCATAAAATACATCACTGAAAATTTTACCTTTTAAAATCCATCCCCCTTTGTCCTGCTTAATCACACTTTTAGCGACTCCCCTAACAATTATTATGTCATGAACAATTTCTTGTGATAAAAAATAGGATACAGACTAATAATTTAAAAAAGTAATGAACTGCAAAATTTAATAAAGTAAAATCTGCGAACGTCACATTTTCTTAGACCTACCCTCTGTTCCTTGTCACGGCATGCAATAGCCATCCCTATCCCTTTTTTGGTGTCTTCCTAATTTTTCTTGTTGAAAAATCGTCCAATCGAATGGTTAAGGAACTCCATTTCGTAGATTCTTTCATTTACTCCAATTCGTCAATTAGACTGTTCTGATCTCTACGCATTTGCAATCTGCCAACTACGAATTCTGTAAATGACAGCACAGTTGGTTGGTTTGCTATTAAATTTCAGTGCACGAAAAAAATCCATATTGCTTGGACTATCGAGATATTTAGAGATTTCTTGTGCACGTGTCTGAGCTTGTTGTCTGATTTCTTGCACGTAACAATACTAGAGATACTCGTAGTTTATCGTATTTTCTTACACCGTTCGTCTCCTCCGCTACGAATTAATTACGACTACAGAGGAAAGAAAACAATTTCTTGGCGCGTCTCCAACCCATCCAGTGGAGGGTAGAATCCTAGTTTGAGAAATACTTGACCGGTTCACTCAATACATCTCGATCAAGTTATGTGAGAGTTGAGGTTCTGAAAAAGTGTCGCGGTTCGACACAACAACGTCGATGTGGGATTTAACTTTATTTCGTAAAACTCAGAACAGAAGCTGCTCTTAAATTTCCTTCGTTCTTCTTCTCCATTGACTGCGTTTGTTTGCGATAAAAGAAGAAAAACACTGCATGCTATTTATAAACTTTCTGTTGTTTGTTAATGGCGTCCATTTAATCATTTTTGGCTATTAGGTATATTGGTAAAGTAGCAATAAAGTAGGAGATTTAAAATTTATTATAAGTATGAAAAAGGAGGACTTGTTTTTGCTGGTTTTTCATAGTATACGATAATATCTTGACAAATCCTCGCATATTATTGCGGTCCTTATCTTGGCTCTTCAGGCAAATTGAGAAAGTAAGACGTATTATACTCATACCACAACCACTCTATTTTATCTCCCTGTTTTTGCTCTTCACAAGTCAGATTAAACAGATATTCCACTGACAAATTTATCTCCCTTTACTTACTTTGCATGCAAATAAAGACGTTTATCCCAACTTTCTTTCTGCTGAAACTTCAACTTTGTTTTTCAAAGTTTGTAAGAAGTAAAACAAAACAACATGCAATCAACAATGTCCTCTTTTTCTAAGCGCGTTATCTGAGAATGCAGATACGTTAAAAATTAATATCTAAACCTAAAATACCTACAAGGGTGCATTTTTGGGGCATATACCCTTTGTAGTCTTTGGGCGGAGTTGAAAAGAAAAATGAAATCTGGTGCTACAGAGGCGAATGATGAAAATATTGTGAATAAAAAAAGCTAAAAACGGGGTGATTGATCCAGATTTTTCGGTTACGTAAACATCCTAAAATGGGGAGTTGAAAATTAATACACTGATAAACTGACTTATAGATAGAAAATAATTTTTTGAATTTTGTATCTTACACGTTAACTGTCATGTGTATCAAAACCGATAATCACCAATTGTGTCAAGTACCACGGGTGTATCATTTTGTAAACACGAGTAATAATTTCATTCTGCCCCTCCCACCCTTTAGGTCACGCTCCCTCCCTAATCGTCTCCTTCCCGTCACTACTATCTCTCGTTTTGCTTAGTTCATTCCTTGTAGCCATGTCCATGTTACTCCCTTCAGCCTGGCTTGTCTCGCTCCCTATCCGCCCTGATTGCCTCCCTACCCCAACCCCCGGTTAACTCGCGATTTCTGGTCTTAACTATGATGCCTTCACCCCCTTCTATAGCCATCTTGCACTTTCTTGCCTTGTCTGCTTCGCTCACTCTAGCCCTGTTTGTCTCGCTCCCACCGGCTCTAACCATTTCGCTCCCACCACCCTCAATATTTCGCCTCCTCCCGCCTTGACTGCCTTCCTCCTCCTCCTCCTCCTGTCTGTCGCGTCTGAACGTATTTTTGAACATAAATTTACGTATTCTAAACCAAATACCGCTTAAAGTCACAAGAATTGCGCATTTTATATTTTTTAAATAATGAATTTAAACAGTGCTAATCATATTTTTTTTTAATTAAAGTATTTTTTTTTGGCTTTTTTATATTATCTATACCAAAACGGTGTTCAATCATAAATTCGGGTGGAGAGAATACCTCATTGAAAGTTGTTAACCTGGTTTAACATTAATACCTGTAGAATTTTTAAGAACTTATAGTCTGCAGATAATATGAATTTTTCCGTTTTTGTGAAAATGATTCGATGATTTGCGCCCGTCGCGTCGATGCTGTAGGCGAAATGAGTTGCAGTAATGGGGAAAATAGACGTTCGAAATTCGATTTTCATGCTTAAATGGAACTATTAAGCCAACGTTTCTGCCATAAAACGGCAATTTGGATTTTATTATTGTCGGATTGTCAATTATTGCGCGACCTCTGCGACCAAAACTGAACATTCCGGGCGGGATAATCTAATGAGTTTAATGGCAAAGAGACGCGACGAACGAGTCAAACCAGCCATCACTGCATCCGTTATTGTTTTTTCAACATAATGAGATAAGCAATGAAATCTAAAAATTTAAATTATATTTTGAGATCTATTTCAATTATTAGTTGATACCAAAAAAGAATGGTTATCTCCTGTACTCATTATACATCAAATTTCGGCTGGGGTCACTAGTTAAATTTGTTCATTACCACTGAGCATTGAAGTGGTGTTATCCTAGAATCTTTTAAGTGCAGTGGGACGGAGTTACAAAGATAGGAATGGCGGGAGCACCACGAGCAAGGCTGGAGGGTACGAGACAGATTCTTACTGTACCTATGGAGCGTTGATGAGAACTAAAACCACATCTGGTGGGAGCACCACTACAAGGGCTGGAGGGAGAGAGGCAGATCGTAACTGCCTACCTATGGAGCGCTGATAGGAACTAGAACCACATCTAGTGGTTTCGACAGAATGCTGACTAAATACATTTTGTTCCAAATAAACAAAGTCGTTTAGCGACAAGTAATCAAAAACCTCGTAAATATTTGCAATAGTTTTTTTTTTGTCTCTCATACTTATTGATATAATGTAGATGGTTGACGACAAGCCGCGTTATTTACGATACAATTAATGTTGTATTTCATTGCAAAATACATACGTACTCACATTGCTTTGCGCTGGCGCTCCTCCAAATCTATTATTAGTTTTGTACGAGTAAATACAAAGTAGGTAAATCCTAATGTTAAATGCTTCTCCTGGTCTCTATTTACATAAGGGATTAGTTACATCAAGGAGACAATGTTCAGGTCGTATCCGGAAATTCGCCAATAAGTATATTTAGACGTGTCTGACAACTAACTATGTGGTAACTGGAATTACCTGAAGGTAAATCTTGGCTGAAAAGTAGACACCTAGACACCTATGTAGGTGATACCTAGTCAAACTATCTCCCTTAGAATTCAACTCTTGAGCTGTTTGTACCAATCTGCAATCTCCTTATCCCATTTCTGTTTGGGAATTAGGAGATATTTGTATCCAAACGTTTGTTTAGTTTGATGCAGGTAATATTTTGAGGCAAATTGTAGACGGAAATGTTCACCGAGTATTACAGAATTTTCACTTTGCTGAGATACAAATACATGACGTCTCAACTATTTTCGAAATGATCGGATTGCATAATGGATATTGAAAAAAACATTTGATTAATGAAGATAAAGAAAATAGTTGATCGATCAACCACATTTTTTACATATTGTTGTTTACTTTTAATTTAGTTTTTTAAAATAATACTTTTACACCTATCCCAACGTTTATTTATTTATCCATATCTTAATCTTAAACGTAGGCTTCACAAGCACATCCCTGTAGATCTTTTAGATTGAATCATTAACTGATGAAGACATCTTAAGTGTCGAAACGCGTCTTAAATGTTTTGAGTTTTTAGTGTTTTGTATAAGAAACTGTTGTTGTGAAATCGTTTGCGCAAGTCATTTGTTAACGTCCTGTAGAGAAAACACATCTGTTTGCCGTTTCCGTTTAATTAGAAATTTAATAAATGAAGGGAAGAATGAACGGATTTGCTCGAATCAAAGACAAATTGATTACCGTATTGCCATACGGCTTGCACATAATTAATCAAACGTTATTAGTACGGTCAGTGGCTGAAGTGAAGAGACTATTTTAATCTTGTCTCTCTTTTATATCGCGTTTCCCGTTCCTTCCTCAGATTCGGCACATGTTCTCAAATTAATATCGACTGAAACTGTTACTAAGGTTATTTCAATTTTCTACAGAAAGACTGAAATTTGGTATTTTGCAAAACTTCATTACAAAACCACATAAATAAAAAATGCTGCTCGTCGGTAATAAAAATAAGGAGTCAATATTCCTGCAAAAATCGAAAAATTCCCAAAAAATTAGACAATTTCAGAAAAATGGAATTATAGAAATGTGTAATTCTTTTCTTGATTTGTATATATAATACCACTGGAAAAGTTTTCGGAAAGGTATAACTACACAGACGGCATATTTGATTGATTCCTTCTTTTATTTGGGATGAATATAACTCAACTAAATGTATACAATTAAAAAAAAAAATGAGAGATCAGGGGAAAGATTTGGAAAACACATTCGAGCCTAATGTAAAATTAAATTTATCAGTGGATAACGCAGAATCTTAAGCCCTCTCCCGAAATATCAAGTTTGGAAGTAAAAATTATAATTAAATATTATTAATAACAATTAAAACTCAACTATAAATTTTCAGTGATATCGTAAAGAAATATAAAATAAAAAAATTAAACACAATTGAATGTTGTCAATAACTATTGCTAATAACAATAAATATTGTTAACAACAATAAATTAGTGTTATTAACAATGAAACATTGATATTAGCAATTAAATATTTCACCACACATAAACTTCTCAAGGATAATTTATAAATAAATACCATAGTGACCTATAAACCCATAAATGTGTTGAAATTTTTCATTTTCATGAAAATTACCCTTTATAATACAAGGAAGTTATTCGTGTGGACCTCAAGGGCGCTAGTTTATATACCTTTTGGGTAGAGGTCCAGTTTCTTACAGCCCTTAAGATGACTGGATTATCCCAACATTAGTTTTTGAAAACGAAATCGAAATGTAGGTATTTCGAACACCTTCATATTCACTGTGATTTCAAATTTAATAAAATGATAGACATGAAATTCTAATTTAATTGTCACTCCAATTTTTTGAAAAATCGCGCATGGCTTCAAGTCGATCACATTCCATGCCCATTTTACATTTTTAAAACTTCCGACTGTAATTCTCCTCAATTTGAATATCCATAGCCACAATCATTAATGGATGCAATGAGCATTAATTTTTATGTGTGTTTGTACACATTTCCAATAGCTTTTCATAAATTAACAATACGACCACAAACAAATTTTGATTTTAGTAAGTTGGAACGTTTCATTCACGGTTTTACCTACCATACGGTATGTTAAATGGTTTCGGTTTTAGTCGTCCAAAAATTATGAACTTTATTTCCGAGTGAACTTCTTCGAAAGTTATCATTTAAAAGAGACCAAGTGCCAGATCACGTTTCCGAATAGGTTATATTGTTATATGAAGGAAGAAGAAGCGGGCGTTTCAATTTTCAAAGGCACTTTATCCCAAACTAACACCGTTGTAAGACCTTTTCTTTGAATAATTCATGCGAGGGAGGCATATGTATCCTGACCGCAGTTTCTCCATCTCCATGGCTATGGTGTTTTATTCTAAAAATATTCCGCATCACAAGCAACTCTCTGTATCTGCGTCTATGTAGGTACCTACGTATTTGTTCTTCTAAGTCTGTTCTTGTCTGTATCTGTATGTTGCGCGACGTTTTATTTTGCCAGTGGTGTGCACTGGTGTCCCTATTTATGCGCCAGTTTATATGCTAGTTCTCGGATTTTACTTTAGTTTTATTGTTGAACGTTACTGAGGAGTCTTTGTTTCCTACGCAACGAATGCTTTATTACCACGGTCGTTTTCTTTATTTTTATTTTTTTGACTTTTAAGTCACAAACTGGAAAATATCAGAAGGAAGGGGAACTTTACAATAAGTTTTACAAGACCAATTTTACTTTTTTGGTATTGTAATTTTGACTGTTCCTTTTCTTAGAAGACAAATGAAGCAAAATTAATATAGCTACTACCCTTCAGGAAATTGAGTTCAGAAATTAGCTGGTTTTTCTGTAACTGTAATAGTTGCAAAGGGAGAATGTATGATTTGTTCATATAATACGTCGTTTGAAGAAGAAATTGGGGATGTTCTCGAAAAATTAGGAAATTTGATCGTCAGGCTCACATATTACAACATCAATAACTAATTAGCTTTACTTGACCTAACAATAATTTTTATTTAGCTAGGATAGTTATGGAGAGGAGTGTTGAAGGGAGGATGGATGACATGAGTATTAAATAATTTTAACAACCACAATGATGTCTTTTCATAAAGTTTCAAGTAGCAAGAGTTTGAAGAAATAGATTTTGTTGAATACGAAATGCAATTCATTCTTATCCTGACGACGTTGTTTCCTTTCAAAACGTTTTCTCAGCTGCTGTTGTCGACATCTTAAGTGGTTTAACGTTGGCATTCCACTAAGTAGCTATGTGTAGATGACAAAAATGGGAAAAACGGAGGAATACTTAGAACGTTCGGTATGGAGTGAAAACTGGATATTTTCAGATGTGTCATCTATTTGAACTAAAACTACTTGCCAAAACTTATATGTGACTTAATTATCTTCCTTCATTTATTTCGTACGTCTTCTCATAAAAGAAGGGAAATACCTACGAAAAATTATTAATTAGACGGTGATGGAAAAGAAAAGTATCTATTGAAAAAGTCGATTATCCTCACGAATATTGAAGCATCATCTATAAACGAAAACCTGAATCGTTGTCGAAACTTTTATATAAAGATGAGGGATGAGTTTCATATTAAAACAAGAGAGCAGGGTCGTTTAAGCACATTCAACTTTCTCTGCCGAAAGCCCCAAGTGTTATAGCTATAGCACTCCGTTTGGTAGGAAAACATCCCCTTAGTAAGAATAGAAGCAGGTCAAATAAACGCAAAATTTGCCTCTATCTCGCTCATTCTCTTCGCCTCCCCTTTGTATTTACGTATATGTTTGAAACGTAACGAAATTAAAACAGAAGCTGATGTAGAGAGGGCGACTGCGGTTTTCGATCCTGTTTTATAAGAGGATTTTGTTCTGGAAATCCGTAAACATTTCTAAAGAATTTTCCAATTATAGGGGGTAAAATTACGGTGGACTATTATATTCGACGTACCTATTTCAAATCAGTTGCGATGCTTTTCCATTTTATAATAAAGAATAAGCTGCGTACGTGATGGTTAAAGTTGAGTATGCGAATGAATAAGGCGGTTAACTTTTTCAGAGTTTTCTAAGACATACAGGGATATAATAAGAGCATGAAATATTTAAAAAAATGCTGGAATACGGTTCTAGAAATTATGCTTATTTGTTGTTGAATCAATGATGCTTTTTAATTTCTAAAATCGACATGGTAATATCATTTTATTAATAATTGTAACTTCGTTCTTCGATTCCCCTGCTGGAAAAGAATTTTGTACTAAGACATAGAATTTATCTGAAAGAGAGAGAGTAAATTATAATTTAATTGCATTATCAACGGATTTCAAAAGAATAGGAACTTTGCGGTGATAGTGGTTGGTGATCTTACCGGAATGGAGGCTTTCTCCTCGGAGGTGGTTCCCCCATTTGGAGGCACATGTCCGGCCTTTGCTACAAGTCCCGCGGGTACGCGCACCGTTGGGGACCTCTGGTTATCAGAGCCCCACTCACAAGTAGCCTCCTTCACCACTACCTCGGCACTTAGAGCATTTTTTGCACTCAACGTGCTATCAACACTTGACCCTTTTCCAATTCACGGCTCCGCCTTCGCCGCCGCCGCCGACGCGTATTCTAAATAACAAAAAACTCACCGTTCCAAAAGAAGTCGTGGCCGCATATGTCAAAACAGACTCGAATCCAAATCAAAATCGAGTCAGAGAGACAGAAGGAGCCGCCACACCTCCTGTTTAATGTTCACGAAACGTTTTATCAACAGTAAATGTTCATCTCACGGCGAAGATTAGAATTGTCTTGGTTGTAATCGATGTAATTACCCTTCTGGAATCCTTAAAATGATGGCATCGCGATGGGGTCGACTCTGACCTAAAGCGACAATGGTTTTGATGCACTGAAGGTCAAACAGAAGATTATTTGGGGGGTGAGGATCGCGTGGTTCGCGTAATTATCGAAACAACTGAGTACTTGACACCGAGGAAGGTTGTGCGGCACTGTGTGACCGACGCCGCTATCGAGCGACGCGGGCGTCAGGGCGCAGATGCGAAACGGCGCCGTTTTCTACGTGCTCTTGCTACCTGCTGCTTCTTTGCCGCTGTTTTTCACTCGACGGCGACGCTGTTCAGGTTTACCTGTTAATAAATGATCGTGCTTTCGAATTTCCTGAAAAGATAATGGCGTGCGTTTGGGGGAGCGAGGGGACGGGAACGCGATGGGAACAAGCGAGAGACGACGGACGCGCAACGTAAAAAATTTACGGCAGCGTCGCCCCGAGGGAACTTACACAAACAGTCAACGAAGATGATAGAGCAGGATGACTGACCGAGAAATAGAACCAACTCTTCGTTTTTTTCTAATAGATATTTCGTCTTCGTTTTCTTATTCTTGGAATCGATTTCCAATCAGACGCATCGTTGCTCAGAAAGAAAGTAATTCTCCCTTTGTGTCTCTGTTTATCGATAGTAAATGTAAAAAAATCTGGATGACAGAAAACCGAGCTTTATTTGACACTTGGATAAATTCCGATAAATCTAAATTTGTGTTATTATTACACAAGGAAGAAAGATAATTGAGTTCTCCATTAAATACATATCTGAATTTGCGATATATGGAACCCGGGAGATGGACATTAACTAGAGTCCCAGTACCCAACTTGGTCTCTGGATACTACTCAACAAACTTGGTACTTAAACAGATTTATTAATAGACCAGTTGCTCCCAAGGTAATGCATTAAAGCCGCTCACTCCATGTACTGAACATACATAAAGGGAACATAATCTGCGACGATGTTTTTCTAGCAGTCAGTAATATAATGAAATCCTCCATATAAACAAATTGCATCTCAAACATATACCTATCACGATAATTACAAAACACCAACGTCATTTGCTTTTTTGCTTTCCATAAAAAAAACGTGATTAAACTAAATTAATGAATTCATTCATTCATTTTAAAATACTGCAGTCTGGAGTACGGCTGTGCGCTAAATAAAGGTGAAAGTGAGAAACTAGAAACGTTTGAAAAATATGATGGTGTTGTAGGAGAAAGATGAAAATACTCTGGATAGAAAAGTACGAGAACACAGGACTCAATGGAAGTCAATATAAGGAAATGGAGAGATAGGATGGTAGAGAACCTTCAGAGACATGAAGGGCTATATTTAGCAGGTCCGAATTAAGGTATACCCTATGGACTCTAGCCCAGGCTCCGGCTCATTGACAAGACCCCTATGACTTTAAAACTAGAAACGAACAGAGTTTAAGTGACTGAGATTAGTCACATCAAAAAAATTGTTTAAATTGTTACAGCGGAAGTACAGAAAGGTGGGACACTACTAATAAACTACAAAGAGGCACAGGTATAAAGAGACACAAATTGGAGTAAATAGGGCAGAGGCAGGCCTGGACTAGATCATTCTCTGCAAATTTTTATGAGGGAAACTAGATGTTTTAGTATTCAAAAAAATTCAAATTTTCAACTATCTGGTGATCATGTAAAAACTAATTTGAAAATTCTTCTAATATGCGTTAGAGAGTACAATTGAAAATTTTGTTACTACATTAATGTGTGAAATCCACATTCTTTTGAGAGAATTATGATTGAAATCAAACAAAAATTTACGTATACTTAGTAAAAAGTTAATAGAATTTTGGGATTAGTTTCAATTGAAACTCTAGGAGATTGGAAAATCCCCTAAAGAACACAATAAGTCGGCTCAATGGAGATGCGTGTCTAACCACAGTCTTCAGTCTCTTGTATTAAATTTGCATGTAGAAAATTTCAACAAACAGATGGCGCTCGATGTTTGAGCTTTTGAATTAAATTTTTTTTGAGGAAAACCTCGATTTTAAAAATTTTGTTTATTTTTCATTAGAAGGAAAGGAAATGATTTGAAATGATGAAAAATTAATTGGGGATGTTATATGTCGTTCCTTCTCTAACTTTTGCAGACAATTATCTCAAATTTTTGCTCTTTTGTCTAGGTAAAAAGAAGATATTATTGAAACGCGACATAGATTCAGACATTTTATTTACAAAAAGCGTTAAGTTTTCATTTATTAATGTATACTAGAAAACTTCAACAAACAACTGTCATTTACAACAGTTAAACATATTGTCAATAGATGGCGCTCTCTGATTGAGTTTTCAAGACCCATCTTTTTGAGGTAAACCTCGATTTTAAACATTTTGTTTATTTTTTATTAACCAGAGTGGTAATCTTTTAAATAATAGCTAAAGAAACATTTAGAAAGTTTTAGGTGCTTTTTGAAGAATGAACTAAGATGTCGTCTCTTTTCTAACTTTTTAGACAATTATTTAAAACTTTTGCTCAATTTTCTCAGTTGGAAGCAAGTACGATTGAAAAGCGACATAAACTCAGGTATTTTGTCTATAAAAGGCGTCGAATTTTCATTTAATAATAACGATTACTATAAATTTGGAAACCCTCGATGTAAAATGCAACAAAGGGCTCGTATACGAGAAATGGATTTGTCGGCGGCAACGAAATCCAAGAGGAACGTAAAATAATATTTTCGCTGTTAAATTCGCGAATGGGTTTGATGCGTTCCGACGCGGTGCGGCGCGTCGAGTCGAGTCGAGAAACGGAATTATTCGGAATTTTAGTGCGGAAAAGTGAAGAACAACGACTAGAAACGCCAGCGCCGCAAGGCCATTTCCATCATCGGCACAAAAGCTCTTAATTCCGTCTCGTAAGGACGGGGCTTCGGACTAATCTTCTATCATAATTATGCAATCCGGCCGCGCCATTAACAGTAAATCCACAATCAGAGTCGGCACATTGCGCTTTTATCTAGAACATGGCTGCAGGCCACCGGTAATGGCCGGCATTGTATAAACTAATTTATGGCTCAATAACGCGAACAGAAAACGAGATCGAACCTAAACGTAATGTTGATAATCTACATCCTCTCTCTCTCTCTTGTCCACTAATTTTCCTCATCATTAAACCATCCATCTCTTTCTCTCTTATACTCATATACATATACCTTTTTCCCCTTTCAGCCTATAACTATGCGTTCTATTATGTTATATACAGGCGCATATATAGTCGGTTCCTTGCTTAATGGCAAGTAATTTTATTTGATTAAATACTTCTATGAACAAACATTGTGCCCGTATATCTCTTCTCATGACGCTATCTTTATCATTCTAACGATATGTAATCGAATCGGTTGTTAATTTTCATCTCTTTGTCACAATTATTTTAAGATTGCGTGTGCGTCATTAAACACAATCTGAACAGATTTCCACCGAAGTTAGTAACTGCAGCTTAGTACAGGGAGCTTAAGTCACAACTAACATGCGGATAAGAAAATATAAAAGAAAGAAAGAAAAAAAAATTAAATGTGTTGTCCAACGAACAATAGGGTTGCAGATATCACCCGTATCTATCGTCAATAGTTCGATTACGTACTGTGCCTTCTATTAATTTCTCTGATGACCTAACACAAATCACACGAAAGCGGCAGGAACGGCATCAACCACCCACGAACCGATAGCTATTCGGAAAGCATTTATCTCTCGTATGAGAAAAGCCTTACAAAAAGACGACCAACTCTCCACTCTACCAAGCTGTTATATCATAAATTTCATTTTTTTTTTGCACATCATTCTATCAGAGCGCTAGGTGATTCCAAAAAGGCAGCTTATTTGAAAGTCAAATGTGAATGAACGTTACCGCTGGGACTCTACGTGTGTACAGGGTGGAACATTTTCGATGCTTGCATAGGGAAACTTCGTAACTGAAACAAATAAAAATAATTCTCTAATTTTTCAAAGAATTGCTATCGACTTTTGTTTTCGATTTTGGTATATTTTATTTTTCTTCTTGTGTTTCTCTTCCAAAAAATTTCCCTTATCCTTTTTCGATTGTCATTTCCAAATCCGTGTCATAATGTTTAGAAGAAGATACATTGTTACATTTATTAAAAAAAATTATTTTTCCTTTATGAGGAAGGAAGCTGGATAAGGATACAAGTTGTTACCACTAATTTTTTTAACCCCTACACATTAAAAGAAAGTTCATAGAGTAATAACTGTTAATTAATTAATTCTGTGGAAATTAGTTACTGAATTAATGAAGAGGTCAGGTCAGGTGGGTAGCTGTAGGTGTTCGACAATTTTTCTATTCAAATTTATTCTCCAAGCCAAGAAAGTTGAAAGAGACATAGAATAGCGTATTTATCTACGTTATAAATGGAAAACTTTCGAAATAACTACGGCTCATTCTTTCCAGTTCGTTGCATAATGAACATTCGTATACTTTGGAATTTCTCGGGCTTAATTTTAAAATTAATTACGAGTGCTAACTTTCTCACTAATGGATGTTCGTTCTTTTCTACGTTGGCTTTTTAAAAAGTTTAAAAAAAGTTGAAGAAAAAACCGCCGACCGCAGTCTCGCTTAAAACTTTTAAATGAACATGAATATACCTAAAGGAATGTTATTATGCACAAAGGAAATAGCCGAACTCCGTTAGAGTTTACCTTTTATTCCAGATACCTTCCTAACTACCTATGTTCCGAAGGAAGAAGAGTTTTCTTAAATGGAGATAGCAAAAAAATTCAAAAGAAGTCACATAAAATTTTTTAATTAATGCGAATTTTATAGCTTTTGAAGTCATTCTATGAAAATACCTGCCCGCTTGCAAGATGCATATCCGTACCTTGGTATATTTTTATGTTTGTGAACAAGTCAAGGGCTCTATAAAATACCACGTTAATTAAATTCTGCTTATTGATGTGTACTGGCATCTAAGCTCTGGGTTTTTGAGACTGATTTTCTGAATGCAACGGAAATGTAAACAGGAAGTAGGAAAAGTCCGCAAGTTTATTAATTTTACTGCAATATGATTCCAGAAAAAGAGGGAGAGAAAGAAATAACTTTGTTTCAAATAGAGTTTTTTGTCCATATTTGGTCTTATTAATTATAGCCACTGTGCTCTGGGATATGAGATTTAATTTAATTAATCAAATATTTCCGCTAAATTTTTTTTGTTACTAAAATTAGATATTACACAATTGTTGGTGAAAGATTTTCTCATTTTTTCTTTCAGTTTTTGCCTCAAGTGATCTTTAAATTAATATAAAAGAATTTTTTATTGGAATAAGGGAAGCGTAGGAATAAAAAACTAGAAGAGCTTCCCGTTTCCGAAATCTAATTAAAAACTCAAATAATATTTATCAGGATGCAAAATTATATGGTGGCCCTTAACTGAATATATGTTTTGTGACCGATGTTATTATCTAGATCTTCCCTTTGGTCTTGGTTTTATCTCTTTTGTGTCTCTAAATATCTCTTTATGCTTCAAAGGGTTCCTATCGTCATATTTTTGTTTTCCTTTTTTCTTTATTCACTTTCATAGCGTCTTTTGTTGTCCTATGTGTTCAAAAACTTTCCTTCTGTCTATAGGTTTAAGCATTTTCTGAAACGCTTCCTACTTCTCCTTTTCCGTCCAGTTTAGTCTTCTTGGAGTTTCCACATTGACACAAAAGCAATTCAAATTTTTTTTATCCGAAATTGAAAATCCATGACATCTAATGTTCTACGTCTTTAATTTGGTGCCTAAATTGTTTATTGAGGTACTATCTTTGTATACTGTACATCTAATGTACGAATAAAAAAAGGATTTAGATTCAAAGTCAATCTTTAAGTGGACAAATGATCTGTCTAATCGATAGACTAACTGATTGACTGATTGACGAAGTAGGAAAGTTGTGCAATTGTAAACCTTGACGTTTCGCATTTTCAACGGTAATAATTTACATGTGCGGATCAGTTGCAAACGGCACGATCTTGTTATGACTGACACATGTTCGTTCTTCGGCTAAAAATAATCGTCTGAATGGAACACACATTGCGCAATAACATAGAAATCCTCTTTGTTGTATGTTGATGGAGAACGAGTTTAAAATTTGGCTTTAATCTCGCAAATAAACGAGACTGGCGAGCATTAGCTGTTTCCGCTCAACTAACCTTGGCGTTGTTCCAGAGTCCGTGCTGCCGGTTGTTTCTTGGGGTCGGTCGGTCGGATTGCTTATCCGACGCTGATATTGTTGCTGCCACCAAGCCGCTACCCCGAAGGTTATTTTTCTTTCTCTCTTATCCTCCAATCGCGATTGTTCACTGTTTACACCCAACATTCATTTTTTTTCCTATTGTGTTTTAATTATTGTTTCTTAAACAATAATAAGAGATAAATGCCAGAAGGGTTTGTTAAATCAGAAGAGGGTGTTGAAGATGATGCTTATATTCTTATGAATATGAATTTCTGTACGTGTCTCCTTAATCATTTATGATTAGTTAGTTGCAATTGCGCTAGTAATTAAGTCGACATGTCATTGATTACAAAGCTTATATGGGGTACGTGCCGTCAGAATGCCAGTCCCTTTAAATGTACGTCCTGATGCTGGGTGATAACTTAGAATACTAATGCTAATATTCAAGGGAACCAGATAATCTCCTGTTCTACATGATGCTGATGTACATATCCATCCAACAGCAATGTAGATGTACCTGGATAGTTCTCACGAAAGTTTGAAGATTGGCCTTAATAATTCAGGATAAACGTGATATAAGAGAATTATAAGGGTAGTTAAAAACGTGGTGTTTCTTAAGTCATCCTAAAAGTGCCTAGGATTTTGGGAAAATACACTTCCTGTTTTGGAAGTAAAGGAAAGTTAGATACTAACAAAAACAAACCTTTTATTTAACTTCAAATAAGGTCCATTTTAATGGTAAAGTTGTTGATGTTAAAAATTATTCGATAGATTTAATGTAATACGTTGAGTCTGACCGATGAGTGCGAATGACAGAGTAGAATTGCGGAATAAGCTCAGTGTCATCACAGGAGGACATTTGTCATTTCTCCTCTCTCCTCCTTTCGGCCCAGTCGCTTCCATTTGGCTCAACGAACTACCGGAATACGTAGAATAAATCTTATGTCGGAAAACATTCAGATATCGGCCATTAGTTCCTTCGCATCGCCTTCAAGTGGGTCAACCGCGAACGGAAACTGTCTAGAAGTTTGCGTACAAGATTCGTAACTGTCGTTTTGAATGCAGAGTCGCCAATTACTGCGGTCACACGAAGTTGCAACGTCGTGAATATTAAATCAGAATGGTAGCAATAGCAATAAATGATTCGTAAATAAAAATTGATTAAGTTCGATTCCTCACCATTTATTAGCTTGAGTAAAAAAAATATCCTGTAGGAATTACTGTCGAGTTTATCAAAAACAGTGTGTATACACAGGTACAGTTGATGATAAGTCATTTGAACTGTATCCAGCCCAACATGGTAGGGAATGTCTGTGGGATGATCTTTTGTATTATGAAGTCCTTTAAAGTGAGCCTTAAGAGGCAGCGAGAAGGCCTCTTGTGAGATCAAAAAAGGAAAGACTTGTTGATCTCGTCAGGGACTCTTTGCGATGTAAATGCTCAATCCTATTATACTAAGTAAACCAGCATGATCATGAGGATTATGTTATTATTAGTAATAATCAAAATGTTTTCCCTCAAAAATGTACACCATACAGAGTCAATTGGAAAAGAAATGTTTCTGTTCAAAAAACGTGTGTAGTTTATTCTAAGGAATTCGAACTATATCACACATAAAATGGTAGAGCACATCTGGGGGATGTTGTTTGGCATAATGTCCTTTAAAGTGATTCTTAAAGAGACAGCCTTATCGAATCAAAAAATACACCCAGAGAAGAAGACGAGGAAAGCCTTGTTGAGCTCCACTATGTGGGGAATCCTTGAAATGTCACCAGAACCTTTTTTTTCCTTGGGTCTAAGAACTGAATCATACTGGTCCTCAGGAATATATTATTAGTAATAATAATCAAAAAAGTTTTCATTTCAAAGATGTAGGCACACCTTGAGCCTGATATCCATACCTTCCCTTAATTAGTGACAATTCAAAAAAATCACACCAGTAAAGGGTTTTTGTTTGAAAGCAACAAGATACAGTCCTGTAGAGTGTCTTTAGTGTAGGGTTTCTTGAGGGTAGGTTTCTTTGTTAGTTCATTACATCAAGAACAATTGGAGTGGCTGTGATGAAGAGTATAAAACTGATGTAAATAATATTACAGAATTAGTGACAACAATTAAAATATTATAATGAATAAACAACCACAAACTTAAAACCAATGCAAAGATCCTGAAGAATCGTATGCCAAAGGCGAAACGTCAGCTGTTTTGGTTGTGTGGTACATAACAGAAGAATCTTTACCCTTTACTGGCTTGATCTTATATTGTATACTTTTAGATTCAATTAGAACGTTTGAATATAAGGGTTCAGTTTTTCCATTTGGGTGCATGGAACCCTAATAATTCAGAAGTAGTGAGTACACACGCTAGTGTTGCCAACACCCTTAAATTACTAGGTAGAATATTGTCAGGGTTGTTTTCTGTCGGTGATGCATTTCCATTAGAGTCAGGCAAAATGAACGATGTCATTAATCAGTGCTCCTTTTTTGAATCAGATTTGTCGTTCGAGTCGTGTCTAGTTTTCCATTCCATCCCGTCATCAAATATATTTTAAACGAACCAATTCGTTGCATGTTGTACTCTATACGTTCTTAGATTTACGAATTTAGGTGTAAGCTCTGGCAGTCGTCTACATCGTCCGTCTCTCTATGCGCTATTGAGTTCAGCTCGTAACTCTTCCACAGCCCACTTCATGGAAATAATAGCCGAGTTTTGCACTCAGATTTATAGAGCACTTTTAAGCCGTTCTTTTTCTTTAAAGCACGATCTTGTTCTTTTCTATTTGTACTTGTCGTAAGTACTGTTCGCACTACACCCCTTATTCCTATAACCTATATGGGAATTAATATCCTTTTTACTATTATATAGGTAACAAAGAAAAATTAAACTAGTAGGTACATGTTAAACCTCAATTAGTAGTAGGTACCTACTGACTGAAATCATGAGAGAAATGAGATTCGACTTATTCGACATATTGATAAAAATTAATGAAGGAGAAACGACGTTTCGATCTAAATTTTCGATCCTTATCAAGTAACAATAATTTTTCATAATGTGTTCACTTAGTCTAGTACTTAAGCTGCTAAACGATTGGCCTATGTAAGTAAGTTTCTTAGCGTTTAATCCTTTGACTTTCAAATAAGCTAAGCAAATTACAACCCCATTTTATTTATTTTAACTATATAAGCCAGGAAAATGTTTTTTACTATCTACTAATGTAGTGTATCGTTCTGCACTGTATATTTATCGTTAATTATGTGTTTGTTTTTTTTTTGTTACAGTTGTGGTCGTGGTCCATGGACAATTCCAAGTCTTCTTTGGTATCAAACTCTCACAGTTTCCTCGAATATTTTCTCGACTTATAATTCTAATCGAGTCGATATTTAAAGTAATTTATTTTGCAAATCGTATTAGTTATTAACTGTAATAGTATCTGTGCCAATTTCGGTAAGTGAATAACAAACTGCCGCAAAATGTGAACTAAGGGAGTCGAAAAACAATGCCAGTGAGTGATAACTCGTAAATAATCGAGTGAAGTGATCGCTAATCGCTAAAGTTACTGTTTCATAATCGAAAGTGCCGGGACCTTTTCGGGAGTGTCGTGAGTGAGCGTGTTAAATGGATTTACTGAAGCTGAGGACGGGATGGATGGGAATACGATGGCTGATTTTAATGGTAATCTTAATAAATTAAAAGCATTTTTTTGTTTCATTAATTAATTTCCAATAATAATTGATTAATTTAATTAGTTAAGTTAATTAGTTGTCTTTATTTTCAAAATCCACTAGTTAGTAGTAGTAGTATTATAGTAACGAGGATTTTCTTTTTGTTTTAGGTCATCCTTAGGATCGCCGAAACCAAGTAAGTGCTAGAATATTTCCTTAAAGGTTGTTTACGTTATCGTGTACCTATCTGCTGTATTACTGATTGGTTTATTTTAAAAAAAAAAAAACTATGAGTCGAAAATAATAGACTGAAAAATAATTCATTAGATTGTTCGTGCCTGTTAACGTACAGAAATCAAAATGTGTCGTGCGTGAAATGAAAAATGAAAGCTGAGGTACATAAAGCGACGCTGGATTTACGACCGCTTTTCGTTTGAACAGTTCTAATTACAAAGGGATTGAATTACCATTGAATCATTTGTACAAAATGGGTTTATTTTACAAAAGCGTTCGTCAGTACGCCCTTTGTTCCTCTCTTCATGCATTATTCATTGCCACAGGGACAATTTTATGTGTGTTCGACAAAATTAATAATAGGCTTCGTGTGGGTGTAAGCTCATCAAAAATATTCGTTGGCTGAATTCACCATTTTATTTTGTCATTAATGAATATCAACCCGATAAACAATCACCATCAACAAAAAACAATTGTAGTTGAACCAGAAAACCAGGAAAAAAATTAATGGGTGGTATAGCCTCTTTAGGGGTTGGATTTAAAAAAAATCATTACTGGTTCTCACTTTCGGTACGTAAGTAATCTCTGTGTAAAATTTGAAATCCCTAAATCAAGGCTTTATCCTCTTATGGATGTAGACGATCTGAGTTCGCCGCTTGACTCACTATTGATATCTCCGCAGTTTTCTTGAAATAACGGAAAATCTAAACATCATATAATTTTTTTTGTCGGATAAAAGTGATTCTATGATCCAAAAGCTACCTAATAATGCAAGAAGTAAATCTCTATTTTGCATACTAGATGATCTTTGACCCCAAAAGCCATGAACTCAAACGGTTTTAAAACATTTCGGTTAGGAGATCATATCACTAACTTTATGGTATGTAAGGGAATGTATAATATTTCCTAACCAAATGCTATTCCTTATAAAAACTGGGCGCTGATGAGTCAGTGACTATTTTACATATTAGGTATTACTGAATATTAAAAAGAAAATTGTAAGTACTTCTTATTTTTTTAAAATGTTGATTTCGTAGTAGTTATTAAGAGGAAAAGCAAAAGAAAAATGACTCAATTTAAATGAGGTAGGTACTCTAAATTTCCATTTCAACTTAATCTCGTTGTCTTGTGTTTCACGAATAAATGGTGCACAGATCGCTCCAAATCGAGCAGATACATGTCCCTGATGGTTTCCCGTGAAGGAAATGTAGTACAAAGTGCTCAAAGAGAATTTGAATAATTCCGAATTTCGTACACAAATGAAAATTTAGAGGAATCTCGTTTAGAATTAGTAAAACTGAAAAAAATAAGCTAGCAAAGAGTTCAAAAGATTTTTATTGTTGGAAAATCGACACTTTTTTATTTAATGATTGGATGTTCAATCTAATGGGGACAATATAATACCTAAATTAACAATTATATTTTATAACAATTAAATGTCAAATTTCAATTCTTATTAAAATGAAACATTTTAATGCAAGTAGAGTCAGTTTTTGAAGAATAGCTAGAAATTGTATCGTAAAATTACGGGTTTTTATTTTATTTTAGTTTTTGAGTTAATGACTTTTACTAGTCGTATAAACCGAAAGACATAAAACGTTTTCTGAAACAAAAGCATGAAGGTGATGGTGTTTATTTGAGTATTTTGCATGTCGTTCGTTATACGACATCACATCACTGGAGGAATGTGATGTTGGCTGTTTGAACTGTTACTGTCAAGACGATAGTTGTGCCTTGAGTTTAGGGTTTTTAATTAAACGATTTTACTACCTTTCCACGTAACCCCTTCGCGCCACTGGTTAGACAATCTCGTTTAATCTCTCACCATGCAAACTGCGAAATTAAACTTAATTTATTTCACAGCCGGAAATTAAACATGGGCGGATTATCGTTTTTAATTTCGACGCGCAGTCTGGCACTCTTCGATAAAACAAATCAGAATATCGCGCTGAAATAATGTCCCACTTTCAACTCTCTTCAGATCATCCATATTCATGAGCAACTTTTTACGTTTCTTAATTTCGTGCAAATTTCTTCCCTTAAATTGCACGGACTCGAAATTTAAAAATATTTGAGGAAAGAAATTGGAGGAATTTAAATTTAGCTACAAATGACTCATTTTTGGAAGTTTCTCATTTTTATTGTGCCAAATAGAAGCTTGCACCGATGAACATAGAAATCCAACCTCTGGAATTTTTCTTAGTTGCGGATTCTCGTAGAGATCTGCACAAACTCACAAATAATTGTTAGAAAAAAGTTACAGGGCACCCTTAAAAGTCGACCGTACAGGCAATTTCGTTTTAGGTAACTTTTATATGAACATGATGTGAATAAAAGGGGGTGAATTATAGTGCCAATTTTGAAGAAATAATTCTGTGTTTCAAAAATCAAAAAATCGAATCGAATCGACAAGTAGTCGTTTATCGTATAGGTACGTTAGCGTTTAAGTTTCGCACGTTTTCTACTTTTTTCTTTTTTTTTTTTTTTTTTGAATTGGTTAGGTACTAAAAATATTAGAATAGTTTAGGTTTTTAGTTGAGTTTAGGTTGATAAAAATAATGCGGTTAATTAAAATTGCTATCTGCCTAATTACCAAACGCCACTTTATAAAAAAAAAACAAGACATTTCCTACTGAACGTGTGCAGAGATAAACTTCTATAATAGTTTCAATTTCCTTTTATTATTTACTTCAATTTTCGTGATAGATTTTAACTACAGCAGTGACACATTAATGAGTAATAGATTTCTATAGAATATTTAATAACTACTATCAAAGTTATTAGGCACATGAGCAGCAACTTCCTTATAATTGAAGTGAATCTCTTATTTCTTAACTGTTAGATTCAACCGATCCTGGCATCTTCAGTAACTTTACTGTTATGATGACATCTCGAAAAGCTCTACTTCATTAACTACAATAAAACGTGATGAAGTTCATCTACAATTCATTTTTATTTTATTGTGCTCTCTTTAACACAGCAACTGCGGAGTAGCCGAGTCTGCAAATCTACAAATAAATTTTTTCCGAATGTTATCAAAAACCTTTAGGTTTCCATACAAACCTGAAGAAAAGTGTCAAGTGTTACAGATGAAATTCCTGCAATTGTTAAATTCACTGGTTTTCTCATGCGTGTCATTATGATTAAAGTACTTGTTTTGAAAGATTTGCTACAACCAATCCATTCGGACTCGTAAAGAGCTGATGGAATTTCGGCAGCCTAAAAGAGGTGATACAATTGGGAACACTCAATTAAAGAGTATAACAGGATAAGCATGGGTCAGATGCTCTTGGGGAAAAGTCCTTCTTAAGAGATTTCATAGCAAAAATATCAACCTACTTTTCCTGACCATTGCATATCCGGTTGCACTCTTTCGTATTATTAACAATAATCTTATTTTATATGTTTACCGTAGTGGTCATTTCATTTCCAAAATAGCAATAAAAGGAAGTTATTGCCAAACTCGAAACCACAAGAAAAATATGTGACACATACATACCATCAGTTAATGGAGTCTAAAGGTTATAATTGTTATTATTGTCTTATATTAAGTTGGATATAATCACACTTACATTTATTACCGTCATTAGGGATAATGCCGTAATTCCAATCGAAGTTAAAATCTCTATCAAAATTATAAAGCTGTATCTTTTTTCAATAAATGCGCATAATCTATAACAAACGGAATTAAGGAATGTCGTTTATTTTGTATCTACAAGAGTAGGTAGGCAGTCTGCAAGTGGTAGGTCACGAACAACAAAAAAGACAAGCGGACAAAAAATTCATTACAGTAGAATTCAAAACCTTAATTTTTTATTTAATTTTCAATATAGTCGTAGTTAACGTGTGATAAGTTTTTCCATTCCATCTCTGAAACATTCTTTCAAATTCAGAATTGGATAGTTGCCTTCATCTCGTTCTTCGAGATGTAATGAGTACCTACCCCCATTAGGGATGTAAATAAGAGGGTGTGTAAACTGTTAAATTTCATATTTTCAGTTGTTCGTCAACCGATTCCACAGAATTCTTACTTCTTTCCTCTACTCAACAAATACTTTAAGGAAAATCATTACATCTCGGATGATGAAGTAAAGGCTGATATAAAGACCTACATAAATTCCAAAACAATTGGTATATCATTACACTTTAATGAAATTCTTGCCCGATACTTCTGTTTATTTTTAGTATAAATAAGAGTATTTTCGTTACTCAAGAATGGATTCCAAATAAACTGCACATCTTTTGATTTCCTTTTCCATTTCAGCATTGATAAGTTTATTATTTTCCTGATCTAATTTGTCGAGTTTTTTCATGCTTCTTTTTCGAATAGTTTGAAACAGAAATTTTAAAATGTTAAGATGAAGACAAGCAAAAGTAATTTGCGCACATAGAAGAGTATTGTTTGCTAAAAGAAATAGTTGTTAGAACATTAATAGTAACTGCTAAAAATGTTTCTCTCTTCTAATTACCTGCAATTACAAAAACTAGTATTATGCTGCAAAGACAGGCAAAACATCCAACACCAAAATAAACAGTCAATGATGTTCTAAAATGTGAAGTAATATAAATAGGACTAGGTAAATCGGGAGTATAGACTCTAATAGTTTTGTTAAATTCATTGACGTATTCTTCATAAGCACTTTCTTTAGTCAAACAGAAAACCATCCATCCTATCAAACTAGTTGTAATTGTTGTTACTCCACAGCCACATAAAGTATTAAACGCTATCTTTTTCTTTTTATTCTCCTTTTCTATCATTTCATTTATTATAACATTATCATCACCTAAATCTGGTACTTTAACGTCCACGTTTTCCATATGCTTAATGATGTCTTTTTTGTATAAAATCCATTGACAACTAATTACCATTGCAGTTATAAAACAAACTTCGTAATCTATGGCTTTTATAACACCTTCGGTATTATGTGCCAAAATAGACGATCTTATATAAAGCACAATGAGGGTTGGCTGAACAAAACCCGAAATAAGGAAAAGCAGCTTCCTCAAAACGTATACGACATTTTTTTGTCTTTCCATTTCTAATCCGGACCAGTCGTAGAAATTTTTGGTTTCTTGCAGATAAATCGGTACGGTATTGAAGAGAGAATGATGATGTGTTTTGGTTAACAACATCGTGATTTTAATATTTCGAATAGCTCACCATCGTTTAAGTAAGTTGGCTTATTAAATACATTATAAATATGGGTTGTGTCTAAATGGGAAGCGGCTTTTAATTAGATGCACGAGTCATAATTAATTGGTGCATTATGCATTCGTCGTGTGGGAACAGAACAGTTAGTTAGTTATGGAAGTTCTTCAACCGTTTTAGGTATTAATTAACATTAATATTAATGATGACATTAAACAAGCGAATGGGTACTTTTGAAAAACACCTACCTATATAGTTTTCCCTTACTTATTGACCCCATATGTAAACTTTCAAGAGTATATTTAATTAAAAAAATGGAATATCATCACTGAATCATAATACCAAACACTGGCTCAAACTGCATCTCCATTTCTTCCCAAACGAACTTTCGGAAGTAATTTTAACTATTTTGAGAAACCCTATTAAAGGTGATACTCGTATTTAGGACAAAAACAGACTTTTATATTTAGTTGAAATCTATTTTCAGTTCATTTTCGCTGTAATCATATTCATTATTTTGATTTAATTAAAAAAAATAACAAAATTGTTACTATTAAATACAAACCTCATTTCTATTTTTGTTTAATTCTAATATAGAGCCGTGATCTAAATATAGATATTTAACAACAATTTTCGGAAATAAATCGCAAAATATTCTAATTGTAAGTCTCCTTAATGGCACTTATCTTCTAATGAAACTAGATGGCCCGGAAAACTTTCTATCACCTATATTTCATTTGATCAGCGATTATAAGCCCCAATTGACTTTGAGAATTTTAAACTAAGTCCTAGAGTCATTCGAGATTGATTTAGAATATTCTAAAACGTTGTAGAACAGTTCGAAATGATGATGATGATGATGATGAATGATGATGAGTACCTACAGATGAGAATGCTTGAGGAAGTTTCAAAAGATTGGAGATTTTCTCACTACATTCTAACGCGATGTTTTTGATAAGGATCTAGAATGTTCTGGAATATTAAAATGATTCTTCCGGAATGTTCTAAAACGTTCCAAGGCAATTTCGAATGTTCAAAAATGATGTACTATCCCAAAACGTTTTAAAATCTTAGAGAATAATTAATTTCTAATCAATAGAAGCTATGATTTAACTTGTTATATTTTTTTGATGCCTAAAGTATCATTTATTTTAAATGAAGTTCAATGGTTGTTTTAATATTTATTTTGGATGAAAGTTGCTTAGGGATGAGCTACAGTTTTCGTACTTATTGTTATTTTTAGTTAATAAGCAAATTTTTAATCCTAGACAGGTGAAAAAGTACAGCGTCCTAAGATTTCTATATAATAGTTCAGTTTTCTATTATTTCTATTTCCTATTTTCGTGATAAAACTATATGTATACAGCAGTGGCACATTTAGATTTCTACAAAATATTTAATATACGTATACTACTAAAGCTAAGTAGATGAGTATCAACATCAACTTTTCTTTAATTGAAGTGAAGCTTTCATTCCAAAATATTTAAGACATTTATAATTCATTTTTATTTTATCGTGTTCTTTTTAACACAGCAACTACGGAGTAGCCAAGTCTGCAAATCTAAAAATGAAATTTTAATGAATCTTTTAAAAAATTTTTAGGATTTTATAAAAACCTGAAGAAAAGTATTAAGTGTCACAGGTGAAATTCCTGCAATTGTTAAATTTACTGGTTTACTCATACGCGCCATTATGATTATAGCACTTGATTTGTAGGATTTTGTACAACCAATCCATTCGGACTCGTAAATAGCAGTTGAAACTTCAGCAGCCTGAAATTTGTGATACAATGTATAACTTTTTCGATTAATTTTACATTGATAATTTAAGATTTCGAATTTCCAATGCACTATCAGAATACAACTCCTGAAGATGCATACCACTCGTATGGAAAAGGTCTCGAAACGGTAGCCAATAATCCCGAAAACATACAGTATAATTTCCCCTTATTAGCTTTTACTTCATTGTCCTTCGAACATGAATTAGATTGTGACTTACCGTAGTGGTCAGTTCGTTTCCAAAGTGGCAATAAAAGTATATTATTGCCATACTCGCAAGCATAAAAACTGTATGTGACACATACAGAGGATCACTTATTGGAGTCTACGATATACGTATTTTTTTACGAACATCTTTAATACATTCAGTTAACGACTTACGGATAATAACATCATTATGGATAATGCTGTAAATGCAATCGCAGCTAAAATCTGTAGTAGAATTATCAGGCTGTATTTTTTCTGGGTAAATGTACATAATCTAAAACGAACATAAAGGAATCTGAAACTATTCAATCTACGGTGGGATGGCTGAAAATTAATTAATTAGTTTTCAGACAACCCCCGTAATTTCAAAAAAAAAAATATTTATGATATATTGTATAATATGCCAATATGTTTTGGTTACTCTAGAGTCGACTCCAAATAAATTGCACATCTTTTCATTTCTTTTTCTATTTCTGCATCGACAAGTTTATTGTTTCCCTGATCGGCTATGGTGAGTTTTTCGATACTTCTTTTTCGAATTGTTTGAAACATAAATTTTAAAATAGTTAGATGGACACAAGCAAAACTGGTCTGCATACAAAGTAGGGCATCATTTGCTGAAACATAATTAGGCTTTAGTACATTAACTAATAGTAACATTATAATTATATTCCTTAAGTACCTGATACTACAAAAACTAATGTAATACTGCAAAGACATGTAAAAGTTCCGGTAGTAAAATAAGCAGCTAATGATGTTCTAAAATATGTAGTAATATAGATAGGACTAGGTAAATCAACAGTATAGACACGGATAGTTTTGTTGAATTCATCGGCGTGTTCTTCGTAAACACTTTCGTTGGTCAAACAGAAAACCATCCATCCTATCCAACTGGAAGTGATTGTCACAACTCCAGAGATACACAAACCATATAGCATTCTTCTTTTGAACGTATTATTTTTTTTATCATTTTACTTATTAAAACGTTATCTCTTCCAAAATCTGGTACTTTACTGTCCACGCTTTCCATATGCTTAATTATGTCATTTTTGTATAATATCCATTGCTGCTAATTAAGATCGCGACTGTAAAATGAATTTCATAATCTGTTGCCCTTATTGCACCTTCAATATTATTCGATAAAGCAGACGATCTTATGTAAAGGGCAATGAGGATTAGATGAACAGAACCAGAATACATAAATAGTAATTTTCTTAAAATGTATAAAAAGTCTTTTTTTCTTTCCATTTCCAAGCCAGAACAGTCAGAGTTCTTTAGTTTCATTCAGATAAATCGGTACAGTATTGAAGACAGAATGTGCTTTAGTCGACGACATCATTGTGATTGTCATATTTCGGATCACTCACAATCATTTAAGTATGATTTACAATTTATTGTATTAGATTGATTATTATTAATAGATTATTAGACCATGTGGAAAGCGGCTTTTAGTTATATGCACGAGTCATAATTAATGGGTGCTTTATGCATTTGTAATATGGGAACAAAGCAGTTAGTCAGTTGTGATAGTCCTTCAACCGTATTATTATGTTTAATATTAAAGATAACATCAAATAGGTGGAAAGGTATTTAAAAAAAAAAAACATCTACTTAGGTATAGGTGTAATTTTTATTTATTTTTGAACCCTTGTAATTATTTATACAGATATTAATAACTTAAGTTATAAAGAAATTCCACCACCTGATTCCTGATTCTGTTCCAGAAAAATTCTGTAATTGCTCTTTTTAAATTAATTCTATTAAATTTTCAAAAAAATAATAAAAACGATTCTCTTATGTAGCCGGTGTTTTTAGTTATGTTTATTCTGTGCTTTTTAAAAATTTTAAAACACAAAATGCATCCTAATAACACTAGCTTTATAATTAAATCTAGATGACTACGGATATACAGGAAAATTTTAACATGAAAAAAGAATTTTGTACCAAATTATTAATTTAATATTTCTTTATGAATACATACGTAAACATAGCGTTGTTGCTTGCGTGCTTTTGAATGTGAATTTAATTTTCATTTCATAAACGCACCCGGAATATAACGAGCATGATGGTGGTAAAATGTTTGGTACCAGTACAATACAGTCCCTTTTTGACTACTTAATAGAATTAAAAAAGTTTTTAAGCAGCCCTTCCACAAATGCATGTCAAAGGCTGACATATTTTTTTCCGGAAAATTAAATTGCTCTGAAGCATTCAGCAATTACAAAGTAAGCCTTTGTGCTCTACTTTCCAAGAGTAATAAGCAAGTTTTATCAAAATATTAACTTTCATAAAAATTTTTCATTTCAGAAAAATTTACCTGTTATTAGATAGAATGAAAAGGTAATGATTAATGAATGTCTGAAGACTAATTCGACTAATTAAGTTTATTACTACGTAAAAATTAAAAAAAAACTCCATTTATTAGCTAATATCTGTTTAATATTGATCCATTTCCTGTTTATTACAAATTTGGCTTGCTTAATGAGACATTTCCAATTATTTTTTTCGGTCACTAAAACGCTACCACTTCTGCTCATTAAAAAGGAATTAGGTCCGAAAGCTTTTAATTGGCAAAACTAATTGCAAAAGTTTCTCGTGGCACAGCTGGAGTCCAAAACCAGAGATTTACAGCTTTTGTTTAGGATTTTTCTCCAAGTCAAATGGCATTGCACCAGTTTTAAGATGAAAATTTTAAATTTAGTGACTGCGACATCAAGTTTCAGAAATTATAAAAAAAAAACAATTTGATCTGTTAAATATGGAAATAATACAATAACGGCGACGTGTATATAAGTAAAATTTATTTAAATCTATTGTAATACCTACTATTAATTGTCAATTGTATTTTCTGAGTTCAACTGATTCCCTACAGTCCTAAAGAAGACTGTTGACATTATAGAGATTACTTATTTTTAACTTCTTCGATTTCTAATCTATTATTGGGTACATTTTCGATATCTAGCTTCCTGTACATGTATCCATCCCCATTTCTTGTTTCCACCCCTCATCTTTAGCATTTAGTCATCAACATTAAAAATGTTTGTTTATTTGTTTAGTAGAATAGCAACGTTTATTAAGCTGAAATAGCCGTCCTTTTAAGTTGTGCCTGCGGCAATTTTGCATTTTGATGACGAGTAATTAGGGATGGCAGCTTGATAAATGTCGAATATATTCTAGTCGCGATGTCGGTGTCCTGGATAATGTAACAATGCTGGGCAGTCAGAGTTGTCGAGCAGGGAGAAAGACAAACGGGACGCGCAGACTTAATTACACACAGCCACGATAAGAGAGATTGTCCCTGGTTTTGTATCATCCACCCCTTCGGCAACGCCACATTACATCATGTAACGTACCTACCGGGCGATCCACTTTCTGTAAACATAATGCAATTTCCTTTTGGGCGATGTCAAAATAGAAAATTTCGGACATATATCCATAAATTTTAACGATTTTATAAGGTGGATTATCTAAAACGTTAAATTTTCGGTATTGATCGATAATAGTCTGGAATGTTTTATAATGTTTGAAATTTTGGTATTTGTTCAAAAATCCTCTAGAGTGATTTAGAAGGTTCTAGATCTGGAGCATAAGAAAATGTTGGAGAATATTCTACAACATTCCAAAATGATTTGCAATTTTCATAAATTATAGGTAACTAAAATGTTGCAGAAGATTCCAAATTTATAAGGAATTACTTTTATTCCTCAAAGACGATTTAAAATGTCCCATATTTTTTGAATGTTTGTAAATTATCTGTTTAGTCCTTTATAGTATTTGATAAATACTATGGAATTTCGGAAAACTTTCCAAGCCAATTAAAAATCTTCAAAAAAGATTTAGTGTCCCAAAACGTTGATTTAGTTGTCAATTTGTATCTTTAAAACAAACCTGAGTACCAGTTACAGGACGAAAGAAAATGCTTTTAACACTGTTTTGTTTTAGGTACTAAAATTGCCACAATCCTTGATCATTATTTTTTTCACTAGTACAATCTTTTTCTTTTTTTATTCGAAGTATTTGGTTGAAAGTGTGCTTCTTCTGGCGAATTGTTGTATACCTATTCAAAATAAAAAGGGAATTCTTTTGAAAAGGTATTTCAGATTGATGCCACCTTTATCTTCTTGCAAATTAATCTCAGCGACGCTTCGTGAAATGGAAATAACAAGGCGACTGTAATATTTCATTCGTTCATTTCTCGGTTTGCTTATACTTCCCTTTACCTGTTTGTAACCACAAGAACTGCTGGTCGGAAAGAATGAAATATAGCGAGGAATCTAGAACGTGCTGATTTCAAATAACACAAAGAAGATAAATTTTGAATTTCAGGCCAGTATTTGGCTCGTTTTCGTTTTTCTTTGTGCAATCGGCAATTCCGTTTTATTTTTCGGTATTGTGTAACTTTTCATGCAGAAAATACATAGTTACCCTGACAAAGCCCTTTGGGATTTCAAAAGACAATTTCTCAAGTTTTTTTAGACTATAAGAAGAAATTCAGTCTTTGCTACATCTACTGTCCATTTCTATTTCAATCTAATTGTTTTTAGTCCCTGGTTGTTAGAAGTTTAGACTTGTTCTCGATAATAGTTTCATTCTCATTTGTTTAGGTAATTAGTTCCACCCAATTTGTTGTGTAAACGATTTAAAATTTTATGATTATGTTATAAAGGACCACATCAATTGTTGCTTAGTATTATCTACGACTTACGAGCCTAATAAACTGAAAGAGAGGAGAGAAGTACAGACATCTGTATAAAGGAAACAAATTTAATTTTAGATAGATGTTTTTAATACATGTAACAAAAGAGAGTATCTTCCCTCGCTATCAAACACTCGGAGGAGGGTAAACAGTTTTCGTTGGATGGATGGGGGAGGTAAAGGGAGAGAAACAAAAAGGATATCGCTGAAAGATGTTTTCTTTCCAATTTCGTATGACCTTAATTTCCCAGCAACGCTTTCACTTCTCTTCCCTGCCGCCTCCATAAATAGTTGCCAAGTTATAATAAAGTTAGTATAAAAAGGTGCCGTAGGTACTCCAACCTACGTTTTTATCGTTCATTAAACAATCGTTAACTCAAATAAAAGAATTATTTGAAAATAAAACAAATTATTTGAATTAAATTACGTGAATATAATGGGCTGCAAAGGGAGGTCAAAAGCAACTATAAATATACCTACATAGAGAAATAAGAGACAATGGTGTCCTGAATGACTCGTTTGTGGGCCACCACTTTCCATAGATAACGTATTACTGGCCACCAATGTTGACCCAATCGTGTAAAATTGATTAGATGTCTCTAAAAGTCTCTGACGATCTCCTATATAGTCTTTAAAAGACTTAAGCTTTTCTTTAAAACTGATAACTGAAAGACTGCAGTTTTCCTGCTAAATATTGAAATCTTAAAGACTAAAATTACCACGACTGTAGTCTTACCCAGTACTAAAACAAGACTCTTTCAGAAACTGAGGGTTTGTCTCTAATTTGGAGGCTTCTAGAGACTGAAAATGTTGTCCTGAGTACTCGCGTCGATCCAACGAAAACCACCAATGATCCAGAGCCCATTTAGGCTGTTAGACGTGTACACCATGTGGTTCTATTTGAATACAAAGCTATCAGAAAATCTTGACCTTAATTATAAATAAAATTTTCTGGGATAAGTGTAACGGATTAAAGAGTGGCTGGTATAAATTTTGTTAAAACCACCGATTGTTCTGGAATGTCTCTAGGATGTCTCGACTTAAACCACATTTACATTCAATCCATGGGGTGGACAGTTCACTGTTCATAAATCACGGTGAGCGGATAAATCGGCATTTGGCAGTACGACTTGGAATGGGCGTTAACTTCAAACGGCATTCATTCATTATGTTTGTGAATTGTGTCGATCGGGAAAATTCTGCTTGATTTCCAATTTGTGCTGTGATGCTATTGAGAACTAGTTACTGATTGAAAGTAGTTTTTACTTTTATTTTTTCCAATTGCACTTGAACTATCTCATATCATACAATCTGTGGATGGCAACTTTTGTCGAAAGAGCAATTTAATTATCTCCTCAAGCAGGTAATTAGCCAGGTCTAAAAAAATTTAATTCGAAAAAGAAAAATACAGAAGTGATTCTCATAAAATACCCAAAACATCAGACATCAAAACAAAAGGAGGGCTGATGATACATAAGTTATACATCGTGCAAATATTTGCTCAACCCATCAATCGGATCAGACATCAGGCCTGGACCTCCGAGTTCAAACACCCAACACAAAAATTACACGTAAGAGGGTGACTTCCTGTTTCTTTAGAGATCAGAAGGAAAATCAACCAGCCAGTTTAAAGGCAAAAAAGTCACTGACGAAAATAGGCGCCTCATCAGATTATGATAAAGAAGTCCATGTTTTTTAGGACATACACCAACTGAGCCGTAGGATTATGGTACTCATAGGTAAATGTTTATGATACTTAAAAGAATTCCTGTAACACACCGAGTAACAAATTGTGAAACATTCAACTTTTGCTTCTATAGAAACGAAAATAATTTGTGGGATGAAACAAAGGAGAAGGTAGGTTTGGAATATTGATGTTTGATTTAGTTTTCCTTCGGCATTTTCCCTTTTGACGTTAACACCTGCATACCAATGATCGACCAGTTCGGCGCAGACTTCAGAAAAAGTAGTTTCAATCAAAGTTATTTCGAAAATGTAGCTAGCGATCGTTACGATCCTACGTACTTACCTAGCAAGGGCGTTCCATTTCATACAGGTTGATATAATTTATTCTTTCGATTAAAGCTCCTGTCGTTCAGAACGAGCTTTAATTAACGATTCCAATAAAAAATTTAGTTTCTCGTAGTGATGAATGGAAACACTTTTAGTTTAGCAATTGCGATCTAACAGCAGGTCTTACGTTATGTTTTGTAAAGTAAAGACCAAAATTGAAGAATTATCTGGTTGACACCAAGACCACGATTAATGGAAAATTAGAAGTTTTGTTGGCTGTTTTTTAATTTTAGAAACAATTAATTTAACATTATAATAATTTTTAAAATTAATCACAATTTCAATTATTTTATTTTGCCAATAAATTATCTATTAACAACTAATTTTCGAACTGGATCAAATTTTTATTCTAATTGTATCTACACTTAATGAGCTATTGTTTGAGCACATATACAAAATTCTTGAAAATTCGAATACGATATGATGAAGCCCACAGTTCTGCCTATATTTGAAACTGGTTTCATGTCTCATTAAATTTGGTTTTGGTAGAAATAAGACTTTTAGTAGAAAAGTTTTGTGGAAAATTTTGCGAAAATAAAAAGTCCACGACAATTTATGTGCGTTGGTAACTTGTTAACATTACGATAGGATTTATTGGTCTTAATGATGGATAAACCAAATTGCTTCGAATAAGTTTCAGTTATTTACGTTTATGGTAAAATTTATTTTTGTCTCGTCTGCGAAAAGCCAGAGATTGAATCTGAGTGTTGACGTGGGGTTTTTGGAGGGCTGTTTTTCGGAAAAGGCATTTACGTGATCTGATCCTAAATCGTTTACTGTTACGTGTTCCACTTTCGAAATTAACCATCTTCAAATGTCATTCCGAAAAATAACTGATACTATTCAAAAACTGTTCTTCCAATCAAATAAGTATATTATAATAATAACAACTTTTGTCTTCCTATTCTTTTTATCGGGGATGCATATTCATAGGTGTGGTACATATGTATGTAGGTATATCTTTTAGTTCGTATAATTAAATGGGAAAAGTTGAATACTCCGTTAAACACACACGTTGTGTACCGGAAAATTGATTCCACAAATTAATCGGCTGACGAGGTGAACGCGTTGCAACTGGCTTTCCATAATGATGTATCCATTACACCATATTAGCTTTATTTTAAAGGTTCGCGTGGCTTTCCTAGCGGAAATGGTGCGAAATTCTGTCGGATGCAGATTTTAAATCCAACTACGAATATGGCGGGTTCGTTTATGTACTCGTAAATAGATACAAAAATATCTGTTGGAAATTGTAATTTACGAAAGACAAATATTCTTTAATTGATTGAGGATTCAAATTCCTTGATTAAACCATTCAAGTTTATTCAGACAAACAGACGACGTTTCGGCCAAGGACTTTTTAATTTTCGAACTAATGAGAATTTACATTAAAAAACCAAAAATTAACACACCATAAGAGTTACCAAAATAAAGTCAGAAACAATACCTAAATTATTCGAAGAGGTAACAAAACTAAGGACAAAACCTGCATTGGGAGATAGTTAGGTACATATAAGACTAGTTGAGGAACCAAAACAGAATCCCAAAAATGAAAATTAATAAAACTTTCTTGAATTGTCCTTATGTTATGGCGCTGTGAACAACCTTCAATTTAATTTCATCTTTCCACTTTTATAAGTTTATTATAATAATTTGGCGCCTTTCTTAACCGGCGTTCTTAATTCGTTTGTATATTTTTTTTACATAAATGTTAGAGCAGCACTTCTTTATTTATGAACCAATTTTAATGCTCCTTTTTGCATTGGGTTTAATACAGGTTCAAGGTAGTCCCTTGTCAGTATTATTGATATTGAACAATGGACCTGGAAGATACCCAAGGAGCTCCCCAAAATCATATAGGAATTGTATACTAATTTAGTTTTTTGTTACCTTTATGACAATTTCAGATACACATAAGAACTGTTAAAATTATTTGAACCACAATTAATCTTTCTTAATCTCTTAATTCTTCTTTGATTTAAAATTATCTCAACCAACATTACGTGTGCCAACACACAATTTAGTATTTTAGTTTTGTATCCTTCGTTTCATTTATCTAGCTTTATTTTGGTAATCCTTGTAATGGGTCTAAGTTTAGGTTTTATGTTTTACCATACGTTAATTCTTATGAAGTTCAAAAGGGTCATTAATTTTTTGACCAAAACGTTGCTTGTTCATTTGAATGAATTTGAGTGGCTTCTTTATCAAGAAATTTCTGTCAAATATTTAATTAACTAGTTGTGCTTTAAGAATAGATTTCATTGACCACTTAACATAAGGGTCGTCTCCTTTTCTTTAGGCTCAACGTGGACGTCACGCTTTCGGGTGAAATCGATTTGACCATTAACCACCATTTAAATAAGAACTATTTATTTATCCACCCCCTTCATCTTTTGTGTACAGTATTTTTATATGCATATCAACGTTCTATGCACACACTGTTGAATTGTCATTGTTTTAGAACTGAAAAGAAGTATTTTCGTTTTTAATTTGTCAAAAATTTCGAAACGAAAACGAAATAACAACCACCCGTCCCTGTAGTGTTCTCCATCCCCTGTTCATCCTCATCTTCCACTGTAAGTAATTTGAATAGAAAAGAGCGTCAACTGCAGCACGCCAACCATTTGCATATTCAAATGTCACTGTGGTCGTCGTAATTACGTCATAATTGAAACGGCAAGTGTAGATACGGGACGTACATTTTCTAGTAAACTATGGCCTTTCTCGACTCCTTTTGCCATCGGCAATTTAGCAATCATTCGTCTTTTTGTATAATAGGCGATGTTCGTGTAAATTAGTAACGTTCACCGTAGTCTTTGTTCGATATTCTCATTAATTCGAGACTGGAGTTGAAAATTTCATCTGAGAAAATTAACTTAATGCCTTACTGACAATCTAACCAAATACCGTGATAAAATGCAATAAAGAAGTTAATACTTATCCTTAGAAATTTGTGGAAATTCGCAAGAAATCAGGATCAACTTTATTCTGATCAAAAGTTGTTATAATACAATAAAGTCAGTCGAAAATTTACAAAATGTTAAATGTTAAAAATTTTAATCTTACTTTTATGTTAATGAAAGATGAGTTACAATTTATTGCCTGTAAAATAAAATAAAAAAATTGCTATGTGAGAACAAAATTGCCTACAGACAAAGTCTAAATGTAAATTTCGAGTCGGTGAGCTCAGCAAAATTTATGTAAATTCTAAATATCTTTTCAATCTCTACTCGACACGATCTTCCATCTAAATGTTTATTTTAGAGATTCGAGTTTCACTTCTCTATTTTTGCTCGAAACGCTTTCCGCAAAGGCGATGCCTTCGCTTCTACTTCCCATGCTATAAGACTATGTATGTAGGTAGTCATCTGTGTAATTTACTATTTAAAGTTCATGAATTTTATTATGGATAAATATAGACAATAATGTTTAAATCGTATAAGGGTGCATTAAGAATAGGGTCATCCATTGGCCGCGATCTTTCCGGGAGAGTCCCGAATTAAGGCACTATGTCACGTACCAACACGTCCCAGAATTGCATGAATAAGTCACGTCACCTGAATTTTATAAAATTCAGTTATTTTTTTATTCACCATTATTTGACCACTTAAATATATTTTACAATTGTAATTATTTTTTTAAATTAACGTTTACATATTTTTATTTTTCGAAGTAGGTGAATATGTAATGACACAAGAGAAAGCATAATGCATTTAATAATGATTTTGAAAATTGATTTCTAAGGGTGCTTAAAAAATCACTTCCAAATTGTATGGCTTTGACCTTCACCTGCAAAGAGTCATTAATATTAATGAAAAAATGATACAACTGAAAATGTTTTTAACTTTTTGAATTATTTTGCAACGTATGTAAGCAAAACACATGTCTGCATTTTCTTTATTGTTGTGGTACATTGGGGTAAGACCCTTTTGGTTTCATTTTTCCCTACGACACGGTCTCCTTTTTTCTCTTGCGTAATTAAACAGTTAATAATTATAAGTTTTTCTTTTTTTACGGAGTATGCTGTATAAGTAAATAACTCGCAATTAACTTAATGTATCTCGCGTGTTTTTAATTTGTTTATCATAGTTTATAAAATAATAATAAAGCAACTCAATTAACCAAGAGTACATTTTTGATGAGTAACGATGATTTTTTATATTTACTGATATGGAGTGTGAGGAGTGGGAACGTGTATATATCTATATATAGGTCTAGTCATTTTGATTTTAATTTATTCGTAAACATTTTTCAAATATGCGTCTAACGGTTGTTATTTAAGTGAAAATAATTCAACAATTAGCAATGTTTGAAGAACTTTTATATTTTCTTGTATTCGTGTTAATCGTTTTACTTATTTTGTGGTATGTTGTGCAAGGAAAATTTATTCTCGCCTTAAAAAATGTGCCTGGACCACCGATGTTACCCGTAGTAGGTAACATGCATCTACTTAGCACCGATACTACAAGTACGTAAATAAATTCTGCTAATTTGAAATTTATTTTAAATTAGAATTGGTAGGTAATATTATAGTTTTATTTTTTTAAATTTTATCTATATTGCTTGGATCCATTTCTTCTTTTTTTTGTAGAAATTATACCTACTTTAATGGACTTTAAAAAACAATATGGAGGTGTTTACAAATTATTCGTGGGGTTTCAGGAAACAATAGTCGTTATATCAGATCACGATTTTTTACAAGTAATTTTAGGGACACCGAGGCTGTTGCACAAGTCAAAAATATATACTTTTGTGTATGATTGGTTGGGATTTGGTTTACTTACAAGCCTTCGTAAGACAACACTATAAAATAAAGTAAAAACTTATTAAAATATTATTTTTGTAATATTGCAGCTGAAAGATGGAAGAAATTTAGAAAGATTATAACACCAGCGTTTCATTTTAAAATATTAGAATCGTTTTTAGAGATATTTCAAATAAACGCTAAAAAATTTTTGGAAAAACTCGAAGACGAGTTACATGGAAATTCTTTTGATGTTTACCCATATGTGACACTATTAACGTTAGATAATATCGTAGGTGGGTTAGGTTACATTCAAAATTAATACTTTTTGAAGAAAAAGTTATATTTACATTCTATATGTAGAAACTTCAATGAATACAAAAGTGAATGCCCAAGAAAACAATCGTTCAATATACGTGGAAAGCGTCAGAGAATTAGCTAATATTTTAGTCAAAAGACAGTTCCATATAATTCATGGGAATCCAATTTTATATAAATTTACCAAAACGTACGCTAAGGAACAAAAATATTTAGACATTGTTCATAATGCCACTGCCGAAGTAATCAAGAAAAGAAAACTGGAACGTTCTGAAACCACTCCAGTAGACAGCAAAAATTCAATTGATGATTCTTTAGGAATAAAAAAAAGATTTGTTTTTCTTGATTTACTCTTGGAAAGTACAGTTGATGGAAGACCTTTGACTGACACCGAACTTAGAGAAGAAGTCGACACGTTCATGTTTGAAGTAAGTTTGATTAAAACTACAAATAATTATATTTATAATAATATTTAATAATGCAAAAACTTGGTAACGTAAAGTGAATTTTAGGGTCACGATACCACAGCATCGGCCGTATCTTTTACCATGTATTGCCTCTCAAAAAACCCCGACATACAGCAGAAGGTGATAAATGAAATAGTTTCAACTTTGGGTGATGATAAAGACAGACCAGCCACGTCTTCTGAACTTCAACAACTAAAATATCTCGATCTCGTTATAAAAGAATCATTAAGACTATTTCCATCAGTACCTATGGTTGCCAGGCAGGTCCATGATGACACTTTTGAATACAGTAAGAAACTATTTTGTCCCTTTAATAACTTTAGAAAAAATATTCATTTATATTCTGTCACATTATCACCACACTTTGTAAATTAACATTTGGGTCACCTATAGGTACGTTGTAAGGACTTCTACTCTGTAATTTTAAAAAATGCACGATTAGTAACTTAATGAGCAAACATGAGAATATCGACTCAGGGATGAGAGGACGGATACGCGACACACAATCGTCGGCTGCGTGTCTCGTATTCATCACTGATATTTTATAAAAAAAAAAATATATGATTAACTAACGTATAGTGAAGGCCAAAACGAACTAGTGTTTCGAAAACTTCTCAAAATATTTGTATATTCATACTAAAACTTTATTGAATATATTATTTATTGTAACAGATGGTGTGAAATATCCGAAAGGGACGACAATGCAAATATTTATTTATGGGATATTACATGATGAAAAATATTTTAAAAATCCCACAAAATTCGATCCAGATCGTTTTTTGGAAACAAATAATTCGTATCCGTATGCTTATATTCCATTCAGCGCAGGTCCCAGGAATTGCATAGGTATTTTTTATTTTACTTATTTGTTAGATATCAAAAAAAGTACGTACCAGCCTGAATGTGTTCTTTTTAGGGCTTAGATTTGCACAATTAGAAATTAAATCCACGATTGTGGATGTGTTAAGACATTACGAACTTTTGGAAGACCCGAACCATAAACTAGTCCTTTCTCAGGAAGCTATTTTAAAATCTGTTAGTGGAATTAATATAAGAATTAAAAGGAGAGTATATTAACTGCGTGAATATATTTATTTTTTTTTATTTGTATACATATGTAGTAGACTTTGTACGATATTACAAAATTATATTTTTTACTATTTTTAAAAGTCTTTCTTATTTTATATTCCTACTATCTTATTGTATACGTGTCGATTTGATAACTTGGTAGGTAAATTTTTGTTTTTTTTTTTATTTTTTGGTATTTTTTCTTTGCATTTGTAAGTCATTCTATGGTATTTGTGCTGCTCTCTGTGCGTCAGTAGAAGACAAAGGAGGACAAATTTGCGGACAATGAAGTTCGCTGTTTGTAAAGTTTCGCATAAAATAAATTCCAAAAACTTTAAAATAAATATTGTTTTTGGAAATATCAAAAAAATCTACTTCATACTTCGGAAAAATTGATTAGAAAACGTTAAATGTCAGGCATTTTCACTGTTATTCCCACTTTTTGGGTTCCGTATGTCAGAACGGAAAAACGGAACCCTTATATGATAACTCGTAACGTGTCTGTCTGTCCGCATGTCAAACCTAATTTTCTCCAATTCTACTGGACCGATTAAGTTGAAATTTAGCAAACATGTGAATGAATTTCTGTGACCCAAACAAGGATTTCTAATCCATATATAAGTATATACATTTTAAATATTAAAAAAAAAAAGTAATTCTTCTATTCATACAGTATCATCTCGTAATTAGTTACATTAAGTAAGATCAAGCCAATAAAGGGTAAACTTTGTACTTAAAGTAATTAACTAAAAAACCTAGTTACTTTAACAAAGTATAACATCCGAATTTGCAGCCCTGAAGAATTCTTTTATTTAAGGCGAAACGTCAGTTGTTAGTTTTACAGAATAAAGGAACCTTACCCTTTACTGACTTTGATCTTATTTGTTAAAAAAATAAGTTGCAAACTTTACATATTAAATAAACGGGTGTTTTTTAAGGCCCTCAAATTTATTTTTCTGCTAAAATAAGTAATTTTAAAGTTACTTTACATTGAAAGTGGATAAACATTAACCAATATTTCCTTATATCTGATAGTAGTGAGCCTAGATTTTTGAAAAAAACACAGAAAATAGTTTTTTCCTTATGCATTACAGCAAAATTTGTATAAAAATTAGAAAATATTATGCTTAATCGGTATTCTGACGAACCACCAGACGTAAATCGCGATTTCGAGCTCATTAGCTCTCATCATCAGTACTTCATAGTTAACTGCGACTTCGACTTTTATAAAAAAAATACCTTAAAATAACATCCTAAATATTTCAATATCCAATCATCAGAATTCCTTGGGAAAAGTTATGTCGAGTGCAGAGGAAAATATTTTTACAGCAGAATATTTAAATATTACGTGATTTTAAAAACAAATGAAAAATTTAAGTACTAGAATGCCCTTTTATAATTCGGGTTTAGTCAATGTAATTAAAAATTTACCCTCTTGAATTCGACACCATACATACATACAACCTACTACAAACTTTGGGTCAAATTTAAATAGACTTGGTCGAATTCAACTCGTATAGCTCCCATAAATATGCCACTAAGTAAATAGTTGTATGATTTGTTGTATTTTGACGCAAAATCCAACACTTCAAGGCTATTTTGATCAGTACGAGAGAGCGACTCCAAGAGTTGAGTGCCATGAAAATGCAACACAAAAGAATTCCCTCCTTACTATAATTATCTAATAGTGCATGTGTGTGTAGGTATCTGCAAAGTGACGGGAACTGATTCTTAATACAGAGAAAACAACATTTAAGTCGGTGTGGTTAGTACATACCTAGCCGTGCTCGCGAATATCAAGTTGGAAAAATTTTATGCGCCTCTGTATTAATTTATTAAAGTACTGTAGAATGTCTGAAGTTCTTGTAAAAATCAAACAAGGATCGTTAAGGGGTAAAGTGGTTGAAGATGTAAGGGGAGAAAAGCACTACGCATTCTTGGGAATTCCATACGGAAAACCTCCTGTAGGAAATCTTAGATTTAAGGTAAATATATTTTACATAAACTTATTTCAATAATTTTCCATTTGTTTGCAGCAACTCCAACAAAAAATATATATATTTAACTTCAAGTAATTTAATAGAATTACAATTAATTATAGAAAACATAGACAAACCAGATTTCATATTGAAGTTCATGTAAATAATTGATAAGTTTGCTCCTATTTTCTGACGATTCTTATGTTACATGATATTTAAAAAGAATGAGTTGTGTTTTTGTTGTCGTAATGTCATATATGTATCATTTTATTACAAAACAACATTGATGTCTCTATAAATGTTCTATACCTAATTGATGACCTTTGCTGTTAATGTTGATAAACACAATTATTTTCTCATGCTGCAACCTTGATAATCAAGTCATTAATCACTAGTACGTTGTAATATTCAAATTTGAATCCCATTTTATTATATATTAACTATCAATATTCTGATTTTTCCCTATAATTAAACCTTTTCAATAGCTTCCATCAACAAAGCGCATCTATTTCCATTTTTAATACCTAATTGCTTCAATATCAATTAAACAAAAAAAATCTATTTCTTTTTATGTTAGTTGTTAATTTATCTGTAGGCGTTAATCGTAACAGTGATCTGGACATAAGGTGTGTTAAACTAATGATTTATTCATGAAATTGTAATAACTCTACTGTATATGAAATTACCTTCGACGTAACTATTTAATTTCACACATTCAAGAAGTAAAATAACGAAGTTGAACTTTAGTAACTATTTTTTGAAGGCCCCTCAACCAGCAGATAGTTGGTCTGGAGTTCGAGATGCTCTTGAAGAAGGAAATCCTTGTAAATCGAAACATTCCGAAAAGTTTACCCTTCAGGGAGACGAGGACTGTCTTTACCTTAACGTCTATACACCACAAGTATAATCTTCAGTGGTACCTAGTTCTTTTAACAGAATCTTCACGTACTTTTAGCTACCCCTCTTGACTCCAGGGAAATCTCCTCTTGCTGTAATGGTATGGATCCATGGTGGCGGATTCCATTCTGGATCTAGCACTGCGAGCACTTATGGTCCCTTTTTTATTCTCACCGAAAATGTGGTTTTCGTTTCTATAAATTATCGTCTTGGTATATTTGGTATGAGCAACAATTATTATGCTTCTCAAAGTATTCGAATCCTCGATCTTTAACTTTTTTGTTTATTGAATCTGTAGCACCAATGGATTGCTACCACAGATTAAATTTTTTTATGTAGGGTTTCTATCTTTCGATGATTCGTCATTGGATATCCCAGGAAATGCAGGTTTGAAGGATCAAGCTCTGGCCCTTAAATGGGTGAAAGAAAATATTTCGGCATTTGGTGGTGATGAAAATAACATCACAATTTTCGGAGAAAGTGCCGGATCGGCTTCTGTTCATTATCAAATACTGTCACCAACAACAAACGGTTCTCTGAGGTTCATAGCCTTTAACAGGTTGAAAATAAAATGTTCTTTCAGGACTTTTTCACAAAGCAATACTTCAGAGTGGTGTGGCCATTAACCCTTGGGCCCAAGGAAGACATTTGTCTAACGAACTTGCCGAAATTTTAAAAATTCCTGGGGCTAGTGAAAAAAAGGTTTATGAAGAACTTATGAAAAGAAGCGCCGACGAACTCCATGAATTACAACTTGCAGTCCCTGATGTAAGAAAATATTAAATATTATGTGATTATTCGCAACGTAGAGTTGTTATCAGTCAACAAATATGTTACATGTTTAACTAGAACGAAATTAAAAATCTTATCAAATGTTTACTTAAAGAAATAAACACTTAAAGATAGAAAGGTTGCGCAGGTATATTTTCAGTGGATTTATTTTTTAAAAGAAGTAAAATAGAAAAAATCATAATTCATATATTGCAGCATTTTGAATCAGGTCGAAAAAGACCATGGGTTCCTGTAATAGAAAAACCATCACCAAACGCATTCATCACAGTCGATCCAATAGAAACCCTTAAGTCTGGTAGATTCAATAAAGTGCCTATTCTTTTGGGCTACACAAGCAGAGAGGGAATGTTATCATTCGCTTTCAGTATAATGACAAACAAAAGCCCAATTTTAGAAGACCTGGAAGAACAGGTTCCTCATTTCCTCAACGTTGAGAGAGGAAGTACAGAATCGAAACAGGTTGCCGAAGCAATTAAAAAGTTTTACTTCGGTAAAGAAGATCCTTCCACTGAAAATATCGATAAGGGGCTATTGGTTAGGGTTCACAAAAAAATATATCTGTTTTGAAGTTTTCTGAGCTTTTTCTTGTAGTTATGTTCCGATACATTCTTCATTAGAGGTATTCAGTGTGCAGCTAAACATCATGTAAAATCGAGTCAGCATCCGGTTTATCTTTATAGGTTTTCCATCGATGGTGACTTAAATTTTCTCAAAAGGAGGTTACTCAAATTAAAGGAATCCGGTATATGCTTTAATTTCAATTCATCAACGGCATGACAAACAAAATAATTACACAAATAATAATTTATTTAGGTACCTGCCATGCTGACGATTTAGGGTACATTTTCCATTCCGAATGGACCCCTTATATAGTGCCCAACAGTCACGAAGACATAATTCAGAGATGCGTTTTACGTCTATGGACGAACTTCGCAAAACACGGTAACCCTAACGCTGGGCCTAAAGATAACCTCATCAAAGTCGAATGGAAACCGATTGAACGGGACACATTACACTTTTTGGACATCGGCGAAAATCTAACTGTCGGTGTTGATCCTGACCAATCGAGGATGGAATTTTGGAATAAGATTTTTGAAAAATACGATCATGCCAAGCACTATTAAATACATTATCAACAAAATAGCATTTAACAAATTATATTATTATGTAAGTTGCGAAGAAATAAATTTATTACTGGCTTTGCAAATAAATATAGATTTCCTAGCGCACTAATTGTTATTTCTAGCACTTTTCTTAAACCTGACTTAAATTTGTTTGTGGCAAAAATAAGTGCGGATTCTATAGGAAAAGTTGCTGATTATAACATCTACTGTTGAATTTTATCTTATCCTATATTATCAATACGTGGACTCGAATCGAGTGATGGAAGGCATTCCAATTTTTCTTGTTTGATTTGCCTTTAAAATTAATAATTTTGGTGTTTTATTTATATATTTTTTTTTAAACCATACGTTTCTGGTTGGTTTTCTTTGATATATAAGTAAAGAACTTTATTCTGCATTTTTTTTAAGAAATTTTAGGCTCAGCAGCTCCGAAGATCTACTTCCTTAAATAACTTTAAAATTAAAACTAAAATTAATATTCACAACAAAACCTTTCGTTCGAAATGTTACACGGTACAGTTTGCATAACTTATTTTTTAATTATTTGGTTCTCAAAAGTGGCCTCCATATTTAATCTTTAATTTACGTTACGTGTCCGTAACAGAACTTAATAATATTTTATTGACTTTATTTAAGTTATTTTTAAGTTTTTTCTTTGTGGTTTTGGTTATTTCGCTTATTGGGTCCTATTGATTATGTACAATGCCTTATAGGCAAATTTACAAAAAAAAAATTTAAGTGCGTTATGAGAAGTTTATGACATAGATGTTTATGACATCCACAACGTGGTCCAGGTAAAAATTTCACTTCATCCATACTTTATGTTGCATACGATCTGACTTCTGATGTGAAGTACAACATACACATTAAATAAGAAGTAATTGGACATTCTTGTACATTTACTGATAAACAATAATAATTATTCAACAATTAAGGAAAGTATCTACCTATATAAATAAACAAAAGGCGAGTAGCTGATAGCTATATAATTAACAGTTGGTCTAATTGTTATATTATTTGCAATTACTTTTTACTAAGGGCCTTTATGTTTTACTTTTTTGTCGTACCAATTCTGGATTAAGTGTGGAAGAAGATTTTTAACCAGGGTAATTAAACATGAATTTATTCTTAACTGAAAATGGGTTTAAATTTTGTTATATTTCGAATAGTTTACAATTTTAAAGTAAAATTGTGAAGGTTATTGTAGCTAATGATGTACATATTGAAACGACTCACGAGTAAAATCTGTGGCTTTGTAGTTTTTATATAATTGCATAATGAATCATTTAGGACACTAATATGTGTAGCTATGAGAATCGAATTTTAATTTTATGCATAATTGTTTTTGTTGTAATTATACCGGAACTACTAAACACAGTTTAATTGAAAGTAAATTTAATTAGCTATAATTAATCGCAATAGTTTTCCTTAAAATTGTAAATTAGTAAAGGTGTGGTTTTTTTTTTATAAAAAGCCCTTTTTAATCTTTTTCTCAGTTTCGAAGGTACTTATAAATAATAAGCAAGAAGCAGAAAAATTTTACCGCAAAGTGTTGCATTTTTGCCTTAGCTATAATTATTGCGTGTAATTTTGTTAAAACAAAAAAAATCACGTCTTTTTGTAAGATTTCTAAATCTTGGCAAGCCGTGACGCGTGTTTCTTAGGTATTATTGATTATTAAGTTCATAAATGTCACACACCACATATTACCAATATTTAACATTAATTTTTTAATTATTAGCGTTTATTTACAACTACATACAAGCAGTGTATTGTACTCTTATAAAAAGTTATCGAAATAATCACCTACATAGGTTATCAAAAAAGAATTTTTTTTTCGTAGTATTATTTGATACTTTCAACGAATTCCTTTGACATTTATTGAACCCTCTCGGACGGAAAATGACAGAACCTATCGTAGAAACCAAATGGGGGAAATTAAAGGGAAAAGTGTTTAGTGATAGTCAAGGTGGTGAAAATTTAGCATTTCTTGGCATACCCTACGCAAAATCACCGACAGGAAGTCGACGATTCAAGGTAAGAAAAATTGGTTACTATAGTTTTTTCATCATTGTATGGTTTCTTTTAATACTGTTGTTGGGGAAGTATATTTTAACGATATAAATAATATTAAGGAACCTGAACTTCCTGAACCATGGGTGGATATAAGGGATGCTACCGAGGAAAGAAGTGCTTGCAAATCCAGGCATTCCGAAAAAAACACGGTCCAGGGTACCGAAGATTGTTTATTTCTTAACGTGTACACACCTCAAGTAATAAATTAATTTCCAAAAATGACCGTTTAAGTGTTAAATTAATTAACATTGGAAACTTATTTAGTTGCCTACAAAAACAAAAAATGGACGTTCAGAATTTCCCGTAATGGTATTTATTCATGGCGGGGGTTTTCATATGGGTTCGAGTTCGAATAAGACTTTTGGACCGGATTACATATTGTCAGAGAAAGTTGTTTTTGTTTCGTTCAATTACAGATTAGGAATTTTTGGTAAGAGCGATTATTTATTAACTCGAGCTTAAGCTAATTATAATTTTATTAGCGATAAAATTAATCATATCAGTGAAAGAATATTTTTAATGAACAGCTTGTTTTACTAGCCTTTCTATTTTTTTAAAGGTTTTTTGTCTTTAAAAGACGAGGCTTTGAACGTGCCTGGAAATGTAGGACTCAAAGATCAACTGATGGCTTTAACTTGGGTTCAAGAGAATATAACTTGTTTTGGTGGGGATCCAAACAATGTGACGATTTTTGGGCATAGTGCTGGATCAGCATCCGTTCATTATTTAATGTTATCGCAAAAGTCTAAAGGTTTTTCTTAATGTGTTGAATTTCACAAAATATTTACTATTTTATCTTTTCTCTCGATAGGACTGTTTCATAAAGCCATACTACAAAGTGGTACAGCCCTGAACGTATGGGCTGCAGCTAAAAGGGGTTCTCTTACTGAATTAATTGGAAAACATTTGAGGATTGAAAATGCCAGTGATGATAGTAAAATTTTGAAAGAACTTTACCTAAAGACTACGGACGAATTATTTCAATTACAGGAAGACATTATTTCAGTAAGAATAATGCAAATAAGTTTTCTGGTTTTATGAGTTACTAAAGTTAGCAACTGCGTTACTAGGGCAAAAATCATTTTCCAAAAAAAATTATTTTGGAAAAGTTGAGAACATTTTGAATCTTTCTTGAACATACTGGTTCGTTTTCTAAAAATGTGGAGCATTCTGAATTATTTTCATAAGTTTGGGATATTCTGGACAATAGTTCTGAACATTTTGGATTATTTTCTAAAAATATAGAGCATTCTAAACAATCTACAATATTCTGGATCATTCTCGAGCATTTCGAATCTATTGTCGAATATTTAAAATAGTTCTGGTAAAATCTGGAACATTCCAGGACCATTCTCTAACCCATCAAGTCATGCTAGAATGTAGAACATTTTCTTATTGTCAATTGTTGCTCCTTGTCAAAATATCTGTAATCTTCTATCCCATTCTCACATATTTCAAACAATTATTGAAATATTTAACATTCCAGCAAATTCTAAGGGTTATATACCATAACATTATGGCAGTGGGTGGTCACAGAGGAAAATTATGACAATCAAAAAACACCTCTCCTTGTATAATTTATATATAAATTCATTGATTTCACGATTTTCTTTTAGCAAAATAAATCAATGTGGAATCGTCCATGGGTTCCAGTAATAGAATCGCCATCTCCAAATGCATTAATTTCAGAATCTCCTTTGAAAATTATTAAATCGGGAAATTATAATAAAGTTCCTCTCATAATTGGCTATTCTAGTAGAGAAGGAATATTCATACGAATACTGAATTTATTGCAACAAATTAAGTCTACGAAAGTAAAATTTGAAGAACAAGTTTGTACTCATTTCTGTTTAACTTTAAATGACAATGAGTGTCGCGATATTGCCGAAGAATTGAAGAATGCTTATATTGGAGATGAAGATCAGTCTGATGAGAATTTGGATAAAATTTTTATGGTGTGTTTTTATTTAATAAATAAAATTAGCTGTATGGCTTTTGTATCAATTTATTATAGATGCATACGGATATTGTGTTCTTAAGGGGGATTTTCCAATCTCTTAAAGCTCACATGGAAACTAATCCCAATCCTATTTACCTTTATAGATTTTCATTTGATGGAAGACTTAATTTCCTTAAGAATATGGTTTTTAAATTAAATGATACCGGTAAGCGTATTCCGTTTGTGTGGTTTTGTTAGATGTTAGATTATGTTCCACAAATAATAACTTGAGCAATCTTTCTTGTTGTCCTAAATTTGAAACCTGAAAAATTCTTTTTAAATTTTGATATTTACTTTTCTTTATCAAGTAAAGATAGAGAACATCCAATATACACAATATTAATATATAAAATCGTGTTTTAAATAATTTTGGATAAATAGGTGCATGTCATGGTGATGATTTGGGATATATTTTCAAAACGGAATGGACCCCGGAAATAATACCAAACAGTTCTGAAGATATAGTCCTGAAAAGTTTCATCAGACTTTGGACGAACTTTGCAAAGTACGGCGATCCAAATGGGAAAAATAAAAACGGTTTAATTAAAGTTACATGGAAACCTGTCGATGACGATCAATTACATTATTTAGAAATCGGTGAAAACTTAACGGTCGGTGTGGATCCTGATAGGAACAGAATGGATTTCTTTGATAAAATTGAGCTGAAATTTCAACCAAGATATGCGTCAGAAGATTCTCTTCTATAATTCAAGAAGTATTCTATTTATTATATATGTATTATTGTTGTATTATTATTTGTTTGAATTAATTTAATTTAAAAAGTTATTTAAATAAAGGGGTTCATTTTGGAAGAAGCATCAGTGTTTAGATGATCTTAGATTGTTGTAAAACATTCTGCAACATTTCGGAAAAAATTTTCTCTAACGTTCTAAATCATTATCGAAACAGGTGCGAAATTCTACTTTTTGAAATATTTGAAACTTTTTCTCCTCCGACGCCTGAAAAGGCATAAGGAGAATGGAGAAGAAGAAGAAGAAGAAACTTTTTTCTAAAAATCTGGTACTTTATCATTTTCGTACATTCTCAAAGATACTATATCGTCTCTCGGACATTTCAAAGATTTCTGGGAAAAGCTGATACTTTTTAAATTAAACTCGATTATTTTAAATCATACTTGATGAATACGGATCATTTTGGAATGCTCTAGGAAAATATAGAACATTTTAAACCAATCTGGAACATTTTAAACCATACTTAAAGAATCTGGAGCCCTTTTAAAGTGTTCTAGATTACTTTTATATATCCTAAATTAAATTTTGAAGAGTCTGGAATGTTTTCGTTTGTTCAAGATCATTTTTGAAACCATTATCGAAAAGGCTGGAAGATTGTAGATCTTCTTGAAACATCCTTTAACTTCCTAGAATACTGTCTAACATACCAAGTCATTTTTGAAAATTTTCGATGATTTTATAAAAAATTTGGAAAATTCTAAACAAGTTTTGGAAATTCCAGATCATCTAGGAAAATCGTAGGACACTCTCTGGCAGTTTTGAAAATTCTGGAACGTACTAGGTCAACCTACATGATTATTCTAAATCATCCTCGAAAACTTTCGATCATTCTGGGCACTAAATTTGGAATATAATATGGAAAATATTCTAAAATATTTTTGAACTTCTAGCACGTTCTGAAAAATGCTAATAATGTAGCACCCTTACTCTGTGATATACGAAACGCTGTCCAAATTATTTTCGATTCAATTTATAAAGAAAAATACAATCTTTAGAAAACACTGGTTAGGTTAGGTTACTTATACAATATGTAACAGATTTTCCAATGGCAGTATATAGTCATGTAGAATAGCGAGGACCAACAGGAAAACGTCGTGTCTTCAAAAAAAAAAAAAAAAACTTGCGCTATATTCCTGTCCACGATGGTGTTTTGTACCTAGGTATTATATTAATATAAAGATAAACAATTTTTAATATTCCTGAAAAACGTGAATATACGCGAGATACTCGAATGTCTTGGTAAATAAAAGCACGTACTTATAATGATAAAATATGAGTTATGAAGGTGTGATTATGTACGATTCAACATGTTGGTAAACTGATTACCAAATTTTTCTGTTAGCTAACCGCGTCTGTGTTTGTATTGTATTTATATTTTGTATGATTACGTCACGATGAATGTCGATTTCTATTTCAGTTCAGTGAACAAAAATGCTTCGTAATTATGAAACTGTAAGTGTCTAGCGTTGTAAAGGAAAGATAAAACATAGTTATCTTTAATTTATAACGTTATTGTATCAGTCTATGTGTAAGTTGCGCATTTTTAAGTTTAATTGACTACATTGACTGCTAGTAACCAGGTATGCATCTTGATATCTAGTAGTCTACCTGCAACCAAAGTCACTTCTAAATTGTCAGCATTAAATATCAATCAGATTTTTCCATTATGAATCCATCCACAACCGTAGAAGTGGAAACTCCTGAGACGCTTTTCCTTACCGAGACCAAAGATGAAATACAATTTTCGCCTGTCATAGAAACTAAGCTGGGATTACTTAGGGGATTAGTTAAAGAGAATACGTACAACAAAATTCCTTATTTTGCCTTTGTTGGGGTACCGTATGCGCAACCCCCTATAAATGAATTGCGATTCCAGGTAATTAAAAAGATACAGTTTTCAATTTTTTTTGTACATTTACCTATTGTGTAACTGAATCAGTCGCCAAAAGAACTACAAGCATGGGAAGGTGTCCGTGATGCTGTGAATGAACAGCCAGGGTGTTATTCAAGACATCCCATATTTGGAACTGTAGTTGGTGGAGAAGACTGTCTTTATTTAAACGTCTTTTCTCCCGAGGTAAATTGCAAATGTGAACAATAACACAGTAAAAAAACGACGGTTTTTGTTTTGAAGCTTCCAGAAAAGCAAACGGATTCTGTTCCTAAGCCTGTCATGGTGTATATTCATGGAGGAAGCTTCACTCAAGGATCCGGAAGCCTAGAACTCTATGGTCCAGACTTTCTGATTGCCGAAAACGTTTTACTTGTCACATTCAATTATAGAGTCGGAATTTTAGGTACGGAAATCAACCCCAGTACAGTTGATCATTTTCTTCTTAGTAAATAAGTTGATTACGTATTTCGTTAACATTTGAGGTTTTCTAAGTTTACAAGATCCATCGTTAAAAGTTCCTGGTAATGCTGGGTTGAAAGACATTGTAATGGCTCTCAAATGGGTTCAACAAAATATTGCCAATTTTGGCGGAGATCCTCAAAATGTTACCATCTTTGGCTGTAGTGCTGGAGCTGGATCGGCTCATCATTTAATAGCATCACCAATGGGAAAAGGTCTTTGAATTATAACTTCAAGTTTAGCAAACAATTGTTGATGGACTTCCGTAGGTCTATTTCATAAAGCCATACTACAAAGTGGCTCCTTATTTTGTCCTTGGTCGCTAGGGATCGGATACATAGATCAACTTAAGGAGTCCCTTCATACAACAGACGAGAAAGACATATTGGAATTGCTAAGGTCAATTCCTGACCACCAACTTTTAGAGCTTCAGGAAAAGCTTAAAGATGTATTATCGACATTTTTTATTTTTATTTTGCATACCTACATAATTATTCTTTAGACACACGGAAATCTTAATAAAAGAATTCATGGGCCTGTTATCGAGAAAAGTAACTCAGGAGAAGAAGCTTTCCTGAGCGAAAATCCTTTGGATCTAATTCTCTCCGGGAGATATAACAAGGTTCCTATAATAATAGGTTATTCTAATAGAGAAGGGCTTGTTTATGCGATATATAATAAATTATCGGACGGTACGATTCAACAATTACCCAGTTTCGAACAGATTATTCCTCAGTGGCTTGGATATGTAAATGGTAGCTCTGAATCCAAAACTATAGCAGAACGGATAAAGAGATTCTATTATGGTGAAGAAGAGCCTTGTATGGCAAATGTGGATAATTTGTACTTGGTGCGTTGTGTTATTTAATCTTTAAGTAAAAGTGTAGGGTAGAAGAGCATCAGATAGATTTTACGAGGGTTGAAAAGAATGAGGATGTATTCGATTCCAAGTTCGATTTACTTTTCTGATTATTGTCTTCTGAAAGCTTCATTTTATCTAGAGTTTGATTTGTGTTAGAATATGTCTTTTCCTATAAATGGAAAATTATTCTCAAACCTCTCAAAGTCAGAAGGGATAAAGTGACGTGCTGGAACTTTAGAAAAAAGCATAAAATTTTTTGGCCATTTACAAGAACACTTTGTAAGTTTTACTTTTTTAACAGCTTTTAGGTGACTCTTATTTCTTTTCTGGAATTGCATATACCGTACGCGCCCATTTACGCACATCATCTATGCCAGTGTATTTATACAGATTCTCTATCGATGGTCGCTTAAATTTGTACAAGAGAAGCCTAAACTTAGAATTTTATGGTAGGTGAGAAAACTTGTTGGGATCTTATAGCCATTTAATCTTTTTAGATCGATTTATAAAGTTAGAATGATTGATCTAAATAAGTAGATAAATTGTACACAGGTGCATGCCATGCTGATGAACTAGGATATCTTTTCAAAGGAATAACATCGGCACAACTCATTCCAAATTCGAAAGAAGAAATAACTATGAAAAGAATGACGAAATTGTGGACGAGCTTTGCTAAAACAGGTGATCCAAATCCTACAGAAGAAGATGGTTTGCTAAATGTAAAATGGGAGAAATGTGGAATAAATTCCATGAATTTTTTGGAAATTGGGGACGATCTAACAATTGGAAAAAATCCGGATTATAATAGAATGAATTTCTGGGATGACATTTATAAATCGAACCCTTCAACATCTAAACATTTTCTTGTAGAGGGTAACGAAGACGATTAATTGGTAACTAAATAAATAATTACTACTTTTAATTAATTTTTTTCCTTGCGATATAATTATTTATGACGACGTGACGAAGATTAGCATTAAAAGCAGCTGATAGTGTGTAATTGTCGAACGATAACTTGTTATAATATATTTTTAATATTACTCTCACTGACCGGTTTGGGGTCGAATTCTTGGCCCATTGGCTTTACGGGTTCTGTGATACGTTATCTTGCGACAATAATACCTACATACGTACGTATTCGTGTGGATGCTGATGATGTTTAGTGAACCTGAACAGTCCAACAGGTTAAATAAAAAAATTGAGAAAAGAAATGCTTTAAATGTAAATTTTCATCTTAATTATTAGCATTGTAATGGGTGCATTATCTAGAGTTGCTGGTTCGGTTGTGGTCACGTTCTTTCCAACAGGTGTTACAACCGTCAGATCGTTTGATAATTTGAAATACAAACTCGGAAATGCGAGCATTACTCCGTTTTCTTGAATTAATTTCCCATTGGCGACTTCGCGATGTTTCGATACCGCGACCACGAATTTATTTGCAACTGCTTTTAACGCTCCTGTCGATACTTACCCTTTTATCTTGATTGTCGCCACTTCATGAACAGAACCGTAATACAAAAATTTAAACTTTAACACATTTCACTTTTTATTACTTGCAAACAAAAGAGTTAATTTTACTTATTTGTGGTGAATAACACCCTTTTTGATTAATTAATCATAATTGAAATTATTAAGAAATTAGTTTTTTCTGAAAATTAGTTGATGACCTTTTATTTTTAGAAAAAAATTAAAAAAAAAAAAAACATTAACATTTCAAGTAGGCAGCAATATTTTTTATGCCTTTATAGGGAAGGTTTTCGTCTAATATACAAATAAAAAACTATTTCAAAATTTTAGGTTTGGTAGAATTATGATCAAATTCGTTTGCATAAGGTTGTTTTTAAATTTCTAATTTGCCCTCTTAAAAGGACCTCCATATTCAAAATTTCTTTTTTGTAAATCAAAGAAACATAAAAAATTAAATCAAAATTATTTTCGGTTTTAACTCCGCCTGCTACATCTTGTAGTTGCCGGTCCCAAGCCCGGATAAAGGAGGAGGGTTGGTGAAAGGTGGTATCGCACTGTACCACCTCTTGCCATAAAAATCAATTTAGTGATAGTTAACGTTTTAAAAATATGTTCTAACACCTTTATATAATTATTTAATTGCAAATAGGTACAAAAAAACTTAGTCGTGAAATTATTTAATTTCGTTATTCGCACAATACTTTCTCAAACATTTCAGAATTGATAATATTATAACAAGCGCTGAAGTTTCTCAAAACTCTAACATCTTTGTACAATTTATTAATAACATTAGGTACTTGAGTGATATTTGCTGTCGTCGTTAGGTCTTTAAAGTATTTTTCTTGCTCGATTTCGTCTCCAATTTTATGCATATAATATGGGTACATCGCCTTAGATCTTTTATCAGCTACATAGGCTTCAAACTCTTTCAGCATGTTTTCTTTCGAAGGTATTTGGAAATGTCCTGTTAATGAGGACATAAAAAATCGTACCTAAAAATATTTTATCAATAGACAATCACGTACGATAACGTAACGCTACTGTATATGAATTATCTGTGTAAATGGCTGGATAGTGCGCCCCTTATTAACATTATATGTTAATGCCCTAAAGGTATATTATCACCCAACAAAAGTGTATCATAAAATGTAATTAGCAATAGGTGCAGTCCACTTTTAAGGGCGCTGTACTTTTTCACATGTTTACAAAGAAGACTTTATAATTTTTTCGTGTCTATTATGGTTTTCGTTAATACGCCACATCGAAACGTCAAAAAAAAAACGCAACATTGAATAAATAAAATTAAAATTTATTTGCCAGAGTTAAAAATTCTATTGAGCTCACGAGATTTCAGAATTTCGCTTCAATACATTACCTGAACTTCAAACATTGGAAAAACAGCAATCGTATGTGGAATTCCTATAAATGCCATAGTAGGATGTTCTATATTGATGATTTGTTTATACAGGGGTTTCACCCATTTGCCTTTTACCACTTCAATGCCAGAATTTTCTGATAGAAAAGAATAATAGTACTGGTATCCTACAAAGAAAAAAAAAATTGTGCCTCTGCAAGTGGTACTGACCAATGTTTTTTTTTTTTTACCTGTACAATATAAAACCACATCGATATTTTCTTCTGTTTCGTCTTCAAATAGAACCGCATTTTCAAGAATTTCTTTAACCAGTGGCTTTATACAAACATTTTCAGAAAATTTTAATGGAATTGCATTTCTATGACTTACAAAAACCTATAATTCGTTTTAAATACGTACATAGGTCGAATAACAATGAGAATGTAATTAGTAGGTACGTGTAATCAAACCTTCGAAGCAACATTAGAAATTATTCGAGAGATATCGAATCCAGAAGGACCTCCGCCTATAATAAGGACCCTCTTTCCCATAAACTTTTCGGCATTTCGATAAACATGACTGTGTAAGCTAATTCCTCGAAACGTTGATGCCCCTTTTATAATCGGAATAAAAGGCTTTTCATAATGTCCATTACAAACCATTACAACATCGTAAATTGATTCTGTTTCACTGTTATTTTTAACTTTTAACGATTTCACTGACCATTTGTCATCTTCCAAACTTTCAATTTTTATAACGTAACTAAAAAACTGAATTTTTACGTCGACCAAAGCAATAAATTTAAATATCTTAGGTACATACTTTGATATGTTCGTCAAGATGAAAATATTTGGCAAAATTCTCGAGATACTGCAAAACTTCTGGTTGATATATATACGACCTCTTTAGTTCTTGAGGATACGGAAATCCGTTGAATGTCATTAACTCTTTCGGTAAATTCGTTCTGTAATAAACCAATTAACAAACATTATGAGCTAACCAGGATTTTAATTTTTACCGCAAATCTTTGTACATAGAAGAGTGAACAGGTAAACCGTTTTCATCCAGATCTGTATCATCGGTATATACCCAGGTACCACCGACTGTTCCTGTTTGTTCGTAAATATCAAAGTCAAAACCTGCTTCGGCACAGTGTTTAGCACTTATGAGTCCTGTAGGACCTGCGCCAATAATCGCGACTTTCATACTTTTATCCGCTAAAATATTTTAAGTACTTATTTATTTTAAGCACATTTTATAATAAATATGTTTATGAGTCTATACCTTCAACAACTGATGAACACATAAAGAAAAGTGCTAATGCTGAACAAAAAGCAAAGCACATTTTATTGGCAAAAAGGCTTAGCAGACAGATAGAGGGAAATCTTTATGCAGTAGATACAGAAGAATTTAACATATTAGCTCGAAAAACAATAAGTAATTCGTTTTATAAGCATAAGAAGTTTTTATTTATTTAATTGCTTGCGCTAAAATAAGCAGAATATTAGTAATCCTTTGTCGTTTATCTAATAATTTTCTTAATGTTGTTGTGTATATAAAACGCAATACGAAATAGCAGTGAGTGGTGCATACGTGCAGTGGAAAACTCGGAAAATTTCCGATGGAAAATCTTAAAGTTCCTTAATGTTTCTTATTTTTAAACAAAAGTGATAATAATGAAAATATAACAAATAAACATTGACAATAAATAAAATAATAAGCAAATTTAATCGTGTGCTACTTACTATTATGAGATGGATGCAGATACTCTGTAATGGCTTCAGTTCAACTTGTTGGAAATTCCATAAGATAGCGACACAAATTCAATTTGAGAAATCGTTTCAAAAAATCGGGATCAGTTTATTATATAACACCATTAATTTATCAATATTTAAATACACAAATAAATTAGCTTGTGTTATGACTCCACGTAGATACATGTATCCTTTAATTATTTATAAAAACTACACAGCTACAATTATCAAAAAATCTTTATACTTACTTTTTTGAATTTAAGGTGATACCTGCTGTTTAATTTTATCAATGACCTGTTCTTGAAAAAAATAGACTAACTTAACTTATCATGCAAACTGGCTAGACAGTTTTTCTTAAATATTTGTTTAATAACGATTATAAAATTGTATAAGTAGGTACATAATTTTAGTAAGTATATATTTATTTGTGTAAGTTCATTAAGTTTATCTCAGCCGTTATGTCAACAAAAGTACTTCTATTTAAAATTCACTATTTAAATGATTCTCTTATCAAACAATTGTCTAATTTCGAAAGTGAAACAGAAATTTTAATTTTAAAAAATAATTCTTATAAATAGCATAAATTTTTGAAATTCCCGACTTTCAGATGTTTTTTGATATTTGTTTGTAATCTATAAATTTAGTATGACTTTCTTCAATGATAAACAGCAGTGGCATGATGCAAAATTTTAATCCCCCTAGCAATATCAAGGGTAGAACCCTTATTATCTACCCCAACCCGGATAAAATTTATTAAGGATATTCAAAAAATAATTACCGATGTAATATATCAATTATTATTTTTAAACTCAATATTAGAATGATAACATCACCATCATATAGATAAGTACCTATTTTAATAATGAAATGTGTATGTTGTCTACCATAAGTGGTAACAGCCCTTGTTCTTCTAAATAACAAAATAAAAAATTTTCCAATTTTATTTTTTATATTTCCTTGTCTGCGTGGCGTCCCTTCTACTTAACATATTGGTTCAGTAATTGCTTTATTATGGAAACGCAACAAAATTGTTTCAAACAGCACGTGATGTTTTTTAAGTGTTTTTACTTCAGTTTATCATAAATTACTGGCATATACCTATCAGTTTGAACGATTAATAATTTTAAATTTTGTTTTAAATACTTCTGATATAATTGAGAGTTCCAGAGCGTGGCAATTATCAGCTGTGCAATCAATTGATTCCTGGAAATCATCATTTATTGCTCGTGTTCAAGAATCAAAAACAATGGATAATTAAAAGAAATATCGTAGTTTTAATGTAAATGAATTTATTATTAGCGGTATGATCTTCAGAAAAGGTAAATATAATTGGCAAATTCCGTAATCAGAGGAGTTGTTGAAGTGGAAACTGATGTTTCCAAACTGGCCCTGAACATTCTTTAAGTAACGTCGCAATAATTTCTGAGAAGTCACGTTCTCATGTTAACGATATCACCAAAGCTTCAACGAGAAACATGAGGTTTCAATCAAATTAAATTGCAAAACAATCGATTCCACGATAAGGGTGGTATTAGGAGGAGCCATCAACAGACGAACAGATAAATACGTACCTACATAAATAATAGTTATTCAATATTGAAGACTATTTTATATCCAAAAGCCCACATTTCAAAAAATTATTGTCTTTATACATATTCCTTTGTTTGTATTGATTGACAGGATACTTGATGAAAGTTCAACATATTGGTAGTAAACAAAAAACACACTTGTAACTTTCACAACTTTATTGTCTGTCTTGACACGTGTTTCGCCAACACTGTCGCTTCTTCAAAAGTACCTATAAATTGTACTTAAAACTACCTAGGATACAATACAAAAATTTTACACATAGAAAATAAGGGCATAAAATTAACTAACACTATTAGAATGTAAAAAAATAAATAAATATAAGAAAACAGACAAATTACTCAATGATCAGGTAGACATAAACCATTCACCATTATTAAATGTATTTCCGTTCCCCGCCCTTCACTTACCACCGTAAAAACGATATTTATAGAATTGTATCCTAGGTAGTTTTAAGTAGAATTTATAGGTACTTTTGAAGAAGTCACAGTGTTGGCGAAACACGTGTCAAGTTAGACAATAAAGTGTGTTTTTTTGTTTACTACCAATATTACTTTGTACTATTTTTTAAGGCATTGATTAGTTTCATTAACCAATTCCAATTGGAATAATAGTTTTATTTATCGAAATTGGTCTTTTAAACTCAAACTGGTACCTAGGTGATAGTAGAATGCATAACCGCAAGCCAAGACGAGTCAAGCGAAATGAAGCCAGATAATCAAAATTCTGAGGTATGATGTCAATAGTGGACAATAGTTAGTAAACATATAAAGTTTCGATTGCATAGCTCTTCCACTTTAGATTTAACTGATATCCAAAAAACTCCGATTTCGTCACTGACTCACTGATGATAATAAATAATAATTATTATATTTATTCTCTTTTCTCCTACAATACATTATATATACAATATATTATAAGAGACCACAGAAGAAATAAAAAAATCAAAATTCTTAGGGTACTTTCTAAAGTTCTAGAAATTTGGTATGTAATCTAGTATCAGTACACAAACAAAAAATCTAAAACTCAGAACTTTTACCCCCCCCCCCAACCTCTTAAACTCGGGGATGAAAGTTTGTACGAGAAGGCATGTAAAGTTAGTAGCTTGGCTTTACATGAGATCTGATAACTTTTTGACAGTCCGAGCCATATGGTCTCCTCGTCTTGATACCATTTTACATGAAAATGTTTTTGGTCTTTGTTCAAACAAACTTCACTAACAATGTTGCTAGATCTAACAATTGTACTTCAGCTTTCAATCCTCTGAATCACTTAACAAGATGTACCAACCAGGATACAGATACACACTGAGATAAATGTATCAGACATTAATGTTTCTGGATAAGTACCTCCGTCTGTTGTTGTTAGAGTAAATGTTAACACAATTGGATGGTTTTTATTATTTTACAAATATGAATTGTTTAAAACAATATTGATTACTGAGAAACAGACTGAGAGTGTTCAAAATTGGAATCGAAATGAAAGAACGTCTGATGAGTGTTCCTGGAAGAAATCCGTGTGCGATGGGATGAATAGAACTGTGGCGAAAAGGAAGAGCGAAACACATACGTGGAGAAGAGCAACCAACGGAGCCTGATTTGCATCAGTAGCCATTCCCCGCGGCTTTTGATGTGTCGGTATCCGAACGTTAATGTAACAGGTTCGGAGCTTTTTCGAATTCCGATCGAAGAAGGCTGCCATGCACGTGTTCACGCAAATAGTACGGTTATTGGGTAGCGTGAGAACTTGGTGTACTTGCTCGTTTTTCTCTTTAGCGCCCAACAAGCAACACAATCCAACAAATAACCGGATGGCATCAGGAACTTTGTAGCGTCATAACCGGCATAACGCGACGGCGGTCGACGACGCCGCATTGCTTGCTGCTGTTTTTAAATATTATTAAATTATAAATAAATAGGTTTACTCTGTTGTGTTGCTTGTTAACTGACTAGGAGTTCAGTCTGCCTCTTAAAGCTCAGCTTTAGATAAGTCTACAGTTACTTCCTTCGTTAATATGTGGTAAATTTACATTTGAATGTAGCGCCTATTCTCTGCAGCTTCGTTTCATTTACATTTTCGTTTCCTGTAGCTTCCTTCCTTTAGGATGAGATTATATACAAAAAAAAATGATTCTTTTAAATGCCCAAAGATTTTTATTATCAATTCTCAAGATTTAAACAAAATACATATTATTTATCTTCATAAATGATTTTTAAAGATTTGCAACACTTCTGACGTATTCACGTAAAGCCGCGATTTTAGTGTAAACTCCTGGCTGTCCCTCCCGGGCACATCCACGCCCCCATGATACAATCCCAAATTGAATATCATCAACAACCAAGGGACCTCCAGAATCGCCCTGAAATTAAAAACGGAAGCAGGATGTAAAAAGTGTTTTCACCAAACAAATTGCATGACACAGGTAGACCTCATGCAGTAAAACAAAAGACCACTCACTTCATTAAAGTTTATAGTAATTTCCAAACTGATCTCTTTCGATTACGGAATAATACAAAGGATTTGACTTACACTGCAAGAATCTTTGCCACCTTCATCATACGAAGCACACAACATCCTTTCGGTGAGAAGTTCATCGGTTACGTTGTAATCGTTCCTGCACTCTTCTTGATCAATAACTGGTACAGAAACTGCCCTAAGTATGTCAGAAATGTTTTGAGCATCCTCCGATATCAATCCCCAACCTGAAACTGTTGCTAAAGTTCCTACCGGTACTTCTTCATTTTCCCCTATCAATTGGATGCTAGCAATTCCCGAACCGAAAGTCAATGGTTCCTGCAATTTAATCAAAGCAATGTCGTAATCAGGACCTACATCGAACGAGTCAGCGGGCTGGTTATATTGAGGATGAACGAAGATTTCATCAGCTTGTATCACAATACCACCACTGCGTGATAGATTAGAAGCAGCACGAATTGTTACATTCTCTGCAATTAGACTTAAAGAAAAAACAGAAAATTATTAATAGTTATAGTAAACATAAATATGCTGTATTAGCAAATTTTGAAAAGGAAGAGTTGTTTCTACTAATGAAACTTGATTACTAAACAAATTCATGACAAAGTACTGCCTTGCTTACCCCTCTAGGCAATGGCCAGCAGTAAGAACCCAAGTGGTTGATAAAATTGATCCACCACAGAAATAAATGTCAGCATTAACTTGTACGATATATGGAAAATCGGTTATTTGTACAGGAACTCCACCAACAATTCTTCCGGTACCTTTAGATTTATCATTAAACCTTAAATCCTGAGGAAGCGCTGTAAAATATAAATTGAATTAAATTATCTAACGAAATGTAAAATTTTTTTTGATCATATTATAGTTTACTTTTAAATCATAACGGCCTTACCCAAAGCGATGGACACCAAAGCTGCAAAAATTACGATTCTGGCCATGACTTATTAGTTTATTTATGATCATCTAACATCTGAGCTCGTGCTTTTATAACTATCTCCTTATCTTATTATCATTTTTTCTAAGTGGCTGTTTCGTCATTTATGTCTAAAAGAAAGTCTGTAGAAATAATTACAATTGTTACTAAGTGAATTTCATTACAAGCCTTTAACCTCCGTTTCTCACCTTTAGAAGTGCTATTTTGGAAAATAATTTTCTAGTGGATTATACTGTTCAATAAAGGATCGTCGTATTAAATCTCAAGCTGAGTCAGTTAATTGGGCTATGACTTAATCGATTCTTCAAGTTTTCATCCACTGAGGAATTCATTCTTAAAGAACTTTTTCATTGATCTTGTCCACGTTAAGGCCTAACAGGTAGTGTTTATACTATCAGACCTATATCGCTCGTCTTCAGACGTAGGTTGCAACTATTGAATAAAAAATCAGTATTGCTGCTTTTCATATGAAATGGATTATTCATCTTTAGAAGAACTGTGTATAATTGCCATGTTATTAGACGAAAGATGAGGAGCAAAGTCATCGGCACCATCGCCGGCGTCGTTTTGGTGTTTATAAAATGTTAAGAAAAAGAAAGGCTCATGGTGAATTTTGGACAATATTTAAAGAACTGATGGACGATGAGCAAAAATTTTACCAATATTTTCGAATGCCTCAGTACGACTTACATTTTGTCGGGAAAAAATAGAAAAGTCTCTCAAAAAACAAAATTTGATAGGTTCAGACATGTATCGTGTCAGACAAACATTCTTCTCGACGATGACGGACGGTACCTGTATGACGCGGAACGTGTCTGAACGGAATCGGTACGCTAAATATAAATACTTGTATAAGAAATGCATATAAGAATGTTTGTCTGACCAGATACGCTACGTTCCCGCTACGTGTCTGACCGGATAGTATAAATGGGCCTTTATACGTATAGAGAACCTGTGTCTAAAAGTCTCCAGTTAAGGGGTTTGGGCTGAGCGTTAAGTTAAATGGTGTATCCTTTTACATATTTGCATATAACAAGATACAATGTCTTTGAAAACACTGAATGGTGATTTAGATTTTCTTATTCAATAGCTATTATTATGATATATTATCGCAGTGAACTAAAAATTCTTTACGAAATTCGGACACATCATTTTTCGAAATACAATAAGCACTAAAAATTATTGTTTATTTCAGCAAGTTGCTAATTAGGAACGAGAATGAAGGATGGAACCTCATTTAACAAATTCTCTCTGTTGCTATGTATGAACATACTTATCTTTTTCATATTTTTCTTTCAAGAGTACACTATCCTAAGATACATCCAATCAGTTTAGTTTTACGTGATAACGACAAATAATCACACGCCAGTAGGATCGTTCGCACCAGTCATCATTTAAAAAATAAAAATTCTTTACTGTTCTAAAATAAAAGTAAATTTTATTAAGACAAACATACTGACAGCATGATGAACTTTCACATAGATTAAGGATTTAAATGAGCAAACACTATAATTATTACAAACTGTTGTTTATTTCCAAATCTACTTCCTCAGGGTTTTCGGTTGTATCTTAATAGATATTTTGACTTTGAATAAATTTTGTATCCCCTGAGAGGTATCATCTCAATTAAATATCTTATTTGTATTCGTCTACATTCTTTAAGTAACCTTCCTCTAAAATTTGAAGTCTGCAGGCCCTGGAACTTGGCTGTTCTTAACCTTTTGGCTATTATTAACAACATACAACGTATTAAAAAAACTAAATGGTGGTTTCAAGATTGTTCCTGTTATATTCAATCCTGCTTCAGTAAAGTTGATGTTGAATTATCCTAGTGAACTCCAAATTTTACCTAGATGACAGGCAGAATCTGCTTAGGCATATTTTCTTAGTTATTATGTAAAAACACATTTATTCTTTTCATCCTTTGACGCACAAATTTAGTCAGTTTCGCTAAACGTGAAACTGATGGTAATGTCAATAGGACCGCTTTGATTACCCTGATTTCAAACTAATGAGTATTATTGTATCGATATAAGTATTTTGACTGTATAATAGAACTAGTTGAACCCGTCCAGTGTTGGACGGTGGTGCATAGCATTTAAGAAATCATAATCAGTTTGACAATTTAGTATCAAGACCTCAGTTGCTTTCTGCAAACTTTTTTCTAAATCGTCTATATAATAATCATGCTGTTTTAAAAAAAGTTACACGTCTCTGAAAATTGTTGTACAAGTTTCTATTTAAACTGATTGCTTCCGTTCACCACACATGCAATTTTTTACTGTTATGAATACCATCCGTCAAAGCTTGGACGGTGGTGCATAGCGATGTAACAAATTTAATCAGAGGGGCCGCTTTGTACCGTAACCTCACGGTGGTGCGTAGCACTTACCCTAATGGTGCATAGCACTTACCTTACTGGTGCATAGCACTCCTCCTATTAGTGCATAGCACCTATCGACGGTTTATGGCGAACTTCTAGCAGGATAAAAGAGGATGAAGGTGGCGTCAGAGGCGGGGCTGCAGTAGGAGGTGGCGTGATGGGGAGTTGGGGGTTGTGTAGGGAGTGGTACGGGAAGGAGGTGGAAATATTACGGATAAAATAAAAGTTTGGGATTGGTTCGAGGGTGTCGTAGGGGGAGTTCTAGACCCCCTTCAAACCCTCAAGAACTGCAACCACTACCCTCTCTAACTACCACCTAAAACGTACTCGCTACTACCCCACACCACCCACCACAACAGTATTCTTAAACGATTTCCAGATGATTCTCAATTTTCGGTGTTTGGAATTTGAATTCTCAAAGCGGAAAACCATGTGAAGGGGTGATTTCTGCGCCCAGCTTGCATGTGTAATCTTGCTAGGGGCGATAAATACTACAACATTAATATTTGAATCGATTTGGGGAGGTGGGCGTAAACGTGTACAATTACCATGTTTTCTAAGATGATCGCTAACCTTCATAACACACCCCATATTTTACCGTAACCTATCGTCGGTTCATGGCAAAATTCAGGTGTGTTTTTTTCATTTCGAATAACCTACAAATGGTTCTGTTAATTTAATTTTTTGGAACTCACTTTGAGAAAAATATTCATGTTCGAATTAATAAATTTAATATTCAAATTAAATAAAATAATTTCTATTTAAAAAAATTGTATTCTATCTCAAATATATTTATATATTCTTGTTCAGCTTAACATGCTCTACAACATACTACAAGCTCAAAGTAATCTAAGTTGGTTGGCTAAAATCCACCATTACCGCAAAAATCGTAAAATTAAAAAAATAAGAAAAAATTGTCGGATGGGACTTGAACCAACTACTGCTAGAGTAATGTGGTAGCGAGATCGGTGCACTACCGACTACGATACGAACCGATGTGATTTGTGGATGTATATTAATTTGCTTTTATGTTAACCATGAAAACTGCAATGAATTTTATTGCATGATTGTTTATAAATTACATTTATTTTCTCATTTCGTATCTTTCATAAACGTTCTTTGATAAACGTCAAAATTAACGTCAAACTTCCAAGGTTAGAATCTACACGTCCTAGTAACAACAATATAAAGTCCCGCCCATCCGACTAAGCAATTGTTTCCTTAGAATCCGGACATGTCAAAATTAACGATTGTTAATTACAAATTCTAGTTAAACGACACCACCTTTCGATTCGAAAATAGGCCTATTCCGCTTTTTGGTCCTTAACTTGGACGTTTTAATTGTCGACAAATTCCAGATTATCCTATCTTCGGACGAGATAGATATGAAAATTATGACTTTTAACCATCAACGCGTTTTTTCCCATTTTCATTTGCTAAAATCTTTTAAACCGCTTAATAAATCGGTATGAAATAGTTTCACTCTGTTGTGTTGCTTGTTAACTGACTAGGAGTTCAGTGTGCCTCTTAAAGCTCAGCTTTAGATAAGTCTACAGTTACTTCCTTCGTTAATATGTGGTAAATCTACATTTGAATGTGGCGCCTATTCTCTGCAGCTTCGTTTTATTTACATTTTCGTTTCCTGCAGCTTCCTTCCTTTAGGATGAGATAATATACAAAAAAATTGATTCTTTTATATGCTCAAAGATTTTTATTATCAATTCTCAAGATTTAAACAAAATACATATTATTTATCTTCATACATGATTTTTAAAGATTTGCAACACTTCTGACGTATTCACGTAAAGCCGCGATTTTAGTGTACACTCCTGGCTGTCCTGCCTCGGCACATCCACGACCCCATGATACAATTCCAATTTGAATACCATTAACAACCAAGGGACCTCCAGAATCGCCCTGAAATTAAAAACGGAAGCAGGATGTAAAAAGTGTTTTCACCAAACAAATTGCATGACACAGGTAGACCTCATGCAGGAAAACAAAAGACCACCCACTTCATGAAAGTTTATAGTAATTTCCAAACTGATCTCTTTCGATTACGGAATCATATAAAGGATTTGACTTACACCGCAAGCATCTTTGCCACCCTCATCATACGAAGCACACAACATCCTTTCGGTGAGAATTTCATCGGTTACGTTGAGAGCGTTCCTGCACGCTTCTTGTTCAATAACTGGTACAGAAACTGCCCTAAGTATGTCGGAAAGGTCAGCGGCATCCTCCGATACCAATCCCCAACCTGAAACTGTTGCTAAAGTTCCTGCCGGTACTTCTTGATTTGCACCTATCAATTGAATGCTAGCAATTCCCGAACCGAAAGTCAATGGTTCCTGCAATCTAATCAAAGCAATGTCGTAATCAGGACCGTCATTTTCCGAGTCAGGGGGCTGGTTATATTGAGGATGAACGAAGATTTCATCAGCTTGAATATCAATACCACCACTGAGTAATTGATTAGATCCAGCACGAATTGTTACATTCCTTGCAACATCACTTAAAGAAACAAAACAGAAAATTATTAATAGTTATAGTAAACATAAATATGCTGTATTAGCAAATTTTGAAAAGGAAGAGTTGTTTCTACTAATGAAACTTGATTACTAAACAAATTCATGACAAAGTACTGCCTTGCTTACCCGTCTAGGCAATGGCCAGCAGTAAGAACCCAAGTGGTTGATAAAATTGATCCACCACAGAAAAAAAGGGTAGTATTAACTTGTACGATATAAGGAAAATCGGTTATTTGTACAGGATCGCCACCAACAATTCTTCCGGTACCTTTAGATTTATCATTAAACATTAAATCCTGAGGAAGCGCTGTAAAATATAAATTGAATTAAATTCTCTAACGAAATGTAAAAATTTTTTTGATCATAGTATAGTTTACTTTTAAATCTTAACGGCCTTACCCAAAGCGATGGACACCAAAGCTGCAAAAATTACGATTCTGGCCATGACTTATTAGTTTATTTATGATCATCTAACATCTGAGCTCGTGCTTTTATAACTATCTTCTTATCTTATTATCATTTTTTCTAAGTGGCTGTTTCGTCATTTATGTCTAAAAGAAAGTCTGTAGAAATAATTACAATTGTTACTAAGTGAATTTCATTACAAGCCGTTAACCTCCGTTTCTCCCCTTTAGAAGTGCTATTTTGGAAAATAATTTTCTAGTGGATTATACTGTTCAATAAAGGATCGTCGTGTTAAATCTCAAGCTGAGCCACTTAATTGGGCTATGACTTAATTGATACTTCAAGTTTTAATCCACTGAGGAATTCATTCTTAAAGAACTTTTTCGTTAATCTTGTCCATGTTATACGTATAGAGAAACTGTGTCTAAAAGTCTCCAGTTAAGGGGTTTAGGCTGAGCGTTGAGTTAAATGGTTTATCCTTTTACATATTTGCATATAACAAGATACAATGTCTTTGAAAACACTGAATGGTGATTTAGATTTTCTTATTCAATAGCTATTATTATGATATATTATCGCAGTGAACTAAAAGTTCTTTAAGAAACTCGGACACATCATTTTTCGAAATACCATAAGCACTAAAAATTATTGTTTATTTCAGCAAGTTGCTAATTGGGAACGAGAATGAAGGATAGAACCTCATTTAACAAATTCTCTCTGTTGAACATATTTATCTTTTTCATATTTTTCTTTCAAGAGTACACTATCCTAAGATACATCCAATCAGTTTAGTTTTACGTGATAACGACAAATAATCACACGCCAGTAGGATCGTTCGTACCAGTCATCACAAAACAATTTTTTGTTGTTTTAAAATAAAAGTAAATTTTATTAAGACAAACATATTGACAGCATGATAAACTTTCACATAGATGAAGAATTTGTATGATCAAACACTATAATTATTACGAACTGTTGTTCATTTCCAAATCTACTTCCTCAGGGTTTTCGGTTGTATCTTAATAGATATTTTGACTTTGAATCAATTTTGTATCCCCTGAGGGGTATAATCTCAATTAAATATCTTATTTGTATTCGCCTACATTCTTTAAGTAACCTTCTTCTAAAATTTGAAGTCTGCAGGCCATGGAACTTGGCTGTTCTTAACCTTTTGGCTATTATTAACAACATACAACGTATTAAAAACACTAAATGGTGGTTTCAAGATTGTTCCTGTTATATTCAATCCTGCTTCAGTAAATTCGATGTTGAATTATCCTAGTGAACTCCTAATTTTACCTAGATGACAGGCAGAATCTGCTAAGGCATGTCTTCTTAGTTATTATGTAAAAACACATTTATTCTTTTCATCCTTTGGTACATAAATTTAGTCAGTTTCGTTTAAGGTGAAACTGATGGTAACGTCAATAGGACCGCTTTGATTACCCTGATTTCAAACTAATGAGCATTATTTCATCGAGACAAGTATTTTAACAATATAATAGAATGAAGAGGATCAATACAATGAAACACCATAATAATTACAGAAAATTATTGAAATTCAATATGTGCTTTTTACAAATTCGCAATACTTCTAACATATTCACGAACAGCTGTGACGTTAGTGTAAACTCCTGGTTCTCCCACTCGAGCACATCCACGACCCCATGATACAATTCCAATTTGAATACCATCAACAACCAAGGGACCTCCAGAATCGCCCTGAAATTTAAAACGGAAGCAGGATGTAAAAAGTGTTTTCACCAAACAAATTGCATGACACAGGTAGACCTCATGCAGGAAAACAAAAGACCACTCACTTTATTAAAGTTTAAAGTAATTTCCAAACTGATCTCTTACGATTACGGAATAATAGAAAGGATTTGACTTACACTGCAAGAATCTTTGCCACCTTCATCATACGAAGCACACAACATCCTTTCGGTGAGAAGTTCATCGGTTACGTTGAGAGCGTTCCTGCACGCTTCTTGTTCAATAACTGGTACAGAAACTGCCCGAAGTATGTCAGAAATGTCGCCATCCTCCGATACCAATCCCCAACCTGAAACTGTTGCTAAAGTTCCTGCCGGTACTTCTTGATTTGCACATATCAATTGAATGCTAGCAATTGCCGAACCGAAAGTCAATGGTTCCTGCAATTTAATCAAAGCAATGTCGTAATCAGGACCTACATCGAACGAGTCAGGGGGCTCGTAATATTCAGGATGAACGAAGATTTCATCAGCTTGAATCACAATACCACCACTGTTTATTAGATAAGAACCAGCACGAATTGTTACATTCTCTGCAACGTTACTTAAAGAAAAAAAAAACAGAAAATTATTAATAGTTATAATAAACATAAATATGCTGTCTTAGCAAATTTTGAAAAGGAAGGGTTGTGTCTACTAATGAAACTTGATTACTAAACAAATTCATGACGAAGTATTGCCTTGCTTACTCTTCTAGGCAATGGCCAGCAGTAAGAACCCAAGTGGTTGATAAAATTGATCCAGCACAGAAATACATCCTAGTATAAACTTGTACGATATAAGGAAAATCGGTTATTTGTACAGGATCGCCACCAACAATTCTTCCTGTACCTTTAGATTTATCATTAAACCTTAAATCACGAGGAAGCGCTGTAAAATATAAATTGAATTAAATTATCTAACGAAATGTAAAAATTTTTTTTGATCATATTATAGTTTACTTTTAAATCTTAACAGCCTTACCCAAAGCGATGGACACCAAAGCTGCAAAAATTACGATTCTGGCCATGACTTATTAGTTTATTTATGATTATGTAACATCTGAGCTCATGCTTTTATAACTATCTTCTTATCTTATTATCAATTTTTCTAAGTGGCTGTTTCGTCATTTATGTCTAAAAGAAAATCTGTAGAAATAATTACAATTGTTACTAAATGAATGGCATTAGAAGCCGTTAACCTCCGTTTCTCCCCATCAGTAGTGGTATTTTGGAGAATAATTTTCTAGTGGATTATACTATTCAATAAAGGATCGTCGTGTTAAATCTCAAGCTGAGTCAGTTAATTGGGCTATGACTTAATCGATTCTTCAAGTTTTCATCCACTGAGGAATTCATTCTTAAAGAACTTTTTCGTTAATCTTGTCCATGTTATACGTATAGAGAAACTGTGTCTAAAAGTCTCCAGTTAAGGGGTTTGGGCTGAGCGTTAAGTTAAATGGTTTATCCTTTTACATATTTGCATATAACAAGATACAATGTCTTTGAAAACACTGAATGGTGATTTAGATTTTCTTATTCAATAGCTATTATTATGATATATTATCGCAGTGAACTAAAAGTTCTTTACGAAATTCGGACACATCATTTTTCGAAATACAATAAGCACTAAAAATTATTGTTTATTTCAGCAAGTTGCTAATTAGGAACGAGAATGAAGGATGGAACCTCATTTAACAAATTCTCTCCGTTGCTATGTATGAACATATTTATCTTTTTCATATTTTTCTTTCAAGAGTACACTATCCTAAGATACATCCAATCAGTTTAGTTTTACGTGATAACGCCAAATAATCACACGTCAGTAGGATCGTTCGTACCAGTCATCACAAAAAAAATTTTTTGTTTTAAAATAAAAGTAAATTTTATTAAGACAAACATACTGACAGCATGATAAACTTTCACATAGATGAAGAATTTGTATGAGCAAACACTATAATTTTTACGAACTGTTGTTTATTTCCAAATCTACTTCCTCAGGGTTTTCGGTAATATCTTAATAGATATTTTGACTTTGAATCAATTTTGTATCCCCTGAGGGGCATAATCTCAATTAAACATCTTATTTGTACTCGCCTACATTCTTTAAGTAACCTTCCTCTAAAATTTGAAGTCTGCAGGCCATGGAACTTGGCTGTTCTTAACCTTTTGGCTATTATTAACAACATACAACGTATTAAAAACACTAAATGGTGGTTTCAAGATTGTTCCTGTTATATTAAATCCTGCTTCAGTAAAGTTGATGTTGAATTATCCTAGTGAACTCCTAATTTTACCTAGATGACAGGCAGAATCTGCTCAAGCATATCTTCTTGGTTATTATGTAAAAAACACATTTATTCTTTTCATCCTTTGGTACATAAATTTAGTCAGTTTCGTTTAAGATGAAACTGATGGTAACGTCAATAGGACCGCTTTGATTACCCTGATTTCAAACTAATGAGTATTATTTTATCGAGATAAGTATTTTAACAATATAATAGAATGAAGAGGATCGATACAATGAAACACCATAATAATTACAGAATATTATTGAAATTCACTATGTGCTCTTTACAAATTCGCAATACTTCTAACATATTCACGAACAGCTGTGACGTTAGTGTAAACTCCTGGTTCTCCCACTCGAGCACATCCACGACCCCATGAAACAATTCCAATTTGAATACCATTAGCAACCAAGGGACCTCCTGAATCGCCCTGAAATAAAAAATGGGAATTAAAATAAACGAGTAAAGTATGTACGTCTTCTCATATGGCTGAAGTGGTAATTTTTTTTTTTTGGATTATTAAATAAATAAAGAGCTCTTACTTCAAGAACCTATGCACCAATTTATTTAAGACTTTACTTACACTACAAGCATCTCTTCCCCCCTCATTATACCAAGCACACAGCATTCTTGGGGTGAAATATCTTGTGCTCAGGTTGAGGGTACTCCTGCATATGTCATTTTCGGCAACTGGAACAGAGACTGCCAGAAGTACGCTGCTAGTGTCTTCATCGTCTTCCCCTAGCAATCCCCAACCAGCAACCGTAGCTAAAATTCCTGATGGGACTCTTTGGTTTGCATCGATCAGAGAAATAGGCTGAATTGATGAACTAAAAGTCAAGGCTTGTTGTAATCGAATCAGACCAATATCATAATCAGGGCCTGCATTTGTCCATATAGGAGGATCATAGTACTGAGGATGAAGATAGATTTGAGCAGCTTGTCTCGTAACACCACCCCGGCTCAATCTTCGAGTACCAGCACGAATTGAAGTTTCAGAAGCAACCCCACTTTAAATGAAGAGTAAATAGTTATATTGAAATATGTGATGTTGATGTTCTACAAGCAATATTCATTCCTTTTCTAACGAAGGTCTCTTGGTAGATAAACATATTTCAAAAAGGGGTAAAAATATAGCCACTAAAACAAACTTATAAAGAAATAGAATCTCACTTACCCGTCAAGGCAATGACCAGCAGTAAGAATCCAAGTGGTAGATAAAATTGATCCACCACAGAGGTAAGGGCCAGGATAAACTTGTACGAGGTAAGGGTAATCCTCTATCTCTGCGGGAGAGCCACCAACAATTCTTCCGTTAGTTCCATAACTTTGTTTAAATCCTAAGGTCTGTGGATACGCTATAAAATGTAAATTAAATTTTTTGATTAATTTTTCGTTACTGTTTACGTGTAATGGCCAAATGAACTTACCTAGAGCGATAGACACCAAAGCTGCAAAAACGACAATTCTAGCCATGGTTGCTGAATGATCAAGTAAATTCTGTAATCGTACTTATAATGCCGTTTTTATCTCGCCATTCTTTCTAATTGTCTACTTGTCTATTATCTTAAGTGATTATTCCTTTCCATCAAAATAAACAGAAGTGCAGGTAATATATATGGTATAATTATCGTTATCAATTTTTATAAGTGGCTGTTTCGTTGTTTATCTTAAACGATCGTTTCCTGTAGAAATCATTTAAAAATATTACATTTCTTATTACAACAAATATAAACTAATATCTAAATTTTTTTTTTGGAATATTTGATCGCTAAAAATTCTTTTTTTGTGGTACTCATTTAACATTCCTCAAACTCCCAATTTATAGATACGTATAGGGGTTTAGATTTGATTAATTTGTAATCGCATTTCTCACCCTTGTAAGAGATCGGAATTTTTTAATTCTTGTTTTATCCCCGTTGGAGAATTTTGTTCTAGTCTGAGATATCTTTAAAATATGCGTTTACATTAAACCATTAAGTCCCATTTGCTCTTTTAGGAGTGCTATATTTTATTTGCAGCCATCACTTGCGCTCGTCATAATTTAAAAATAATAAAAATTCTTTAATATACAGAACAGGAGTTAATGTTATCGAGGTAATCATATGTTCCAAGGAGCAATTCCTGACGTAATTTTTCGAATTTTTTTTCTAATTTGTATAAAAAATAGTCGCTCTTAAACTTTCATTGAAATTTTTCCATTTAGCTTGAAATCTTGACAAAATCAAGAAGATTTCCAAATAACAAATGGAATGATTCAGTAAAAGACCATAATAATTAAAGATTATATTTCGGGTCTCGTCTCGTAAATAAAACTACTGTAGTACTTTATTTGTCGTCGCACTCACTGCACTCACATCGCCAATGTTCGATCACCGGTTCGATTTTTTTCCTCGGTTTCGTCGTTCAGATTTGTGACAATAAAACTTTTTGGTTTGGGTCACAATGCCGCGAATTATTCGAAAACGCCGAGGTAGTGTCAGCAGTGCTCCGGTGAAAGAGGTGATTCTACAAAGTTAATAAAGTTAATCGAAAATATGGATCAACGAGTAAATGTAATTGAAAAGGAAAACAGGCCAGTTTCTCGAAGGCGTTTTTTTTTTTCTTCACGTATTCGTCTTTCAGCGATTCAGGCCGCTTGTTTTCGCGTCTCTCACGCTTCCAGCTGCGGTGAAGATCACCGTCGCTCGTACAGGGAACCTTCTACGACGGCGGGACCAAACAGAAAAAGAAAGACGTTTCTACTGCGGGTAAGAAATTAAGATTTTTCTGACAAAAATTTTTTTTTTTTGAGCACTCGACAACTTCTTTTACGATTCAATGAGTCCTCGTCATCACTTTACACAGAGTCAATGAGCACTTGACATCACTTTCTTTTCGAGTCAATGAGCACTCGACGAGAGAGACATTAGAAGTGATAATGGAACTGCTTAGGTAACTAAATCAACTATGGGTCATAAAATAATTCATTCTCAGGATTTATCTTTATAAATCCACTGATCCATTTTTAGATTTGTCTTTTATAAAAAGAAAAAATTAAAACCCTGTCGAAGCGACACATATGTGCGAAACAGCTACTAATGGCTTCATAGTTTATTTACACTTTGCTGCTGTATACAAACAAAACTTTTTTTGGGGTAAAAGAAAATTTTGCTTACACTATTAATAAAGTTGCTAAAAAAATTCCTACTTATATTAATTTCTCTAATTACATACAAAAGCTTTTTCAACTAAAAAGGAGAGTAAGCTACTGCCGGAAACCTATAAGTCTATTATTATTATCAAATTTTATTCTCCACCCTGCAATAATGAATTTTTTCCGTTTCAAAATAAGAATTGCGACAAATACACGACATCCTTTCCTTTTGCCGTCATTAAAGATACGGAAGTGCTTGCAACTGAGTTGAAACTCCCTCTAACCTTTGACCCTTGCACTGATGGGCCAAGCGTGCACTCTTATTATGTATTGCGTGCCGTTAATATTTCTCAGGAATTTGCCAAGAACAGCACCATTGTGTCATTATCTTGTGACAAACAGATTGGAAATTGAAACTGCCAAATTGCAACACAATAAACTTTTAAAAGTTTGATTGAATACTTATTTTAGTTGTAGATAACAAATTAAATGATTCACCAAATCAATTGTTCTTGTAAAAGAAACTCAATTTTAAAAACAACATTTTCAACCATCACTATTACTTCGTTTGTTAAGAAAGATTGTAAAGCTGATTGGAATTACATTTAATTTATCTTATCTAACATCTACATCCTGCTCAGCGTTTAAAAGGGACATTTAGGGATAAATGAAAGTATTTTTCTGAAATACATAAATTTTGTGATTTCTATTTTCATCAAACATATATATGTATACTCACCTACTCACCTTACATAAACTAAGATAATGTACACCAACTGAGGCAGACCATAACTGAGACGATTTCTTTCTTACTCCCCTGCACCTGATGAATACACGTTAAAACTCAGATGCACCCTACAATCAAAATAATGTGGCACATGATCGTTGGGGAGACAACTAATTAAATTATACATGAGGGAACTAATTATATACTTATGGTAGATGTTATGATTAGACTTTGATCAAATATTGCTGCCTGACCAGTTCTTGATCAGATCTCAGTACCATATTCCTTTATCCGGAGGTCTTTATCAGTTTGTGATTAGTAGACAGTTTCGAATGTGAATCTATATAATATTAAAAATCATATTACTGTTCATATGTGTTGTCTGTGTCAGAATCAAATGTGTGATGCCATGAATTGAATAGTAAAATGGAATTTATAGTCTGCTTGAGCATGTCTAAAGTTCTGTGTCAAATAATAAATTGTACGATAGTTAATTTATTGTAGTGAAAGAAATTTTCCTGTTGCTCAAATACCTAAGAATTACATTACCACTTTGCAATTAGAAGTTAGAGAAAGTTGAGATGTGAATTTTTGAAATTATCGAGTTTTGGTCATGATTTTATGTGGATTAGCAGATCGCGTTTTTATCAGATTTCTGTTTTTTTTTTTTATTGTTCTTCCCTATATAAACAAGTGGAAACTTCCAACTGTTATAAATATTTTATTATCAATTTTTTTGTTTCTTTTTTATCTTGAATGATCATTTCCTGTTACATTCGTTATCAAAACGAACATTTTATTCTATCTATTATAAGTCTTAATCCCAATCAAGTAGTATCGAAAAACGATAAAAATATTAGATATTTGATGCGTATACATTTTGTATAAACATACATTCGATTGCTTATCAGTGTGGGCTGGTGCTCTTGAAACTTTTTCTTAGAGTGGTATTTTAATATTCTCCCTGAAACTGAAATTTCTAAGTCATAATTAGATTTATTTATTAAGCAATTTATTCTTTTTAAAAATTTTGAGGCTTATGACATAAACATAGGTACATATACATATAGGTGGGTATATTGAACTATTGGAGACAAGGGAAACATTTGATGAATTATAGGTATGTATCTATGGTGCAATCTAGATACGTACGTACGATCGTATAATAGTTTCTTATACAGTAACCACTAGGTATAATACATACGCTGCGTTGCCCATATAAATCAATAGAATATAGATTGAACCTCGATCGAGCAAGTAGTGCATTACATATCGGTCGTGACGTCTAAAAACTACCAGGAAGGTCCATAAACATCCCATCGGCATCACTTATACCATTCTATACGATCGCGAATACTTGAATTCTTGTGCTTGTGTTCAACGATATTTTCCTTTCTTTTATTTTTTATACTTCTACAGTAACGGACTTGGCAAACGCTTATACAATACAATGCATTCCCAAAGAATACAAGTTTCATTGAGGTTATCATCATAAACACCAAATAACATCATAAGTCATATTGCATTCATATTTGTCTTCATATGTAATATATGATAATTATTATATGCATTCATCTTACTTAAAGGAAGTTACCATTTTGGTTGACTTCTGAGGGCGCACTTAGGGTAAGCAGTTGCCCTCCTGAACTTTTGTGTAGAAAATTCGATTCCCTACAAGGGAACCCGCGTTCAAAGATTTTTTTTTAATGTCAGCGTGGTTTAGATTTGCAGCTTCAAAATTATGTCGACGAAATTTCCTAAATAGGTCCCAGTTCTGAACAGCAAACGCGCACTTCAAAAGGTAGATAGTTGCACTGGGCCCGTCCCTGTACTTGCTCTTTTATTTTGTGGCGAGGCAGTCTGCAGTTACTGGAGAGAAATTACGGGCTCTCGTATTATGCATTTCATCTATCATTACCCAGGGAACGCTTCTGTTTTTCCCTTTCAATGTGCACGCTTTATGATTGGAAAAACACGAAACTATCTGACCGAAGGAAGACCACTGTAAGTCGTACGTGTTATGGTAATTTTTAATAAATTCTGTCTTTAATAGCGTACGTATATCTACCTATCTATGCAGCATCCTTGGCTACAAAAAAAAGGTATGTTTTATCTGAACAATATTTAACGTACCCCAATTTCACTTACCACCAAATTTATTACGTGCATTAGATCAAATCTTCCCCTAATATTTAGGAATTGAAATGAAATCGAAACAACCCCTCAGTTGCTATTTATTTATTTGCTGTAAAATATAAGTACATGAAGTCCTTTAGTATACATGAACAATTTTATTGTTGAAAGATTTGCAGATAATAATAAGTCGGTAAGAACGTTAAAAAATCTATCGAAGCTACTTCGGTCTGTGGTTACAGAAAACCGCAAGAGAAAACTGTTTCATTAAAATGAATACGTATTTATTAACCACAAAAGGATAATAAACGCATACGTAATTGAACGCCTCTTAAACGAAAAAAGTCGTTACAGTAGACAATAAGCCAGCTAAATGTAGGTACAGTATAAAAGGCCCAACAGAATTCAAGGGTTTTATTGTGGGAAAATTTATTAAATACGTGTATCACGCAAACTAACTGTTTTATTACTGTATCTTAAAAGAAAAATTCTAGTCTTTAAATTAATTACTTATTACATAAAACTTCATAATAATTCTCATGAAACAATTACATAATTGCAAAAAAATATTTAACAATACTTACCTGCATATTGTAAGGAATTACCAGGTACGAGATTGCGATTGCTGAATATTAAAGGGTGATTTTTTCGAAATTAACTGGGTATTAGCCGTTACCATCGTTAAAGAAGGCCAGAGTGCTGATTTGTGGCGTAATATACAGGAGTCCTCGTAGAGAACTGTTTTAATCTAATAACCGATAGATTTTATCGTCCAAAAATTTCTTGATCGCCGATCCTTGTAGAGGAAGGTCAGAAGAGCATTTTCTTGAAATTTTTAAGCTGTCAAATAATAGTACTGACACCAAACAAATTCCAAAGTGAAATTACAAGTCGACTTATAAGGGTGCACTTACAGTGTTACACTTCTTCACCCTTCTGAGATAGATAATTACAAAAAAAGATCTCTAATATTGACAATAAATAGGTAATGGTAACAATTATTTTCTAATAAAAATAATTTGCGCGTAAGCTCTCCCTATCGACCTCTACGAGAATCCGTGATCAAAAGTTTTTTCTTTTTTTTTTAACAACTAATACGTGAAACTGATGGTAATAGGTACATTACTTGCTATGAGATCTACTAGCTCTCTGGTTCATGCTGAAACACGGTTGCTAGTTAGTTATGTACATATGCTATGTGTGTAGTGCTTTATACATAGGAGTCGGTGTGAGTGTTTGAAACACTCCCATTAATTAGTCTCAGCGGAGCAATTGAAATTGGTAAACAACCCGTTACCGTGAGGCCTACAAGAAATGGGTCTGCACTGGAAACGTAAAAATATCCCCTGAATATATGGCCTCTTTGTCGACGTGAACAAAAAACCGCGCACACGGCTACATTTCGCTACAAACCACTTCCTTGTCAAGGAACTTGAACAAAACAAATGCAAATGCATTCTATTTGTAAGCCAGTTTCTTACTAGAGAGACGACATCTTACAACAAACTTTCTTAAGCGCATCTAATGTTTTTTTTTTTATTTCTGACGTATTTTTCTTCCACTAAAAACGCGACTTAGACTACACAGTCTATGTCAGAGGTGGTGAAACCATTGCCTGTTTTTTTACGTTATGGACGTAGGTCTCCCAAACAGAACGAAGCCAAAAGATGTGAAAATTACGCCGATGGCGACCACTTGTGTCTGCCACAAGCAGCTCAGTGGAGCTACTGAACGTGGTGACCAGTCACAGTCACTTGTGGACGCAACCAGCAGCCACTGGTCTCATCAACTCTCCCTGTGTCGAGACTGGAGTATGCAATGGCTGGACAGCTGAGGTTTTGAGTACTAGAGCCACAAGCCGCAAGTGCATGTGGTTCGAACGCGATCACTCAGTCTGATCAACGACTTGTGGCTGCCACTAGTCGTCGTCATCGGTGGCTCAATGTGGGAGACTAGAGACAGTTACGAGACCAACTGTTCGATGATTTAATAAATGAAGATTTTTAGAAAATGGAAAACCAACAAAATGGAATATTTCGAAATTTCTAATTTTTAGAAACAAAATTTGGCACACGTATACAAAATACATACTTACATTTATTTTTAATTATTTATTTATTTTTATTTGATAACCGCTGTTATGTCGGTCAATATCTATTTATATATATATTTATAAGTTGTCGTTTGTGATAGTGTAGAATTAACAGTTAGGTAGTTAATTTGTGTAAGCGCTAAACATGAACAAATTTCTGTTATTTTTTTTCCATTTTTCAATTCTGTGGTATTGCTGCAAATCTTCGGTTATGTTCGCTCTTTCGGATAACTGTAAGTTGATCTTTTTTTAACAAAAAAGTCTAATGACGAACTTTTTGCTGTTGTAGCTATTCCAGGCTCTTGCTTTTTGAAAAATAAAAATTTAACGATTCCCGAAGGCAAATTTATCACAAATGTTAAGGGAAAATGCAACATGATTACATGTAATTATCCTATGATTGATATTGCGATGTAAGTCAAAATTTCTTGAGCATCTTCGACTTTAGTTTCATCAACATTTTATTTTAGGTGTGGAGTTATTATAAAGATAATAGATGGAGAGGAATGTAGAGTAGCTGAAGATTTATCCAAGCCTTACCCAGACTGTTGCATTAGCGATAAATGTGCTAAAAACTAATAAATACCAATTACAAAATAAGTATTTTTATATCATTTTTTTATTTTTTGTCTTATTTATTATACAAGATCAGCAGTTATAGGTCAAAAGGTTATCTATCGAAAGTGAAACACTTCCATGTCACACTGGCCTGTATACATGACGTAGCTTTTATACTTTCGATTTAATTAATACCTAAAAACAACGGTTTAACATTTTTCATCCCCTAAGAAGTAGATTTAAGAAACAAGTAAATAACCTACGTCTGTCTCTGGGTACACACCATCCCTACATCAAATTGCAGCGTCATACTAGGTTGAGCAGTTTCAGCATTTCTCATACAAATCTTCATCCCCCTTAGAGGTAGATGTATATAATTATGTATTCCTCTACAAAATTAACTCCGACATATGACCATTGATTGAGTCGTTTCTTGATTGGAATGTGTAGCCATATTTTCGAGCCAGTTTAATTGAAACCGACTGCAATACCCACAAAAAGTGACTCTGTGACAATTCAGAAACGTCGACACAATTTATTAATTAATATTGATCAGATCGTGTCGTGTATTCAATAGCATTAATTTAATAATTACGTACAATAAACAGACTCCAATTAAAAAATATTTTTACTACACGTGTACATGTGTTCTATAGATATTATAAGTATTGAGTAGGATTTGTTTCAGAAAGAGCGAACAAAAATAAGATTTTCGTGTGGGGTTCGTCAAATGTATGGCAACACATTCTCTAATTAAAAAATTGTAACACGACATAACTCTAACAGTACGCGTTTAACTGTTATAAAAGTTAATTAGTAGGTAGGTACCTTAAATTCTTGGGTTCGCAAAAAAAGACCTGGTAATAAATTTTAATTGAATAAAAGTTCAACGTAAACGAATTAAAAGGTTCCATAGGAACAAAACATTAGAACAGAAACTAACAGCAGAAATTTTTGGTGTGTAACATCTTAACTCTTGGTTTGTCGATTTATTTTGTGAATGTGAAAACAGGAAATACGAGACGTGTTTGGTGTGTCTGTATGGTTGGTGTTTAGGGAGAAAAATGAATTTGATGGTTAGGTATTATTTTATATACAGGGTTTGGCAAAAGAACCTGAACACCGGATTTCTGTCTCAGATGTTTGTGCTGTGTAAAAATACTTTTAACATTTTTTTTTTGTAATTATCATTTTGATCTATTCACTAACCATGTGACCATCAGTGGCTATTATTTTTCTCGAATTATGACGTCAGTGGCTCATTGGTGGTTATTTTATATGAAATACCCTGTATACTGTACTCAAAATATATACATATATAGGTACCACATATAAATACCCAAGGGGATGAAGTATACAATTACAAAAATTAAGTCTGTTGATTACCTCAAGCTACATTACATGAGTGAATAGATTGAAGGTGCCTGCAAATAGAAATTGCTGAGGTTGTTTCAAAAATTTTGTCCAACCCTGTACGTCGCACAACAAAGACAATTAATTGAGTGGCTATCTGATGAAGACAAAAGACACAGACGTTGGTTGTACCTACTTATGTAAAAGGTATAGTAAAAGATACACGTATAAAGATCAGTAATGTGACGCAACAATTCGCTGTGCAATACAATACAAATCATTGTATCGCATTAAACGAAACAAATTATAATTCCGATTCTGCCGGTTTGAATAAGGCGGGTATTTGTAACAAGTCAAGCGAAGTAATTTAGATAACAAGATAATTATCATAATTTCTCGTTCGATACGATCGCATAACGAGCGTTATAATAAAGAGTTTACAAAGAGCGTCAGGAGCCATCTCTTAGACTTGTTGGTCCATTGTTTCGTCCTCGCCGCTAACTATCGAATAACATTGTAACAACAACAGCAAAGGCAACAGCAAACAACACTAACGCCGTTCTGAGCACACATAGTTAGTTAATCGTAATAATCGTACCGACACCTTAACAATTGCCGGACATGTCGCGGACACAACTTACTCCATAAATCACCTCCAATTGCTTGCATCGTCTTTACCGATCTACTTACAATTTTCCAATACTTACGATTCTTCGAGCTATCTCTTTTCAATGCTGTGTATTTATTCGTTAATGTACCTAAATCATTCAATAGAGTTTATTCGATTTTAATTTTTCAAACGGTTCCTGAAAGTATTTGAAAATATGGACTAAGATTTATCTATTTGGTGGAGGAAACTAGGAGATGGGTGGCGAAATAGCAGGAAAAAAATTGGGGGGATTACTGGAAGGGGTTGCTTAAGAAACGAGGTATGGACGAAAAAGGTTTTGGGGAACGAAACAAATATGACGAAGAGAGGGATAATGCCTTAACGGAAAGGGGAGTAAGAATGAATAAATGTATATGAGTGGATAGAAAAGAGATTAAATGTAAGTAGAATTGTAGGGAAAGGGTGCTGTGAAATTGTAAGAAGCGAGGACTTGAGGAAAGTGTGGGATTCGAGATATGCGAAAGGGATGACAGAGTTGATGTGGGAAGATTGGCAGGAAGAAGGGGATACGGAGATATTTGATGGAGGGGAGGAATACAGAGTTAATGGGTAGATTCAGAATGGGGAATGAATGTAATGTAAATAAGTTTTGGATAAAAAAAGATGAGAGAGTGTATTCGAAGACATGAATCAATGGTACATGTTTTGGGTGAGGAAACAGATAAAAAAAAGACTGGATGATGAAGGAAAGCAAGTGAAGGCCTGGAAATATTGCAAAAAAAATTAAAAAAAAAAATGGAAGGAGTTGAAATATATTAAAAATGTTTCTAAATCCTGCACGAAAGAGATTCAATCGCGGTTGGGATCGAAGGGGGGTTAGGGGTTATATGATTAACAGCCACCTCGTTCAATTCCGGCCGCTATTTGATCCGTTTGGCACAGGTTTTTTTGGCATTTTTAGAACACTTCAAAAGCTCTGTTTAAAAAACTGAGACTGAGGGGTTGTAGTCCACAATCTCTGCTTCTATAAATTGTTTGGGTTAATCGAAACAAATAAGATAATGACATAGATTTTTATGAAATATATATATTTTGCAAAAACTACCCACGCTAAGGGTTCCTTCGGGGCTCGTTTGAAAGTTCACATTAATAGCTATTATTTTACGCAATGTCTTTTCTTAATATTGTAAATAACCTAAATTTTTAAGGATAATATTTTTTTAACATCATATCTATATATCCGATCTAACCTCTAAACGCAGCATTGTATCTATAGGTATTTTAATTGTCTACGACCTGCTAATTAAACGTAACCCTCTTCATTGGCTAGTTTTCGAACTAAAAGCAAAAAACCAAAAAAGTCGTCTTTTTTATACTTAGTTTTTGGTGCTTAAGGAACGTACTTGGACTCTTAAATTTTAGTGGAAAGTATTAAATTTTTTTTTCGTTACGTTGCCTGAACTATTATAAGAACGCGGACATCGAGTCAAAGGAGCTTCTGCTGAGATACGACGGTAACAATGACGAATCAAACTCTAATGATAATATATCGCGTCTGTAAAGATGGTATGAATGCAACTAAAGAAGAAAAAAAAAACTAGCAGGATATCATTCTCGTCAGATCGATGTTGCGTATTGAAGCGACCCATTCGTAACTTCATCTCGCAAGTTAATATAAATGATGAGAATCAGTAATGCGCTACTGTTTGATCGCTACTATTGATCAGTTACTTATTGTCAATTGGTTTGGTGAAAAACATTTTTCAGTCTGGTTGACGCTGAACGCTTCATGACGGTCTATTTCTTCTTTTTTACTGGCTACGTCTCATTTATTATTACAATCTTATCTAATAAGACTCAAAAAGTAAATAAATATAAATTATGTTATCGATACTTTAAAATTTCGTGAAAAAATTGTTCATTTAATAAAAATTTTCGGGGTTCGTGTCTTAATCTGTAGTCGATGTCTCCACACAAAATACGTAAAAATAAGCTTTTTGAACACGTTTTTACCATTGGGTGTTTCTTGTATGTCATACTTATCCCATTACATTCGCAAAGGTCATTACATAGTTGGTATTTATGGTAGTGTCCCTTGCAATGAAATCACCTCAGTTGGTATAAGCCCTTAACTACCTATATTTATTTAAAAACCTTCTAAAAATAACTGCGTTTTAGTTTCAAATATCTTTATTTCTACCACAATAACAAATTAAAATCTCAAAAATTTGATAGAATTCAAGAAAATGTTATTATTTTATTTCTAACCCTAGAGTAGGTAAAATGTGCTGATATGTTCACACTTCTCATTATCTGTTTTTTTAATAAAATATCATGCAAATAACACACTACCAACTTAAGTACCTACCTGTACGATCTTTAATTATTTACTAAACTATACGTTCGAGACTCCGAGCCTCTTTAGTTTGTCAAACCTCTGACGAACACACTCGTCTTGGATTCTTCGAATTCCTCGGACTCGTTTAAGCTTCGGTCGTCCATTTACATAGAATCCTTTCCAATTAACAAATATTTCATGTGCAATGGTTGTCCTTAGCGTTACCAATAAGTCTACCTGGTCGGAGGACACTAAATTAGGGTATAATGAAAATTAATTGCCTCTCCACCGGACACCAAGATAATATCGCCAAATTTTTATTGTTTCCTTTACAACTAACATGTCTTGTCCGCATTACTTTTCGTTACAGGGCTTTTTATGATAAGAAATTAATTTAAAGATTGTGAAATATATTTTATTTAAACATTTAATAAAATAAAACTCAATCTATGTTATAAAAGAATGATGAAGAACATTTCAGAATGTTTGAGAATACTTAAAAATATTCCAAGATAATCCGATGTTCTCGGATACTCAGAAATGTTCTTGAAAATTCCAGATTTTTCGAAAATGGCATGTAATATTCGAAGACGATTTGGCATATTTCAGAACACCCCAAGTTGTTCGAGAATGATTGGGAATGTTCAAGAATGGTCTAAATTGTATCAAAAAACTTCAATCGTTTGAGAATGTTCTAGAAAATTCTATTCCTTCAGAGGATGATCTATAATGTTTCAAAATTTTCTAAAATGATTTGGGATGTTCCATATTTGCTCAGAGTGATATAGAATGTTTAAGAATAGTCAAGAATGTTTTGGAACACTTTACAAATTATTCGAAGATGATTTGGAATATTTGAGAACGTTGTAGAATGTCTTATATTTTCGGAGCATGATGGAAGATGTTTCAGATTTTCCAAGAGAGATTTAGAATATTCTAAATTTTTGCAAAAGATCAAATATGTTCCAGATCTTGTAAAAGTTTATAGATTCCACTATAATTTATAATGTTAGAGGGTGTTATCTGCGGAAATCTACAGTAATAAAGAAGGGGTTGCCTCAATGATGCATGGTTTAGGTAGGTATACCTATTCCAGATAGTTTTACACAAATTAATTTTTAACTCAATTACTTCAAAGAATCAGAATTATTTTCTGACTGCAGATTCTGTTGTACTTATAGTTAAAATAAATCAAACTACCCTCGTACGTGCCTTCAAAGACGATAATAATTAATAATAATGGCCGTTCCATGAAAGAGAAGAAGTATAAACAAAGTTATTTTCCAGGTTTCGTATGACGAACCTTTGATGCGTGTCTAATGATCAGTGTTTTAATGACGAAGTTTTGTAGCGGTTATTCCCATAGTTACGGCAAGTTATTAACTTTTAATCTCGTTACGGTGACCGTTTAAAAATCTTACAATAAAGTATATAAAATTAATCTTTGTTAGCAGCTCACTGCTCACGCACGTTTCTACTATTCGAATCCCATGCATGCGTGTTAACTTAAATAAAAAAAAAAGAAAATTACTTTTACAAAATTGATATCAACAAAGTAGTATATCGTACTGAACATTTGACCCAGTAACAACACAAGGGGTGAAAAGGAAAAGTGTCAGAGGCGATATTGAGAGAAAACATTCAGACATGTTTGGTATCAACAGGTAGTTCCAAATTTTTTGTCCAAAAAATTGAACGTAGAAAACATAGGCCAAAACAATTGTCGATTTCTGTTCTTTTTGTGTATTAAGTATTAATAAAAAAATTTCTTTTCTTCGAGATTTATAAACCGCCTAATGTCCAAAATGAATAATTGCAATAAAATGGAAGAGAAAAATAATGTAATAGGTATGTAATTTAGCAGAACGATTGTGGTGGAATGGATGGTAGTTGGTATCCATGAGTTAATATTCTTGGCATATCGCCATCGGGCCCCGGCAAGTTGCAAAAAGTCCCTAGGCATTCATGCGTGAACTTAGGCCGCGGGATCTGCACTCGCTATCACGAGTTACGATTTTCGTTCACGACATCCACCTTTTGATTGAGGTTTTTCATTCCTTCCTCCTTCTCCTCATCCTCATACACCTTCACCACTACTACCAACCATCACACTTCCATCTCCTTATTCGTTCCTTTCTTTTTGCCATTTGCTGTTTGCTGCCGTTCAAAGAGGCGTCTGCTATGGGTATCGTACGTGATGCAATACCGACCGAATCGAACGAACGGTGAGTTAGTAGCAACGCCAAATGCTCTAAATTAATCTTGATTGATAAAAGGTGAACGTTTTCCATTTAGATTATCTCCAGTTGCATGGTAACGGCAATCACGATACGATTATTTTTTCTGGCAATGAGGAAATTTATTGAGATGCTTATTATAAATCTATCTACTGGGTGTTTCACTAAAATATACCTGGCTATAGGTAAATAATCAGTAGAATCCAGGATTCTACAAAAAAGATTCAAAAACCTGAGACGCGTTTCAAAATACTTCCTGAGAATGAAACGCGATTTAAGGTTTTAAACATTTCTGAAACCCCGGCTTAAGACGTTACCATTATTAAAAAAGGCCAGAGTGCTGATTTGCGATGTCACATAAGGGTCCCTCCTAGGGAACTGTTTTAATCTAATAGCCAAAAGATTTTATCGTCCAAACATTTTCTTGATCATTTGTTTAAATGTTTAAGTTGATAAATAATTGTTTCTACTTTTTATTTAGCGTTAAGTTTTGCACCTGTCTCTCTTTAACAAGTGAAAAACTGTATTGCTCCTAACGCGCCCCTAAATGCCCACATAATCTATGATTTAAGTTTAGGATATTCGTACCTTTAGTCTTTAGGGTATTAGGGGTCGCACCGTCCAACGAATTTCACTCAGTGTTTGAATACAAAAAATTGATTGCTTATACGTTACCGTTACAGTATCGAACGTTGCAGTTTTGAGTTCAATTCCTGTCCTTCTATCTCTGGACATGAGGTCACTTAGTTTAGGTTATTAAAACTAAATCGCCAGACGACTAAACTAGCAAATAGACATAATGAGAATTATTTATTACTAAACATTACTTGTTGTAGTTGCATTTTTACAAATAATTTTTATTTAAACCTAAATTCATCTTTGTACAGTGTGCTTTTTACTTCACTCGAGTTTGCATTCTTTCCATCATTAGATGTTTATTATTTATCTTTCTTAATATAAGCCAAACCTAAATTTATAGCTTCAATTTCTTCATCGCTGGGAAATTTTCTACCACGTGAGGACGATAAATCCAAGTCTGACATATTGCTCATGGAAGCTGCACCAGACTTCCCTCCACTTAAGGGTTTACCTAAATTCTTCATCATGTATCTGAATTGAATACTGGGTACCCTTTTGGACATAATACTTTTGATTTCAAATTTTACTGATTTTTATTCGATAATGTCAAAATACGTAGTACTAACCTTTAACCTATAGCGAAACATTCCCACTTGATTCTTAATCAACTAAATAAATTACTTAAAACGTAGGATGATCAAACTCATAATCTTCAGGACTTATTGAAGTCCTAGAAAGCAGGAATTGGCACACTATTTTCCTCATCCTCAATGACTTCCCTTTGATATTTCTTTTACGCTTCGCCTTAAAAAATGAAATTCTAAAAATCTATCAGAATGACGTTGTTATAATTTACAAGAGATTGATGGGGTCATTTAAATATTCTGTCGTTTTAAAATGTTAGACATAATGTTTTTCCTTAATATTTCAATTTTAATCTTTGTAAAAATAGTTAAGCGAAGTTAATTATTATTTGATAGGTACTTAATGGGGTTAGTTTATGGCATACCTTCGTACGCATAGGTACATACATACGTACGTCGGTATCTTCTCACAGCGTTTTCTCGTTACTATGAGTTGCCAATAAATTCTTCTTGCGAAGCAACAGTATGAGAACTGGATTGACCATTAAATTAATGCTACTTGAAAAAATGAAATTCTCATTAGTTGAAGTAATATACCTATACGTTCTTCATCTTCTACATACCCACATTTATGTATGTACAAACAGACGATCAAGACAAGACCAATTAGTATTATTACCTACTTGTGGTTTTTCAAAAAATGGGGCCTTAAACGTTTGATATTTAAACATGCCGACGATAAACTTGTCGACGTATTCTGATGATGTTTTATTATTATGTAAATGATTTTCAAACTGCTTAGTGTACCTAATGAAATTGACGCTAGTACCGACTGTAACCATTCGTAGAATTATACATTATTTACTCGAAGCGGTGCCTGTATTTTATTGTAGTGATAATTGTTGTGCTCGTCGCCAATTTAAATAATTAATTAGTGTATCCATATTAAAGACATAACTTGCCAATTTAATAAGGAACTTTATTTAATGCCTATAGACACTATTTGAATCACAATTTTGAACAAATTAATGGGCGGTTACTTTACTTTCATCGTCATCAAATATTACTTGTACTTCCAGAAAATCTGGCCTAAACAACTCCCCCACAGTGTACCTTGGGGTGCTTTCAAGTACCTTGATGGAACTAATAAATTAAATGGAAAAAAAAATTTTTTCACAAAAATCAAGGGTGCAAAATAAATGGACGCCTTCATAAAATAGGCGCTCACACACTCGTAGTTACGCCACTGTTCTATTTTAATGAAAATGTACTAATTTTCGAATGCATTTCTCAGCCCTCTGAGAATTGATGCAAATATCGTTTGTAGTGTACCTACACCAAATGCAAGGCTACATGGAGTGTGGACTTTTGTACAAAAAAGAGAATTATCAAAAATAGTTTATGTATCAATTCTGTTACTGGTATAAAGAATTTTTGAAATTATTCAAGATTTTTTATTAGTATGGATGATACCATTGTACTTATTAGAAATCTTTGCGAAAATTTTCATCTTTCTGAAGTCATGGTTTTAGCTATGCTTTGTCTGAAACGTTCGTCATCATCTCTTTAAGGGTTACATTTTTAAAAACCCATCCTTAGTAGCTCGTCACTGCAGAAACCTTTATGCAAAATCTCTAACAATTTTAGTTGTGTTTTTTAAAAGAATTATTTTTTGTTTTGAAATTTAGTAAATCCTAGATTTTTTTAAAAAAGTTTATCTGATCGAAAATTGGTTTTGAGATAACTGTATACTTTAAAAAAAATCAGACATTTTTATTCAGTACAGGATAAACTATAATCTTATCGTCTTATCGTCGGTTTATTTTGTTGAAATATTTATTACACAATGAACAAGTGAACAAGTAGTAGCATCCGTCAGAGGAATAAACAGAAATATTACCTAACGTACCGAGACAAGGGGAAACCCTAACATAGTGCCTACTGCCCCAATTTAAATTGTCTCAGTTGGGTCGTTTTACTATAGCGATGATGGTGCGATCCTGGATGTCCAGGGAATGAAACTGAATGTGTTGTAAGCAACCGTGACAGATGTGATCAATATACTTCATTAACCGCTTTCGATGCTAATCCACTTGATCCTCCCGTTCATGTTTTCTTTTTCTGTTGATCCATGGCGAATTTTTGACAATACATTTGACACAGATGCCTGTTCACACAACCGTTTCCAAACAGAAACGTTGTCTAATAACACAATCTCAAAATAGTTATGTACCTATACAATACGTTATATTATCCATAGAAGGAAATCTATGACGCTCTTACAGGTTCGATTAAAATAAATCATCGAATTATAACTTGAGATCGAAAAAGAAAACAAAAAAAAAATCAAACAAAAAAGTAAAAAAAACTGTTATAAAAATATAATTTTGTTGGTAAATTGATATGGAAACTAGAAATTAATTAATTGATTGATATTAATTGTTCTCCTGATAATGACCGAATTTGACGGTCGAAACGTCACATAATCAAAGTGATTGTCAATAATTATTGGTTATTGCCGATATATTAGATTTATTATCAATTTATTTCACTTTCCACAAAAAAAGGTGGTATCTATGCTCCTAAAGTAGCTTTCGTTAAAAAAAATACCGTGTGTTTAGAATCAATTAGGTCTTCAAAAAGTAAAAAAGTAAAAGTACTTATTTACCAATTTAAGTATTTCACAGAAATCTTAAATAAATATCTACAAAACTGATTTGAGTTCATTTGAAGAGCTAAAAAAATTATTCGAATGAAATTATCTACAAAATGTTTTCGAAAAAATCCGTTAAGAGGTTTTCCCTTTTCTGATTTAATAAACTGATTTAACTAATACTTCAGAAGTAGTCATAAGTATTCCAACATTTTAAATATAATTTTATTTATTATTATCAGTTAAGTTAAAGAATATTGTTTATCAGCAAACGTAAACAAATTTCCATGAAGTCACTTACCTATGTCTCATGAATATCTACATTAGGGTGATTCGTTTTAAACAACTATTATTTTTTTTGTGTCCACAGTAAAGTATCGTTCTACATGTTGAATAAAAATTGTACCAACCTGACCGACTTTTTTAACAAAGTTTGCATTTTTTTTTGCATTTCCGGTGGAATGGTCAAATTTACAAGAAAAAGTTACGGACTTTCTTGTAGAAAATTATATTTTCCTCAAAATTACTTCATATAAATTTCCTGTAACTTAAACTGTTCCACCGAAACATACAATTTTTTGAAAAAATATGACTTTGTTGACCATATACCAAAATATATGAACAAAAAACCTAAATTTCTTTTGTGTTTTAAATGGAAAAACTTTAAAACAAAAAGAAGTATAGGTACTTTTAAAATCAAAATTAAGGGGTCATATTTTACTTAGTATATTTTTTTCTTCATCATGTAAAATAATATTTTATTGTAGGGGTGAAAGCAAAAATAGTCGTCCAAAACGAGTCACCTTAATTTGCATGCTTATGTAGTAAAATGGTACATTTTTAGCCTCTTAAAAAAAAAGAGCACAATAAAAAAATAGACAAAACGCCTAATTTATTTTATCTTGATATGTGCAACTACTACAAATTTGACTAATCATATTATAACCGATTCAAAGCACATTTTGATCCAGATCTGACCGCATTGTTGCTCACTAAAGTTGAAAAAGACCTGGTGCAACGATCACGTCGAGGATGATGCGGAATGGCAACTGCCAACTTACTCAGCTGTACCACTCAGGCAATCGTGTATCGTACGTATAGGTACCCACTCATAGTCGTATGTCGCATGTCGTGCCCAACCGGAATGGCTCAGGCATGAGCCCGCACTTAAATTTCCTCCTTTAGCGCTTGACCTACGACGTGGGTCCTCGAAGACGCTTTAATTTGGCTGCGACTTGTGCTTTATTGTTCGTAAATTTAGCAAAAAACAGGATGATACTGTTCTGATTGGCGGTTCTGAAGAAATCAAAAAACTCGTTTTGTTTCTTCGAAACAACCAAGCCATTGAACCGTTTATTTGATGCAGTCTACATATCCGTAGTCTTTCGTTAATTACTTATAAATTTAAATATATTTCATTATTTATATTAACAGTGTCCCGAACACCACATACATAGATATATACAAACAAATACAATTTAGCATTAATAATTTTCTTTAGGAAATAATCGCTCGTGCACTACGAAAGATCAAACGCGTATTATTATTGTTAACCCCTCCAAAATTTGGAGTGGTAGTGATCGATTCGTATACATATGATGTTCGCAGTCTAAGAACACACGAGAGTCTTTGTACACCTCATGTTGGGGATGTTCTTACCTATAATTCTTCTGATAATTATTTTTGTGCATGACCCACCCCCAATCCTAAGATCACCCACTACCACTGTATAGGGAAACATGTTAGAAAGTTAAAAATTTGGCAGTTGACCATTTCCGGTTATTTAGGAGGCTGATGACAACTTTGTTATCTTATCATTGGTTATAGAAGGAAAAAAGCCCTCAATTGTTTCCTTCTTATTTCGTCTGTGGAGGCGTTTGTTGTGCACAATTTTAAAAGAAAAGCGAATCTTAAACACCGAATATTTGTTAATTGGTTTCCATGGACTGAAAAATATTTTTTTGTGCGTTTGATATTCTTAAGGTTCTCTTAGTCGAAAATTTTGAAAAGATTCACGAAGATACTCTGTATTAATAAAAGGACATAGGCTTTCACTGCCGGAATTCGCAGTAAAACTTAAGTTAGGGCTTGTAGGCTGTGATTGATAGGAACCATTATGCCTAGATGTTTCGTCAGCAACTGCTACTGACATCTTCAGTGGGATCTGTGTAAACAACCAGAGCTAAGATTGTATCTCGAAGTCTCGATAACAGGGGCATTAACAATAAAAATGATTTACAGTCAAGTCTTAGAGTTAACATCATTTTGTGCAAAAACTAGGAATCATAATTTACACAGGGCGTCCAGAAAAACAATTCAAAATTTAAATTCGTATTTCCAAATGACATCTACCACTTTTTATTTTTTCATTCCACTTCTGTTCTTGTTCTCTTCCAATCCACAAGAAAGTTTTGATTTGTTTAAAAAATTTTGAGCAATTAATGGAATATGCCTCGTTAAGTATCAATTAACGATGATTCCGTAATGACAATTACCATTTGTTTCAAGAATTCTCATTAGTCTAATACGATTAGACACCCTTACGAAAGAAAATATTATTTGACACACATCTATTTTTTTTTTTTTAAACCAAATACACCTATTTTAACAAGAAATTGCAAATAACAATTTGAAGAAGAAGACGACGCAACTGAAAGCAGTTGTAGTATGGAGAGGAAACGATGATTCCCTAATGCCAAACAGTACCTACTTATGTTCGTTGCTTTTTTTTTGGAAATGAAGAGTTGTCCCAATGTTCATCCCATAGTCAATTTCAAACCAGTTGATCGTTCCATAGAGCGACGAACTAATCGTTTCCCATTAAGCTACCACGTCTCCTCGCGCAAGTAAAGCTCGGAAGAAGGAGCAACCTTGCCTTCAGCAAGACGTTGCACCTGTGCGTGCATGCAACTCACCTCGTTCATTGTACGATGCTGTTGTTGATTGTGCTCTTCGGCTTGCCACGTCCACACATGCACATAGTACCTATAGATACACGAACAAGTGCCTACGTGGACGTATACTTGCTCATTTTTGCTTTGAAACCACCACAGAACTCTACAATCGGGTAGATTCGACACCTTACAAACACTGACTTCAATTAGTGTCTATCGATATTTTTTGTTATCGATAATCGATAAGGAAAATCACGACTCAAAACGATAACAGTGGAGTAGGTATTTCAGGGAGATTTGCAAGAAAACTACTCGGTAGGTACTTGTAAGATTTTGAGAGGCAACATGATTGAGTTCAGTGAAGGTCTTGAGGATTCATGATCTGATAGCCGCAAATCGACCGGCTCGTCGAAATGAAATTCGTGTACTGAACGACCCAAACCTTAGAGCAAATAACAGACAACTTCATGCAAAATGATTTTTTGCTACTTTTGGAATAAGGTCCTATCTTCTTCATTAATGGATTTTATTAGAATAGTTAACGTAAATGTTTTAACCCATTGTGTCATGTTTTAAAAAAAAAAAAAATTAAATTGAATCTTATCTCAATATTTTAAATAAATTTTGATTCGATAAAAGAACCGTTATCAGATGGTAGTTGGGTAAGTCTGCGATGTCCACTTCTTCTTCCGTTGCATCCATCAATAATTTAAAAACTATTCGACATTGAGTGCTGCTATCAAAAAATGAACAGGTTTCTTTGAGAATGGACACTGAATCGTCCGCAAGCGTTCACCGCCATGAACGGCGTCCGATTCTCACGTCGAGGATTCGGCAAAGATTGGTTGGATTGGTCCATCCGGATGCTGGAGGTGATCCTAACAAGACAACAATACGAAGCCCGAGGTAAGAGGGGAGACAGAGCCTACGGCTGCTCGACGCCATCAGTAGACGGCCGGTTGTGTTGGTGTTCGCGTCGTAGAACGATACTTACACTTTATAATCTATCTAAATGTAATGAACGATACTGAAGTTTTAAGTGGTCCTGAACGTAACCCCGCGCCTCGTGTTTCTTAAGCCCGATGCCGTGGCCTTATGCTACGTTATGTGGAGTGTCATGTGGCGATTATTGTTGTGTAGGAGCATGACCCATGGATATTTATTACAGGTCTCGCTTCTTCTCCTCGCTCTGCTACAGGTAAAACCAAACCATCCATTGACTAATTACATCCTATAATTTCTTTGATCAACGCCATCGTAAAAGGAAATTTACAAAAAAGCCCAAGAAGCGGCCGTAACTAAAAGTTTTCCTTCATGCAAATGAAAACTGAACCCATATATTTTCCACGCAAACTTTGGGCTTTTCCGATTATATTTACATACGTGTGCACATCAATCAGGAGACTTGAAGAATCCTTCCATCAAAAAAATTAATAATTATATATACAATTATTATAAGCTTTACTAGTTTACTTCTTCTTATTTCCTTTCTGACGACAAACGTAGGTGGTATGCCGTGATAACAAGTGTTTATAGTATCCATTGTGTACGAAAATCTTGAGACAACACTTAACAGTGATGTCTTCCATCGGATGGATGTAATATTTTCGAGTAAAAGATTGTGTTTCAAACACTTACGAACCGTTTACATTCAAATACAGCCACTGAAGCTGTTTACTGAAACTTTTTCGAGTGATTTCAAGTGCGGTACCGTTCCTCGAGAGCCACCAGAAAATACATACTTAGAAGACTTATCGTGCTCCTGTATCTGTTAAAATTTTAAATTAACTATTTATTCACGCTTTGAGTGAAAAGTAACTGAAAGTATCAAGTGGTAAACTAAAGGACAAACCCAAAGCTCAAATCCCTGGGCTTAGAGCTTTGGAGTTTTGCATAGAGGTTGCTTATAGAACGTAGGCAAGGACTAAGAAAGGATTTTTTAAAATTCTACTCCTGAAGAGATGAAAAGGGGTTAAAAGTTTGAAGTAATGTTAATGATCAATGCCTCTGGGTCAAACAGTTTGAAATTTTGTACAAAAGCTTCTCATACAGTAGGATCATCCAATATAAAGTTTTGTCATAAGAAGAACTAAAGGGTAAAAGTTACTTAAACATTAAAATATAATCAGGAATTTTGAGAATTTTTAGAAAATTTCCTTATAGAGTAACAGAATGGAGGTGAAAAAATCTGGTTTGCACATAGGTGTAGGTGGAATAATTAGGTTTAGAAACCTGTAAATTTTTATACAAAAGTTCCTTACATATCGGAAACTTGAATCCTTTGAAGGGACGAGAAAAAATTTCAAAAATCGATTCCTTGATCAACACAAACAAAATTCTAAATCTCCAACCACTTATAATCTCATACCACCCACATTAAGTTTCTAAATGATTTTTCAAAATTAAACCTGTAAGAGTAAGCGATGTACCTACCCATTCGACATCTGATTTTTTCAATTATGTTCCTGCATATTTTATTGTATTTACATTTGCATAATAACTTCTTTATTGTTTTTAAACTTTAAACAAATCCTTCGTTTTTAACTATCAGACTCTGCATGCTCAGATTTGTTTGCTTATATTACCTGGACCGCATTCTCACCATAAAATACTCGTACCCGTGTAAATGTATCCCATAATTCACACTGTGCCCTTAAAAGAACCCTTGTTCATTGTTTAGGTCTACCCAAATGAGAAGCATGTACTTGATTGTTTCCTTTTCCTCTTGGCCTTTTATTTTATTTTACATCCAACTCAACGATTATATTCGTTGTTTTATTTGTTTTTAATTACAAATTCATTATTGATTAGGTACTTCTTTTAATGCAAACCGAAGAAAAAAAGATTACAGAGAATTGGGAATGTTCCCCAGGTATAAGTTTGTATGGTTTATATTTCAAACAAAAACAAATAAATGGGATAGTTTTACTAAAATGTATTGATAGTTTCGGTCAATACGACCATTATCAAAGGATAAGAGTATATGACCCATAGTAAAGGTTGTGAATTGTTTAACTGCCTAATGAATGAATTCTCTTCCCTGGGCTTTTATAGCTGTTTTTTAATTCGTCTATTGAAATGTTAGCGATAATTTTTTATCTCCCTTTCACTAAAATGTCCGCGGTAATTAATTCAGACATTGCAACGGTACTTTTTGCCTATTAAATAGGAGAATCGTCAGCAATCATCTCATTTGTTTTACCTTTTCCATTAATTATTTGCTAGTTAATGTAAATTATTATAGTAAAATTAACAATCAATTAAAAATAAAAAACAAAAAAGATTTTCTTTAGAAATACATATTTCTTTTTTAATACTTTATACAAATTTCTGCATTGAATCTCTTTGGCTTAACTTATTCATAAATGGTGCGTTCCAAATGAATGTTATATCACTTGGAATGTGTTGTTTCCTGTAGGATGCTACACTGGTGATAAAAATTTCTAAATCTGTTACAATACGATAATGGAAACAAGTTGTAGTTCAAGGTGATTTATCAATGTTTGAAACTTCCTTTCGAAGTATTTCCGTCATAGTTTGTTGCATAAATTTTATTATATTATTTTTATATTTAATATTAGACAAAAGCCACAGAAGAGACCCTTCACAAATAAAAGAAAAAGCTATAAACTACATAAAATAATTTTTCTTTTTTATTGAAAATGGCTTCATGTGGTTTTTACCTCAATTTTGAGTCTTCCTTCTTAACTTATTGTTAATAAGTACTGATCCTTCACAGAATTATGTGTGAAAATGGTTTTATAAAAAAATTGTTTTTTCTGTTGTTTTGTTCTGTTGGATAGTTATTAATTAATGATTAATAGGTCGTATTAATTAATACCCAGCACCTGCTGGTTTGGCTGCGATATTATTTTCCAAAAGGATACGCAATTTATAGGATGGGTAACCAGAGGAAACGGAATTGTACGGTGCATTGGTTAGATGAATGTGGTATTTTAAACCTCAAAATTGACAAAACTGTAACCTGAGGTAACGGAATCTGTCGTTCTGTCTGCGAGTATTGAAGACCTTTAGGTACCCATTTCACGCTAACTAAAACCCATCGTGTAACAGATACCTAGGTATGGTATGTATATGCACCTGTGTGTGTTTGTATGTAAATTAGCATGTGTGAGATACCTATTCTTATACCTACCTGCTATAGAAGCACGTTTGTGTAGGGATTCCACAGATATTAACACTTATACCTCTACCTACCCAGTTTGTAATGCAATACCCTTTCGCTCGGGGGCTCCAATGCTGCAACTTAATACCTTTTACTGCGAATAAGTTTATATGTATTGTTATAAAAAACGAATCTGTTATTGTATTACATAGTCACATTGTCATTATTTAACATTTTTGAACACGAAATTAAGTACCAACACCAAACAGTATGTTAAATTAAATTTAAACCGTCAAGGGTGCATTTTTTAGTGAAACTTATGGTATTGAATTATTTTAAAATAAATAAATGAAACACCATGGTATTTTTCACCAATTTACTCTTGACGTAGCTCGAAAAATTATCGTCGAAAATAATAATAAAATTGGTGAAACTTACAATAGTGTATCATTTGTTTGTTTTAAATTTAATTATTATTATATAATTAGAAAATTGTAAAATGGTCATCCCGAATATTCCAATGTTTCTACTAGCCCTTTATGTCTCAGAAGGCTTTTTACTGCCCTATCTGCCTCCCCGTTTCTGACTTTTTTACCAACACAGTTATTCGCCCAAAATACCACATTTCAGACTCCTCCACCTTGTTCACCGTCCACGTCTTGCACTATTTTTATTGTTTCTACCGCTTCTTCCACCATAAGACATCAGATTCCCCAAATAGAAATCAAAAATACTGAAACCAAATATTATTTTTTCAAAAATAACCCCATAATTCTTGTCATAAGTAAATATTTAAACTATGTTTCGTAAAAGTTTGACCAACAATACAGAAAAATTGTATCTACAATTCGTAAAGTTTATACGAAGAAGTAGTTTTATAGTCCACTAACAGTAGTTAATTTATTATTTTAAAATAGATGAAGATTTTCCTTCAACAAGTGTCTGCTTTAACTAGCGTTCCACATTTGTCTACATATACCTATGACTGACTTCCTGTTTCTGGCCAATAGCCTAGTGACACAGGATGACCAACGATCATTCCACCAAGTTGCATGCTCCTCATTAATGGTTCAGGTTTACTTCCACTTTTTGCCTTCATTTAGTTTAGATAACACATATAATTAAACTTAAAACTGTACATAAACACCTGTTATGATAAACAATAATCATATCTACTTATAGGTAGATTGTTTTTATATTAGTCTTCATTTCAAAGACTGTTTCGAACGCACCTCCACTTCTTCTTCTCTTAAAACAGTATATGAACGTACATATATATCAATAGTTGCAAACTACAGTCAAAAACTTTTACAACGACATCGCTTAAAACGACATACCGGTTATATCGACCAAAATCGTAGGTCCCGGCTACGAAATACCTCATTAAGCGACCACATTTAACTAATATCTACCAGCAGTATTATTAATATTTTGAGTAGGTAACAGCATCTAGATCTGGGACAGTATAATGATCAAGTACAATGTTTCGAGTCAATCCTCAGGAACAAAATGCACGTGAATGCAGTATAATCAAAGCCCACTAACTTCTTATATATATCTCTTCAGTAAACTATTATTTAAATGTACACAAAACATATTTTATACATGTATCTAAATATTAATCCTATTACGAAAACATCAACAGTTATTACGACAATCGGTTTTAATGACCAAATATGAGTGGTCCCTTCGATGTCGTTATAACCGGTCTTGACTGTATTTTAATTTTCCACTTTAACTAGTGTACGTGTTACTTTTATGTAACAATCGAAAGTTTACTGTTGTATTATTCCTTCAAACATGTCCTGAATTCGTATCGAATCATAATTAGGTAAACGACAGATCCATGTGTAAAAACAACATTGTTTTTGATTCTCATTCAAAGTAAATAACCATCTTACATCACCCAACATTTCAAAAAAAAATGTATTGACAAGCCATTGTTATCGTAAAACAATACGGTGGTTATCGTCTTCTGCTGTAAAAAAACATCGTTTCGTCTCGTTTTCGTATTGTATTAAAATAACGAGAAAATGCTATTCGAAAAGGTGTTTGTAGGTTTGAATTGGATAAAATAGACATTTAAAAAAAAAAAAAGGGAGGTAATGTGGAATTAGAATATCTTCTTTGATGTTAAAAGATACTGAGAGATATTTAAGGCATTAGAGGCAGAAACAGGAACAAAGAAAGAATAAAAGTTGAATACATAAAAGCTGTCAGAAGTTGAGTAAATTCAATGAATTAATTGAAAAATTTCCCAATAACCAATACGCAGAAAGCCTAAATGCGTCTTGCATGTAGTCTCTTGGGAGTCAATCATAATGGGCTTTTGTCGGCATTAAGCGCTCCAGAAAAGTCTAATGGGAGCTGGATGGACTAACGATAACGCAACCACAACAAGCGTTGCTGTCATGGGATCTCGAACTATACAATATAACGAAACGACCGCTGCGCTGTCTTTTCTCTTAGTTGCTCGTTTATTAGCCTTCAACTGCGTTTTCCTATTCTTAGCCAACGTCACTATGCTGTACCTAATAAGTTTAACAAATAGACAACAACTTGTAAGAGCTAATAAAATCAAATTGAACACATACTGGCAAATTATGAAAACTTTTTAATACACCACAAATAAGTTGTATAAAATTTTCAATTACTTATAGATATGAACTTTATTTTGTTGGTGTGATTAAAATATATCTACTATAAAATCAAAAAAAGTAATCTTGAAAACAACCAACAACTGTTGATGAGAATAACTTTAATTACGCAACGTTTCGACCGTAAATTTTAATGACCGAAATTTGTTGTAGAATTTAAGTTATTTAAGTATCATCAACAGTTGCTGGTTATTATGGTTTTATTGAACTTACATTTATTTCTGACGTGACCATAGGTTACTACTTTTGATTATTGTGGACGAGCCATAATTAATCTACAAATAACGAACACGATTTTTGAGAGAAACTAACGACTGTTGAGGAACTCATTTTTTGGAACTTTATTGAAAATACTAAACGAAAGTGAAATAGTTTACAAAACATCAAAAATGTACATCGAACAAACAGGAAGATCGTTCGAAGAGAGAACAAAAGAACATTAATGATCTCAGACCGTCTTAAGGATTAACTAAAGGTGTCTAGTACACCCCTGTTCAATTTAAATACATAGATATGATACAACCACCCCCTGCCAAATAATGGCTCTATAAACACTATTTTAATTTCATATTTCGCCATCTGATGAAGGTATAGAAAGATTCAAGTTTCTAGTATTTAAATAGGTTGAAACTCAACACTTGTTTTATTTTTCAAAATTGTAGCTTCATGAAATTCAGAAACAAAAAAAGCTTGATTTTGATTTTTGATTCTGTTGCTGGGTAAAGCATTTTTAATTGCAGTTTCAGAGGTCGGAATAAGTGGGACAGTTATTAAATTAGGGCCGTTTGTAAAGGGAAAGTTACCGAATCGAATTGTAGACTTAGTATCTAGAGAATGAATGAGCACTCAAAAATTTTCCAAAGCATTTGAAATAAAAAAGGTACGTTTTTATTGAAATTTCGAAGACAATATCTTTCAACCCCTATAATAGGTACATTGTCCGAATTCTTGCCAGATTTACCACCGAAGAGCAATGTCACGAAAATCTTTCCTCAATAAAATCTGCAATAATAATCTTAAGCTCACAATTTTTTGCAAAAATAATGTTAGTCTCCTTGAAAATCTTTTGCTAGGTATTCATTTTTCAATAGTTAGTTATGTATGTATGTTCTTCTGTACAACGTAATATTTCTAATAAGTAAGTAGGGGAAAAAAAATACGTGGCTGGTCGCTCAATCGTTGGTAATTGCCGAATAATAACTTTAATTGGAAGCAGAAGAGTACGTACGTACGTACAGGAATGGAATAGTTGAAAGTGGAAGAATTACTGGAAGTAACGATAACTCGTTCTGTAATGCGCTCTTTGTTGTTCGAGTATCTAATTGGTATTGTTAGCCGCAGATCGCATAAAATTAGTCGCACCAAGAAGCGAATTACTCAAACAGGTATTGCGACGACCACTGCTATGTATATTATCAGTGTATGTATATATATATATATCTGTCTACTATAATACAATACGAAGTAATAAATAAAAAAAAAAAAAGAAAATAGAAAATTAGGTAAAAGTCCGCACAAAAGACTGCATGGTCTCAGTTTTATCGAGAGTTGTCCCATTCAAGCACTAACATTTGCCCACCCCAATACAGTAAGTCTTTATAGGGTTGGCCATTCGGGAGTTTAGAAATCGGGGCAATTTACCTCGGGGACATTTCACCCCCTGACTATAAATACAAATCTACATATAGGTAGAAGTGGGACATTGTACCCCCTGTTTTACTTTTATGTAGTCAGGATATTATGTACCTATACCTGCAAGCAACCATATGTATGTATATCATGTTTCAGATTATAGATACAAAAGACTACAAATTTCAATGATTTTGTTTTTATTTTGAGTATTATAACCAAAGTAAGGAGGTGAAGTGTCCTTAGGGGTGAAGTGTCCTGACATCTGGAATTTATAGGACTACAACAATATAAATCTACGGTGTATTCTTGTTTCGTCACCTACTACTGTAATTCTCCAATAACAAAAAGCGGTTAGGGTTAGGGAAAGTTAGGTTAGGTTACAATCAACAGTATGTCTAAATTATTATAGTATTTGCAATAACTTTTTGCTCACAATCATAGTCTTTATTTGCAACTTTGTTGTATCTGGATGAAGTGTGAAGAAGGATCTTTAACCGGCGTGACGAAACTTGAACATGGATTTAGAATGGTTAGGTTAGGTCACGAAAAAAAAAACTTTTTAAGTAAAATTTTGTTACGTGACGAAACACGAAGTGACGAAGTGACGAACCAAGAATAAATCTAAAGCTACTGGTATAAATACATAGAAATTGGAGAAATAAAGCACAACCAGTTTTATAAACAGTTACTTACAAAAAAAATTTAATAAGAATAAGAACAAAAAGGTTTTTAACAGACGAATAGCAAATAGTTAGTAGCTAAGTGTAAAATCCCAGCTGATGTTGGTTGCTGTTAAAAATCATAATAAATGAACCATATGCCGTGAACATTAAACGACAATTAAGGAAAAATAATGATGATAAAAGAGCGTGTAAAATATGTATTACAAAAGTTCAACGGTAGTCGGTAGTCGACGAATTTTCTCAAGTAGAAAGAATGAAAAGAATCGACGCGGCGCGACGCGACGGGTACGCAGCGCAGGTAGCTGAACGCTGATGCCACTTTTAAGTCGTTTTACTCGCTTGTTGTTCCACGAACCGCATCAACAAAGAAAGGACAGTGGAATAGAGCGAGGAGAGAAGAGATGTGCGTGATTATATCCTCCAGTTATTTTGTTTAGGAAGCTAAAAAAATTAAATGGTCATTACGCTTTTTGTAGCTTGTCGGCGGCGGCGACGGACGACGGCGCAGAGTAGATCGTAGCGCAGCGCAACGCAACGCAACGCAGCGGTCTTTATCTTAATTCGCCGTTTAATACCTCCATCTTTAGAACCGTAAAAACGCGCACTCGGGAAATCAACTGTGACGCCGCGTCGATGCCGTGGAAGAGTCACAGTGCATGTAAAGACTTTTTAATTCACACCTTGAAGTCGGATTATCACGCTTGCTTTTTGCTCTCGAACGCCGTTTTTACGAATTATACGATAATCCATAGAAAACGCCCGATTACTCAAACACAACTATGTGCTTACTTTATTACAGACATTCCTTATTATGTAACTTTCGGTTATTTCCAGTGGCGTAAATGACGCCCTCACAGATCTCACGTTACGCGGCCTGGAGGCGCACCAAAATCAGGGATACCAAGGAGGTGGAGGGCGCGTTTTAGTTACGCCATTATTATTTATTGCTAATTAAAGTCTACGTAAATAACATCGGGGTTCTATCTGTCAGTCATTTAGGGGTTATATTCAAAACGACTGAACCAATTTTGATAAAACATTACAGTCATAAAAAGAAGGTTGTCAGTTAGGCTACTTTAATTTGAATTTTTTTTTACATATGATAGGAGAAATTGTTCTGGTTAATACCAAAAGTGAAACATTTTTCCTTCTTCAAATTAATTTTGAAAAAATGTATTTCTGATTGACTTAAATTTTTCAAAAAAACATGTTCTGAAATTAATTAATTATATAATATATCTCGAAAAAATGAAGGCAAAATCAAAAAAAAGGAAATTTTACGGAATTGTCTACATCTACATACCCTTCAATCCCCTTCATGGAAGAAGTGATAAAAAGAGACACTAAAATCTTTCTGATGGTTTACATCAGTGTTTCTGCATACCCATTGCATTATTTTCGTGACACCCTTACCATAGTTGAAGAAAGCCAGAGTGCTGATTTGGGACGTCATATAAGGGGGTCCTCGTAGTGAACTGCTTTAATCTAATAGCCAAGAGATTCTATCCTCCAAACATTTTTTTTGATAGCGGATTCTTGCAGAGGAAGGTCAGAGGAGCATTTGTTGAAATTTATCAGCTATCAAATATTTGTTGCTACTTTTTATTTAGCGTTAAGTTTTGTAAAACGTGTAATTCGATCTTTCGACGCTTACGTACCCCAAACTGTGATAGATACGAAAAAAGTATAAAGCCCTATTTGTAGATAAATAAATTTTATATAGAAGCGCTATTGTAGTGCTATATTTTCATCATGGTACTCAACATCCATGTACTCTTCAACCCTTTTTAAGTCAGAAGAACGATAATGAGGCACTAAGATCTACGACTATCTGTCTGATGGAATACATCAGTGTTGCCCAAAGTTTCGGTATCTGAATATCCTTTCTATAATTTTTGGGACATTGAGTACCCCAAACCAAAAATTACATACACATAACGATTATTCGTGTACCAGTAAATATACGAGTACCTCACCTTGGAAGTTTCAATTTTCGTTTATAACTCGACTAATATCTAGTTGTTGAAGCCACCAGGAAGTGTCTCAAAGAAGAGAATGATGAAGCGCCATCGCTGTAGGTATTATATATGCATATTTGCACCCCTTTCAGCTGCCGAGTTATCCTCTACAACTTTTGAGTCTTTTTTTCTCTCTCTATATCTACAATATGATTTGTAATACGATTTTGTATCGAATACTGTAGATATTGCTAGATGTGCAAGTATCTATAGGTAGGTACGTAAGTGAATCAGTTGACGATATCTGAACGGTTAAAACAATTGACTACCATTAGCCACTAATAGTCGCTTCTCTACGTCTCCCTGGCCGTTAGTAGGTAGGAACTTGGTTGTTTGTACGTACGTAGATATATGCGTGTCTATGTATATGTATGGTCCGATTATCGGCCAAGTGATCTGTTGTATTATTTATGCGGTCATTGTAAAAACAGCCGTCGTCGTAGAGAGCGCGGACCTACAACATTAATGATCGCTTGTCGGATAAAGGACCGGCATTTTCCACATTAAATATTTCAATAAAATCAATTGCCTGCTTATACACGGACTGTTCTTTCCGACTCGCTCTCTTATACCTAACCGATACATACATACATACATACATACACATATGCTCTATATAAGTGTCGATACATAGATCCACACCGCTCTTATGGTACACATACATACATACGTATCTACAGCTATATCTACCAGTAAGATCACGCACTTTTGTATTCCAGAAGATTCGAGAAAATCATCACCATAGAGCTGAAATGTTGGTAATTATTTACATTAGCTTACCCCTTCCGATTTTCTTGAAAAAATTGTATGTCGTAGAGTTCGTCATACTGATCAAGAATATATATGTATATGTTGGACGCGGAAAGCACCCCTTAATGCTCTTTTTGAGCTTCTTCATTTCGAGTATTTGTTTTCCAGGTCTATTGTAAAACGTGATCAGTACTAGTGGTTGGTTGATTTATTCGAATATTGAGATCGTGTAGTGTTTATTGTTGAAGATTAAGTACGAAATAATTCAAAGTCTTTATCTATAGGTGATACGTGATACTGCTTGTTTCTATTAACTCTGAAATGTTATTCTTAGTCTTTTACGAACACAAATGTTGAGAAAGCGTGAGGGGTATGTAAATATAAAGACACCCATCCTGTACCGTAACCTATTACAAAACACACGGGTGTAATACGACAGTTTTTTTTTTTTTAATTTTAGGACATCTTCATGCTTGTTTTGATTTTCAAAAAATAGGTTACGGTTCAGGATGGATGTGTTAACATTTACATACCACTCACTCTTTCCCAAAATTTGCATTCGTAATACAATAAGGATAACCGCTTTCAATGTTTAAACAAACAGGCAGTATCATGTATCACCTATAGATAAAGACTATAAATTATTCCGTATCTAATCTACAAAATAAGTAAACACTACACGATCTCAATATTCGAATAAATCAACCAACCACATGGAAGACAAATACACGAAATTTAGAAGCTCAAAAACACCATGAAGGGGTGGTTTCCGCACCCAACATATGTATATATGTATTCTTCAGCATGACGAACTCTACTACAAACTTTTTTTTTCAAGAAAATCGGAAGAGGGTAAGCTAATGTACATAATTACAGAAATTTTTACTAGCGAAACACTAAAAAAATTCAGTTCAATTGTCCTTACAGCATTAGAGTAATAAACTTTCAAATATTCCTCTTATGCAAGATGTAGGTACACCAATTGAGACGATCTTCATTAAAGCACTACCAACTGAGGTGGTTTTACTACCAAGCGGTACTACCAATTGAGGTAGACGTATAAATTACCAAGGATTTTATGAAGCTTACCACATTTGAATCCCCCAAAAAAATCATGTACCTACTTAAATCCTGGTTGTTTGAATCTATTCAATTTATTACCTATGTGTAGACAGAACAAATTCATGTAATTAATTAATAACAGTTGCCCTTATCTGCCCGTGAAAACGCTAAACTAACATTGTACAATTGTTAACAGTCATTACTATTGCTTTCTCGGATGATAACAATAACAATAATTACACGTCGAACTTCTATGGAGTGTATTGTTAATGTGATTTACAAGTCATTTGTTGAAGGCTTTGATTGACTTGTTGAATGCTCATGCAATTATTAGTCCAACTGAGAAGATTAATGTTATTCCTTAACGTCTATTCTTATATAGTTGAAGAAGATAAACATTGCAACAAAATGCAATAATCGTAACATTCTTAAATTTGTATTTATTGAATATAAATGAAAAGACTTCTCATTACTTCCATCCCCAACTGACTACCACTTGACCAAAACTGACGATCAAAACTTAACGATACTTTTATAAATAAATGGTTGTTGGTTTAAAATTTTTTATAACTGAAAATTGTATCGTACCCTGAGAGAATATTAATTGTTAATAACATCTTTTAACTACTGATGATAAACTAAGATAGCTGACATTATCTTTATTTGCTGTGTACACGTTTACTGCGGTTTGAAAGTAGAACTTGTTCGAAACATGATTGCAACGCTTTTGTTTTAAAGCATAACGTTGTTTTTTTTGGTCTTCTAGCGCTATTATGAGCCGTGAAGAGACGCAACAGAGAGGTCTAGAATCTTTCTTTTATAGGTAATAAAAATAGATGGTCGCCAGCTTCTTGTTCTAATCGAATCAAAAAGTTTTTTTAAGCCCCGCTTACCTAACGAGCTACTTTCCGGTTGCTTGCTCTCACAATTAAGTTTGCTTATGCTTGACCGATGACGCAGTAATTAATAAAACTGTTGTCTGTGTCCCGTTCGGCCATCACACGAAGAAACAGACTAATCTGAATTTGTTAATTATCTAAGCATTTTCACGTCCTTTCATTCCGACCTCTCGATACATCGGCTTCCTTCGTTTCGCTCACATAAATCTATTAATGCACGTGTTTTGAATGTCTGTACATTGGCGTAGTCAAGAGGGCAGTAGTGGGCAACACTCACCTTAGAAAAGTTAGGAAATTATGTACAATACCTTAGGCCCTTCCGATTTTCTTGAAAAAAAAAAAATGTATGTTGTAGAGTTCGTTATGCTGATCAATAATATATGTTGGGCGCGGAAACCACCCCCTTCATGGTGTAGTGGTGATTTGTTGATTTATTCGAATATTGAGATCGTGTAGTGTTTATTGTCGTAGATTAGATACGGAATAATTTACAGTCTTTATCTATGGGTGATACATGATACTGCTTGTTTCTATTAACTCTGAAAGGTTATTCTTAGTCTTTTACGAACACAAATGTTGAGACAGCATGAGGGGTATGTAAGTGTAAAGACACCCATCCTGAACCGTAACCTATTGCAATACACACGAGTGTATTACGACAGTTTTTTTTTTTAATTTTAGGACATATTCATGCTGGTTTTGAGCTTCAAAAAATAGGTTATGGTTCAGGATGGGTGTGTTAACATTTACATACCACTCACTCTTTCCCAAAATTTGCATTCGCAACACACTAAGAATAACCGCTTTCAAAGTTTAAACAAACAAGCAGTATCATGTATCATCTATAGAGAAAGACCGTAAACTATTCCGTATCTAATCTACGACAATAAACACTACACGATCTCGATATTCGAATAAATCAACAAATCACCACTACACCATGAAGGGGGTGGTTTCCGCGCCCAACATATACATATTTATATTCTTGATTAGCAGACTCTACGACGTACCTATTTTTCAAGAAAATCGGAAAGGGGTAAGCTATTGTACATAATTACCAAAACTTATTTTCACCCTACAAAAGTAGGGATTATTGCTATCAAAAATGTGATGCCATGTTGAAAACGTTTTCAAATTGATAATCAATCCTTAAGATTCTATAGGGTAATGCCCTACGATCCTACTTTTTCTTTTACTACATCGAATACCATCCTGACCTCATTTTTCACCCTTACAGAGCCGTACTTCGATCATATACTTTTAATTCCTAATCAGTTTCCAGCTTTCAATTTGTTCATTTGCCGGAAGCGTTTCTTTTCGTTAAAAGCTGTGCTTTTTCTGTCTTGGATTTATTTAAGAATCTGCGTTCCTGTCTTTAATAATATTAATTGTATCTTGAGTATATAAATTAAAATTTATAAGAAAATGTGTGTACCCTTGATAATGGAAGGAGTGTGCGTGCTGACGATACGTCTGAGCATCACGCACGATTATTTCACACGACGAGCTCACCTGAAAATGGTTTTTAACGCTACCGCTCCTACCTAATTGGTACCTGGCGAAGGCCCGCAGGTTCTAAAACGAAAACGCGTACCAAACATTAGGATTTATTATCCAATTGAAAGTCTCTCGGACTTACAGAAAGCCCATTATTTTTACCAACTGACTCATTTATGTGCGAGCACTGAGCAGGTCAGACTGAGCAGTCCGATGCGGTTTTATGGGTCTATAATTAAATGAAATTCGAGGAGTGGAACGAGATTAGATAGAAAGAAGCCGTAAAATTATTTCCGTATAACTATTTCCTTCTCCACGTGTTAATTCAATTCTTACAACTGTTTTTTTTTTTAATTATTTATAATTGTCGAGATTTTTTCACAAAATAACTTAATCGTATCATTATTTGAAAGTAAATGTATTACATAAAGTTCATTTTTGTTTCAGCACACACAGTGTTCGGGGTTCTTCGAACTCCAAGTGTTGGAGATGTCGAATCCTCGGGGAGAGCTATCCAACGGCGAATGTTGCGGGGGTTCTCATCGTGCTCCGTTGGCACCCCGTTGTCCCAAACCTTGCAACACTTACTTTCGGTTATGTTTAAAAGAATATCAAAGTAATGTCACCAGTACCGGATCCTGTTCCTTCGGTAATACCTCCGGACCGGTCCTGGGACGAGACTCATTCACTCTTGCCGACCCCGAACGGGGTAAACTTGTCTTGCCTTTCACCTTCAGATGGACGGTAAGTTATACCTTATTTTTTTTTTAATCAGTTATGTAGTTGCTGAGTAGTACCTTCGTAGCAAAATATAATTTACTGGATAATTTAACTGAATATGGATCGGTAATCGCAAGACTTAATTTACCCCGTAAAATTTACTTTCGACTTTCTAATAGTTTTGCCACAAATGAAGAAGAAATTATCTGAAGCGTGAATTTCAAATAGTTATAAGAAAATTATACGTTATTTAGCCGATTAAAAAAAAATATGTATTTCAAACATTTAATGACGTACAGACTAATACTTCAAAGGAAAGTAAATTGGTACTTTGGTTACGTGCTTTCCTGTCCAACTTTTCATGTAAATATTTTTTTTACATGTTTAAAATCCATATGTTGTTGATTCAAATCCGGCTCGAAGGACCATGATGAATTAAAAATCTTGTAGAAAATAGATCGTACTCTTATATGAATAATTGATATCAACCCCTAGAACTGGTAGATAGTATCCAATTCAGCCACATGGGGTGTGCTCAATGAGCAATAGAATAAACTACTTAATTGTACAGTTATAGTTAGAACATTTGAAAAGTTCTTGTGGTTGAGACACGTTTAATTTTAATAATTTCTTATCACTAAAAGATTTGTTATCAGGTCTTTCCTATTCGATTGGTTTTGCAACTAAATTTAACGTAGAAATGTGTAGTAAAGTTCAAATAAAATGGTTATATAGGCGTGGAAGGCAATTTAAGCCTTTCACTTCGGCAATTTATTAATCAAGAAATGCTTCTCGAATGAGTTGGAAAGGCACAAGAACGATCGGGATGTTCCTGGTTGAAAACAATTTCAGACATCATCACACGTCTTTGCTAAATGGAAAAATAAACAGCGAGAAACCTAAATACCGTGTCTCTTAAAAGCGCGCATTATTCCATATACCTGCTTCGTTTGCTTGCTTTACTTCTTCTTATTGTGTTAACTTTCGAATCGACTCGGACAAGCGGCCTCACTTCTGTTTATATAGAAGTACTGACATAAAAAAGTCTAGTCAAGCACTAAAATCTCAAATCTTTGCTTTTCGGTATTCTTCATACAAATGACTGATTCGTCTTCTAATGATCCTCAAAAAGATGTCATTTTGCTGTATTTCTTTTAAATTAAACAAGTCTTTATGATAATATTTGATGCTTAATTAAAATTTGTAGTCGCCAAAGACGCGTAACGCCATCTAACCTCAGTAACTGGCAACATTTTCGTGGAAATGTAAGACCTAATGCAAACTCTACATTTTTTGGGTGGGATAGTTCGTTTCAGAAGGGATATAGAAGGAGCAAACAAAGTCTTTAGTTATTGGCAAGATAATTAATTAATTAATTTTGATTAATAAAAAATTCAGTTACTGAATTCGGAACTCGGGAGGAATTTCTGAATTTCAGGAGTCTCTCGATCAAATCTGAAGAGGTTGTAACCTTCCTCGTTGCAAATGTTTTTCTACCAATTTTTGGTTTTCCATTTTCCAAATGGCAGGTCTTTTTCCCCTAATGTTCTATCATCGTCAGTTGACTGCTGTATCTACTTTTTTTCTCTCTTTCTTTCTTCTCAAACACTCAAGTGCTGTACCAAAAATTATTTTCTACTAGAATTTTCCTGTTTTCTGTTTCCCATCTCACGTGACCAGTATCACAAACCGAGAGCTAGTAAAAAGGAAAATCAAAACCAAAGGCCTTGTAGGTATACAATCTATAGTTTTTGCATTATTACGTTTTGATGTACAGTCGGTGATTGTAAAGGAATTAATTACTATCATCTCGGACAGGTAAGAAAGGAAATAATTTAAATAACGTTAGCGTGTTGGAAAAAAATTGCCTGCCTTTTTTACTACACCATACCATAAATAGGTTTGCATTCATCGTCGGTAAATTGAATATGTATCGCCTTTTGTTGGCCTGTTAAACTGGACTTAATCAAATTTCGGATCAAAGAACTCCTCAACGAGATGTGCAACAAGGTCTAATTCCTTGAGTACCTACAAACCGGCCTCCAGTGTGGTCAAGCAAGGGATAAGAGAAAAAAATCTATCTGTATATGAACGTTTTCATTGTTCAGTAAGTAACTAAAACGTAATAAAGAAACGCAATATATTCGTCTCTGCCTCTCTGTTTTACATACGTATCTATATTATGAATATGTTTATCTACATTATGTACATATGTACATATAGGTGCTATTTCTTGTATGTTTTCCGTTTTGTTGAACGCCTTCTTCCATAGAATAGACTCGGTAGACAATACACATAGTGGTAGGTTCATTTTGAACTTAAATTTGAAGGTCCTAAAAATTTTTTTTTTATTTGTAAGGAAGTTTTAAATATAGCATGGCAACATTGCTAATAGGGATGTAATTTGCATGTCATCTTAAGGGTGAATTCTTGTTTCGTCACTTCATGATTCGTCACCTAATGACGAAAAACGAATTTATTCTTACCTCAACATGGATTTAACTTGCTTACATTTTCTATAGGTGACGAACCTCGAAAGTTAAAATCTTATTAGATGACGAAACACGAAGTGACTAAACAAGAACAAAAGGAGGGCTACAAAAATATTTATCTAACTTTGGTCCTTGAAATGTTAATTTTGCAATTTCATTTTGCAGTTTCCTTTCGAGCCTTATGCCAAAATAAACTTTGGTATACTAAAGTTAAAATAAGACATAGGTGCAATGTGAACATCCCTATTTATTAGCTTAGCTTAAATGTTAATGAACTTAGTTGTTCGTCATTGTGAGATATGTCACATGGTTAATTGTGTAGATGTGACCATGTCTGTAACTCTATAGAGCCTAATTAACACCAATTAGTAAGCATAACCTAAATTGTATTCATTAACCGTAAGCTTTTTTTGTTAAAGATGACATTACCTAACGGTGGTTCCCCACAAGAGTGTATGTAACATTAAACAACTATAATATATTGACTATATAACAGTAATTATATTAAAAATTACAAACAAGAAATGACTTTTACATGTATAATTATTGATGAATATAATTATGGTATGGTCTTTGGCTATTGTATCCTGAAAGATGGTTAGGGATGAAGTAGTTCGTTCTGTCTTGTAGCTGTCAGGTGGTTCCTGTGAGAGGTTGTCACACCGCTTATAGCGTCCAATTAAAATTAAAATTTCGGTTTAACTTTAACGACGCGTACGATATGCCATCACCGCCTATTATTATTATCTTCTTTCGTATCCCAAGTATTTATCATCCAGTCAAACCAGTACCTCTACTCTAATGGACCCAACAAACTCCTTGTATAACTAACTATATCATACCGTACGATACTTATACGTACAACACATATCTTCAATTTAAAATTCTTTCAATTGGAACCAGTTTAATTCCTCGTGGATATTCAAATTTTACTCGACAGAGGAAATATTAAAATTATTTAATTTCGCTTCTTTAATAGACGCACACAGCTCGTAGTTTTTCACGGACAGTCAATTAAAACTCATCCGCCACGTTTTCGGGTAAACGCGCATAAGTTGAGTTTAATCGAGCAAGAAACATATACGTAGTCTCAAAATGTTAAAATATTTAGGATTTTAATTGTACCTATTTCTATTAAATTTCAGTAATTCATGATTTATTACTAATCTCTCAAAATCTCATCAATACCTAAGGGTTGCTATATTCCAAATCACTTTTATTTAGGTTATTTAATTACTATAAAAGTTTTATAATCCAATATTATATCAGATTTAAATTTAAAATAAAATAGAACAATTTCCTCCTCTTTTCTGTTATATAGTTCGTCATCGACATGAGCTGTGTACGCTTTTTCACACCTCTAACATTTTTCAACTTTAACCTGACCAAGCCAAGCCAGGTAGAGGTAATTGTCCCTTGGACGCTTATTTCACAAAATTTTGAGTGTACGATTTTTTGGCATATTCGTATAGAATGGCACATATAAGTCACTGAATTATATGCTTTAACGATATATGTATATAAAAAAAAATCCCTAACGTATTAAAATTTCAGCGATTTTGAAATACATTTAGCCATAAAATTTTGAAAAATGCATAAAGCGAAATCGTGAATGTTTTGTAACCACAGAAGGTGGGTAGATACGTGGTCGATTAGATTAATATAAATTCTAGAAGTGGTAACAATTAAAAGGTAAAGTACGTGCGTACGTACGCAAAGGAGGCATCACCGTCGTCGATCGTCATACTCGTACTCATACAATAAACATATACGACGAATAATAGCGCGAGCTGGGCATACGTAATTAGCGTTTCCCACGGTCTCGCGGACTCCCGTTGTTCTTCGGTGATGTCACTACTTATGCGCTTCATCGCCGTCGTTTTGCTGTCCGATCGTCCGGCCGTCTACGTATGTATAGTCAGTCAGTCAGTCGTTCTTTGTCTCATTGATTCGGCCACCGGACGGGTGACCGCAGCGCAGAGAGTAACCGCATCCATGCATTCACACCGTCCACATTCTCTCTCACTTTTACAGTTCAAAATTTCACTTCTCCTGTACCAGCGCTTCCAGACGTGGGGGTCGCGACCCCCCGGTGCGGTGGTCGCAGTCTGGAATATCGACATAAAGGGAGTCTCGTTGAGGAAACTGGGGGTTGCTATGCTTGAATATGGGGGAAAAGCGTAAACTCAAAATTTTGTGAAATAAGCGTACAAAGGATAATTATAGATGCCTGGCTTTGGTCAGGAACAAGTTGAGAAATGTTAAGGTGTGAAAAAAGCGTACACAGATCATGTCCTTGATGAACTGTAACATAAAATAAGAGGAAATTGTTCTATTTTATTTTAAATTTAAATCTGATATAATATTGAATATAGAATTTTTAACAGTAATTTAGATTATTTTATAAACTTAATTAAAAGTGATTTTGTTCTTTCTCTTTCCTATTTTTCGCGAAATCATTTTGGTTGCAATAATAATTATAATTATTTAAATTAAAAAATATAATAAAATCGTATAATTTTTTATTCTTAAATTTAATTTATGTATAATAATTATGAACATTATTACAACGGAAATGATTTTGCGAAAAATAGGAGAATAAATAGTCTGCTTTTATCAAGAATACGAAATAAAATCATCTTTAATTGGGTTTTTAAAAATAGTCTAAATTACTACCGAAAGTTCAATATTCAGCAGTAAATCGCCCTTAAATTTCTGGAACTCAATCAGAATTATTCATTAAAACAAATTCTTCAGATATAGTGTGATGGAAATCAGAAATGATCACCTTGTACGCTTATTTTACAAGTAGAACATAAACAGCAGCCCCTATTAAGACGTAAAAAGAATGCATATATTTGTACATACAGATAGAAGAGTATCCGCGCATTTGTTAAAGAGAATAAGAGCAAAAGTGTATGAGAAATGGTTACGCATAAAGAAGTTTGTTGTCGGTTTTACGTTACATAGGAAACGGCGACGAAGACGCAACCTTGCGACGAGACGTACCTACGTAAGAACGGTGTGTGTTCGTGGAGTTTGAATTTACGTGGGTTTATCTGATTATTCAGTCGGTCCTTGTATTGTTGTTCGTGAAATTTATATGTAAATCTAACGTGATCTGCCACACGCACCCACGCGCTCATCTAACAGGTGCAAATAGACATTATTTTTCTTATTGTGCCTTAATTTAATTGAACACAATTCATTAATTATTAACCAACAATAGGTATCAGTTTCGTTTTCTTTTATACTCGATATCCCGATTCAACCCCCTCAGTAATTTTTACATTTTCTTCAATTTTCTCTCGTTTCAACACAGTTCGGATTTCTTTGATTATTCATGTCTGATCTCAAAGATCTTGAACCCCGTCCGCCATGTTCTTAGGTATTTTGAATTTTGAATTTTTAATCTTGCTAGTACACAAGACTTTACAGATACAGCCATAGCCATCCAATCTTTTCCCTGCTTAAAATGTGGCTCACAAAACTGGAGAAAGAAAGCATACACGTGTGGTCATCTCCTGGAAGAGTAGTTTTTATCTCACTAATTTTCCTGGGCCAATTTTCAGTCTCATTTATCAGTCCATTCTTCATATCTATGGATATACCGAACAGTGACGAGATTAATTTAACCTTTAAGTTCCTCAGCTTATATCCATAAAGTCAATCAGCAGTTCACTGGGAAGACATTTTCTTGGGTAGTAAAAGATTTCTTTGACAGTTGGTAGTGATTTATTTGAAACTTAGTTTTCCAAATTTTCATCGTGTGTGATTTCATCTTTTGCTCAAGCAAAGGAAATATTCTTCTGTTCCATGAAATCCAACTATACCGACCTCCTTTGAAGACCCAGAATTCTGAACTGAAGTTTCAATGCAAAATATGATGCTCAGAACCCATTCCGAAAAAAAAAAAATTGTTTCCTCTTAGAATTCAAATAGGTGGTTTTCCTGGATTTGTGTTTTCGTATACTTACTCACCTGTAGATGTTATGAAGTCCCAGGATTCTTAATTGTAGTCCCAATATCGTGTAACGATATACCATTCTGCAAAAGAATTGTTGGTATTCTACCATTCTGGATATATTATTTCATATGCCTTATCTGTATATACGAATTATATAGAAATTCAAATTGACCACTTGAATAAGGTGAAGCAAGTCTTCAGAATGTCTAAACCTGTCTATGTTTCGTCCATCAGATAGACGTGTGACGCGACGATCGAACCGATTGATCGGTGCACATACAACGTTTTCTATTTTAGATCATCGTTTTCTCTGATTAAATAACTTGTATAACTTATCTTATTATTCCTTTCGTAAAGAGCGATTGAAAAACAACCAACCAGCTAGCTATATTTTGACCGATAGCCCCGATGGTTAATTTCGAATAGCCACACAAATTGCACATGGCTATGTACCTATAACTACTAACGATACGAATCAAACAACACATCGATCGATTTTATTTTATTGACGTTCGATTCTAATGTATCTAATGATTGGAGGCAGAGACGGAAGGATAATCAACGAAGTGGGTTAGGAGCGTAGATAAAGGGTCAATCCGCCCACTTTATCGTCTCAATCATCGGCCGTTTGCTCTCGCACCGACTCAAACGTCGCCGTGCAAGTGCAACACCTAATTTCACTCATCGGGTTCGTTGAACTTGCGTATTATGAGCCGGTAAACATGACCTACACTTATTACATATACGTATATGTACTTACGTATTTGTGCATAATGGGAATATGAATTGACCTGACCGTTTCTCATACTTACTTGTCTTTCGAACGATCCTTCTGCTGCTGCAGGTCCAAGTGCTTCTCGTGATGTATTAAAATTTATCATCATTGCCAATGCGTCACACATCATCGTAATGAAATGAATTATTGGATTAAGTGTTTTTGAAAACTATTAAATTGATAACTATAGTCAAAAAAGAAGGGATGAAACTCAGGGACAATTAAGGGAAATCTGGATTTTTGCATTAAGTTTCCTTTTGAAGTTCCCTTTTATGATTCTCAGCAAAGTCCCAAAAGTCTTCATCGATACGTGTAGGTACAACAAAAAAATGCTACGTGAGGCCAAAGGTCACGAAGAACGGGTTTTCTTAAATACTTCGTTAAAGGTCAGTTTTATCGAACAAATAGAGGGTATCAAACTTGTGGCTTAGAATATTTTCGACAAAAACCTTCATATCAATTATTTTTAACTGCCTAATGTCAACTGTGGCTTTATAACGAGTTTGACCCTTTAAATTATTTAATTTGGGTCTAATATATTCAACCAAAGAATTATAATTAATTACAGAAATACATAATTATTGTGCCGATGTCCCCACTGAGATGGTCTCTGTTACTTGAAGGTAACAGTTAAAAAGCTCTTTTCATATACGCCCCTAATAATTGTTTGCAAAAAGCAATTTCTTTTAATTGCACTAAGGGATGTAACTGCGGTTGTAAAATAATTGGATTACACTTTTGACCATTTTGTGGTAATAATTTTCATGATCGGCATACATTTAATGACGAGATTACCGAAGATGTACATATGTAGATCCACCGTATTTCTTAACCGAAATTATGGAAATACTTATAGGAAACTGATCATTAAGAAAAAAATAACAAATAAAATAGATATGGTATAAGAACAATAACAGTGAAAAATAATTCTAAGACAAAATAAAATACGTACGTAGATTATTTGACTAGTTGAAAATAAGAAATTCTTGTTAGAAGTTTTTCGAAAACCGTTAAGTTCCTTATACTTACAGAAAATTGTAAGCTCAAATTATAATAACTACTATTGTTTTGATAAAAATAACTATTAACAAGATTTCTGCTAGAAACTATTTTTCGTGACCTTTGACGTTCCGCAACATTTGTAGTGGCATCTTCCAAATTTTTGATTTTTTTTTGTTTTTATTCTCTGGACGAATTGTAAATTTATCCACACCATAATTATAACTAGGTAATTAAAATTTACTGTAATACACATTTAAATTCGTCCAATGTTTATACTAACCAAAGATTTAGAAACAAAAACACAAAAAAAATGCCTAAACGCATCGTTACTGCAAATTACCTGTGATTTCAGTAATTAATACCACTTGCCTACACTAGTTTCCGCTTTCTAAACACACGGTTAGTTCATATAAGTAGAATAGGTACAATATACGTCACCAGAAAATGTATAGGCATTACAAAAGGAAAAATAAGTAGGGTTCATTATCCCTACTAAGTATTTATTTCATAAAAACGGACTTTTTGTATCAATTTTTCACGCAAATCCCTCAGGTTTCCGTCTAAACGTACCGTTGATCTCCAAGTGAAACGAACAAAAAAATCGTGTATTTGTTAAACCCATGAAGGTTCCACCAAGGTATACCAACTTCTAAGTATGAACAATTGGCATTTTGCAGTTAATTTTGTCATGTGCGAACTTTACTCCCAAGAACATGTCTACCGAGTGAACAGCTGATTAGCTCTATGGATTAGCTGCGATACTTTAAGGTTAAGGTCGGTTTGTCACTATCATGCTATGTGTTTCCGGAAGTTTCGGCTGTAGCAGGATTCAAAACAAAATTCAAAATTTGAATTCCCGCTGCGTCCCTTTTACTACATAAGAATATGGCGGTAGGGTTCAAGATCTCTGGGAGCAGACAAATCAAGTTGAGGGTATACTTACGAGTAGGAAAGATGTTCCCCGGGAAAGTCTGAGGTCCGTAGGACAGAGGGGAATATCCATGAAGCCTCGTAATTAACCAGTATTATGTGCTTGTTCGAAATCCCTCCTTCCTTCATTCTTCCTTTCCATCATTCCATCCTTCCATCCGCCCACACCAATTGTCCATATTGCTCAGAAGTAGGATAATGGATGCCGGCTCCTATGCTGTGGTGTGTCTGGTCCCAGAGAACTTCACCCCCGTCCGCCTTATTCTGGGGTGGTAATTGAAAGGCGGGAATTCAAACTTTGAATTTCGTTTCGAAAACCCTGTACACATGACAGTGGCAGTATGAACATAACCTTAAAGTACTGCAGCTAATCCATAGAGCTAATCAGCTCTTCACTCGGAAGACATGCTCCTGGGAAGTTTGCGCGTACCTCATTTCTAGGGTCAAAAAAATGCATTATAATCCCTTGTCCCTTAACGTTTGTTTCTTTTTTATGAAGTAGTAAAAGTAATTCTTCTATAGTTACATAATACGACGTGACTGTTGTATGTTTTTCATTTAATTTTCTTATTGTTTGTAACACGAGATCGTGTTAGGTAGGTAGGTGCCTTTACCTACTCGAATGTATACCTTTAACAACCTTTATTCTGATCGCTTATTTGCCGTTTCAGTTTACAATCACCTGAAATAATTTACAATCGAAGACATTTCACGGTTGTCACACAATAATTTAGATTTCATTCTTCAAAATATTTCCATTTCATACTGGATTAGTGACTCTTCGTAAAAGCGCTACTTGCTGATTTATTATTAGCTATTCCGATGCCATGCCGTTTCGGACGCGTAAATAAAATTCTACACTCTGTATAAACTAGCATGAAATTGTTTTAAATTTTATAAAGTCGCATCGTCATAGTTGTTTTCACGTATTAAATCCTAGCACGTTCTCAATATTACTTATGATTATAACATCGAGCTTTTAAGGGAGATTTCGTATTGAGATTCAAATTTCAGTTTTTGTCTGTATAAAAATTTAAGTACAAACTTACCTAATACTCATCACTGACTTAATTAATTAACGAAATTAGTTAAACAAAAGAATTAATTGAACCTGCTCATTCAATTTTTATTCTCATTAAATTATCTTACTGCATAATCATCATCAATTACAATCAGTTAGGTAGTAGTTAGCGTCGTTGTTTCAGATTTGCCTTTTTTTATTTCTTTTTTTCTTAGGTATATTCTCCATGATTAAGGAAGACGTCTAATACTAAAGCAACTATAATGATTGGATTATTTCTCACGTTGATTTCTTAACAATAGCGTTAGATTTCGAATCAGGGCCAGCAAAATTTTTGTAAATATACTTAATATAAAAAGTTAACGGTATTAGAACTTTCACGAAAGAAATTGGGTAAGTGCCGTGTCGTGACTGTTCGATAACTAACAAGCATTTACGGAGTATAAATCATCTAATTGAATTGTCGCAAATTGCAGACTTGTAATTTTCTCGTCTCCTCAGGCATGGCTCAAATTGTCATTCATTTTACTTTGCTCGTCAGCGTCTTTACTATTAACCTTCACGTAATGTACTCAGAAACTGGATTTGTCACGCAAGAAAAGCTACATATTTTTATTTTTATTTATGCTATTATTCTTTTAAAAATAACAAGAAAAAAAGGATCGATAATGAGTGGTCCTTTCGATGTCGTTATATCCGGCTGTACTTCCTTTCCTCTTATTGACCTGAAGGCGTAACTAAGAGTATGTGAGGCTCCCATCTCCCTGTAGATTTTTTGGAAATGCCCCATTTTATGTACTCGTTTTGATTTTTTCGGAACTGATATTATTTCCACCGAATTTTTGGGATTTGAAGGGCCTTCCACATTTTTTTTTCTCCTTCGTTTCCTGTTTCCTATTTGCTATTTCATCAAATTAGTACCACAAGCAAAGAAGTTGCACATCAGAGGTACCCATTGACTTTTTGTTTAATTGAGGAATAAAAACAAAATTTCCCAAGAGGACTGTGCTCCCATCTAATTGTTTGTTACAGTTGAGTTGATCGTTTTTCTCCGGCGATCTGAAGAATCATCACGAACCAGAATTTGACACACAATGCCTACCAACTATGAAAACATAGTAGACATGGCAGTTCTATTCTCACAAATTACGACAATTTTTTTATTATGTCATTTGTTCTCAATTACATGCTCCCATTTTAAGGAGATCTTTCCCGTTCTCATGTGCTACTGACGACCATAGATATGCTACAAACATACCTTCATGTTACACACTTAAGTTACGTACCTATGCCACATACATATAACTATTTACAGATAGTTGAATGTGTTTGTAGTTGTTTACGTGATGTTTCAACGGTTAGCTTTTGAAATTGCTAATAGTCAGGCATAACCGCAATAAAACGGTCTTAATTTCGCATTAGACGTTGTATTAAGTGCCTGTTCTCTAATGTAGCTATTGTGTGTTCTCCTAACTCTCTAATTTGCGTAAGTACTGACTGGAATTATTGTGGTTTAACGTTACTCTGAACGTTACACGAGAGCACCATCTGATATGATACAAACTTTATATGTATCTCAATATATACTTATTAAAGCTATGTACCAGAAACAATCAAAACATTTTAATATCATAGATAGTAAACATAATATACATATGTATAATTACGAAAGCCTGGGTGGTCGATCTTCACCCACAAATAGGGGTACAATTTCATGAAATTTGCCGCAAACATAGTTTAATACCGAAGGATGGATATGTGCTACAGTTTTTTTTTTCAAACTGTATCCTTAAAGGGGATAATAGGGAAGGTAACATTTTGTATGGGAAGTGCTAAAGATATATGTAGTACCTATGTAATGGAGGAAGACGTAGGCTACTTTTTTTAAATTTACCTCTAAGGGATGAAAAACCATTGAATCGATTTCGTTATTGGTTACGAAGATAATATTACATAAGTAGATGGACACAGGCTGTATGACACAAAAATCTATCCCTAAGGAAATTCTAAACTGAAGTTATATCCATCGGGATACGTCACTATAAATGGTCGATTTTACGGAACTCTTTTACTCTAGTAGCCAAGGTATTTATAGTGCAACAATTACTTTGATCACGGATTGTTATAGAGGTCGATGAGAAGAAGATTTGTGCAAATTTTTAACATTGCCAAATAATTGTTAGATACTATTATATATTTATTTTTTCGAACTGCCTTTCGTGGTGAAAATTCTCATAGATACAAAGAAACTGTAGCGACCTTTTTTCTAGAGAATTGAATTTTCTACAAAAAAAAAGTTCAGGACAGGTATGTTCTGTCGAGCCATATTTGGAGGTCTGCACGTTTTTAACTGTAAGAGATAGAGAGCTGCTATCTTAGACTAGTTACAATTATTTGCCATTATTAAAAATTTTGCTCAAATGTTTTTCTCATAGACCTCCACAAGAATAGAATATTGAACGATAAAAGCCCTTGGCCACTAGGCTAATCGTAAAAGACTTCCATACATAGACTCCCACGGGTGACGTCAAGCGTAAGCTGTCTGGCCTTTCTATTTCTCGATGGTAACGACCCAAGTTACCTCATGCTCACAGAGTTTCTTTGCATAGTCTTATATTCAAAGTACAGTTTAGAGGGAATATTGAAAAAATTTTGTGTTCTTTTGTTCTGTATTTGAAAACTCTCGCAGTCAACCAATTATATGCTTAGTGACAGTCATTACAGTTTAATTAATTAAATGTCTTTTGATGTTACTTTTTCAAATTAGTGTATAAGTCCTTGACCCCTTGTCTTCACTTCTCTGTTTCCCATGTATTCTCCACAGGTCTTTTATATAACCACATAATCAAATTTTAACACGTTTGTTGTTACGTACCTTTCTCTTTATTTTCGTACAATACACCACACCTTTAGAAAGTATTATAATCTATATGCCCTTTATTATTTATTGTGTGCTTTGTTTGAAAAAGTTTTTAAGTATCCAGAAAATTAAGATCTGTGGCAAGACATAAATATATATGTATGTAGATATAATTAATTATTATCAATCAAAATAATTTTGATTCGATTTGACTTGGCACGACCGCGTCCGATCCACAAAGAAATTGGATCTTATACGGCCAAACGTTCTCCGAGATATGTTTATCAAGATCTTGGTCCATGGGCACTTCGCCTTCCATCAAAATTGCTAATGACCATACGACTTTGAGTATTCGTTGCGGCCAATTTCCTTAATCGAAATAACTACTCGTACTTCGGAGGCACACAAGCGTGCGTTCCGAAGGCGCCTTGTGTTTATGTGCTACGGCAACAATAACGTCGATCTGGGAAGTTTGATACTGTCACATGATCAATCAAAAAAGTTGAAAAATTAAGCGCGCGCTGTCACGTCAACCTTCTTTCTTAGACGAAACAAAACGGGACGGAAAGTGAAATTCGTTGCAAAAGTAAAAGAAGGAAAAGATAAGGAAGAAATCTATTAATTTGCATTCGTATTATAATATTTTGTTAATGCCCAGACGGTGCGGTTGAATAAACTCAAAAGTTCTTCTAATCAGAACAATGGGACTTATTTAAAAACATGTATTGGTAATGGGTAATCTCAATATGGCGATGTCGAAATGAAATAAGGCGTTATCTTTCTCTTATTTCGTCTTCTTCAGTGAACCGTTAGAGAATGAGATGCAAAAGTAGTTTCTAATTTCTATAGGTATACCGAAACTTGCCAAATTTGGAACAAAATCGAAACACAACTCCTGCTATGTTGTGTATAATACAGTACCTATTACCATTTCTAGCAAAGAGCTGTTTCGAAACGAACGAATTTTATTGTATAAGAAACATGAGGAGGGTGTGATGAATACCTTTCTATCAGATTACTGTTAATTACGTGTAGTTAAAAGGTTATGAGAATCAGTCATATTTTTAATTTATATAATGCTTTTCAGAAGTGGTTTTTCTATTAAGAAAATCTATAGGTACAACGTCTAATAAAAAAAAAAAAAGAAAAATGAGATTCGATATTCTGTTGTTCAGGAAAACAGGGTGCACCATCAAAGAGCTAAATGTGAATTTTTTTAAAAAAATTTAATTCCTAAACTGTTTTGTTAATAGCAAATTATTTGGCATTCGAAGAAAAATAATTACTTAAGTTTTTCGTTCTTCGGTGACAGATTGAAAAAAAAATTGGTGGAATAAATTAATACAGAAAATAAAATGCCCTTAAATATTTATTCGCCGTTAGTTATTTGCAGGAAATTACTTTTAGAAAAGGGCGAATAAAGTGAAAAATATGTATTAGAATTTTTAATCATCTTTTTGAAAATACACCGCTCACGAATATGAGGAAGTATTTAAAAAAATAACTACATAGTATGAAAAAATATATGGTGTCATTTACATTATGGTAATTTTCAAGATATTCCATTATTTATTACCTAGTGAATTACTTACTCTGTGACTCGGATGAAACCTGCACAGAGATCGGTTTACCAAAAGGACATCGGGGCATTTCATTACGTATTTATCTTACGTAATTATTCCGAAAAAAAACTAGATCTTGTCAACGACATGGTCTCTAGTCAAATGTACTGAGAACAAGGAAAAGCCAAGTATCGCCAAGAATATAAATAAAGGTGAATTTATGCGTATCACGAAGAAGACTGACTCCAACGTCCTTTCACAGTAACTACATATACATACTTACATATAGGTACTATGTATAATCCGGCTCAAGAGAAGCATTCATATCAACTTGCGTTGTTTGTATAAAGACATAGATACTTACCAACGTTGGTAACGTATCTGTGGGAGATTGCAGGATTTCTTAACCGACCAACAACGAATTTTATATTCGACAAACGATACTTACCCACACTTGTTGAACTCATCCAAATTAAAAAAAATGCTGTAGGAAAGTTGGCTCTTAAATACGACTTTTTGGTCAATTTTTTATGTTCAAACAATTCCTCATTGAGGGCAAAATGGAGTTGGAGTTTTGGTACTTGGTGAAAACTCAATATTGAACATACTTCAAAAACAGGATTGATAAACTAGGAATTAGGTTTTCATAGCAAAATTGATACCTACTTGTTGCTCTCATCCAAAATAAGAAAAATACCGTAGGAATGTTGGCTCTTAAATATCAATTTTTGGTTAACTTTTTATGTTCAAACAATTCCTTATTGAGGGCAAAATAGAGTTGGGCTTTTTGCTACATCGTGAAAGCTCAATATTGAACATAGGTACTTCAAAAACAGAATTGATAATCTAGGAACTAGGCTTTTATAGTAAAATTATTGATACCCACTTGTTGCTCTCATCCATAATAAAAAAAATATTGTAGGAAAGTGGTTAAATACCTACCAATTTTTGGTCAATTTTTATGTTCAAACAGTTTTTCATTAAGGGCAAAATAGAGTTGGCCATTTGGTACATGGTGAAAGCTCAATATTGAACATACTTACTTCAAAAACAGGATTGATAAACAAGGAATTAGGCTTTTATAGCAACATTGATACCCACTTCCTGTTTTCATCCAAAAAAAATACTGTAGGAAAGTTGGCTCTTAAATACGAATTTTTGGCAATTTTGGTACTTGGTGAAAGCTTAGGATTAAACACTTCAATAACAGAATTTATAAACATTTCACGATTTAGGAACTAGGCTTTCATTCTTTCATAACAAAGTTAAGGTTCACCATCGCCTCATATATTGTATTGTGAATATTATAGTCAATGCTATATTGGACTGAATAGTAGAGCTTTTAGAACTAGTGTAAAAGAGCATTAAATTTTTTTTTATAATTCAAGATACTCTCTCTGTTGAAAACTAACCAAAAGTTTGTTTTTACTTCTCGGGCCTGACATTATTTTTGGGTAGATTAAATACTAAAAACATTATTATCAACTATTTATTTCTTTTTGTGCCATTTCTTTAATGTTATAATTTTGCTAGTAGTACTTATTAAATAAAAATATTTGATTTTTTTAAAAGTATAGTTATATAAGAGTTGACTTCATTACTTATAATGTCTCATAAGACAATTGCAACGTTAATTTGGGAAACAATTAGACAGATGCGACCAACAAATAAAAAAAAAAAGAGACATGACTCTTGTTTGTTACGTTGGCTTTCTTTAATCGTAGGTACAAACATCGCTACTTTCCGCACGTAATTAATACGAGCGCCAAGTCGTGAAGGTATAATACCATAGATTGTTGTACGATAATTAATGATATTTAATTTATTAGTATCAAGCTGTGCGTAGCAAAGAAAAAAAATGACATCATTTGCAACACATGCGTACCTATAGGTACCGTGCTCGACATGTTACCAATAGAATTGTATTGTTTCGCAGACCGTGGCGTTTTGAAGAGCTTCGATTGAAAATAATTAACCGTTAATCTTAGTCGGCAAGTGGGTAGATACTTATGTATTTGTCAAAAGTATATGTACCTATAGCCATTACAATACTTAAAACATAGATACTTACTGATACGATTTTGTTGCCAAAAAAACGTTTTAGTTCACGATTTTTGCAAGATAAATATTTGCCAATCGCATCGTTGAATAGTCCTTCGACCATAGAATAACTTTTATAAGAAAATTTTTTTTATGAAATTCTTAGATTTTCCGTTATTTTAAGAAATTTTTTGACATCAACAGTGAGTTAAGCGACGAACCCGAATTGTCCATATGAAGGTATAACAGTAAATCTTTTCTCACCCATTCATGTTTTTACTATTTTAAGTACAATTCACTTTTGTTAGTGGTGACTATTAATAAGGGGTTGATATTCATTAATAGTGAATTTACCCCACGAACTTCTTTAATGAAACTGTATCCACACGAAGCCCACTATCATTAATATTCGAGAAGTGGGTAGATACTTAGATACCATAGAATGAATTTTATTGGAAAAAAATAATGAGCTTAGATTTTCTGTTATTTCAAGAAAACTTCGGAGACATCAACAGCGAGTCAAGCGACGAACTAGAATGATTTGTGTATATTATTGGATAGAACTGCTGAAACTCCTAGACCTATAAACTTGAAATTTTGCACAGAAGTTCCCTATAGAACGTAATTGAACACTAGGAAAGGGATATTCAATATTCAACCCTCAAAGGGGTGAAACTGGACCTTAAAGTGGAACATAAACGTTCATTCTTAAAAATTTTCATTGACAATTAAAACAGAATGATTTTCTGAAAATTCAACCTTTAAAGGGATGAAATTAAGTTTCACTTTTAATACCCACAAGATAATGAGCAAAGGTTTAATTACGATACAAAGTAAATTTCTTCTCAGTTATATTGTCATAAGTACCAACCAATTTTTTTTCCTCTTGTAAATACAATTATTTTTTGTTGGTGGTGATTAATGGTCGGAGTAATAGTGGGTAAATACTTATATGTATTTATCATATATCAATTTGTACCAAATCTTAAATTTTGTTATCGAAAAGTTTAAAAAACCGTTTGAGTTCATGATTTTAAGGTCAAATGTTAACTAATATGTAAGATGAAGATTATCCAATTGCAACGTTGGATAATTATTGGACCGTAGAATGAAATTTAATGGAAAAATAAAATTATGTGGTGCTTAAATTTTCTGACACATCAAGATAACTTCGGAGACATCATCAACAGTGAGTCAAGCGACGAACCCGAATGACTTACATGTAATATTATAGAACTAGAGACTTGAAATTTTACACAGAGGTTCCCTATACAACGTAATAAATCATTAAGAAAGCGTTATTCATAATTCAACCCCTAAAGGGGTGAAACTGTAGTTTAAAGTTTAAATAGAGAAAGATCATTCTTAAACATTTTCACTGAGAAATGAAACAGAAAGAATTTCTGAAAATTTAACCTTTAAATGGGGTGAAATTGAGTTTCTATTTTGATTCCTATAGGAGAAGTACCTGTGTCTATGTTATTTGTTAGTGATACGATTTTATTTTGAAAACCGTTTGAGTTCACGATTTTTGGAGGTCAAATGTCAACTAATATTCCAGATAAAGATTTGCCAATCGCTTTTTTGGATAGTCTTTGGATCAAAGAATAACTTCTATTGGAAAAAATAAATATGAGTTGTTTAGATTTTCCGTTATTTAAAAAAAGCTGTGGAGATATCAACAGTGCGTGAGTTAAGCGACGAACCCGAATCGTCTGTATATGAAATAACATAAAACAGTCGAATTTTCTGGAACTAGAGGCTTAAAATTTTGCACAGTTTCTCTATACAATGTAGACGAGTATTAAGGAAAGATTTTTAAAATTCAACCCCTAAAAAGGGTAAACTAGGACTAATATATATAAGACCTTTCAGTAGTAGAACTCTAATTATTTTTATGAGACTCCCTTAATGGGTATAACTATAATGCATGAATAGGTTTTTTATTCCGAGTCTCTCAAAGATATATACCTAAGTAGGAGTGTCTGACCCTAGTACTTGCTCGGTTATGCAGTATCCTGGGTCGAAGTTAGCAAGTGCTGGCGGATTCATGTTCCTCGAGAGTCGTCGCAGTCACCGTGTCCGTTAATTAAATGCCATGTTAACTTAAATAATCGGTTGTTCAAATTGGTTGATTGCGCTACACGACGATAACGAAACGTCGGTCGTACTTTTACGCTCTCTCTCGCAAAATCCGAGATCGCGTGTATTTCTTTAGCACGTATTTACCTACTCATATTTCCTCTTCCACTTCCTATAACTTCAAACTGTCTCTTTTGCATTACATATAATTGTTTTTTCTTTTTGAAATACCTACTGTTTGTTATCTACAAATTTTTATATTAATCAGGAAAAAAGCCTTATAGGTGAATGACCTGACGTTTGTGATTTTAAGAGAAAAAGAATTCGGTGTGGCTGTGACAAAAAGTTTCAAAATAGAGGTAAATCTCATTGTGTAGAGAATTTAGTAACGCGGACACGTTTGTGGGAGAGAACAGCAAAATTCTTCTTATCCTTCGAGGAACTCTGCTTGCATGTATAGGTACGTAGTATTAATATGTAAACTTTGTACTCGTATAAACATTATTCATTCTTATACAAATCTACAGTCATCTATATACATGTATGTAGGTAAATTTTGAAAATATGTTTCTTTGTAGTAGGTAAAAAAACCGTTGATAAATGTACTTGCTCGATTTAGTTTATTTGGGAATCATGACATTGAAGAAGACGTTCCTTCTTCAGTCGCCTTGATAATTTGTTGCTAAGCAAAATTACAAAATGGGAAAAATTTGACTTCTATCAGAATAGCTTCCCCTAAAATTTTATCTCTAATTAAATCAAATACGTAAACAAAGCACACCCTTAAAAATTACTGTAGAATTACATATATAGAAATCGCTTAATCCGTTTGAGACAGATAGAAAGACAGAACCCTGACTTTAACTTCGTTTAACAGGTAGAATATTTGTATGTAGACAGACATGGGCATAAACCATTAAAACTTTTTTTTTGTACATGGAAGTAGGTAACTTATCCCTATGTACAGCGTGATTTATGTAATTTATTTTTTGGTTTTAATTAACACTTTGTTAGAAGAACAGAAAGAAAAGAAGACATTAATTATCTACGTCTTTCTAGCAGACTTTCATAAAAAGATATTCGTATATTGCTTTGGTTGGGTGATTATGAGATACTAAAACTGTGTCTACCACCCATTATACCAGTATCTAAATGGGCAAGGTACTATTCCACGTCACAGTAAAAGTATGGTACGATTCCACCCCGGATGTGAGAGGGTCATTAAAACTAATGGTACTGTTAATTCAGACCCAAAGAAATGCAAAGCATGGAAATGTACCTGACCGATTGAAATTAAAAAATATAGTTATGATTGGAAAGACCTTCTTTAGGGGTTTTATATGTTTAAAATTGGGGTGGAATACGAGTCTTGTCCCATATTATTGCTCCAGTTCCACGAATTGTAGAATTTTGGTATTATAGATATAAAACACGAAAGTTTAAAATTTTTTATTGTATATTTATCATATAAACAGGAACAAGCAGCTAAATCGTTTAAAATTATTAAAAGAATACAATAAAAAATTTGGCCAACTAACATATGATGGAGTTCATATTACCATCAAGATTGATGCAGTAATAATAATAACAAGAAATAGTACGCAGGCCTTTCTGTCAACCTACGTCATCAATAGGAGGCGATTAATAAATGGAAATATCAACTGCAGTCTTGGTAAAAACCAATTTATATTTAAATAATGCCTCTTCTACTTTTTTTTTTAATTATTAATTTCGTTCAGTATCATCTAATGTTATGAATAAAATTCGATCCCGCTACATTTCAGTGATTTATCGTAAGTGGTCGTGATCGTTATTACCCGTTACTAGAGAAAGAGAGAGATAGAGAGAGGGATGTCCTAACGGGATACTAATAGACTCTAACTGCCGCGGTAAATTCATTCATTAAAAATTTAGAAAGTCTCGCTCTTCGCGATGAACATTACGTTCCAAGCACAATTATTGACCCAGACAAAAAAATACGGTCGTAAAACATCTACTTAGGTACCCGATAAAACTTTTTTGTCTTCAATTTGCTCTCTTATGCCTTAGAACATTTTAGATCATTCTAGAGTATTCCAAATCGTTCTCGAGAAGTCTAGAACATTATTCACAAATATCGAAACCATATCCAACATTCCAGATGTTTCTTGAACAATTTAAAATAGTTAAGAACGTTCGAGAACATTCTGGAACATATTTACACATTTTGGATCCTTTTTGCACTCACTTTCGCATTATCCAAGGGAAATTAATGGCTATCTGCCTTCGCAACCACCTGTGAATGGTAGGTACGTAATAATTGTGTATTATAATGAGTACTCACAGAAAACCCCTGATTTTTTTTTATAAATTAATTCTATTTTTTATTAACCAACACTTTAATCTGATGGAAATCGATCTTTTTGTAGGTTCCTATATTTTTTTAAATTTAATTAATTATAAGTTATTAGTTATTAAGTTACTTATCCGCATAGTAAACAATGTGATAACAGTAAATGTGATGGTCCGGATAAGAAATAAAGTACCCCATAACATTCTAGGCATTAATTAATTTATGACAACGTGGTTACACCTTTTATGAATTTTTAACAGCATATTAATTAAATTTCCATTAACAAAACTGTTATTTCATGCATAGCAAAACAATATAGAGACTTTATGAGAAGTTAGGTCACTAAATTATGAACTTATCGGTCTTCAGATATCGAATTATTTATTCAAAAACGTTCTCTTCTGTTAATTTGATTGCAACGCTAATGAACTGTGTTATTTATTGTGTAGTTTTACGTATCGTTCTATAAATGACGAACCAAACTCTACCTCAGTTCTATTGGGCTTCAGACACTATCAAAACGTGCCAGTCAATTTGTATATGCTAATATGCTTTTAATTTTTTTTTATGGTGCGTTATAAAAATTTTTAAATGCCATATTTCCTTTATATTAATTGGAACTTGAATTCTCGATATCTGCCATTATTTTACATACTGGCGCGAGCACACTTTTTTTGCATGCCAAGCTTTTGAAATTTTATTAGAGTTTGAACTTGAAATTGCTTTTTTTTTTGTAATAATAGGAGATTCATAAAAGTTATGGCACATTGAAATTTTTGGATCTTTAGTCAGTCAAACGAATTTGTTTATTTGTTTGAGAATTATGATTAGATACCAGATCGATATATAGTTAATATTGTTGCTAAGTTGTTTATAAGGACAAACTGTTAAAAGAATGCGGAGCAAACGTTCTCTCAAAGGGCCATAAAGTTTTATTGTGCAAGAAAGAATAAAACTGCGTACCTATTCGATGGACGCAAAGTAATTGAATTGTAGGTACGTATACGCAAGTGTAATGCCCATTACGTATTACCCATTACCCATTACCCGTTCTGTCCTCGACGACAGTAAGTCGCCACCACTAACTTATAACTAACTAGTCGCACTAATCAGAAAAAAATTAAGTATTTTATTTCCAGTAGACAACAACAACAACTAGGTAGGTATTCAATGCCACGGGGAAAGTAAAATGCAACCGTTTGCATTCTTTCCACGATTGTATGTTAAAATAATGCCAACAAATGGGTACACACCAACTCCTCCTAGTTAGTTGTAAGGTGCCCTAGTGCAATACGAACGAGCGAACGCGGATTATTACTGCTAACCCCTCCAAAATTACGAAAGGTAGTAGGCGAATCGTATATATAAGTGTGCGCAGTTTAAAAACGCACGAGGCAAATTTTGTTTTTCATTAAAAAATACTTATAACAAATATTTAAGATTTTAACTGAATAATTTGCACAGTGTAAAAATCGCAGAACTTACCTCATTTACAAAGAATAATAGTGTAGGTACCCCCAATCTTGGGGTAACGTACCCTACAGGACTTTCAAATTGCGTTAACGTTTTCCTTATCACTAATGCATTATTACACCACAATCACTTCGTCTGTTTTAAAAACAGAAAAAAAGAAACGTTTGTGAAATAAGCAAAATTCATCCCAAATAGGTAAAGATCTTCAGGAACATGGAATAATCCCTTAATATTAAAAGGAATAAGTTACCATCGTCTTATAAATTATACCCGGTTTATAGACGTACAGTAGACTTGCGCTAGTGTGAACACAAAAAAACCGGACGTATTCATATTATCGAGACTGTTCAAACCTTCGGAGGTATACTAAAATATGCGAAATTGTTTAAACTGTAGAAAGCAATATCTCTCCTATGCCATCCAAACTTATAGTCAAAAAAAAAAGTATAAGTATATTTATTATGTAAATTTTTAAATTTTATTTGTTAAAATAATGTATTTTGATTTAATCTTAAACTTTTGCAACCATTGATCGCTTGTGTTTGATCGTATCATTTTGGATGACTTTTTATTTAAATATCGTACCTGTTACAGTTACTGTTTTCTTTGAATAAGAAACCATTTATTGAGTGCATTTTCCATCTTTCGATATTCGGTTTCTTTTTATTTTAGTTGGCTTACCACACTGGTTCACAACTGTTATTATTTTTTTTAAAATTTTGAAACAAACAGTACATTCGGAAATTCTGTATTTCTCAGGCAATTTTTTTTTCTGACATTTTGCTACTTATCTAAAATTTTTGAATTTTCATAAAGAGGTGAAAACGGCTTCTTTTTTCATAATTTTTACAAACAATTCTATGTACACATCAAATGAATCTCATGTACATCGTTGACACTACTACATTCGGGGAATCCAAGAGTTGAACTGTTCATACTCTATCGAAATTATAATATGTTCACATTGCCGGGTGTGTAGTGTATGTCATCTGGCCGTTCATACGAACGGGTGTTCATGCTAGCACGAGTCTACTGTATGACGTACTTCATGTATTGGTAAAAGGATGTGAAAATTATATCTCTTTGACTCTTGTGATGAAATGGGCCAATTCCTCTATTTTCTCAAATTGGAAATCAATTGGAACATATGTGAAAACTATTTTTTTCCTACAATTATAGGGTGAAGCGTGGTTTGTACTGGAGTTCAGTGTTACTGTTGCTAACTTCAGTGATAAGATGTTGATACAATCATGAAATAGTTCCACATTAGCAAATATTGACTTGTTGACATTATTCAAAAACTTTATGTTTCATTTTGAGATAAACTTAGAAGTATGAGGAAACAGTATGCAACCGGTCAATTTATGCAGAAAACTTAGAACTTTTTCTATGAGTAAATTCTTCTGTCAAGCGGCAGTGTACATACACACATGCTTACGTTTAATACGGCTCCAAGTTCAATTAAAAAGTCGTTTAATTTTCCATTTTATCTCTCTTTACGTACTCTCAAGTGAGTCATGCAATAAATACTACATCTTCCTACGCAACCAATATTGACCGTGGGAAAGTTAAAACTAAATGAACGAGCAGACTGTAGATAAACAATTGTTTTTTTGGCAAATTGCCAATGTTTTTCAAAAGTATTCTTCGTTTGGACCAAAAAACAACCAATCAGTCAGTTGCTTGAAATGTTATCTTCAATGAGCAATTCAATGAAAACTACCATAGAAATTTACTCTGGACTTTTGGAAGAAAAAAAAAATTATACGTAGATATACATCTTGCATTATAGAAAGTGTTATTAATCGTGATCTGTACAGATAAGACCAATTAGGTTTTTTGTTGTCCTTTTTGTCTCTCAAGGAATAAGGACGTATTGGAAAAAGGAGGAAAACACAAAGGGAAGTTGATGAATGAAATAAAAAGACATGACACCTTCTGGCCAGGAACAGGAACAGAAAGAGGAAGAGGTCCAGATAAGATTATTTTTCGTAAATGGTTGAGAATTTTAGATGTACGAGCTTTCGAGGAACGCGAAGAAGGATAAGAAGAAACAATAATACTTCATATCTTTATGCCTATTACATTTGTGGTTCTTTTAAATTAATTAAACGATACATATGTACACGTATGGGTACATAATTAAGTCCACATATCCTGCAAGTACATAATGCGAATGAGATGAAACATTTCAATAATAGGAGAGTACCTGCATGATGAGATGTAGGCAGGTAGTTTCTGATTTGCTCGTTCCTTATACCGTTATATTATTGCTTCGGCTGCTAAATTGATTTTTGTTTGTGGTCCTATTGAAGCCATAAATTTCTCAATTTATCGACATATGTTAATTAAAAACTTGGCACATAAAAACTAATGTGTAAATTGTAGCGGTAGCCGAACCATAAAGGAATACCAGTTTATTTAATATTACAGATGTCGCTACGAGTTGAAAATAAATTCACGAACGATATACATACATACACTGTCGCTGTCGTTATTAACAAATAACGAATAATAGTTATCTTTGTGTAGATATTGGTATGTTGGTTGTTATTAATTAATTAATAATTAGGAATATAAAGCGTCATTATTTATTTATACGGTAAAACATAAAAGTCGAACGTCATACATACATTAGATAGCTGCGTGCATCCTGCTAATTATAAGTAAATAAATTTAATCTTCATCGCTCCAACTTTATTTAAAATTCATATAAATAATAATAACATTATAAAATTTGCTTAGTTACGTACACAAGAATGTTTTCCTCTCTCTTCACGCATCAATTAAACGCGTTGCGTTCTTTTTCCCAACATAACGCGCATTCTTCACCTTAACACATAACTGTGTAACAATTTTCATTTGAATAAAACATGCAACTCCTTGTTTGTTTTCGCGGTTAAGGGTATTAACATTGTTTGTAATTGATGTGTAACATCTTATTAGCCCTCTTCTGTGGAACTGAAGTGTCTGGCAACTGTTCTTCCTGAAGACTATGACACATTGTTACTCAGTAGTGGTATATAGACCACAAAACAGCGAGATATTTGCATCTAACGATTCTCTGATGACGTTATACAATTTTTTTTTCCTGTATATAATACTGCTAGACTCGGCGAACGCGCCAAAGAGAGCGAGAGGTAGTAGAGATATAGAAAGGGAACGAATATGGACTTGGCACCGAGTGTCTACCAGATACTCCAGACTTACGTTATTGCACAGCATAACTCCTCATAAATTGCAAATATTTATTATAAATACGTAGTTGGATAAGGGGATGGGAAGGAGGCGGGGAAAGATGATGAAGAAGAAATTTTTAAGTATTTATTATTATACGTAACAAATAATCCCCGACAGTTGTTGATATTGTAGTTGGTTTATTTATGTATATTTGGCGTATAAGTTGAATAACTTATTATCCTTTACAAAACAGAAAAGGGAAGTGTTAGAAGAGGAGGTAGATACGTGGAGTACGTAGTAAAGTAAGACGGTGTGTCAGGAGATATAAACAAGTGGAGTTATTTAAATAGGCTTAGCGCAATTTGCCTCTCTTATCCTTTCTCATCCCTTCAGTTGTCACTCGCACGTCTCCTGTTCGTTAGATGGACAAAGTGGACACAAAGAGCGACGTTAAGTGAACAAACTCGCAGCAGCCTTTGAATCACGCTTTTCTTTTGTTAATGTCGCTTGAATGGACATAAGAGTCAAGAGGATTATAACATAATGAAGAGCGCGGTCAAGATGGAACTTCTTCTTCTTCCTCTTCTTCGTCTTCATCTTCTTTCAGTTAATTTTATAACGTGATGTGCAGCATTTTCAAGAGAGGAAGCTGCTAAATCCTCTTCACTTTACTCTTCTTTTAATACGTTAAACTTTAGTAAATTATAAGCCAATTGGTTTAGTTTTGACTTATAAAAACGAAGCTTATTGCTACCATAGATAATTTACTTTCGATTAGATGAGGGTTTCATTGGAAAATCGTTTTTGAGTTATCAATACTTATTTATTGATTAAAAATTATGTCCTTTGGTTCTTTGAATATGAAACCAATAGTAGGATTGATTTTTATAGGTTTTAGGGTTCCGTACGTACCTACAAATGGAAAAATTGAACCTTTATAGGATCCCTCGTATGTCTGTCCGTCCATCTGTCATTGGTACACGTATGAAGATCTGTGATATGACCCAAACGTGTATAAAGAATTTTGAATATGACGAGGTCACTTTTGGTGGGCCAATTTAAAGTTTTGTCATATCAAAAAAAGAGCTTGTTGTGGGTCTTTTTATAATTTACAAAATAGTCTTGAGGTTATTCAAGAAAACAGAAGAAAATTGACCATTCCCTCCTCCTTCCTTATTTAGAAAACTGGAGAGCCTAAAATTTTGAAAAAAATAAAACTTATAAAAAGTTTATGGCCTTTTATAATAATTGAGTAAATATTTAAAAAAAAATTGCAAAAGTGTCTTCTGAAAATTGCTCTAGAATGGGTTTAGAATTCTATCAGTGCCCACGAAAATATATTGTATCAGGACACTTCAGTAGGTACTAATTTTAAGGTCAAATTAAGAAATGATGGATCGGATAGGCAACATATTCGGCGTACGGAACCCGGAACCCTAATGGTATAATAACATTTAGGTTGATTTTTACTATTTTAAATTGATATTAAGTGAAAAATTAATACGAATCTCGTCATCTTTGGTGTCATATAACAAATTGAATCGGGACGTTTTCTTGTACTTAACAACACTCTAACAATTTTCGGTAGTTTGTAGTATAATTTGAACTTTCTAGAGGTAAACAAAGAATAGGTTCGGTTCCATGAATGCAGAAAATTGTTGGTTCGTGAGCGGCACACTGCACGGAGCGGTGCGGTGCGGTGCGGTAAAAGTTGCGACGGTGCTCTGTGGATATGCAGGTACGCGATGAAAATAATCGCGAAAGCCTTGAATGAGAACATTAATTATGGGGCGTATAATAAAGCAGGGCAGGACTTGTTAATTACCAAGTCGAGAAGGCATTTAACTCGCTCTCTGTACCACGTACATAAAAACACACACATATATAAAAACCTCTGACATTTAGATCAAAGTTTATATACCCAGCAGACTTCTCTAGGAAGTAGATTAATGCTCGTGTCACGGAGGGAGTACAAGTCGGCGACGAAGAAGACGACAACTGCATACAGGGACCGAGAAGTCGAAGACACGATCGTCTGCCATTCGGACGCGGACAACACCGATGCGGCCAAGGAATGATAAGTGCAAATGTACACTGCGTCCCAAATTGCATCCAAAATTCCATAAACTAACCATTTTCACATAGGCAATAGAGCAAGTGGTTACATTGAAAAACAGAAAAATTTAGCTGAAGGAAAACTATAGATACTAAAAGTTTGTTCTTCGTTGGAGTCCTTAAGGAAAACGCAGAATTTGGGACGTGTTGTATCTAAATAGGATTCCTTAGTGCATTTGCACGAATCCTTCCTTGTAAACGGGTAAAGTGACTCAGGGGATTAAACTACTTCGTACACGCACCATGCAAATTCATTGCTGCATTAATGGTTAACTGTCGCTAATAAATACTCATAGGCAAACGCTAAACTCCGATAGGAAGGCGTCTCGTTTGACACTCACATTCACTGGTTGTTAAGAATAATTAATAATTAGTTCACCCAACAAAACCGAGATTAAACAAGGCCAAACAGCTTCGACGTAAGAAGTCTGATACGTCACTATTGATGGTGGATTGTACTTGGTTATACAGAACTCGCAATGTCATATAAGGAGGTCCTCATAGGGAACTGTTTTAATCTTACAGCCGAGGTATTCATTTTGTAAATTTTTTTTTTCGATCGCAAATAATTGTTACTATTTTTATTGAGCGTTAAGTCCGGGACAATACCCATTTAGAGTAGTAGTCAAAGAATTTATCAAAGTTTTAGTTAAATTGATTGTCAATAGAGTGCGCTTTCTACTTTCTTTCTGCCAAAGAAAATTAAAACAGAATTTTTTAAAAAAACAAAATTACCTATCTAGGTTCGTTTATCTTCCAATGAATTGATGTTCAAAAGTTCAGTCCAGTAAAAAAGAGTCGATCAAAATCGCAAGGTGGGTTAATTAGTCGGATAAGTTTTGCGAATAAATTAAGTGTCCACGTAGACGTAAGACGTTGCTAGTTGGCACACACTGACGAAATAAAGCGTTCGCAAACGTCGACAAAATATACCTACCTGTACGAACAAGAACGTGGTGCACCTGAAGCTTAGTCAAGTGTATCTTCGTTCACCAATAAAATACTTCACATACTCGAACCGGTTTCAATGGACTTGGTAGACGAGCCGAGAACGAAACGAAAAGTCAATTATATTAAAATAAATTGGACGAAATAACAGGCGGCGATGAAGCAGCGGCACTCCGGTTATCTAAAGAATGGGACCGGTATTTTCGGGAGTATAGAACCCGCAACAAAAATAACAAATCCTCTTTAAAGCCGTTGCAACATTGCCGCCACTGTCGCAGCCTCTAACTTGCCCCGTGTATCTGCCCCTCCTGCTGCTCTTAATGAAAATAATCACCCGTTCCGACGAATTGAAACTTAATTGGCAAACGGACTTTGACGACGTCTCCACTGTAGAAGAACTACAAACATTTTCAACTACACTTAGTTTTTCCTTTAAAGGATTTAACAATCAAAACAATAACTTCGAGAAGGAACAATGCAACTAACCAAAACTAACTAACAACGTAGACAGCTCATACTCCAACTGAGGCAGATCATAAAACAAAAGACGCGATAGTATGTCCAACTGAGACAGATAATAAAACCAGAGACGCGATAAAATAGCCAACTGAGGCATATAATAAAATAAAAGAAGCGTTAGCATGCCCAACTGAGACACATAATAATATAAAAGACGCGATGTCGTGTCCAACTGATGCAGAACACAAAATAAAAGACGCTAAATTGTGTCCAACTGAGGCAGATAATGAAATCAAAGACGCAATATTACGTCAAACTGAGGCAGATCATGATACCAGTGACGCTATATCATGTTTAACTGAGGTAGATCTTAATATCAAAAACGTGGTATCATATCCAACTGAGTCAGATCATGATGATATTAAAGGCGGGATACCATGTCCAACTAAAAATGATCATAAAACCAAAGACGCGATAGTATGTCCAACTGAGACAAATAATAATATAAAAGACGCGATGACATGTCCAACTGATGCGGAACACAAAATCAAAGACGCACAATCACGTCAAACTGAGGCAGATCATGATACCAGTGACGCTATATCATGTCCAACTGAGACAAATAATAAAAGCAGAGACACGGTATAATAACCAACTGAGGCAGATCGTAAAATCAAAGACGCAATAGCATCTCTAACTGAGACAAATAATAATATAAAAGACGCGATGACATGTCCAACTGACGCGGAACACAAAATCAAATACGCAAAATCACGTCCAACTGAGGTAGATCATGATATCAAAGGTTCAATATCACGTCCAACTGAGACAGATCAAAGACGCCATTTCACGACTAACTGAGACAGATCATTAGATCAAAGACGCAATTTCACGTCCAACTGAGACAGATCATGATATCAAAGATGCGGTATCATGTCCAACTGAGGCAATACAGGTATACTAACTGAAGTGATTTCTATCTGGCTTTTATTGGTTGTGAATTGTAGTTTTTATTTTTAAATTATACACAAGGGAACAACTTATACTTATGTTAATATTTGATTATAAATATTTAGGGAATCTAAACATAACCATTATTATTTATCTTCAATTTTTTTTTAATTGTATTTACATCGGTCGTTATATTGCTGGTGTTTTGTAGTCACCTAATTAACGTTCCACTTTGGGAACAAGTTAATACGTCTGCCTCAGGTCACTTGGTTATAAAATCGCCTCAGTTTTAAGTATTTAATGAGGGGCGCCTCAGTTGGTATACATCCAAAAGAATCTACGTGAAAACGTAAATGTGTTCAACAAATTAAAGTTTGGAATGACCAATTGTTTAAAGAAAATAAAATAAAGTAGTTAAATCTATGATTGCATCGTCAAATACGTATAAGGAATACATGATAAGAAAATCGTACAAAAAAAAATAATAAATTAAAAAAGTCTGAATTCTTTAGGTGTTCTTCTTTTCTATGTAGAAGCTTTCAGGTGCATCCACTTCGAATTTGCAAGAGACTCAGTTTATTAGCTCCTGAGGCTTTAAGGAGGACTTGTATTAAAAATATGTTGTCAAGACTTTATGTTTTAATGCGATTTTGTCTAAAATGGGCTACATGTTCTTTATACTTTATTGAATGGCTCTTTTGGTCTGTCCACCATATTTTAGTTTACATTCTTTTAAATTAATTTCATAACTTCCTTATTTTAGTTCGTTGGTTATTTTCCGGCTTGTTCCAGTTAATCCTTCGTAAAATTAAACTCAAAAACTAACTAATTACCTACTAATTGTACAACTTACATATGTATCTTCGTTTACTAATGGAAATTTTCTAAGATTGTTTTGTGATGATTTATCTATCAGCTTATAGAATTCCAAAATCGTTGTTCATTTTAGATAAAAAATTAATAGACTAAATAATTTCACAATACAAAATACTACGTATGTAATACTGGCTCTAATTTTTTAGATTAAATAAAAAAATCATAATTACTATATAAGTTAATGGCGTACCTAGTTAAGTTTGTTTTAATTAATTTCTTTTTATATTTATAAAACACAACTTTTTCCATAAAAGTATATGAAAATATAGGTGATAATGTTGAGTTGTGTCAGTTGTGTTTAAAAGAGAAAACACGCAATTAGACTGTTTTAAGAGAAAAAGAAAGTTCTTTGTGCAGACAATTGTCTAACAATCTATTGTGCAAACTTGACACTACATATAATTAAAACAAGTAAAATATAGGAAGAGAAATTAACGACGTAATTACACACATTTAAAAAAAAATACTACTACAACATGTTCTCGTTAGCTGCCACAAACACTTCAAAAAGTATAATTGCATTAGTTTCAGATATTTCAAAAGATACTAAATATAACATAATTTTTTTAATGAAAAATTTAAATAGATTTGAATTGAACGAAATCGATGTGGAAATTTTAAGGTGCGGCGTCAGGACAAACAAAAAAAATTCAATCATTCGTCAACAAAATTTGCAAACAATTAGTTAGCAAAATAATGTTAAACTGCACCACCAAAATTTTTGTCACGACGAATGAAATTAATTAGCGTCTTTATCTGTTGGGAAAAGTACTTAGTAAAAGAATGGGAAATAGAATGTCCAACATTTTTTTCTTGCAGATGAGCACCTTCTTTACCAGCTTGAAAGTGACGCACGTTGAGCATTAATTATACTCAATAATTAATTTGTTCATTTGACGAGTAGCTAAAATTGTCGAATATCTCTCGTAGAATTCTTCTTCGTCTAAACGCGGCTGTTTTTATTCTGCGATAGTATAGGTATGTGTATGTATGCGCATAGCTAACCAACACGGTCCTGTAGATTAATGATGTTAATTAATTTCAGCGCAAAACAAGAGTCTGCGGGAGGCCAGTAAGTTGTTAATGGCCTCAGTTACGTACTCTAAAAATTAAATCTGTCGAGGTCGTTACCTCTGTTAGAAGATACCATGATGATGATGTTGTTCGTATAAAATTGTTTTCAATCTACCAGGGAACTTTAATAAATAAATAAATAAATAGGTAAATAAATAATAGTCACAGTGAAGTTAAGTATCTATTGAATCTGTTGTCAACGTTTCGTCTTGGATCATTGGATCATCTATAACAAAAGAACTAAAAACTGAGATTCTTCTCCTAAAAATGATCCAACTCTAGCTACAACTAAAGAATATTAAATATGTTTTTCTGACTGAGGGAAAAACACCGATAGCAGATAGAATCCTGAATTTGACTCCAGAAAATGGCGTATTGCTCATATGTGCATTCATGCAATAATTCTATTCGCTTTATAAAAATTAATCAATAAAAATCTATTATACATTCACATAAAAGGACAGGGATTTTTCTCCATAACCATTCTATTTTCACCCGTTTTGGGTTCTAAAAACCCTTAGCTTCTTCTTTATAGTAAGAGAAATTGTTTGAATTTTTCAGGGTTTTAGAATTTGCGGAAATAATTCAGGATATTCTTGAATGTTTTTATATGTTCTATATTGTTCGAGAATGATCTGGAATTATTTAGAACATTTCAGAATAGTTAAAAATGTTAGAATATGTTCTACCAGAATGGTCTAAATTGTACAAATCTTTCGTGAATGGTTTGATTATTCTGAGAATGATCTAGCAGGTTACAGATTTTTTTAAAATAATTTATAGAGTTTGAGAGTTACCTCAAAAGTTTCACAAGGTTATGTAATGTTTTGTAATATTTCAGAATGATCTGGAATGTCTCAGAATGTTCTAAATTTTTTGAGAGTAATTTGAAATTGTCGAGAATTGTGTGAAATGTTCCAGGATACTCAAAACTATTAGGCAATTCGTTATAAGAATACTCTGAAATGTTCCAAGTATTTCGAGAGTAATTTGGAATGTTCGAGAAAAATCTAGCAGGTTCCAAATCTTCAAAAGATGATTTAGAATGTTTGAGAATAACTCACTATGTTGCAAGTAGTTTGTAACAATCCAGGATAATCTGAAGTGTTCCAGAATGTTCCAAATTTTTCGAGAGTAATTTGGAATTATCTAGAACTATCCATAATTTTGCAGAAATCAAAACATCAGACAATGCTGTACGAAAATAGTCTAAAATGTTCCAAAATGACTTGGTATGTTCGAGAATAACCTGGCAGGTTCGAGATTTTTTTAACAATTTAGATCGTTTGAGAATAACATATTTCTATCTTCTTGAACTCCAGCAGTTTCCAGCAGATTCCATACATCCCTCTAATCTCTTAATTTGGTGCTGATGGTAAACATGAACAGTCGATATCCTGGAGATTCAGTTTTTGATGTTTTCTTTTTGCACATGACGATCTCTCCTATTTTGTTTAAAGGAACGATCTCGTCCATAACGAGCTCTCATAAAATGAAACGTGCCAGTTCGACGAAAGGGTTGAAGTAGTTTATTTGGTTTTTACTGGCGAATCTGTAATAAATGTTTCATTGGGAAGATGAGCGGATAAAATCAGGTTTCGACAGTAAACTTAATATCAGCTTCTTTTAATTGGATGGGAACTACGTATAAGCGACCTGGAGATCGTCTAGACCGCGATCGGCGGGTGGTGAAAAATACTCGCCTTGCCATCACTTTGCCAACCGATTCGGACACACTCAAATTCCACCAACATACCTAAATATATTCACAAAAAACAACTCAAGTATGCAATTTCTAGCCTGTTAAAGTTCTCTGTAGACGTTTCATCAGTTTCTTTCATCCTCAGTGCATTTTCTGCTGCAACTTCATGCATCCTTATATACATTCCTAGAATTTGTGACATGACGTACATTAGGATTGAGTCTACTACATAAATATGTTCTTAAATGTATCATACGTTGGACGAGTTTTTATACGTCCGACATGGCAAAATATTAGCCGTTCGTTCGGGAGTGCACGCTGACTTTGGCCTGGTCGTTTTTGCCGTTTTTTTAATTCTTTTTCGCCAACTCTTTAACTCCAGAAACGTTTAATTAAAATAACTCACGATGCCTTATCTCCAAAATTCACAATTAACTATGACCATATATTCAGTCGGAAAACATATTTATTTCTTTGTTTCCTAAATAATGTTTGGCGGCGGCATTTTTTGCATGCTCTCCGCGAGGACCACGGCGATCCGATTAGTCACGGTTATCGACACGAGAGTGAAACATTAAATTCAAACCAAACTTTTTATCTCTCGCATTCGATCAATCTTCTTTTAATTAAAATGCATAGTCCGTCTGAATTTTTTAAATCGAATAAAATAGGTAGGTAGGTACCTACCTAATAAAAAACCCACAGGTTTTAGTTAATCGTCTACTAATAACATCAAAATTCCACAAAACGTTTATAAATCCAAGACGCGTTTCGACATCCAAGATGTCATCCTCAGTTACAGATAACTCATATGCGTTTTTATCCCTTACATATCCACACATATGTGTAGATAATTGTAGATTCCAATGCCTCATTTTCGTTCTTCTGTCTTGAATAGAGTTGAAGAATATGTAGATGTTGACTACAAAGATGTCAAAATGAGAGCCCAATGAAATCAAATTTTCCTTTTGCAGGAAAAAAGTTATACGTGCAAAAGGGATTGGAAAAGAAGTTTGAACTTGACATGGTTTTTCCTGAACATTGGAAAATTAGTTTTTAATTTCTGAGCCACGCAATTCAACCCTTATTTTCACATCATTGTAGTCTACATCCATATACTTTTTAACCCTCTTAGAAATAGAGTAATGAAGAAGATTAACTGAAATCTACGACTGACGATCTAATGCTTAATATACATACATATATGGATTCTAAATTCCACAATTTATAAAATTTCTGACAACATTCCTCCAGTTTGTTGTCCTTCTTACAAGAAAGCTTTTGCATATAATTTTTTACCGTCCTTTGAGTTAGGTATATTAATTTAGTATAACTCCAAGATGGTCCCATACCAACTTTACTAAGTTTGGTCCTTGGAATTAGAACATATACCAGGGAACTCCCCAAAATGAAATAGAAAATTCAAAGTAATTAAGGAATGTTTAGGTCTATGACAAACCCAGAACAGATTAGTTTTAACGTAACCCAACACCAACGCTTTGCCTTTAGCATAAAGCTTTCTCAAAACTCATTATCAACATAATCCGCACTATTTAATACTTTTTTGTGTAAATTATTATAAAATCTTGCTTTATTATACCAAAAATTAACACCTGGAATTGTAGACCTGAGAAAGCATTTTACTAAAAGCGAAACGTCCTAAAAATGTAAAATTGGTTTTTAATTTCTTAGCTGCACGATCCAGCCCTTATTTTCACATCGTTGTAGTCTACAAATACACACTTTTCAACCCTCTTAGAGTTAAAATGAAGAAATAGATTCACTGAAATCTATGACTGATGATCTAATGCTTATTGTAATGCATATGGATTTCACAATTTATAAAATTTCTGACAACATTCCTCCAGTTTGTTGTCTTTCTTGCAGGAATACGCTTCTTGCATATAACGTTGGCTTCATTGAGGTACAATTTGCATTTCACATCCTCATGTAAATTACTCGTCCGATCAAGACAAGAAGTGAACGGTTCAGATATTTTGAAAAATCCGTTATCATTCCGTTATTGTATAAACGCACCTTCCTCCTGATTAAGTGAATATTTAGAAATCAATCAATATCGATCTATATAATTTACTCATCAAATGATAAGCGGTTTTCTGTGGGTTCTCGCCATTCTCCATTATCATTCGCTTCCCCTCGATAATAACAGAGTTTCTATGATTTTAAATCGAGAATGGCCTAAAAAGTTCCACATGATTTGGAATTTTTGAAAATTGTTTCCAATTTTCCAGAATGGTGAAAACTACAAAAATTATCTGAAATGTTTCAAAAATTATAAAAATGATATGAAATATTTGAGACGTTAGCATCATCAAAGACTTAATGGTGATTTTTTTACATGGTTTAAAAAAATATTCAAAAAAGACTTTCAATTCGTGATGTGGGTACCTAATTGTATAAAATGCTTCGTCGATAAAGTTTGCCAATTATTCTTAATCAATTAAGCAAGTAAGTGTAATGAACTGTGCCGAAGATTTACTAGAAATGAAAATTGCAAGAATTTTCTTCCCATGTTGGTCGTATCTCTTTTATTTATTTCTCTCTTTCCTTACGATGTTGCACCGCAAAGGCTAATTAGGTGATGTAGCTTGTCGACGGCAGATAATTACCGTACATCTATAAATCCGACTTGTAAGGTGGCTGGCCAACAGAAACCGAGCAATCGTCAAATATAATTCAAAAGAAGGAAGGAGGAGAAAAAAATAACAGGAGAAGAGTAGTAAGCATTTTTCGAGACATAATTTCGGCTTACCGGTCGACCATTTCGCATATTCATCGTCCGTAATAGTTAGTTTAACAAAAGCAACAAGTGTAATTATGTGGTTCTACTTATACCAAAACGTGTTATTAATTTCCCCTACGAGCATCCTGATTCTTCTTTCTTCGGCCTCTTCGGCCGCACCGCTCCAACTTTTAAGCTTTTCATTACAAACTGACTCTCTTAAATCCATGAAGCTTTTTAAGATGATGTTTCGGTCATCATTATCACAAAGTCGTCACCATTTCTCTTCATATCTCAGTCTAACCACCCTCTTTCTCTCCTTTTCATTATTGATTTCGTCTTCTTATTTTTAACCTTTTCTGTCCACAGCATTTTCATTAAAAAAAATCAAATAATTTTATAGATTGACCTAAGATTAACGTGGAAACTGATAGTTTGCTTATTCTGAGATGAATTAGCCTTATCTCTTATCATGTCAACATCTAATTGGTCAAGTTATTGTACTTAATAATAAATGCGGTCAAATGCAGTTACAAACTGGAAGAAAGAGAGACCGAAGAAAGTAGTACGTGGGACATTTCGTCCAAATAACGGCTGCAGTGTGTCGCGTACCGTCCGTTTGTCACAATGACAGATTCAACAGAAGAAAAGAATTTATCCATTTAGTCACGAATTTCTAGTTGAACTGAAAATAACGTCCACTTTTCTAATAATAATGAGAACGACATTGTGGCATTGAGTTTGTCATTCCACAATAATTCAAAAGTGTATCTACTAAAAGTCCTATTGTATTGTTACGAAATTAATTGAAAAAAAAACTGAAATTTAATAAATTCTGGGAATTTTCAAAAAAGATTGAAGAAATGATATAACTAACACACATTATATATTTTCTTTTCTTTTTTGACTCCTCGTAGATTAATTCATCTACTTCTATCAGGACAGAGGCCATAATTTAATAATTCTCATTATGGAAGAATCATGGGATGATGTCTTCTTTAAAAAAATAAATCAATCATACGTACCTATCTGATTTATGGCAATAATTATACATCGAATTTGCACTTGTTGAGGAGCATAACGATTTATTTTCTTCAGATAGCTAGCCGACAGGATAGAGATAGACAGTCGGCATGCCGGAAAGGCCGATCTTTCTTTCAGAAAGACCGCCATTCAGCGGTAGTTTATTTGAAATTTTTCTTTTAATTGATTTATTCAGTTTATTTATTAATTGACGTAAACATTGTATTGAGATTGAACACTCACGAGTCGAACTGATTTTAGTTTTTACTTAACTAACATAAATTAATCATATTTCTGATTATGTTGTGTAATATTAAAGAATGCGGAACAAAAATTAGTATACAGAGTGGCCATAAGATAGTAGCCTATTGCACGTCTATGGGAAATTAATTTTTTTTTACAGATTATTTTGCTAAGCTTTAGGATTTGTACAGGACGTTCAGAAAATAGCATCTAATAGGTCACTGACTTTTGGTCACCCTGTATACAATGATGTGTGTTCGCTAGAATTTAATGCAATAGTTAGGTTTTTTTATACAGAATAAAAGTGATTGCGTCGGTCGGTTGATTCCGCGTGTAAGGTGCCACTTCTAATTAGCTGAGAACGTTCACACATGTACATCTACGGGGCACACATAGAAGTCTCCACGTTTCGTCCGTACGTCGCGTCGTCGCTTCACTAATAAAGCAATCTTTAATTATTGTGATTGTGACAGTCAATCTGTCATTGTAAAGTTGCCGGTAAACTGACGAGCGCGATAAGGGCAATCGTTCCTATATGATCCACTCGGACACTTGCATCTGCTTCGGAACGATGACGGGAACTAAGATAAAAAAAATTAACCTGCTCTTTCGTATACCTTATAAAACTTACACAACTTTAACTTGAATTAATGCAATCGTACATCGAACTTTCCTCCTCTCCTTCTGACTGTTACTTGGGTTTTATTAATTAATTAAAATCTAAATTTTGGTTTTTAGACAAACACAACTTTCTCTACATATTTTTAAAATATTTCAATTCGTCAAACTGTTTTTTTTTTAAGAAAATTTGGAATTAAAATACAATAAAAACTACTGCAAAGCGCCCTTACAATTTTATTTTTCTATATGTCCTATAAATCTTTGGCATATTTTTTCATAAAAATAGAAAATTGATTTTTAATTTCTTAGCTACGCGATCCAGCCCTTAATTTCACATCGTTCCAGTCTACATTCATACACTTTTCAACCCTCTTAGAAATAGAATTAAAAAAAAAAGATTCACTGAAATCTACGACTGACGATCTAATGCTTAATATACATATATTGATTCTAAATTCCACAATTTATAAAATTTCTGACAACATTCCTCCAGTTTTGTGTCCTTCTTACAAGAAAGCTTTTGCATATAATTTTTTAACGTCCTTTGAGTTAGGTATATTAATTTAGTATAACTCCAAGATGGTCCCATACCAACTTTACTAAGTTTGGTCCTTGGAATTAGAACATAGGTATACCAGGGAACTCCCCAAAATGAAATAGAAAATGCAAAGTAATTAAGGAATGCTTAGGTCTATGACAAACCCAGAACAGATTAGTTTTAACGTAACCCAACACCAACGTTTTGCCTTTAGCATAAAGATTCTTCAAAGTTCATTATCAACATAAACCGTAGGTACTATTTGTACTCTTTTGTGTTAATTACTATAAAAGCTAGTTATACCAAAAATTAATACCTAGAATTCTAGGCCTGGTAAAACCTCATACTCAAAAATTTAGGGGAGATCCCGTTCCAAAAAGTTTAGGTCATAAACGAAACTGAATATAGTATAAGTGGCATTTTTACCATGTTGCTGAATTGAAAGGTACTTAGGTAACTGAAAATTAGTAATAATTTTTGAGTTTTTCCCCTAATCTGATAAACTTTTATTTTCACTTTGAAATTATCTGTTTAATTAAAAATAGTTTGTTTTATATTACATATAACGACCCTTATTTTATTGGTATTCAACATTCTCGTCCAGAAAGCTGCAGAAAGCTTCGCCAGTGTATGATAATATTATTCAGCTTTTAAAAAATAATTTACGATATCTTAACGTGTCTCAAGATTTCTTTTACGTAACTTACGTGTTGTTAATTCAAAATTATACATAAGAGATACAATGGTACATTGGATGAATGAAAGCAGAGGCTCTTTGGATATATCGGTCGTTATTTTCGCCTGCTTATTTGACCATATAGAAGTATTAAAAGGTGGTATGCAAATGTCTGTTACTCGTAAAAAAGATTGCAAGTAAAAAACATAAATAAATAAATAAATAAAGAAAAAAAGGGGAGACTGCAGGTAGTAAAACTTTATATCAGACAACGCTTACGAACTGGTCCAGATCATTCCGGGTTGGACTGTGTAAGTAAGTGTAAATGTAAACCAGTCCAGTTAACATAATTTAGTTGTTGAATCCTCTCAACAAACAGTGAAATTAATGGAAACAAAAAATACAATAATCGGATTTAACTGGCAATTTATTACCTTCCAAAACCGACTCGTTCTTCGGACGATTCCCATATTTTATTTTATACTTTATTACTATATACCTATGTACCTTTTGTTATTATACTTTTCTCTCCGATCCTCCAATACCAAAGAATATTTCCCCCTATAGGTACTTATTTGTATGTGACTTTTAAAACTACTCATAAAGTAGCTAAATTAACTGACTTAACTAAATTTACCAATAAATGTTACCTTAAATTTTTTAAAAATTAGACTTTGAATGTTACGAGTTCAAACTTGTTTCTTGCTAAAGAAGGTTTCCTAATGTTATGTTGTAACTAACTGTAACCTGTTTCCCGGCGTCTGTTGAGGCGCGAATCGAATTAATTAAATTCAAAATCTACGTCATCCGGTTCTAGTAATACTTTTAATTATAAATCAATAACGAGCGCAATACATATATACCTAATTAATAATGTTTTGTCACGGCAAACAATCTTTCTTCAACTTGCCATTATTATCAGGTCACATATCACATCGTCAAGTGTAAAAAGAAGGTTTATAAATCAGAATGGTTAGATACATGGACATTGATAATACACATTGAACTAAAATCAAAATTGAGGACGTAAAAAAAAAAAAAAAATAAACATTTTTGGTATTTAGGAAGTCAGGTCTACAATCCAAGTTGGAAAAATGGGTAGAAAAATTAAAAGAAAATTGGCACGAAGTTGAGTCGCTTTTAGAGGCAATAAATCCAAGTCCATAAATCCAAAGATTATATTTTCAGTTTCTCTTAATCAAAAAATTGCTAACAAGATATATGGGCTTCTTTTAAAATATGTACCTAAACTCTAAATTCAAATTTACGAAGAAAAAAAAAATGTATTTACTCAAAAGCTAGAACTGTTTTCATGGGTTGATGGATTGAAAAATCCGTCTGTATAGGTACAATAAATCACGTTCTTAATTCCTAACTATAAAAATTTTTATAAACTCTACTGTTACGCTCTCTCAATTGAAATGTTACACAAAGAAAACAATTCGTCATGTATTATTTCTCATGGTTTCATTTATGGTTGGCAGGAAAAATTAGAAATCAACTGGAAAACAGTAATAGGAAGACAAGAACGCACACCAAGCTATGAATAACTCCTATTCTTCTCTTTTTTCGTTTAAGTATATAAATTGGAATAATTTTAAACTTTTTCAACTTGTTTTGTTTCGTGTGATTCCAAACTACAGTTGTTCGTTTTTTCACAATAACACGAATGCATTTTACTGTGCACGAAATATTTTGCAATCTCAAATCTTGATTAATGAATCTATTCTAATTACACTTAATAAAATGAAAAAATATTTAATACAATTAGGTAGGTACTAAAAAGACATACCTACGTCTCAACAAAAGTGCGGGCGTCTAAATCTGATTTAAATATTCATCAGTAGCAACCGTTCAGTTCATTGTACTCGTAAAAAATTCAATTATGTATTATACTGTCATTATACTATCACATTTTGTCGTGATCCATATTCACCAGAAAAGAATTTTTTAAAGGACATCGTTTTGTTGATAACAGATATTAAAATGAAAACGTTCCCAGGTGACTGTCGTTGTTTTATTTTTGAATTAATATATTAATCTAAATGAAAAAAATTATAAGAAAAATATTTCAAAAGGGTGAAAATCACCCCAGAAGTTAACACCAGATCAGTTTTTACATATTTCTTGAACATATTTTCCAGAACGACTTGGTACATTGGAAACAATATTAAAGATAGATATATATAAATTTTTCAAAATTTTAGAGGTAACAAATTCGATGACTTAAAAACTATTACCAATTTCAAATGAGATATTGTAATTAAAAGCTGAGCGAAAGTGCCTGTTTAAAATTTTAAGTAATTGAGATAAATTGGTTCAAAAAAGAGTGTACTGGTTTTCTACTAGATACTACTAGATACTATTTTTTGTTATTTTTACTGAATATCTACTCCCCTTTTTTTTAGGGTCGGTGAATAATTATTCTTTAAAACTGCCTTTACTATTGTTTTATTTTCACCCCATTAAAACAAGTAAACTTTTCGATTTTTAGTTATAAGAATTTAGTATTAATAATAATATTAATTTTTGATGTTTGACTTCAAACCTATTTTTTTGGTCCTTATTTTAAAAATTAAAAATTTTATACTTTCAGTATTTTGAACATAAGATTGAAACTATTTTTTTGATAGTTTTAATATTGTTTTTAATTCACTGATTCATTTTTCGAAACGATGAACCCAAAATTGATTAATATCCTTTAATATCTCCCATTTTGTTGTTTTACTTCCTATAAAATTCTTCTAATTATCGCCTGCACATAGAATAATCCTGCTCGTAAAATTATGCAGAAATTTCATTCATGGCAATGTTGGACTGACATGAGGCGCCACACGGCTACTTTTAGAAAAGTCATCTTACCATATTTGCCCAACGACACCGTTCACGTCACGTTTCCTATTTCCCATTTCGTATTATTCCATTTCTATCGTTGAGTAGCTGTCAGAATTATTCATCTTTAAGTTATGTGCACTAGTAGTTGAATTTGCACTGACTTTTTAATACAAATATCTATCGACACTAAAAGGTTTACAATAAATACTACAAATTGTTTTGGTTTCTTTGGGGTAAGTCCTTTTGGTTAAAAATTTACAATTAAGATAGATAATAAGTCAGTGACCAAGCATTTCCCTTTTTTTTGTTACATAGGGTATTCTAAAGGCATTCTATATTTCTATTAAGAAATGAATACTGGAGTTAGAGCCATTTTAGGTTACTATGCTCTAACAGATATTTAATTTATGGATTTGTCTAGTTTTTACTTGAGATAGATAATCTAAAAGTATTTGTTGGTTCTAATATAAGTAGCTAATCACTTTTGGCACATTTTTAGTTACAACTTAAAACTTTATGACAGCTTTTTTTTTAAGTTAACAATTTCGAAGCAAAAAAAGCGTAATGTGCAAAATTAAAGTTCCCTAAACTTTCAGAAATTCACACATACTTTTGGTTTCGTTTTGAAAAAGTAGAAAACATTTCAAGAATCTTTCCGGTTATGAAGTTTACGAGTACTAAATTCCTAAAACGATCCATATAATTGAGTTAGTGTTATTATTTAACGTAAAATTTTGCACGTGTAATATTTATTGCGCAATTAGCAAACTTTATTACTTCCTTTCCTCATATTTGCAACTCTCGTTCTTGGTGGTTTTACCACCTTACGATAGTAAATTTCTTTTTACTTTTTTTCTCACTATGCATAGTATAACTTACCTACACAATTTTTTTTTTTTAACCAATATTTGGATGTAACAAAGAAACACACTTGTTTCCAAAATATTTTGCAATCGATGTATACCAGCTGAGGCAGACCATAAAATTGAAGTCGTTGGATCAACAAGTTTATATGTCTGCCTCAGTTGGTAAAAGATTTCCTCAGTTGGTGGCGTTTTATTGATGGTAGCCTCAGTTGATATATGGCGCCTTTGGAATCGGGTATTGGAACGTCTCTGATTATGTGTTGTAATACAAATATCAAAAAAGTATTGCGTTAAATATAGTTATAATTGGATTTAAAATTAGTTGAGATTGGTTGCTAAAGAAACTTCATCATCAATAACGTTTAGTTATCGGTTAAGTGGGAGAACTGTTGAAACATTTAAAGAGTTTCATTAATTTGATTATCTAAAGTTGTCGAAAATCGAGCGATTAAGCTCTAAATATTTTCATGTCTAATGTTCCCACGTTAACCGGCGCGAACGTTGTAAATATTAACATTAATCAGTTTGCTTTAGTGTATTATACCTTCCGTTTAACGGGCTCAAACGTGTTTTTTTTTTTCAAGCGAAAGAGGTGGCTCGATTCTTTGTCATACATCTTGTTAATTGATGAAATATTTCATTTTTATTTGATTATCCGTCTCATTTTATAAAAGACTATCTTAGCACTCAAGTGGTCGTTAAAAATCAAATGCATATTAATGAATTATTTAAAATGTTAATATAACATTGCTCGCCGGACATATTAAATTGTTTGGAAAATTTATTAATTGGTTTTGTATATGTGTGTGTGTGTTCATCCTTATTTAAAAATGATATATAACTGTACATACACAAGTTTTTAAGTACCTAATGCATATATGTACACTTTACGTATGTAGAAAAGTAGTTTAAACAAAATAATTGCGATGGTAAAGTGGGAATCTATTTTATAACCTGGCGAGTTTTGATGGACATTTTCTGCCCATAATAAATGTATATTATAGTGATCGTTAAATAATATGGTTCCCCTATTAATTCGTTTAATCAAATAATTTCTTAGTAACATTGCTGCATCCATTAGAAAACAATTATTTATTTTAGTGTTTGAAGTAGCTCATTTTTAGAAATGGTCATATCTATGGTGTACCTTTATAGATAGACATCTTTTTGTACCTGTTTGAGAGCGCTAAATAGTTCATACCTTTTATTTAAACCATTTTAATTCAATAATAAAATTGTATCTAGAGTAAATCTTTAAGTAATTACCATGTGTATGTATATCTATTGAAGTTCCACGTGAACAGTTTTATAGTGGGTATAAGATATTTAGTACGTATGATTCCATAATAATTCCCACTGCAACTACCCATGTAGGTGTTTGGGAGTAGGTACTGAAAATTCCTTTAAATTATTATTGATATTTATCTATCACTACCATGGTCACAAAATCACCAATCCATAGACCAGTTAGTTAAACGCTCATAACTTTTCCCTATCCTGAACTAATCCTGTCATATAACATCCAGATATCTTTAACTATTCTAATCTGCCCTTCTTTAGTCCTATTTTTGCTTCTAGTATGTCTCTAATTAGCCCTATGTCCTCAGACGACTATCTACTATCTACTAGTCTACTACCCTATCTAAAAGGGTACTTTTCTTATAGTATGGGTATTAATGATGGGGAAAACTTTCCACTATATAAAATTCAGTCAATATTTGGGACTCATATTAAGCAGAAAATTATAGAATAATTATATAGAATAAATATTTTAAGAATGCAAACAAAAACAACAGGTATTACTGATATGAGGACAAGAAGTAATCATAATAGAGGAGTGTTTGAATGCAGTAGGTGCACATTAAAAAGTTATAACACTAATAAATCAAGTTGATATTAATTCTATTACAATCGTATAAAATTATGCATAGTTATTCTAACAATTCACTTACTTTTCCACTTCGCTATGTTATAGGGTAATTGCAATTTTCAATGTCGATATCTGTGTGAAATTGGTTTCAATTTTTTTTGTTATATAGCTAATTATATTTAATCATTATTACAGATACAAGGAGCTAAGTATCCCATCTGTGTTTTAAGTCTATGTAGTTTTATTACTTACCGTTTAACTCGTCTTCCAATAAGCTATTTAGTAAAATTAGTTTTTACGTTACATAATATGGTTATTATAAGATTACGTGTGGACGAATTAGTCAATGACATACGTCACGTAGTCTCTTTCATTCTATCTCAATCACCATACAGATGCAAATCAATTACAACGTACGTTAACTCGGTATGAAGTTAGTTACAATTTACGCTCTCTCAACACCCTCACTCTGTTGGGTTGCACATCTAATGTGGATTTGATTCAGTGACTTGTTGCTAACTTCAGTGATCAATTGTTCGTGGATTGTTTCCTACAGATTATGTTGATGACGTACACACAATAGTGCCATTAGTTTAAGATTGTGTGTACGAAACAATCCGAATAACTCGTCACTGAAGTTAGCAACAATTCATTGAACTCAATCCAAAACCAGGTTATGTCGACTTCACTGCAGCCAAGAGGAAATTGATTTGATTGATGAGAGTGAAACAGATTGTGTGACGTATGTCGATGTGTAATTCATCCACAGTTTTTGGTGGTTTCATAAGTATTTTTTTTTTTTGCCTACAAAAAGTATTCGATTGTTATTTTATGAATGAGCGGCGGTTGTTGTTCGACCGTGCGGTAAGACCATTGGTATTGTATACGATTGCAGATTTGATATTCATGATGCGTACATCTATGGAATTTATGCGTATTATAAAACAAACCGATGGCTATGCAATACGTCCCGTTAAATCAAACTTAATAGACATTTTCCAAGACATTATGGCATTCTTTCGACTCCTTTATCATTAATGACCGCACTCAATGCGAACACGAGGAAGTTTTTTAACCATGAGTCCAAAGCTTCATTACAAAATACGAGATAATCGATTTCTAATTAAACGAACGATAAAGTTTATGCTGACTTTACCTATTCAATTTTAAAAGCGCATTTATCGGGAATACTAATCGTACTTAATGACAAACTTACGAGACTCGGTTATTACGTATTTTCATTTAGAAGAATATTATCATCTCAAAGTGCTTACGATTGGTGCCAGTTTGTCGTAATCGGTGACATTAAAAAACAGATAGGTATAATAAAATTAAAAAATCTAAATGGATTCTAAAATTATTTACAAAATCTAATAGCCAAAAGATTTTATAGTCCAAAAATAGATTTGATCGCAAATTCTTGTAGAGGAAGGTCAGAGGATCATTTGGACAACGCGTTCTGGAAAACTTAGCGTTAAATGGAAAATAGTAACAATTATTTGCCAATGCCAAAAATTTGCACAAATGCTCTTCTGATATTCCTCTACAAGAATCCGCTATCAAAAAAATTTTTGAACGATTAATTCCTCGGCTATAAGATGAAAACACTTCCGCACAAGGACTCCCTTATATGACGTTACGCTTAACCACTTTGGCCTTCAATAACGTTGGTAACGGGCATATAACATTTATATTATTTTGGTGTTGCGTACATCCTAATTGAAAAACGGACATTCTGTGGCACTATATGGGGGTTACTTTTGGAGGGTAAATTAGAAACTTTGAAAGAAAAGTTTTTCAAACTGCACCGTGTGACATATCGAATGAAAGGGCTTGTTGTGAGGGACTTAAATATATAAATTTTTTTAAAAAAGTTAGATGAAACGTGACTTTTCCCCTCGTTTCATTCGAAACTACTGAACCTAAAATTTAAAAAGAAAAATATTTTTCACCGTTAGAAGCTTTAAAGTGACGTGGTAAATCTCTGCATATTGTGTAAATTATAAAAATACATTGTAATGTTGAGTATTTTATCAGTGCAATTGAAGAGATTACCTAGGAGAAGATTTCAACATTAAAGTTGAGGAAAAATCAAAAAATGAAACATCAGAACACCTTCTGTAACTCGGACATCAAAAATAGACAATATTTTATCAGAAATTTCCCTCTATGGTTCGATACCACCCATAGTTTCTTAGTTACCCCAATCCCAAACAAATTTGAGTCAGATTTAAAAAAAAAAACATGTTAGAGAACTTTCTCTCGAAGCAAACTCAATACACTCAATTTTGTCATACATTCGGGGGTTCTCTAGAGTCAATTCAATTGAACCTCATAACAATCCCTAAGACTATTACCAAGATAAGAATGTGCATTTTTAAGTTCTTTTTCTTCAAGTGTAGATATGTAAAGTACATGAGCACATACGCGCAGGGTCATAAAACAAACCAGTTTCGTTTTTAGAGGGCACTTACAAAATAATTTACTTATGTAGTGTGAGTATAAAAGCGGACGTCTTTTACGAGCACTGCTCTAACGCAATTAGAATACGAGCCCATGTATCTGAGTAAACAAGGCTGATTAACAAATATAATTAAATATCGATTTATCGTATGTTCTCGGGATGGTAATCTCTTATAACGTACATTATGTACCCTTAAGTGCAACATTTCAATGGTGCACCATTGAAATCTTATCATCATAATACCTACCGTCCGATCTATAATAATATAAAGGAGCGAGTATTCGTTGATCAGGACAAAAAAAAATCAAGTGATAGAACATATGCGTGTTTAATGGTTGTGAGCTTTAGCATCAGATAGAGCAAGTTAATTACTGGTTGGTTAACTGTACGAAAAACATATGGCTGATGGTGGAACATAGAGACAAAGATCGATACCAACGGATAATTTATTAGAAGTAAACCATTCGAAGTGTTTTCCACAATATTGTATGTTAGGGTGGAGCGAAAAATGTTTCTAGATTTTTAAAATTCACCCTCTAAAGGGATAATACAGGATTTTAATATCATCACCACAGCCTATATAGCGAGGTCTAGAAATATTTCGTACAAAAATGCCTTACATATCGCTTTCTGTCCACTGCAAACTGTATTTACAATTTTCAATCCGTAAGGGGATGAGAGAGGAAATGCGTTCAAAAATTATGATACAGATAGAGAGTAAATTTTAATATCATACCCCCACCCATTAAGTTTTTGAAGGATTTTTAAAATTAAACCCTGAAGACTTGGGAGGATCCGCAAGCAATAGGTAATCCTGGGGAGTGAAGTGGATTCATTGTTCTCTAAAATCTGGAGAAGATATTATTTAAAATAATAGCTATTCGGTAAAGCGTTTAATTTAATAGTAAAACATTTACTCAATTCCCCCATTTCCCTCCCTGGATCTCCCACTGCTAAAGGCATCAAATATGTATTAATTATTAAATTAACGATTGATTGTTGATTTTATTGAAACATGAAACAACATTTGGACATTAACCCTCCACCCTAGATTACGTTGAGCTTGTAGTATATTGTAGAGCATGTTATGCTGGCGGGAAACCACCCCTTCGTATGGTTTCTCCACTTTGAAGATTAAAATTCGTAGCAACATACACATTGAACTTTGAGTAGGAGATAGTGGACGGAGGTTGTGTTGGAAGTGGGGGTGGTGTATTGGGTGGAGTGGTGGTGGTCGTTGGGTTGGTTATGGAAGTGGTGTAGATGTTGGGGGTACGGTAAACTTTAAGAATAAGAACAACATTGACGTCTATACCCCATCGTCACCACTACCTAAAGATTCCCCATCCCCAGCATCTATTCCAATACCAATACCAACTTTAACTCCACTCCCAATATCACACCTCCACCCTCTGTCTCCTACTCAAAGCTTTCAATTTTCAAAAAAATCGATTATACGTATGTTGGTACGAAATTTAATCTTCACCCACGTGAAGGGGTGGTTTTCACGACCAATATGTACGTATATTCCTGTTCATCATAATATGTTCTACAACATACAAAAAGCTCAAGATAGTCTAGGTTGGGGTGGCTAAAGTTCACCATTACTCAACATTTCCTTCAAAGGCACCTTAAATTTTTCATTTTTTATTTTCATTTTTCCATTGTCATCCATAATTAGAGACAATATGTCTCGTGACTATAATTAAATAGCACAACACCGAATTTTCAAACATTTCTTCGGAAGATAATTTATTTGGAACTAAAAGAGATTCTGGGATGGATCCGAGACCCCATTAAGTGTTCCTTAAGAATCAGTATGCACACGTCCTTTTGGCTTCTGATTCTGTTGAGATTATTGTCAGGGAAAGAATTGGAATTCTATCCGAAAACTAACAAATTGGACTCAACTCCATTTCTTTCTGCTGTTAGACAATATCGGCATTTCAAAAAAAACTAAAACATCAATTTCCATAAATACAAAGTATCTCTCATTTACATTATTGACTTCCATAGCTCCTTTTATTCTCTTCTTGTTTCAATAATTTTCTTTTTCACCATTTCCACCGTCCACGTTTGTCAGCTGCGAAGACACCGCTGTGCTCTTCTCAAGCACTAAAATGATTAAAAACTGATTCGACCCTTTACCAATTTTTTTTTAATGGATATCTCCACCACATTTTTGATTTTCTAATTCTGTTCTATTTTTTATATTATCTTGAATCCATTTTGTATTATCAATGGTTAGTATTTTATGAAGAATCGTTGCATTAACTGATAAAAGAGTGTGAATAAGGAGAATGCGATACGTAACGGTGTATCGCCAAGCTCGCAGAGCGGCCAAGCGACGCGATGAGACGCGACGTGTAGCTAAAACCGACAATCACTTGTTAGCTGTTATGAATTATTGATGAGCGATCGTTCGTATAAATGTACGTATGTATATGTAGAGGTACGGACAGAGCTATGGCAGTAGTGATTTTAAAATTTACTTTGCCTGTTGCCGTAACATAAATTTAAAACTTAATGGAGAGACCTGCGAGCTTTTTTGCCTCGCGCTCTTTATTTGCTTCTAAGACACTAAATAACAGTCGCTGACGTACAACTATACAAGAACCAACAACATTTTGTTACAAAAACACCCGTACCACCCAACGACCACCGTAATATTTAATAACTGGGCGTTATAAGACCTAACGTCACCTCCCTCACTCTCTCTTTCTTCTAACTACAGTATTACATACTATACAAGTACATACATATACTTACTTATAATTCATAATAATGAGAATTTTTTAAAAACCACCCCTCAAAGTTTTAGCTTAAACGTTTTCGAAAATTCAACCTCTAATCTAAAGGGATAAAGTTCCCAAATTGGTTTAGAAACACTTTGCAGAAATATTCCTTATATGTTTTTAATATATGCTGGCCACCCCCGATCCCCAAAGGGGATGTGATAAATGCGTTTAGAGATTGATACGAATAAATCAGCATGAAGTCGAAACTGCTAAGACCAGAGAATTTTTGAAAAGTTTCTCCTTGGCACTACACGTAACGTTTAATGGGCATGATGAGAGTAAATCTCCTGGGATATTTGAAAGGATTTCCGAAGTGAAAACTTCTTTAGGTGCGTTATGCGATTTTTAGTAAGAGATGAAAATGTGGATTGCGGCTTATAGGGGAATTACCAATTAAAATGAACGATGCAGGCACTCTAATCAAAGTGCTCATACCCTGATTATTATTTGTTTAATTATTATTTTAATCGTCACTGTGCAGTACAAAAGTGACTATTGAATATGGTAATACTTATAATTAAACAACAAAAACAAAACATTTATTTTCTAATATTTTCAATACTCGTATCAATATTTGCTTTCGAAAATGATTTCTAGGTGTTCCATAATTTTTTTTGTTGCGGATTTTAAAATTTAAACTTAAATAAAATTTTATAACAATTTAAGATATCCATAAGTTTAATTTACAAATTTTACAGTTACATAATTTAAAAATTCAAGCAAATCATTGTAATTTAATAGTTTTTGTAAATTTTCACTTGTTTTTTAAAATTAAATCCCTGAAGATGAAGGTTTGCGATATAACCGAATAACAATAATCGTTGTATAATAATAGATAATTATCTATTGATAAATACTAAATATTAACTGTATACTTACATACGTATAGGTAGGTACGTGATTATTTCTTAGAGAAAATTATTAAAAATCCATGATCTTCGCCGTGGTTTATCTTGGGTTAAAATCGAAAGTAATTTCAAAAAACCAGACGTTTCGTCCCTGTGGTTTCCTATTGTCCTTTAAAATCTCATTAAAAAAGCCTGCAAACATCCGATTTTTTTAAATTGCGTTCGTTTTTCATTAATAAATTCTTTTTCTTTATTAAAGAAACTTATTACTGTTATTAAAGTTATTGTCATTGAAGAAGGAAGTAACTGGTATCTATTGTACGTTATATCGTCAGAACTGTACGTTTATCATATAAAGCAATTGAGTTGTTTACCAAGCCATTTCCTCTTTATTATAGTGTCATCTACGTTGATCTGCGTGATATCATTTCCTAATTATATGAATACAGCTATTCAAGGATGTAAAAAAAAAACGGCGTTCATACACAATAAAAGCAGGCGCCTCTCTGGAGCAAACTTTAATGATCGAGGAAAACAAAATTAAAAAATTTTTAATTACGGAAACGTCTCCCAACATTAATTGGCTACTGTTTTGTTTTATTTTTTTTTTTAATACTCGGTAGTCTCGACTCTATCGTATTCCAACACACAAATTTTGTAAATTTTCACGATGAAGAAGCAATAGATACGTGCACACTCAGCATCCCTTGCTCCTCCTCTCAGTTGCAAGAGAACACCAATAATTAAAGCATTCGTTGTCGTCGACGCTTATGAAACTTTTAATAACTTCATATTTGATAAAAATATCGTAATAAATTTTATTCCAGATAAAGTGTTTAAGGAAAAAACTATTAAAAAAATTATTACACTATTTGTGAACATATAATAAATACCTAGCTATGTATTTATATATCAATAGTAAACAAATAAGTGACTCCTTGAAAGGAACGTTTCTTGGTAATTTCGTGTCGTGTTACGACGGATAACATGCTGTAATTGAATGGTTATAAGTATCAATATGCAAGGCAGGATTTTTCGTCGAACTCGTTCGAACGTATGGGTGACATGTACGTTGTAAGCGCGCTTGTTAATGTCCTTTAGCTGGACGTCCGTCGCTGTTGGTAATTTTCTACGATTAGCCATACCATTATTAGGTCTTAATGGTGTTCAGAAACCATTTCACGACACATTTCCAACTTCACTCCGGTTTTTACAACTTCCTTTTTATTCTTTGATCGTTCTTCTACCTATATTTATTTATGCCGATAAAACCGTTCCATATTATATCTAATAAAAATAAAAAGAAATTTTCTATAATATCTTCTTGAAACAGGCACGTTTAATTTGCAAATTAGTACGTAATCATGTAAATGACCAGTGTAAGTGGAAATAACGTATTTATAGATAAATAAATAAAGACGTATCTATCATAGAGCGTAAATGTAGGTATATTTTTTAACTAAACTTATTAGAGGAAACTATTCAGAGAAGGAACAATTTTTTCAAATGTTTTCCTTATTTCTGAATCAATCTTTGCATTCGCTGAAAACGGAATATCCAACACCCGTCAAAAGTGCCTGAGATAAAAGCTCTTCTGTACCAAATAGCAATGATCCAATTTTGGTCTCCCTCTGACTCCCCTTACTCCCGATTTTGTCACTAGTATATCTCCAACCAGTCTATATATTCCCTGAAAAGGTATCACATCACCCAATCACCATTTTCCAGTACCTATTGACTGAAGCTTTTTAATCTATAGTATTTTCACTATTTCTCCAAAACACCATGTTACATATCTCTAATTATCCCCAAATCAAATAAATCTATCTATTCCCTCTAAAAATAAATATTTTGGGCAAGTCGAATGATTTTTGAGTTTTCGATTAGAAAAGTGAATACTTCTGGATGTAGTAGTTTCCCATGAATTGATTGCTATTTTGGGGGATTCAAACCCTATGTGCTCTATAGTTATAATGCAAAAGAACAGTTTTGTGGACAAAATTATTTTCTGGAGAAGTTTTCAAATTGTCGATTGTTTATTTGTAAGGATTCCCAGTTGTTATAGACCCTTTTGACATACATAATAAATTACTAGGATCCACTCTATAGCCATGAGTTTTCCTAGTGAGAATTTTGCTTTCTCTTAAGTCCACAGATTCGTGTTGTACTGACGGATCCTAATAATCGTGCATCCAAATTTACAATTTTATACAAGAAATCCACATCTTTGAGTAAAGAGTCCAATTTCATTTCGTAAATTATTGCCTACATATACAATCTTTGTTACTGATTCTATGTTCATCCCCTAATTTTCATGTAGGGTTTTGGAGAGTACGGTTTCAGATATCCTATCCCTCTATCAATAACCAAAAATGTCACTGACGATTTCCTGTTCATAAGTAGATTCACTGCCTCATTTGCCTTTATCACAATTTCACATGGAAATTATTAAATAGATTGTACCTACATCCCCCCCTGTTGCCATGAATTTTGTGTGGCTGATTGCCTTCTTTCGATAAAAATTTCATGCCGCTGCACTACCGTTCAGGTATGCAGAATGTGACTTATTCGACACTAATTTTTTTAATCATAAATGACTTGCAATCCATGCATGGATGTCGCATTAAAGTTTTCTAATCCCAGTTAAGTACCCATAAAGTTCTTAAAAATTGAGACTCAATACAAACAAATAGGTAGTTGATATTTTACTGTTGAGACCAAGTCGTATTATAAATCTCAACTTATTGCCTATAAATTAACTGTCTTTCTAATGCTAAGTTGTGAAAATAATAAATGGCATTGAGATGAGCTCTAAACGGTATGTCTTTAGCATTATGGTTGCCCATAAAAATGGGGTCAGTGAAAACGGTTAATTTAGTGTCAATTATTAATAGAATACATTTGTTATGCAGCAACATTTTTTCTTTTTAATATGTCCTTAAGGTACTTATTGGGAAAACATATTTTTTAAAGTATTGATCTTTTTTTATACAATATTTATTCTTGGAGAAAGTGATGGCACTCGTGTCGTAGACGTAGACACCTTGGAAGAATAGATAATAAATGCAAAAGATTTTTGTACTAATGCTCCTCCTACCGATGTCTAAATCAAAGGGGTTTATGTTTTAGCTTCAAAAGTGTGTAGACTCCTGTACACTTTCAATATACATATATAGCTAAATATCGAAGTCGAATATAAAATAAGGATAAGCGATAATTCCACAACAACTAAGTTAATATTTCACAAGCAGTTTCATAATAGGCAAAGCTGGTAAAGTAACATTTTTATTGAACACTCATTATTTTGATAAATTCATAACAGATGTTTAGTAGCTTGTAGCGTAAAGTCATTAGAGCCAATTAGCATTATTGTGATCCGAAGTTAAGTTGTCTCACTTAATGGTATCCATTCCATTTTAATAAAATGTCACTTTATAAAAATGATCGTTTAGCAACCGGTATCGGCATTAAAAACGAACATACTGGACAAGTACCTGTAAGAACCTTGTTTTCCTGGTATATTACTTTCTGCTAAACATCGATCAATCCTCTACCATAAAATTAAAGAATAAAACGTAGAAAAATTATTATAATCTTCAGTGAAACTTTTGTAATCATCTCAAATCGAAATTACATTAGAACTTGCAATGATAGGTCATTGACGCAACTAGGGTGGAAAGTTGACCATTAGTCAGTTGATCAACTATCGCAAGATTTAATGGCAAACATGAAATTAATATTCTACCGGTTGTCAGTGATTTTTGCCGAATGGCCAGTGCCCAACCCTAGAATTTTTAATTTCAAAACTTTCCTCATAGAATTAAATCATTTTGCAATTGTTGAGGCTTCAATGCTGATGATTTACTCCAGCAACTTTGTGCTTCCTTGTGATGATTAATAGTTCTTTTGGTCAATTATCTTTCAAGCCTTTTCTAATAAATAATATGAGTACATATTACAAGATTTCCAATAGTTGTGAATTTATTTATGAGTCTCCTACTTCAAAGGATTTGTACAGTACATATCCTTTTCATCCAGGAACTTACATTCGAAAGAGAGACTCTAACAAAGTTGAAGCTCGGACTGTTTCCTCCAACAAGATTAAAACAGTTACCTATGAGGACTACCTTATGTGACGTTTCGCGTTAGCGTTCTGGCCTTCAATAACGATGGTAGCAGGAAATACATAGTTGTGATATTTAGGGGTGAGTCTCTTTGAATTCGGTAATAATTGCTTTTGGATAGAACCCTAAAAATAGTTTCATATTAAACTCATACAGTTTTTCTTATTTTGTCTACCACAAAGAGATCCACCACGACGGACGTGTATTTTGATGACCTATTAATGTAGAAGCACGGTATAAAAGGTCGTTATGTTGGTATTATTAGTTGAAAGCAACGCGTGACAGGCACCGCCTTAGGAGGGCTATTCAGATAGCAAAATGAGAAAACGCTACAGTAATAATACAAAACCGGCAAGAAAAAATATCCTACACGGCAGCATGCATTAATTTCACCGTGCGTCTTCAAAAGCCTCTCGATATTTTTAATCACGATTTTACCTAAAGAAAAGTCTGAAAATTACAATGACCATTCACAGAAGAAGCCTACAAAAAAATGTAAATACAATAATTTACATATTTGTACGTACAATACAATTTCATACCTTTAAAAATAGACCGTAATTATTGCAAAACTAAAAAAACGTACTAAAGTGGCTAGTAGAAGAAGTGGAAAAACACGTTAATCACCATGGGCCTCGTAAGATGATCATTATGATACATTTTATGCCACCATAGAGCTAAGGAAGAATATGCAGAAGTGGATGGAAGGGTAGAAACGACTTAATCAGTATATTTATTAAGTATAGAAATTAATAATTACAAATATTTACCCCACTTCAAATAAAGATTTGCAAAAATAGATACGAGGTAGGCATTTGGATTTGGGGTAATATTTGTTGTTTGCTACTACCCCTCACTACAAAGAGTATCGTTCTAATTGAGCAGGTTTCCTCTGGCTACCTGATCCGAGTTGCTGTATGGGAGGGCGGAATCTGTCGGTAGTCACCCCAGGCATTAAAAGCGCATACATCACACTCTAATTCGACCCCATGCCTTCCCCGGTACTTTTATTTGACGTCCAAATTGCCACTCATTAACTTGTCCAACTTCTAAAAATATTATCGAATTTTTATGAACTTTAGGCTGGACCATATAATGAGCCATCCTTACACATACATCACACCATCAATTTAACCCATGGCGCCAAAATATTGAAGCAGTGGAGTTATGACTCACGACAGTTTAACATCCAGAAGATTGTATCGTGCATGAATTTTAGATTAAAAATAAAAATCGGATGAGCTTTTGGGCAAATAATTTTTACCTAATGTTTGTTATTATACAAAAATTTAGGAACAATTGAATAATAAGACGAATATCAAAAAAAAACTTTATTTTTAGTTAACTATTTTCTCATAATTGTTTAAGTAATTGATGCTATTAATTATTGAGCCTGATGATGAGCAAAATTTATCAAAAAAAGCTTGGTTTTGATTTATATAATAAACGTAGTATAAAAGATACCAAAACCAATATCTCGATTTCAAAATCAGAATTGATTCGAAATGGGATGTCGAGCTTAAATGATTGTTTTCTTCTTCTATTACACAAGAAATACAATTTTCAGTGTAATGAGGGTTTTAGCTATTATTTTGACGATAATTTGTTAATTAACTGAGTCTATTAATTAAATCGGTATTTGTTTGACGCACAGTAATTTTTTAATTGTTCAAAATAGAACAAGTTTCTATTTATTGTATTTAGTTACGTTAGAGGATTGTAATTGATGGACGTTCTTTCGTGTTGGTTAAATACCGTTGTCAGTGGGTATATCCCATTGGTGAGTGGTAGAGCTTCAACTTAATTCATTTTGTAAGCGTTAGTAGCAATTTATCAATTGGTCACGGAACGTTTACACTTGTTTTTGTAGCTCGAATCGTTATACGGTTATTTTTAAACAATTAAGCTCCTTTATGAAAAGCTCTGCGACAAAAACGGCGACCAAACCATGCACAATTTGAAGAATCTTTTTCGAACGTCGTCCTCGAAAAACTTTTGAATGTTCTAATCGATCTCTATAGCTTTCTATCTTAGTCTGTGCCTTTACGTGTGCGTCCATCAATGTGTTAAAACGTGTGTGTCTTGTCTACCAAACTGTACTACAACAACTTGCTACTATTTTTTACCGAAGATTAATGAACACTCTTTTCGGATTTGTTTTTTATGCGACGAGGAATTCGTCTCTCCAGGAGTCATGTTCTCGCCTGGTTTTTTTTTTACTTTGTCTGAGAACACCCCGAAGTATTGTAACATGCTGCTACCTATCTACCCACCTACCACACACTTAGGTATTACAGACAGACGTACGCTAACTTGGCCTAAAAGTCTTAAATCTAAGGCCTTCAACGATGCTGGACTTAAATACAAAAATAGTGGAATTGTCCAAAAAATAAGTTGTATATAAAAGAAGATTTCAGAAAAATTAGTTTATTCTCATTGGGCAAAATTTAATGTACATTAGGTACGTTATACCACTGACCACTTATGACCACTACCAATTGGTGTTTGGTCAACATTCAATCTTTAACCATAAACTTACACATCTTAGTAGTCAAAAGTACCTAGTTGTTGTCTTAAGTCTATTAAAAATAATTATTACTTTGGAAGCTAAAACATCTGTGATGTTGTGCTGAAATGCGGATTATTTTTGCATGGTTTGTGAGTAGGTAAAATCGGAGATGTTAACATGAAGACGGAACAGAGTACCTAGTCAGTAGTTGCCGCTCGAAAGGTCATCATCGATCTACCAGGAACCGTTTTATCTTCGGAACCCATCTCCCAGTATGAATGACAAGCAGATAAAATATTTCCATTGCCCAGTGACATTCGACCCATTTAATGCTTCGTTTCAATCTTCGATCGTTCTTCAGATAACTGTTAAGTGTGCCATTAAATAGTTTCTTTATTATTATTCAAAACCCCAAATCGGCAAACAAAATACGAACCAAAAACATAATTGGAAAGACAGAGAAATAGTTTCGATTCCAAACAAACTTCGGCATGTAGTAGACCCACAAAAATTTTTTAGAGAACAAAATTCAACTTTATTAGCATTTTTTAACTGGACTAGTCAATTTGTAGTCGAGATGACATTTGAAATTTCTCACTATTTTTCAGCCCAAAAAAGCCACTTTTTAGTACAAGAAATAATGTTCCTCCAAAAATTTCATCTAGAAATTTGATTTCATCATTATCTGATATTATGCCATCCAATCCTTATTTCTAGGCTTATTGAGGAGAGCCCTCAAAATCGTCACCCAATTCCTTCAAGCCCAGTCCGACCCTGTATGAATGAGTATGTACATGTGTATGGCGTAGAAGATTCGAACATAATGTTTAATGCTTAGCAATAATTTCCAACTGAATTGCGTTGCTCTACGAACCGAGATGCAATAATCTGCGATGTTTAAATATGTTTTGCAATCTTGTAAGAACTTAGCAACCCATTTAGTCAATCGTTTGTCAAAAACTTGTCCTTATTTGCATAATACTTACCTATGTATTTATAATAAATACGGAAAAATTGAAGTCATTAGGAAAGCTCTTTTACATCTACTTACATTTTCTGTATAATTACCCAGAAATTTTCTTCACCAATCCATTAATAAGTTTACGTCCCATTAAAATATATTGCGCAACTATTTCTAGCTGAATTCCAATAATCACTTAGGATCAGGTATCAATTTTGATGATCTTTGGAATGCGCAAATATTTTTGTAGGGTGGTTGGTGTTCATCCCTCTCCCTTTTAACTACGCCCATGCATAGTGCATATGTATATCCACATTCGTATTTATGACAACCCAACGGTGGGTACCAACATCTCGATAGTGGAGATAAGTCAAATCGAGATAATTCTTTACTGATGTAACATCCATCAAAAGTCTAATTTCGGCATGTTCACCTGCCAATCAAGCACGAAAGAATGCTCGAGTTGCCGATAAAGACTGAATAAGAAATAAGCAAGCATGAGATTGTAGACTTTCGATTAACGGATTGGATATTTGTAGATATTAACATAAATAAAATATATTTAACGTACTATTATTACAATATTAATCCTAAATTCATAATGTAAACAATGTTTGCGTCATTTTAGTGGACGATTTCTTCATCATAAGACAAATTTTTGAAGACTTCTCAGAGAGTATCAATGAGAGTATCTTTGAAATAAAAATATTAAAAAAATAAGATTTTTAGTTCGTTAACATTCACTAAATATCATGAAAGGATCATTATTTATTAAAAATCAACACAACTAATTATAGTAACTCATTTGAACTGAAACAGAACCGTTTTTCTACTATTTAATATTCATTAAAATCCACATAGACCTTCGAATCATTAATTCCATAAGCGTTAACAATATCATATGTTTAGCAGCCATGGTGAATTTAATTTAATTACGAGATGAAATATTCTGATACAGATAGAATGTCTGTCTAATAATGTATAATATAAAACAAATAATTATTACAACTGTTGACAACCAAGACTTCTGCAGGTGTTCTGTGTAATTATGATATAGCAATTTATACACCACAATTTCATGAGTTACTAAGAAGCAAAAAGGGTTGGGTTCCAGTCCAAGAAATCCAACGTGGACCCACGCAAAACTGAAGCATCGAAATCGAGGAACACCCATGATAGATATCTGCTCGTCTCTCTTAATAATATACATTTTGTTGCTAAATTTACTCAGATTATTATATGTATATTAATAAACTGCAAGAGTTGTGGGATCATGTCCAACTGAGTAAATGCTTACTGAGTAAGCCTGAGTACACCCCACAATCAAAGTAATGTGGCGTGTGGTCGTTTGCTAGACGACGATTTTAATTTTGTCCACAGGCTTTCTTTTTATATGTACTGAGAGAAAGGCACCTTATTCGCTGGTATTTTATGGTCAACTAATTAACCCTCCACTTCTGGAGCATGTTAATAAGTTTGGATCAGTTAGCGGTACTATTTGGCAATAAAATCGCCTCAGTTAGTAGTGTCTTAATGAGGGGTGCCTCAGTTGGTAGAGTTTTAATGGCGGCCCCTCAGTTCGTAGTTTTTAATCACGGGTGTCTCAGGGTGCCTCAGTTGCTAATGTTTTAATGACGGACGCCTCAGTTTGTAGTGTTTCAATGACGGACGTCTCATGGTGCCTCAGTTGGTAGTGTTTTAATGACGAGCGCCTCAGTTGGTAATGTTTTAATAGCGGGCGCCTCAGTTTGTAGTGTTTTAATGACGGGTGTCTCAGTGTGCCTCAGTTGGTAGTGTTTGTATGACGGACGCCTCAGTTGGTAGTGTTTTAATGACGGACGCCTCAGTTAGCTGTGTTTGAATGACGGACGCCCCAGTTAGTAGTGTTTTAATGACGGACGCCACAGTTTGTAGTGTTTCAATGACGGATGTCTCATGGTGCCTTAGTTGGTAGTGGTTTAATGACGGACGCCTCAATTTGTGGTGTTTTAATGACGGACGCCACAGTTTGTAGTGTTTCAATGACGGATGTCTCATGGTGCCTCAGTTGGTAGTGGTTTAATGACGGGCGCCTCAGTTGGTAGTGTTTTAATGACGAGCGCCTCAGTTTGTAGTGTTTTAATGACGGATGTCTCAGTGTGCCTCAGTTGGTAGTGTTTGAATGACGGACGCCTCAGTTGGTAGTGTTTAATGACGGACGCCTCAGTTGGTAGTGTTTGAATGACGGACGCCCCAGTTAGTAGTGTTTTAATGACGGACGCCTCAGTTGGTAGTGTTTTAATGACGGACCCTTCAGTTGGTATATTATTTCGAACACTAATACTGTCTCTACACGTATAAAATACAGTACAATTTTTAAGGATACTGAACATTAACAGTTATGTTTGAGCTTTTACCTATTATTTCATTCTTACAGTCCCATATACATTTGCGCAAATATTTACCAACTGTACATGTCGAAATAGGCAATAAATTACCAGGTTCATTAACCAATGGCCGAATGGAATCGCACAGTTCGTACAAGAGTGTTAACAATTAATAACACATCAACAATTTGCAACTGCAATAAACAAATGCATAATCTGTTTTAAAATTGGCCATTGTTTCGTTGTTTCGCCATGCACTGCCCACATACTTCGTCTTGTGTGTACTGTCGACGTGGAGTGAGTGAAAGAGAGAAGGAGAAAATGAACGCGACACAGCCGCTCAAAACTGTCGTACATTTCGATTGTGTTGTTTCAACTTCAATTATTCGCAACATTAAATTCACCACTACAAAATACCTTCAATATTTGCCTTCCCACGTAAATATTTACGTTTATATCATCTCAGCCTTTTCGCAGTTGAAACGTGTTTAACATGCTTGCGTTCCTTTAATGAGGAAACGCAATATACTCGCACTTTTATTAGTACTCATTCTTGTGCTGTTGCATTCCGGGAAGATGGATGAATTTTCATAGAGTGAAATTCTTTTAATTTACATTTTATTTTGTATTTTTCTCACACGTAGCCTTTAAATTATTATTCATATAAATTTACATTAAGAAATAAATCACGTGTTCGATTTTCCAAGCTTTTTTTATTCAAAATTTTGTCTACTTAAAGGGCCTTAAAGACGTAACAGAAAGTGGTGTTATTTAATTCTATCAGCTGTGGATGATCTTTCCGTTTTGCCGGAGAGAAGAGTGGTAAATATACCGATACCAGTAGCAACTCGTTATGAGTAAGCTTAACCAACCGAAACTGCCCTTAAGCTCCTTTTGCTTTACCTGCACGATACTAAGTTAATGATTCTTCTAACTCACAGAACGCAAACAAGTTCTTACAGGTACTCAATGTATGATGTTCTGAACCACTGATCTCTTTTCCTTTTGACCATGTACCCTTAGATATAAGAAAAAATACAGAAACAAGTTAAAAAAATAGTCCAAATTTGGATTTCTATAGACAAATGTAGCTAACCTCCCTTGAATTTTCTGCGTATCTACCCCATTGGACTGATCACCTTTCCTTCTTGCAATTTTTAACAAGAATTTAGAATAGATTCAAAGCAATTCAGGGGTGGAACTTAGGGAAATAATTATGCATTAATAAAAACTCCTACATCCCAAAATTGGTGGGGAAGATCCTTTTGGTTGCTTTCTCACAAATGTAATTCCTAAAGGGTTAAAAATTCTTACGTTGCTGCAACATGTGGATCTATTAATCAGCAAGAAGAAATACCATCGCATCCATAAATAAAGCTGCTTATTAGCCCTACAAAGATATCAATTACGAGAAAATTTTGCTACTGAGAGTTGTTCGTATTGAACCCAAATCTAATTATCTACGGCACATGCAAATGTCGGTTAATCTATAAGGATGGAGATAGATTTGTATCATCGATCAGTCGCTTAGTAACACTACTACGTAACAAACTATTGATTGATACATTGCTTCTGATCTATACATTTCAAATTACGTTTTGTGTACCATCATACGTAATTGATCCATTGTGGAGATAAGTGCTTCCGAACCCTGACGAATCATACAATCTATTCGTGAATCCATTATTCCGAATCTAGATCCATGATGAGGAAGTTGTACTTATGGTTTGATTAAAATAATTTTCGTTTTACTGAATTGTATATGGTGTTGTAGCAGGCGATAGGATGGAGAGAAAAAGGCGAAGTCGTCAGAGAGACAGACAGACACCTTCGGCTAATCCTCGTCTTCGTTTTCGTTGTTGCAATCCTCTTCATCCACAGCCATGGGCAATCGACCTAGAGCGAGTCTTCTTCGCACCTGTTGAACCGTGGGCCATTGACCAGTCATTATCATATACAACCCGTTTTTCAAGTTTCTATTTCCATGCCTATACCTCTTCATCGTTACTCTTTCTTTTTCTGACTTTCAGTCAGAATCCTCGTACGCATACTGACCATCTTTGTCTCATTCTCTTTGGCGTTCCCGTTCAATATCAGTGTTACCATGTTACTGATGCCATCAGAGACCTACGTATTCGACATGATAAATGATTTTTATCCTTCTTGGATTGTGGAGGAATTCGTTCCATTTTTATTCTATTTTAAATGTTCTCGTTTTGTTTCTCAATCATCCCCTTTTGCTCACATATATATTAATGGTTTTTTTATTTTACAATATTGTAGCCATTAAAGTGGGTATTAATGAATTATACTTTCGAAACAAAGCTACAATATAATATTCTATCGAGAATCGTAATGAACTTCTTTAAAAGGTTCTATTCGTGTTGTGACATTATTTCGAATTGATTGCGATCTTTGGGTTGCCATGTTAACATTCGCTGTGAGAGTTGTATAATTCGTATTTTTTTTTTCTTATCGAATTAATTTGGGAAGTACATTACTGACTCGCACGCTTGTCAAAAGATAGGAGTCAGCTAGTAACATATTTCTACGCGTGAGTGTGTGTATAATAACCTCACGAAATTCGTAACCCAACGTTTCCAAGTTACAAAATCACCATCGCATTCACACTGACTGATTCTATTGACCTCAATATAGATACAGTACAATAACGGCGTATCAGTTTCAGTGCATTTCGATCATTACATTCAAACAGTAGGGAACCACACACCCAACAATTTTCACTATTAAGTATATTATTATTAATCCTGAGGAAGTGTAAGTAGTAAATATATTTGGGTAAATTTGTAAAAGGCAATAACTTATTGCTTCGTTTCTAAACCTTTTTGGAATCATGACCCGGTAAACAGCCTAAAATTTATAAAGGAAACGTTGCAACCCCCTTCAATAAAATGTTACATTTAACGTTTATTTACTCAATACCCCCATATTCCTAAACTCGACCCCCCATATTCCCACACGCAACCCCCAGGAGAGTTGTAACCCCTAGATTAAGAAACATTTGACTTATTGTAACAAGGGGTCATTTAAGTATCACGTAGTGAAGAGGTCTTTTGATTTGCTCATTTTTGATGACATGGTAGTCGAAGGGGGTCTTGATCATGATAATTTTATTAAATTTTTCCGATTTTTCTGCAAAATTTAGTAGATTCTAAATTGAACACAAATGACAACCCTATTTCCCTATGCTCGAAAGCAGAACTCATATTTAGGGATTCTACAAAATAATTAATATTGCTTTTCAATATAATAATTTTTAATAATGTGCATGTGCCTTAAATTCCTCTATAGTTTACAAATTCCATATTTCTTTACTAGATATCTGCTGCTCATGAACAACAATAAAGAAATTGGAATATGTTTAAAACAGTATGTGCCAATGTTTATGTAAATATTGGGGGAGAAGGGTAATAGGGGAAGGGAAAGATATGAAAGCACACTGAGATGGGGGAATTATTGCGATCTCTGTGGTCTGTGGTTTAGACCTATTTTTTATTGGAAATTTCCAAAAATGATTTATTAATAAAACAAGTGTAGTGTTCTTTGAGTCTACTTTTGAACCGCCTACCAGTCTGACTTACATGAACCTGTTTACAATATTACCAACTTAAACAAAGTATTCAAATTTTTATTTTTGGTTAAACGAAAATGCAAAAAAATAAATTTTGAGAAATGTTTTGCAAACCTTTGGCTTCTTCAGTCTTTTCATTTGTCTGTTTTCAATATTTTCAAACACCTGATCTTCTGATTGAAATCTTTATCATCAACAAACATTTATTTTAATCAAGTGTACAAATGATTTCGTTTATGTTTATCTGTAGCAAGTAAATAAATCATAATCTGATGGACTGATGAAGAAGCAGAAACGAAAATATATGTAAATAACAAATAGTGAATTAAACGGAACGGTTTTAATGGTAGTGACGAGTCCATGACAAATGTTCTTCCTAAACGGGATACGTTCACGTCTTTATAAGATTACTATGATTATGACGTTGTGTCCCTTCGGGGAGGTTGTTGCTTGCCGCTGCCAGTTAAATTATGACGATGGACGTGCGATGATGAATGACTTGCATCTGTGGAATGGCTTTTTCAGATGTGCTCTTCATATTCATAAAAAAAGATGACGACACGCCTCTCATTATTTACTTTAATCGGATAAATTGGTACGTAAAAGTACCTACCAAATCACGGTTACATGAATATGACTAAATTGACAATTAAAATACATTGATAAAAGATACAGTCATTATACTTCAGTTTCTTGTTTTGCACTCGAGCACTCAACTATAGTGCTGAACTAAGGTTGAGTGCAAAAGTCCTACGTGATTATACTTTTATACTAACGATAAGACCCATTTCGGAAGTAGAGTTCACACATCCTTGGTGCTAGAATCCAAACCGCTCCAAATGTTTTTGATCGCGGATCCTCCCATAGGTCGATGAGAAGAGCATCTTGAGACGCTTGAGTTTGTCTTGTTGTACCTTCTTGTGATTATATCGTTGTTAAACACCACCAATTCATAATGCAAGTACTATAGATAGATACTTTTTAATATTGGAGCAGGTATCAAAAATCGAAATCAAAAACTCTCATCTCCCTCCCAGTCTGTCTCACAATCAGTTAGTTGATCGAGTCGCAGAGACGTTGATGAACGGCACTTGTCAACGGCCAGTAATAAAACTGTCGGTCGATGGACACTTGGACCCGCGCCTTTCGGATGGACACACACGAATCGGTAACAGGATCATCGTCTCTTTGTTGTACAACTGCTTCGAACACATTTGGACAACTTGTTCGCTTTCTGTATACTCGAAACGTGAACAACATCAACATCTACTAAATAAATACTTATATATGTAGCTGGACAATGGAACTGGGGCTGTTGTTGTAAATTCTATTTTTTGATTTTATTTCCTTCAAATTTTTGCAAATTGGTCTTTTTACTATTGCCTACTTTAATCAATACCTGTCATACCGTTACCTACGTTAAAGAAGGCCAGAGTGCTGATTTGTGGCTTAATATACGGTGGTCCTCATAGACAGGAGATTTTAGCGCCCAAAATATTTTTTGATTTCGGATTGTTATAGGGGAAGGTCAGAGGAGCATTTGTAGAAATTTTTAAGCTGGAAAATAATTGTCAACAGATGGCGCCTTCGGTTTATGTTTTTAAAATTAATTTTAGTAACGAAAACATTAGTTTTAAAAAAACAATTTCTTATGATTTTCGATGAACGAAATCTGTTGAATCGCATAATCTGTTTCTGTTCACATGGGTCCTTCGTCCTTCTGCATAAATACCTGTTTTATCGATTTTATCGTAGAGCTTCGATCGCAAACAATTTACTGTAAAACCTCCACCAGCTAATCATTCGATTGCAAAATCGATCGCGATAATGGTTGCTGTTCATTCGACGGAGACGATATAAGTAAATCTGATCTGCAGGACGATATGCACTTAGTTACGACGATGGTTGCGGTGGTCTGACATGGTGCTCTATCCTGAAGCTTTTTCCTATAAGGTTCGATCAAATAAAACGCGATTTAGATTCATCCTATTTCTGAGGGCATTTTGTATTTTACTAATATGACTTCATAAGTGCTTTACTTGGACAAAGAACTGAAACACGAACCCATAAACAGTTAGTTATTGAAATGAAATTGCAGTGAATTGGGCTCACTCATCACGTTATGTAAAACCCCATTTACAACCATAATTCAGGGGTTTAATTTTGAAGATTCTGAATTGTAACTGGCTTCATTATTAAATCTGGGGTGTAACATCTTTCTCACCCCTTCGAACCCTAAAAGCTACAGAAACTCATTTGATACTTCAACGTTAAGTCAAGACACAAACTCCAACGAATCTTTTAAAAAGTTGAAGGTATTAAAAAAAAAGCTCCCAATTCTTTTTGTATTAGTTCTTTTCGGTCATAATAATTCATAATGCAGGTACATATCAACTATCGGACTGTCGACTAATTTATGGGAATCTGGAATTGTGTTCAGTAATTTTTCATCAAGTGTAAAATTAAGAACACAGCTGAAACAATGGCCAATATTCTGCAGTCGTGCCTAGTATATTAAGACAAGTCTCTTATTCAAAGGGACGTCGCGTCGCATCGTCACGACGGATGCTAAGGATAGAAATAACTAACAGAACGGTTCTCTCGATTATCTTCCGAAAGGTATCTATCTAGGTATACGGAGTCAGACCTAAAAGTCTTATACCCAATTTTACACTATGAAGAGAAATTTTACAAAATATTTTTTTTCGAACTGCTATTTATTTTGATGAAGAAAAAAATATATGTAGAAGTCCAAATTTATTCCTTTTCGGCATACTTACTTACTACTATATCGGTATCCATTCTTCGCTAAACCCTACTGTAATTCATTTGACCACAAATAAACCATTTATACAGTTACACACGGTGGGAACATAATGGCACCAAAGGCGCGAATAAATCCAGTAAGTTCTTGTAATAAATAACCATAGACCGCTATATAATATTATAATACATGCATTTAAATAACTGATCCCGACTATATGTACATAGACACGAAATCTATTGTCCATTTTCTACTAAATACGTGTATCTGTTGCAATGTAAGCAACAAATATATATGAAGAAAGCTATGTAGGGGTATAATAGGTATATTGTATTAATATATGTATAAGGTAACCGCTACATTTCATCTATGGGTACGTCATTAAAAAAAAATTATCCCTGGAGAGAAAGGCCAGAAACTGGGTATGTACAGAGGTTCCTAATACTATATATGAAAGTGAGCTCCATGGAAAGACTTTTTGTTAAATTCAACTCCTAAAGTGACTAATGGAATAAAATTTAAATTGAAAGTTATTAACTCTTACTTAACAGAATATGTACCTACTAACAAAGCTGGATCTTCTGAGGTAAGAGCTGGATTCATAAACTATCACAGACAGGAAGTCAACTCCATCTGTAGCAGTTTCTTGTAAATGTTTGTCTCATTTGTTTCCAGCAGAATGAAGTTTTTTGGGATAATTAATTTCTGGCTTTGCATAAAAAGTTCAATAAACTATTCCTGGACTGGTCATTTAGAATTAACGATAATTAATTAAGTATTTTTAAGTAATTAAAAAAAAGGTAAAGTTTAATTAACTAAAACGTTATAGGCAAAAAATTGCTTCCTAGTTAACACTATGTAAACTGAGCTTTCGAGGTACGATTTATTCAGTTATATTTATTAATTGTAAAGAAAAACGAGAAATAAGGCCTGTAAAGTCAATGGTGCATTAAGTCTCAGTTTCTTTTTTTACTGTAACAATTATTAATTCTGATGGATTCCAGAATCAATTTTTTAATCTTTATGTGGAAAGTCCCGGACAATTTCCCCCCAAACTTTATCCTTTTAGATTTAAGGATAGCTATTTGAATTTGTTGGACTCAATCCTCGTTAATTTTGCATACTAAAATATGTAGAACATATTAAAAATTACCTCATGCCGCACTTTCTACATAGGAGGTCCCGAGTGCTTCTGCTTTTCTCTCTGTCAAGCTTGTTGAAGTTTATTGCGTTTCAAAACAATTAGTCTCTCCTTGCGTATGCTTTCGGTTAATTTTGAGAAGACATGAATCATAACGTCTGTCTTGCGAAAGCACGTACCTTCATACAAAAAGCACACGTAGGTAGGTACATACTAGTTTAATACTTCTATAGGTACGTACGTACATGTACCTACAGAAACTCCTTTTCTTCAATCAATTATGCTCTTCGAAAGGTAGACGTCAAACTGTCAGGATGTCGAAGAACTATTAGATTCAGATTTCGGCATTAGGCATTAGATATTGGGCATTGGGCACCCACCAAGATTGAAGGGAGAAACAACTGTTAAGAATCGAAGATCGACGACGTCAGCGTCATGAATATTAATGGCTTTAAAGTAGTTTACTTTTCGTTGTTTGTACAAATACTATTATTCTGGTTCTTATTAACATCACAAAAGTCCTCTAGAAATGTTGCTCAAATAAAATAGAACGCGAAGAAATCGCGCTTATGTATGTACTAAACACAAATGGGACGTGGAGGAATTTATTCGGGCTTGTTTTTCTTGCATGTCATTTCGTTCAGATGAACGAGACTGAGAGACGGTCAACTGCCTCCGTAATGTTTTGATAGACGACGGTATTCTTAATAACACTTCTTGTCATATGCATATTATACGCCTTTTATGTTTGCACTCCTGCTTATAATGTGTATTTCTTCAGTGGTTTACTCGACACTGGAAACCTCTTCATTAAATTCTTAATTTACCGTAATCAAAACAGTTCGGAAATTATATGGAAATCTCGAGAGAACTGCAACTTACAATTAGTACCTACCTAACCGGATTATTTAACAACAAATAATCAAATTAATATTTATGGATTACGATATTTAAAACTGTACTTTTTTTTTTTAGGTATTTACATATTACAGCTTGTTCTTATGCCTACTGTTTTCAATAGAGTAATGAACCCATTTTAATTTACGAACACCAATTAAATTTGTTTTTGCATAAAGTGAGTGAATATTCATCCCGAAAATTTTCGGAATAGTTCCGGAATGAAGCATCGTGTCTTACATTAATAGAAATCCCGATTTATCATGTCGTGTAGGTATATGTTATAATATTCGACTAAATGTATTGTATCACTGCGACGAATTATATTTCAAACGTGTTAATTTTTTCTTTAATTTAGAAATTACTCAGAAAATTGGAAAATTCAGGAAAAGCTGAGTTTAAAAAAAATTGAAACAGTGACATGACAGGCTTCAAAACATGGTAATAAAATACCTCAGTTTCATTACAATTTCAAATTTAACCAAAAACAATTAGTCATTCGTTATACATTAAATTTTGATTACAATTATATCACTATCTAAACCCCATGGTTGCAAATCTATCACACTCTAGGGAAATTCCACATTGAACCCCCCTTTTGTAATTTTAATATGGTGTCGCGAAAAAGCGTACAGTGAAAAACGCGTACGGTCTCACGCTCGAAGGGTTAATTATGTCTTAATAGGAGTTGCTATTTATGTTCTACTTGTAAGATAAGCGTACAAGGTAATCACTTCTGATTTCCATCACACTTTAGGTATCCAAAGAATTTGTATTAATGAATAATTCTGATTGTGTTCTAGAAATTTAAGGGCGATTTACTGCTGAATATTGAACTTTCGGTAGTAATTTAGACTATTTTTAAAAACCCAATTAAAGATGATTTTATTTCGTGTTCTTGATAAAAGCAGATTGTTTATTCTCCTATTTTTCGCAAAATCATTTCCGTTGTAATTTTATCAATAATCATCACATAAATTAAATTTAAGAACAAAAATTTAACGATTTTGTTCTATTTTTTAATTTAAATAATTATAATTATTATTGCAACCAAAATGATTTCGCAAGAAATAGGAAAGAAAAAGAAGAAAATCACTTTTAATTAAGTTTCTAAAATAGTGTAAATTACTGTCAAAAATTCTATATTCAATATAATATCAGATTTAAATTTAAAATAAAATAGAACAATTTCCTCTTCTTTTCTGTTACTTAGGTATAGTTCATTCAAGAAAATACATGAGCTTTGTACGCTTTTTTCTCACCTTTAACATTTATCAACTTTTACCTGACCAAAGCCAGATATACATAATTATCCCTTGTATGCTTATTTCACAAAATTTTCAGTGTACGCTTTTTTCACATATTCTTTAATAAATCCTTACTTACATTGAGTATTTATGACCACAATCATTAATGATAGTTTCAATAACAATTCAGAAGAAATACGTTTTCTTATCTGTTTTTGTTGTTTCCACATCTCCAATAGCTTTTCACAAATTCACAAAAGAATTTATTGAAATTTGGACAAGACAATGCCTGCAGGTATTCTTAGCTAGTTGTGAATATTTATATATGTTGCTTGCTTCCGTGTAGTTTCGTATACATGATATTATATAATATATCTACGATAATGTGTGCTTCGTTTGTATGAACTTAAAATATAACACATACAAACGTCTTAAATGTCTGAGATGCATGAATGTAAGCAATAAAATGTAAAGATGCATCAGATGATGCGCTTATAGGAACGCTTTTTCCGCATTGCTAACACTTCAAAATGTTCGTCTTATGCAAATTATATCTTCAGATCGCCTTATATTACTTACTCTAACGAACCTTATAGATAAGTACAAACTTTCACCACGGCCTAGACTTGGTGTTGAATAATTTAATTTTAATTTAAGCTCATTTTTATTTCAAAAATTTCAACTGAATTCACAATATAATACGAGTAATTGATATCTTGGTTCTGCGAATCGGACAGTACTCTTGTTTTGACGAAGTGCAAATTCAACACAGTCCATCATCGAGTTCTGCTGACGTTTTTCTCGCGCGTTTCTCCAGACGCCATAAACTCCTTAAAGACCCTGCCAGTTGTGCCTCGTCATGCCGTTTCTATCACTCAGTCAACATTTGCATCACGAAGTTTAACTACCCATTAGAAATAATCCATTAGGCCATTAGCGTGGTGGCCGAAGCGCACAGTTGAAACAGCCTCCTCGTGCATTGCCGTCAATAACGTCTTCCGATCTCCGCCTGTTGCCTGCTTTGTAGGTGCCAACACAAGAAATATAGATGATTTGTAACTGCACACACACATTATATTATTTATCTACAGAATACGGTATCATAGTACAGTCTTCTACACGAACACCTGATTATTTATTGTACCATACCTGTAGCCACCTAAATCTTGTATAATGCACCGTTTTCGAACGAGGGTGATTTCTAACGCCTAACGCCCCAGTGGGTGGTGGAGACCTCCATCTCTATGATTTTTAATAAGGAGATAGATCAATTGAACACAAATGCAGGAATATTTTATAAAATATAACTATTTTTGACCAGCAGAAGTTCTGTTAATGGTCCTACTCCCAGTTACAATTTTTTTGTTTAAATTTTGCAAAATACGAGTACAAAATCAGCAAAGATGAGGTTGTATTAGAACATGTAGAACGACGACTGACGATAATAAGAAGTTATTTAAATTAATTGTAATTTATTTATTTATCCTTAAACTTTTAGTTAGAATCTAATAATATTAATTATGTTTCTATTTTTTTGCAGAGATCGTTCACCCTCATTCTTCAGGCTGTGGATTACAGTAATGTTTCGCTACCAGGTAAGAAATTAATGCAATTTTCAATTAAAAAAAGTGCACCCACATTAGCTCATTTGTAAAAAAGAATAACACAATTTATTATCCTCGAACGCTGATTATTCATATACATCCCTACTGTCCTCGAAACGACACAGAAAAAAAAAAACAATTTATCGTACATATTATCTACGAATGTGGGTAATACGTACAATTATTTGTGTAATAAAATGACAATAATTTTGTAATGTAATGGGTAGGTACCAGCCCATTGCCATATTCGTGAATATGTGCTCACCGTTCGTTGTCTTCGTATCACGCCCTTGTTTACGATGATGAGACCAAATTCAATTGTTTTGCAATATTGCATGGATAGATATTTTGCTCCATAGAGCAGAGCATACCTAATTACTGTTACATTATATGTTGTATTGTGTTATGTTATGAATAAAGCTATATGACAACAGAAAGACCTTGTGCAATCCGATTCTTCGGAAGTCTCGGTTCCAGTCAGACGTGGGTGCTTACAAACATGTTCACTTCATCTCAGATATAGTCACCCATACCACGGTAATGGGTGACGCAAGTTGATATCTTGTGCAAAATTTTACGTCAGCTTCAGTAAATTTAATGATGGGCAATTCAAATTGTAAATTCTTTACGATTTTTAGTTACTTTTAATGTTAATTTTGCTTGGGTGGTTATTGTTGAATTGCAAAGAGGATTATTATTTATCAACCACATTTAGTTGCTAAATTTTCCACTTAATGCAGTTGCAATGTGGGGTTTTATTTTTATTTCTTTGTATCGAGATGATGAATTACTACGTTTCCGACTTTCCGAGGTGTGGTTTCTCTTATTGAGTAATATACGTACGTGTTTCTTGTATGAACTCTGAACTTTGAATTAATCTTTTTGCATACCTACCTATCAAGATGACTTCACTTCATCATCATCCTACAACAATTCTTGCTCATGAATAAAGTAAAAAAAATAAGAATTGCTTAAAGGGACATTTTGGGAACAAATAACAATATTATACCCTAAAAATATAAAGCCATCAAAAAAATATTTTTACAAGTTATTTTTTCTATTTTTTTTAGCGAGTAGCAATATTATCGAGGAAGCAACTTACTCAGGAATAATAGATCCTAGTGCCGAATGGCACACTTTAAATCACAGGGGGTCAAGAGCGCGACTAACGTACAGGGTGAGGGTGAAATGCGACACTCATTATTACAATGCCACATGTACAAAATTTTGCCGGCCCAGAAATGACAAATTTGGACACTATCGTTGTAATTCAAACGGAGACAAAGAATGTATCGAGGGATGGAAAGGGGTCAACTGCGAAATCGGTAAGTTAATTTTTATATTTATCTATAGTATCTATACCTAGTAGATAAATTCCACATTCGTTCTCTTATTCTACGTATCTCTACTACATCGCGATCTCCTTGGCGACTTCGCCGAGTCTATTCGTACTATATACAGGAAAAATATTGTATAAATTTCGTTCCCAAATAGGACTTGATACAATGTTGTGGTTTCAATTCTTCTTTGCAATGTATAAGGGCATAAAACATGGAAATAGAAATAGTATCTACACAATAATGAAGAAATAGAATCAAGTAAAGTTTTGATAGAGAAGAAAATAGCAAAAGTAAAATAGAGAACTGATTTGTGAATCATGTAATCCTGCAATAAAAGTGATTTATAAGATGTTGTACGAATGTGTGCAACATGGACCTGGTGCCCCTATCGCATGACCTGCCAATGGATAATCAATGGCTGTCATGCTGTAGATCGTTGGATCGTACGGCGTACTCCCATTAACTCGGCAGTGAACACGAATCGGGCGTAAAGTCACTCTAATAAGCCACATACCGTGCCCTTTCCCAACAACACCACTTCACTCCCGACTCCTCTATTACTTAGTTACTTACTTACTTACATACTTAGTAGGTATACATACCTACTAGTTCGAATTAGTCTGTTATTTTGCACTCTGCAACACAACAACACAAGCCATAGGTACATACATACCATCAGATTTTATTTACATCTAGGTACATCTTTTTGCACCATGAAGTTCAACTACTGTATACCATCAACCAAAATTTTAACAACAAAGAAAAAATATTCTTGAATGATCGTGATTTCCTCAAATTAAAAAGTGCTTTACTTTTTCGTGGATATTTTTATGATCATTTCTATGGTCTGAGCCATTACGTCATAATGTACTTATGAGTTACATATTTGAAAATGACCTCTATGATAATCTGTGACCAAAAAAATTTTTTGGCTCGAATTCTAAAATTTATGCAGCTTAAAATTAGGGCTACTAGACTGGTGTTGGCGTCAAGATTTGACGACTTAAGTGCCCCTAGGAAGAGCAAACACACTCAAAATATCGTTTATATTTTAGGGTTCCAAACTTTTCAATGGAAAAATGGAACCCTTACAGGATCACTTGTGTATCTCTCTGTGCGTCTGTCGCAGCCAATTTTTACAATAACTGGACCGATTACGTATACTTTTTTTATTACTCAAATATGTAGGTACGTGTAATGTAAATAACGAATTTTGAAAATGAGAGTCACTTTTGAGGGCTATTTAAGAAAATAAATATCCCTCACTTCCGAAACTATTGAGTCTAAAATTTTGAAAAAAAATACACAAATAAGAAAACCTGCTATAATGAATTATTCTCATTTTGAAGTACAAAAACAAAAACACTGTAGGAAGTTCCATCAAATTTTATTAGAAAAATAGTAACAAGTTTCGGTTACACGACCATATAGAATAGAGTAAAACAAAAACATAAAACAGGGTAAAACAAAAGATTAAAAAAATGGCTTTTCCGAACATTGTACCACTTTTAATCACAATTCAGATGAAGAAAATGTTGTAGTTTTACAAAACTAAAAGGTTATCACTCTTAGAAATTTTTTCATAAACTCCCTACTAATTATTTTTTTTTATTATATATATAGTTATGTTAGTTTTAGAACTTTAGTACTTGTTTTACTCCATTCCGTTGACAATGGTCGTGTGATCGAAACTTGTTAGGATTTCTCTAATAAAATTTAGTGAAATTTTCTGTAGCGTTTCTGTTTTTGTACTTCAAAATTAGTTGCACCCCACAAAATATTAATTTAATCTGATTTCAATTGTTCCACGTGAGTTCAATTATTTAATTATCTATTTAATTAATGTAGTAAGTTTTAATTTTATTACTAGTTAAAATATAATTCTAGTCTGCAGTAACATTAATGTCTTTAACGTGATTAATACCATTCTGTTAGTCAATTCTGTTGCAGCTCGTTGCAAAGTGGCATTAGACAATAATTTTTTTTTACTGCAGTATTTTTGAAAGTTTTACTTCACCCTTTTTTTCACTATTAACGAACCATTAGAGAAGTTGATATAAATATTTAATGAAACAATCGTTTACCCCTAAAATGTTCTTATTTGTGTTCTGATTAAATTTAACTGCAGAAAACCTTTAGATAGAATTCGCAATTTATTCATAAACTTCCTTCTACAATTCAGTACCATAGATACATCGGTAAGAAAAAAACATGGTAAAACTCGCAGATGCCATTTTTTTTTCTTCCTATGGTTTGTTTCTTTCAATGTTTTATTTAATTTTAATTTTCGTCATTTCTCAAAGACTGTTAGGTACCACGGATACCATCGCGATTAATTTCCTGATAACTTTCTAATAGTTAAAAACGAGACGCCTATCGAAACAGTTTTGGAATTTGTATTTACTCGTGAGCCATTATTATAATCCATTCGATCGTCGCTGACTTTTTATTTCGTTGTTCGTGAACATCAAACGTTAATTAACGACGCATCCGTCTAATCGTCCATTGCCGATGGTACCAATAAAATAAGCTGACGAATGTCGAAAAAACTCCGGGTTATCCTTGACAAGCGTGCTCGCTTGACTTATGGTGGTCGCTCTTCAGATAAAATCTTCTTACTCAAAGTCTCTTCTTACCCCTTCTCTCTCTCGCTCTTTTGAATCAGTGACTAATGTGCTGCTGCGGACACAAATTAATCAGCAAAGCAAACAGTCCTCTTTGTATTTTGTCAAGAAAGAATGAAGACATCACAGTAAAATTAAAAGATAAAATTATAAGTACATTTTTATCAATTAAAAATACGATAAGTCAAAATACCTTAAGCCTGCATTCGATTTTTGAAAACTTTTTAGTTGCAAAAACGACGTCGATGAATTATTATGGGGGTGCAAACATTTGCAACTGGTGTCGCTTGCAACTAAACTTTGTCACAAACTGTTTGGTTGCATTTAGTTGCACAACCAACGAAGTGGAACTGCAAGAGCAAAGAGTTGCAGTTGATAGCTATGCCGTTATACCACAATTTGTTTCATTTGTATTTCTGCATTAAATTTTATAAGTCATTAAAATTACAAATGTAGCTTCATTAATCGTACATTTAGTTTGTTCATTTCGTTTTGCTTCGCGTTATTAATTTTATGCTCCTTAATCATGGAGGATTTTGTGTTTTTTTACAGCTGTCTGCAAAAACGGCTGCCATCCAGTGCACGGGAACTGCGACAATCCTGGCGACTGCAAGTAAGTTTCGATTAATCGTCCTCTTTATTTTCTAGTTTCGATAAATACATAAGTCGATGGACAATAAATGTTTTCTTACACGTTTAATTCCCAAAACATTTCGAGTTTAGAAAGAAACCTTTCAAATGCACGTACGTCTCTGAATCTGAGTTACGGTGATAATTGTCTTGTTCCGCATGATCGCTGACAAAGAAACGCAACTTCTTCGTTTAATTGTCGCCGTGTACCGTAACAATTGCCTCGATCAAAAGCAATTTTCTTGAAGGAGGAGTTTCGTTACTTATGTACAATTAGATATATACAGTATGTCACGATAAACCTAAAACAGTATACCCACTTTTCTATTTTAGACCTGCGCAGATACAATTTTTAAACATTCTACATGATTCTGGAATGTTAAAGAACATTCTGTAACCGTTTAGAATACTTCAGAACGTTCTAAATCATGTATTAAACTAAATTTCAAGAAAATAGATCGTTCTGAATTGTTCTAGATTTTCATGAATATTCTGGAACCTCTAAAAAATCTAGAGCTTTCCGAATCATTTGTTTATAAATCTATAACAGTCTAGATTATTTCCAATTATTTTAAAAACATACTCTTAAGTTTTAAACAATTCTTTTGAATATAACATCTAGAACAATTTGGAATGTTCTGGATCATTCTAGAACATTCTAAACCAAACGTTTTATATGTCATTTTTGAAAGAAATCTCAAAAAAGCTTTAAGATTTTAAATCATTTCGAATATTCTAAATCTGAATTTTTCTACATCTTCTTCGATTATTTCAATTTTCAAATCATTGTTCAAAAATGTAAAACTTTCTAAAATATTTAACATTATTTTAAAACATATTCTTAAGTTTTAGACCAGTTTTTCGAATATAACGAATCATTTTCGAAAACTCTAAAACATTTTGGAACGTTCTAGATCATTCTCGAATATTCTAAACCAAACTCGAAGAATCTGAAACTTATATATCGTTTCTAAAACGATTCTCAAAGAACTCTAAATCATTCACGATTATTTCAAATTATTTTCGAAAAATCTGAAACATTCAGACCATTATCTCGAATTTACCAAATCATTCTCGAAAAATTTTCGAAAAAAGCTCAGCCATTATGAGACACTTCAGATCATTCTCGAACAATCTTAAAACATTGTGGAACATCAAATTCTAGAACTTCATTTTCCAGAGTTACATCTGTCTATTTGAACGGTTTGAAATATTTTTCTTTGTCTTCAGTTGCAGGCCCGGTTGGCGAGGGGAATTTTGTGACCAATGCAAACCATATCCTGGATGCAAACACGGATATTGCAACGGTTCATCCTGGCAATGTATCTGTGACACAAATTGGGGTGGCATTCTTTGTGATCAAGGTAAGAATATAAAATAATTTTAAAATTTACTCCATTAATAATAGTCTATTGTTTGTTTCGTTTACTTCCTCTTTTTCTTTCGTTAGGAAACAATTGTTTTATCATGTTCATTTGCAGAGTTTTAATATTTGGTAATTCTTTGGTTTACATAATAATTACTTTTAAAACTGAAATAAGTTTCCAAATTTTTAAATTATTCATCGTCCTTGGATAATTTAAACCAAACATTAACATGTAAAAAAAATTGTGTTGATTCGGAGGTGACATATACTGTTAAAGGCAATGGAAGACCCAGAAAAGAGTCAAAGGGAGGAGACAACTTAACTTTTTCGTAAAGTTTGGACATGATAGCGTTTGGAATTTAGTGTTTCTTTTCTCCAGGGTGGTACCTAGTCATTATACAAGTGCTTCCCTGAAACTTATCCTGCATCATCTCTAAAACTATGTTTTGTTCTCTTGAAACCGCTCTGGTATAAATACTACAATAATCTTTCGTTTCAACCCCTTTCATTTGACAACAAACTTTTTTATTGTCCGCTTATATCAAATAAACAATTATCGCATTAGCGGTTGCCATTTCGAGCAGAAGGGGTTAAACAATTTAATGTGGCATCGACTATTCATTGTGCGGACAACCCTTTGGGAGCCGTTCCAGCCCCAGTGGCTGTGCGTGAACTACTCTTGTGATCAAGTGCACCATTGTACCTGGTTATGATGCGTGACGATGAAATCGTTAGTTAGTTGTCGTATGTATTAGTATTACGCACAGCCCCGAGCGTGCGCCCCACTCGGACATTTGTTGCTCCAGTTTTTTTTTTTTTGTTTTGATAAACGACAAGGGGGTAGTTCTCCAATGGACATTCCCCAGGCGATCCTTAAATTTTTTATAAGTGCCTACCTTAGTACAACCACTTTTCAGTGGCGTCGAATTTTTTTTTATCCTTTACAGGGTGAGTCATATTTGAGAATATACTTAGTTTAAAAATTGAAAAAAATTGTAGAGATCAAAATTGAAAAATTGTAACCAGGGCATCCTATAGTGACGAACTGCGAAGTCGATTTTGAATCTTTTTCTGGTTCTTTTTCTTTATTAATATTTTTGACGCCAGATTCTACGTCAGGAACCATGGCCAAAAACTCTGAATATTTTGACGTCTTAGTATTTCAATGATCTAGGAATGACCTTTGATGCCAATCACGAAGCAAATTAGTTTGAGCTTCAACCTCCAGGTCAAATTTAAAGTCTCCCCTCTAAATCCTACAACTTTGGTCTCCACTTCTCTTTTAGAGTTCTTCTCAAGACCAGTAGATTAGAATGGCCCATACGACCCTGTATATTTCTTATCTAACATATTGGATTTTTTGGCCTATAAATACGACATCCTCCCCTATATTTTCAATTTGAAATGTTTAACCAGAACGATACGCCACTGTTGTACGTTTCATCATATTCCATTCCCAGGATGTTCAATTCCCATAGCGCCGTATATCGTACAGTGTACACGAATCCCCTTTTGGATCCTTATTTTTTTTTTTGTGGTTTTGCAACAGTTGTGTGAGGACCCGATCGTTTAAGAGGGGTGCATGTACTACAAACCCAACTTTTTATGTTTTTACTTAACAATGGGTCAAATCCATCGGTGACGATATGAAGTTGTCACATGAACACGACATGCCTTAATGAATGGATAAGATGGATGGGGTCTCTATATATGGGTCATTAACGTTTCAGATCTATTTAGTTGAAGAGGTCGATTTTTCTTTCAGCGAATATGATTGTTTACCATTCAAGACTTTTTTTTATAATGCCAAATTTGTAATTGTAGCAATTATTTATTATATAATCTATGTATATTATTGCCTGGTTAACTGTAGATGTCCACCTACTTTTGTAGGTATCTTTCATCTCGACGTAACGTGTTCTAGAGCTGGCAAAGTAGTCAGCAGCCCGAATGATTTAATATGATAATATTAATGCCATTTATATCGGTCTTAATCCGATTCTAGACAGGTCTATGTGTTCAGGATATCTTATGTACCTTTAAATATATAAGCATAAATATTGACGACTTTATTTTGAAATTTTTCCCAAGCGATTCTAACTCAGTAACAGGTATCTAATAATAGATAGATCTTCAGATAGAAATACCTCATTTTCACTCTTCAGTCTTTAACAGTAGGGCTGAAGTGCATGTGGACTGTAGACTATAATAATGTGAAGATCAGACCTTAAAGTTAATTTTTAATTTAAAAAAAAAAAAACATACAGTTTAGTCGCCCCTCCGAAAAAAAGTCGATCAAAAATCATCCAACTAGCTATAAGAATAAATAAATCGAATAATGTTATCCTCCTGTTGAGTCATTGAGGTTGAATTCTATGATTTTTTTAATTTATACTTAAATTTCTAAGAACTTCTTTATAACCACTACTTTTTCTCATCGAAAAATACCACCTTCAGATTGTGTCATTTTTAATTGCAGACTTAAACTACTGTGGTACACACGAGCCATGTTTGAACGGTGGCACGTGTGAAAATACGGCTCCAGACGCTTACCGATGTACCTGTCCTGAAGGATTCTCCGGAATAAATTGTGAAGTGGTAGACAACCCCTGCGCTCCAGCCCCTTGCCATCATGGAGGCACCTGCATTGAAGCCGGTGGTTCTTTCAGCTGCCAATGTGTCTCGGGATGGACTGGACCCACTTGTGACGTTGGTAAGTTTTTGCTTTTATTGAATAAGTCCGTATATATGTTCGGGGTAGTTTTCAAAATAGCAACACTGATATAAGCTATTTTTTATAATGATTAATTAGTTGTAAATAATTAATTAACGAAACACACGGTTATTTTCAATAATTTATTTTTAATTCAACGTGGGTAAAAGCGAATCATATTAAATATGAAATAACTGCAGTGAAAGGGTATGTGTACCTATCGCTCTATCTGCAATAGTTCCTGAACAATACAATATGAATAATGTTTTAAAACTTCCGTGGGTTTCGATGAGCTGGGGTCAATATATCAGCCTATTGTCAAGCTCACAATGGAGCTTCTTTTATGTTCTTGTAGGTATATAGTTAAACAAGCTTTCTACCTTACAATCAATAATTATTCATATAATATTAGTATTCAAAAAAATATATTGTGAAAGTGAAAGCAGAAAGGTAAGTTTCCTTTTCTAATATCATCTTCATCAAACAGAGCACCATCCACTCGTCTGGGATGCAAATTATATTTACCTTCACCTATTCCATGTGTTGTGTAAACCAAAAATTTTAAAACAAATGTTCTAAAAAGGCGGCAATATTCCTTTACGAAGTTTTTCGACCTGATGATGGATTATTTTACCCGAAACATTGTACGTACATCAAATGTTACTTCGCTTATATACAGGGCAGATTGTTTTATTCTATCGTTGAATGCAACTCAAGAACAAGGGCCCAAGTCGAAAACATTGTAGGATCTAAGGCCCAATATTGTGAGATTTCCAGGGGATTCAAATGGTGACCTCGAATTTGATCTTGGGGTTGATTTTCAAGACATTAAAATTTTCTTAAGCTGATATCTTTATATTTTTACCTAAAATTTTGGGCGTAAAAGGTCATTCATTATAAGGCGATTTGAAGATGAGAACGTCATAATGAGGTCACCAATTGATAACCTTCTTGAAATCCTACAACTTTAATCTCTACAATTATTTCGATTTATGTCTGTCTTTTCTAGTTATTCACATTTCCACCCTGTACCTATAGTGGTCTCGAGTAATCCAACAATTTTTTTTTTCAAAAAGTTTTTCAATAATACCTATTTTGTTTTCGGAATTATTAACGTTTATTTTGGAAATATCAACGGTGTGTCATGTGGAAAACCTGAATCAATAGGAACGCCACCACTTTATTTATTTATCCCAATTCTAGGCCTTTTACTTCAACGTTTCGGTCGCAAATTTGCCACCCTTCTACAGTTAATGAATGGAATAATGAAATTAAAACCGTTGACAGTGTTGCTTTCGAACGAAACATTTTTCCAGAAATTGTGGTACTTTTGTAATTTTAAAGTGATAGTAATCCCTTTTTTCATCAAGGAACACGATCATAACCAAACGTGTCTCTAATCCATGGAAAATATTAACTTTTCATGTTTAGCCAAAATTTTCAGTCCACTTGCCAAATTTTAAATCCAAATATGCAATGGTATAATAATATCAATAAAACGAAATTTTTCATCGTTCCTATAAAATATAGACGTTACGATATCATATCAGAAATCTAAATTCTTAAAAATTTAATTTTAATTTTATTAATATTTTTACACCATTGCACATTTGTATTTTTTTCGTATTTAAAATCAAAGTTTAATTTTCAAAATATTTGTTAGGTATTCAAATAAGTCGTTACAACAGAAATCTTCGTGTCCTATTTTTTTTTTTTGTGATGAGAATTATATTTCTACATTCCGTAAAGAAGCGAAAAAAATAAAAACAAAAAAAAAGTCATGAGAACTGAGGGGCAGTTGGAGATGGGATGACGAGAGTTTCGTAACAGAATATTTGCATAGACCGTTCACTGCTAATCGACGTAATAGCAGACGGGGGCAATTAAGATGTAAATTAAATGTATAAATGCACCGTGAATCTTCGATAAAGTTCTCTCTCGACGAGTTGGAGAAAACGTTGCTCAACGGCCAGACTTCTGTTGCATTCAAACGACTACGGAGTGCGGTAAAGAGAGAATGAGACGGAGAGAAAAAAAAAGAAAAAAACGTACCAGGAAGAATTGCAAGGATGAATTAATTCAATTGTTTGCGCAGGATGTGCATAATTATTGACTTGTTTTGTACCCACAAACTCACTATTATCTCTTCCATCTTATTCTTAGGCACCAACATTACTTAGTTGTACGAATTTTTAGATAAATAATAATCAATCCACTGCAGTGTGAACAGATACAACTAAATACTTAAATGCGTGATGGTTAAAAGTAAATTACTTTTTACATTTACATAATTGCTTCCACTATCACATTTACAGCTTTCTAATTTTTACTCAACATTGAAAAGAAACCTTCCGTTGTTTGTATGTTTCGCTATAAAAAAAAAAAAAACAGAAATCAAATGAGCACAAAAAAGGAGCAGGATCCAAATTTTACTTATACCCCAATGGCAGAGGACAAACACCATTATTGGGTATGTCTTTGCAGCTCAGAAACAACTTAAAATACATTCAAAGAGTTAAGTGCTGAGCCCCAAAACGTGCATGGGTTGTTATGTTAGTGCACCCATACGCACTTGCAACCGCTAGCAACTAAACTGTTACTTGGGGACATTAGATGGGCACACTAACATGCAACTGCAACTTCCCAGTTCTTATTTTATATTTATGCTCAGGTCGTCGATTCACTCTTTGGATACAATATCCGATTTAGTATCTATTCTTATCTGAAGAAGGCTCAGTGCCAAAATTATCAAATAAATTAGGATTCAACTGATTCTAAAAGCTCTTTATTTAAATATCTTTCAAAAGTCACACTTTTTAGGCTCTATTGTTTAAAAACATTCTCTCCTCAAATATCCTGACCCCAAGCAACTATGTCGTTTCAATTGGGACACTCCATTCGCTCTTTTAATACCAAAAGGTTTCTAACAAAATTTAATTCGTTTAGTTCAGCCTTTAATAATTATTGTTAGATACCTATTCTAAATCTTTAAAATACAATATTTTGTTGCATTTTTGAATAACTTAGTTAACACTCGATTTCTGAAGAGGTTGGTTTCAAAAATTTGTTGTTTGTGTGTAGTTTTTGTGTTGGTCGTTTGGTTTGGTTGGATGAAGAGGACGCTTCTTCGTCTTTACATCTCTCAGTCTTTATCGGAGAGATGAGAGAATTAATAGAGTGCACTTTTATAAAAATAGAAGCCGGTCGACTGGTCAGTATAAATCAGCGTGTACCTAGCAATTACCTCGGTCCCCCGCACCGTTATTATATCTATTACTGGTAGGGAGCGCTTCGCGGTCGCGGGGAAACTTAATTACGACCACGGAGCTCGGCTCACCTTTGACCTTGCATTCCACTGCTGCCACCTTTTGAGCTCGCGTGAATCTCCGATTCTTACTGCTGCTGCTGCTGCAGCAAGCAATACCATCTACGTATATGGTAGTGTTGTTGATGCTGCTGTTGCTGGTGCTGCAGCCTGCTGTCTGCTGTCTGCCGTCTCTAAACCTTCATCCACCACTACCAACACACCACCACCAAGAAGATGCAAAGACTCTTCTTACTTACTTATTCGCCTTCCTTCTTTCCTTTTGTGATCCATCCGTCTATCCTTATTCTATTTTTGCCCAAGTAGACGGTCACGCCTGAGCGACTGACGCCGCTCGTCTTGCGTGATCGAGGAAGATTTTCACGATGTAACTGGACGTTCGACTTCTCGTTCTTCGTCCATGCACTTACCCAACACCTAATAACGTTTCTACCCTTTCAATCGCCAACTCTTCGGCAATAATATGTTTACTACAATCCCACATTCCTCCTAGTTTCATATGTCAATATTTTGTAAGCAGAATACAATGATTTGAAAAATATTTGTGTAGATTATATTCAAAGAATCGTCAGTTACCCTAATAAAAAATATTAGTGTTTGAGTTAAACTGCCCAGCTTCAGGATTCTAGCACCCTCATCCAAATAATAGGTTAGAAAATGGTCATAATTAGTCAATTACTCCCTTAATTGGCCAATGATAAGAAATTTGAAAAAGTAATATGAAGATTTGTAAAATTATTCGATAGTTCTACCCCCAACTCTTTGGAAATAATATATTTACCACAATCCTACATTCCTCCTGGTTTCAGAGGTCAATATTTTATGAACAGAATACAATTATTTGTAAAAAACTGCAAAAACAATTTGAAGATTTTTCATTTTATTCTATAGGGGATAGAAAGGTTTTAATTCACGAAAATCCTTATGAATGAAACTTCGCCAGGGTAGGTCTTTTTAGTTAAAGTCACTATCCATGAAAGAATGAGTGTACGGTGGGCTTAAAGAAGCTTTCGTTTCAAAAATCTGTATAGACATAAACACATGCCCTTTACTAAGATTAATCAGAAAATTTTTTTCGATAATTATGATAAGATTAATTAATAGACATTCCAAGGCTTCTGGTTATCCACTTAGTAATTCTTCCCTAAGAGCATAAACAGAGAAGTGGTTGATGAAAGACAAATGGCAGACGGATTTTAGAAATAAGCAGCGTTATCAAACTCTTGTGACAGTGTTTAATGGTGGCTAAATGGCTCTTAAACGTGTAATATAGTAATTATATGAAATTGTTGAAATTGTTTTCCGCTACGTTAATTAATCATAAACGATGTTTAGTAATCTGTTTCTATAAATTTCTACAGATACCGGAAATATTTGTTTGAAAAGTACAATAAATAATAATTACCAGTGGTAATGCTCTTTAGAATACATTTAATTAGATAATAGTTGAGATAGGTATAAAATAATAAATAAACAATAATAAAACAGCACGAAAAACTTTTATTGTCTTATAACAACGGAAAATACAAAAGGTCTAGCGTTAATTAATTATAAATACTAATATTCATGTCATAATTATAATTAATTAATAAGACAAGTTCAAGTCAGAAGAGGGTAGAAGGTGTATGGTCTCCTTATGGTAGTTTTTGTTAATATTAATTATTATCATAATAATTAATGTAGTTTACTAAAAAAAATCTACCCTACCCTGAAGAAGCCTTATGCTAAAGTCGAAACGTCGGTGTCGGTTTTCATAAATTGAAAACCTTTTAGGTATCATTTTCTGATTTTAATTTGTTTTATTTTTAAGACATGACGTATATCGAATGATATTTTTTGTAAAATACCTATACATACTTTATTTTTGAGAAAAGAAAAGAGTTCAAACGAGTGAATGGATCGGATCCTCGTCGATTTCTGCTAGGTAGAAAATATTACGGATTTTAATCAGATAAACTTGTACGCAAACAAGCGAACGGATGACTTGTAAAATCTTGAATAACAGTTTATTAACAGGTACAAATTAAGAAACGATGATCCTGTCCATACGAAAGAATACGTGAAAGAGTTGAGTAGTTATTCAACTCTAACGAGCAATTAGTTTAGATAAATTGAAAACTTTCGTTACGTGGCATAATATACCTACGAAATAAATACGATCTATGCATTATATACAGGGGTGAGCCACGGTGGATGGTGTCTATTAGAAGTATGTATATGGAAAACTATTGCTAGGAAAATTTTAACTAGGATGAACAGTTTCTGAAATAATTTAATTTATAGAAAAAAAAAATCTCAATCGCTACCTGAATTATAAAAAATCATAATTTTCACCAAAAGCCATAACTACTACGTGTTTTTTTTTTTAAATTTTCCTAGCCTTAATTTTCCATGTTCATACTTCTAATAGACCATCCACCGTCTCTCACCCTGTATATTATACTCAACCCCTATTTTGTATTCTTAAAGGTTTAATTTTGAAAATATTTTAAAAACTGAATTGGTTGTATGAGATTATAACTGATGACAGGATCATCTTCATCAAACTTAAACTGTAGTGTTAAAAAAATATTTTTTTTTGCAAAAGTCTTTTACCTGCCTACTACTCGTTCCCTGTTTATCTTCTTTATCAATATTTACAACGAAAAAATGGTGTGCAGTATTTTAAGTATGGAATAAGGACCTTATTAAAACACACGTTTATTTTGAGCTTTTAACCCCCTTTATAAGGACTCATTCCAGACTCAGCTGTTGGAGTTATGCATAGATCTATACATTAAACTTTCAACCACTTTTTAATCTTTTTTAGGGGTTGAATTTAAAAAAAATAATTTCTTAGCGCTCACATAAGTCGTATAACGAACGTTTGTGTACAGTTTTATGTCTCCTTAATGCATAACTAAAAGAAAAGACAACTCTTAAGTAGAAAAAGACTCATCACATGGCTTTTCCAGGAAATGTAATACATTCTATGTTGAACTTTAAAAGTTATTTAAATACGTATTTTTTTTTCTCTGGCCTCGGTTCACGTCGTAATGAGCAAGGCAAACCGCTACTTTATAGACTAATATTATAAAGTGGCATTATTTTAAGATTAATCTGTATGAAGCAATCTAAATTTCTGATCAATAAAGTTTGCAACAGAACGTAGATGAGATAGAAAGAAAAAGACTATGTGACGTATGTCGATTTCTAATTCGTCCACACGCAATTTTATAATAGTGTTACTTTAGATAAAAACACTATATAATGTGACTACAAAGAGCTGTATAAAACCTAAACCATCAGTGGTAGTTCTGCTTCTGAGGAAACCCCTTACAGTCTTAAGGAGGTTCATCCCTTATGAGGTAATACGATTTATTATTGTACAGTAGCGATTTTTTTTTGTTTTTTTGATAAAACATGAGCAATTTTATCACTCATTAACAATGGCACCTGGGGGGTGTTTTCTTACGGTGGTAAGTTGTGTTTTAGTGACAAGTACAATATACTGCTTACTATTCTAGGGTGGAAAATGATTTCTGTATGGTGGGCAGTGCCCACCCCAGCCTTCCCTAACCGTGCCCATTCTAATTAAAGTCTTTTAGAGGGATTTTGTTTAAATTAAATAGATATACGTTAGAAATTTCATATGTAATTGTTGTTCTGTTAGTTAAATAAAATGTTAGGATCGTAATTAGTATGACGTTTTCTTTTCCGTGTAGCAATGCGAAGTTAATTACCAAAAGCACAAGACGTAAGTGGACTGGGGACTTATAGCGCTAATAATTTAATTTTTATGGGCAGCACAGCATTCTCACCTGCTTTTTTATGTGTCAGCTTGTAATGTGTTCCTTCAAAACATTCAAATTATGGGCAACCGAAAGCGCGCCACGCGGTTTTTACTCTTTATACGTCGCTCTTCTTCTTCATCTTTTACACATGCATATGTGTGTGCTCTTGCTTCTCATTCTTGGAAACATTAAACTCTCACAGGCCGAACTGCTAACGAACTACAGTTAACTTAATGAAGCAATTTTATCTTTACGTCCACTTGTTGTGGCACTTGTGTAACCATTATATGTTAGAACCGAATTTTTGTTAGTCGCCAATTTAACTGCATTAAAATATTCTATTAGTCAATGATAATCCAAAAAAATAAATAAATAAATAAATAAAATAAGGGCAATTGTTGTAATTTGAAAATAAAAATCAACAAATATAAGACGGTGGACAAGGACGTCATTAAAGAAAACGACTTTTCTAAATTTTGAGGTTTTTATTTTTGAAAATTCACTGCAATTATTTCACCACACTTAGGCTGTACCTTAAATAAATGTAGTTTTCCGGAAACACATAGAACAAAATAAAAAAAAAAATTAACCAAGAGTGCATACAAAATTGATGACTTTTTAAGGTTGTCTGGATTTTCTAACTTTCCTTTATAATAATGTATTCCTAATAATCTTTTTCTAAAAGCTTTTTCAGAATCATAGCGAACAAAATAAGGGAAAATTACACTTTTTCCTGTTTTTTTTTTTTTTTAATTTTCCGGACACCTTCACTCATTTTGGCTGTCCTTAAAATCTGCATTTAATTCAGGTATTTTGAATATTTTATAAATGGAAAGGTCAAATAGGTTAATTTGTTCTCAACTTATTTATGTACGTAGAGGGTGGCATATTATGATGTTTGTGCCTATATCTATGGGGACAACTTGGTAAATTTAACCTGAGGGCGGAAGATACACTAAAATAAATGCCAATTTTTTATACTAACTTTCTGATTGTAGGCAAAAATTTGTTTTCTATTTTTTTTTTGGAATGGTAATTATCGGTTAATTCGTTCTCAAATTATTTATGTATCTAGAGGTTAGCAGATATTGGTGCTTGTACACTTATTGGGTCAACTCGGTTATCTAACCTAAACGATGGAAGATAAAAAAATTGCGCTTTTTATGTCCCTTTTTTGATACAAATTTCCTAGTTGTAAGCAAAAATTTATTTTCTTTCGTGTTCGAGCTGTAGACAAAAATTAAAATTTCCAAATTTTGGTTACAAAAATGATTATTTTTGAAGGTTGCCCGAATTTTCCAACTTTCCCTTAAAATTATGTACCTATTCCTATTTTTTTCTGAAAGCTTTTTCAGGATCATAGCGAACAAAATAGAAGAAAATTGCACGTATCAATCATTCGAATTTCGAATTATAGTCTTGAGTTCATAGAAAAGTCCAATTGATAAGAGCACTTCCGATTTTTCTCGAATTTTTCAATTTTCCGAACAACACTAATTTTTACTATCTTTAAAAACTACATTAGGGTAAGGTATTATGAACATTTTGAAAATGATAAGTTTAAATAGGTTAATAGGTCTTCAACTTATTTCTGTATCTAGAGGGTGGCATAATTTGATGTTTGTACCTGTATCTATTGGATCAACTTGGTTATCTAGGTAACCTAACCGAGGAAGACAAAAAAAAAAACATTTTTTGTTACACATTTCCTGGTTGTAGGTAAAAATTTATTTTCTTTTGTTTTCGAATTATAAACAAAAATTGAAATTTTCAAATTTTGGTTACAAGATCACATCTGATTTTAACATAAAGTTGCATCTTTTTATAACAAAGAAATTTTTGGACTTTTTTTTGTTTTCATCTCATTTTAAGTTATTTTTTTGTATGTCATTTCCTTAACTTTCATCTTTTCTAATTATAAATATAAATATTTCCTAATAAGTAGCTCCTGTTAGGAAGCTAACGTAGATTATTAACATTCAATTTTTAATTCCCACGATTTTTACGATTAAAAAAGTGAATCCGACAGATAACTCTAATTTATTGATTTGATAAGTAGGATTAATAAGTTACAGATTGTGTACCACGGTGGCTTGATGGCATGGTGGCCTTCCGAAGTTATTAGGTAGCGATATCTGCGGATGAATCAAAAATCGACCTCATCACATTAATAACTTAATCCGAAAACTTAACACCTTTACACAAAAATTTATTGCTCTTATATGAGCATTACACACACATCAGATTCCCTTTCTAATGCAACGGAATGAGTTCAAATTTTTAATCTAGATTTATGGCGTACATACCTACTTGCTTAATGTCTACACATTTATTTATAAAAGACAGAAAAAAACTTTTAATAGTTGTTATTAAAGATTCAATTTAATTAAACAATAAATTAACAAAAACTCACAAGTGTTCAGATGATAATACGAGAAATTTTCCTTTCCATATGAAAATGTACTCTACTATAAGAAATTCAAAAAGTTTTGGTAAAATCAAAAAAACTCAACAATTTTTTTTATAAAAAATTAATCCTCTCTACCCAAATAATTGCTTCTAGATTCACCTTTTTGACGTATATTTAATCAATTTTCTTTTTAAATCATGACAACTGTATCGCCAAAAAATAAATTTAAGTTCCATATTTTATTATTAATTTTTGTTTTAGACATAAACGAATGTGAATCTGCCCCTTGTCAAAACGGTGGCACATGTATCGATTTAGAAGACGCATTTTCATGCGAATGCCCATCCGCCTGGGAGGGTAACGTATGCCAATTTGGTAAGTACCTATTCGTGGTCATTTGGGATTCCCTTTCAAATTAAAAATAAAGACCAAAAAAGTAACAATTTCCCTTATTTTTTTTTTTTCAGACGCCGACGAATGTCTAACGAATCCTTGCGTGAACGCAGTGTCGTGCACGAACCTCGTCGGCGACTACCAGTGTCGATGCCTTGTAGGATGGACGGGAAGAAATTGTGACCAAAACATAAATGACTGCGTGGGCCAATGTCAACATGGTGCCACTTGTATCGATCTGGTTAACGATTACCATTGTGCTTGTCAACCTGGTTATACTGGTAAGTTTTTGAACCAAACATTATAATCTAAAGCATTGTGGAGGACACATTTGCTTACCAGTGGCGTGCAGTTTTTAATAATTAATGATTAAAGATTTTAACAAGGAATTATTTTGGTACACCACTGAATTAAAATCTATGTTATTATTACATTATCTACTTCGACAACTGGAGGATTTATGGCCTTAAAGGAAGCTTTTTTAATGTTATTTCTTTAGTTACCGTTTCTTTTGTTTTTCGTAACTCATCCCATTAAGAGTGTAATTCGTCATTTACTACACTACGTTTCACGTTTTAACACATCATCATCATCATCAAATAAATTGTACATTGCGGAACGTCCAGAGGATCGACTTCCTCATAATAAGTCACGTTCTATCATGTCGTGGCGTCATCGTCGATCATGCGGGGTCCGTCTGTAGCGATTAATTTTCTTCGCTTGAAAGTGATCGATATTCATAAAGACCAACGTAAAACAAAACAAAATTAATCTGGTTTCGAAAGTTAATTAAAAAATTTTTTTTTGAACGATGGAAAGGATCTTTTCTAATTCCCGTTACAGGACGAGACTGTGCTACGGACATCGACGACTGTGCTTCGAATCCTTGTAAAAATGGCGGCGAATGCGTTGATCAGGTGAACGGGTACAGATGCATTTGTCCTGTTGGATTCACCGGACATGAGTGCGAGGTGAGTTTGTTTTACATTTTTCAGCCACGAACGAACATTCCCCTACGCGATGTTTCTGCGAAATCAGATCCAGCTCAGCGTGATTCTTACATTAACACGAGAGCAAATTTACGGTTACAAAGTCACAGAACAGTACAGACCAGTGTTATATACCTACATAGATACACAGATATATACATACATACGCATAGGTACTTGTGACGCGATCTGTGAAAAAAAAAATTATTTGATTTTGAATAATTACTTTTTGAGATGAACATTTATTCTTTACTTACTTAATTCTTTTCTGATTCCTACTTAATCACCCTGTATATAATCTCTCGATTATTGCTAATTGAAAATATTTTTTATTTAAGCTATAAACCACGACCGTCTCTCTGAGATGTTAATTAAAAATTAAAATGCTTTCCACGCTACATTAAACTTTATCGTTTTTAATAACCAGATGCAAAAGTTAACTGTGGGAATGAAAACAAATATTCTTTGACACTTGTACTTTTAAATTAAATACAATGTCTAGGTGCTCAATCGCGCGTGATATTTACGACTAAATATACTTATAAATATAAAAAATAAGTCGGTTTTTTTAATTCGTCTCAATTTGGTTCGAACTTTAACGCAGAATGACTACAACCATTGCGAACCAGATCCTTGTGAGAACGGCGCTCCTTGCTTTAAAACACAAACCGACTACTACTGCCATTGTCCTGAAGGATGGCAAGGAAAGAACTGTACAGTTCCCCGATCGAGTTGTGATAGTCCTCCGTGCGATGAAGGTAAGTCGTTATTGTATAACCACATAAGAATCTCGATAAGTCGAACTTCAAGGGAGATCGGAGATGTGGAATTGGCGCGTGGATCCATGTATGCAAGGAGAAATAAATTAGACATATAGAGGTCAAATGTTTTTGTTTTTTATCTGTTTGTTTTAACATATTGAGGAACGAGGATTTTTTTTTCGAATTCTAGAAGATTTCAGCTTATTGAAGTTCGAGTTATCGAGGTTCCACTTCGGAAACCTATAGAATTAGAAATATACATAATAGTGTGATGGGTTAAGGTTGAGCTTGTCTTGTTTTCTGTGGATTACTATAGCCACAGTTACTGTTATTATATCTACACTCTCCGTCTCTTATTCTTCTCATTTCTCCTCGATCTCATCGAACCCTAGCAGACAGCAGACTATCATCTATCGGGAGACCGCATTGATGGTGAGCTCCATTTCGAGCGCGGCGGGACACCGCAGCCTCCTAGCGTGCCTTGTCCCACCGCGCTCCGTGCCACGAAATTGCCTGTCAACTGGCGCGTCATCTCGAACAGATTCATGCACAATATAATCGCATAACGCAACTTTCCTCCAACCCAACCAACCATCCAACTAACTTACTAACTTGACAAGAGACAACGACAAATATTTTTTTTTTGCCGATATTTAAATTAAATATTGTTTCCTTACTGCATATCCAATGATATTTGACAGGTACATAAATAGACTAAAATCCGAAATTCCACAAAAAAGATCGAAGACCTAAAACGGGTTTCCACGTTCAAATTGCAGACTGAGTCCTTGAGGCTGACGCGTTGAGTGTCGCCTGTCGAAACGCGTTTCAGCTCTTTAAACGTTCCTCTAGAATTTTTGGTTCTGGTATCCTCAATTAGAAACTGAGCCACTGAGGATGACACCTTGGAAAGATTCTTTAGGTCTTTAGACATTTATGTGGTATTTCGGCTTTTAGTGTCTTTACTTAGAAACTGAATGACTGAATCTTTGAGAATGACGTCCTCAGTTGGAGACTGACAATGAATCTTTGAAAATGAAGCGTTGGGTGTCGAAACCAGTGTTGGATTTTGAACGTTTCTGTAGCATTTCTGGTTTTAGTGTACTGAGTTAAAAAGGAGCCATTGAGGATGATACCTTGGAAAGGCCTGTTAGATCTCCAAAAATTTCTGCGGTATTACGGCTTCTAGTGTCCTCAGGTATACACTGAATCTTTGAGAATGATGTCCTCAGTCGATGAGTGACAATGAATCTTTGGGTGTCGAAACCAGTGTTGGATTTTGAATGTTTTTGTGGCATTTCTGGTTTTAGTGTCCTCAGTTAGAAACAGTCATTGTGGATGACACCTTGGAAGGCTGTTCAGGTCTTTAAACATTTCTGTGGTTTTTCGGGTTTTAGTGTCCTCAGTTAGAAACTTGATCCTTGCGAATGACGTCCTCAGTTGGAGACTGACAATGAATCTGTGAGAATGGAGCCTTCAGTGTAGAAACGATTGTTAGGTTTTCAACATTTCTGTGGTATTTCTGGTTTAAGTTTCCGAAGATGACACTAGCTGAACGTTTTAAGGAGCAAAGAATTAATTAGGTATAAAAGCGTCATCGATTGGTACATTGGTTACCTGATGGTACTGGTATGATAACTAGAACGAAATTGTACCTACAGTACGTGTTAAGAAAAAGAGAAGCTGGTAAACGTTGCCGTTTCCTTGTAACAAAGCGTTCTAGTTGATGTGATCTCTTCCCTTTGTCTCGTTCGCCATGGAGAGTGCTTCTTGCAATTTGCAAGTCATTGTTGGTCTCTGACACGGCCCACGTATTTAACTTATTACAATGACGCCGATGCTAGATATCCGCTTGTACTACATCCTATCTGATCTCTGTTTAGTCCTCTTAAACGTTGTTTGTTGCATTGTGTATCTATTTCGTGTCGGCGAATTCCTTTTCAATGAACGACAACAAACACAGCGACGTCTTTTGTGTCCATCAAAATATTTAATTCGCACGTTTCCTCCGTGACGATTGACCCAGTTACTTATCATCTCTTCCTCCCCAACATTTCTGGACCACTATCGGGAGATTCCAATCTTACTAATCGTGAGGTTCCGTTACAGGAGTTGATAATTGCATGGTGATTTCCATGGCGGGAACGAAGATATCATCTCGTAGCATATGCGGAGAACATGGACATTGCGTAAGCACTCCAGGAGGAGGATATCGATGTGCATGTGTACCAGGATATACGGGAAAATATTGTCACGAAAGTAATATATATATAAATCCTTTAATACGTACCAATACCATTAAAAAAAAAAATCATTTTTTTTACAGACATTAATGACTGCAAAAAGAATCCTTGTGAGAACGGGGGCACTTGTGTAGACAAGATAAACGCGTTTCAGTGTATTTGCAAAGAGGGTTGGGAAGGAGCTCTATGTAATATAAGTGAGTTACTTAATTGGTTTTTTCGTTTACGAAATTTGCAAAATAAAACTATTCTCTAGACACAGACGACTGTAATCCAAGTCCATGTCACAACAACGGAACTTGTACTGATCGCGTGGCTGACTTTGAGTGTGAATGCAGAAACGGTTGGAAAGGTAAACAATGTATTCTCAAAGACAGTCATTGCGACCATTCGACGTGCAAGAACGGAGGAACTTGCCAGGATCTCGGAAGCACCTTTATTTGTAGATGTCCTCCGGATTGGGAAGGTACGTACTTCAACGTCTTCATTACCTACTTATAGTAACTCACATCTCGGAATATTCAGGAACAACTTGCCACATCTCCAAACAAGCAGCGTGCCGTTCGAATCCTTGCCAAAACGGAGGAACGTGCGTGAACACCGGCGATTATTATCAGTGCATTTGTCGAGACGGTTTTACCGGAAATCATTGCCAAGAAGACGTCAACGACTGCATACCTCAACCGTGTTACAATGGCGGAAAATGCATAGATGGAGTCAATTGGTTTCTATGCGAATGTGCCAAAGGTTTCACAGGTCCCGATTGCAAGATTAACGTGAACGAATGCGCATCGAATCCTTGTGGACACGGCGGTACTTGTATTGACGGCATTGGAGAATTCAATTGTAAATGTCCTCCAGGGCGAAGAGGACCTCAATGTGACCGTAAGTCTTTAATAAGCAGAGTAGAAACGCGAATTATTTGTTACCTTTTGTCACCAGTTAACGATCTATCTTATCTACCACTACCCGACGGTTGCAATTGGCAAAACCACAATTTGGAAAACAACGCGACTTGGCAACACGAATGCAACACTTGCATCTGCACCAACGGAGTTGCCAGATGCACCAAAATATGGTGCGGATTGGCCAACTGCCGCTTTCCCAATTCTCCAAACACGGTGTGCAGTTCGAATCAAGTTTGCGTACCATCCCCTTCCGAATCCTGTTTGACACCACCTTGTCTTCCGTTTGGAGAATGCAGAGACCTAGAGAGTGGAAAGCGCGTTAAACCACCCGTGGTACCGAGTCCGCTCACTTGTTGGCCCAATCAGGCGGTCCTGAGTAATACGTGCGCAAGACTGACTCTTCTTCTCGAACGTGCAAAACTTCCTGGAGGAACCACCGTGGAAGGACTCTGCAACGACTTAAGGAGGATTTTGGCCAACCATGAGGCAGCAAACGATATGGAGAACGAGTTGGTTCTTCTATGCGACTTGAAAACTGATTACAACGACACGATAGAGGTGACATTGGTAAGTTTTTTTTATTATTTTGAATTCCTGTTCTTCCCCTGATAGTAGCAGAACCAGAATGTGGAACCAAAAGGGTTTTTGAGTTGTGATTCCGGTTTGAATTGTGTTTCGTTTGCAGTCGGGAAAGGGGGGTGTTTTGGAAGGTATCCGGATCCTTGGAGAAGCTGTGTCTCGACAACAAACTTCCATGACTGCATTGAAGTCCATCGTGGAAGTAAAAGTGGAGACGGCACTGGTGTCTGAAGAACCACCGAGCAACAAGTATCTGATCGCTCTCATTTGCTTCGTCGTCATAGGCTTAGTCGCTGCAACGCTGGTCGGGATTCTGTACTTCCGACAGCGTCAAAGGAGTTTGGGCTTGAGCGGCATCAACTTGTCCCAATCGACGGACCCCTGTCATCGAAACCACGAAGACGAAAAGTCGAATAACCTCCAGAACGAAGAGAATTTGAGAAGATACGCGAACCCGTTGAAGGACGACATGGGAAGCATGGCTAGTTTGAGTGCCGGTGGTGCAGCATCATGCGGTTTGGACATTCCGAAGGTGAGCGTGGTACGACCGCTCTCGTCGATCATGCAGCAACAGCACGACAACTCGAACGAAATGTTGGAGATGATCTCCGAAGCGGACTGTCCCGGTTCACGAAGAACTATGCACATCCTACCCGGAACGAGTTCCGAGTCGAACACGTTAAAAATTGGAAATGACGGACTCAATCCCGCGCATCGTAACAGTCAAATTTTACTTTACAAAGCGCAGAATCCGGACGTGCGAAAAAACACGGCCGCTTTCGACGATTCTGTGGCCCACAAAGACTTTAACAAAAGCGTCATTAACATAAACAAACAACGGACATTGCAACAAAATACATCCAGTGCCAGTGCTGATGTGCTGACGGTGTTAGTTTGAAAAGGAACGCAAAAACGTACATATTTAATTTAATTTTATTATCGTGGTGTTTTTGATAAGTTATATTGTGATTTTTTGGGCTCCTAAACGCTGCTCTTTATTATCGCATCATCTGGGGTGCAGTGTGGACAATAATCTCATTCAAATGAAGTGATGCATGTTCCCAAATTGTGATAATGAATAATGATAATAACGTTACATTCCATTTCGTGCATCAGGCAACAACAGGTTTGGATAGAATTCGTTTTATATTTTTCTTTCTAAGGTAAGTGAAACTAAGCTTGGGCAGAATTTCAAAAAAAAAAAAAAATGCTGGTATTTTTTTTGTCGTACTAACACGGAAAATTTACAATTACATTAAGTTAAAGTGGAAATGAAATGAAATGTTTACGCGTATGCGCATAAATGTACTGAGCTTGCGTAAAGCGCTTCGCGGATTTTAATAGACTTTATTGTCGCAAAATTACACACTTGAAAAAGATCATTTTCCATTTTTTTCCATCTATAGTATGACAAAAAAATAATACTATTTTGTAAGCTTTAAATTTTTTTTGTATTATTTGTTGTTCGTCTTATTTTTGTTTTTTATTTTTGGCAACGCTTATATTTTATTTAATATTTTACTATCGTATGACTATGTGCAATTTTTTGTTTATTGTTTTTTTATTTCAACGTTCTCTAAGCGTTTGACTGATTTTATTTCGACTACTTTTAGGGGCCCTCTTTAATATAATAATAAAATACGTCTGAAAATAATAAAAAATAAATAAACGAAAATTAATAGATAATTATGATCTCGTGGTGATGTCGATTATCGAGTGAAAAATGCAAACGTTACGTTTGTTTATAGTGTGATACTAATTGATAATTCGATTTATTTTATTTTTATGTTTTTTATTATTAAATTAATATAACTTGTATGTATTTGTTAATTTTAAAAATATTTAATTTAAATAGACACTTTTCTCCCGCGCATTCGTGTAAATATTTTAATTTTTTTTTCTTTTTTTCGTCGTCCTTTATTTATTTTTATTATTGTTCCTCAGACCATGCCAAGAAGCACATGTTTTATAATAATTAATCAGCTATTAATTCTTTTAATTAAATTCGTACTCAGGTAAGGGGGCGTTCAAGTACCACCATCTAAGTAAAATTTTCAATAATTTTAGTCACCCTCTCTCCTAACGTAACTGAAAATAATAAAATTGTGCAAAATGATACTTCGTAAAAACTTTTCCGCATCTAAATTTGACAAGATTTTCTCTATTAGGGGAAGAATACTTAAACGCTCCCCAAGTACTTATAGACGTATTGTTTATTTATTTACATTGTGCACCGATGCATTTGCTGCTTGGTACCATCATCAATTAAACTTTTTATTTTTTTTTTAATTTCATATACCGCAATTTTTTTTTAACCTACTGTTGCTTTTCTTATTAATACAGTATAGTTTTTAATACGAATGATAATTAGTTTTTTTCTTTACGGAATGATGTAATAAAATTATAGACATATCCACATGGTAGGCTAATCGTGTAAATATGTACAAACCTAAGAAAATTCTTTTTTATTTTGTATCTGTAAAGTTTTTATTATTATTTTTTTATATATATAAATAATAGAGTACTTATTTTTAATACCTTTTCATTATTTATATTACGAAAACACGAAATAGGAAATGGAATAGATTTCTCGTCTAGTGCCTTTATTCCGGTGCCCCCCCTTTATCATCGTAAACGGTAGGTTTTTTTATTTAATAATAATAATAATAATAATAACAGCGATTTTTTTTTATTGAAAAAAATTACATCATCGAGAAATAAAATTCCGTCAAATAATTGTAATTTTTGTTACTATTTTTTGTGTACATTTTGTAAAAAATAACAAAACAATAAAAAATGTATTTTCCCAACAAATTTACAATCATTACTTTAATACTTACTTTCTTACGTCAATGTATTTAAGGATTTTCAGTGGATCCTTACTTCTCTCCATACCATCTACTGCCACCAATTTTTGGTTGCAGTGGGTGGAAATGTGTACCTACTGAGATTTATATATATCCACCCTTATCTAAAAAAATTATTTACTATTTTAAAAAATGTTACAGAATATTCTACAGTCTGCAGTTTTGAAGACTAACCTGAAACGTTCTAGATTTTTCAAAAATAGTTTGGAATGTTCGAAAATGATCTAGAATGCTTCAGGATTTTCAAAACGGATTTATTGTTTGAGAATGATCTAAAAATTGTTGATGTTCTAGAATGATATCTAAGACGACACAAACCCTGTTTAGTCAAATTCTACCTTTAAGTGCATCCCCTAATCCAAAACTGATGGAGCCTACAAGCTGAGCTGCAAAGGTACGTCTCATTTAATGTTTTTTTTTTATCAATTATTACTTAATTAATTTGAACATTAAAAAGAGAACTTATAACTTTGCATCATCACAATATTAGTATTAGTGTGTTATTTTAAAAATAACAAGTTATACACTTAACGTGGGTGGTGAAATCAATAGGATGGATTCAAACGTGCGATTTAAAATTTACTGATTATCTGATCATTCATTTATTAAAGTGGCTAACTGCCTTAAAAATACAATTCTATATTTAGTGTTTTTTAAACGAAATTCAAAATTCATGTTATATTCGACTCACAATGTTATTTTGGGAATTGTTTACAGCCCAAGTGAGTATTTGTACGTGTGCAAGTATGTAGGTATACATAGGTACAATAATAAAATCAATTTTTCCGTCAGTTTAGTCAGAGTGTTATTTCCATCGTTTCTAATATTAGAAATTTTCAAAGTTCTTGACGTCCTTTACGCGCTCATTATTCCTGAATTTATAAAGAAAAGGACGACTGTAAATTAAGTCATCCAAACAAGTGAATGTGCTTTTCTAGAACGCATCGCATCAGATACAAATTTTGATTATATACGAATATAAACGATCGACCCAAATTTAGATTTTCAGTATTTTGTGATCTTCTGACCGAGTAAAGCACCTCAGTACCTATTACCTTTTCAAACGTAAGTATTTTCAGCTTTTTCTTTCGTTCAAATTTTTTAGAAGAAATTCTGGATTTTGAAATTTTAAATATTTCTATATCTTCCATAATAATTTTTTAAATTTTTGATTACGTTTATGATCTAATACATAATAGTTATTATAACAATACATAAAAAACTGTAAATAATGATTTTATTTGATTTTTTTTTCTGTTTCATGTTTTTTTTTTTTAATAATTAATCTTTAGATGTCGATGGTACCTTTAGTTTTTCGAGACTGGTGGGACGATTTCGACATAAGTCGCCCATCTAGACTTTTGGACCAACATTTTGGTACCCAGCTCAGTAGAGATGAATTACTGGATAGTTTTTCGTCAACCCTTAGATCTCGACCATCGCTACTGAGCCGTTACTACAACAGACCCTGGAGAAACGCTCTAGCCAGACAGGATTCCGGATCAACAATTCAGAGTGACAAAGATAAATTCCAGGTTATTCTTGATGTACAGCAATTCACCCCTAACGAAATTACCGTTAAAACTACCGGAAACAGTCTCATTGTAGAAGGAAAACACGAAGAGAAACAGGACGAACATGGTTTTGTTTCCAGGCATTTTATTAGAAGGTAAGAGGGTTGAAAAGTATGTGGAGTGAAAATTAGGCAATGTTTTTTAAGGTATGTTTTGCCTGAAGATCATGATATAAACGACGTAGTTTCAAGTCTTTCATCTGATGGGGTGTTAACAGTGACCGCTCCCAAAAGAAAAGCACAACAAACTGGGGATAGGGTTGTTCCCATTACCCAAACTGGGCCAGCCAAGGCCACTGTAACACCCCTGATTGAAGAAAAATCTTAAAATTTATTATATAACCTGGTTTTACTGATTTTGTTTAAATAGGTACTTGTATCAAATCAAATAATTAAATATTTATTTCATGTAAATAAAACACAATTATTGTTAATTGTGTAATGATATTAAAAATCACTTCTCAAATGTACATAATATTTAATATTAAAACAATTTAAAAAAAAGCAGTTAAAAAATACTGCAAATTAAATTAAAAATAATTAATAACAAGTTTATTTTAACGTATAATTAGTGGTAAGAAGTATTTAAACGTGATACAATAAATAAATATATAAAATTGTTAACTCAAATAAAATAAAATAATAATAAAATAAACACTTAATAAATAAGTGTTTGTTTTATTATTTAAATTAAATTGCAATTAAATTAACAATTGATTGATTGATTGGGGAAAGATTATATAAATAAATAAAATTAAAATAAACACTTTTTTTATAATAATAAACTTATTTTATTTAAATATTTCACCAATTAATCAATTATTGTTAATTCAATAACAATTTTATTAAATCGCTGCTAAAAATGGTGAAGGCGCCGGACATTCAATATTCCAAAACTTTTTAGCTTTAACTTCGAAAAACTCAGATTTGGTACCAGGAGCACATACGTTAAGAGAGGTAGTTACCTCTTTTCGCGCTCCTATTATTTAGTGTTATTATTATTGTTTTGCTACATTTTTCCACAAAGTGGCGCTATTGACGCTAATAGTAGACCCCTACACAAGTACCTTTAAAATTAAATATCTCTTTTAATATTCGATTATATAAAGATCTAATTAGCAGTAGCTGAAAACTATGGGTGATTTTTTTTCTTGTAAAGATATAAGACAGCTTTAGACCCAATTACTTTTATTAAAATTTCAAAATCACGATAGATTGCGGCTGAATGCAACATAAAGCAAAGGCCTTTAGTGCGCGTAACTACTACCTGTAGTTGTCATATTATGTCGTTGTTGGTTAGTTATTTACGAGAAAATTAATTAAAAACGTGCTTTTACAAGCTTAATCTAATTAAAACGTCGATACTAAAGTGTTAGAATTGGTTGTACTTTATCAAAAATGAATATTATGCGGAGATATAAGCTACAGCATCGAAATTTTGAAACCTAACCTACAAAACGAGACACGTTTCAGTCGTTGATGGGACATCGTTTTACATTCTTTAACAAGCAATTTATGTTATGCAATAAATAATAAAACGTTCGTAATCCGCGTGTTGTGGTTTCTACATTGTGCTGACCAAGTACGATTTGTTCTGCCTATTCCTAGTGTTATCATTTGAGTAAGTAAGACAGACTTGGTGATTTTCGTCTGCATAGTTTAACGGTAGTCTTAGTTTATTCTTCTAGTACAGGAACTGTGCAAAAACTGACAAAAGGAACGTGTTCCGTGTCTGGATTTTTCCACAGTCATCAGCTGAAGAAGACTGTTGTGTTTCTTCTATCTCCTTAGCGTTTGAGTAATGTTTATGTCTCCATTCTTTAGTGTCGCTGATATAGTGAAGCAGGTTAGTACATCATTATGTTATTCATTAATTTAATTGTTCAGTGCAGTATTTATTTGTCTTATCATCTACTTAATTGTAAATTAAAACCAGTTAATGTTTGGTGTTAAAACATTAAACAAGAATTGGACACTTACAATCTTATTTTTTGTGTTGTGTTTATTGTTAATTTAACAGTTCAATCAATAGGTTTTCTTCTTGTGATTGCAGTTTGATTAATAAAAGTCAAAATACACCCAGCCGAGCAAATTCATTACTGAACTACCAAGTCTTCACAGTTTCTCCTAAAGTTTCTCCTAAAGTAATTAATCAAGGTAAGATTTACAAGTTTATTGTCAATTTGTATATTCCAAAATTAAAAGAAGAAATCAGTTTTTCTAACATGTTTTTCTTGATATGTAGATACAATGAACACCGAGTTTTCTATCAGCTAAATGTACCTAATGGGATGCTTCGTCTAGAGGTTCTACCATTTTTTCTTCACATTAAATATGGCTGATGTAACTTTCAGGTAAGTCATACCAGCAGTTTGGGATAGAATTTACGCTATTATAAGATGAAAGTAAAAAAATATAATTTTTATCAAATATTAGTTACACAGTCCAAATGGGTCAGTATATTTTTAACTTGAAATTGAAAATATGTAGTTGAAAAATCTACAAACCATTGAATGTCACTACCGTAGTTTTGACCAACAAGACTGTAGGAAATAAAATTTTGAACCTTTTGGACCTGTGTCCCTCTTGCATGATTAAAATCGTTTTTTTCTGATTTTTTGAGGTTTGACTATAAGGTGTAGTGGCCTTTAGGATTCAAAATGTTTTTTCGTGACTGTACCCGTTAGTATAATTTTTTTGTGCTTTTCAATTCGTAGATCAGAAATATACAATTCCATTTAATAAAATTACCTTTACCCTCACATTCAATAGTCTTTGAGAAATTTTATTACTTAATTAATCTAACAATATTTACGAGCTCAACCTGTCACCTGTAACAACTCTTCAAAATAAGTTATTTTATATTTAACCTGCCATTACTATTAATAATTTAATTTGTAATTATTAAATCGTACAAACGGTTAATTTTAGATCTTTTAGGATAGTGTAAACATCAATCAACTTCAAAATTAAGTTTAATTTTTTATTTGCCATATCTTTTAATGCGTTTTCTTTTATTTGATAGTGTGGTTAATTCGTTTTTCTTGTTCTTTTTCTACAGATTGTGTGCAAAATGTGAGAGCACATAGAAGTTTATTTCGATCCTACTGAAACAGAACAGTCAACAAGTCAGATAATCGCAACAAATGGACTGATAGTCTGCAGTCATTTGTTTGCTCCTCTTAAAGCTAAAACATTTTGCACATACGTTAATAAAGGTGAGAATATTTACCATCCTTAATTTAATTGATAAAAACAGAAAATGTATTCATAATTAATTTGTTGCCATTCTATTTATTTTAGTTTCGTATATTTAATACTGTAATTTTTTCTTTCTGCAGGTTGTACACTGAATAAGAGCGCATTGAAGTTTACTTCGATCCTACTGAAATGGAACAATCATACCAAATAATTTCAACAAATGGTCTGGTTGTCTGCAAACATTTTCGGCTTTTCGGTGCCTTACTTTGGAACGTAAGGTACGAATACATGTTTTATTTAATAAAGATTTTTTTAACACAGAAAATGTTGATTGAGTTAGCTATTACTTTATGGAAAATCATGCTTAAACAAAAAATAAAACTACAAAGTTCAATTTTCTAGTAATTTTAAAAATATATAAGACGGGCATCTACAGAAGACAAATTCATGTTGAACTTTATAGTTTTATTTTTATATAAAATGTTATTTAGATCTTATTTGTTTTATTGTGTTGTTAATTCGTTTTTCGTCGTTTTTCTAGATTCTCTGCTTAATGAGAGCACATTAAGTAAATTTTGATTCTACTGAAATGGAAAAACCAACAAATTTAACGTTTCAACAAACAATCTGATAGTCTATAGTGATACCGTTTTTCCTGCACTTTGCTGTCATTTTTCTTGGAGCATTATACATTTAAATAGGGTGAGAACAATTAAGCACAATTAATAAAATAGGCTTAACAATAAGTTAAGAAAATCAGACCATAATTTAGATAAAAACTACATAAGACCCTTTTCAAATAAAAAAAGGTATTTTGATAATATATAGCATCTGTATTTTATTGCTATAATGGAAGTTAACATTAACATTGAATTTCATTGAAATATTAAGGGGTACTTGACACTGGTGATTACAAATTACCTCAAAATAATGGTGCGTAAAGCCAGAGACCTGGGTTCGTATCGCTGCGGGGGCTTATGAAAGCAATATATGTATTATTCCTCATTAATTTGAGGTAATTTGTAGTTGGCTGAATAGTTTAATTCACATTAATGTATCGAATTCCACTATGCAAAAATGGGTTTAAATGCCTATTTTCGAATAAAATTGCGATTTTTGGATGTTTATTGAACATTACAAACAAAACGCATTATTTTGGCTCTGAATTTTTTATATGTTATGCTTTGGATCCTTAACTACAACATATTAATAATTCAGAGTGCTAAAACAATGCGCTTTCTGTATAATGTTCAAAAATATCCAAAAATCGCCTTTTTTAAAATTGGCACTTGATTTATTGCTGGTGAAATACCATATTGGTATTAATTTCCTTTAAAACCAATAAAATACAGATAATGTAGAACGTAGATTATAAAAATAGCTTTTTTTTGTTTATATTAGGGGCCGATTTTCTTAGATTATAATTTTTTTCAGAAATTAATGTGCTTTATAAAATGTTATGTTAATGTAAACCTTTCAAAATTATTTTTGGTAAAATTGTTAAATACATATTAAAATGTTTTAACTGTTAATAAATAAGTTCTATTAATTTGGGTGGAAAAGGTGGCTATAAGGGGAGATGTAAAAGTTCTGTTTATATTCACATTAATTGTTGATTCTAGCGTTCATATAGAAATATTGCTTCTCTGTTTTTAATTATTTTGTTGTAAGTCCTTTCTCTTGTTAGTATATTTCATTTATTTGTAATAATTTATTATCTGAATAAACTGCTATTAAATAATTCGTTTTATATAAATTGTAAAAAGTTTACTAACATACAACAAATAAATATATTTTTATTATCTGTGGTGTTTTATTTACAAAATGATTTTAAATATTAAAAAAGAAAATTTCCAATTATTTCCTGATTGACTCCCGTATATAAATTTTCGAAAATTCCAAATTTTGTACCAGGAGAGCATAAGTTGCAGGAGTTATATTTTATTATTTCCTGATTTACCCTCGTATATAAAAATTGTTTGAGAATTTTTCGAAATTTCCGATTTTGGTACCAGGAGAGCATAAGATGCAGGAGTTATATTTTATTATTTCCTGATTTACCCTCGTATATAAAAATTGTGAAAATTTTTCGAAATTTCCGATTTTGGTACCAGGAGAGCATAAGATGCAGGAGTTATATTTTATTATTTCCTGATTTACCCTCGTATATGGAACTTAATTCAAAATGTTCGAAAATTCCAAATTTTTTATTATCCAAAAATTTCCTGATTTACCCTCGTATATGGAAGTTTGAAAATTTTTCGAAATTTCGGATCTTTGTACCAGGAGAGCATAAGTTGCAGGAGTAATATTTTATTATTTCCTGATTTACCCTCGTATATGGAGGCAACGTCACGGCAGTTTTCTTCCTACATTTTAAGTTATAGTTCAGCTTCTACCCGTAAGATGGCGCTAGTAGTATCGAAATTAAATAAATTGCTATACAGGGCATTAAAACAACTTTTGGTGTTTAAATATTTATTGAAAACTATTTAAAAAATTACAGAATACATTACAGTTTCAAAATAATAAAATATGACGGGATAATCACATTTATTTATTTTTAGTTTATATTTATACAAAAAGGAACATTTACATTTAGGGAAATTATTCAATATAAACAACCCTAACTTGATTTTCGTGAATACACACTAAAGTACTGTTGTTGCTATAAAGTACTTCCTATTTTCTTTTATGAAACGATTAATAAACAATTCTTTGTAGAATAATTTTGGTAAATCAGTTAGTTATTTTATATATCCCTAAATTATAGGTTTTCTTAAAAGAAATAAGATAAATTACATTGATACAAATACTGAAATATTTATATGAAAAAATCTCCCTTAATAAAGCCAATTTATCTACTCAAATTAATAGTTAAATAATTTGAATTTATCTGAACAATTTTACCAAAAAGCAATTTTGAAAAGTTAATTTTCACATTAATATAACATTTCATAAAGCAGTATTCCTAAAAATAACAAAAATTCACAAAAGAAATGCAATAAATACAATTTCTTTGTTCTTCTTATGACGTCTGTTACCTGAAAACCAATGTGCTAAATAAGACTAAGTACAGTAGGAATTGCGGCAAATATGGATGTCGTTCACTAAGACATACTGGGGAGGCCTATTCTTCCCTTATAACATAGGTACGGCGAGATCGTTCGGGGAGGCCCTGCTTCCTTCCTTTTGGCTAAGAAGGAACATAGACGATAATGAAACGTTGAAAAGAAATATGTAAAAACATCAAAATAAAAATCAGGTAATTCAAATAAAATAAATAAGCATTTTATGTAGCTTTAAACAAAATGAAATGCAACATACACTGCATAAAACAAACAAAAGACGTGCAAACATGGGATCTTCCTTGTCTTCTTCACCGTAGATTTGAAACAGATACAGTAGTAGTCGGTGATGATTCCGGGCTGGTAGACCGTGGTCCTGGCGATGTCTTCTTCGCTGACGTTTCGCTCACAACTGTGGTGAGCATCTTCGGAGCTTGGTTTGTAATCTAGGTCGTAGCTGTCTAGATTCAAACAGAAAAAAAAGAATCTAGACAGCTACGACCTAGATTACAAACCAAGCTCCGAAGATGCTCACCACAGTTGTGAGCGAAACGTCAGCGAAGAAGACATCGCCAGGACCACGGTCTACCAGCCCGGAATCATCACCGACTACAAGCTCCGACCGTGAAAGCCTTAGCAACTACATCAGATACAGTAGTACCAGATTAATAACGAGTACATTTTATAACGATAAGCTAAGACAATTGGCCGCTAGTTATGGTAAAGTTCACAAAAATCAAATAAAAAAGCTATTTATATAATATACATTATCTGTAATTGATTGGTGTGAAGAAAATTAACACGGGAATAGTATACAATAAATCAAGTGCCTATTTAAAGAAAGGCAATTTTTGAACATTATATAAAGAGCGCATCAACAATTATCAATTAATATGAATATGAATAAACAAAATCTCCCATACAGCCACGTTGTCCACCCAAAATACTTATTTATTTAACAATTTTGACAAAAATTAATTTTGAAACGTTTACATTTAAATTAATATAATATTTTATGAATAAAATCAATTAATGAAAATTAAAAAAAGAAATACAACTTCGTCTTAGATTTATGAATAACGAATACCTCTCATGTCTTCATTAAAGGAGAGAAATAACGATAATCTAAGAAAATCGGCGGCTAATTTAACTAAAAATTACATAGACCCTTTTGATAAAAAAAGGCTATTTTTATAATCTACATTCTACACTATCTGTATTTTATTGGCAGGATGGAAATTAATACCAGTATTGAATTTCACCAGCAATAAATCAAGTACAACATATAGGAAATGGGAGGACCAAACTAATGCATTTTGTATGTAATGTTTAAAAGACGTCCAAAAATCGACAGTACTCGAAAATACAGTTATTTGAACTCACCTTTGCATAATATAATACAATATTGATGTTAATTTTCTTTATAGCAATAAAATACAGATGATGTAAATTATAAATATAGTTTTTTTTTAAAATAAATACCCAATGTTTAAAGGGTCTTATGTAGTTTTTACCTAAATTAGGGTCTTAGCTTATTGTTACTCCTCCTTTATTAATTTTACTGAATTATTCTCACCTTATTTAAATGAATAATCCTCCAAGGAAAATGAGAGCAATGTGCAGGAAAAACGGTATCACTGTAGAATATCAGATCATTTGTAGAAATGTTTTAATTTGTTGGTTTTTCATTTCAGTAGAATCAAAATTAACTTAATGTGCTCTCATTAATCAGAGAATCTATAAAAATGACGAAAAACGAATTAACAATACAATAAAATACATGCTATCCAAGAAACATTTTTTGTGTTAAAAAAATCTTATTAATTAAAACACGTATTTATACCTTATTCAAACATAGAAGGTTCCTAAATAAGCGAGTGAAATGCAGGCTGTTTTTGCAGACCATTTGTTGATTGCTCCGTTTCAGTAGGATCGAAATGAGCTTTAATGTGCTCTTATCACTCTCATTTAGCATACAATCTATAAAAGACAAGAAAAACGAATCAACCGCACTATTAAATAAACATAATATAAAATAAAATACACTTTTTTAAATATTCTTAGACATTACCGAAACAATGTATTCTTACCTTAATTAATCGCCTGATGTGATAAGGTCAAAAAGACAAAAGGAAAGAAAATGTAGGAACATGCCATTGCAACAGTTTTGAGATAATCTTGAGTTTGCAGTTACTCTCCAATTAACCTACCGAAATTAACAAGAAAAAGCGAATTAACAGCACTAATAAATAACAGAAACATAGTACAAAATAAGAACGTATTTAATTAAAAACAAGTAAAATTATTAAATACCAGAACGACATTAGCTTACCGTCTTCTTCTTCTTCTCGTTAATTAATGCATATTAATGCAAAACCATAGATACACCATAATATAGGATTCAAAGTAGCTTTCACTTTATATGAATTATTGTTTTACTAATGAATAACACAATTAAACTTAAACATGCTGCTTTTCATAAATTAGTGAGACATGAAAAGCATAAACAATTTTTTTATCATAAAGTAAATGTATTTTTATCAGTCAAACTGTAAACAAAAAAGAAAACCAATTAATCATACTTTTACATGCGTAAACACAACCCGGAAATTCGTATAAAATCAATTTAACATTCTAAAAGCAAATAAAATACTAATTGTAACGATTACAAAGAATCCGAAAGCATCCTTAATTCTTGCTCAATGGATTTTATCACAACAACATAACCTACAATTGTGTGACCTAACCTAATTTTTAACACGATCCGGTCGCCTATTTAAAAGAATTTATAGTTTAATTAATATATTTGACAAAATAAGAAGTCATCATGACGAATGTATTAAATGTCGTTTTAAGAAATTGTCTCCACAACTCGTGTAATGTTGGAATAAGTAAATTTAGAAATAAAAGTAGGTGAGGTTGGGCATGTAACTTTTTAAAACTAATTGTCTTCTTTTAGATATTAGATTGTTGTTTTCGGCAGCAAATTTAGGAATCGACAAGTTTATTGAAGGGCGAGATAATGCAAGAAAACAATTAGTTGACATATCTTTAAAATTTAAGGATAAAATGAAACAATTTTCGAGTGAGGACTCCACTTCCATGATTTTTACAGAAGATTTAAAAAACATGATACATCTGACTGAGGACGATGAGGATATTCAAATTGTGACGAAAATGATGAAAAAGTAAGTTGCAAGTATCCATCTACAAAATTAAATTACTTTATTAAAATCACTTCAGGTTTAACCAGCAAAATAAAGAATTACGTTTTGGTAATTTCATATTTGGGACTGTTGTAATGAGGATGTTTCACGTTTTGAATAAGCCCGAGGAAGCTATTAGTGTGAGTTATTTTCTGGTGTGCTGTCAGTTTGAATTATAATTTTTCAAATTAATTTTAGTGCTTTAAAGATCCACAGTTGGGGGGTTTCTTTGACCAGTTGATGTCGTATCAAATATTACTTGACTTGCTTTATGAAAATCAAAAGTATAACGAAATGTTGGATATTTTTAAGATCATTCAGGAAAAACAGGTGCAGGGAATAAAGTTTCCCAAAAATTCTTTAGTCTTGGTTCTAGCTGCTTGTTATAAACTGGTAAAAATACACAGTCCTATTTATTAACATGTATTATTATTTATTACTGTTGAATTTTAGAATACCCCTGAAAGTTACAATCATGCAACGAAACTGTGGCGTGAATTTAATGAAGTAGGTCATCAGCCAATGCGTAGGGCAATTACTTTTTTGGCAGGCCTGGCTTTAAATCAAGGGCATCCAGAACAGGCCATCGAAATTATAAGTCTGTGTACTAATCAAAACTACACAACTGTTCGAAATATTAAAGTATGTAATCACTAGTCAAAGCCAAATGGACTTTAATTTTTTATTTTTCTCTTTAAGGCTTCAGCGTTATGCGACCTGGGACGTTTGGAAGACTGCATTCCTATTTTGAAGAGTGTTTTAAACGTAGACACGCCTTCACAAAACACTGTTCATACATTAAATAAAGATGTTATAGAAAAAATTAAAGGAGCAATTGAGAAAAGCAGTAGTGAAGAACTTAAATCAGAAATGAACAGGATAGAGAAATTTTTACAAGAAGAGGGACATATTTCACAAATGGTACGTTATTAAATCACCATTGAGTATTATTTAAATCATTTTTAAATAAAATAATTACATAGTAAGTAACTGTTATGTTATAGACTTTGGATGAGCAGCTGTCTTCAGAAATAACAGCACCTAAACCACAAAGGAATAGAGATCAATTCAGCAGTCAGTTTGATGGATTTAAGAAGCCAAGGGTACGAAGATCAGTCGGTGGATTGGCTAGACCAGGATTATCTGATATTGCTTAAGATATAATGTATTTATTTAGTTATTTTTAATAAATAGTTGTTAAAAAGTTTCCGATTTTTATTTTGTCTATAATCGATTTATTTACTATTTCATTTTTAAAAAAATTACGGTTTTCATCTGATTATCTTAAATTATGATTTAAAGTACCCTGCTCTACTTCGACGTATTTTTCGAAAAAGGAAAATAATCGGATTACTTAATCAAAAATTAATTAAACATTAATGATAACTATTTTTTAATGTTTCGTAAAAACTATTGTTTTCTCTAAAATACTTATTAAAAATTATGAAATAATAATAAATACATGATAACCTGCTCAAATAATTAACTTTATTCGAGTTTTATAAGACTTACCAGACATAATATAACTATTCCAATTCAGACAATCAAAATGATAAATGATTACTAGAATTCAATTTGCTGAGATGCTTCTTAAAACAACGTTTGACTGCGTCTTTAATTTAAATTTTAGAGAAAATCGAACGAGAAATTTGTAAGCACTTAATTAATTAACTTTTAAAATACGGTAGGAAGATATTCTGTTTTGTTATGGCTTATTAAAAAAAAAATTTAGGTAACTTGCACACAGTAGTTTAAATGTTATAGGCAACCGTAATCTTTAATAATTTTCACTTATTTTAAATATAATAAGATATATTTTTTTGCCAGTGGCCAATCCGGTGAGGAAAAAGTCTCCTTTTTTGGACATTTAAAATACTGCGAGTGGCACTCTCCCACCGAGGGTTCCGTACAAATTTTTAGATACATATTATAAATAATTCAGGAAACGAGTCTCGAAGCTTTTTCCAAGCTTTTCTCGAAATTTAGTTTCGAAAACCTAGACATCATGAAAATAATTAAAAATCTGTTTAAGCTTGTGCCAATGAAGCCCTTTCATATGATACCCCACATGATACGGTCAACTCATTTCAAAATTTTGACCCCCTGGCATTGAATTAAAAATGTAAATATTTCTCTTCTGTACATATTAGTAAAAGTTTAAAAAAATCTACAAATAGATTTGATCACCCATACAATTATGACCAAAGCAAATAGTAATTTCCATTTCCTATTTAATTAATAAAGTATCGAAAACTGACTATCTATTAATTATGTGCTTTACATAAAATCGTTTTCATAAAAGAGTATCAAAATGAAACTTTTTTACATAAACTTCATAAAATAATCATTTCTGATTTTGATTTTCTTGATTATATGTTTCAAAAATAAAAATTCATCGAATTTTTTAATTACGAAAGTAAAGCAAAAGTTTATAAAAAATTTTTGTTTGTCATTTGCTGGTGTCCCTCCTCCGTAATCAGGTATCTACCCTACCCATTTTCGAAAACAAAAAAAAAATCGATAATCCATGTCGGAATTGATCATTGTCGTATTCTAATGAGCATTAGGGATGATAATAGAGATATGTTGAATGCAGCTTATACGTAGCTGTGAGCGTTCGTGTTTTCAGGTGAAATAAAACTCCGACTCCGTTCGAGCGTGAATTTCTGGTAGACATAAGAGAGGCGGTGGTGATGGTGGCATGTCGAAGCCGAAACATCGAATCGAATGAGCACCATCGCCACCGTTCACCACCCTGTTGCCGCCATCCGATCTATTGATTAGAAATCGAGAACGTCGGAGGTGGAGGTCAAAGGTGATGCTGAACTAGCACTAACGTATAAGTAAGTAATCACGATCGCCTCAAATCAACGTCATTGTTGACGAAGTTAATTAGTACAGGGAACAAAACATAGATCGGTATGTCTGGGTATGAACCAACCCCCTTTTTTTTTGGACACAAACTTTATAGTTTTTATTTCTGTTTTTACCTACCAAAAATTGTTTTGGAAAACTAATAGAAGACGTTTTAAAAAAATTTTATTAGAGAGCCCTTAAATTTTTGGTAAATTAAGCATTATTTCAAACTAAACTGACAAGTGGCCTCTATATGCAAGTTGTTATCGGTCAATCGGTGTTTGATTGTGGTGGGAAATTTTGTTTAAACGTAGAAATATCGGGACATTAATTAACCTATTCGAGCGGAAGTGATAAGGCCGCGTTCATACCGGCACATTGCCTGGAAATTACCGATTTCCGGATTAACATATCAGGCTTACCAAAATGTCAATAACCATCCACAGAACAGACACTACCAACCACGTATGATAAAATGAGTACTAATTCAATACGTACAGCCATAAAATAATATTTAATTTTACATCACTAGCGCATCCATGGAAATATCTTTAAATTGGTAGTAGATGGCACAATTGGCCTAAGTTTTTAAAACTTTTTTTTTTTAAGAAAGCCTTAATTTTAAACATTTTTCTAATATTTTGTGACTAAAGAAGAGGGTAATAATAATTAATTTTAGTGAACTATTAAAGATAGTAAGGTCCTTTAAAAAATATATATGTATGCGGTTAATTTCTTTTATAGGTACGTTTTAATGGAATATCTATTACACAGTAAAGGGTAGCTGCTCTCTGATTCCTCTCATTAAACAATGATATATTGGGGTCAATCAAATGTACTATCTGTCCACGTTATAAACAGGCTCAGCTGATAACGAATTTCACGCAGCATGCACATTGCGGTACACACACCCTCCTCGCCCTTTGTCATGATCCTTCTGCAGCTATTTAATTAATGCAACTTTCAGTATCTAAATGCTTCTTAACAAAAAATTAAATCGATGAGAAAGGAAACTGAAAAGCACCAGTACCAAGTTTAAATTTACACCAAAAAATTCTTTTTCAAATTAAGATGGGACAAATTTGTAATAATTCTAATAAAAAAGGAATAATCCTCCCTTTAGGGGTGGATTTTTTTTAAATTTAAATGAGTTAAAAATTGAGTTATTTTTCAAAAAGATTTGCGTGACCATGCATACAAAATCCACCTTTTTTTGGCTATTTTCCTAGAGTGAAAGGTTACCACCTCTGTCCCTTATTAACCTCCCCCCATGTGTACATGTTAACCTGATTCTGCAATGTTTTATTCATCTCAAGTGGAGTAAAACGTAAATTGACGACTGAGGTGGATGTAGATCCGAACGGATGTATTATATAGGTAAGTTCCGTTTTAAGCTCGACAAGTTTTACATTAACGAAAGCTGAAGTTTGCAGGAACAAGATTATCTTTACGAAGCTATCTTACTTATTATTACTTGATGGAAGAAAGAGCAATAGCTGCAGATCGACTAGTTGGCGCAGGGAGGAACAAAATCGAATCATATCTTCCTTCGGCAATGCTGAGAATTTAATGTTCCTATTTGAAAAGATTTATGACTGGCGAGAATTTATGAAGCGGATGTGCTGTACGTGAATAGAAGACCGAGTATATGAATTTCAAAAATTAATGAAACACAAACATTACCAGGAGAAACTTGGTCAACTATGTAATGCTTTCATTACTGTATACCTACATCCTTAAATATTCTTAACTGCAGTAGAATTTAAATTCTTTTATTTCTTAAATTTAAAATGGGGATGTTTTCGCAAGGAATTCAAAATTCATGTTCATTTTTCGTGTCACAAAGATAAATACAGAAAGAATCTGACATGTGTGAGGAATATGTTAAGTATCTACTCTGTTTTTTTTTTTTTTAAATCTGATTCAAATTTGTAAGAAGGTATGCACGAGGGAAATTGTTGAATTCGATTCGATTCGTCGATATTATTGAATGCGTGGATTAAGATCGAATGATAGAAGATATTCTGATGTTTGACTGTTAGGATTCTTAATATATTCGAGAGTAATTCTCGGAAGGAATTTTGGGAACTGATGCAATATTGAGAAATTTACCACGATGTCTAAAGACCACGGATCAAATTTTGGTTCATTGTCAGTAATTTAGGATATAAGATGGGAGAATGGCCAATTTTCAGCTATTTCTTAAATAACTTTTAAACAATTTTCTTTAGATTTACAAAAACAAATATATTCGAGACCCTCACAAAAAGCCCTTTCTTTTAATATGTTACACAGTACAGTTTGCAAATTTCTTTTTATTTTTCTAATTTTTCCTCAAAAAGTAACCCCCATATTCGTATTTCTGTTTGTCAAAAGCGTATCTAATTGGGTATGTACCTAATTATATATTTGCGACGAAATTAATTCTGAGTAAAATTTTAAAAGACGTCTTTTTCCGAAGAAAAAAAAATACATGAAAAGCAGAGAGGTATTTGGTTCAGTTTTATGTACAACAAATAGTGTTAACAGATATTTATGTTTAGGGAGTATTGATTATATTGGTTGCTGTTGTTGGTCACCACACGCTAAATAGCCTATTTGTAGTTCTATTTGTTACCCGTAAGCTTAACACGATGAATTTTGTTTACCTTTGAGGATTATAATCAATTTGCTGATATTGACTGTTTTCATTCGCACCTCAACATATAGAGGTTGATGAGAACATCAGAAATTATTGATTTCCTCAGCATTTTTACTAAACGTATGGAAATTGAAATTCTTCTAAACATTTCTTCTAAATTGTACTATTCTGAGCCAATCTTTGGATTCTTCAACCAAAATAATTTACCATATGTCTCCCTCTACCTCTCTTTACTCCTGGTTTTACATCTAATGCCTCATGTGTTCTACCAACTAACCCCACCTTTTCTTTGTTAAATTCCATAACTCTTCATGCTCTCCTACTTCTTTTATCCACGGTATTCTTTTGTTCTGCGTCCACCGTCCACGTTCGAAAGCATTTTTCGATATTTCAGTTTACCCCTTGTACCATTTAGTCAGATTATGTTTAATGTTACAACCCTTTAGCAATTTAGATTTCACTTGACGTTTCATATGTGATTCATTCGTTTTGTTGTCACGTTTTCTTTTAAATTAAGCATTTATTTTTGGTTGAGTGGATGTCGAACAAAAAGTGCTGCGGCAAAATGATGTAACACACGTATATCTCAAAAGAGACCGAAAGGGCACTAAAAGAGAGAGTCCGGATTACGAGTTGTGGAAGCGTTTTATAATTCTGGGCATTAATTAACCCGTTCTGGCGGAAGTGATAAGGGTACTAATTGACTGTCGTACTAGCCAATGCTTCCATTTTGAACGTGGATCGGCTCTACGGTTATCAGGACAAAAATCCTTAAAAGAACACACGAATGTTTTGCTCTTGTGGGTACGTTTATAATTGGGGTGCAAATGGAAAAAGAACATATGTATTTGGATGATAAAAAGGGAACATTAATTTCAAAAAGATGTTTGCTTTCTTTTATAAAAGTTCGTAGGTACTTTACTATATAAAGGGTGGGATATTTTTTTGATGGCGATAAAAAGCTACCTAGCACTTTAAATAATTCATAACAAAAAATACGACTGACGAAACTAGTTGGGCTAGAATTAATTGCTTATAAATTTTTTACTGGAAAAAAGTCACAAGATAAAACTTTGAAAAGCATAGGAAAATTAAATTAAAAAGAAAATGAAACATGAGACCACAGTTTCAGAACTATCCAATTTGTTTAGAATTACTTATTAAAATTTTAATGTTGCCCTCCTACAAATAATTACAGTTATACCTACAACTATCAAAGAGCCCTTCAATTGTGAGTTTGTGGTTGGATAACGTATTCATTATGCGATTCACGTTACGATTTCGTGTATCTATTGTATTCCTGACATTTTCGAAGTACCGACCCTTCTATATGGGCATACGTATACGTATTTACGAACTAAGTAGTGGCATTGCAAGTTTAATTAATATCTAAACGGTAAACTGGTTAATTAAATTAGACTTGGACTGAAGTTGGTCGTATTGCAAATTCATTGGCGGCTTTACTTCCAAGTAAATATAGGGGGTTGTCCCCGCAATTCCCTCCTAATTATTAATACATTCAATCCACGTATCCATGTATATGGGAATAATAAACAATTACTCCAGGCTTCATAAACAGATTACCTCGGAACAGAAGATATATTGTTATAGGGAAACTACACTTTATCAAATGTAATCCGTAATCCGAAGACATGCACCTACACATGTGTAGGTATGTAGGTATATGACTAATTGTCACCTATACATCTAATGTGTGGTATGGTAAATGGTGACGATTTGATAGTGATTAATCGACAATATTAAATCGGTTATTCATCAATTAAAGCTAACGTATTTAGACCGACTCCTATTCGAATGTTAAATTACGATTTTGCAATAAACAATTTAGGATGACACGAGCTAAGAAGTTATTTGATGTTGAAGGGTGGTGTGTTCCTTCTATTCCTGAAACACTTGTACTTTATTTGATATAAAAGTTATCAAGATATTTCTATTGAATTTAACATTAAAAAAAATAAGGAATTTAAAACACGTTGAAATTTGTTACAAAGACTTGTTACGGAATCGAAAATGCAGGTACTAAAATTTTAAACCACTTGTGACTATATGTAAGTTCAAAAAAAAAAAAATTTGCAAAGCAAACAATTTAATTTTGAAATGTAATATCTATGACACAAATTAAATAGAATGAACAGAGTAAACCTTAATTAAAAACATGTGTGATATTTTCCAATTTTCCAATTTTCGTTTACACGTATAGAACATGGCTGCATAGTTGCGTTGTTGGTAAAATTCTGTGTCGAGTTTGTCGAAAGTTCGGAATGGATTTGAAAGTTATTTTTGCCAAGTCGGTTTTGTGGTAGGAACATGTATTTGATTGTATTTAGTAGACATGCATTCATTCGGTTTGCAATTTGAAATAGAAAATTGATGCTGAGTGTGACGTTAACCATGAAAATTCGATTTCCATTTTCAAAAAAAATTACAGCTGAGACGATTTTCTAACTTCTGTCACCTTCATAATCGATAGGAAAGTATTGAACTTTTGATAAAAAAAATTTAGGTATAAGTGGTGAAAGGATTGAAATAATATTTCAGAGATGTAAAGAAAATTTCCATTATTTTCTAACTGCTGCCCAGTAAAAGGATGAAAGTTTTCACCCTAAAAGACTCATAAAAAAATTATTGGCATAAGTGCTGCTAATGGTAAAAGATCATTTCATGAAAAATTCGTAAAACTTTCCATCAACTGTTCCGCAATTTTACTATTCTTTCGTCATTACTAGCAGCCCTTATGCCAATTTTTTAATGAAACCTTTAGGGTGAAAACTTTCATCCTTTTACTGGGCATCGGTTAGTAAATCACGGAAATGTTTCAATTTTCTTTACATCTTTAAAATTTTTATTCAACCCTTTCGGTACACTTTCAGCAGTTCACATTTTCTTTTAATGGAAATCGAATTTTCACGGGGAACTTCATACGAGAATGAGCAAAAATTTCCTATTATTCTGTTCAACTTCAGGGTAAATATTTAAGTTACTCCTCGAGGCATAAGTTAGGAAATCGTGGACCCAAATCTGTTTTTATCTTCCGTTCTATTAAGGTTTTAGTCTTGACATTTTTGGTATTGTTAAATAGATACATAAAAAAAAAAATAGTACTTATTGTGATTCTGATTTAATGATGTATCTATTGGTCATTGGGCATGAATAACACAACGTTTGTCTTACTGGTAGTGATTCACTTCAGTGTAAAGATTTCCTGGTTAGTAGTTAAGCGATATAGAGGTCACCGAGCGTTGGCTATGTTCACTGTTTGGGCAGGTCAGTAGCGAGATAACGAAAGCGATTATCCAGTCATAAATTGGGTTGATGAAACGGCATTCGGAGGCGCCTTATCGTCTTTCACTTCCCGGTACGTCCCTCTTAAAGATCGCTACCCGCCACACGCGATTGCGGAAACCACAATTTCAACCACCAAACCGTATTATCATCGTATTTCGAGTAGATTTATAGACATTGATCTTTATCGAGATTGCAACTTTCTACGTTACTGGGTAACTGGGTACATACACTAGGCTAAAGTCACGTAGCAACACAATCACTGACTAATGGATCTAATAGCTACTTAACGTTATGTCAAAGAAACTGGAACAGCTATTGGAACGAACAGATCCACCAGCGCGCCCTGCTGCTCACAGATAGAACTTGTGAGAATCAGCTACGGTAGAATTTCGGATAATTATATGCCCAATAGCTTACCTTCTTTCGATTTTCTTGAAAAAAAAGTTTATTGTAGAGTTCGTGATGTTATTGAGGTTCTAAATTTTCAAAAATGTCTTGTATTTGTCTTCAATTTGTATGTGTACCAACGCGATAACGACATCATTAGTACTTGTATTGTTGTGTTACCACATGCACCCAATATTAAAATAATTTAACAACACTATTTTGCATAATTACCGAATTTCGTTACGGTGTTTACAATTAAGTATTTAAAAAAATATTCTGAGAAAATTCCCTTCATGATTATGGTGAGATGGTTAAGAGATTCTGGAAGAACTTTTTGAGAAAGCGAAAGAAATTTCGATGACGTATTAATGAATGTAGGAGGGAATAATTAAAACAGTAATAAACCTACCTATTTATGGAGCAAATGACGTGCTTTCTAAAAGTGTACCAAAAAAATTAGATGTTGAGAATAGAAGCTTTTATGGGCACTGAACACTGAAAAGAGATCCACGAAAATTCATAATTAAGTACGAGAATTAAATTATTCAGCCCTTTAAAGCTGACTACTGACGAGAAAATTCGACAGCTTTTGCGAGACAGGCATTTTAAAAAAAGATTAAGAATGGAAAATTTAGTTCTATGTTCTATTATGGTAGTATTTGTTTAAACTACGACACTAAAGGAAATTTTCCTTAACTTCACTTTTTTAGTAATTAATCGTTAACCTGCGTTTTCCTATACGTGGTATGCACTTAACTTGCAGAAAAAAGTTAAATATTTCACTGCCACTAAACATTCCTTTTATCCAAGCAGTAGAACATAAAAAATTCACGATAGCTAATGGATCAGAAAAACGTTTCTAGGTATTACGTAGGTACTTTATCTCGTATGATACATTTTCCAAATTAAAGTAGACATAGACAGGAGAAATAGTTTCAAAAAATTTTAAACGTATTTCCCCTTTTTATCTTCCATCTTTAAAAGGTAACGAATCTTTAACCTTTAAATATCGTGCTACTTAATTAAACCGTTCTCATTACTAAGGTTAATTAAAGACTAGAGAGAATATGAATTAGGAATTTGTTAAATTAATCCGCTGATCCTTTTAAATTAAATTTAAAACGTCGATGTCAAATCGGAGTGCTCTACAAATTTACCCAATTACTTTTTTTGAGATAAATTTAATGGTGTTTTAAAAAGTAGTTCAAAGTTTCCAGTTTTGGCAACATGTCCATATTTTGGTTGTTTGTTCTTCAGGTACCTCTCTGTGTAGAATATGGTGGTATCGGAAAAATAAGTAAAACCATGAACTTTTGAATTATGTCATAAACTGTGTTTTTTCTTTTGAATAGGAATTATATTTTATATGTGCTTTAATTAAGAAGACATTTTTACAATAATGAGAATTAATTTTATGCCGATTAAATGTAACCTCACTTAATGAGGAAAAAGCTATTGCTGTCATGCCCCCGCCGGGATTCGAACCCGGATCGCCGTAGCTTAGTGGTTAGAGCAATGGCGCGTAAAGCCAGATACCCGGGTTCGAATCCCGGCTGGGGCATGATGAAAGAAATAGCTTTGTCCTAATTAATTTGAGGTAATTTGTACATGGTTCTTGAATTTAATTCATATTAATGAATTAAATTACTTCTACACATCTCAATAGAGATATATATATATATTTAAATATATATTATAAAATTATACTTATTTTGTGGTTTCAATAATAACTAGGGTGTATAACAATTATGCAAAGAATATTTATGATAGACGTCTGCTAAATAAACATAAAGTCACGAAAACAAAAGTTATATATTTTTAAATAAATAGTTACGATTTCTATTCAAAAAAACACAAGTTTATTCTATAATTCGAAGGAGCATAATTTTCTTAATTTTTCTTACATAAAATTTCCTGAAGAACGTGAAAGTTAACAAATAGCCACAATTTGGATATGTTTCAAAAACTTTTATTTATACCTCCGAAAAAGTAAGCAATAAATTTGTGTCAAATTATTATATTCTTTTAGTCGTCAGAAAACATAAATACGATAGACATGCTACCTACCTTTTATTAAATGTAACAAAAAACCTTTCTTTTCCCAAATTCTGGTTCTGGGAGTAATAAGATTTGTTTAACACGTTTAGGTTCGTTTTAGTTTTTTTTCTTTGAAAGGTCCCAACCCTAGGGCATTGTCTTAGAAGTATAGACAATTGAATCTTTGGATGAGAACAGTAAATATATATATCTATTCTTATATATATATATATATATATATATTCTGCTAACATTTGCGCGTCATTAAACATGCATTGCACATACATAAGAGGCTCACCCGGATTAGAGCGTCAGTATAATTGACGCCCTAATGTTAACTCGTGATTTCTACGATCAGTGTCCTTCGAATGCGTTATATTTGGTACTGTATGCTCTATCTATTGGCGGTGCACGGTTTCTTTAGGTCAAACTTTCTAGATATGGCGCTGCTTTCAGATGACGCCTATAGGAAAACAGGTACCAATGAGTCCCTTATGTGCGTAAATGTATGAAAAGTGTATTTTGCAGTTCAGCACTTTACCGCTAGGAGCGCGACTTGATATACGTCTTTGGGCGCATATTAATCTAACACGGTAACCACTAGCTAACATAAGGAACTCATAGATATGGCAACATTGCATGATCTATTCATAGACGGAAATATATTGTTGATACGTACTTATCAACGTTGTGCAAACAAACCGATGCAGGGAAATGGTATAATCATTATGTTAGCACTTGTTTTGCTTATTTGGTGAAGGAATTATTTAACAATGGATGTAAAAGTGCTTTATTAAACATCTTGGTAATTATGTACTTTTTGACCCCATCCCCCTAGGGGGTTAGGTTAGGTTAGGTTATATTAGGTTATTCATATTTATCAATATTTAGTGCATCAAATGCATTTTAGAGGTGGGGAGATAATTTTTTATTAAAAAAAAAGAAAAAACCGTCGTAATAATTCCCTGTCTTGAAATAGGTTATGGTAGAGGGTGGGTGCGTTTACATGTACATACTCCACACCCCAAAATTTTAATTTAATACTAGCCAACCCGGCAAACGTTGTTTTGCCATACAAATTATTTCTAGGGAATTTCTAGTATAGAAAAAAAAATATCTAACTTATTGTAAGTCAGGTAAGAATGTGGTATATGACTGAAAGAGGCATGGAGTGCCAAAAAATTAAAAAGAAAATGTTAGGAGTGGATAGCCCTTATCACTTAGGGATATGAAAAATAGATAGTAGCCGATTCTCAGACCTACTGAATATGCATATAAAATTTCATAAAAGTCGGTCAAGCCGTTTAAAACAATGTTAGGGATGGATAACCCTTATCACTTAGGGGTATGAAAAATAGATAGTAGCCGATTCTCAGACCTACTGAATATGCATATAAAATTTCATAAAAATCGGTAAAGCCGTTTAAAGAAGAATGTTAGGGGTGGAAAACCCTTATCACTTAGGGGTATGAAAAATAGATAGTAGCCGATTGTCAGACCTACTGAATATGCATAAAAAATTTCATAAAAATCGGTCAAGCCGTTTAAAAAAGAATGTTAGGGGTGGATAACCCTTATCACTTAGGGGTATGAAAAATAGATAGTAGCCGATTCTCAGACCTACTGAATATGCATATAAAATTTCATAAAAGTCGGTAAAGCCGTTTAAAAAAGAATGTTAGGGGTGGATAACCCTTATCACTAAGGGGTATGAAAAATAGATAGTAGCCGATTCTCAGACCTACTGAATATACATATAGAATTTGATAAAAGTCGGTTAAGCCGTTTCGGAGGAGTATGATAACTAAAACTGTGACGAGAATTTTATATATTAGATTTAATTTGGCATTTGGTTCGGTTAGGGTACGGGGTGTGGGGTATGTATATGTAAACACACCCGCCCTCTACCATAACCTATTGCAAGACACAGGGAATTATTACGACGGTTTTTTTTTATAAAAAATATCTCCCCCACCTCCAAAATGCAATTGCTTTTTTTTTTAATATAATTTTTAAATATTTATGAATTTTTGATATTTGATAAATATATTTTTATAAAACTTCAACCTCTCATGAATTTTTTTCTAGGGGTGACCGACGGCTAATTCCAACCCCCTAGGGGATGGGGTCAAAAAGTACATAATTACCAACATCTTAAATCTAAATCTAAAAACTGTAACATGGTGGACAAAATCTACAAAATGTAAAAACGAACGCTAAAACAAAAAACAAAAACAAAAAAAACAGTAAAACATGCCAGAAAATGTGTGTGTGTATGTATGTACGTGTGCGTGCTTGTGTGTTTTCTTTCCCAGTATTCGCAGTGTCCCTGGTAATATTTCAAAATCGATAAAATACAAAGAAATTAAAGAAGTTTATCTTGTTAAGCGTTTTTACCGAACTAATGTATGCACATCATTGGGGGAATTCATTTCAATAAGTGTAAAATTATTGGCAACAGCGCATGAGCTGCTAATGTACAAATAAACGTATTCTTCGAGTTTGTAATGTTAGCAAACATATATAGACGCTCTTCAATGTTAGTGAAATGAAATGAGGTCTCAGTGTTATAAAAATGAAAAAGCAATGTATATTGAATAAAATAGAGATCGCCATCTCACAATGAGGAACCGACTTAGAACTACTTTAAAGGTAATATACATGAAAAATTGAGTAGATGGCTCTGTCCGTTCTTGGTGACGCCCTAAGGTTGCATTTCTGTTTGTTGCCCTAATGTTTAGAGATGTAAATATATATATATACTTAACAGTATATTAATATTTTCCTGTTTGTTTTCTCGTCAAAAATTCAATTCCCTATTATCTTTCTATAGTGTTTCCAATGGTAGATATTAGTAGGGAAAATAGAAGTGCAATTTCATAATGTATCTAATTCCAACGTAAATTGAACTCAATTCATACTCTGTAGTCGAGGATTATCTAATTATATTTGTGAATTATTACAAACCTACGTTTATTACATACAATAAATTCACATTTTGTTAAGTGTTAGAAACAGGGGTAGTTAGTAAGGGCGAAAAAAGGGTTACCTCCGCTCTATAGATTTACCAGGAGTATTTTCACAACCGTTCCCTAAAGGTAATAGACGCAGTTTGCAGTTTCAGTACAGCTTTAATTTAGCAAAATGTAATAATAAAAATTCTCCTAATTAGAAGTGCACGTTTTTATTGCACTGGGAATTAAAAACTAGCGGATTGTGGCACTTTTGTTACAAAGTTCGACCTTCCTTCGCAATGTCTTTATGTAGGATACATTGTAAAAGATTATAAAAGAATTTTTTGTATTTTTATGAACTGTTAACGCCATAATAAAATAAGTATTAATTGAATTGTTAAGTAATGCAAATGCCGAATTTGAATGATAACAAATTTAAATAAATTTCAAAACTTTGGAACGAAACTATTATTCCTAAATTTTACATTTGTAACTGTAACGTCAAGTTAATTTTTGCAACGGATTTTACATTAAAAATTAACGCAGAGAAAGTTTCTGTGGGAGATTATTGGTAAGCGTTTTTGTTTGGCATGAAAATTCCATTTACGTAATGTCGAAAGTATGGCGGTGGATGGGCGAGAAAAGAAAAGAGTAAGGGGTTTGTTGCGGAAGTTTTTGCGTAAATATTTATGAAGACGCTCCACGAACTGATGATTAAGATGCCGCAGCTGTAATTAAGACGAATAGAATCTGACGAATAAACGGAATCCTAATGAGATATTTAAACAGACGTTCGATTAATGATAATAATGCAACTTATAATTGGCCCATTGTTTAGGTACTGAATTAAAAAATAAAATAAAAACTAAATACATTCAAAACTTTAATAATCCTGTAAATATATCTTTGTTTCTCATATAGACGCGGGTTTAGAATGATTTATAATGTTCTAGATTTTTCGAAGAATGTTATAAAATGATTTGGAGTGTTTTAAAATGTTCGAAAATAATCCAGTAGGTATGTCATATATTTTTTGGGAATAATCCAGAGCGTTCTAGATTTTTTGAAAATTCTGCAAAATGTTTAAGATTTTTAGAAAAAGATGGAGAATGTTCCAGATTTTTCGAAAATGATCTGGAATGTTACAGAATGACTCAAATGTTCTACATTTTTCGAGATTAATTTAAAAAATAATTCAGTATGTTTCACAGTTTTCGAGGATGACTCAGAATGTTCTACATGTTTTTGAAAATCTCGCAAAATGTTTCAGAATTTTAGAAAATGATGCCGAAGGTTACAGATTTTCCGAGAATGATCTGAAACATTGAAAAACGATCAAATGTTCCACATTATTTAAGATTAATTTATTATGTTAGAAAATGTCTGGAGTGTTTCAGATTTTTCAAAAATAATCCAGTTTGTCCCATACTTTTCGAGAATGATCCAGACTGTTCTAGAGTTTTTGAAAAATTTGCAAAATGTTTCAGATTTTTATAAAATGATGCAGAATGTTCAAGATTTTCCGAAAATGATCTCGAATATTGCAGAATGATTTAATTGTTCTATATTCTTCGAGATAAATTTAGAATATTAGAAAATGGTCTGGAGTGTTCCAGATTTTTCAAAAATAATCAAGTTTGTCCCATACTTTTCGAGAATGATCCAGACTGTTCTGGATTTTTCGAAAATTCTGTAAAATTATTACGATTTTTAGAAAATGATGAAGAATGTTCCATATTTTCCAAAAATTATTTATAATAGTCAAGAATGATATTTTCATAAATCTGACGCTCTGAAATTTGCATGATATGCGCCTAGTGAGGTTTTCACTTCAACAAAATGAAAATAAAAGCGCGTGTTCATCATGTCATTTTCGTTTAATTAAATGTAACGGTTCATTTTGTTTTATTTCATTATCGTACAATCAAATTCAAAAAGTACAGTAAGTAATCTATTCAATAACTCAAAAATTTATAGTTACTTCTATTCACATATTGTTCCAGTGACATGTTATAAGTACCAACTTATACAAATAGGTATTTATAATATACATTTATTTTATTAAATTGTATCACTTAACAACAAATTTTCCCAATTCAATTGTCTTTCACATATTTTTAAACATCAGTTTTATTCACGTAAAATTTAATTGTCCCACTGTAGTTTCGTTATACTTGATTTTTTTTTTTATTGTTTTGGACATAATTTTCTTTCGTCCAAAAATGGAGAGATAAAATAAATTTTAGTTAAAATGTAAGAAAATAATAAAAATTTTGAGGCCCGCAAAAGTGGTATAAAAATAAGGACTAGTTAAGTACCTATAGTTCATAATTCTTTTACGACGCTGACATGTCAGTGTTTGTTTTTCACCATCTCGGCTGTTTTTGACGTTAATAAAGCACAATCAAAAAAATAACAAAGGGTCTATCCAGGGGCGTATACTTTCGCTAATATTTTTATCTAAACGACTTTAGCGGATAAAGTCATGGTTCATCATTTTCACTGAAGAAATTCAAAGCTTGCATTTCTCTGTCGACAAAGGATAAAACTGACGTGATTTGTAGAAGCAGACCGAAAATGTTATTAGATATTATTAGTACTATGTCTCTTTGGCCATTGAAATGTCTTTTATTAACCAACATTTTGGATTTTGGATAATTCAATGTTTAGCGAATTATGAGATTACTTTTTTTCTTTTTAGATTCACACAAAGAATGTTCGAATTTTTTACGATTTTCACCATCATATTTCGTACTTTTATTCTATCACACAACGCATCACTAATAATTTTCGATAAGTTTTATTTTATCACTCAATTCACCACTAACTTATGTTTATCGTATCGTTATGTTGCTTAAAGGTTTTGACGATTTTCAGTTTAGGCCATTTTGCAACCTTGTACAAAATCCAGAGATACAAGGCAAAAATAGGCGTTCAAAAAATAACGTTTGGACAGCAATATTAAAGAAAAATAAATAAAAACGAATACGTTAATCAATTAGTGTAAGAAATATTAAAAAAAAAAAAATAATATCCAATAAAAACATAAAATAAATTCTAACCCATAATAACGTAAAATAAAAAATAAAACTTCACCTTTGTAATCTGCGTAGTTTCAATTTTTTGTCCTTGTTTCAAAGAGATTTTGTAAAGGTTAACGTAGGCTCCAGTTAATCACAGAAACATTGTCCTATTCGAGGGTGAGCGCGTTTGTTTACTTTACGATCCCAACACTGCTAATAGCAGACTAACGAAACATGCAGCCAAAGGATATTCAGGACGGAGCTGACCACCGTGTTGCATGGCAGCAGGATGTTCACCTGCAACAAAACATAAATAAAATTAAAAAGGTGTTTATCACAGGATTTATAAATTTCATTCGTTACCCTTTTTTGTTGGATTAAAAAAAAAAAAAAGATTCGTAATGTGCGCCAATTTGTTCTAAATTTAAGTTGAAATTTGGTACACAAACTTTAAAGCTCAGTGAGCCAAACAGGGACTTGTAACGTCATAAAAAAAAATTATAACACTGGAGGTCACTTTTGGAGGACAACTAATAAAATTGAAAAAAGTCTCCAAACTGTACAGTCTAACAGATCAAATGAAATGGCTTGTTATAAGGTTGTAAAATATGTTTTATTTATACCTAAGTTTCTTCGTTGATTTTACTTTAGATTGTAATTATCTATTTTCTAACCCTGAAAAGAAACATAAGCGTATGATTATATACAGGGTGGTTCAAATTCAGTAGTCTATTAGACGTTTATGGAAAACTAACGGGAAGAAAGTTTTGAAAAAAATCGTGTTGTAATTAGGACACATAGTCTATATTTTTAAAATATTTAAATTAAATTTTTAAGATAAACAGTTTTTGAGATATTCCATAATTATCTTTGGATGTCAGTAATAAATGAATTGATCAGAACTTTTTACAACTATTTCTGTTTTAATTATCTTCATCCATTTGTGTTTTTGTTATACTTACATATTTCCATGTTGCATTGATTGTTTAAAAAAAGTTGTAATAATTATTCCTATAAATTATAATATGTTGCTATGTTCCTTTGAAAGTTTTTTAAATGTTTGAATTGAAGAAAAAATCTACTGAAGAAATCTCAAATCACCAGGCGAAACGTTTGGATTTTTTCTAAAATAAGTCATTCAAATACCTGAGAAGTTCTGATTACTTCATCTATTTTTTGAGATAATTTAATTTGTAGAAAAAAATCCAACCTCTTCTTCTCCTCTTTCGATCTATTAAGATTTTTCCTATTATTTATTGTATTTGTAAAATTTAGAGTAATTTTGAATTTTTACATTGAATAACTTACTTTATGAAAGTGTTATAAAAGTTTGGCAGGTACAACTGACAACTAACGCAAAATCAAACTAAAAATCGTTCTTAAGATTAATTTATTTGCAAAAATCATCAAAAACCAATGACAAATATTCTTGTAATATAAATTAATCGAAAAAATGGTTTTCAATATGATTTTGCTTTGATTGTCTTTAGTTGTCAATTGTCCAAGGCACATTTTTATTATGACAAAATTAAAGAAATTATCCTATAATAAATAATAAAATAAATAAAATAAAATAAAATATCCTAATGGATAGAAAAAGGAGAAAAAGAGGAATCGAATGAAAAAATAATATATGGAAGGTATTATTTAAGAAAAAAGGTCTTTTTTCCTCCTGTTAGGTTTCCATAAACGTCTAACAGGCCACTGAATTTGAACCATCACCTGTATAAATAAAAGCCCCTTCAGCCCAGAATTGCTTTGGTTTAATTCTATTTACAATACATATATTTCTTTTAGTTGGTCTTAAACATAGTTGATAACATATTCATCGTACGGAACCCTCTTCAGACGAAAATTCTTTTATTCAGTACATACAGGAACTTCAACTTTGTTCTTTTAAAAGGTTGAACGTATTAAAACACTTGCAATTCATTTCGCAGTTTTTTTTTTTACTTAAAACAATACCAAAGGTTGAGAAATTCAAAACACGTACTTAGATAAGTCTCAAGTATGATAAATTCTGCCCACGATGCGATGCGAAACAGTTGGAAGTTCAGGAAGGAAAAATTTTAGTGCGACATCGCGGAAACTTATTTGCATTTTGTTTAAGAAATCCTTTCTACGAAATTAAGTGCAAGGATACCGTCTGGCATTCAAAAAGATGAACATATTTCCCACATTATAAACAGATTTTCGTTGTAGAATTTTCGAAAATTCAATGTATGTAAATACAAAGGTAATAATAATTAGTGTGTTCATATAAATTAGCTTCAAACATTGTTCTAACAATGCATTAAATTGTGGTACAGTTGGTAATTTAGTTGGTTAATTATTTAAACTGAACTAGAAACAATATTTGACTATTGACTTAATAATTCGTTCAAACAAGCACTAAATCAGTATGAAATAATGAGATTGCAATTGCGAATCACATTTAGATTGTTACAACTCAACAGGCATTTTAAAATGAAACGTTCGAGTTTAATTCTTGATGTAGTTAGATAATTGTGTCTTGAAGAGAGAATAACAATTGACAGATAACGAGGAATTCAGCCTCTGTAGCAATTTGACAACTAATCTAATTTATCGAATAAATTGCATTTACGTATATTCAAATTTCTTTGAGGCGGAACCCTTAAAGGATCACTTACCTATATACCTGACTGTTTGTCACATCTTAACATATGGATTTTTGTGTAAATAAATAAACGTTAAAAATAGGGGTTACTATTGGGGAGCAAATTAAAAAATAAAGAAAAAGTTATGCAAACATAAGTCCGTTGAAGAATTCAATACTTTAGTTCGCTTTTCACGTATAAGGATTTTCAGTCTTCTTTTTTTTTTGTTTTTCATTTACTTTTTTATTCCTAGAATTTCTTTTAGAAGCGCAGTGGATTTTTTTTAATCGATAGATTCCCCTGTTGTGTAATATAATGTGGTCCAGAGTGACTCCTCCTCTCCCTAGCGAATAAAAGGACACAAAGCAGCTGAAAGTATTTGAAAAAGTTCCAAGTTAATTTGGTATGCGAAGGACGGTCAACAGTCAAGAAACGTTAGGAATAAAACATTGGAGGTTCATTAAGTAAGAACGCACTTTATTAATACAATCACGTAGCCAAAGGCGTTGTCACGGTCGATAGGGAATTTGATTCTATTGAAAAAAGAAGTACCTATGCGGCGTCAAATGAACATCTGATCAACGAACGAAATTAGATAATTTATGGAACAATCAAAAGTCACCAGGAAATTCCTCTTTTAAAGATTCACTGGATGAATTTATAAATAATTTCAACGTACAAACGCTAATTTTACTTTGCACGAAATAATTTCAAAACGAATTGAATATAAATAGTCAATTTTTGCAAAAAAATAAAATACAAAACAGAAGGTTAATCTACCCTATGTTCTTTTAAACGCATATTTACTGGCCTCCCACTTTGACCTACATAGGTAGCATCACAGGAGCACAATACAATTAATATTCACCGCATTTTTCTTTAATTAATTTACTAAATGTTAAATATTTCTTTTTTCATATAATTTTTATTTTAAAACTAACAACTTAATTTATATATTTTTTAGATTCTGTATTGGAAGGATTAAGATCATTATTTACTGCTATTATATTAAGCTATTATTTGCAGCTCAGCACAAGTTAATTTTTAAAATTTTTGAAATTAATTGTTACAATTTTTTACGTCTTAATTTAAATCAAATTTGTTATTTCGTTCAGTTATACCTACGTTATATTAAAAAAAAAATTATGGAAGTTAATTAAGGACAAAAGCTAATAGCATTTATTAAGGTAGTAAAATTCTCGTATTGGTAACTATAATCTTTGAATCATTCACTATAAATTATTCATTAAAGTTGTGTAGAATGGTAAAAGGGGAATCACAGTAGGAATCAATTGCAAATGTGTACCTAACACTAAAGGGCGTTACAACCGCTTCGAATGCTCTCTTTGTCAAGCGACAGAAGATATATATGTATATACTGATAGGTTTAATACAACAATGATAGGTTTACATACATAGTTTTGTAAAAGTACTCAAACTTAGTTAATTGGTTTATTTTTTGGAGATTTTTTTTGATTAATACGTTTATCCAAAATTTCTAATGTGGCTCTATCACAACATGATTGTTCAGAAAACTAAAGTAAATGATTTTATTGAAAATTATCTTACAAAGAGAATTTGGATAGGTACCCTTAGTTTAAGAACTTGAGGTTAAAATAGGCGTCCCTCAAGGCACCATATTGGAACCGCTCCTATTCACCCTCTGTATGAGTTTTTTATTAATTGTAAGCAAACTACCAACGATGATATACAGCTTTACTATCTGTTGATGATACTTGAAATGAGTGAAGTTAAAAAAATATCCAGACCTGGAGAAAACTTTTTAAACTATATTTGGTAATTACTAAGACACTGTGCCAGGAAAAATGAAGATTGAAATTAATGAAATAAGGATGAACTACTTGAACCCGCTCAAATGTGGACCATGGTCCATTACATTTATGAAATTATAATAAAAGTGACCATTTATGTCAACCTGACCATTATGTAACAAAGGTGTTTCTAGAATAGTTACAAACTTATCATAAAACCTTTATAACCAATTCTACCTAAACTAAAAAACTACCCTTTAACACAAATCTCATTCCCTACTGTTAACAATATTACAGAATATGTAAAAAAATGTATAAAAACACCTTAAACAGGAAATAGTGCTCCTAAAATTTGAATTAATTAATTTGAAGGTACATACACTGAAACAAATGTTAAAATATAAGTAGAATTTTGTAGAATCCGTCTAAATTTGGACGGTGGTACATTGTATTCTAACAAATGAGAGCGGCCACTTCTTACCGCAACCTCACAGTGGTGAATAGCACTTAACTAACTACACTAGTGTAGAACATCTGACGATGGTTCAAATCGAAACTCTAATGTATTTTGTCTTTTCAAATGGCCTAAAAAACTTACAGTGTGCTCATTATGGCCAAAGTGTAGATTAAAAAAAAAAAAAACATCAAAAAGCTTTTTGCCTTTTTAAAGCAAGTACACGTTTGCAAAAGCCAAATTTCCATGCAATTTCTTTCGTAGCTCCATATTTTGGAATTCTGAACAACTTTTCGTGAATGGACTCATACTCAATAGAGTTGCTATTAAAACGAAACACTTTTTTCGCCTTTTAAACACCCTGTATAGTAAAATTAATTATGGTTTCGCTGAGGATCTTACGTTGAAATAGGAAAAACAATTGTATGGAAAAGTTTTTGACTTAAATTCAGCTTAAGGTTAAATAAAATGCTGAAATTTATATTATTCGATAGATTTGAAAATTTTGAATTAATTTTGATGTTAACCTTAAGTGAGTTAAGCAAATTGGTAATGTTCCTAATATACGTATTGTAAAAATGTACAATCCTGGTAGATAAATACGAATCCAAGTATGACATGGAAATTTCTGGAAATGTAAAAGCAGTTGGTAAAATGAAACGAAAGAATTTTCGGTTGAGTCGTACAAGAAGAAAAGTGAAAAGTGGAAGAAAGAATGTAATATTTGCGTTTGAGTGGCAGAAAATAACGTTTTATGTCCACTTGGGGTGTGAGGGTTTGCGAAGTGGCTGGATTTAATGACGATGTTGATGCCGTCGAGTTAAAGGCATCCCAATTGATGGCCTAAAAGGGACGAAATGGAGTCGTCAGCATATTCTGGCGTCTCTCGTTGCACGAAATGGTCCTTATACGAGTACGACTAGAATTCAAACAACAAGAATTCATGGTGATTACATTTGAGATACGTAGTTGACTCGCTGGACTTCCAAGGACTGAACGATAAATTCGAATGTTTGTACCGAATTCCGATAAAAACTTTCAAGGCGACCGCATAATTTAACAATAATCTTATCAGACAAAATTAATTAACAAGGGGCGAGGGTACGTAAATATTATTCCCACATAGCATGCAAATTTAGGGATTATGAAATGACCGAATTCCACGCGGACAAAAACGGAGCATTAAAAACATCTAGTGGTTTATAAAGAAGACTTTTTTCTTGTTTATCAAAAGAGAATTTTTTTGATGGTTAAAGAACAAAAATTCTGCTTACAAACAATTTCTTCTCGAGAAAAAAGGGCGGTTTGTTGAAACACAAGTAGAAAATTGCTACGCAGTATCGTGTTACAACAAAAAATGGGAGCAAGAAACATTCTTCTACGAACACACGTAATTGTTATTAATATATTGCTTTTACATGAGATAAATTGTTGAAATAATTGTAGGGATTATATTGCCCCATTAGAGAAATAAGCTTTCGCTTCATATAAATAACAACATCAGTTGTTGGAAAACTATAATCGTAATTGATGCTTATTAGTTGCTTTCTATTGTACTGGGGTGTACTGACGACAATTAATCTGGCAAATTGTTTTCGAATATTTGAATCTTAAATTCGTTTGAATACGTGCCTGTATATAGGGGACTAAATTAATGTCACTTAAGGTTAAGGCCTTTCTTGCTACGACCAGTGGTGCCACCCCATTTTTTATAGAAATTGGTCAGAACGTTACTGAAACCAGCCCTTTCACGACCACTAAATTTCAAGCAGGGACGGCATCAAAACAATATTTTATGTCCCAAATTCCACTAAAAACCTTGTGCATTATTGATTATAAATGATACACCCTGTATATATCGAAACAGTAGGTTAAATAAAGGTGCCATGAATTTATTTTAAAGTACCTTCGCTGTCTATTTTATGTTTAATTAAGCGTAATTGTAAGGAGGAAGTCCCTTCAATTTAGAAGGTAATCTCTTTCTTGCGTGCATGGTCCCTTAGCAAGCAGCTTATCTACCAGTTTCTCGAAAGGGTTTAAACGACACTGTCCTGACGTATAAGGTGCGGTCTTTACCTACATTTTCATCCACTTTATATCACGTTCAACGTTGACAACAGTTAAAACGACACTATGATCCCTCCTATGAAGGTAATTTTCCTCGAGGCATATATGGATGTACAGCACCAAGATACGAATACAGTTTTGCTCATAAAAAATGATCATATGTGTCATAGAGACATTAAATTTAATACTTAATTATTGAAAGTTAAACTCTACGCAGGACAGGAACTGTACATAAATCGACGTGAGTTTTCTTTTTTCATGAGGTGCAGTTGTAGTTTCCATGCAAGTGCTTCAAATTTTCTCGACTTTTCCATCGATCATGTCACTTTCGCTAAAATTATTTGGCACATGTTCCTTTCAGGGAGATTGACACTGAGTGAAACACCTTCAAGGGATGAAGATTGATTGCTTCTTAGGAATTTTTAAACTTCAGATTATTGACTCATTAAATAATTTCCAATAGCCAGTCTTATAGTTAGTTGACCCATATAAAGTTTCAAATTTGCGAAAGCTCATATCAGTTCTTTGAAAGTTCTCTGGTTATTGTTCGTGCAATTTTATGTGCAAACTGGAGAAAACTTGAGGTTAGATAATAGCTGTAAAGACGTACGTTGCATTTTAACGTCGCGTTGTCACATCAGAGCTTTTAACAAAATAATACTTTTAACACGTTCGTTATTATCCATCCTGGAACACTAATTAGCGTCATCATCACATACTTCAACTCTCTTCAGTTTAAACATTTGATGGACATGGATTTTAAAAATGGATGCACAAAACATTGTGTTTACGACAACGGTATTTTTTGCATCTTTAGCGAAACGTTGGAAGCGAAAACCATTTTTAGGAGTCATATTTTACAGTTCGTTCGTACCCATATAAGTGCCACAAAAAGTGTAATATTCCGTACTCCGCATCCAAAAGAGATAGCAATTAGGTACATAAAACCATAAAACACATTTTGCTATTTCTCATGTTTGTATCATTCATCCAAAATGTATGGTTACAAATTACCTAATATTATCCAATCCAGTCAATCATAATTCATCAACTATCGCTTTAGGATACGTCCAACGAAAGTTATTTAGGTAGAACATATGTGAAATTATTCCGTTTCACAGCTCTCCGAGTTTGAGTTGTGAATTCAGTTGAACAAGAGCTAATGTAATAGGAAACCGCATTCGGAACTGCATGTCGCTGAGTCTTCGCCAGCCAACAGCATCACATCTCGCCGGGCTATGCACAACTTTTTGTTCAAAAGCAAGCGGTACTTTTGGTAAATAGATTTCGTGAACTGGACCATAAATCATTTCGCAAGGAGTCCCAACTTGATATACAATTTACGAGATTTGCTGCGGCACAATCCAGGCGCACGAGATAGGGAAATGCGTCCAGGAAATGCATTTTCGGTGTTACGCGGTCAAAGGGAAACCGAGACACGAGTCAACAACCACCTCATGTCCGTCATCGTTCATGTCATTTGTCAGTTACATGGACTACGCTATGGCTTTTTCATGGAGGGAAGGTGGAGAAAAAGGCTTCCCAGGTTTAAAAAGGTACAAAAATAAACTAGTTTTTTCCCGGATAAAAAGGCAGATACTCCAAGATATATAGATTTTAGTTGCGAAGGTGCGGGTCTTCAAAAAAATTTTTCAAAACCATTATATGTTTTTCAAAAAAAATTTCTTTTGAGTTACCTACAAATAATAGAGTACAACGAAGAGAGACCGTTGCTATGTAGTTGACAAGATTTATTGTCTTGCTTGTTAATTTCCTGTCAATTGTTTATAAATTTCTTGCTGGTTTCGGTCTTGTCTTGTAAGAAACAGTCTGTTATTTATTTTTCTTACTATCTTAATAAGTCCTCAAATTTTGGCAGAGGCAGCCTAAGTGTTGGGTTAGGTTAAGTTAGGTTGCCGGAGAGTAACATCTAATGTTAATTGGTATAAAGCTATTTTTCTCAATTATCATATTTTTAGACAATAATTAATTAGAAAAAAAATGTAAGGTATAAATTGGTAAAATTCTTCTTTTATAACAAAACTATATTTCAATTTTCCAAAATAATTTCACACTAAATTTTAAAATATTCTTGATTGAAATTACATATAACAGTTGACAGGATATTATTTTATCTTTTCTTTTTAAAAATATGTATATAATTATACATTCTTCTATTTAAATTAATATCTTGTATATTTTCGTATATTTCACCCATTTCAGAATTTATTATTCATCTTTGGTCTTAAGTTCAAATAAAATTTAATTTTTAATTTCAAATCAATTTCTAATTCCAAAAATGCTTCTTTTAAATTAAAATTATATTCTATCTGTTACATAATAATTTTTCTTTCATATTACTTTTTATCAAATTTAACTGTTGTCTTTTTCTATCATGACTCAATTTTTGTGCAAATACATAATATTTTGTGTATTAGTTTCTTTATAAACACCAGATTTAAATTTTGTATTTTTTTAAAGATTATTTGCATAAAATGTTAAGCCATGTACAGCACATTTTTCTATTGATGGTCTAAGGTATAAGTCAAAATTTACTTACTTTAGCTTTTTAGTTTGAGACATTATAGTTTAGTACCCAAAAAGAAAGAATTTTTGTTTCTTGCAGATTAACTAAAATGTTGCTCTTGCTAAGAGAAATTCTTGTTCTTACTTAAATTTGTGAAACACCTGTGGTAGTGGCAGTGTTGGGGTAGTAATGATAAAAGTGTAGACAATGGATTGATTTTCCATCCTACATTTGGCTTGGTTTTCGTTAATTAAATTCCTAATTAGACCAGTGCTATTATTTTATTAACTAAAGCAGCAGAAATGATTCTATACTGATAACAAAATCAATTTTCTTGTATGCATGGAATTGTCTGTTTCGATTTGGAATCGGAAAGACACAACGACAAAATTTTCGCTGTCATATCTACCACTTTTCAAGTAAATCCAATTTAACTTTTCCAAATAGGAAAGTGTAGTTCAGACGGGGAAAAGGGAAAAGTGTGTTCTTGGCGTTTGTTCTATCGGTTTTCATAGTCCGGCAAAACTCCTTGGCTCACGATCAGACCAACCTATCTATAGGTAGTCAGTCTACTACTCATTACAAATTCATTCAACGAAGTCTTCGACAAAATAATGAAACATGAAGTTTCCGCATCCGGTATGAAATCATTACGTATTCGAGGGTAGTAGCACTGAACGATTTTAATTAATCCGCAATCAGCAAAGAGAACCAATTTATTTAAAAGCAAATTCCGAATTACACGGAGGCTTAGCGGGTTCAGAATTGCTCATTCAATTTCAGTTTTCAACCCTACGTGGTCTGATTAATACAAGCACAGTTGGTTGTCAAATTTTTTGAATATCACAAAGATCAGACAATGGCCTTTGGTGCCGGACAATTTGTTGTTTATTCAATTCTACATATGTATACGTAACAACTGTTGTTGTATCATTATTGTTGTCAAGCATAGTCGGAGAAGCTGACCGAAATATTAAACCGTCTGTCTCCTTTTCAATTTGTCTTGAGAGATTTCCATTTGTTTAGGAAGTCATTGTCGGATAAGCAAAATTAATTATACCGTTTGACCCACAATATGTTTATTCGCAGTCAGAATTAACTCCAGAGATGTTACGACAGAAGACACAAAAAAAAGGGGAGAATGAAACGAACAGAGGGTACGTGTGAGAGAGACAGATACAGGAAGAGGACGCGTTAGTGTGGTCGATCTAAAAGATTTATTCGTTACGTAAAGATCTCTTTCATTTCGCTCTTGCCTGAGAGGTCCGAGTGTGACGTTTTTTGTAAAGGTTCTTTATAAACACAAATACTCTTATACTTATGTAACTCTCACAGACACATATGGCAAGGCGCAGTTGATGGTATTAGGGGAACAAGGCGGGAGCAAAAAGAAGGGATGAGGGTAAAACCCGTCGTGTTTAATATTCCATTTCCTTTAGTTTTTCATGTATCTGACAGGCAAAAAAATGATTTCCTTTATTGAAAACAGTTCCCATGTATACAATGAAGTGTTATTATATCGTAATATTGTGTCGTTGTAGATGATTTCACTCTAAAAGGAAAATTTTCGAAGCTTCGATTGATGAGGATGTATGTCTGAAGGAACATTTTACATTGCATACTTCACGTGGACGGACATTCCGTAAAATGGATGGGCCTTTTAGGTTTACATCGTTGAAAAATTCCTCCTTAATAGAGAAACGTTGTTAAAGGGAGGTTGCCTGAAGTGCCTAGTATCAGAGATTAATAGTTTCCTAGAAATTGACGTCTATATTTATGAGAGGTATTTTAAAAAATTCAATAGCTGCAGATTTCGCAAAAGTTAATACAGCTCTAAAAAAACAGTTATACTTAAAATTTTGGATTTATGGAAAGAATTTCGCTGATACTTTATTTGGTTTATTTTTTTATCTCGTTGTAACAAAAAACATAAATTTTGACGATAAAAAGTCCTCTTAAAGTGGTAATTTCTGTACACGGTTAACATTTTAATACAAAAGGAAGACGTTGATCGTCTTTAGCCCATTTTCGAAACTAGTTCGCTGTATTCTGTGCAAATGGCAGCAATCTAAAGGCACATTGATGAAATCCCTGCTAAATATGCATAAGGAGGTTTTATGTTCTATATAAAAGAGAAAAATTGCACGTCTAGAAGGCGGTTTCCTGGGAGAGGAATTATACCATAAAACTGAGCCCTCTTTGCCTGACAATTCAAACACATTTCCATTTTTTAAAGGCGGTTAAAGAGACCCTTACCATCAGAGCACAAACTTTTCAAATAACACTGTTAATAAGCGATTCTTTGTATTATCAATCCGGTCAAAGTAAGACACTCAATTAATTTTCTTATCAGAGGTTTTCATTCTTGAGAATATCAAGTATAAAAAATTGTTCCACGTACACATATGGTCCCTCCACAGAAAATTTTTCTTCTTTGTAAAATCATGTGTACGAATCTAATCAGTAGCTGCAGCTACCAATTTGTTATTTACGTTTTAATGAAAGACCGTTCTGTTTTTGTGTACGTATATTTTTAATTATAGTGATTAATTGGTTTTAAATCGTTCAATTTGAAAAGCGAATCGGGAATCCATGATAAATTATACCTTCACTGCGAATCTTGTTTCTAACGAGATTTTTTTCTACGCACATTCCATTGATTGGATTCGAAAACATTTAAACAGAGATCTGTTGAGGCTTTAAAAATCCTCATTTATTTGTTGTATGATTAAATTATTAATGATTTCATATCTACCTTCACTATATACCATCTCAGGTGTAATGATTACTCGTGAGGTCTCCCTTGAGTGGAGTCAAAATAAAAATCGCAAGGCGCAAGATCGGGGAAGTAAGGAGGATGTAGAATCGATTCAAACTTCACATTTCGCAATGTAAATTTCATGTGACGTGCAATGTAGCAATTTTCATCCACGAGCCACTGCAGTTTAAACTGATTTGACACCCTCCTTACATCTCTGATTTCGCGCCATGAATTTTTTTTTACTAAAGGGAACTACATCACAGGTCATCATTACATCCTGGACAATATGAGGTAGTGAATGTATCTTTATCAAATCCTGGATTCAGGGAAATCCGGAAGAATTTTTTTTTGTTTTAAGTCTACCCATGTAGATAACTTTTGCTGCATGACAATAGACGAAGATTTGTAGAACGAAGAGTTGCCAGCTTCCTCTCTTCATATCAAATCCTCAATCGCTAACTATAGACCACCCTTTAGATTTAGAGTCATATTTTACGAAAATGAATAAATTGAATATCGGGATCTTCCCCTATTTAAGGTTCGCATTTACGAAATCAGTCTCACAAACTGAGAGTTAAGATGTTAAAGATCATAACTTATTTAAAATACCCTCGCACCATTATTACACCCTTGCTATAAAAATGTCTTTAAACGTTGTATGTATTCACCGCGTTACATATGTAGGTGAAAGACATATTGGGGTTTGGAGAAGATTATTTTTCAGAGTTGCCTTGTAAAAGTATTCAATCTACGTAATAAATGTCGTTGTGTAACGTTGTAAGTGTATATCATGGAGAGCTTTACTTCAGACAGCTTTTTCAGCAAACATTTGTCAGACGGGTGCGATAAGGAAGTGAGATTATGTTTACACAGACCCAACGCGGATGATGAGCTCTTCCACTTCTTTAAGACAACCTGTCCTTGTTCCACTAGCTCTGTATAAAATCCAAATCTCGAACGACTTTGAAATGTGACGAAGTGATAAAAAGGACGGGAGCTAGGGAAGCACACACAGGGCGGTTTCCTTTCTCGGAAAATTTACTCTAAAAGGAAATCAATTCGAAGTCGTTTAAGCATATCCATTATAGACGTGTGTTTATACTATCTACTTACAAGTTTGTATAAAAAAGAGCTGTTTATTTTTTAACGTTCTCAATTCCGAAAAATATACTGAAACTCTCTTCGATAAAGAAATAGTTTTTTAAAGACGCGTTTATTAAACAGGATTTTCCTTTTTTGTTTTAATGATTCGTAAAGTTTCCCCATAAAATTCAAGAGGCTCCAGAACGAACAAAAGGTTTGAAAAGTTGTTGCTGTTGGACCATTTGTTTTAATCAACAGTTGTTCTCGTCGAGATAGGGAAAGATTTGATTAGAATGTGGTCGACAAGCGAGTTCTGCTTTAGTAATCGAACCGTTCAATTATAGCCGCTAAGGTATTTCGAAACTGCCATCAATAATCCGTAAGCGTAGCGAACAACTGTGTCGGGGATTTGTTTAGTATAAAACAAAGCAACTTGTCCGACGACCAAGACTTACGTTCTAACTTATCTCAGTCCGGATTACCGTCCTCTTCCGTAAACCAATCGTTATCCTCGCTCCAACAAATATCCAGAACGTTACTACCAACTTTGTTCTTTTTTATTCGACTCTGTTCATTTTATCTATTCAGCCGCATTCACCAAACCGACATACATTTCATGCTTTTGTTTAACTTCGGCATAGTAGACTCATTATTTGTTCGTCAATTTTTCTTATCGCGCCCATGGACGTTCAGGGGTAGGCAGTGCCCACTCTTCAAAACCGTTACCACCGTTAAAGAAGGCCAGAGTGCTGACTTGCTGCTCTGGCCTTCTTTGACGATGGGAACGACAAAACTCATCGCCCACATTAGAGAAGTAGGCAGTTATTGAAATTAAGACCTTTGATCTCCACCTCAGGAAAACGCCTTGGCCACTTTTAATATCGTTTACAAAACACACATCGTAAATCAATTTAAAAATGTAAAAAGGAAAATCGACGGGGCGTTATTATTGTGAGAAGAGGAAAATCGAATGTGATAAGGGTTGATTCGAGAAAGAACTGTTCCATTCGATTTACTTAAATCGAAAACCAAGGCGAATGTGGCGATAGCAGTGGGCTTAACAAGAATTAATTAGTTTTCCGAATTGAATGACGAGGAATATAAATTGAACGCGCCACATTAACGTTCTTAAATTATCCCGCCCCCAACGTCACCACATCGCCGTCCGTCACTTCAACTGTATACGAACAAATAATGTTCGCTTTCAATGGAAGGAAAATTTATTTTTTGTTGATGAAAGCGTAATTTATTTAAGATTGGGACGTGGCCCCTGGTCCCATTACCTGCCCTCATCCCCCTTTTACCCACTCGTTTCAGCACATACATCATTCTCGTTTATCACAAAAATAACGCGCGTCCGTTGTATGAAATTAACGTACAATCCAACCTACTTTTTAATAGGGTTTTGAGTGGACGCCTGTCCGCAGCCTTCCATTTCGTAAGATTAACGCTCTGTAGTTTTATCAACACGCGCACAGATTTTTAACACTACACTCTCAGAATTACCATAGTTGAAGCGAAAAACCGAAAATACTTTATTCTTTGAAATTCCTGGAGACTAATGACTTAAAAACAAATAATTTTAAAAGTTGTAATTAAGGAGAACGGAAATGGAGGAAGATCCTTTTTAGATGGATTGTAATAAAATTGGGATTTTGTCCGTATACACAGCATACATTGGTCATTACGTATCTTAATTCACTTATAATTGACAGACTGTGTAGACATGAAGACAAAATAGTCTAGAAATCTCAGATAATCCTGTAAAACCCTCATACACCATCCAGAAACTACATAAAAAGTTCTTAAAGGACCTTCTAGGAATCTCGATACAATTTCCTGCAAACCTCAATTTTATTTTTTTTTTCTTTCTATTTATCGATAAAGTCTCGATTTTTTCTGCATTTGACCACTTCTCTTCACCTTAATAAAGTATAGAAAAGGTAGAGAGTAAGCAAGAGGAGTTGGAGGAGGCGAACAAATATATTTAAATAAAATTTAATATATTTTTTTTGAAGGGTGAGCGACAACTAATTTCAGCTGGAATATCATCTGGACAACCTTCTCTGCCACTAACAAAAACCTCCAACCCTGTGCAGGGAAGGGGTGAAAAAGTAAATAATTACTGAAAATTTAAAAAACTGACTTCCATGGTCTGTAATAAAAAAAGAAAAGCAACGAAACAGGTACGTCTTTAGTTAACCTTTCCTTAAAAAATTTTACTAAAAGGAAATATTTACATTTTGCTACCAAAATTTTCCCCTTTTTAAAAATCCTAAAATTAGTCCCTAAAGAGGTCCATTTTTCAATGTACAAATGTTTCATAGTGCTTATTCTCTCTGTTTCTTCTATGAATTTAAGTGTGGATTAAATCAAACCAGTAAGGGTTATCTATTGTGTATTTTTTTTTCGAAAACTGCAGACGACGTTTCGTTTAACTTGACGTAACTGTATATACTTTTAGCCACTACTTTTTAAGTTTCTGACAGCCCAATATATTTACCACCTTCATTAAAATAATATGTATTTAATTATATATTTATTTTATAAATTTAATGGTTAGGATTTTTTTCATTAGCAATCAAAATGAATTAATGGATCTTTTTTTCGTAATTATCTTGATTAAAATATAACAAACCTTAACAGTTTAAAATAAATAAAATAAATTTTAGAGTGCAGTAGTAGAACCCCAAAGTCAAAAATTCATTACTCACAATGTAAATCGTGTACTTACCATAATTACTACGTGATTTTTTTCAAAAATTTCCTAGCCATATTTTTCAATAAGTATATTTCTAATAGGCCATCCTCTGTGGCTCACCCTGTATATTATTTGTTACTTATTAAATGTCATTTTCATGATACAATTATATAGTTGATCAAATCTTCTGTAGACATACACTTAATGCGTGTATTGCGTGAAAATATCCCGTAAAGTAACGAATGATGGATGTCCGGCATGTTGGGTTAATTGAATGCTTTAAAGCTCCGAGTAAATAATAAACTGAACATTGCAATGTCTTTTTCGCGACAAGATCCGTAAGAAAAAGGTTCAATGAGTCTTAGACCAACTTTGATTGATCACCAAGTGTCTTCGGTGATAAATTTTCCCACCGCTTCCGCTCCGGAACTTGAAACAGTAAAAGATATCGTATGAGACGAGCCCGACTTGTTGGGGATGACTTTTGAAACTAATGGAAAATGTCGTTTACTGGAAATAGGAAGTTCGACTTTTTCTATTTTACTACAAACGATTAACAATCTCAGTCGCCTCTCACAGAGTTTCTTAAGAAAAATTAACCATCATCGCATCAAATAATTTCTTTGATTTAAGTTTCTTTTTTTTTGTTTTTGAAAACAGAAACCATAGAAGTCTTTTTGTTAGATCTGAGAAGATATTGCCCACAAGAGAGTCAACACAGATTTGGCTAATAGCTACCTACTCAACAAGAAAAGATTGAACACTTTTGCGAACGAAATTTGGATTTAAGTGGTTTAATAAAGACCGAAGACATTTAGAATAATTTCTTTAGGGTGCTCGTCGCACGCAGACGATATTTTACACAGCAGCTGTAGCGAAGGGTCTGCTCATGTAATCATTTAAGTCAGGATAAAAGGCGAAACCAAAAAATGGGTCTATTTGGGAAAATAACGGTGCTTTACTTTCAACAACGTCTTAAAGAAGACGAATAATACGATGTTACTTATTGCAAACACTGTAATGCCTTTACGGCATATCATCATCTACGAGATTTGTACCAGTAAAAAATTTTCATTTTCTCTTCGGACTCAAAAGAGAGAAAAATAAATTCAAATTCTTTAACAAATACCTACATTCTTTTTTTTTTTTAAATGCTCTTGTCCTTAAATTATGTAGGGGTGTAACTATGCCTACCCTTCAGCGACTCTTTAAATTTTAATGTTGATTCCTTTGTAATGAGGCCGATTAAGTCTCAAACTTTTTGCATGAGTCATTATTAAGAAAAGTTTCTTTTTTACCCTAAAGAAGACCAGCCTCTATCGACTTAATTTGATAGAAAATTGTCGGTCGCTCTGGAAAATTGGCTTGAAAGTTCTGTTTCAATGAAACTCGGCATCATCAATCTTAAACTGTAAAAGTTTCGTGAACAAATTGAATAGTTTTTATCGGCTAAGGAAGAATCCTCGTCCATATTGCTTTCTTTGAAGCGAGTTTATACATTAATTTCCACCAACAAATAAATTTCTATCGGTAAAAAAAACGAACTGTACGTTTGAATCATTTAAAATTTCCATATTTATTTGGGTCAGATCTTTTTTGCTGAATAGAGAAAGCCTTTCGGTGTACAACTTCATTTTTCATTAATTATAACTTTTTTTTTTTTGTAAAATTAGACAAATATAATTAAGGAAGTTTTGCAACTGAGTCTAGAATCGTTAATGAAAAGGCACACTGAAAGAAATTTCTTATTTTCATATAGACGGCGAAATTTTCATTAGACTCGCGCGAAAATTTAATTAAACATCCCACGTCACTCTGCCTGTCTTTATTAATTAAATGAAATTAATGACGAGTGTGAAACATAAGTGCGGCTCTGAATCTTCAGAAAAGGCGATCCTTTATGAAATGTCCTTTTTGCAACATACGTAAATTCTTAGCCTCGACTTCAGTCAAAAAATTCAACTACCCCATCCAAAAATAATTGAAAAGATGATGAAACTTGGCATGGGTGTCTTTGAAAGACGCCGGAGAAGCAAAGCTTCTTTCGCTTGAATGCTAACTAGGTACACTGATTAAAAGTCAACCTTAATTGAAGTAATAAAAAATATATATAACGATACAATATAATTTTCAAATCACTGAATGATTTTGTTGGTTTCATATTGGTAGTAAATGGAAGAAAGACGAAATAAGGGTTGTTAGAAGGGAGAAATTTGGCTTCAATTGATTCCGTGTTCGAAAAAGCTAAAAATTTGAAGATAATCTTTAAAAATGATACCCCGACCATGAGCTTTTTGACCTCCTTAACTGGCTATGCCCTCTAATATAAAAGTAATAACTCAAGAACTTCTTTAAAATTCCAAAATCTATCTCGCATGAAAATGTTGCGAACTTGCAAAAATCGGTAAATACTTACGTTTAAAAATTGATACATTGTTGTATAAACTGTTAAATTTTATTTCGTAAATAGTTTGACAATTTCAACGTTTGTTCGACCTACTCGATGACATGCCATCACGACATCGCTGATTCGACTTATTGTGTTCGGTATAGATGTGTCGAATGAGGTGAGTGAGTTCGATTGCGAGGAGAGAAAATTCGGGCCGAGGGAGAGTGCAATTTGTGCAACATTTGCTTCGAACATGTCAAATAAAAGGGTGAAGTAGTTTTCAGAGGGTGAAAAAGGACGACCGACCTGGCTTCCTCGATTGCAAATTTAAGTGCCAACGGTGATCACTTTGAAATGGGACAAAAAAAATTGGAAAAAAACATATACTTATACAGGGTGACCCTATTAGGCATTTTTAGGAAAACTAATGATAGGAAAATTTTAAAGAAAATCATGCGACATTTCCAAAATATTTTCAATTAGTAGCACATTCGGTTTTAATGGTTACTTTTTAAGAAGAATTTGAATAAAACACGAAATTTTAATGTAAGTTTGATAAGCATAGAATAATGAGTTTCTGAAATAATTCAATTTATAGAAAAACAATAAATAAAAATGACCTACAGGGTTGAATTTTTTACTGGTTATAGCAGAGTCTTAAGAGTAATGTCCTGTAAAAAGTAGGTTTGTACAGGGCGTTGAGACAAAAATACGCAACTTAATAACTTCAAACACGAATAATTAGATAGTGGGGTTGGTTAGTACTTGCAATTTTTTTGTAATTTCAAAATCATCTATTCGATTTAAAATAAAGTGTGATAAATAAATTGTTATTTGTTTGTAGTTCTAATATATATTAATATAAAATATAATAGAATTGAATGAATGAGATGTTTTGAAAAACTTGTTAATCAATTTTTATGTTTGTAAATTGTAACAATAGAACGCACTAAAAAACCAATTAAACACAAACTCAATTCGATATTGATGGCTTTGATATTTTTTGAAAGAGGTTTAATCAGCGACCACTTTTTTACGAAGAAAATTGCTTCGTAAGTTCAACTTTTTAGGGAAATTAATTTCGCTTAAAATAGCCGCTAGAACGGTATTTGGATAATGTGCCCATTGAAAGTAAACCTTACTAAAACGGGAGTGCTATTTTTAAATGAATTTCAATTATTTCTACTCATCGGTTTTTTATTATTTTTTAGTGTAGGTATATGTGAGATGTAGGATTTCCCTCAATTAATACAGCGGCGGATCAACAAGAAGGGGACTCCAGTCCTCTCTTTTTGAATCAGGAAAATCAAAAATATAGGCAGAATTTTTTTTTGAACGCCTCCCCCTTTGCCAAAGTCATAGATGCGCCATGAAGAACCAAAGATATTTTTTCAATTTTTTATTTTAACTTGGATGAGAAATATAACAAAAATTTTAGGTCCTACTGTCCAAAAAAACTCATAATTTTGGCTATTCTTCTTCTTTGGTTAAAACGAGACCTTTAAAGTTGATTCTGTACATGAAATTTAGATTTTTTTTGAACGCCTCCCCCTTTGCCAAAGTCATAGATGCGCCCTGAGTAACCAAAGATATTTTTTCTAAAAGTTTATTTGAACTTGGATAGAAATCTATAACAAAATTTTTAAATTTTACTGTTCAAAGGAACTGATAATTTCGGATATTCTTTTTCTTTGGTTAAAGCGAGACTTTTGTAGTTGATTTGCCCTTTATTCCCTTTCCCAAAACCATGAATACGGCCTTAGAAACTATCAAGTTCACCTGAATTTCAATAGAAATCTACAACAAATATTTTAGATCATACTTTGTCAAATAAACTCATAATTTGGCTATTATTTATTTATTTTTTTATTGGTTAAAGCGAGACCTTTACGGTTGATTGAATAAAAGAAATGCGATGGCAGCAATACGAAAAGTAATTTAGTTAGCTAGAGGACGAGTCGAGCGGCCGTTTTAAACTCGTGGTCTAGATTGAAAAGTTCCGTCGAGTTTAGCCCGAAAATATCCGTTGCAAATGAAACCGCCAAACTTGTTCGGCCGAAAAGTTTAGGGGTTAAGGAATTAATTTTCCTTTCCGCGGCCCGTTCCCGTTTCCCGATCACTGCTAAAAACAACCGTAAATTTCAGATAATGCAAAACTCCCAACAATCGTAGCATTTCGCGGTCGTTTCGAACCGAGTATCCTTGCAATTTAACGCTTGTTACTGATAACCAAGCTCGCAGAGGAAGAGACTTGCCATAACAATAATGTGGTACCGGCGGGCGTCGTGCCGCATCGCATCGCGACGCGTCCCTTTATTATTGGAGTTCGCCGGGTTTGCGAAATTGCCGCGCCCTATTCGAATTATTGAACAATACGCCGCTTATTATTTGGAATATTACGGACAGGAAGGAAAACAAAGCAACTACTATTAAAGTTAATAAACCCGATCAATAAACGATCGTTGCAACCGATAAACTTTACAACGTACCTAAAGGGTGTTATCTTTCTCTCTCCATACCTTGTACCTAGTACCTAAAATAGATATTTTCTGGTGCTCTGTTCCCTGAGTAACAATTTCTCACATGCTTGATGGAATCCATACCTTTCTTTTTTTTAGTAGACAAACGCAAAAATTTTCGACATTCCACATCGTCCTGGAATGTTGTAGAATATTCAGTATCTTTCAAAACATTTTACGTCATTCATCAACATTCTCAATTATTATCAAAAAACCTGGAACCATTTTAAATGATTTTTGTACATTCTAAATACATATTTTTCAAAAAATATGGAGTATTCTTGGTTTCTTAGATTTTAGAAACCAATTTCGAAAAATACCCAAATCATTCTCGAAAAATCTGAAATATTCCAGATAGTTCTAGAATTCAAAATCACAAACCAACATCGAAAACTTTGGAATTTTTGAAGTCATTATTGTACATTCCAAAATCATTCTCAAAATACATACGAAACATTCTAAATATTTCTTGCATATTCGAAGGAAATATCGAAAAATTTGGAAAATTATGGGTCATTCTCGAACTATTGTAAAAAATTCCAAATAGCCCTTGGACATTTCAAACCATTCTCAAAATATATGGAGTATTCTTAATATTTCTTGAATGTTCGAAATCAATATCGAATAATTTAGATCATTCTTGAACTACCCAAATCATTCTCGAAAAATCTGAAATATTCCAGATAGTTCTCCAACATTTCAAATCATTCTCGTATAATCGTAAATATTGTAATCATTCTCGAACATCTCAAGTGATCGTTAAAAACTCTGGAAAATTTCGAAAATTCCAGATTATTTTAATGTTGTAGGGTAACATGTTTGAATAATCTGGAACATTCTGGAGTATTTTCGAAAAGTCATTGTGAAACATTCAAAAACATTATTGAGAAGACTGGGATATTAAAATCCATTTTGGACGATAACTGAACGAGTTATAGAACTTTCAGAAAATTTTTAATACACTATCTTTGCTTTCTAACACATCACCTATCACATTCTAACATAGTTATGAACTGTTTTCCAGAGGAAAGGAATGTATTGTGGAAACTAATCTTAATCAATGAAGTTGATAAAAAGTACGATGTCTATCAGACGCACCAACGATAATGTGGATTATAGATGTAATTCAAACTTTTTGTTACAATTTTAATTGAATTATTCAAAAAAGGCATCTGAAGTAAAATTTAATTCATATTTTCCAAGAATTCTCATTTTGTTTTTTGAGATTTAACAAAAAGTTTTAATCTCTTTGTATTGAGAGTTCGAAAAGTAACTGAATAATTTTGTTAAATTCGCTGGTACTTATTTTTTCTGAGAAAGTTTCCCGTTACGGCGAAAATATAAAAAAAAATACAGTCAAAAGCTCCTCGTGGGAAAATCCAATTTTATTACATAGAATTTGAATATGAACTGTTTAAAGTTACTTACCATTCAGAACGTGAACTACAACACTGGCAGGGTTGGCGGTAGTAGGGTTGCAAGTGTACTTTCCAGAATCGGAGTCCTTTGCCCTTTGAACGAGGAGATAGCTTACTGTTATCTCCCCTTTCTCCGTAATGACACTTACCCCACCACGGGGAGAGTCATAATTAATTTCCTGAAACAAATAATTTACAATAGTTAAGATAGTTATGATAGGAGTTTTGCCTTAACAAGGGAGGAAATAGTAAAAAAAAAACTGTTAAATACCCTGCAACAAGAACAAAATATATCCTTAGTCAGTATTCTGTCGAAACCACCAGACACGGATCGCGATTCCAAGCTTGTTGGCTCTCATCAGCGTATCGTGGCTAGTTTCGACACAATACCGACCAAGCAAAGTCTTCTCTTGCCAGAGGTGGATTAACCAACGACCGAACACGCCACAAGAACGCCATCTGTAGTGTAAAGGTTAAAAATACCATTTGCAAAAATTAGAGATTGACAAGAAACGAAACCTTTTAAATAATATTTCAGTCATTAATTTTTGATGTATCTACTAGATATACAGGAAAAATATGGCTTCTAATGTTGCTCAAGAAGTGTTGAAAAACTACTATTGGAAGACCCTGTCGTTGTTAAAAATAAAAGCAAGTAATAAAAAGGAATCCTACGTGGTCGTTTTATTCTTTGAGTTGAAAAATTGTATTGTTGTATTTAGAAATAAGCAAGCAATAATAAGTACTTACTAGAGAAGTTCATAATGCAGACAACGTTTCATTTATATTTTTTCGGTTTCCTTTTGTAAATTTCAACTTCCCGAAGTAGCGAGATCGTTATTTGCTGAAGAGCAAACAAAAAGTAAACTATATTGCCAAAGGCAAAGAAAGACACACAGAGAATGAGAGTAGGACTTCGTTAAAGAAACTCAGGTAAGTAAGTAAGTTAGCTCGCTGTGTTTACTCAAAATCTCAAGATTTACGTTTAAGAGTTTGAACGTTATCAACGTTATGATATTGTATGAGAAATGTAAGACGTTAGAAAATTGGAGCAAAAAGTAGACATGTTACGTACATTTGTACCTGTTGTTGTACCTACATTCAAAGAGGTAATTAGTTACTGTAGTTACAAAAATGAAAAGCAAAAATAGTTAAAAGAAGACTATTTTTAGTGCTATTTGATATCATAGTGGCGCAATCTAAAATCTGTATTAAATTTTCAAGAGTTCTTAATTTGAGCTAGCCGCGATGTACATACCACCTTCCTTTGATGTATCTCTAATGAGAGGAGTAATTCAAACACCGAACTTCACATAGTTCGTCGCTAAAACCTTAACTTCAATCGAAGATCTTGTTTAACTAACAAAGATAATTACGGTACAGGTGGAGTTGAATTTGTAGTTTCGCTTTTGTTCTCGACATGACACGGATACTTAACGTAACGTAATAATTATTAGTATTAACGAATAATTGGACAAACATGCTTATGTAAAATTTCAAATTATTTTTAATGTTGGAATTATTGTGTATTGATGAAGACTTACAACTAATGTCCAAATTATCAACAAAGTTTAAAAAAATTGTTGCAAAACATCGTCGAAAAATTTTAACATCTTTTTTTTTGTTACTGAATTCTTTCCACCACACTATTGGTTCTAAATAGAAAATCAATTAAGATTACCCATCAAATAAGATTTTTCTTAAGGGACGCAATTAGAAAGGTCGTGAGATGCAAGTTGGAAGATAAAAAATGTACCTACCTTAAAAGAGATGCTTTTTTAAACGTACCCTTTTAGAGAACCGTTTTTATTAAGAAACTTTTGATGAATACCTATTAGGAAATCTAATTTAGTCTACTTTAGTTTAAATTAAATGAACATTTTCCCCAGCTTCATTTAATTAATTTATCGAGTCATGGATTTGTTGAGTTAGTTAAATGTATATATACGGAGCCGTTGTGTCAGCGGAAGATTGTTTGATCTATAACAAAGCACGTATCTATGTACTATGTCATTATCAAAGCAAGAATGTCTAGTGGTAGATACGTACGTATGTTTGCTACCGCATGTACGTAATATGAAATCGAACGTTGAGGTATCAGACTATTTCTCAATCTATGAGCGAAGGAAGCTCTAGAAATTTACTAATAACTACATTTATTTTATAAGAGTAAGAGTAAGAGGGTGAGGAAGAGGAAGTGGATGAGGAAGAGGAAGTGGAAGAGGAAGAGGAAGAGGAAGTGGAAGTGGAAGTGGAAGAGGAAGTGGAAGTGGAAGTGGAAGTGGAAGTGGAAGTGGAAGTGGAAGTGGAAGTGGAAGTGGAAGTGGAAGTGGAAGTGGAAGTGGAAGTGGAAGTGGAAGTGGAAGTGGAAGTGGAAGTGGAAGTGGAAGTGGAAGTGGAAGTGGAAGTGGAAGTGGAAGTGGAAGTGGAAGTGGAAGTGGAAGTGGAAGTGGAAGTGGAAGTGGAAGTGGAAGTGGAAGTGGAAGTGGAAGTGGAAGTGTGGAAGTGGAAGAGAAAGGAATGTAAAGCCACGGTTTTGTAATCCATAAGATAGAATAATACTAGATTACCTGGAGAAAATTAACTTTAGATAGTCCCGGTTGATCTCGATGTCGTGAGCTCACTCTGATGGGATAGGGGGAGATATTAGAAATTAATGTTTGGGTTAGATAGGATTAGCTTTTAAAAATAAATTTAACCCTACGTAATATTTAAAAATAAAATCCAAATTGAGTTGATTTTATTTCATGTTATCCTTCTTTTATCCTTTCCACGACTCAAAAATTCGATTGGTACTTTAACATATACAACATTCAAATTTAATTTTCATTAAGAACAAATCATCTAACCCTGGGTGTATGACTCCACAATTTGTTTTAAACAACCCCTGTATGTTTGGGATCTGCTTATCTCGATTGAAGCGAAACGATATCGATTTCTAACTAACTTTTCATTAGCTTTGCGTAGGTGTACCTGTTTTGATGATGTTAACAAGGAAATGTGGGTAATAAGGCGATAGCGTATATATAATTAAACTCATTAAGGAGGAGGAATATTCGGTGTGAAACTGATAGGATTATAACTGCTAATGAAACAGGTAAATTATAATTGCAAATTGCTACACCTACCAACATAGTAAAGTCATCGTATATTTTTATTTATGATTAATAAACTTTTTAAAACTTTATATTTATAACTAACTTACTTGAGAATTATGGGTCCAATAGATCGAAGGTGGCGGTTCAGGACTATGTTGCACTATACACGTTAAGTTCATGGTGCTTCCCCTGTTTATAAACATTTCAGGGCCGCCTAGGACAGTCGTTACAGGTTCTGAAACAAGATAAAGAAAACGTTTTTGTATTATAGTTCTCGACATGTACTCTGCGTTTTAAACAGGGTGTTTAAATTAAATTAAATTTAAAATTTGAATTTAGAACACCAAAAAAAAAAAAACAAGAAAAATATTCCTATAGAGGAACATGGGAAAAAGTTAATTTTGACAGACATTATCTATTATCTACAGGAAATTATTTTTTAAATATGTATAATCTATTATTATTTATAAATTGTTATTATATAAATAATTTATAGCACTGATTGTATTTCTTTACTAGATTTTTTTAGTTTACAGGTTAGAAAGTTTTTCTTTTTGAATTCAGGAGGAACAAAACTTTTTTGAGAGACATTTACCACCTTATTAGACAATGCAGTTATCCAAAACATGGGACATTGTTATTTCATGTTTTCATTTAAAACTGAGCAGTTTCAAAAAATAAATAAAAAAGTAAAACATTCCAAATTAAACAAGCTTTTGAAATTCTAACATATTAAAAAAGTTACACACAAAGTTACAAATAGAATGAGGGCTGCTAATTCTATTATTATTGATAATAGGGAGTTATTAAAGAAATGATCTTTAGAAGTGTTTCTAGTAATAAAAATAGTTTACCAAAATTAATTTTACCACCGTTTTCCGAATTTGAGAAAAAAAAAGTAAAAAACCCAATTTTTGGTGGGGCGTAAGTATTTAACGAAACTTTTCCTAAGGAACTTTTTATCCTCTGTTGAGGTGCTGAATACAGATTTTAAATTTGATCACTTCAGCCTGAAACACCCTGTATATTCACGAACAATTAAATAAGTAAAAAAGAAACAGTACAGTGGCGTGCAAAATTGCATTCAACGCATATAAGCAGCATTTTAACAAGAACCTTACAAATAGATTTTCCCAAACAAACAAACCCGAAAGTACATTGTCATAATTTTAAAACTTTTTCGAATATAAACCCTTACCTTTCAAATGAATTATGGCTGTTTGTTTAATTCCCTTGAAAGCTCAGATGTCTAGGGATGATTTTTATTTTACCATTTAATCTGTCTCACATCATTTTGAGTCAAAAACATTAAATTTGTTCAGCCATTATTTTCTCACCCTTGTAAGAAAATTAGGTACCTACTGAATTTAATTAACTATATTATAATTAGTTTTTGTCTGTTCAGAAGGAGAATCGATTTAGATTCGATTTATCCAATTGTGGCATTAGTGTTAAGTCAATAGTACGTATAATTATTCATCTTTAATCCATTTACTTTAAAACGTGTGATGGATTACTCGAAGACCGGGAATGATCGAAGACACAACTTAAATGATGTATCCAGTTAGTTACATTATTATGTAGGTATTTACTTTAGAGCAAGCTTAAGGTGTTTCGTATTCTTAGGTCTTAAGAAGAGAGCCAAACAAAAGCTGTCACGATTGATTTCATTACTTAACATACTTTAGTAAAATTAATTAAGGGTTAGCTACCCATAGTCAAGGGCTTATCGTGCAAACTTCTACAATAGAATCAAAAATAGATAAGGTAATAGATATAAAATAAATGCTAAAGACTTGATAATAGTCTCCCCAAAGGGATAGTACGAGTATATATCTCATTTTTTGTTGCAGTGCTAAATTTAATTTGTAGAAATGTTGTGGCGTGCCTACATTAGCATTTTTTTTTGTGTTATTCGATGTAGAAAGGTTCTAAAATATCCAATATAGATTTAATCTCAGTTTTAATTTCCAAAAAAGTTTTTAATAGAAGCTTCTGGTTCATTAAGTTCAATTTGAAATTCGGAATAATTTAGTTCGTTTCCTGAATTAATTACTTGAGTGCGTAGTGTTTAGTTATGGTGCGTGTTTTATTATATTACGTGTAGTCTTTCGTTTTCTTCGAAATTTTTCAAAAGAAACAGCCAAACAATAAGAAAGGTAAGGAAACTTGGAGTTGTTTAATAAAAACAGAATCGAGGCTCTTCTGAAAAGCAAAGTTTACTTGTATTTTTTCACTTCTTTTGTTAACGATCAAAGGTAGAAATCGTTTTGGATTTAACTCAAATAAAACGATTTAGTCGTAGGAGCAAGAGGGTTTGTTTACTCCTTTTTTTATTTATTAATAATGGCAACTGTGACGTAAATAAAAATATTTGTGAATGTATGTGAAAAATAACTACACTCTCTTCGGCACGGAAATTGATTTTGATGGCTAAGAAAATGCTTAGATGTATTCAAAATCTGATCTTTTCTTATAATATTATTTACAAATTTTATAAAAACAATTATGAAAGGGGTAATTTACTGAATTATTAGAAAATGTTATTCAGTAACATTTGCTATATCAAAATACAAGGCAAATTAATCCCCCTTGTTACAATTATGTTACATTCTTTTGTGACTACGCCTAGAGTACTAATTAAAATTTCAAAGCTACATACATAATAGGTCACAAAACCTACGTATTTCTCTCCCACATATTTGTTTTAGAGGCTCGGAAAAACATGGTAATACATTGTTTATTTGTTTTAAAAGACACATAATCACGCAAGTAATTAAATAAGCTTGAACATAAATAGATGAAATGCAGTAATTAAAATTCTTGTCCAAAGTCAAGAGTAAAGTAAGATAAACTATCTTCGTAATCCTTGGATAACTTTTACAGAACTAGAAAGTTACGAGTTCACCGATGGGTTTCACCTGAGCAGTTCTAGATCACTTTAAAGTCTAATTACACGTAAAAAAGAAGGGAGAAACCTCGAATTCCCATTATTAAATACGGGTGGCGAGGTCATTAAGTTTTCCTGCACCACCCTCTTACATTAATTTATTGCCAGACTAAATGCAGCGGAGCTGTTCTTCAACCAATCGACTTTTAATTACCTTTCTCATAAATCAATTAGTGGTATTTACCAAACCTACTCTAAATATTTTTATTTTTCATTTACTCTTGTTTAGCTTTAGCGAAAATTTCCAATAGCGTCTTCGAGTAAAAGCACTTTTGATTGGAAATGTTTGCTCTCCTTTTATGAAATTGATATCAGAATAAGTCTATTTTAACAGTTGTAAAGGCACACAGGTAGAATTAGAATTCTAAAAACCTCTTGTAGTTAATTAGATTTCCTTTAGCAAATACGTTGTAAATTTAAGGAAATCTATCAATTAAAATATTCACTCAACTTTTTTAGTTTTCCTTTTCAGTTATAACATCCAATTTATTTTTTGACTGACATAATGCTCGGAGCAAATTATTATACGAAATTGCTTTAAAGTTTGTTTAAAGACTTCAACATTTTGAACGAAACTTAGTACTTGAACCGTTTTAATAGAATTTTTTGCTTTTGGTGTTGCCTAAATTCTTGCAGAATTAGAGTCCCGAACAAGAGAAATGGGAAACAGTAAAAAAAAACAAGCATTTTCTAAAACCTCCTTCACGCATTCTTTCAGCTTTCAATATATACATATATTTAAGGAGTTAGAAAGGTCATGTATTTACAATTTTCAAATTTTAAATTTAAAATGTTTATATAAAATAAACTGGGTAGATTATGGCACTTACTAGAAATTTTATGGTAGTACATTTTTAAAAAGAAAAGAGTTCGAAAAGTGTATTGGATTTAAAATTTCGCGAATTTTCTTTTGCCATAATTTTGTTAATTTTAAGTGAAGTGTTAATGAAGATGATCAATTAAGAAAGGAAGAAGTTAGGGTGACTGTAACATTCACATAAATCTGAAAATTCTACCAACTCCGTCTCAGTGAAAAACAAAAACGTTTTTTTTGAAATTCATCGTGTTTACAGAAAATTTATTAAAATCAATACGAATTCCTGATTACATGGAGAACCATTATTTACTTTTGGCAAATTCAAAAAATTCCTAATTCTATCGATTAACAAAAAACCAACAAAATAGGAAATTTCGACTCATTATTCAGCATACATAGTAGTAAATAGTATTTGTTGAAACTGTTCCAAATTTCTTGAAGACGAGCATGCAATTTCAAAAAAATTACTTGAGAACTATATAAGCTTTTAATTTAGGGGCTAATGTAAATAACAGTTCATGGTATTTTTAATTCTTTAGGTTCCATTTTATTGAATCAAGAAAATTTTCATCCCTTTATGTTATGAAATACATATTTCGCAATATGTTTTTTTTTTTTTTGAAGTGAATTTATATTTGATGTTTGCAGTTTGTCATAAAGTTTTTCGGGAAACAAACTTACATACAGAAGTATGTACGGTATATAAAGAATTTCTTCCCTAAAGATGGTTCCCGTTTAAGCCCGAATTGGATTTGCATACGCAAGTAAGCAACATCCGTGCGGAAGCACAGCCAAGAGCTGTCAGTTTTTACACGAGTTACAATTGTCTGCAGATATTGTATACACTTTCCCTCAGCCTGGGTTTGCTTTCAGTGCAAAAATCCCCAGTGAGTTAGGTTTGCTGCATTTTAATCTCTCGCGTCTAGAAAACTGTAAATGTAAACTTGAGTTCAACATCCGACCATAAAAGGAATGACTACAAGAAAAGAAAATCGCGCCAGAATTTTCCTTGTCATTATATCTTTTCGAGGTTCTTTCCAAGAGTTAGATGACACACAGAAGACAAGGCAGCCAAGAAAGACCAAGCAATTTGAGAAAAGCCGCTTCAATTTTTTTCGCACTTTAGTCTATGAATATTAAATTGCTCGGAAAAAAAGTGCTTTCACAGAAACGAACTTCAATCTAAATTCATCGAACTTTTAATTGTGGACTTAAGGATCTTTTGTTGTTCGAATAGATGACTATAGAAAAATAGTTGAATTTATTTGTCAACGAAAAAATAAAATTTCACTTTTTTTTTTAATAAATGTTCAACCCTCCTTGTTGGTAACTATTAATACAATTTCCATCTGAAATGTCATCTAGAATAAGATGAAAGAATACACAGTAGAAACGATTTTGTGCTTTCAAAGTTTGTGAACCTTATAACTAATGTCAATAGTGTTTTGTGATGAAGCTTCAGAACAAAATTGCTAACTTATTTTCGACGTTCTGCCCGAACTATTTCAACATCCGAACTGATTATGAAATGGTCGTCGACAGGAAACTTTCGGGAATTTAACTGATACCGAATCTTAAGTTCGAAGTCTTGGGACAGAGTAGAAAGTGTCATGGTGTGTTCACGTTTAGACCAAAGGCATCCAACCAGATTAATTTTAAAGGTGTACTATTACCACACAAAGTTTATCCCGAACTGAAATTACCAACACGGTCGACTTCTAGGTACCTATGTATAAGGATGTGTTTGGAATGCTGGACTTTTTCATCACAATAGACAGATTGATCTTGATTTTATAAAGTTAACAAAATCTTCAGAAGAAGGATTCATGATTCCTTTATTTCATAAATTCAATATTGTTAACGTGATATAGAAGAGGCCAATTTTAATTCAAGTAATTTTTTCAACACAGATTGGTACTGACCCGGAAAAAAAAAAAAAAGAAACACGAAACTGGATTTTCACAAAATTTATTTTAAATATGTAACATGCATCGTAAAATAATTGGCTGCTTCGGACAAGAGCGTGTTTACTACTAAACATAAAGTGTCCTCTAGAAATTAAAAGGAAGTTTGCAATTGGGGGGGAGGGGTGGAATTTAAGTGAAAATAAGCTTAGTGAAGGAGAATTGTTTCTTTCTTTTTGGTTGTTCAAAATTAATTTAAGTTTTCTTAAATTTGTTAATCTGTAAACTTTCAAAAAAGATTAATTTCTGATCTTTATTACCTCTACGAAAAATTTCTAACTTATCATTAGATACATGATTTTCTACTATAGTACGATTTGGACAATTTGAGTTTTCTTTAAAAAGCAGTTTTTGAGTTCTAATGCACGTTACTGAAACTTCCTCCCAGTCTGTCCCACAACCCACATACACTTTAGGGAAAAGGAAAAACCCACTTGATAGCTTATGTCGTATACTTCTAGCTTATACACTCCAGAGCATTTTCCATTATCAACTTTATCTTCCTACTTGGTAGTTGGTTTTACAATATGTTGCTAATGCATTGGTACACAAAAACATTTTTTTAAAAAGCAATCCTTGGGGTCCACACGAACAACTTGTTAGTATAACTTTAATGAAAATCAAAAATTTATGTATGGTGTAGTATTTAATTGCTAATATCAATGTTTCATTGTTAATAACACTAACTAGTTGTTGTTAACAATATTTATTTGAGGAATCACAGATTAAAAAATTATAATTTTAATTCTGCTTCCACTTCCCAAACCTCATTTGAGATATTGAGGACATTTAAGTTAAGAAGTGAATATACCCCCATGAACGATATTTTGGCGAAACATGTTACATAAAATAAAACAAAATTTGTAAAAATCTAATTTCGTGTGATAGGTCGACTGCAGTAGTTCTACAGGCCACCATCAAACTGCATTTTCGTGCAAAAAGCCGTGTCTGGTAAAACTGAAAAGGATTTGAGTGTGCTTTGTGGTTTCAAGATTAGAATAACGAGAATTAGCACATTTTGTGACCGCTTTATTTTCGCAAAAGTGTCTCTGGCAAGTAGAGTACAGTCGTTGGAGCACTTTATAGTGCTAATCGTAAAAGCAGAAGGTAGTGGTCTAGTAGTTAGCAATTGCATGCTACTGCACATATGTAAGTCTACCTGTTATCTTTACTGGGCCACTAATTATACTGCTTTGGGCTTCAGCAAAGCTTTATTGCCATTCCTTTTGTTCTTCAAGTTTATTCACGTAATTGTAGATGTGATTTCTGCGTTTTTAAATTAATCCAGCGGACGACATTTGGATTTTGAAAAGACAATGAACAAATTTACTTAAAGTAGATTCGAATTTGTTTATTAGATTTGGATTTAATGACTATAAAGAAATAAATAGATGGGTACTTGTTTGGAATTTGTTTGCACTTATACTGATTCGTGATTTATAAAATGCGAATTAGTTCCTAGCAGAAGAAGAAGAAGAAGAAGTCTAAGGAAATACGAATCGAGTGGAAATTGAAAGCGTGTTATTTGTCACTTTACAGTTAAAAAATGGTGGCGCTATTCTAAATGGGTAGGCGTCGCCTGGATCGAACTAGGTCCAAAGAAGGAAGAAAAAGGAATTCGGCCTTCATCGAGTTGAAGGCATTTGTAGATTTAAGGATGTACGGTTTCAACGGTTAAAGATATCAAAGAAATCAGATTTACTTTAAGCTTCCGAAAGGTACGACAAAAAATTGTCTGCGTTGAGATTCTCAAGTTGAGAGGCTTAGTTACTTTTATGCGGCAATTTAACTTGCAAAAATATTCAATTTTTCATCCACAAACTTCAAACGCTTTTAAATGTGATAGTCGTTTCATTTCAACATTCCAAAATTTATATTTTATTGGACAGACAATGCAATCCACATATTAAACTTTTTTAAATTAAACCTCAGTGGTCTGTGCCTGACGTTTTAAAATGGATACAGGAAAACTGAAACAAATTTCCAAATTTTAATTTATATACAGGGGTTTTCAAGTTGATCGGCTATCAGAAGAATATGAATTAGTAGAATGAATTCATTTCTGAAACTTGCGGCATATTCTTTTAAAAATATTTTTAAGTTCGATTTACACCCTGTTATACAGGAAGTCGACACTAACTTAATTATTTTAAGTGGAATGGTATATTTTTTACGCCGAATTCGAATAAAACGTGAAATTTCAAGTTGAGTGTGATAACCAACTTGTACACCTACGATAAGCGGTTTCTGAGATAATTAAATTTATAGAAAAAAGAAAAAAATCGTTGACTCAACCAAAACTATAAAAAAATCATGACCTCCACAAAATACGACTTAGGGTGTTTAAATTTTTACTAGTGATAGCCTTGACAAAATAGAGCCTTATAATTTTGTACAGGGCTTTCAGAAAGAAATTTCAAACACGAATTTTTTTTTAAGTGGCACCTACTATATTTTATTTATATAATTCTAATAGTCTATCTACTTGGAAAACCCTGTATAATTTAGAATCAGAATTATGGTACTTCCCCGTCTCGTATGTAAGCTTACTTACGAAATACTTGATCGCCCTATATATTGTATCATACTTGATTCAGTAGGACATATATACCAACTGAGACAGGCCATAAAATTAAAACAGTTGGATCGAGTCCAACTGAGGAAACGCAGGTTTACCAACTGAGGGGGTTTCTACTGTACCCTCATGGTTCTCAGCGTTCCTAATTTATTGTCCTTACAGCATCAGATTAACCTTTCAATTTGGGAGCCGGTTAATACGACTCCTTCAGTACCAACCCTTGCCACTAAAACCGCCTCAGTTGGTAGTGATTTAATAAAGTCCGTCTCAGTTGGTATATACCCATTTAGTACACTACTATAAATTAACTCTGATGTAAATTCCAAATGACATCATATACCCATGTATGTATGTAGAAATGTCTCAGTAAATTTACTATTCGTCTGGCATGCAAAGGAACAATCTTTTGATTTCCGTTGTATGAATAAAGTTGGAAATGCTGGATAGTAGGTATGAGGAAAATTGAATTTCTCATTTGTCTGCCTGTAATAGCAGTCCAGGTGAGGTGATCGTATTACAGGAAAGTAGGTCGCCAACATGTGTCAGGCTTCACCTGGAGGATCGAGCAGCATCCAGATATGTACATATGTACGTCCTATTAGGTACATATCACGTATATATTTGTGTCATTTAGGTACATAGGCACACATGGTAAAAACGAATCGTTTTTGGTTGTTCAATCGCCAAAATCCTTTGCAAGAGAAACTTTTTTGGAAAGTTAATCCCACTACCGCAAAAGAGCTTTGAGCTTTCTGGTCCCCAATTTGTTGGCGGATTTATCATTAACATGGCGCATTTGAAAGTTTTTGAACAAAGGCAAAAACTGTATGTAATATATCAGATATAATGTTTATTTGTAGGTTGTTTTCTAGCTGCGCTACCCGATAATATCACTGAAACTTTTGCAATAAATTGCCAATATTTTATTATGGATCATAAGCTTTTTCCAGTAATGACTTTTATTTTGCATATAGCCTTCGGAAATCAGTTTAAAATAGTGATTTATCCTTCTATTAACAATATGATAAAACAGAAAATAAAATTTTACAGCCACGATAATCTTTCTGACAATGAATTTACTACAAAACTACAATGGTTTATGTACATTACAACATATTGAAACAAAAAAAACCCTTAACAAATTTGCATTTCAGTCCATTCCAATTCGTGTATTGGACACGTTGATAAAATTGTAATCAAAAGTTTCCCCATTTACAGATGCGTAAAAAAAAAAGTTTTGCAAACTGACATATCTAATGACCCTGTTGTGAGAGTGGAAAATATACAGGGTTTTTCAAGTTGATGGACTATTAAAATTTGAAGTTTTTAAACTTTTGATTTTTTTCTGAATGCCCTTTATAAATTATTAAGTTCAATTTTGCCGAAGCCTTAGCTATGAGATTTAGCTATCACTATTAAAAATTTGAACATCCTAAGTCGTATTTTGCGGAGGTTATGATTTTTTATAGTTTAGGTTGCGGTGGAGACTTTTTTTTTCATAAATTAAATTATCTCTGGAAGAGCCCAAGCATTAGAAACGAATTCATTCTACTAATTCATATACTTCTTATACCCCAACAACTTGAAAAACCCTGTGTACATTTTTTTTTTATAATTTAAAAGTAAGTAGTGCCTTAAAGTTATTTAATAGAAGTTTCGCATCAAAAGAAATCAGTTGTTCTAATTATATGCCTTATACAAGATTCTTCTCGCCTCTACTCTTTTCAAGTTTTACTGAAGGTTGTTCATCTACAATTCAACTAAGATCGAGTACCATCATATTGCTGAAAAGGCCAGAAAGGGTTCGGTTTGGGAAAAAAGTCAAGTGTGATTATTAGAGACACGCATCTCACACTCCGACTCCGGAGGTTCAATGGGCAGACGAATCCACATTTCGTGGAAAAAACAATATTCGTGAACGTGCGAACGGCGTTCGTGATGGGAGATAGTGAAAGTGAGATTTTTTAACGAAGGTAGTCAAGTGCCTCGTTAGTGCCCTAGAGGCGCCAGAGACGCCTCATTATTTTCTGCGACATCGCTTCAATTAATTTGATGCCCGTAATGAAGGAAACTCTAACTTCATTTGCTAAGCGCATGGAAAAGAGAAGAACTTAACTAGGGAAACTCGGTGCTTTCTCACCGCAAACATTCGGTCCTGTGTGGGACGATGACCAAAAGGAATAGACACTAAAAGATAACTTTTCGCAATCACTTCATGCTTCGTTGGTGACCTTTCACCCGCTTAAGCATTAAATTTATCTGCTGCCTAAGAGACCATCACGGAATGAAAGAAGTTACATAGGTATCCCTTTGACATAGATTTAACTTTTACTTATTCATTAAATGTGTTCATGTCTACTTTCTTTTATGTGAAAGAAAAACACCTATGTAGGTATATGTAAAAATACACTTTTGTGCACAGTGTCGTTGAATGATTTAATAATTAAAAAAAATATCGAAAACTAATTTATGAATAACGAAATTGGAATTTTAGTCAATGAAGATCATTTCCAATGGATAATGGAATTGGATTATAATTTTCAAAATTTTTATCTTAGTGCAAAATTCTATTTGAATTATTACCGATAAAAACGGTGAGTAATAAATAATTTGAAATGCATTTTAATGGCTAATTAATACGTTTTAGTGAGTAATTTTATTGTTTATTATATTTTTATCAACAACTAAAATGTAATGAATAATGGAACAGAAATTTCATTACAAGTTAAAACTCATTGAATAATAAATAGAAATGTCCATTATTAATTTTAAAGTAATCGACAACTAAAAACGAAAATTCATTGCTCATTAATATTCAATGGATAATTCATTTTTTCCAACTCTGTTTGAGCTAGTATTAGGATACTCTAAATAGTTTCCACTTTGCAGTAATTTAATTATTAAACGTAATGGTGCGTCTTCCCTTTTCAGTAATAACAAAAATGCATTTTCAGTGGAAACGTAAAGCTCAGAAATCGTTTCAATTTACACAAATCAATAAAAATGCCTATCGTAAATACGGTAATTCAAAATGTAACTCATGCAATTGGAATTGAAGTAATTTCGTTTGAACTTTGCCCATTAGCAACAAATACGTTGTTATTTGAGCTCGTGAAGCGTTCGTTTGGTTCTTTTTGAAAGCTCAAAGTGAACAAAAGCTCTCACAAGCCGAAAGCTGACGCTTAAGTAAAGCTCCGCTGTAAATCCATCAAGCCCTGTATTACCACCTGGAGTTGATGGCTCCAAGTACTTAAGATGGTTACCGTTCTGAGTAGGTCATAAATAAAGAACAATCTTGTGATTAAGCTTTAGAAAACCATTTTGTAATTTAAACGAAGCTTGACGCTTTATACCACGATGACGTTGAAGTTTAAACTTTATAACGTTAATAAGCCCACCAATAAAAATCGGTATCAACGTTGTCGTCGTGACTACGACCGTGGTGCATGGATAAGAAAGACAATTCGGGTCCTTTAATGTATCGACAACGTTGTCTTTCAGGTATTTAAACCTTTTTTTACGATGTTCATCAGTGTCTCACGTTTATCCTGCTTAATAAGACAAAAGAATATGAGTTTTTAATTTAAAGATATGAAATACTTAAGACAACATTGTTACTATTTTGACTGTTCATCAACTTTTTAACAATAAACAAGTGAAACATGTACTGACTTTCTTCTGGTGTACCTGGAAAAGCTTCGTTAAATATTTATGCCCTTTCTCAAATATAAGGTGCAAAATTTGGTTTTGTTTACAAATAGAGACATTTCCAATTTGGTCATAAAAAATACCCATGCCCTCGAAAGCATGAATAAATTTTATAACGTTTTAATTATTCAATAAAATAAACGTTTGACAAAAAAATGATTAAAAAAACTCGAATCCTTAAAAATTGTATCAATAAAAAAAAAAGGATTTCTAGCTTCATAATTTGTAACAATTAGGGATGATTATAAAAATTCCTATTAAAAGTGCTCCTGTTAGTACAAAACAACCAAAGGACCTGCTGATGTCTTTTGTGTAAAATGAGACAAGGCTTTCAGATTTGTTCATTGTTATGTTTTAATATTCTAGTAGACAGGCAACAAGTATGAGCATCACAACGAACTGTGAGACAATATCTGATGCAGTTTCAGCGTTTCGTACCCATCAATATCGGTTTTGACACTTTCACGCCTAAGGATTATATTGAACGACAGGTAACTGCATTTCTACGAACTACTACGAACTATACAACACTACACTTACTCCTAGAGTCATTCGTTTTGTGTTAACGAAAGATAACATGTTTTAACACTTTTACTTTTACTTTAAACAATTATTTAGATTGAGTTCATAATGACTTTAGTATATTTACCACAAAATTGAGCAAAGGTAGATGTGACTAGATCGGCCTGAGGGAATAAAGTGTCGACAGGGATTTAGAAGGAGCTCTCTCGTTTACATTCTGATTAATTCAGGTGAACGTGTAGCTACCGCATTAATCAATACTGGCGGTATCTATTGGTGACGACTCCTTCGTCCCACAATTTTTTCCCTGTTTTTTATGTTTCCAATATGCACAGTATTTACAATAAATACCCATAAAAGTAATAGTGGCTAACGTCACTCATGTTCGTGTCTAATCTTGCTAAACCTTACACATACCCCGTTTAATAAAATGCTTAATTTTGTGGGCTCTCGAGGAAGGTATTATAATTACAGGTGTCTTTCAACGCAAACTTTATCTAGAAGATTTTCATCATATTTAAAGTTTAGCGGTGGGTCCAATTATAAAACGATTAAGAAGTTTCACTGACGAGAATTTCCTCTTTTGCAATCCACGCGCTCTCGTCAGGACAAGTAGGCCACAAAATAATAATATTTCCAATAAAACTTTCGCATTTTAATTGTTTCTTTAAATTCGAAATTACAAGAAGATACGCTGAATCGTTTGAATAGCATTATGGGAATCTATATAGTCTATCTTCACGTTTGCTTGTGCACCTAAGAATTATTTTACAGTTCTCGTCTTTGAATTGTACTACAGTAGTGTGAACAAATTATAATCTCAATAGTATAAACAGTTAATTTTGGAAATGTCTCCATGTGCGTTGGCCTGAATTGAAAATGTATGGCAACAATAGTTAATAGGTACACTGAAGTATGTTATTTCTAATTTTTCAAAAAAAAAAGGGTTCTAAATTCGTCTGTTTATACATATATTTCTTCTGTATAAATTCAGGTAGAAAATTTTTATCTATGAACCGATTTTAACGACTCTTTTCATTAATATTGGATTTTGGACTTTGGAAGATACACCGGGGGAAACTCCCCAAATTTAAATAAGAAATGTAATTTAATTTAGTAAAGACAATTCACACACACATACAACACAACTTGGATTAGGTTAGGTTAGGTTGGGTAAGATTAGTGAATCGTTTTAGTAGGTCGCTGAAACTTGTAAGATAAAATTGGCTTCTAAAAAAAAAAAGAACCAGACTTCGAAAAACAAAAATGTTACCTAAAAAGCAAAAAATAATTCTTTGAAGTCATTGTCAAGTACCTTTTGTGTTTTCTGGAATCGACTTTTTCTTTTAAAGCCAATTATACTTTTTTTAAGCATTTCCAATATTTTTTCGTAAATTCATCAAAAGATCAGAAAGACTTGAATTTTTTATAGAACAATAATGTCTGATGGTTTAACTAATAATTTAATTAAATAAAAGAACAAAAATAAATTTCAGTGATTTATCAACCCAGTTCCAGAAAACTCACTATTTTCACCTATTTGTATTAATTGGATTTTTATTCAGATGTGTTATCTGTACATATGTACATAATCAAAATATTTAACGAATTCGAATTCTCGTGAGATTGCAAATTAGACAATCTAGCGTAGCCAGAACAGCGATTGTCTAATAGTAAATTCAGTAAATTTGGCGGAATAAGTTTTATTGTTCGTTGATGTTAATTCAGTTGAAATGAGCAAAGTAAAGATATATAATATAATGCATACGTGTACCGGGAATTCAGGCGCTATAAACATGAAAATATAACTTCAGCTTCGGTTGCCATAACATCCAAGTTAAAATAGCTAGAAATTCTCTCGGGCAAAATTTAGTTTATACCAATTTCCAACAAGCGCAAGCTAAAAACTTATTTCCGGGACTATACGTCGGGTGACAATTTATAATGCATCTCTTCAAATTTAAAACGACATCGACAGTAAGCCTTTTTGATTCCTTGCCAGATAAACAAGCCAAATAAACTTCTTCTCATTTCAAAATCAGAATTATTGTATAATCAGCCACTACTTTTTAATTACTTACCACAAATTATAAATAGATTAGGAAATGATTAATTAAAAGTGAAACGAAATACTTTCCCAGACATGAAGGACCAGTTAGAGACAAATTGGAGGAGAATAGAGGTAGATCCAGAGTGGATGTTGGATCTCCTGAGGAGTAATAGGGAAAAGGAAAAGCATTATGAAACATGAAAGGCTAGTTGGAGACAAATTGGAGTAAAAAGGACAAAGAAAAAATGGATGTTTTGGTAATTGGGTTATTGCGTAGATGACTCAAATTGAAATCAATTTTAACTTATATACTTTTTCTTCTTTACTATTTGAAGTATTGTTATTGCTGTTATATTCGACTTAATTCGGTATTCCACAAAGGTCCAATTTGTCAAATAGAAGGAGGTGTTGATACTTTTATATTCCTGTTCTCAAACGGTCGACCCAAGGGTAAGGTGATAGTAGATTTCATTTATTCTTCCTGACGAGAAATATTGTGACATCTTGTACTAGCTGCGGTAGAATAGTTGTAATTTATTGCAACAAATGTCACGGAAGAAAAATATAACGCGAGAAAGTCGAGTGTCAGCATTTATCATTTTTGCTACGTGTTTGCCGCACGTCCTTATAGCTGTATAGTTTATGTCTTCTATCAAGGACCGAAGCATTTATAAAATATACGATAAAGTGCAAAAACAGTGAGTGCAACTTCACTTTGTCACATTGTTTGGTGTTTTTCTCCACAAGGATAAAAAAACTCCTTTATTTTTGTTACTTGAAGTTCGTACTTAAATAAAGTTTTTTATTTTTTTTATTCAATTGAAAATTCCTTTATGCGCACCTAAAATAAATTAGGCTTACCAGACACACTTTGATTACCAAAGAATTTTTCAAGATTTTTAACAAGTACTCAGTACAGAATAATTTTCATTTTAATTTCACAATCTTATCTTAATTTCGGAACAGGCATTACACTACCTTTGAGAACGATATTACCTAGTAGCAAGTCTAATGTCGGCTTTCTGTCAAAGAGATGAAGCCAGGAAATTTATGAGGATATGGTAGGTAGCAATACGTCAAGAAGACTCCTCCTGTTTGAAGAAAATTTCAGCTTTTAACGTTTGATATAAATTTCGTTTCTTGATGTACCGACTTCGAGGAGGTATTGATGAGTATCTGGCTTACCATCTAAAGCGCCAGAATATTTTAAAACAAAATGTAATTTTTTCAACATTCAGCAGAACCTTGTTAAAGCAATTCTTAATATTTGGAAAAAAAAATATTTTTCTGGAAATCACTTCTCATCCTACACAAAACTACTCCTCATATTTTCCTCTTCAAGAATCCGCGATCAAAAAAATTTTTGCACGTAATTAGAGTGATGAATGTATCAAATTAAAATCAAGAACGAACCGTGCCTACAAGATACTTAGTAAGGAAAATCTGAATTCTATTAGCCAGATGAATGTTTGATGTTAATTAACAAAGTTGTGGCCTGACAGTTTGTATTATGACAATCATAGATGAAAATCCCCTAATGTGGTTTGGCTCAAATTGAGAGAAAGTAAATGTTTAACTATTTTAGGTTGATTATCTACTGAATTAAACGACTATAAAAGCAATAAAATCTTTGGATCTCCTCACAAAGATTATGATGCATCATCGCCAAATGTTATTTTATCAAACTAATGTCAAAAAATTGACCGAATTTTCACCCACTTATAATACAATATTTGTAAATTTATTTAATGATCTCTACCCCAAAATTGTCGCTTCTGAAGCTGGTATGCCTCACAGCAGCCGATGGAGTTAACTGGGCTAAGGTCGAAGAATTGGGCTAAGGAAATTGATCAATGTCATTTTATAATGTAGATTGGCGAGATCTATTTTGTGGGGTATGCGTGTTTGTGTGTGATGCAAGCAACTTTAAAGTGCAATTTGTTCTCATTAACTTTAAGTACTGAAGAGCAATAACTTCTTGTAATGGGTAATTCATGCGCCACTAAAGGCGTAACTGTTCGTTGTTTCAAAGCTGTACAGACAAGTAATTGGGTCCAAAAGCAGATGGTGCAAACTATTTTTCTTTTTATTTAGTCTGAGTAAAACTTAAACATAATGCCACCGTGCACTACTTGCGAAGAGGAAGTAAATAAAAATTTATTACGAAAGACACTGCACATCCACGTATTGAAAAGTTAAAGTTCTTTTGTCATAAAAAGACGTTTCCGTATTATACATAAGTAGATTTGACTTTGCCGGTTTGAAAAATCATCCAGTAAATTACAGAGTTAGCGCGACATTCAGTTACTTTAAAATCCTTCTACGGGATCGGAAGCTGGTGGAACTGCGCTAAAACTTTTATAAACTTCCCGTCTACGGTTGCAGAGACAAAATTCCGACTAAATCCTTCAAACTGATTTCATGTTCTTTCTAGGCGAAAAATTCTAGTTTCAAGAGACGAAACACGAAAAATAATAATAATGCAATTTACAATAAACATATGTAGGTCGCCTATATAGCTTCTAGTCCCGGCATCTCGGGACCAGGAGAGTGATTTTCCGGTTCCAAAATTTCATACAAATCGATCCAAAAAATATCATGATAATTTCAATAGTTATAGAAATGCCTCCTAGAAAAGTATCTCGTAAATCGTTAATGTAAGAGATTACAATTTCTTTGTTTTTAAAATAACTCTTTTGAAAATTCGCAGAAATTAAAGAAAAATTCGGGCCACCCTCCTGAGGTCCCTAATGGTCTTTAGCATATGAAATTTACACTCTTGTACTTTTTAAAATCAGATCCAGAGAGAGAAAATCTGAACTAAATACAGTATCCTGGGGGACTAATTTGGTTCCAAAATAGTTCACGAAGATGTTATTTTTCTTCTGCGTCTTTATTCAGAAATTATGTTGTTTTGTGTAGAATAATTTTATTTTCTTTTATGCATTTAATAATCTACTAAACCAGAACTTAATAAAAGTATAAGAACAAATATTTTATGAGTTATAAAAGTTAATCCTGAAAAGGCTGATCGTAAATAATTCGATTATCCTATAACTTGGTGGACACAACACATTATTTGAGAATTTCGATTCTGTTTTGAGAATTCCATACTAATGAAAGTGGTTGTTGTGACGCTCTCAAATATAGTTTTCATCTAATTTTAAAATAAAGAATTTTTAAAAGTTATTTAAGAAAATAGAAGAATTTTACCATATCAGGAATATATGCAAAAGTTAGAATTCAACAATAGATTATACATTCAGTAATTTCCCATAGATAATTATGTACCATATAGGTACCTATACTTTTTTAAATTTCTCCTTCTTGTCTTAGTTATCAATAAATTCTGGACTTCCATATTTCTTTTTAGTAAAAAAAAAAAAACAAAAATTAACAAGGGCTGATTTTTTGACTTTTTTTAATAAAAAAATCCAGTTGAACGCAATACCGTAAAATTGGCGAGAATGCTATACTAATGTATTTAACAACAGGCCGCAATCTCTTTTTTTTTTGTGGGATCGTCATGTTTACAGTTAACGAGATAAAACAAGGATTGTTTTTCCAGCTATGAAAATGTTAAAATACCGACAATAGCTGAAATTGTACAAGGCACTTTGAAAAAAGATTCAGCGAAACTGCGAGCGTAGTTATTATTATTTGTGCAACAAGTAGGCATCTATATCAGCGTATTTGATTTGGCAACAACAAAAAGACAAACGGAATACAAATGGAAACGTTTTACCGCATCGCGAAACAAAAACCGAGTTAAATCCAAAGGCAAATATTCGTATATACACGGCTGATACTGTATCTCAAAATTTAATGCCCAGATGCATTAATTACTACTAAAAGTTGGACTAAAAGTAAGACTAAACAGAACCATAAAAATATTTTTCTTATAATAATAATTATTACAAAATAAAATTATTGATACCTATTTGATCTTAACATATGTAACTTGCATTTTAAACGGATGTATAGCCAGGATTAATATTTCGATGAGTCGTCTTTTTCTGAACTGCCTTACTGTGTTCCATGCAATTTTGCTTTTGCAGACGTTTCGCCGTTTATTGTTGATGATATCATCAATATTACAACCCAGCATCCGCTAGGTTAACCCTGCAGATTTCGTCAGTAAAGATCAGAAAACTTTTCGAACAGCAGGTAATGATATAAGATGACGGACGCCGTTTTTTTTTTTGCCATAAAAAGTGGATCAATCTGCATGAGTTTGTTTCAAATTGTCCCATTTATGATAAAAACTACTACAGTTATTGAAATTTAAAATTTCCATTATATTGTTATAACTTTGAATACTTCAAAAAATCAAGCACTTAAGAAATTTTTTGACCATGTGGCATCTAATATATTTGTTTTACAACCAACAACTTTTATGAAGATTTAAAAAAATAAATAAATTGATTTTTTGGGTATTTAAAGTTCGAAAGCTACTGAACATTTTTTTTTAATCCATATATATGATAAATCCACCGTAAAATGGATAATTAAAAAAATCATGCAGATTCGTTCATTTTTCGATATTTTATAGTAAAAAAAAAACAGGTGTCCGCAATTCTATGCAATTGTCGAATAGTTCAATTCTATTGATTACGATAAACAGGAATTGGATAAGAAAGAAAGGAAATGAAACGGAAATTTTGAGAAACATACAACTAAGTTAGTGTTCACACACTGTCACGGATCGGGTCAGAACGGACGGAATTCTGTGCTCAGAATTTTCATTTCATTCCGTTCCATTCTCTTCATTTCCGATTCATTCCGATCCGCTATATAAAAATCCCGAATTGAGTTACATATAACGTTAAAAAAAATGTTAAAAGCTTTGTTGTATTGTCGCAGATAAAAATTATTCGAAATCCGTTTTTCTTCGGAGGTCTTTGATCGTCCAAACTTTTGTGAAACGATGCAAAAAAAACAAAAAAAAACCTTGTTATCGCGCTGGAGCGCGTTTTTCATCATGATACAGTCCCCTATGAATAGTTGTATAGTAGAGTCGCTCTCTAAAAATTAATTAAAGAAAGACAGATGGATACGAAACGAGCATTCATTTTCTGGATAGATTTTGCCCTCCCTACCCGTGTTGACGGCGTCATCACGGCCGCATTGAATTGCAAAATGACGGCAGCAGAAGTCTGTTCGTCCTCGGGCACATTAACGCAACATAGCATACGTATTCAGTTTCTGTTGTTTAATTTTCGTCTTTTTTGTTTCTTCTTTTTTATTACAACTAGTTGGCAGTTGGTAGATACGTATGTAGATTGGAATGGTCCTACATATGCATCGCAGTTTTGTATTTTGAATCGGATTTACGAACCCATTCGTAACGGTCGAACATAATTCAGTTTACTGGTGCATTTTGGCAAGAGCTTTTTTTTTTAATGTATAGAAAAGTCCTTTATGGCCAGATAGATAAATAGATGTAAATCCCAAGTCAACATTACATTCACGTAGTTAAAGTAGATAAAGGATTTAATGGAGAGGTTGCTATATATGATTAACAATTTGAAAAGTACCTATATCATCCCGTGTATTCTGACTAAAAAAACAAGATTCTACATTTATTATTTCTACAACAGTAAGAGTTCTTCTTTTTGAACAGCCCTTGTATCTTCCTAAAGGTCGGTTTATACATATCCGTGTCGCATCCGTTTCTTAATGTGACCACGTACAAAAACGGCACGGGTATGTATAAGTCGATCTTTACAGCTGAAATCTCATAGATTTATACCAAGCAAACCTTCTACCTTAATTGTAGCAACATACATTTTGCTTTTAACAAAATATTTAGTCATTTGAAGGAATTGTAAACCCTTTTATTTGAAAACTATGGAATCTGCCCCTAACACTTTATTCTAATGTTTCAGCAAAAAAAAGAATATCACATAAACAATTTTCAATTTTTTCTTGTGTTGACGAAAAACATACATAAGTCAAAAAAGTGTTAACGTTATTAAGACGGGGTTTCGACTTTACGACAATAAGTCCGCATCCTTAGGGTATCAAGGCTGTCAAGATTGTCGTCGTAAATGAAAATTTAAACCGCTGTCATAATGCGGGGTATCTACCGCCGCGCCGGTGTGCGGGGGTTGGATACTGCAAGATATTTCAAGAACGCTTCGGCCTATCACAAGATTGGATTTCGGTGGAATTAAAATCAGTGAGAGCTCCATTAGAAAATAAAATATGGGCTCTCGAAGGAATGTGCCCTTTTACATATACCAACCACCCCCGAAGATTTATGGCGCGGGTATTCGACGGCTTAAAAAGAGTATGCCGTCTAGGGAATTACCAACTAGACAGACAACAAAGCCTTTTTAAGGAGTTTCGAATAATATCGTAAGTATCGGTTCTTTCGAAAAATACGTACACAATCGATACATTGCCATTGTTTTAAAGGTTTTGTTCGGAAAAGGAAACAAACTTCGTGTGCATATAGCAGAAAATAGGGTAATAAAAACTCATAAAAAATTTGACAAGTGCGAATTCAAAAAACAATGAATAAGTACACTCGTGGTAGTCCCGGATATGAGAATCACCATTGTTATTAAAGCCCAGGGCGCTAACGCGTAACGTCATGTAAAGGGGTCCACGTAGGGAACAGTTTTAATCTTTTAGCCGAGGTATTTTTCGTTCAAATTTTTTTTTTTGATCGCGGATCCTTGTAGAGGAAGATCAGAAGAGCATTTAACGTTAAGTTTTTGAGAACGTATTGGTTGACTTTTCGGCGTTTACGTAGCCACAACCAAGATAGATATGAAAACAATATACAGATCTTTTTGTAGATAATTAATTTTTCTACTAAAAAAACCGGGACAGCACCTATCTACCTTTTACACGTAAAAAAATACAGCGTTTCTAAGACGCGCTTCAATGTGTAATGTACCGCCTATTTTTTTAACTGTTAAAGATAGAGGGGTGCTGTCTAGGACTTTTTTTTATATAAAATTCAATTATCTACAAAAAGGTCTTTATACTTTTTTCATTTCTGTCACGATTTTAGCTACGTAATCGTCAAAACATCGAAATACACGTTTTGCAAAACTTAACGCTCAATAAAAAGAAGCAACAATTATTTGCCAGTTTAAAGAGTCCAACGAAAGCTCCTCTGACCTTTTCCCACAAGAATTTGCGATCAAAAAATTTTTGGACGATAAAATCTATTAGCTATTAAATTAAAACAGTTCGCTACGAGAACCTTCTTTATCGATGGTAAGGATTTGAGTCCTGTGGGTACAGTGCACGATGTTAAGTTTACTAAAAATTTAATTATCATCCTAAGGAATATATTTTTACAAGTCTTGGAAATATATAATCTTAGAGATGTACTTACTCAGTTTCTAATAATTAGAAAACAATCAGAGTTTGAAATTGGTCGCTGATGCAAGCTGCAAGTTTTATCCTGTTAAAAGTGTAGAATTTAATCTGTTATTAAACGTGTCGAATGTTAAATTATAGCAATTAGTGCTGAACGTGCGTCGATACCGCCATCATTTATGAAAAGGGGCAAAAAAGACGAGAAAAGTGGATAGAGAATTTTGAAATTATCCACCGACGCAGGCTGGCAGCACAGAGTAAATTACAAATCATGTTGGTAGGCACTTTTCATTTCTCAACGACCGACCGAGTCCGTAAATAGCTTCATCGACCAAACACTCTCGCGTTTCCGTTTTTAAGAAGAAAATCCAAATGACGTTTAATTTCATGCCAGACTGAACTCACGGTAAATACCAACCAGGTGGATAGATGCTTAAATTATCTCAATTTCTAATACAATAAACGATAATTGCTGGTATTTAAAGTGCGCTTTCAAAAGAGAAATTCAAAGGGAGTTTAAATTTTCTTTTACCTTCATTAGAAACTTTCACACTTTGCCATAAGTGGGAACCAAGTAGATTAAATTTTCCACACTTCAGATACACATAGTTTGTAAAAAAAAAAAAAATATAGATCTGACAACACAGTAAATATTTATACGATTCTAGACCAATTTTCAAATATAGTTATAGAATCTTCTGTATTATTTCTTAAACAGGTCAGATGTTGATTATGATAGAAGATCATAGATTATTTTAGAATATTATCAATTACTTCTAAAAACATTTAGAACCTTCGAACAAGTTCGAGAACTATCTGAAACCCCTATTTCCTCTATTTGGGGATTTCTGGATTTGAAGTGTCATATTTTTCGGCAACATAACAAATTGCAAAATTTTCTCACACAAAAGTGCTTTCCGTTTTAGCGTTTAATGCACACGAAACTAATCGTTTAATACTTGGTTCCAACATTTTTAGGTCATTACTTGGCCGTTGGAGAACGTGGACAAATTGCAGGTCTTTGCGCAAAGGGCCGACCTCTTTAAAAATAATAGTGGCCATATAAGAGCAATTCCTGTACAGGAAAATTAATAGCGCGTCTACCTACCTCAGTACGCTCGAGATTTCCCAAGACAAAAAAATGCGGGTCGTTGTAGCCCAAGTGTTTTTTTTTTATATATGTAAATGATAAAAAAATTGTTGTAAAACAGAAAAAAAAAAATAAAAAAATATACCATAAACAAATAAAAATACCAACGCATAAATTTCATGCGAGAGTACTTAACACTAAATGAAAAGGTAGGTAATGCTCCTAATTAGAGGCTGTTTGGGCATTTTATGTTGGATAAACAAAATATTCTGCACGGGTGGTAAAAAAATACCATAGATAGTAAAAGTTATAAAACGAAGAGGTATTAGAAAATTTAGGTGAACACATGGAACGAGGATGCTACGAAAGTCAGTAAGAAAAAGGAGTGATAGGATTGCAGGACAACATATAGGACTTAGAGACAGAAACAGGACTAGTAAAGGGCAAAATGATCTTGGATTACATCACAGTTAATAACATTGTAGGTGTTCTGTAAATAGTTTTCGAATGCAAATTAATATGTGGTTAAGATTGTAGAATTTCCGGTCTGCCTTTCGGCTCAAGACTCTCTGATGGTGACATTTGCTAGTAGTAAGTTATAAGACAGAAAATCGTCAGTCCAAAAACTGGTTTGATATTCCATTTCTAATTTCATAGCTAACATAGTTAATTATAATTTGATGTAGATATACCTCTGCCCCTCTTTAGCACTGTTTCTGTCTCTAAGTAGCCTTGGACAGTGTCACATATAATATTATTGAGGTGCCATGTGTTCCTCATTCGTCATTCGCGTACACCACTTCATTTCAAACGCTTTCTTTCCTACCTTTTATAATCGTTGGAGTTTCCAGGTTGACTATGGACTTAATGCAGCTGTAATAATTTGTTTGTCCAACAAAATTTATTCTTTTAGATTTTAAGGTAGATTTATTTAGATGTTTACTGTTTACTTCACGTACTGGAAATATTTTATATCTTGGCAGTTGGTAGAGCTGACATTATATTAACGGGTTGCCACTGCGCTTAATTAAAACGGATTAGTTATAAAACAGTACAAAACCGAATAAGAGAAACAACTATGTAGTTCGTTTGCCGAATGAAAATAACAAACAATGTAAAAAGTAAAAAAAAAGAAAAAGAGAAACCGAAAAGAAACAAAGGCAGGAACGTAATTGATTTGTTTTTCGTGGTGGCAAGCGTGTGAGCAGGTAGCTAGCTAGATTAACTATGATTTCGTGCCTGGCTCTGTTCTTCTGTAGGTAATAAATTCCTTTATTTCACCCATAAAATAAATGTGAGTTATTCTTATCACACGTTACGTTCTATTCGTACTCATGGGGTGGACAAAAAGACAAAAGTGCCACGGCAGCGTAACTCTATCAGGGCTTTGTTTGGATTGCAGCTTTTTTTTATGAGCCAGTGTGTAAAACGAGCTTCATTCAAATTTCGCTTCGGGCATATTAAATGCTCGTTCACAATTGCGGAAATGAGCTAAAAACATGTTCCCTTTGCGAGTGACCGTGTATCAAAAGAACTGGGTGTTACTTTCGACGCTTTACCGAATGAAATTAAACAAAAATAACATCAAACGCCAAAAAGCTGCGGTCTAGAACCGAACGGAAAATAAAAATGAACTCACCAATTACGGAGAGATACATTGAGTGTCCAATTGGTGGAGTCGTACTGACTTGGCATTCGTAAACGCCTGAGTCTCTCCTTTGCGTATATCGTACTTGAAGCGTCCAGTCATCGGAATGATGATTGTGGATGCTGACGAAACGTTGGTCGGAGGTGTATGTGGATCGACCGACGGTTAAAAGGTGCAAATCGCGGTGCCTTATCCATGAAACCTGCAACATAACAAAAAAAAAATGGTTTTATGTCCAATTACACAATTCGGACGTTGCACGAAATGGTTATTTCCCTAATTGGGTAATGGAAAATCTACAACGTAAAAATTCACAATGTAAAAATATCGCTTAGTGGTCGAATCCGAGATGTGAATTTTCAAAATTTGTTCTAAATATTATGGCCATATTGCCAATAATCAATATCTTGATAAAAAAAAAAATAACAAAATACACGACTAAATATTGATTTAGAATTTCCAAATTTTCTACAGACTAAGTTTGAACGATAAAAATTTGTTGGGTATGAATACGAAAATGTTTAAAAGACGACAAAAAGTTTGGGTTAGTCAATCAATTAATCATTTAATTTATCCTGATGGGCATAGGGCATAGTTACCCAGAAGAGTTTATCAAACTGGGGATGACACTTTGGGTGTCAAAACGCGTTGTAGTTTATCAAAAGTGTTTGTGGGATTTCGGAGAGTTTACGTAGTGTTTATTTGGTTCCAGTTCCACACTACATTGACTTTGAGCTTCTTTTAAACTGTGTTTTGGATTAATTTCTAATTACCACGAACAAGCTTTTATAGGTCAGTCAACAGAGTAAAAGCCAAAATCAACTGGCCAAACATTCGTCAGTGTCTTCATTATGTTGTAAACAATCAGTAATCCCCTTACGCCATAGGGCATTTCTTGAAACTTGAAGTGGTTCAAAGACGTTGTTGTTGATAAGGGAATCGTTAAACAGACCCAAGGGGGTTTCGATAACCAACAATGCGGTCGAATAAAACTAACTAAACGTTGTAGTACCTAAGAACTAAATTGTTCCCTTATACCCTCATTCAGTGGCGGTGTTGGGATTAATATGTATAAGAATTATAATAATAATCGACGCGACGACTTGACCGGGCTCGACTAAATTCGTTGGAATATACATGCTCCACGGTTTCGTGCGTTCTTAAACTGCGCACATCATAAGTATAAGTACGATACCCCACGAAAGCACGTTGATTGCCGAAGATGATTTACAAAAAAAAAAATTATTACCTAATGCTAAAGTAAAAAAAAATCGGTAGTGCGAGTCCACTAGCGTACCTTATTGTAACCAAACGCTACTGCCTTTATTCCCCAGAAATACCAAGCAGTCACTTAGACGTCTCGTTTTCAAGCAATTAGAAGAAGTTTTTTTTTAATCCTTCTTGTTTGCCACTTGCCCTTTAACTCTCCACACTTAGATACTGAAAGCTTCAATTAATTTAAGGAGATGTTTAATGGGAATATCGGAATCCGGTAAAAGCAATTTTCTATCGCAGTCAACGACTTGAAAGGAAGGAAAACGTTTATCTATCTGTAGTTCTTTGGATTTCATCCCCGGGCGTATAATGATAATAGATATCTTTTATTCTCCGGGGTTGTTTTGTAGTGATTCATGAAATCTTATTTCTCCAAACGTTTCGACATTCCTTACTAAAGGCATTTTCAGTTTGACTTGGCTGGTTCACTTTTCGATATGCGACATATTTTTTTTTTTTAGTTTATGGTGATAATTTTGTTCTAAAAACCACACTTTAATCAGACGATTTACATTATCCTCGCCCACTAACTGGGAACAAAAGCCATAAGCTTAAAAACAGAAAGCGTCATTAATTCTTTTGGCTTTAGGGTCAAAAATGAGTCATTATCTAGCCAAAACTTCGAACAAACATTATCTACCGCTGTTGTAGTTCAATAAAAAAGTAACTTCCAGATACGACATCAAGTTGAGCTGGTAGTTAAATCATTTATTTATTAACGACTAGAACGAGCTAAACTTTTTCTAGTTTCGTCTGTTCTCTTTTAACATTTTTCTTGGGACAGGGAACTTCAAAAAGAAGTAAGTAATGTAATACGACCACAACATGCTGTCGAGAATTCAAAGTTTCCTTAAGTGGGTCGCTGTGATAGTTGTGCTCTCTAATTCAATTTGTTACAGTCCAGGACGAGCTTTGAGCGGTTTGTTTTTGTTCGCGTTTCCGGCTCGAAACATCCGAATGGTGGCTGCGTTCAGCACCATTTCTGCGCGAACGTCACTCACCCATTCACTGCAATAATCTACATGGATATTTTCATAACGAGAACATTCCACACCATTCCAACACACGTACTTATGAACACTCATACACATCTGTACATATAGTAAGCAAAGAATTCCGGGCTGTTATTGCATCTTTCACTTGTCGTATTTCCATACATTTATTATAATATATTCAGCTTTCAGTGTCAGTGTTTCTTAAATGACAATAAGTGAACTTCTTTGATGCTGAATTCAAACAAAATGTTACCAATCTTCTGTTATTGCAAAATAATTTACTTACACCAGTTGGAATCGTTCAAAGTGCAATTTTGTGTTGCATTTGAAAGGTTACATAATGTCTTGTTATATTTAGATGAAGATTATTTAAATTCTAAAAAAATAACCAGGAATTTCGGTAAGGTATATACCAACTGAGTCGAGCCTCATTAAAACACCACCCTCTTGAGGCGATCTTACTGCCAAGAAGTACTAATACCAACTGACCATACGCCCCATTACTTTGATTGTAGGGTACATTAGAGTTTTAAATATGTGATCATGTACACTATAAGCCTCAGTTAGAATACCTGCATTGCCTCAGTTGGACATGACTCTACGGCTTTGGTTTTATTGTCTAACTGAGGCCAGTATATGTCCTTAACCAAACTCTGTAAAGTAGACTGAGGGAATTAATATAAAAGAAAAATTAGGGTTCCCAACAAATTTATTACTTGTCCTTATCTTGAACACGTACAAAGTGAACGTTTCACGCTTTCGAATGTAAATCCCCGAATGTACACGAAAAAGCTTTTCTTCGGTTAAGAGAAAAGAGATACAGAGGGGTTTCATGGGATTAACATAAGAATTTGTTGGAAATTTTCTTAGCCTTTTGTTAAGTAAATTGCTATCAAAACAAACGACAGTTTTAAGAAAAAAAGTTACATCTACCATTCAAAAAGAAACACCCAATATCTAATAGATTTTATAATCTATTAGTTTTTGTACTGTAGCCTGCGTAGGAAGTTGCTCGCGCAAATAATACGCGGCTGTTGCTTACTTAACTTTCTCCCTCTCCCACACCGTACTAGTTGCCCCTCCTTTTAATGGTAAGAGAACATGCGCAGTTGAAGACAACATTGAAATTTTATACTGATCATCAATGTGAAACGTTTCTTTTCGTCAGTGTAATCTTTTAAAATAAACTCACAATCACACCAAAGAGTCATATCAAGAAATTAAAAAGAACAATTTATACCTGCATTACCTAGTGCTGTAAGTGCAGTAAAAGAGGATTATTCTACAATTTTTTTTCAAGTTTATATTCAGAAAACTGTACAAAGAACAAACAAATAAGTTTTAGTTTGAATGACTCTCTGTATATCCATTATTTGTTTAAATATTTTAGAAATAATGTAATTATATGAGTTGTATAATATCCGCATTCTGAAATATTAATCCCCCTAGCTTTATACAAGAATATTAACGGTTTGTAAACTACATATCCATGTAGATGCATACGTGCTACATGCATACACATTACACAAAGATATTAAAATTTACATTAAGTCGGTAAACAATGGGATCTTCGTTTCCGTATTATCCGCAGACTGGAAATATTAAAATAGAACGGTTGAATATTAAAAGCAGAAGCCCCCTGCGTGTTTATTCACGAAAACGAGGACAAACTTTTCATTAAGTTCGCTTTTCCGAAACAGAAGTAATTTCAGTTCGGAGTCGAGTTTTTCAACATTTTTTTAATATCACGTTTAACGGCAGGCAATTGTCACCGAAATAAAGAAAAAACAGCACAGAACGGGATAGATTTCCGTTTCGGTACGTGATGACTTCTTTTGAATCACCGCGTTACTATGAGAGTCAAAACACAGAATGTGACGAACGCCGACCAATTAAAATGGCCAGATACGTAGATTCATTGCGGAAAATAATCATTCAGAATTAAAAATTAAAAAAAAAAAAAAAGAGACATGTATAGCGGATTTCTAAAAATGAAATTCCATGTATATTTCTGAAAAACTGAAAAACGAGCTGTTTATTAATGCTAGAATACTAAAGTCCGGAAGTCCGGTGAAGTCCGGTATACATTCCATGTAATTACTTTAAGCATATCAAAAATCAAAACTATTCATATCGTTCAGATACGAATGGGGTGCCAGCCAGTTACGTAGCGGTAGAGTTGGCCATCAGAGGGTTGAGAACACTGGAAAACAATCGTGACATGAAATCATTTTTAACAACATGAACTTTCAAGAGAATAATATTGTTATATAATAAACATTGATGTGGTGGTAAATTAGGTGGCAGCTAATGTCCAAAAATACGAATCATCAAAACCATACTACGTAAATTGGTACAACCGAAGAACTTCAACAGAAAGTTAGAGATCCTCAGACTCAACCAGATCTGTAGCATACCAGGGTTAACTCAAGTGGAGCCAGCTCCGCCCCAATCCACAGGCATAAATATAACTTGCGCAGGAGAAGTAGCCAGTCTACATCCAACATCGGAGTTGAAAGGCCCTCGCCACTCGTGGTAACGAAACGTTAGGAAGCAGCTCCAACCGACATTTAAACCCGAGTAGGGCATACCCAGTCCTTATTAAATGGTTTAAAATTTGCTATAAAATAGTCTTTATAGTGACATTTACGAAAATAGTAGCCTAACCACTAAAATTAACACAGATCCTATGATTCCTATCTTTTTGGATAGATTTAGATCATCAGCTGACACATAAGTTACTACACCACCCAACTGAAAATCTTCACTACATAACATAATCCTTTCCTCATGAAGTTTCATGATTTCAAGTCCATTACCTAAAAATACCAACCAGTGACTTAAGACATCTCGTTTCCAAGTAATTGGAAAAAGTTTCTTTTTAATAATTTCTGTTTGCCACGTGCCCTTTAACATCCTACACTTCCATATTAAATAAAAGAACCAATTAATTTAAGGATATGTTTAATGGGAATATCGGAATTCGGTAAAAGCAATTTTTTATCGCATTCAACGACTTGAAAGGAAGGAAAATGGCTGTACTTGGACAGTTTCCACTAATGCTGTAGTAAACCTTTGCTATTATGGCTAATTTATTGTGCAAAATAGGGTAATATATATAAATATGTGTACCGAAGGAAACATCGTTTATCTATCTGTAGTTCTAAGGCTTTCCTCGTCGGGCCATAGTAATAGATAACTTTTATAAGCATTTCTTCGGGGTTGTTCTGTAGTGATTCATGAAATCATAGTTTTCCAAACGTTTCGACATTTCTGACTGATGGCATTTTCAGTTTGACTTGGCTGGTTCACTTTTCGATATTCGACATTTTTGTTTTGAGTTTATCGTGATAATTTTGTACTAAAAACCAAACTTTAACCATCAGACGAATCACATTATCCTCGCGCACTAACTGGGAACAAAAGCCATAAGCTTAAAAACAGAAAGCGTCATTAATGCTTTTGGCTTTAGTGTCAAAAATGAGTCATTATCTAGCCAAAACTTCGAACAAACATTATCTACCACTGTTGTAGTTCAATAAAAAAGTAACTTCCGGATACGACATCAAGTTAAGCAGGCAGTTAAATCATTTATTTATTAACGACTAGAACGAGCTAAACTTTTTCTAGTTTCATCTGTTCTCTTTTCTTGTTTTTCTTGGGACAGAGAACTTCAAAACGAATTAAGTAATAAAACCATAACAGTTTTCTTTAATGGATCGCTGATAGTTGTGTTTTCTAACTCAATTCTTTACATTATAGAACGTAATCTTTTCCTCATGGAAGTTTCATGTTGCCCAAAAATGATTTCATATCACGTTTTGTCTCCAGTGTTTTGAACCCTCTGACAATCACCTCCATCCCTAGCCAGCTGCTACCCCATTCGTATCCAAACGATGTTGATACATTTGACGAAACCGCCTGATACAGTAAAATGTGAAACATGTACAGGGTCCTGGACTGTTGAACTTAACGTCGATCCTTGTGAAACTCTTTACAGATAGAAGATGTCCTTCCTCGCCGTTCAAATATCATTTTTGTTGAGAAAGTTAGAATTTTATAAGTTATTTTGATGTTGAACAATAATTTGAGTTTGTAAAGTAAAGAGATAACTTTTATATTGTTGATAAAATTTTGAAGTTCGATTAAATAATATAATTCATTGTCCACGGAAGAGACCAAATGGTGATACGTAACGGGGTTGGAGCCTACAGCAATCCATTGAATTCTTCTTATCAGGAAGGTAAAAGGAGTTGAAAGGATAACAAAAGTTTATAAGCACATAAAAAATTACTTACCATGTAGGTATTTCAGTAGACAACGTTATAAGATTGATGTTTTCGAATGAGAAATCAATAAGGAGGTTAAAATATTGATTTTTTAAAAGGATTTTCAATCATAAAATTTACTCCAAAATTATCATTCAATGGGCAAACAACTCGATTAGAGTTTTGTCTAAAACTTTCAAGTAATGACTACTATTAATAGCACCCATATTTTGCAGTATAAGTCAGTTATTTAGACCTAAAACTTTTTTCTTCCATTAGTGTAAAATTTTCAATCCTTAGGGTTACTTGGCAACTCAAATTCTATCCCTATGAATTTATGAAAAATTAAATAACATTTGCAATAATTTCCTCTGAATCGAACCTAGTTCCAATAAAAATCGAATCGCGGGGGTGTCGTGTTTCAAGTTAGTTAAAATTCGCTTTCGTTCCCGATTAGGGTGTTGAATAAGCCGTTTGCACAGTCAATAACAATGTTGTTCCAATAAATTACAACGGTCTTTTTAGCAAAGTAAGAAAATATCTGAAATTGAGTTAACCGCCTCCTCCATTGTTACGACTTCTTCGAGGACACTGTGAGTTTTGGAAGTTGTTGTCGCAGTGTTGTAGAGGTTTTTCTTTTATTTGCTTCTACATCCGCATCCGAGATACGTCGCCGTCGCTCTAAAGTATTATGTTGTACAAAGTGGCTCTCGTACGAAAACGTTTCGAATTGAAATGGATTATTTTCTTCTTCCGAAAACTCGACCATTCCTCGTTTACGTCCTCCGTTTCAAAACGCAAATTACATTCCACACATTCTACACATACATATATGTATATCTATCCGTATATGCTGCGTTCTGTTTTAGTCAAATATAGAACAGACCAGATTATGGATCAATGTTACGTATATTTTGATTATGCTTTTTATCAGCACAATAAATTTTCTATAGAATCCTTAATTTGTTGTAGAGTTTTGTGTTTAATTCCAGATTGGAACTGTCTCATTGGTTTTTTTTTCAATTTTGCAGCGCACGTTTAATGATGATAAAAAAAACATCGATTCAAAGAGCAGGCCCATTAAAATACACTAAACTTTAATTTTCCTATTGTTTCAAATAGTTAAATATACACATACATTTTTTGGGATTGCGACCTTATAAATTATTATTTTTGAATTTCTGTGTACGTATGTAGGTCAGTTAATTGAGCCACTAAATTGCAAATCTCTTGGTTGTTTTGTCAAACCCTTGTATTGTAAGGATTTCTCTATTATGTGTATGTATTCCACGGTGCAAGCGAACGAAATGGTGCGATAAATTCAAGCTGTGCAACAGCTAAACAAAACGTTCATGGTAGTTTAATAGCTTTTCATAATACAAGTTGCAAAGCTAATTGCTTTTTGAACTTAGATACTGTCTATGCTAAAAATATGTAAAAAAGCGAATTCAACTGAAGCGCCAAAAGCGTCTTTTTTTGCAAAAAAATGCAATTATACTAATAGATACAGGCGCACAACATAAAGAAATCATTTAAGCTATAGACAACTAGGAAATCTGAACCTACCCATTAAACGTTTAACGGTACTATGGAGGGGGTTGCGTTGAGCGTTTAATGTCAATGAGGAAGGGGAATTGAAAGAAAGAAGAAGAGAGAAATAAAGAGACAGAGAGATGCGTCCTATATTTTAACATTCCAGTTCGAAATACGTGGTTATTGTTCTGATTTTCCAAACTTCACATTATGAACTCCTTAATCTATTTATGATCCTGATAGTGCGACCCCTTTTTTTACTTAGTTATTATAGTACGTAATTATACAATTGTTAGACGTTGCTAAACAATTATTTCAGAATTTGTAAAGAATAAATTTTCTAAAGAAATATAAGACCGAAGTGGTTATGACAAATTCGCCAAAGGCATTTTAATTTAAAAACGATCCACCTGTTGATGTGTTTCCTGCATTGCGATGAATTTTGAAGGAAAGTACTAAAACATAAGCAAATAGCCCCAAGAAGTAAGACAAAAAAAAATGAGTTGGAAAAGAAGCTCAATCTCGTGGCGAGAAGTTTAAAAAGAACCATTTCATTTTTTATGACGTTATGCAACAAATATGTATTTTACTCAAAAATTTATTAAACGTGTTTTACTTTCGAACTTACATATTACGTCATTTTGTTAATTATCGCTTTAATGACACCTATACTTCTTCTCGATTCCCATTTGAGGTCATTAAAATAAAATATTGACTTCGAAAAACAGGGTAAGGCACGGAAATTTATTGTTATGGTGGATAAAATCGCCTTACGCCGAAAGCGTTTCACTAAATTACTTTTTTATCATAGTAATACATTTCCTGGCTCCGGAGTACGGAAAAAATTCTATTTTAGGATCAGGATTCATTACTGTTAATAATAAACAGGGACCTTCTGGTAGAACAACGTGGTCATCTGTTCTTTATTTTGTCACTTTTTATTTTTCAACCCCTCAATTACATAATTATAAATATATGTTTATCCATAGAAATCGAACCGAAGAATCGGAAATACATATGCATCAATATTATGGCTTGCAGGATTCTCGTAGGAATTATTTCTGACATGAAATATTAGCTAATGCATAAATTCATGGAAATTCTTCAATGATTATTAAATTCTCATCGTTCTTCTAATACTATCTCTAGTTCGCTGAATTTCCTAGGAAGGCTTTAGGAACTATCGAAGACGATCGTTTTATTTTCTCAAAACAAGAACTCTCTCTGCTAACTTCCACAAATATTACTTCCATTTATTAGCAAACATTTCCTTAAGAATTTTAAGATGTAATATTGAACGAATACCATTATAAAATGCTTGATAATAGTATCGGCTCATTTAATTTAAATGTTTTTAAAATGTAACAAAGATTTATTCCGGCTCTTTTCTGTTTTTACTAACGAATAGTACCTACAAGGAAATTTTTGGTTCTATTTGAGATAGTAGAAAAAAAAATTCGTACAGAGAATTTAATGGACTTTAATGGAGCGGTATATATGTGGTTTAGAGTGTAAGCGTGAAATTTCAAACCACAGATTGTCATCTGCAGTTCAATACTAACGGCAGAACAGTACAAAGGCAGAAAAGATATAAAATCGAGGGGGAATGAAATACGTTTTCCCGATATTCGAAATTGGTCCAAGTTTAATTTATAGCTGGACCTGGATCATTTTTAGAGATACGTTGGTTATCATTTGTTCTTTTCTCTTTCCATCGTACTAAAAGGCCAATTTTTTTGTAATATAAGTCATATTCCACTGACTATATACAGGATTTAGTTGGTTTCCAAGAGCATTACTCAAATTATTGATAACGGATACTTTTAAAAGAATTTCCAATTTCAAACAAAAATAGTTCTTTAAAACAAAATCCGATAGAGTCCTTACATGCCAAGATTTTTTTCGACAATAAAAGTAATCGATTATTAAATAATTTCTGATGCAATAGAACCGAAAATAATTTTAGATTTAAAGGATAAAGCAAGTTACGACCCCATTTTTATAATAGTTGTTTCAGCAAAACGGTCATGCTCAAGAGTACGTACTAAATTTAAGTATGTATTCTCTCTATCATAGGTTGATATATTTCGCATTAATAAGAACTTTTTTCCTATTCGCTATATTATTCTGTATTTCTAAAAATTTCGTTTTTTTGGTGAAGAACGTTTTTAAAGATTTTTAAGTCTATACTAATATTGAAATAGAAACAATGATCCAAGATGCAAGTACAATTATATTAATTTGCCTTTAATGTTCCAGTTGTGTTCCTTAATGTTAATATTTTGAGTTCGATCCCTCTGTCCGATTTGCTTTACAGTTTATTATTAATTGTTGATTAGAAATGATTCTACAATAATTGTATGGACGTATATTAATATTAGTTCTATTAAGTAAAGGTATATAAATTTTCAGAATCTTCTCTAATCGACAATAAACAAAAAAAAGAACACCATAAGCAACAAAAAAGTGGATCAAATTAAACTGAAATTCATGTAATGCTTAGATATTTTCATTGGATAGAATGACCCAGCTTTAAATGTTCCTTAATACTAACATTTAAAGCTGCTTCGTTCTGTCCAATAGATATATTGGAGCATCACATGAATTGCAGTTTAATTTAATCAACTTTTTTGTTAATTATGGCGTTTTTTGTTTATTGTTGATTAAAAAAAGATTCTAAAACTTTATATATACCAGAATTAACATCAGTATTGTTTAATAATATCATGGGATGGAATCAAAATGCTAGAAATAAAGAACACCACATTCGAAAAATTCTTCGTACGTATACATTTGTTACTAATAAAACTGAGTTAAAACTAACTTTGGTATTTTATTTAAAATCCCATTGATTATGTTTGATGAACTTTGAACTTCTACCAGCACTGATGCCAAAAATTTAATAAATAATGCATTAAGGGATTTATATATGTATACACAAATATATATTGGGACCTTTTTAATGTTAATAATATATATTTAATTTACACTGAAATGACATGGTTGAATACGTGAATGGCCAAAACATTTTCAATTGCGAAACTTCAAACGGACCACAAAACAAACACTGATGCGTGTTCCGTTGCAGAGTTGTTTAAACACTAGAAAACACTCACAACTAAAAACGTTTGCTGATCTATTGACATTTGCAAAAATTCAATGTACGAGTTACCGTTTTTTCCTGACACGTGTATGCTTTACTTAATTTTGCAATGTATATTAATTAATAACTAAAATAATATCGGGTTCCATCTCTATACGAAATAAATTAATTAGAGCTGAAAAAAAAAACGCTGTGGGTTGGAAATGGATAAAATAAACTTACCGTTCTGTCCCCCAAATTTTTGATTTGACAATTGAGATGTGCTGTCTTGCCAACGATTGCGGTCACATTTTTAGAAGCACTCTTAACGAAGTAGGGCCCTCGACTTATAACCAGTGGCTCCAACTCGTTATTCTCTTCTTCAATGGCATCAGTCGTTTCGCCCTGTTCCAATTTGGCAAAAGTTATATCTGTAACAATGCAAAATCTCTAGTTTAAAGACGAAATTTATTTCCATACTTGAAACTTTGATGGCACAAAGACATGCAGATTCCTCTATAACCCAAATTTATTGGAGAAGCTGAAATCATTAATTCTGTAACTTAAGTCACTAGGACTGGCAAATAAAGAATGAGAGGACAACGAAGGTCCTTAAAATAGGTAAAGCATCTAAGGACGTTAGTGTTTCTGTGGAAATTGAGCTTATTAAAGATTCGTGACAATTTATGAAAGATAAACAGTTTGTGTTTAATTTCCTTTATTTTCATTTAACAACTGGAATTTAAACGAATCATATTTTTAACGAAAAAATAAATAATTTTTACTTTATTAATTTCCAATTTTAAAATAGCCTATAAATGTAGATTTAAGTTCTCTTATGATAATTAACATTTAATTTTGTAATGAATAAAAAATAAATCGATGTCAGTGAGGGTGAGATAAAAATACCACATAATGTTATAAAATATTCACACTTCAAAAAACTGAGTAAACTTTAAGGATGATTTGTACAAATACCCTGCTCATCAACCTCTACAATGTTACGTGATCGAAAAAAAAATTTCATCCCTTAATTAATAGGGCATTAAATTGTGGCTTCTGCGCTGAGTTACAGTGGTAGAGTTGAGAAAATGGCAACAAAACTTTCGAATTGGGACCTTTTAGAAACATGGCTTCAATAATAATTTAACATGTATTATTTACAGTTGTATCATTAGACGGTTAGAAGGCTTAAAATGGAAATTCAGAGAAAACTGTCTGAAATGTGACGGAAGTTTTCCTACAGTCGATAATTAATTATTGGGTAAATGTCTAGATAATAATAATTTTCCTTGGTTGTAGATAAAATGTTTGTTTAGTGGGTCTGTAAACAGAGCTTAAGCACGCACTGGCCTAATAAAAATAAACACACACAATTGAGCACGAAACTACCCACCTTCCCACGTTGACGAAGGTATTAGGTATAGATACCTACGTTTAATGGTAAACGTATCTGTGAGCTTCTATTCGTGCATGATGGTAATAACTAGACAAACGAGGTCAGATTGCAAAGAATTGCGGTTCAAAATGTGTTTGTAGTCGTGAACATTAAAGGAAAACAAATCAAGAATGAACAATACAGGGTTCTATACTATGGAACAACCCTGTTGTTAATAAATAAAATTAAAAAAATTGTTAAGTTAGGAATGTATCACACGCTTGAAGGAATCTAACCTAACTTAACCTACTTACGGAGATATCACTATTAATCATTTTAGAATCATAAGCTTTAACCATCGTGAAAGGATTCCATAGAAAACAAGTCCGATCTCGGAATTTTGTAGATTATTCTCCAATCCAACCTTTTAAATGATTTTCGAAAAACTTTTATATCATTATGATCTGTCGTAAAACATTTTCTAACATTAATGAATACTCTTAAACGTTTCAGATTATTTTCGAATATTCCAAATCCTTCTGAAGAATTATCAATAAACTTAAGAGCATCTGAAGGTATTATCCAGAAATGTCAAGAATTGTTAGGTATATACCAGAAACTTTTAGTATTCTTAAAAGTTCTACACTGTGTGGGGATTATACATAATGTTCTAAAACATTTTAAAATGTTCTGTCATTTTCAAAAATGCTCTCAAAATTTTCACATTTTTTAAAATACAGGGTGTTACTGATATAACTGCGGATATTTAAGGAGGTGATAGGGCAGTAGAAAATAAGAAAATTAAGCAAAACTTCGCAGGTCCTAAAGTTTACCGTTTTCGAGAAAAACGTATGTGAAAATACAGGCAAAACCGAGTACGGTCCTGTGTAAAAAGTGTCCTTGATTGACCTGGTCGTGTGTAGTGGCAATGCTGTCTTCAATCAGCTGACCGTGAATGAGGTTACTCGGTTACTGTAACGTAAACAAGTGTGTTCGAAAATGGCGTTTAGTTCATCAGAATTTTGTGACAGTTGCCAAATGTGTTGCTTAAGTCAAAGCGAAAACGCACAGGACCGTATTCAAATTAATTCATGTTAAGCTGTTTTTCAAAAATTTTGAAAATTTTTTTGTTTCTTCACCGCGCTGCTGTAGTGACCATTCGATTACATATTGCATCTAGTTGACACCCTCCAAAAATCCGTATTTATATCAGAACCACCCTGTATATTTGGAATGTTCGAGAATGGCCAGAATGAACTTTATGTTCGCGAATGGTATGAAATTTTTCAAATGTTAGAATAATGTTCTACAACAATGCAGGATGATCTCGAATGTTCGAGCTTAACGGTAACAGAACGAAAGTCTAAATTCCATCAAGTGTCAACGTAGTGAAAATAAAACCATAATAAACAGTGAATTAAGAAAGAGGATGGCAAATTCACGCCTTGTCTTACTGTTTTGGGAAACTCAAAAACTTTAATTTTTGTATCTTGAAAGCCGGACTTAAATAATTATTGTGTAGCTTTATTTTTGGCGGAAGTGCATCTCCAATGACAAGACTAAAAGACGAAACAAAGCCATAAATACGACCATAAAAATGAAATCACGCTATAAACGTGATATAAAATGATTGAGTGGTACTAGAATTTAGAATGACACTGCTACTACCCCATTCAATTTTCTGTTTCGTTGCTATTGCTTTTGGGAATCTAACACTAAATTGAAAAAGACCGGAGCAGACTTTGATATTTGATTGAATGTTTTTAAATACATATCATTGTCGATTTCACTTTGTGTCATTTACCCACCACCACTAAAATTCGAAATAAAAAAAAATAAAAGTTCCACTCTCTTTAATTTTTATAAAATTTTCCATCATTACCTGTGCTATCTCCGTATCAAATTTCATCTTCGTTAAAAATTCCGTAAATCACCAATAGACTGATATCATCTTGCTAACATAATTAATCATGTCACTTAATAATTTATTCTGTCACAGGTTCTTAATTTAAACGAGTTCAAAAATTATGCAAATTGAATTATCACGTTGACACAAATGAAGATGGAAAGAAGCTCAGCAGTAATTCGTTGAGGGTGAAACGAAAACGTGAATGGGCCATGAGAACTTCAACCCTTCCTCATATTTTATCGAATCATAACATCAGTATCTTCAAGTTTCAAGGATGAAAGCTTTAAAGAAGGGACTGACGACGAAATTATAAATCTATTAAATTTCTTTTCGAGTGGCAAACTTTGTAAAATTGATTTTACTTTGTTGTAACCGCAAAAATTATTCTTAATTTGAATTTTGGTTCAATTCAAAAAAGAATTCTGATTTTAGACAAGTATTTCTTATGATTGTCTTTTTTATTAAATTTAATCCCGGTAGTTTTAATTAATTTGTGCGACATTGTCGTTTAAGGATTATAAAAGTGTGATATTATTGCGTCTGACATAGGACTCAAATGCTTCATTTCCTTACACCGCCGTTTATATTTCAAATAGGATTAAGTTTACAAAAGAAACGCAGAAAAAGAGCGTCAAAACCGCATTAGGTCACAATGAAAGATTATTTCTTTCTTCAGCTCTTTCTTTTTCGGGTTTACTCGAGATGTGACGAAGAAAAATTTTGTCATTTTTTTTTTTAATTTTCAAGTATAATATAATAAGTCTGATTTATGGCCCTACCCAAAATCTAAAGGAAAACAAATGCAAGATTACTTTATATTTTTCCGGCAGATTTACAAATATAATACAGAGATTTTTTTTTAAATGAAAGAAAACGTACACGGTTTTGTTTTTGATTTTAATAAAAATTTATGATAAAACTACAATTTCTCCCCTATTTGTTTAGTTCCACAAGTCCAAATCGAGAAATGGAACCCTTACAGGATCACTCATGTGTCTGTTTGAAAATTGGTCATCCCCCTTTAGTAGAAATACGGAACCGAAAGATGGGGTGCTATTATGGCTATTTTCTTAGGTTAGGATAAGTTAGGTTAGGTTATGGTTATTTCCTTAGATTTATAGATTAAAAAATACTTAAACATGAACATTAAAATGGAACAAGCTTGTAAATTAATAACATTAATCTGACAAAAGCATACGTATGTGTTTGATATTCTCCCTTAGGTACTTCATTCAGTTGATTCAAATGTACAACTAAAATCCCCGTTCCCTTTTATTATCTTCGAGAGATTGAATGAAAAACAAAGTGAAAAAATGAACGGTCTGATTTAAATTTTCGTCGATTCCCATCCTTTGGTACGTATACATATAAATCGCTTTTGATGAAAAGAAAGGATTTGTTCAGAACGTTGTCGGTAACGATTTTCTCGAGTGCGGTGCGGTGCGGTGGAGCACAGTGGCGGAGTGCGGCATCTCGGGTGACCTACAGCCCTCCTGACTTACGTACTCGGGGCTTAACAATACCTACAGAGCGTGCACATAAAATGCAAGACGAAAGCGGATTGAAAGTTAAGCGAGGGATCCATCTTAGTCACTAGTCAGGTTCGACGGACTAATCTTCAAGTCGGAACACGAGACAAAGGAAAAGCTTCGGCAAAAACTCTGAATAATGTAAATGGTTCCAGCGATCATTAGGATCCGCATCCGCAAAAAAGTTCCTCCTCCTCCTGCTCCTCTTCCTTCGCCGGTTCTTCATCTTTCAAGTAGATGCGATTCTCGAGTAACCGACCGATTGCCGAGGAAGTTTTTAAGGGAAACAATTAATGTGACAGTGATTAATTAAGTAAGTAGGTGGTAAATGATCAAATTGACTTTCAATTAAACCAAAAGCTCATCAAAACTACCGGAAGGATCTCGACCTTTCTTTTACCCCTAATAACATTTGATGCAATTATACTGTTAAATTACAAAAATTGAATACTTATCTACTTACAAAACTTACCCCATCTTGTCTCACCTACTAATAAAAAGTAAGAATTCTGTCAAAAAACTTCACACAAGCGGGTAACTCAATGATAAAAATGTCCCTTTCATTCTGCTTCAGTCCACCCTGCTGTACGAACGATTACATCCCCTATGTCGTTCCAGTTGTAAGCCATTTCCGGGTAAATGGTAGCGAGTGTGAGTCCTTTGTGGCACGGGTAACAAATGAAAACATCGTTTCGACCGAATCGCAGACATTTTTCAGAGAAATGCCAGAGGCGAGAATCCCTTTCAGCGCGACGGATTTCAGCTGAACTATGCTGACCACCCTTTTTATCCTTGCCATTAGTGTCTCTGGCTCTGCGACCGCAACCCCGTACCTTCTGATTACGACGTCGTTTTGTGAATCACTCGACACTGTTGGAACAGTCCGAGAGCTAAAACTATAATCCAGTCGATGTAACATGAATGAAACTTTTATTTTGAATTTTCCAGGTCCACACACTTTACTAACTAACAGCGACAATAACAGGAACTAGTGTCATAAAATAAGCTAATTAAGTAAGAAAAGATCCGTCTTTCCGGAAACATGGAAGACCTGGAAAATATTGGGCTACGATGGATGAGAAAGAAAACTGGGGTAGTGGGCGGCACCTCCCCGATACAACTACGTGATTTATTGTCTGTGGCAAATCGAAAATTATGATTCGTGTGAATCTGGCCTTTGTTACACGACCACGGGGTGGAAGTAACACGTTGTCAATTTCTAGGATCTTGTGGAAATAAAGGAAATTCATTAGGGGAAACTAATTGGAACCGATATTTTCCAGAAAATCGGAATCCTATTGTAGCTCCTCTGATTTATATCATAGTTTCTCTATCACAACGTCAAATTTTTGATTTTCATGAAAATTAGTCTTTATTATACTGGAAAGTTATTTGTATCTATGGACCTCAAAGGTCGCTTGTCATGTTAAGGAGCTACATTTATTATTTTTTTTATAATATTATAAATACTTGGTTCTTTAACTACTGAAAATCACATTCACAATTTCGGAAAATTGACACAGTTGCAGTATGTACCTAAGTAATTGTTATTGTTATTTACATTAGTTAAAACTTTATTTTTATTGTTCGTTTTTCTTTTTTGGTTTTTTAATTTTTTTTTTGCTGTTTCAATTGAACCGATTCACGGCTACTCAATCATCCCCTATTTTTTTCTACTCTTTGGAGATTTCTTTCCAGATTTACATAGGACCAACTTCTAGATATTTCAATAAAAACAAGATTTTTGAAGTTAGATAACCCTGTTCAAAGATATGCGGGGTAGAATATATTAGAGGTAAAAATCGAGTAGGTGAACATTAAATCATCCTTTATTATTGAAGTCTTAGAGAAGGGTCTTTTTTTGGTTTGTTAAAGATGGAGCATAGAGGTAGGATAATTCTGAGATGAAGAGGATATGACAGGTACCATCTATAAACAGACAAAAGTCAAGAAAGCTCGAAATTTGCTTTATTTATCATGTCAACGCTGGAACTGTTTGTGTTTACAAAATAACATACCGTCATATTTCTTAAAATAAAAAATTCGCGTACCATTATTATTATTATTATTATAATTTTAAACCATCATTGCAAACAAATTTAATTTAAACGTTGAATAACATACTCTTACAATTTGCAGTAAAAACAGGGCGACAAGCACACACACAAAAGTGAAAAGTAAAAACGATTCATTTTAAACAACATTCCTTTGTAAATTATACTCGAGGGTTTCGTGCTCCTGTGCAAAAGTAAACCTTTAGCAGTCACATTAAATACCGACTCACGGTGGTTAACCGTGTAATTTTAAATGCGACTTTTCTCTCATATAACAGTCGCGACATCCCCGTCACGTTTTTTGTTCTCGACACTGTTAACGCCCACTTAAATTTACAATGAGCCATGTCCCCCTTTCTGCAATAATACTTGCAAAGTAGATTTAACTTTTCGTTGGGTACATTATTCGAGTTTTCCAACGACCCTAAAAACGAAACGTACCTACACGTGAATACATATATTTAAATAATTACAAGGGTTGTTACGCGCTTATGGGGAGGAAATATTTACTAATGAACATTAATTAATACCCTCACTGAAATTCCAACGTATATATTACCACCCTATGTAAATAATATCTGCCGCTACAGACTTATTTTATATGAGCCAAAACTTAAGTTGTAAAGGCTGAGGAATAATTAATTTATTGTATTATATCTTAATTAGTTTATTACTTTAAATCATACTAGCCAGTTGAAAAAATAGGACTCTAAATCAATTTTATCTCTGGACTTCATTTAAGTTTGCTTCTTTTTCAACGTGTGGTCAATAACCTGGTGCGATTTAAATCCGCAGACGTCCATCAAATGGGAGAAGCTGTCCACAAGAATCGATGTTTTAATTAAACGTGACGTTTAAAATTAATCAGTTATGGGCATGATTATAAAATAATTATCAACGTCATTGTCGGAGTTGCTTCCCTGCAATCCATCAAAAACGTCGCTCTTCATTAATAAACACATTAATTCCCTAAACTGCAATAAGTATGGTCTTTTTTCCAATAAAATCGTTCACGACAGCTAGTTCTAACTACAAATTTTTCTGGTAAATTATATGGGTAATATTCACAAAATAGTCTAGATTGTCTACCCTTTTGTTGACAAATATTTGTGAACACCCTGAAGATATAATATCACCACACAAAACCACTAAGGCTTACCCGAAACAGAAATTGTCAGCAGGTGGTTCTCAGACATTTTCTTTAGGAAATTTGATTGTTTTATTATACGAAAATTTCTTTAATCTGAAGATTTATCGCAGGGGGGGGGTTAGATTTTAACTTCAAGATTTTGCAGACGAAAGTTCTGCCAATTCCCATCACAGCAGAGTTAACATGCCTTCAGGAGCTTCGCTTCAAAGAATAAAATTAAAAAGGTATTAGAGCAAGTCATGAATAGTATTAGGTTAGGTTAGGTTAGGTTATAAAGAGCTAGTATGGCGTATTAGAGGCAGAAACATGAGGAAAAAGGAGAAGAAGGTGACCTAAATTAGATAAGATCTCGATTCGTAAATAGTTAAAAGTGTTGGATGCATTTATTTTTGGGGAATGTGGGGAATGGCTCAGGATAGGAAGAAATAAAGTGAAAATTGAATCGAAATTTATTCAGTACTTCTCCAATTCTCTTCTAACACAAGCCTTTTCAGCAGACTTTTATTTATTGTATATTTTATGTGTTAGGTCTTTATTTTGAGACCTATAATGGAAGTGTTTGTAGATGGAACGGGATCGAATCCAAAACAGGCGTGTCTGCATGCTGCACAATGCCCATCAGACACCAAACGTTCCAAATGATGGTAATTAATGGTGTTGACGTGAGGACACAATGTCCTCAGTCCGATTAAAGTTTAGTCTCGTAACGAACGGTTCAGACCCTGGCGTATTGATCTTTACTAATATACAGAATCCTACAGGATTTATTCCTCTTAAAAAAAAAAAAAAACATACAACAAACAAATACTGTTGAAAGTACCAATTATAATTAAAAACAAAAAAGAGTTAAAGGATCAGCACTTTTTTTAAAACAAATTGAGTATAATAAAATTTGTAGTTTCCTATCAAAAAAAAAAATTCTGTTTCCTATAACAACAATTTATTTCGGAAATACCACAAAGAAGCGAACCAAAACTATATATTAGGTTTCAGAGGAAACGTTTTATTTTATGAGAAGTATAAAAGCAAACGTTATCTGGATTATTCGTTGTAATTTTTCGTCTTTATTTTTCGGTTTATGGCCGAGACCAGCTGAAGCAAGTGGAAAAACTAAATTAAAATTATCGATCAAAGTGTTAAACCCTCTTTCTGTTCTGTAGTGTTAGTGTTAGCTGAAGTTTTCGTTTTCGTTCTGGTACGAGCCATTAAAAGATTCACTCAATCTACATATATTGCAAAACTATTCCCTTGGAAGCTAATTTTTTAATGATTTAGCTAGAGGACATCCAAATAAGAAAAATAAGAAACTATGAGTATGTATTTTTACATTTTCACAGGTTTATTTTAAATTTAAATGTCTTTTAAATTAAAACCACGAAGAAACGTTAACTTTTTGCGAAAATTAGGAAGAAAAGTAGTTTGAGTAATCTCGTGGGATAAATCCCTTGTTTCTGCGATCATTTTGTCGGCTTAAAGCCTCTAAAGGAAGGCGATAATCCTCTGAATGTGGATTTGCGTTGCAATGGAAAACCGTTTATCATACAAATTAAATCGAGAAGTTCAACAACTTGTATGAACAAGCCGGAAAGCCATTAATTTCGTTTCCGAAAGTTATAGAGGTGCCTCTTCTGCCAGCTGTGACTTCTACGAACAACAAAAACCGCAACTGAACGAAACAAAAACTAAATTCAATAAAACTCAGTGTTACTTATTCAAAGTTTTAGAAAAAGTCAAAGACAACAAAAATTGCATCTAAAAAGCATTACGATCGTGTATATTGAATTATTATCAGTTCGAAACCTAAATTTCTTTTTTAAAAGCGATGGGTGATAGAAGGTAGTCGTAGGTCGCAAAAATATACAGGGTGAGCCACGGTTCATGGCCTATTAGAAGTACATGAAAAACTAAGGCTATGAATATTCGGAAAAAAATCACGTAGTCGTTATGGCACATGATCTCCATTTTTTAAATATTTTCAATTTCCGTTATACCGAAAATTGATGCCAATTTTGTTATATTAAATAAAATGGTATTTTTTTTATGACGAATTTAGATAATACTTAAAATTTTAAGGTAGGTTTGATAACCCGCTTGTATATCTAGGATCAATAGTTTCTGAGATAATTTAATTTATAGAAAGAAAAATTCTCAATCGCTACCAGAATAATAAAAAATCATAATTTTCATCAAAAATGACTTCGGGTATTGAATGTTTTATCAGTTATAGTCGAGTCTTAAGCCTAATTTCCTACCAAAACTAAGTTTATTAATGTAGGTATACAAAGCGTTCAGAAAAAAAAAATCCAAAATTCAGTAACTTTAAACACGAATAACTTATTTTTTGCAAATGGCACAAACCATTTTGTATTTATTTATTAGATTTCTTTCAGCTATTTTTGTAAAAATCCAAAATTACTCGAAACTTATCGAATAAAATAATAGGAAGTATAATCTAGAAAGTTTCAGATTTTCTTAGAATAATTAACAATGTTCTAAAGCATTCCGGGAATATTAGAGAATCAAGTATTTCTCAACTTGTAGACTGATGAAGGACGCTAAGAGCAAGTATTACGTCGAGGGTGAGTGCACGGTTTGAATTAAGAACGGAAGTAATCAAAAGGGGAAGGAAATGGAAACCAACTACCCAGCTACTTGTGTTTTCAGGAAAAGTTTGGCAGATGATGGATGGTCTCATGTGTTTCTCCATCGGTAAAGAGTTTAGGCTGGTACGAGTTTGCGAAACGGCCTAGGGCGGATATACATACGTACCTACGTTGGTAGTAGGTAAAACAGTTGCGTGATGTGTCGACTTTCGTGCACCACGGAACCGGCTCCTGTCAAAGCGAAAGTCGACAAGAGAGCGCACCCTCTCACCCCAATTTACTTCTTATCTCGAAAGGAAATTAAACCGTCAGAAAAGTGTTATGTTTTAATTTGAATCGGTGCCGAAAATAAAGAACTAAGTTGAACACAAACGCTTTTCGACACTGTAGGGGTTAACTTATAAATATTAAACAATTTCTTTTAAAAACATCCTCTGCTATTCCATCCATGTCCGTAGAAAAATTTTCTGCTGTCTTTTGGAAAGGGGGAAAACAAACGTCCTCCGTTCTACAGAAATACTTAACAAGTGTTCGTGTAATACAAATGCTGCAGTCTGAAGATGATCGAAAGTGAAAATGCAAACTGAATATAACTAATTTAAGTTTTAATTTCTTTCTGAAAAACAAAAACAGTTTTTTTAGAAAATCTTCTAGTTGCAATTTTTTCTTTATAATAGATAGTAACTTACTAAATACGAAGTTTAGCGAGATATGCTGAAGTACAAAAATAGTAGAAAGTCATAATTACACAATAGATCAAAGAGTTTCATTTTCTAGAGTTTTCTAATGTGGGAATCCTACAAAAGTGAGGAAACTTTTTATATATAATTCCATGAAAATTCTGTCCCGGTCTTCCTTTTCAGAAAATATTTCTTTAGTACTGAAGTGCAAATTTTTTCCTTCTGTACTCAGAATTGTTCTCGAGAACTAGAACAGAATGTTTGTACGTTTTTGATGTTTTAGTCGGTGATGTTAGTGATGGTTATACCTCTTGTGATTCATTCAAAAATAACTTTCAGGAAATAACAGTCTTTCACTCTATTACCCTCGTGAAAAGAGCACTTGGGCTAGGAACACCATTTCCTGAGGACGGCACTTATTTAGTCCGCTTGAATAATTCCGAGTTATCAAAGATTCAAGAAAAACAACAGAAAATTGAGAACGGCTTGTATCTGCAGCTCATGAACAAAGAAAATATTTCTTTTAATTACTTAATTCCAAGTTTTACCTCACTTTTATTTTCATTAGTAATGATTTATATATTCAAATGACTTTTGTTAAAGCGACAGATAGTCGAAACTGTTCAGGGGTGTCAGCAATTTGAGGGTGGAAGAGGAATACAATGGGGGAAAAAGGAGACTGGATCGCTAATGACCCTGTTCAAACGACAAAAGCAACCCAAGGGTGTTTTTTTTATCGAAGACGAATTAAAAGGCCAATTCGTTTCTACAGATAATAATTATTGGTTTATTGACGTTTAAAGAACTCTCTGTATGGAGGAGATACATTCAAAAAAACTCGATTTTGATTTCGTCATTTTAAAAGTAGGACGTTCACTATTAATTTATGAAAAAAATTCTTGACTTTTATCTAACTTCCTTTAAACCACAAAGCTTAACATAAAATTGTATCTGTCACTAAAGAAAAATTAGTCCTTAATTAATTATCAAAAATAAATTTAAAAAAAAACCAAAGAACCACAAAAAATGGAGCAAATTAAATTTCAATTCATGTTATCCTACGATTCTTACATCGGACAAAGCAGTAGAGCTTTAAAAATGAACATAAAGGAACAACACTAATACATTAGAAACATTTTGAATTGTACCAAATGTCATCTGTACCAAAAAACCACAAATTAAGGGCGTTAGAAAATTTGAAAATAAAATTATAAATAAATAATGTATTGATAATAATCAAATAGATCTTATACATTAAACATTCCCTTTATTTTGTAAACAACTCAACCAGTATAAATGTTAGTAGAGTTAATACTAAAATTATTGGCCATTTTCAACTACCCAATCTTCCCCTAAATTCATTACACCAAATTTCACTCATCATTTAAAATCGCTTTCTAACGGAAACGAAAAAAGAAAACTGAATAAGAAAAAGGGATGAAAATGTGTTTATGAGCTCGTTTTCTGCAGTATAATACTTCAGGAGTTTACACTTTTTCCCTAACATTTACTTATAAGAGCAATAAAACTAGGTAAAGCTACGCGTTTTCCTCAAAAATTTTCATCACCAGAAATGAGGTTCAACAGAGAGACAATAAACAGCACACTTGTGCTAGTTGTTTTCGCCAACCCAGATCCTTGGGGTTATTTAAGGACAAACCACCCTGAAAATTTGAGCGTGACTTGCACAACTGAGAAGTTTCAGTTCTCGTTTGATTTGCAAACGAAAACAGCCGTTTGAAATCCAAGAGCACAATAAATAACCCAGTAAACTGTCGCTCCTTTCGTTCTTCCTGGTGGGAAAAAGGAACTTCCTCTCTTTACTTACTCACATGGTGGTAAGTACCATGCAGATGATATTTCTTCCCTACAGAAGTTAAAATATGTAAAGCAATTGTTTTACTGTAGGAACTCCTTTTAGGAAAATTAGGGAAGCGTCTTCCAAAAGATTCAGGGAACGTTTAGGAAGTTTGAGAAGGGAGAAATCTAAATTGCTGCTAAATCGGTGCAAATTTAAAGACAAGAAAGATAAAAGTTTCTGGAAACACTTAAGACCAAGAACATCTGGTTACAATCCCTAGATTTATAAAGGAATGAGGAAGCGACTCAAAACTAGAGGTGTGGCATTAAACCAGATTATATCTTAAAGTAATAAAGTAGAAGTGCAGTCTATACTAGTTACTGACGAAAATAAATCATAAATTATAAATTATTTCAACTTTCAAGTATAACTCTCTCACCCTTTGAACTTATAAGTTAAGGAAACATTTTCTATTTTTTTTAGCAAAATTCAATTAATTATTTAGCTATCATTCGTTCCCTATGTAATCAAAGTCCCAAATTAAATTACTTTATCGAGTTCGTGCTTTTTATAAGCTTCAAGTATCATTAAAGTCTTTATTGTCTGAGTAATTCTATACCTGTAACGAGGAACAAGGCTAAATTACTTTTTTTAACAACCTAAAAGACTCGTGTTACCCTTGTAGGGCAATATCACCCCTATTTATTGCCTAGAATAGGTAGCTCATTGAAAAATCGACGTAAGAATAGGTTAATTATTACTTGTTGGTTACAGGATCGAAGTTAATATTTACAAAAGAAAAAAAATTCTTAAAACTTCTGAAACGTTTCCCCCGAAAGTATTGAATGAAAACATCCCTTCAACTTATCAGAATTGTATGTGTCAAAATAGAGTGATATTGAGGGCTTTTGAAATCGACAGAAGTCTGTAGTTATAGAAGTCACAGCTGCGGAAAATATTGAGCCAAGCTGGATAATAACGGAGCAACGATATCATTGCAAACAAGTCAAGACAACTCCGTACTTTGGAGTTGCTTCTAAACTTTCAAGTATTTTTGAAATTAAATAATGCAATCTTTTATGATTGGAGAAGTTGTGCGAACTTTAAGAAAATGAACAATGGAAACAACTTTTCATAAACAATTAAAAAACTTGAGTACTATTTAGATTCATTTTTCCTTTTTAAAAATAGGTTTAATAGTTCCTAGATACAAGAAGAACTCTGCTTTAGAAAAGAGAAAAGATTGTAGTAATGTCTTTTTTTACCAAGGATAATATAATCTCTGAGAGTATCTGACGACAGTCTCTTGCTGAAGAAGAAGAATTATTATAAACAAAATAAACAATTATTAAAATCTTTCTTTACATTATATTATCAAATATACATATACACAGAAAGGACTGCACAAAGTAAAAAATTTTTAGGCCAATTATTTTAACATTGTTTATTGTTATAGGCCCATTAGTTGAAAAATGGACTTTAACAATGTTCTCTAACGGAATCTTAATCTTCGAATTGTTGAGAATATACCACAATTTTTAGAAATTTTTAAATTGATAATTAATACCATAAAAAAATAATTTATACAATGTGCGGCCGCGCGGAACACTATTTTCTACGTTTAATTAAAATTAGTAGTAATGGAGAATTTTGTTTGGAAATTTCTTCCCCTTGATGGTTTTTGAGTTATTTGCGAGATACTAAATGCCTCTATTTTCTTTGTTTATAACTTTTGTAATTTTTTATGTGCTTATATAATATTTTAATACATTATTCTAGACCTCATTCCGAATTCAATGAACCATCGTATGTACTTCTAGGAGCTTAAGCAAACCACGTAAGCAGTAGTCATTAATACGCGTCCTATGTCCGATCTTTCCGAGCGAACGCAAGCACGTAACTGGCGACAACGGTTGCTCAGTCGCCGGTTGCATTCGAGGTAGAAAATACCCAGCACCTGGCGGACTCGTACGTCGTAATTCGTCGGTATTAACGCTAGGGATGCTTTCAGAGATTCTAGAGTAGTTACAATATATAAGTGCCAAAAGCAAGACTCTTTCAGGGGATCGAAGAGAGTCTTTGATTTCAATACTCTTAGAAACTTTGTTCTAGGTTAGGTTAGGTTAGGTGGTAATCTTATCGAAAATAAAAAACGATAAGCCGCCGAATATATCGAATCCCCCCATTGAACTCTGATTCTTATTTTATCTACCCCTACTACTTGATTAATTAATTAATTTAAACTGTTTTCTTAAAAAAAAATAATCTTTACTTTAGGATTACAAAAAATATATGTATTTGAGACCGTAATAACGAGCTCTTTTTTTTATTTGATGCCCATACGGTGCAGCTTACAAAATCTTTTCTAATTTCGCGATATCGCCGAGGCCAGTGCATATTTTTTATGGGATGGTTTGCACTACTCAAATTAAAATTTTCATTTGTAATTCATTTGATACGTTTTATGCGAAGTACTACTTTAATTTTCTGCCTAGATGAATTCGTAGTTGTATTTGAAAAGAATTTCCATTATGTATGTGTATTTCGTTCTCTTGTTCGACTGCGTTACGGTTTTTCCATATTGGTAGGATTTGTTGATTTTAATGCACGATTGGATACGCGAGAATTTGCTGTTTCCAGGTTTTCATTTTTACATCGCATAACATTCATATAAACCTCGAGTTATCTACTAGTGGTTTGTACAGATTCCACATACCATCCGAAAAATTTTGTCTGTATCAGTTATTTGCATGCTTTATTTATTTCCAAAATTATGCCTATTTCATTAAATATACCTGCTAGCTGTCCAATTGATGAATTGTTTAATGTACTCAAACGAATGTTCAGAATTTTAACGAGCTGTTTGAGAGTAACCTGTTAATTTTCGTTTATTAATTATTTTTGAATATGTAGTTTTTACAATCAATATAGACACAAATCACATAAACAGCTTTATATTATATACGAATTAGGTCCAATTTTGAACTATTAATACCTGTAAATTATCAGTTTTCATTAACTCTTCTTGATGTTTCAAAATGAAACAGTGGACATCAGTACTTCGTCAATGCAGTTAATGTCTATCAAGCTACTAATTTAATTTAATTACACCTACATCTATAACATGTATGTCAGTAAATGTTATTCAGTTTTAATTAATATTTGAAGCTATATTAAATTACTTTATCAAGTCAAACAATAACTTCAAATGAAATAACGTTTTCCAGAGACCAAGGGGGATGAGAGTAGGTATATGATATATTGAAAATGTATCATACTTTGAATAATTGGTGTGTTGTAAAAACTAAAACTAAAAAATTGAGTAGGTATAGTTATAATCAGTATAATTAAGCTATAAAATTAATTTCCCCCTGAAAACAAACCTAGATATTAGAAAAACAAAAATAAACATTTGTCACGATGATCACATTTGCATGAAATAGACTGTTTAAACTAGCCAAATTACGCAGATAGAGTTTAACTTACTGCCGTAGACTGTTTAAAGTTTAGTAAACTACTACAGGCAATAAGTGAACGCCATCTCTTACGATTTTCTATAAATTGTAGGTCAAATAGCAGCCAACAGCTCTTTAAATATTTAAACTTGTTAATCATTGCAAAAAAAAAGTTGGCGTGAATTTAGCGGTATCACTGGAAATAATTAATTATTAATGGAAAGTATAAAAACGAAAAATTTGCCCCCAATTTATTTAATTATTTATTAATTATAATTAAAAATACCAAATATAACCATAAAATCTCGTGAAGCCATAAAAGCTAGCGTGGACTTTCTTTATCAAAAATCGCTACAGATGGCATTGACTTGCTGTCTATGGTATATAATTGATCTATCTGTTAAGTAGAGTATTCAGATTGATTAGTGTTTTGTCGAGACTGTCTATGTTGTCTTTGGCGTCTGGTGGTTTTGGCATAATATATTTATTGACCACTTTTTGTTCCATGAATTCAGTCAGAAGCTAATCACAACATTAGAGGTCATTCGTACAATTAAATTAATTAATTATACATAAGCTAGAAATTAAAAAAGAAAAAAAAAACGTCTCATTTAGAAATATTTATTTTCAAGAATAAAGGGCAGATGTAGCCGTTCATTCATCTTTAGTTTTGGATTTTCTATTCTTTCAATTAATAGTTCACTTAATATCTTTTTCATGAATTACTATTTTCGCATTTGTATTTTTATTGGATTTTTGCGTTTGCTTTATAGATTTTTTCTTTTTTGATATATTTTCCATACTTCTATCCATACATTTCACGAAAATAGAATCAAGTTCCATTCGTATGCAAACGGTGGCTTCAGATAGATAAAATAAGTTCAAAGAGTTCGACTTATTTCGTATAAAATGAATAAAGGATCGCCGATTTATGTTATATGGTTGAATATTTATGTACAAAATATAAAAGTGTACGCGAACCCATTTATACCAACAATGGAAAGCTGGAAGAAACCGTAAACAACTTCAAAGGCTTCTCCGTATGAGTATCCACTTTATTAAAGAACCCTTGAAAAAACTCTGTCTTAATTTGATGTTCCAAATAGATACTGGAGCAGAGCGGGATATGGCTATTATTTCTTCCAAGAATGTGCACTTTTTTCTCTAGTAAAAACGCTCAAGTCTTTTCTTTTCATTTAATTCTGTTACCATTTTTTTTCAACGTAAATCCTCAAAGGAGGATTTTGTAATCAAGAAAGGTAAACTGAACTCATCCTTAAACCTGAGCCACATATTTCTGTACACGTTCGTCTGCTATTTTTTTTTTTTAAGAAATCGTTTGACGTAGACAGTTAAAAAATTGGGCCCTAGGCTTAATCGAAAGGAGCTAAACAGGTAAAATTACAAGATTTCAAAATGATAGTTTTTTTAAAAATGTCAATGATGAAGCTCTTCGAAGATATTGCCCAAATAATCTCAGTTATGGTAATTTTGAATCGAGCACCAAAGGCCGAAAAAAAGTGAAAACTTCAAATATTTATCTACTACGGTTCTATGCTTTGACTACTGTAGGTCAATAATTTCATGTTTTATGCCAGACATTGAGTTTTTTTGTCATTCAATTCATTTATGTCGTTCAATGGTGTTGGAAAATTGGTCCTTTTTTTAGACACGATGAGTAAACGTTCATCAATATTGGACGATGATGTGAAAATATAAAACGAACGGGGAGGTTAAATTTATTACCACAATCCATTCAATTCCCTTGTTTACTTTGCCGTTTGGTCACGTTTAGTACGAATGAAAAAAATAATTTTCGTACAACGTTAACAACGTCCATTTTTATTTCGAACATAAAATTTACCACCTACGTATGTTTACGAAACACCGGCTGATCTCACCACTGGCCAATAACTGTATATTTTTACGAAAACGGGAGAAAAGGGATGGAGCAATAAAAAAATTACAATCCATCATCTCCCAGACACATAATGTAATAGACATGTTCCTGGGCCTTTCCAGAAAAATAATAACAATAACAACAAATATAATATAAAATTACAACTTTCGAAATTGTTTGTATCGAAGTGATTTTTTGGTATAATTATATTTCGAAATTATATGAGAAAAAATAGTGTATTTAATGTAAAGTAGGTGCTAAAACGAAAACTAGGAAGCTCATAAAGCTTTCACTGCGAAAAAGTTATCATATTTAATCATACAGAGCTAACTTTGTAACTCTACAAAGCCTAACCTAACCTAACTTACCTAACTTTGCAAATCCTACATATTTCAAGAAGATTCTGCCGTTTCGTGGAAGTAACGCATGACACCATATTAAAGACCAACTAAGGAGTTTGTCTCCAAAATCCATTTTTTTTTTAAATCGGTACTCGATGGAATCGCCAATCGAACACAAAAACATGTTCCCAAATTTCTGAAGTGAAACTTGTCCAGATCAACAATTATTGATAGTCGCACACGGAAAATTGCGAATCAGAGATGAGAATCTGAAGAAGCATTTCCAAATTTTGACAAATTTCATCCAACACATCACTATAATTTTTTACAAAAGGGTATAAGATCACAGTTTTCATACGATTATCTTGAGAGAAAAGAAGAAATAGTACCTCCATGGAACATGACTAACTGAAAACGAATTTGGCTAGAAGCCAGTATATTTAGGACAGTAGTTTTATTATTAATTTCAAAATCGTGTTTTTGAATATTTTGCAATTTTGACAGAATTTGTGGTTTGGAAAAGAAAGTACATTGAGTACTATAGAGGTTTTGAAGAACATCTGTGAGCGAATGAGTATCAAAGTCGACATATTAAATCGAAAGTACATATAAAAGCTACACAAATGGAACTTTGTGAATTTAATTAGTTTGATAACTATTCATAGAATCTGGATTCTGTGGTTATATCCAGATTAAAGCTAAATAGCTTAGAAATTCTGAGGAAACGTTTCGAGCAAATGTATGTAGACGGTTATCCAAAAATAGATCCCATTTGCGTATTAAAATTAGTAACTCATAATGTGATATTTGAGAGAGGGAAACAGCAAAAAGTTTCGGAATTTCTTACTAATTAGCTACGATGTGTACGTCCCACAAAAGCTCTGATTAAATAATAACGGATAACGAGATAAATTTTGTTAGTTTGACCGGAGGACCCGAAACAGCCACGAACTTAATCTGTAAAAGCAACACCTCCTGATTAAATCTGTCCGATATATACGAAATAAACCAGTGTGATTGCTAAATTTCTGACGGAAACCCCGGGAACGATTTATAGCAGCCTAAATCACAAACATAAATATTGACTCTAGCACCGATGCCCCAACGCTTCTGATACATATGTTGATCATACGGTTGTTAACGTCGAATCTTGTTACATTTTATAACGTGCACACAAAACACGATCACATACACACGTTTATACATCAAGGGCTTAAGAAATGGTAGATATGCTCATCCCAATCACTATATCCATAAATATCTGACTGTTTTCTTTATAAGAATTTTCTCAAACGGAAACATCGTCTTCTTTAAAAGATCATCCACGTGTTGGACTATTTCTCATCCAATTTTCTTTAGAAGCCATGAGACGTAAAAACATGAGTCTTGGCATGGCAAAGTAACATCTTACTAACCCACATGTTTTGAAGTTTGGAAAAATTAAATTTAAGTTCTGTTTTTTTTTTTGTTTGATACATGACGATAAAGCATTCTCCCTTTTCTTTATGCGTATCCACTTAAAATAAACAAAAATGGATTGTTAATGTCTTTACTAACAATTACATTTTTTATAGCTGCTGTGTATAAAGCTCACTATTAATACAAAAGTTACTTGAAATTTTCATCTCCTCCCTGACCTATTTTGTTTGGTGAATGATGTCGAAACGTCAAAGAGATTTTCAAACAACATAACCCCTAACAAGAAATGGTTGTTTTCGGTGTAAGATAGATAGCAACGGTCTGAAGATAAAAGATTTAAGGGAAAAAAATATATTAGTAGACTCCTAAGAGGGTGATTTTTCGGAAAAAACTTTTCACATTACAATAGTACTAATATAGTCTGGCGATTTTCCTATTTGGACGTAAAAAATAAAGCTTTTATACATGCATCACACTAGTGCATTTGAAACACCAACCAGCAGCTGTTGTTAAATTGACGGTCAATGGATGGCGCCTTCTACAATCTTTATGCAAAAATTTTTTTAACTTTTTTACGAAAACATTAATTTTAAGTCACCTTTTTTGATTAGGTACCTGATTAGTAGGGTAGAAAAGCAATTCTTAAAAAAAAAGATATCCCAAACACCAGTGATAAAAAAATTTAATTTCGAAAGTATTACGTAATGTACTTAAATTTTAATAGTTTTCCAATGAGTTTCACCAACTTGACTAAAAGGCATTGCCGACTGAAATTCAATCTATAAAGTCAAATATTAATAACTGAGAGTCGAGAGTGGAACTTAGGATATGCGATGAGGGGTAGTTTGCGCTGGCAAGTTCAATAAACGAGTAACTATAGAGAAGCTCTTTGTTGCTAGATATTCAGATATAACCACAGAGTCGTTTGTGTGAATCGGACTTTCTACGCATAGCTAAAACATTTACCAAACAAGACCGACATAAGGACCTAATATTTGATGCATTTATGTACGTGTGCTTAAAAACAAATACAATGGATTGGACAATTACCCTATCAATTAAAATACAATTGATGTAATATTTTCGTGAATCGATTTCTTACTGGAAGAAGGCAAGCGATGATTGACTGTTCATCTACTGAATTTTTACTTGTTGACTGAATCCACCATATTTTTGAATATTTCCTAAAACTCCTTAAGCCTGGACTTGGTATTTTATTAAAAAATGTATGCGCATACTTATTTGTTTAAAACAATTTTATTTTTCATCTGGCATATGCTGTCGAAAGCGTAAATAAGTTCTGGAATTTTAATAAACGCCAAAAATGCTGGTGAATTTTTGTATCAAAACTTTTTGTTTTAATGTTAACAGATACCGCTTCAGAGCTTTCTTTAGGGGAAATATTTGGACTGGGTTCAAATTTCAGATAGCAACAACAGTGTAGGAATACAACAGAGGGTTGTATTTATCGAACAGCCCAATTTTACATGTAATGCATAGCGATTCCTATATCGAACGTATAAATTGTGATCGATACTTGGCTACGGTATTACCTGATTGTGAATGTATATTTTGCGGTTTCCCTTGTACGCAAAATTGGCGACTTCCTGCTAAAATATCTGCCGCATATATGAGTCTGGTGCCAAATGCGGTACTTAGATTGTCGATAGATTATATAATGTCACAATTTCCATCTACAAGGTGGTTCAGATTGGTCTATTTTAAGAAGGAAAATCTATTTACCTACTTGATAGAGCAAAATTAACATAAGAACATAATGTAACCTCGATTTTGAGCTATATTTTAATCAGAAAATAGGACTTTTCCTGTTAAGAACCACCCTGTATATAAGAAATTGTGACCAATAGTAAAATCGATTGCCTCTAAGAACGTAAAATATTTTCCAAGGCATATACCTAGTTTAAAATAAATTAAACAAACCTTTAAGATCGAAAAGGAATTAATGAGGCTTAGCGATAATCAATTTTATTTCACTTTTTCGGATTCGATTAGTTGCTTATTACTGACTTGGTACCGTAGAGTTTACAGCCAACAGCAGAAAGCTTTTAAGTAACCATTCTTCTAAGAGAAACAAACATGTTCGAAGCTAAAAGCTTTTCAAGAAGATTTTGATTCCACTTATTATTTTTCTTCTACATGTCTACCAACATATCGCTAAAGTGGCATGAAGTTTAACTTTTCCATTTCTTTTATAGGCGTATGCATAAAACATATTTGATATAGTTTTTTACTGAGGGAAAAGATTTTTGTCGACAGTTTATTTATTTTAGGTTACTTTATAACAGAAAATTTTAGCCTTGGTACTTGGCTCCAGAATTTATTTTTCCAACTTATTACTACCCTTAAAATTTATTTTTTTCTGATTCTGTGATTAGTTCTTGGTCATACTGTTAATAGAAGTTGCGTTTTTTTTAACAAAGTTGGGTCGATAAGTTTGACAGTTATAGCACGTTAGAGTTATTGGACCTACAGGAATCTCAGGAATGGCGGTCATTATGGCCCTTTCGGGTATTCGTATCTTAATTTAGCGCCCCAGCTTGCGACCTAACGTTCTCATAAATATTTTTATCCTGCTCTGTGAAATCTTCAGCGTAAGTTCATTAAATGTGAAGATATTCGAACTAACTTTCGAAGCCAAAACGGAAAGTTATAAAACATTCATCGTTAGGACAGAACATGAGATCAAATACCTGAAGAGATCGGGAATATAATATATTATCCTGATGACGTATCGACATGATGAGGGCCCACGTAAAGCACCAAAGGAATAAAAATAAAATATGAATCTGTCAAAAATTGATCAGATCAAGATAACATGTTTATATCAACTGTCACGAACATAATAAATATGATCATAACGATATAAAATGAAAGACGTCGTAACCAACTCTTAAACTGGGGGTTAGACTGGGTTAGACTTAATTGAAACCAACTGCAAGTACCCTCAATTTTGATAAGAAATTCTGTAATAGTACGAAAAAAAGTATAAAAAAACCTTTTTGTAGGACAGCACTCCTCTATCCTTTACAGGTAAAAAAAAACAGCACTCACTACAACAGCGCTTAGGTGGTACATTGTACGTTGAAGCGCGTCTTTGAAACGCTATATTTTTATACCTGTAAAAGGCAAATAGGTGCTGTCCGGGACTTTTTTCTAGAAAATTTAATTATATACAAAAAGGTCTTTATACTTTTTTTATGTCTATCACGGTTTTGGCTACGTAAACGTCGAAACGTCAAACAACACGTTCTGAAAAACTTAATGTTGAATGAAAAATAGTAACAATTATTTTCCAATGCTAAAAATTTGCACAAATGCTCTTCTGATCTTCATCTACTCTTGTCTTGGATTCTTATCCGCGATGAAAAAAATTTTTGCATGATAAATACCTCGGCTATAAGATTAAAACGGTTCCCCACGAAGACCACCTTATATGACGTTGCGCGTTAGCGCTCTGGCCTTCAATAACGATGGTAACGATCGAGGATGTTTTGAGCGGTGTTTCGTATATCAGAGAGTATATAACTGATGCACTAGAATTTTCTAGTAAGTTCTAGATTGTTCGAGAATGATCTGAAATGCCTCAAAATAACCATGATTTTTCTAAAATGCTTTGGGATATTTGACATTGGCATAGGACGTTCTGGAAAATGAAAATGTCTAGATTGGAATTTTTTGGAGAAATATTTGGAATTTTCAGGAATAATCCAGAACGTTCTAAAATGTTCCAGATTTTTCGAAAATTATCTAAAATGTTCGAAATAACATGCCAGAATGATGTAGAATGTAAGTTGGTTTTTGGTGGTTCTTTTTTTTATATTTGGTAGAATATTTTATCATCGATTCCAAGAACGGTAAGGCGATTGCGGGTAAATGGAACTCAACTACTCAACATGATAAATATTGTGGTCAGCTTTAGGTGTCCCTATGTCATACCAAGTCAAACATTCCGATATATGTATGCATGCCACTAACACCAACATCAAAGGGTAATAGGAGCCACTGATGCAAATCGGTTGTGTTTATCCCTATCACATTTTTTTCTCTGTGACGTTAAATAGCAGGGAACAAGGGCTGTTCAAAACTACACTTACACGATGACAGCACTTGTGAGCTTTTGTCGCAATTACTCCTATGTCAAATACCGTTTTAGTGCCACTTGTTAATGATGAAAATTGTCACTATGCAACTTTTGCAAGCCGTTTTAGAGAACATTTCTTTTATATTGAATTATTAAAAAAAATTGCTATCACTTACCAGTTGAGGCTACTAATGTTATTAGGATCATCATCCGGACCCGTAAACGGCTTGATATAATCATGATGACGACACAGTCTCTCGGGGGCTTTAATTTTACATCAGTTCTGATTTATTTGATTATCTGAAACAAAAAGAAACGACTGTTAAAAACTAGTGAAAATAAAGGCATATTAATTACAAAAAGAAGTTGCCAGAAAAATTGATAAAAAAGATTTAATTCTCTCTTTCGAGTTTCAAATAGTCCTTTCTGAACTCATTTACGAATCAGAAACTGGACGTTCATTTACGAGCAAAATAAAACCCTTAATTATCCATATTTTGTTTTCATAAACAATTTTTTACAAATTAAAATAGATAAATGAAAAAAGTTTGAGAAATGTTATTTTCTTTTTATCTGTAATCTCTATTTTTCCAAGAACATGAATATCTTTTTTATTTTTCTTCTCCTGTCATAAAATGGAACAAGGTATCGTTTTATAATTGGATTTTACACAAAATCTCGATTTTAAGATTTAAAAGAGCAAGAGGAAATTATATTTCAAACTGAGAATTGATACATGAGAGCTTTAACGAGAAAATTTTAAAAGCGAAACTAGAAGAATGGAGATAAGTTAACATCCCTTATGATTTGCTTTGATCATTCCAGAATAGATCATGATGGATTGCGGTGGTGAGCGATAGCCTGACAACTGCCTCTTTCCGTTTAACGCAAACTGATACTGTAATATGCAAAGCAAAACAACAATTACCATAGGGAGAAAATAAAGTCGAGCTCGCCAACTGCACGCTGCTTTACTCATTAATCAAGAACGAAATTCTGCAAGCAGTCGACATATTTCAATAGAAAACTTTCTGAAAGCTCTAATGAAGTTGCCCGGACGAAGAAATTATTACACGAAATTTTATGCATCTGCTAACAGAAAAGCTTTAGTACTCATTAATATTTATTATTTCAGGAGTTAACAGAGTATACTAAAAATAAATCAAAAACCTCAACAAATTAAAGCAAAAATCAAAAGAATATAATTCCTTTGGAGAAAACTATTCCACAAAAGAAATCAGTGGGTACAATATTTTTTTTGCTGTTTGAAAGAAATTCAAAATAAAGAAATTAAACCTCCACTGTCGAGTTCATAAGTGGGTAGTAGCATCTCAACGTTCAGTTGAGTAGGATGTCTTTTTTCATTTTTATTCTAAAAATTCATTTCAATTTAATTTTTTCAAAGAGCAAAACACACTGGGAAGCTTCACATAAAACTTTTATTGATTTCTCTACATTTCTGGTCATTATCTTACCATCTCAGTTAATAAAATTAACTCAAAAAGCTTAGTAAAAAAAAAAAACAAAATTAACATGCTAGAAAAAAGTATACGTAAGTATACAAAAGATCTTGCAGTAATTGTGATGCGTTTTACATAGGCCAATCAGGTGGATCTATCAATGTAAGATTAAAAGATGTACAGGTCATAAAAAAAATAATATTCAATAAAACATTTACACAACGTTCGCAAAAGTTTTAAATTACGTTTATTCAACTGTCGATTCAGCCCTTAGTACTATTGAATTTCCCACATATATAAACTTAATTTTTTTTTTGCTAAACACAAAACCTATTATTTATAATTACAGTTCATAAATACCTTTGTTTGTATGGTAGAACTTTAGTAACATATTTCTTTTGATAATGACGAGAAATGGTTGAAACAGTATTGTTAAGAACTCAATAAAAATGTTCAGTGAATCTTTCCAATGTAGTGTGTTACCCTTTAAAAAAATTATTACATTGAATAAACCAAATTTTGTAATATTGTACAATTACTGAATAGCTCAAACCCCACAACTAAGAAAAAGGGCGGGCGTTGTTATTTTTCAAATTAATTTTTCCCAAAAACTAGGTGAAACCAATGTGAATTTCTAAAAATTTTTACAGAGAACAAAAGATTTTTTTTCTCAGATTTTTACATCATTTTAAATAGTAAAAAAATGGCGTCAAGCTCTTTTTGTTATATTTTTATACATGTCAAATAGGCAAGTAAAGGGACGGTTACAACAAAATTCACATTACTTTAACATCCGTGTTTACCCGACTAGATTCTTAATTTTCATCAAGTTGAGTGCTAACTAAGACAATAGGTTAAGCTCGAATTTAGTAAGAAATTGTTTTAACTCGATTTAAAAAGGGTCTATGTCTTTTGAAGTCTTATTTTCTTTAATTTAGCCCACACAAAAAAAAAGAAGAAAACTAAATTAAATTCACCTTATAAAAAATGTGCTTAACCACTGCGCTGTGTAGTTTAATTTGTTAAATTTTTCGTTATAATTCATTTGAAAGCGTCAGGCATCTTCGCGTTTATTTCTTCGTGCACAGAGCCTGTGTTGCAGAAGCGGCAACAATTTATTAAATAAACCGAAAGCGAAACGTAACGAGACTTGCTAAGTTTAATTGTACGCGCTTAAAGTTTATGCAGATCGCTAATTATTTCCAGTTCTTCTTGGAAAACTAACCATTTGGTGGGTTGATAGGGTGGATGGTTTGAAGCACATTCCGTAAGCGATACCGTGGCGAAGTAAAGCGTTTGTCGGGTAATAATGCGCTCGCATTCCACGAGCCTTTGCGACCGATTTACGGTACATCGAATTAAGTGCAATGAGGCTGTAATGGTCGGGTAGAACTCTCGTAATTCAGGCGCGCTACGGCTCCTACCAACATGAGCAATAAGAGGCAGTACACCCTTAATTTTAACCGATAATTTGACTTGTGAATTCCCCTCATACAATAATAATACGTGTCCTGGACAGATATGATGTGCATACAATTTACATACATACAAAGAATTTAATAAAGAAAATTTAAAAGGAATTACAAGAACAAAATGCAAACGAACGAAGTATTAAGTAAAACACAATTTTATTATACAGAAGGACGAGATACAATTGACGCGATTTTTATAGTGAAAACTGGAGTACAGACAAAGTTATTTGCATCGTTTGTAGATCTAATAAAAGAAGCCTTTGATTCTGTAGAAAGAAACGAAATACTAAAGATGTTAAAGAGAAGAAAAATTGAAGAAAGTTTAATATGAGCAATGAGAATTTATGAGGAAATATCAAGGGTAATAAAAGTAAACAATAAACACTCAGAAAATTTTTGGATGAACAAAGGAGTTACATAAGTGTGTAAATTAAGTGCAAATTTTTTTATGTATTTATAAGTGACCTGGAAAATCTATGAGTGCAGTAAAATAAGATGGAATTGTCATAGGATGAAGGAAAGTTATGGACAAAGTAATATGCAGATGATGCTGATTTGTTTGTAACAAATATAGAAGCATTAAAAAAAAAAAAAACGGTAAGGAAATTAGAAAAATATTTACATAATAAAAAACTAGAACTAAACAGTGCAAAAAATAATGGAATTTGCAGAAACAAGGGGAAAAAAAATAAAGGAAAGAAGAAAAGTACAATGGAAATAAAATAGAAATTGAAAGACTATTTAGGATACATACTAACAGAAAATAATAATGACATTTTACAAGTGGCAAAAGCAAATGCATTGTTAGGTAGTATATGGGGAATAGGGCAGAGAATCTGTAAAAATATTTGGACGAGAATATTGAACATAAGTGTTGTTTTTTATGGAGTAGAAATATGGGGTTGGAAAGACTTTAAACAAATAAAGGGAATACATAAAAAATACATAAAATGGGAACTTAAATCTCGACAGAAGCACCCCTGACTATATAATACCAAGAGAAATTAAATGCTGGAAAAAGGTGGCAGAAAAAAAAAAAAGAATTAAATAAGAAGAGAAGTTAGGAAAATTACCTGAAGAAGACATATGAAGAGATATGGAGGAAAATATGTCTAAGGATTAAATAAAAAATAGGTATAATGAAGAAAGAGAAAAAGTGTTAAGAGACATGGCAATAAGTAATGAACAGATTAATATGTGAAAGGAAACCTAAGTTCAATGATAAAAAATTGAAATAATTAATTAAGCCGAGGAGAGAATCTAAAAAAAAATACTACAAACTATGTAAATGTACTATTTTCTGATCACGAGCTGATTAGATCTCCGGATCAAGGAATATTGTACAAAGTTCTGATGAGGCGGTCGTATTCAGGAATATTTGATCAGGATCTGATCATAATCCGAAATACCTAAACTAATTTCCAGTTGGGAATCTTTTCATGTGCACTGACAACATTCTCTATGAATTTTCGGAAAGCATTTTAATGATTTATAGAATATTAAGAGAATTTACTATGTTATTTTAATAACATAATGGAAGAATGGTCAATTTTATCTTATTTTCTTAAATAACATCAAAACAATTAATGTACCCTCACTGCAAATCCATTTCTTAGATACATGACACGGTACAGTTTACAATTCTTTTTTAAATTTTGAATTCGTTCTCCAAAAACAAATCGTTATTTATATTATTCTATTCGAACTCTAAAAAACAGTATGTGCTTAAGACTTGTTTCGTTATAGGAATGTCCAAAAAACGGGGTGATTTATTTTAAAAGAACCACTTAAATAACTCCTAGGGGAAGGGTTATAGATCGGAAAACGTATAGAAATAAAAGTTCCATATCCTTTAGGTGGAAATCAAATAACGAGTTCGAAGTAGACCTTGGTCACGGCTAGTTATAAGTACTAAAAGTTTCATCATTATAAGTTTTTTGAAAGTACAAAAAGTTTCATGCTCAGAACTGTTACTGTTAAATTAAAAATTAAACGAAAAACGTAAGTGGCCCTACGGGGAGTTTTTTTTGGGGTAGTAAAACATTTATGTTGCTATTAACAAACACGCACTTTGGTCAACAGCTTCTTTTAATTTCATATTTGTATTTCTTATCGTGTTTACTTAATTTTTCTTTATGATGCATGTTTGCGAAAAATTTCTTTTTGTTGATAAAAGATGATTAAATGGATTCAATTGTTGACTGTTTTGGTCGCGTTTTCCGCTCTATTGATATAATTGACGATTTTATTGAGACGTTTGTCAACCAATCCTAAGCCCTTTTTTCGAAACGTTTGAAATGTCTGTTTTAATATTTCAAAGGTGATAAAGTGAAAAAAGAAATCTGCCGAAAAGACAGACACGTCTTAAGATTGAATGTCTTACGAAATGTGTTTTCCACTTTCACAAATTCGTTTTGTTATTTATTGTGGAAGTTCCCTTTCAAATATACAGACATAACAATAACCGAAATCATAAAATTCGATAAGCTAGCTTGACAAAAATAAAATATGGTTGGTTGATTTTCTCTACTATCAACCTAGACTACAGACCTTTTGTTTTATAATGATAAAAAGTATTTTTTTTTTTTTTCTTTATTGTAACTTCCCAATACTATTAACAAAAAAAATCTGGATCATTCTCTTGAGGCATTTTATAACACAGCACCTAATTTATACCATCAATTAATTGAACAAACCTCATTATGTGTTGTATAAAATAGTTATTTTGGTAATTAAGCCATTAATTAAAACCTACCCTCTGAATTGGAAATGGTTACATTCAAAAGAGCAACAGAGTATTATATGTTTTAAAAGCAAATACACAATTAATTGCAAATACCAATATTATTGAAAATTAATTACTTATTTAGTTTAATTAAGAGAAAATTGGATTAAACAAATAATTCATATTTACATAATATGATATTATTCACTTTGTCTTTGTAGTGTAGTTTCTACGTAGGTATAGCTTATTGTTTTGCAAATGGAAAATAATTAGAAATATAATAAGTACACCAGTTTGGCCCTTGCCTTTATCAATCTCTGAGGATGTCAAGCGAGAAAGATGAATTAATTAGAATTTGGAGGGTCTTCCAGGATTTTTTCTCAAAAGCTTGCTCGTGTTTTCCCATTAACGTTAACGTTAATCGAGATCATGGATAATTCGGTTATAAGAAAGGTTTTCGTTGTTGCTATGTTAAATTTAGGAAAAGTTACTTGAACCTTCTATTATTACTTCATCATTTTCACCAAGGATTTTCACAAACAATTCATCCTTGAACCAGGCCAAAAATTATTAAAGTAATAATAATTTCATTACATATATATTTTTGTAGATTATCGCCTTAGAAGTTAAAATTTTAAATATTAATGTCTTTAGTCCTGGAAAGGTATAGATTTTGAAATTGGAAACATTTATCAAAATGAGCAATTATGTGAAACACAACCCTACTCAAATTAATTCAGCTGTTGTACTCGATGAATATACCATAGAATGTTAAATATTTTGTGAAATGTAAATAGACCATTCGATTATATAAATAAAATTTGTACTCGCTACTGCAGTGCGGTTAAACGTGCAAGATGAAGCGAAAGGCGCGTCCTCGCGAGTCGATTTTGATTAATCAACCAAAACTGAATCAAGACGACTTAAGATAAAACCTTCCTTTAAATACACTTGATCAACTAAAAAATTGACCACGTAAAGTTTGACCCAGTCAAATAAAAAAATTCTCAAAATTTTCTTCTATGATTTGTTTATTCTTCTGTCTCATCCATAGCTGGTTCTTTTGCAAGATTTTCTGAATATCCAAACGGATTCTTTCCTTTAACCCAACTGCGTATCCAAAAAACGACGTTTTGTGCCTTTTTATCCCTTTAATTTGTCAACCAACAAGGGACCCTTGAGGTCCAAACGAATAACTTCCCAGTATAATAAAGAGAATTTCAACACATTCATAAGTTTAACGGTAAAATTTCGAATCAGAAAAGTTGAAATGTTTGGGAGAAATCCTCAAATCAATCCTCAGACATGGGAAAATAATTTTATCAGGGATACAACTTATACTTTAATAATTGAAATAAATACCAGTAAGTAATAGTTAACCCTCATCTCCTTATTCCAAAAATCCTATTGATGTCATGACACTCAAAAAACCCTGGTTACGACTTGATTGCCCTATTATAAGGTACCTATATAAATAAAGAGAAATGGTTTTAGCTTTGTGAGGCCCTTTTGTTGTGGTATGTTTCAACTTTCTATTTAATTCGGAATCGCCCTGCAGATCAATTCGAAACAAACAACCAAAACGATAGGATTAACACAAATAGCAGATTTTCCAAGTGGTCAACTAGTTTGAATGTTTAACAGAGACTTGTGCCGCAGAAGCCAATCTTTGATGAGGTTGCTACGTATTACTGTCGTTCTATTATCGAAATGAGCCCTGGGGCTATTGATCCACGCGCATTCTGTTACCCCATTCTTTAGCAAAGAATCAATTTTACATCTTAAATGTATTCTCTTCAAGTAGTGTGTTTAAAGATTGCGCAACCCGAACGAAACGAATGCCTAGGGGAGTTCGGCAATTTTTATCTTTCCCCTGAAATAGAGATCTAATGAATACCAAATAAGAAAACTGGCAATTTACAAACTCATTTTTCTTCTTCAATGCATCGTCTTCCTTTTTGTTGGTCGATGCGTCTTCGATACAGTAGAATTTTAAATTATATCTAAACGTACACATGGAAAGCTAATACTTGTATCGATATCGACAAAGGGGAGATTTTTAAAAGGAAGAGACCGATTATTCAACGAGATCATCTGTTTTCTTATGGAGATTCAAACCGATGGATGCGACGGATATGGAGCAACCGCTTTTGTTGAAAAAATTGTTTGTTGTTCAATACAAGGAGGAATGCGGAATAATTGTAAATCATTATTTTAATTTCTTTAAAGTAGCGAAGACACGAAGGGAATCCCTGCTTTAAATCAATTGGTCAATTTTGAAATTTATTGGTGAATTGGTCGATTTCTGGCGCCATGTTGTCGATAGGTTGATGTAAACTTTTAAATAAAGGGTAAAATTTTCTGTTCATCCTGAAAAATTAGGGGTGCAAACTATACATAAATATCACGTTAGTGTCAAAATTTTTTTGTGTTTTGAAAATATTCGTTTTCGTAGTTACAGACGATTTGGATGCACTTCCTAAATTTCCCCATGTAAAAAGTTCCCCTTTTTTGTTATTTGTTACCACTCTAATATATCTTAAATGCAAATATAATACTTACTTGATGAATAATATTCAGAATTACTTTTTTTGTAGGGTAGAATTTATACAGAATGTTGTTTACATCAATAAATTGCACTCATATTGTAAAAATCACAAAATCGAAATAATTCGGTATGCACACTATTCGAGTTAAGTATTGTATATGTTCAGTTTTCAAGTAGTAAATAATTAATCAGTTTTGGAAGGTACTACATCAAATTCCATCCACATACAACGACTTAGATACATAGTAGACAAGATTCAGCTGTAGGAAGCAAGAAATTTAATGAAAAAGAAAGAAAAAAGCAAATGTCAGTTGTAGAACATAAGGGTAAAAGAGTAAGAAAGAGAGAACATATAAGAAGGTACATTAGGTTTATTAAAAGAAATGCGAGAGTCAAAAGAAAAATTACCCCGTACTTATTTTACAAACGAACTAACTGTAATTAATTGCTTTAACAAACAAAATAAATAATGGTACCTAGTAGGAATTTCTAATAATTAGTTTCTTATGTTGAATGATGAGAAATAATTTGTTATGGACTGTAAGTATGGAACAATAAAAACTTTTAGTTAAATTTTGTCTATGATTTACAATAGATGATACATCAGTTTCAGTTTTTATGAAAACGTGTCCGTAAAAAAGGAAAGAGTTCGCAAAACTCAATTTAAATCACAATCTTGTCGTTCAATCGATTGAAAATTAATTGTTGGCTAATTTTTCATTGTGGAACAACCCTATCTAAATTAACTGGAGCAATAACTCAAAAACGTAGTGCGGCTTAACTGGGCAAAATAATGAATTGAATTATACACGATACAATTTAGTCACTCAAACAAAATGCATCAATCATAAGCCTAATTATTAACTATAATGATATAATATCCTCCCTTATTAGTGTCAAAAAAATTATTGTGTTAATTTTACCTTTACCCTTCAATGGGTTGATTTTATAGTAGGAACTTTACGTTTGATAAGAAACTACTTTATAATTATTTAATTTCATAAATGATAAAAATCGAAAATAATTTTTTGAGTTTTATATTCCCATAAAAAAATTAAACCTGTCATTTCTATTTAACCAGCAGTGTAAGGAATATGATGAAGTACATTTTGAACATATTCTATTATTTTGCACTTGAAACCAAGTTTGTGGATGTTGAAAGTTTGTTGAGGGATGTTACACTCCAAAATTAACTTGTTAGATACCACAGATATAACCCCATTTCCGTGTTTAACTTACTAAAACTCCCGTCACACATCACAACAGTACGGGAGGCGTCGACGGCGTCTTAGAAAAAAAAATTGACCTTTGAAAATGCGTCGCGATCTCGCACGATTCGACGTCGTACTGAACAAACCACGCTCGCTACCATTCCCTCAACGGCACATTTGCGGACTTGCGCCCCGAATTTCCTCTTGTCGAACAAGCCAATTATCTTACACAAAAGTATTGTTTATTCTGTTCTGGTAATTAATAAAGTTAATAATTATTTTCAATTACCAAATATAATCACAGTTATATGAACAGGGAAAATTGGAAAACAAAATTGAACAAAAAGGAAAGTACTTTTCATTACCTAATTGAAAAGCGAAACTTCATTTCACTAAATATTGATAATTAAGTAAAGTATTGTTTAATAAAGAATTGGTACTTAATTGACTTGAAAGAAAAAATATTAGGATTTAACAATTTTTAATTGAAAAAGGAATAATTTTCCAATAACAAGTTAAGTCAATCAATCAAAAGCTTGATTTTCAAGTCAAGTCAAGTTAATTTGTCAAAATATCAAACTACTTGACTTCATGATTCACTACGTAGTTCTCACTCCAAGTTTTCTTTCTAAAATACCTATCAACCGGATCCCTCTTTATTTAGTTGTTTTTTATATCAGATGAAACTTAAACTATTTTAAAAATATTCTGCAGACAAAATGCGTTAAATATGGTCTTTATTACAATTACTCTTTCAGAAATTTCCGCAGTAACTGGACTATAAAAAGTTGAACACGAAGTGTGACATACGTAAGTAATAAAAAGTTCTGCAAACTTTTCCGTCACACGTATGTAAACACATACGGTTCAAAAATCGTGAAACTATTATAAGAAGTAGTTCACAAATGGATATCAAACCTAAAAGTCGCAAAAAAGGTAAAATAAAAATTAATATCAGCAATGTTTCTTACACTCCCAAAAAGTTTTAAATGGGACCTCTCGCTTAATGCAATTTTTCATTTAAAAAAAATTAGAATAATCTGGATTATTTTCGAACATTCCAAATTATTCTCGAACATTTCAAAAATAATTCTAGATTAGTCTAGAACATTCTAGATTATTCTCTAACATTTCAAATCATCCTCGAACAATGCAGAACAAATTACATTTTTCTCCAATATTTCAAATCATTCTCGGAAAAAAATAGAAGATTTTTAATCATTCGAAATCCTTGTCAAAATATCATGCATTTCAAACAATAATTTTCGAAATATTTGGAACATTTTTGTCACCCACCCTCACCCATTACACAGGCCCACATATAGAAATATAGAAAAACATTACCTTATCCATCAATAGTCACTTATCCCAAAAACTTTAAATTTGTAAAAAAGAAAAACTTTATAAAAAAATTCTCATCTAGTTGCACAACCTCTTAACCCCATAAAGCCAATACCAAAACCATGGGGTGAGAGTTATGTATTAAGAATTAAGGAACGTATAAGGTTAAAATATAATATTGTCATTAATGTTTCCTTTTGTATGGACTGAAAGCTTTAGGGATAAGTGAGTAATTGCCCTATTGTGTGGTCTTTGACTGTTGCAAGGTTAAGGACGAGTTATCCAGTTGAGGAGTCATGGCATTAAGGATTTATGTGAATATGAGGCTTCGGAGATAATTCGATTAATTGAGGTTTCAGTGAGTTTGAAGACATTTCTTTTGTGGGCCTGTGTTATTATCAAGAGAAGACCAATGACTATCTACCATGGCAATCGTCAGAGGGTGACAGTTGGTCCTGGTGAAAAAGAAGAACAAACAGAGGAACGTTTCTTTTTCTGTAATATGTTAAGTATCTTCATCTCGTTATTATTTATTTTATTTTAATTAATTTTGGTATGTAATGATAATCTTATAACATAGATATTTAAAACAAAAGTTTCCCAAATAAATTATGTAGATTCCAGTCATTTTTGCGACTATTAAAAGTTTTACCATAGATACTTATTTGGACGTAAAATACTTAGACATGTATAACAATAGATACGTGGATATGTCTGAATAAGCTCGCCGAAATCTGCTGGTTCATGAAAAGTTCAGCAACTTTATGAAGTGCGGTCCGACAGTATAACAGGGTAATACTTCAACAGCGTGCCGGCTTATATTATAACTTTAGTGAGAAAGTTCCTCATATATGCCTCTCCCACTGCATAACTTATGCCTAATTGCATCACATATATGTATATCCAGTTATTATATAATCCTTCCACCATATATCAGTAATATAATACCCATGTCATGGAGAAGAACCAACTTCAATGGCTAATGTCAGTTTCTAGGAATCAAGGAGGAAATTTTCAGATCCGGGCTTCCCTTCCCGCCTTGGGAATTAGGGAAACGAAAATTCGACATTTATTTAGAGTTAGGATAAAATAATTATAATAAAAAAATAATTTTTTGGTTAAAATGCTTCTTTTACATGAATAACAAAAAAAGATAATTAGAAATTATGAACAAGATGGAATGTTCTCATTGAAAAGAAACACGTTTTTACCAGTTTAGGTTCTGATAAAAGTCATTTTAAAAACTGACCCAATTTTTTGCTCTAATTAAATTCACCTTTTTATTTTATCGATTCCCTTAAAACGTCCACCCGCTTTTTAAAACGTTTACGAATTTCACGTTTCGTTATTCTATTGCCAACACGCGTTAACTTTTATTGTTTCCTAACGTCGATCCGAATGACGACGACACTTTCATTGTGAACAATCCTCCAAAAACATTTGGGTTTCCTCTATTATCCACACGCACAAAATTCCAAGGGTTCTTATTAGGATTCTCGTGCAGCCCTTCGTTCCGAAACCCCTCGTACGTGTATAAGGGATATTATTTGGCACCCCTATCCAACCACGACGTGCGCTTATGGCGCTTTCTGCTCTTTAAGTACAAATTCTTATTCCGAATACGTCATGTTCAACAAGCCTCTTCGAAACTGAGATTCACAAAGTCGAGATTTTGGTAAAGTACCTAAAGTGGACTTGAGAGTTCACTGTGGATGTACATATTCATGTAAAAAAATTGAAACAGGAAAAAAAAACATCTTTGAGTATGCGTACCGAAGAACATTTGCGAAATTAGGTAATAATTGTTGGTGAGTGAGTTGTATTTCGGCTGATCCTACATTTCAGATACTCATAGATAGAGACAGGATCAATCGATACGTCGTGTCAACAGAAAAGGAAACGTAATGGAACTTCTAAATATGATTTAGGACTTTTTTTAAATAAATGATGAGTGGTTGCATTCGGTGTAAAGGTCATCGAAGTTGACCCAGAGACACTACGTCTCATGACAAATGAAAATAAGTGCTTTTAATATGTTTGTTTATCTCGAATCGGCGGGTAGTATTTTACAATAGACCGAACATTTGTATTGGAATCTCTGGTTCGGTCTTCTGCCTGATCTTTATTGCTTCAATTTATTTCAGTTCATCGTCCATGAAAAATTATCGACATAGCGAACCATCGCATCGTCGAGAAAAACATCAGCTCGGGACAATTTTGCTGAAGGGCGTTTCTGCGGCCTAACAGCTGGACTCCTGAACAGCTGTAAATTTTCTCAATCCGTTGAATCAAATCGAACTAAAACTTTCTTTCATTTATAAGTAACATCACGGTAAGCAATCAGCTACAATATATTAACCATTTGGTATAAGTTTTGATTGTTATAAAATGAGGGGAGAGACGAATAGGTTGCTGCCATATCATTATATAAAATAGTGTTGTAGAGTGAAAAGCCAAAAAATTCTGTTCTGAAAAATTTCATCCGATTATATCTAGTGATTTGAGAAATTTGATAATGAATGTCTGAAGGGAAGTCGATTCGGTAAGTCTATCTTGTTAGAAGATCGAACAATCTGGAATTTGCTGACTATTAAAACATCTAACAGAATGATCAAACGAATTAATGAGCCTACTTTAGAAACCCAGGATTATATCGTTTAATTAGAATTTGAAATTAAAGATCGACAGTTTTGGAAATTCCTGTCCACATAATTAGTGTTTACATTGAGACAAAGAGGCAAAGCTATTTTAATTTTAAAAACTTTGACGTTCATAATACGTTTCGTAGCTGGTAATAACAACAGCTTTTCCTCCCAACTTTATATACATAAATAATTTCAACAATAAGTAGCAAAATGTTAAATTTTGTGGCACAGATTTTTGAACCAAAACAAGAGATAGGAAGTCAACTTAGGGAGCCTTCTACATTCAAGAATTATGTATATTACTCGTATCATAGTTCATTCTATTTAATGCTCAGACCTTCTATGGAATGGAAGAGGAAATAAACGATTGAATAGTTATAATTAAGCAAAAGCTTTGATTAGGACTTGTTAAATTCTATACAAAAATGTGAAGTATTATGCACAACAATCATAAAGTTAGGTTAAGGGGTTGTGTATGAAATGTTTGGTCTGATCAAACTCTCCTGAATGTTATGGACTACTGATAAGCTGCATTACCATCATGCAATTAGGTTAAGAGATAATGGTATGAAAGGGTAGCTATAATTGACGTTTCTGTAATGGTGTGCATAAATGACAAGTTTATAATGCACGATCATGCAATTAGATTATGGTATTAAGAGATGGTATTCCTGACCAAAGGTTCAAATAACATGGGCTCTACTAATACAAAAAAAGAACTATTAAACAATAAATAATATTATTAAATTTCCACAATACAATTATGGATAAACTTTTGTCTATTAACGTACATAATATCAGAGTTTATGTCTTTTTAATTCTACGTTCGACTCTACTAAATAAATACGAATAAGCAATAAACTAAAATTAAGACCTCGTAAGCTGCATTGTAGTTCTCATTTGCAGAGAATTTACTTCTGATTAAAATCAGTAGTCAAAAGTTTTCCGCGAGGATAATTAACTAACAAGCGAATTTCCTAGTAGAAACTTCTAAGGAAGAGTGGTATTTCATTTTCAGCTTTCACCTGAGAAACTTTTTTAATTTGCACTACATTTTGCAAAGAAATCAGTTCCATTAGAAAGTTTTAACAATATTAAACCTCATTTGTAATTAAATCAGAAAGTCCAGTTGTTGTTTCAAAAAGAATCCCAAAAAAATATTATTATTACGTAAAAGAGGAACTGGAGTTTATATTTTATTACAGAATATGGATTAAACGTTGTTTGTATAGTTTTCATAAAAAGCTTTGATGTAACTGCATAGTTACATTCAATACCAAATGTCACATTTTTGTTAAAACATAAAATGCAAATTTTCTAAACAAAATACATGTACTCGTAAATATATCCGAACATCAAAGAACTCAATCATATGAAATTCATGTTATAATACTCAAGCCAAAAACGTTTTTGACTACACTTTTTGAGAGTTACTGTAATTTTATTAATTAAAATTTAATTGCGTCTGCATTATTAACAGTAAAACATATTACTCCATATTTACACTCTACAATAACACTAAATATCGACAAGAAAATACAATGTTTCGGTATGTTTGGTATAGTGTAAAGCAGTAAAATAAAATGACACAGTTTTGAAAACGTCAGTGGTAAATGTTTGACTGCAATCATAAAAATTTACTACAAAACAGCTTAGTTCCCAATAAGCAGGAAAGTTGTATGTGTAACTTTGTAGGTTGTCCATAAAGTAAGAACAGAAAAGACTGTATCAGAAATATTATAACAAAATATTTGATAAAAAAATCAGGATTTTATTGTTAGAAAAAAAATGTATGGAATCCAAAAAAGAGTTTTCTAAACAACTCAATTATTTTTATTTATTGCAATAATAATCTCTAAGGTGTCGATTAAAAATGCTACGAGGGCAATACCCTTTCCTTATATTTTCGAAAACTAATTTCAAAAATGGCTAATAAAAAATCGTATTTTATTATGTTTGTGACATATAGGTACTCAATGTTGCTGACAGTTCATCATTTCAAACAATCTAATTTGCCTTTTGTAATGTGAAGAACTTTTACATATATATTTTTTTTGTTTTTATATGTTTAAATATCAAAAATTCATACTAACAAGCGGTTTCCAGTAATAAATATTTCATTTTATTAATTGTACTAAACGCGAAATGATCTCGCAAGGAAATTAAAATTATAATTTCAGAGTTCGCTTTATAACACGAGTTTATAATTCGTCAACGATACTAAAATCCAATTTTTCCTTCAAAAATTAAAAAAGTTTTACACAGGTGTTACACATTCAATAAAATTAGTCAAAAGGCGATAATTTTATCACTACAGCTTTCGGGCTTTCCCTAAACGTTAGCAAACTTGAATAAATGATTTAACAGTTTCCTAATACAACTGCCACAGACTGTTCAAGTCTGCCAACAAAAACAAAATTAATTTCCCGTTTCCCCTGTCGCTGTCGTCTTCAAACAATTTCGCTGTTCGCCTAATAAAATAAACATTCGAAACGATTTCTCTGCAGTGTGTCTATCCCGAAATGAAAACGCTAGATCCAGTTTCGCCAATTTTAATATAAACGTTCTGGGATGTATCTATTTCTTTACTTTTCCAATTCGTAAGATAAACATTAAGTTAAGAGCTCTTACGAATTTTTTATTAGTTAATCTTGCAAGCCAAATCTGACGAATTGTTTATCGATTTTGTCATTAGCGACATATCTTTTATTCAATAATTATAATGATTCTCTCCCTTAATGTGTTGTTACAAAAGCATTATTTTATTTGTTAATGCCACATTCCAGCTTCTTCACTGACCAATAATTGTTACTATTATATATTTAATGTTAAAATTTTGCAAAATATTTCAACCGTAATAGATACGAAAAAAGTCAACAACCCATTTTTCTATGAAAAAGTCCATACAGCACCTCTCTATCATTAACAAAGTACAAAGCACAATGTATAATTATTTTTAATGTAATCTGAATCTCATCAACCACTACAAGAATTTGTGATGAAAATGATTTGTGCGAGAAAAATCTATTGACTACTAGACTACAACACGTCTCTAAATTGGCGTGGATCGATGAGCTTTTAGGCCTGATTACTCTCGGTTAGCACCATTATCTGGAACGATGATACATGTCTCATTTACTGACATTGTCTATTTTTCTATCCTTCTAGCAGACAATTATTTAAGAAAAATTCTGCATCTAAAGTAGTAATTCTGGCAGGCATATTTTCATAAAGAAAACGGAGAGCAGATTCAATATTTAAAATAAATTTCCTTAAATTTATTTACTAAATACTTATTTATTAATTTATTAACTACAATAAAAATAAACAATACTTTGAAAGTAACGAGTGTATTATCTTTCCAGTTTTCCCAGATAACGATATAAAATTCAATATGGATAAGCATATTTGAAAAATTATACTGGAAGTACATAAACGACCCCAAAACACTAGCCCAACTTAAAATTAACCACATAATTTAATTTATAATTAAAAATTCCTTTTACGAAGTTTCCAGATAATTCTATACAATATATACAGGGTGTCCACTAAAGATGCGGCCAAAATTTAAGGGGTTATTCCTTGGACTATTTTAAGAATATTTTATCCTTTGATGATCTTTGAAAAACCGCTTTGTTTCGATGATACAGGGCAAAAACCATTTTCGAGAAAATCAATGTTGATAATTTTTATCGAATGCAAAAACATTGTACGATGCAAAAACTGCAGGTTTTTTATTATACATTTTATTGCTATCATTGACATTAGCTGTCAACTCGTGTATTTTCTGTCTTCAAGAATTTAACTTGTGTGAGTGAAGTCTTTACCATGAATCGTTATACGAATGCTGAGATGACCAACATGCATTTTATTTATGGCCTTGCTGAAGGCAATTCGCGAGAAGCTAGGTGCTAGGCGGTTGTACCTGGAAAGATTTCCTAATCGTAATGTTCCTGATAGGAAAACCTTCCAACGTATCCATCAACGTCTTCATGAAACAGGCTCATTTAGACGAAGTGTAGGATCAGGAAGGCCAATGACAGTCACAACGGTAGAAGTGGAAGAGAATGTGTTGAATATGGTAGCTGAAGATCCAGGTACGTCCACTCGAAGAATTGCAAATTATCGACATTGATTTTATCGAAAATGGTTTTCGTCCTGTATCATCGAAACAAAGCGGTTTTTCAAAAATCATCAAAGGACAAAATATTCTTAAAATAGTCCAAGGAATAACCCCTCAAATTTTGGCCGCATCTTTAGTGGAAACCCTGTATATTATTAGTTAGAGTTAAAATTACTTTATCCTGTCAACGTTTATAATCGTAACTAAAGTTGCTGTCTTTCTTTATATCGAGTTCACAGTTTCAATGTCCCTGGAATAATTACTGCAGATAAAGTTAAACAAAGCAGCCTGACTACAATACAATTAACTCATTGATTGTCTTCAAACTTCTACAATTTTGTTTAGATTTAACATAAAATAATCACCAGCGATTTAACGACATGCAGATATCTGAAAGTGATTTCTATTATACCAACATAATCATCAGATACACACCAAAGTAGAATGGTCCAGGTCTTCCTAAGATGGAAAATTAATTTTGTAGGGTACCCTGTCTCTTCCCTTTACTTATTAGTCCTTCATATCTCAGAATTTATCCCACCACTCTACCTCTACTTTTTATTAATGACTTTCGTAGTTCCATTTGATCATCTACTTGTTCTATGTTTATACGTTTTATATCTGCATTTTTCACGTTGTCAAAAAATTTTTAGTCTACGAATCCTAAATCTATTGCTTATTGCATGCAAAGCTACAAAGGGCTCTCACGTTTCTGCACATGATTCCAGTTAAGATTTTTGTAGCTACAATTTTGGTTGTAAACTATTTTTGATTAAAGCTTTCTCCTGGCAATGATTTTAGTGGTTCTAGTAAACTTAATCACCCTGTATATTCTGTGACCATTCGCCTCTATGTTTACCGAGTTCATGTTTGTGTTTTCCTCGTCTCCTGGGTAAGCAAGCAAGCAAAATGGTGAAATAGTCTGCATTGAAAGTGTATGTTTTTTTTTTTTAATTTTCGAGTGAGAACGCGTTTTCAGTCTCCATTTGACAGCAAATTTATTGTAAAACGACTTGAAAGCGAGTCTTTCGGCACAGTGGCATCCAAAGCCGAGTCGCGAACGGCTCCTTGATGCATTTTGCTCCCTCATTTTCGAGTTCGAATGAAACGTTCCGTTACCGCGAATGTCACTTGAAGCATCGCGTAATCAGCGGCAATGTCCTATGAACATACCCGCACTCAAGGAGGACATGCGAAGATCTTTAAAGTAATGAGGTTTCCATTTTTCCGCTTGTTCGACTGACGCTGCTGCTGATTCCGCTCTAAAACATCAACTGAAAATGTTTCCGATTTTACTACTTTGTCATTCTTAACTGAACATAATCAGTTTTAAAGGAAAATGTTGATGGTTTCTCAAAGGCAATCAAACCAATGCAAATATTTTCAATTTTGTAGCAATATCAATGAAGTTTTAAGGTAAAATTGTATGCCCAGGATGAACAGTTTCTGAGATAAATTACATTATTTAAAAACAAAAATAAAAACTTTCGGTCACCCTGTATACCTGTATAGAAAAATTTATTGTACAGTTAATTCCTATTAAATTCAATTTTTTCTCTGGGGAACATGAGCACTCTAAAAATCATCATCATCATTACTACGATTTTAGATTTTTAATTTCTTTTAAATTTACCCCAAGGGCTCATTTTTTCCCGGTTCCCTATTTTTCCTTTCTAAATATTTGCCAAACATAATTTGGCTTTCTATTCCTCGAATAATTTTTACAGTGTTTTCTCTAATTATTTATTGTTTTACCCTTCAATTTTAATGAAATGAAAATTAAAACGTCTTTGGTTTAATATTCCCATTTTCACGTTGTTTGGCACTTTCTCGACGGTGCGAAAGTTATGTTTACAAACTTCGGTGGTTGATAAACTAAATTGGCAAAGCATTCCTAAACTAATTAAACTTTCGTAGCTATGGTTTCTGAACATAAAATGTATGTCCGTTTAAATGAATGGTTTATTTGTACAATAAATTGCGAATTTGTTAGTTAATCAATACATTTATACGTATTATTTCTTGGTATCACTGATTTCACTTTCAGAATACTTTTATTTTGACTGATGAATACTTTAGTTTTTCGAAACAGAATCTAAAATGTATGAACTAATTTCCTTTCCGAGTAGGTAAAGTAATAGAACAAGCTGAATCTAGTTTGTCATTTACTTAAAAGCTTTTTAAAGCCAGTCTCGTTTACTTACTTTAAACTGGATTCAGTTTGACCCGGCTGAGACATAAAAAAGGACAAGTTATCCTGAGATTACGACAAGCCACCGTATTGTGTTTCCCAATGGCACAATTAGAGGGTTGGAAATTTACTGCTAAAAGGCCATCCGATAAAGGCAATTCTACTCCCACAACAGTACAGTTTTGCATAGGTAAAGTATAAAAAATAGGTTCTTTTTCTAGGAAATTAACGGAAGATAAATATCGGATTTTCAGCTTTTTAACAAAAGAACTTTTATTATTTACTTAACTAATTGTTGTAAAGTAGAAATGTAGTGAATTCTGATCGGGTAAATTAACCCTCGAGTTCCTTGAACGCTAATTTTGAAACAACAACGACAATTAAAATCCAACATGGAATGAATTCATTTGCATTGATAACAAAGAAACCTAAATAGTACCTACGAAGTTTAAAAAGCAAGAATGAATTAGAATTTCAAAAGCGAGAACAAACCAGTCTTGGGGCTGATTTTCTGCAGTAAAATCTGCAAGTACTTGCACGTAATTTTATCTAATTAAATCCTTTTTCAAAATTTTTAGGAGTGGTTTAAAAAAATCGAAAGAAAATTCTATTCAGTCTTTCTATTTCGGTTTCAAAATTTTCCAATTCCTGCCACAATTTGAATTTCGCGAGTTGGCATTTTTTGTTTTTCTTTCTAAAAATTTTAAAATTAAATTCAAAGCGTGAAAGAAAAGTCCCTTAAAATTCATGTCTATGGTAGTAACGTTTAATTTTTATTATCGATGATTATGCAAAGCACCTACCGTAATAGGTAAACGTCTTGGTGTGTCTCATGCAAAATTAGGATCAGAATCGTACAGGTTTACGTGTGTTCGAATCCGAAATTGCCATTCACCGATAATGGCAGCTTAAAGGATTAAAGTTGTATGAGCTGTTGGCCTATATACATGCAAAACAGTCTCTGCTCGCCTATTTCGTTTTCATTACATGCAAAGTGGTCTTTTCGAAACCAATAAGCCAACATTAGATACTTCATGTCACTATACAGGGTGATGTAATATACGAGATAAAATTACAGTAAAGACAAAGAGAAGGATTATGTGGATTTATACTCAAATAACAGTATAAACTCTATTTAACGTCACTCGATTTAACAACAAACCTCTCAAAAACGTCGAAATTATTTGACTTTGTTTGGTTTACTTTATTATCCATAGAATGGTACACTCTATGTAGCATCGCACCCACTCTAAATAACGACAACAATAATTGTCTAGCACGCTATTTATGTATGTGGGTGAATACGAGAAACGCGAACGATGGTTGTCTGTCGCGTCACCTTTCTTTTCGTTAGCGGTCTGATTTAAATCTCCCCTTTTACATTTATATCTTTGACTATTTAAATAATTTTCCATTGACCTACTAATCATACGACAGAAGTAGCAGTTTGCAATTTTGAACTATAAAACTTAGATCTACTTACAATGTATTAGTGACCCAAATAGTAATTTATGGAATGCGGATAGTACCAATGTTCAAAAGCTTCTCGAAATGAAATTCCAATTCATGCAAATATTAAACGATCTTCTTTTTGGTAAGCCATTACCATAATAGCTGTTAAAAAAAATAACCAGGTTTTCATGGGAATGAAAGTTGTGGAATTAATTAAGTTTAATGTAAATAGATAGTTGGAAAAAGATTTTTGGATACTTAGTTAGAGAGCTGCATAATACGAATACGAAAAACTTCCTAAAGTTGAATTAAAGGTAAAATATTCACTTAATGTAAAACTTCATGTAATATATTGTAAGTGGTTGTTATACGGTACAAAATGAAAGTAAAACATGATATCTAATAGCATGCAGTCAAATACCTACATCTCGAATTTTACGTTTTATCTAGACATCTACTCTTCCTGTAACTATATACTTGTGTTCCGATTCCATGCTTATTTAAAGTTTCCCAAACAAAAACAGAACAGTAAGTTATAATTTAGTTTTCAAATGACATTTCCATTTTTGTTGGTTGTTCATTTGTTCGCTACAGACATTTTTGTATGCATAGCAAAGTAAAACGAATGCCAATACACTTCGCATAAAATAAGAAGCTTGTCGTTAATAGAAATTGAAGGGTACATCATATTTATGAAGACTTGGAAACTACTTTATAAAGTTTCTTTAAAAAAAAATATGTCAGACACAATATCACAACTATTGTAAAATTTCAAAAATAATTCTGAAATGGTACAAATAAGTCATTTGATATTTCTAGAATCCCTATTCAAAAAAGAAACATTCTAAATTCCTTTTTTAATTTTTCATTGAACAATAGAAGACGAATGAATACATGGATTTCTACAAAGCATACAATTTTGTGTCATATCAGACATGAAGAGTTAGTTGTGCTACAGGCAGAAACAGGAGTAAAGAGGGGAATATCATGTTACTGTTGAAAATTAATAGTTAAGGATGTTAAACATCTCCAGTATTTAAGGATAAGAAAAATTGTAGGTAAGTGTCAAATAATCAGTCGTAACTTATAACCCTCTAAAAATAATGATCAACCCTCAGGTGCTGATTGTGAAATATAATTTGCTTAATCTCAACGTTCTCAAATACATAATTTCTTCCTTTTACGTTAAAGTTAAAAATACCTACATCGACATTGATAAAGATTCTTTATATGATGGTGGACACAGACATTGCTGGTTTTATTTCAGCAGCAGCCCTTTAAGCATTACAGTTGGCTGATATCCCAATAAACTGAGTCAAAACGACAGCTTTTCAACTCGTTTATTATAAGTATTAATTTCGCGAATGTGAACCTTTATTGCATTTTAAGTATGTAATCAAAGGTAAATTGGTGCTAAAAAGCTGCGTAGGAAATGGGAAATTAAATTATTCAAACTAGAAGAAGCATTCGAAAACCGAATAGTCATAAACAAAACTTACCGACTATTTAGATGCTGCTCCATGAGGGATCGTCAAGTTTCTGGAAAAAAAGGGGATATTAGTTATACGTTACAACAAAATATTCTTGAAGAAGGGCGAATACCCCTAGATATACTTAGATTTAATCTCAATAAATCGTTAAATATTTAAAAGTGTTTAACGTACTAAAAAGCTCAAACCCCAACGCCAAAACTTAGACCTGCAAATTTTTTTTAGCAAACAGAATCGGTGGGGATTTTTTTATATTTTACTTGCAATAATGTAATTAACATCTTTACCAATTTTCAGCTCTCTGTGAATTATTGCACATCAAAAATATCTTTTTTATTTATTCTGATTGGTCTTTATCCAAAAGTCACAACTGAGGACGATTTCTTGTGACATCATTCGCCATAATTTTATGGCCGTCATATTTAGAGCAAACTAGACATTAGGACTCAAATTAACGGTGGTAACGGTCACATACGTTAATATATACATGTGAAATAAGAGAACTTTTGACCTTTGTTGATACAGCTTTAACTGACAATAAGCCTTTTTGTCTTCTTAAAACTACACTAGCTTTAACGCAAATTAATTTTTGACTAATTATAAGCACGTCATAAATTCTAGATTCACCATAACCTATCTGATGAAATCGCACTTTAACGTTCTATGACGATAAAAATGTACCATAAGTTCCAATATAAAAATTACCTAATAACAGATGTAGGAATTAAACTTGATTTTGTGTTGATGAAATTTATTACGTCCCAAATTTAATGAGGTGTTCCATGCCATTCTCCCAATTCCGTGCCTCATTCTAACGTTCTTTTAACTGTTTTATGAATCATTCCAAATATTGCTCCTCCGTTACTCATTCCGCCGAAATGTTTTACTGCCGTATTATACCTCGTAACAAGCCAAGGAGGACGTGGATGCGATATATAAACGTGATGTACTGAAATTGTTTACGAAGAAACCACGGCATTGTGAACGTTTCGCTTATGGAGCGCACAGAACGAGAATTTTAAATGAAGAGTCGAGTGGAGTGAAATGTAACGCATATCTCCTCCAGCTCCGTTATTACGTTATATCTCAGACATATCACTGTCCATGACAATACTATAGGTACCGAACTCTTTTATATTTTATTACTCACATGTGCACGTACCGCATATACAAACGTTCAACGCTGAAATTGATGTCAATGGATCTAGCCTACGTATTTTATGACCTCTTCTATGGTAGGAGCGTTTTAAAGCGTATTCCTTAAGAATAAATTAGAGGGAGTAAAATGAAGTGAACGTAACGGAAGTAAACGTAACGGTAGTACCGCTGCCGCTTCTATATGCTCCCCCACCCATCTTATAAAGGCGAGCTTTTCGTTGTCTTCTTTTTCATTGAATGCGGGGATGGACAGTATTGATGTGGAGAAGATAATTGGAAAGGGATTCATCACCATGACATCGCCGTAACTAAACCACCATTTAGGCTACTGAATGAGTGGCCTTTTGGTCGAAAAATTTCAAGTTGAAGACTACTGGGCTGAGAAGGCTTCCCAAAACCACCTCATCTGCTTATTCATGGAAGGTGTTATTCCACTGGACGTATCTGGTAATGAGCACATGGTAGTATCGATATATTTAGGAAAAATCGAGAGATTCCTTAATAGGGACCATGATGAAGAGGTGCATTACTAATAATTCCTAAAGACCTCCGAACCTTAGTTTTGCTAATCTTTTGTGTATTATTGATCATTATGAACGACTTGTAGAGGTAGGGTTTCTAGAGTCAGGAACTCAGTTCCAAATGATATCTGATATATTTTTAACAGTGAAAACGTAATAATCTTGGATGTTGTAGATCATAAAGAAAATAATACAAAACCTAACCTAACAAAATCAACATTAGAAAAAAAGACAGTAAGCAAATTTATTTACTTAACTAACTTAAATGAGCTACGACAACCAACCACCTCCTATTGCAAGTAAATTTTCTTCGATAGAAGAATTAATTCTGTTGTCAACTATGTAGACACGAATTAATTCTCAACAGATTTATATTAAGCTTTCAAACTTACGTCAGCTTTTTTACGTCGCGTCGTTGTACTTTAGAGTTCCTTCAATAAAACTTTTGCGGCACGCAAAAACCGAAATTAATGTTAGCACGAGTAGCTTAAGAGCTTTCCGTTTTTCTTTTTTGTCCTTTATTATAGAAATAAGGACTCTTTGGAGTAACTAACAAACCAATCGATAGCCCTTTAGATATTCTGCATCCAGAGAAGGTTTAGACCACAAAGAAGCTCTATTTCTCTTTATTCATAAAGCAGTCAGTAGCACACATTAAAGAATAACTACTAGGTATTACCTCTTTAACTGTACAATATCCAGAAGGTATTAACTTAATAAAAAATATTCTATAGAAACAATTGTAACATCAACTAAGAGGATTACCGGAAAAGTTTGTAAAATAAATCACCTGACGTCGAACCAAAATCGGGCAATTTTAGAAACCTGAAAATTATGACCTGATTTTCGACTGCCAAACTTAATAATATCATATGTCTAAAACTTTTTTCTGTGTTGGAAATGAAGTTCGGACGTCGGCCTTCAGTTCTGCAAGATAGTAAAAAAGTTCATGGTTAATTTCATAGTGATACCGAAGATTTCGTCATGAGTATAGTGTGGTTTTCTTATATTGTAGAAAAGTGGAAGTATTTTTAAAGCAACGATGAAGTATTATATAAAATTAACTAAGAACCATCTTGCAGAACTGAATACCTACGTCACAATTTCATCTCCAACATAGGAAAGAAAACATTAAGTTTAATTAATAAACCTACAAATTGAACTTTGAAAAACACATCAGATTTCTAAAAAGGAAAATTTCTGAAATCCAAAATAATACCAAGTAAGATATAAAAAAAAAATAAAGCACTTGTGAGGTGAAGGTCATTTTATTCTTTATATAATAAATCAACTACCTACATTTCATTTTCCTTTCGTTTGAAATAGGCTTCTCTAAGGTCAGGTTGTGTGGTGAAGATGTAATTGAAAGGGAATTCTGGAGAAAAGCAATAACATCATACAAATATATTAATTTAAAATTATGAAAACAGTTAAAAGCAACACAATAAACATAAATAACTAAAAATTCCACGTAGAATAGCACAATGACAGTTATAAACTGTGCCATTTACATATACTTTAACTGTAATTGTGAATTTTGAAGTTAATTTCTTCATATTTATTATTTTTGATTTATTGTGTTTTTTTAACAGTTTTAATTATTTTTAATTAATGTCATGTATAGGAGTATTTGTACGATGTTGTAGTTTTTTTCCCGAAACACCTATGAATTACATCCTGACTTCCTGATCAATGTGATCATGCAGTCTAGCATTAAAGAATCCTTATCCCCAGAGCCGAAACGGAAGTGATCGATTTTACAAAAAATTAATAAGCTTTTAGTACACATAAAGTACTTTGCTTTTTTATATCCAATAATATTAATTGGGAAACGACTAACTCCTATAAGCAATATTAATTTTTGAAGAAACGATGCCCGAATGAATTCGAAGATGCAAATAAAAAAAAACGATTGATAATATCCAAAAAATTGTACCAAAGAAAACGATTCAATTGCGTGAGGTTTGCAACTGTTTGAGTAAAGTAAAATCGAGAAAATTGCAATTTGCTCTTCAACTTCAAAATTTTTATTTTTTTGACCTTATTGATGAACCTAACCAATCCCTTGAATATTAATGTAAAAGATATTATTTATGTTTCAATGAAAAGTCGATAAAATTCGATAAGGAAAAATAAGAAACAATATAAGTTATTAAAGGTGAACTGAGGCGTTACTAAATGCGCGTTTCCACTGCTTCAGGGAGGAATGCAATTTCCTTAATGCAAGCGATTTCTCTATCGCATTATCCGAACAAAGAAATTCTTCCATTTATTTGCGTCGACGAAATTTACAAAAATTTAAATTCCATCCGGACAAAGAGAACGTTTGAGTTCTACTTTTATTGACGAGAAAATAGAATTTGAAAGAAGGTTCCCCTACATTTTCCTTTTTTCTTGCAATGATATTGTATCTAATATACAAGTATCTACGAAATAAGTCATCTTCTTGAACAAGATATTTTCATATTCAAATTGGTGTTGCGGTTGCGAAAGTTAATTCAATAGGAAGTGAATTTTTTAATTGCACTAATAACTTTGAAGGGAAGCCATAAATAGCGAGCTACGGGGTTGATTTTATCTCGGCAAGTTGCCCTGCTTTGCGGCTGAAAGTGCAATTAGTGAGGTGTTTATTTCAATTGGTCCGACCGACGCTTTCGTTTCCTTCTTTTCCGATTTTTCTAGTGCTGCACTTACAGCACGCCAGTGGCGGCTCGTGACTAATCAATAGGGTGGTGCCAAAATTTTCTTAGGTATAAGACGCGTGAAATACAATTTAAGTAATACGTGTATGTAACTCACCTGTAATAGTCTTTAGCAGAATGTTGAAACGCGTTTTCACTATACATAAATGTCTGATAATAAACTAGCATTATTTCCTCTACCCGATAGTCACTTAAGTTATTAAAAGTCATTTAAATTGATCGATAAACAAAATCCATTCGGCGCTCTTTTTTACTTGCAAAAACATTGATCACCCGCTTATTAAAATTATCGATATTATCGACAGCAATTTTTGATGAGAAACATCATCATTTTATAATGTTCGAATATTATTTTTTTATGGTTCAGTTTTTTGAGTATAGGTACTAATTTATATTTAAAGAAAGTTGATACGCTATTTGTAACCCCCTTCCCCTAAGCAACTTCCTAATTCCCTAGAATTTGGGATATTTATTTAAATGTGGCAACAACGAGAATTACAATTCTCACTCCAACTATATACAAGCGAACCATGAATCACAGCGATCACAGCCGTGCCAGTGTAGTGTCTGGCACGGATCCCCGCTTAAATCGCGTACCTCTCGCATCCTCTCTCTCCCCGCAAAGCTCCACAAACTGCGACTGTTTCGTGCCAATTGAATTGTGGCCCAGACTGCTATTGATACACATACACACATAAATATTATTCTTTAAACGAATAGTTTTATACTGTTTGTTTCCGCTTACTGTAAATATTTACTGAATGTAAGTAGATAATGGATTGTTTCGGAAAATATAATCCAAGAAAAAGACAAAGAAGTATAGATATGTTATTATCTCAATTTTAAGCTTAAAAAAAAAAAATTTTTACATTTTGTATGGTAGTGCCATGGCACCTTGGCACTTATGGAGCAGCCGCCACTGCAGCACGCCATTACCGGCGACAGCCTTCCGTTAAATCGTTCACTGAAAACTAAATAGAGTGGACTTTAATGCCGTTTATTTCGAAATGTGCTATGAACAATCATATTTCTTTCCTGCTCTTAACTTTTCTAATAGAAATACATGTTTAAGCACTATTGCCTTTTAAGGGCGATTAAAATTACTTTGTACACTTTCCTGGATAATTTTAGGCCAGTCAAGTAGCAAAAAAATAAAAAATTCAAATATACATCAAATAGTGTAATACAACCGCTGAGATACTTCATACCCTGAGATATTTTACTCTCAGTTGAAGTGAGGACAATTCCAATTAAAGTACATACACACATTATAAGTACTTATTATTTTTGAGTATGATGCACTGGGGTAAATTGTCACACTTCAACTATCTTAAATAAATTTATTTAAATTCAGGGGATGAATATCCGGGGGTGAAATCTCCTCATAGGATCTCCTCATTCTCTGAACTAAGTTTGAAATACCTTAACCATCAAGGAAAATACTTCACCTCAGAATTTAACGATTTTTTGAATATTATCTGTAACAGGGGTTGGCAATTTATTTTTTGAAATATAAATATTCGTCATCCTTCCCCTTGAAAAGATGGAAAGACATACACTACGCAAAATCGACTGGCTCAATAGATTTTTGTCTTCTGAGCTGCCGAACTTCAGGGACAATTTGGACAGCACTAAAGAGTACAAGTAAGTCCTGGGAAACCTCCCCCTAGTCTTTAAAAACCTTAAACTACCTGAGGAAGAGAATTAGGTAGTAGATGGGTAATTGGTAGGTCCTCCTCGTGCATAATCTGACGCTATCTAATCGTATGAACGGCTGAGTGCCTTTTGAAAATTTCCATTTTTCTACGGAAACACAAAAATTCCACTTATATCCCTGTGTTTAATTTATCCGGAATTATGGAAGTTAAAATTTTGACACCGGGCTTTCCAAAGTGCTTTCCACGTTTCTGACTTTAATTTTCGTAGCGTAAAAAAAATCATGGATCGAAACAACTTGGAAAGTAATTTAACTTCACGAGTATGGGTAGAAATGAATAAATACAGCAACCTCCCCATATATATGAATTGTCGATTGTTCAAAACCTCACGATTTCGATTTTGGTTTTGTTTTTTTTCTTTTTAATACTACTCCGTTCTTTCCAATTTCGATGAAGCACATTAAAAATGAATTGCCATTTGTATTCGGATGACTCTGGTGTCCTCTTTCACACGATGCTTATTGAAAGAAAAAACGAGAAAGAAAGCAAGTTTTTAATGGACGTTACAATTTTAATGGATGAGCACTCACTGGTGGAGGATGCGTCAAATTTACTGGCGAAAAAGCTTTTCTCAAATATGCACGTGTATAGGGTTGTAGGGATAAGTTGGGGGTTGATAGGTACATACTCAGCTACGTACACAAATACATACGTTTCGTGGCACGATTAATGGATACGGTATCAATTCTGCTGACACACCTGCTCTCGCAAAACCCTCGTCGTAAATCAGAACTGAACGTCGCGACAATTTCCGAAAAAAAGGGGTATAACCCGCATAAGCATGTGTGCATATATAAAGGGTTTTCAGGTTTCAAAAAGGTTTCTATTAACGTGTCTACGTCATCGAATGTGCTTACGAACCCTTAAGAACAGGATAATATATCTTTATTTTTTTTCCCCTTTCGCAAGAAAATTGTGTTGTAGAATATAAGAGGGTGAAAAAATCTAGACGGTTCAATACAAATATTTGAAATTTTACAACTATTGGACGTCTTTACTTAAACCCCGACATATTTTCCACTGAAGAATATAATGAAATCATCGATTATATTACCAAAATTGAAGCTAAAATTTTCATCAATTACACCTGTAGCTAGATTTTATTTTTTTTTTTCTTCATTATTTCACAATTTTTTAATTATATTGTATCATTATTTCTTAAACATTTATCATGATTATAAGCACTATTTCCGTGAAAAAACTACCCCTCACAAAAAGGCATATACAAAACGAAATTATCTCCCTAAATATTTAATGTGTGTGTTTATTTCAGCTAACAGAACAGGATGCAATTTAAGTAATTGAGGGTTAAAAAGACCAGATCTACATATAATTACTTCCGCTTAGTATAACGTCAGCAACAAAAAGAATTTCCCCACGAAACTTATTTCTCATATTATTACCATTAATTCCAAGTCATGCATTGGCGCAGTATTTTCCGAATTATTGCCCAAACGTATGTAGAATTTGCATTGAACAGCAGTACACATGGTCTTAAGTATACTGTACATAAAAAAATGACATTTTTAGAAAGGTACTTACCTATATACAACATAAGGAGTGCACATTATCTAAAACTTAGTGATTTTAGGTTTTTTTGGGTTGCAATCGTGCTTTTAGGAGTATATGGATCAAGTCATATGCTAATGATATTTTGGAATAGACATTCGAACCATCCCATAAGAACGACCTATGCCAGTCTTCTGGTTCCGCTAGACGAAATTCCTTTTCCTACAGTATCTATTTGCCCGGAAACAGCGGTAATGAAGTCCAAACTTACAAAAGTACTATCAACAATGTAAGAATCTCAAGTATCGTAATATATACTCATGCATGAACTCAGGAGTTGTAACTGAGTAAGGAAAAAAAAAGGTCTGAGGTAAAATGATCTCTGGCCGTTTTCAGTCAATTAGATTTAGGGGTATGTGTACCAAATGAACCCTTACGAGGCCCTTGATAAAAGTTATATTTTATTTAAAAATTATCTACTGAAACACGGTCATGGTCATTTTCCCTTAGAGGGGATCATTTTTCATGGGTTTCCCATACTCTAGAGCCCGAAAATTTAGATCTCATTAACACCCCAATAAAATACTTTGCACACACAGTTTGATTTTACATAAAATCAAGTATTGTACAATCATCGATTCTTGTTTGGTTTGTTCCATTGATTTCCACGTTCAGTCGATGACAATTACACTATTTTCTCAAACAAAAGCAATGATTGACATAGTTGCCAGCTGTTTACCGAAATTGTTGAACTGAGCTGAAACAGGAACCTTTTCCAACCGTAACAAGTTTTAATAAAAGCGTAATAGTATACACCGATTAAGTTGCTATATTTTGTTCACATGATACACAAAAGCATTGGAATTGTTAATAAACAACAAATATAAGTTGAACAATTCCACTTGACGTATAAACACTTCATGCTGCGAAAATTATTATTGATATCTACATATTTTATTCCCCTAGAAACTTAAATGGTTATTCCAGTGAAGAAGTAGGAAATGCTGTGCTAGAATTGTTTAAGGAGCATTATTTTAACGTTAACAAAACGGCGTTAATGGTTTTGGATGAAGTTCTTCATAAGAATCAAATAAAAAACTTAAGCAAATTCCTGGACTCAGTCACTCCAAGTTGCAGAGACATTTTAATAAAATGTCAGTGGGAATCAGAGGATTTCGATTGTACTTCTAGGTTCCTGGATATTTTAACAGAACATAAAAGATGTTGCATTTTAAAAAACCGGTAATTACTTAGAATATTTTGTTTAAAAAAGAATGAAAGATTTGTCTAGTAGTAACAAAAATTATCTGTATCATTGAATCTCTGTAATGAGCAAACATTTCCGTCACATTCACGAATCAACCCCACAAATCGAGAGCTCAGAAAAGTAATCTATTTCGTTGAAAATTACAGATACGATGAAGATATTTATGCATTTCCAAAGCCTAACTACAACCCTTACACACAGATTGATATGGGACTAACGTTGGTTTTAAATTTCTCCTGGGACGAATTTCTTCCTGAAAATTCCTCCTCTGTGAAGGTGCGTATCTTAAAATTACGTCGACAAGGAAATATTAACACTGAAGCATGATAATTTACTTAACAATACGATAAGTCTTTGAGAAAAATATTCCCTGCTCGAATCACATTTAAGCAATTTTCTTAAAAATCCACGGGCAGATCCAAGAAACGAACGCTTCCAGTGAGGCTTGTTCCAGGAGCGAAATTTATTGTTCTCTTTGACAGCAAGTAACGTCTGCATAAAAAATGCACCTTAATGAAGAATTAAAAACAAAATTATTTTATTTTATCATCGCCTCTGTTGAATTTCTATATTTTAGGTTTATATTCATGAAGCTGGAAACAGAAATACAAGGGCCTCAGTACTGATGCGTATTATTCCTGGAATTATAATGGATATTCCCTTTATTGCAAGGGTTACTGAAAACACTGACGATGTTAGATTACTAAAACCTGAAGAAAGATCTTGCTATTTTACCGATGAGCGCACAACTGGACGTTTTAGTTATTATACCGAAGCGATTTGTAAAACTACCAGTAAAAGGAGAGAGATCATAAACAAATGTGGTTATGATGAAAATGGATTTGCAGGTCTATATAATATTGTCAATTAGTTTTTAATGAGTTGAATTTGACATAAAATTTTAAATTCTTTTCCATTTTCTTTTCAAGATAAGGCAGGGTTTGATAATGCAACTATATACCCGTGCATACTCCACATTGAAGGTAATTTAGAAATTTTATATTTGGAATTTCAATTTAAAATGAACTTTGACGTAAAATAAATATGTGACAAAGACAATTATTTGCCAGTGTTAAAACTATGCACAAATAATTTTTTTTATAGGGAATTTGTTTTATATGCATGATGTAGTTTAAACGTCTAATGTGCACTCAATTTGAATAGCTCTGTATTTTTTGCATTCCTAAATATTATGTGCAATCTTATCAGTAGGTACTTACTCTTAAGATTAATTAAATTGTAATCTTAGTTAAATAACCTTTACAGAAGAACCGATTGCAGACGAATGCCCTACAACCTGTAATTCAATTAACTACGAAATATTTTACACATCTCTTCCCCTTATGTTTGACAAATCTTTTCCAATGAACCCCTTATAGTGAGTAAGATACTCATTTAAATTATTGTTTTTTTCCTTATTTTCGCAATAAATGCAATAGCTCTGTTTCAGCGATTCGTATAATATGACATCTCAAACAAGTATTATATACGTTCACCATGGAACTGATTTCCACTTTAAATTAGTACAACAAACAATCACATCAGCTATTTACCTTCTATGTATGTAAATGAGTTTAATATGCATTTAATAATACTGCAATATTCTTTTCAGATTCTTTAGGTGGTGTTTTTGGCTTAATATTGGGTTGCAACTTTGTCAGTTTGGCGGAAATATTTTATTACATATTTTTACGTTTACCTATCAATGCAAGAAAATTAAGAAAAGTTCAAAGCCAGGATAAACAGTCAAAACATCCCTTCTACTTATCAGATTTTAAAATAAACGAAAAGGTGGTTTCAAGAAGTATTAAAGTAAAGTACTGTAAAGAAGCTTTCACACAAAATAATTAATTAATATCTTGCCATACATGCATTAAATATTTATTTCAATTGGGCTGTTTTGTAAACATTGCTTAATAAAGGAACCTCCTTTTGTACGCTTTTGATTAATTAATCTTGATAATAAAACCTAATTTCCTGTGTATGTTCAACTCTTTACTTTGGGTAAGTGTAATTATTTATTAAAAATTCTACCACCATGTCATATATAAACTGAGAAAGCTTTAAGATTTCAAGTATAAAACACCATGTCACACCAAAATCTACGGAAAGCTCTAATAAAGACATACAACGAATTTGCAGTTAACTCAAGCATCCATGGACTCAAGTATACAGCTGCTAAGAAATCTGGTATATTTGAAAGGTAAAAAACAATTATTTAAATGTCATAAGCAAAGTTTCTACAAACACGTTCGATTTGCTAAACCGTTACCGTCGTTAAACAATGCCGGAGTGGGTTTTCGTAAGGAAAATTCCTTTGATAAATACGAAAAAAGTATAAATACCTTTTTGTAGATAAGTTAATAAAATAAAATAAAAATTTCAGAATAGTTTGGTTAATAATAATAGGAATTGGATGTTTAGCATCAGGAATGATGTTCAACATATACTGGACTCGCTTCTCCACTTATCCCACCAGGACGGTCTTCGAATCAGTCCTAACACCAACAATAAATGAAGTACCAATTCCAACAATAACCATATGTACAAAGGTCAAAATTATGAAATCTAAACTGGACAAAATAATATCCGAACTGTGAGACAAATCTGTTCGTTCTTTACATCTATTTGTGGTGTTCTAAAATACTTCTCTGTATTTAAGTAATTTACATAATCACTCAGAAGAAGACGTAAAACTTGGAATAAGTCAATTGGTGGAAAGACAATTGTCCAAAGTTAATGTAAGTGCTTTAACAATTCTGGATGAGGTCCTTCATCTAAACGGTAAAACAGACATATCATCGCTTATATCGTCAGTCTCACCTTCCTGTGACGAAATTATGCTAAGATGTAGATACGAAGGGATGGAAGTTCGTTGCTCTGATATCTTCGCTGAAATGTTTTTTGAACATAAAAGGTGTTGTGTATCATTCACATATTTTGTGTAAGCAAAATCGTTTTCGGTAAAATCCTTTTTAATATACATAATTAAATATGTCTAGTGATCGGAATGGCTTATTTAAATCCGATCCTGAGAGATACACTTCGTACTCTAACAACGAGATGGGCTTTAGCATGATAATTGAATCAAATATCAACGACTCATATTTGAAGCTCCTGGGTGAAGGTATCACGGTGAGTACCTAAGTGGCAATGAAGTGAACCTGGATAAAAAAAATAAATATATTCCGAAATATCGAAAAACCTGCCTGTGGTCATTACTAAAATTAATTAAAGTCAATTAATCGTAGATCATGGTACACAGCCAGCAGGACAGAAGTTATAATTTAAACAGAGCGAATATGTTACATCTGGGGACAGTCACAGACATTGAAATAGACGCTACAGTGTATAAAAGTACTGAAAGGATGAAAAACTTGCATCCATCAATAAGACAATGCTATTTTAAAGATGAGTACAAACTTTCATTCTACAAGTATTACACTTGGGCAAATTGCGCAGTGGATGTTAAATTAGAAGAAATTATAAGAACGTGTGGTTGTAGCACTTTCTTTACCAATCTGAAAGATACAGGTATGCCATGGTTGCTATCATACGACAGTATTTTTTTTCCATTTTCCTAAACATATTCACCCTTTACCGCCTTGACCTTATAATGTTACTAATTAAGGAAATATTAATTTATTTTCTGTTGGCAGGAGTAGAAAAATGTACAAATGCTTCAAAGTTACCTTGCATTTTAAAAATTGAAAGTAAGTTGCAGATGACTTTAAATCAAAATAGACATATAGGTAGTTCTCGATCAACGTAAAACGAGCCAATATCTATAGTGCCCCATAGATTCCTGTAAAACGTTTCCTACAAAAAAAAAGTATCTATACTTGCAAATTGAAATAATAATCGAGAGTTATCTATCTACACCATTTTATATGTAATTTATACAGGGTTTTCACGTAATCTGTTCGTTAAAAGTCTTTAACTTTATAAGACCGGTGGAGTTTTGAAAATGTGGCAATTAACCTAATTGCTGATGCTTTATCTAATTAAAATGTTTAGTCGATACCAACTTTTTCTTTATTTATAATTGTTTTAAGTAAGAATTTAAGATTACTCAAAATTTTTCAAAACAATGGAAAGTATCTATATGGATTGAAAGGGGATTAAAAAGGGAATAGATTGGAAAAATAAAATATGGTAGGCGCCATTTGAAAAAACCAAGTTTTTCGTGTTTCAAGTTTTTATACTTTACAATTTTCTTTTGAACACCCTGTATACATTATTGAGTTCAATTTTGTCAGAGCGTTAGCTCTGAGATTCTGCTATCAAAATTTGGTGACAGACGACTACAAATATTTTAATTATATAGAGCATAAATTGTTACTTTGTTTTCAAAACTCCACTGATATTATGAGTTTAAAAACTCTTAACTAACGGATTACGTGAAAAACCCTGTATAGATGACACCTAAAAAATTCTATTTAAGGTGAACCGTTACCCCCCGAGTGCTTCAGTGATTGCGAAACCACTATTTATGAAATGACTACATCTTTCGTCGATATTAGTCCAAACAGTTCATACTTCATGAATCCATTTCTGTAAGTGTTTCATTTTTTACGATATATCTATGTACATATATCCCTTACTTCTTGTTTTTTTGTTTCATTTCTGTTACAGAAATGGAATGAATTTTACACCAAAAACAATTATCCTTAACGTATTCTATGGATCGCAGTTTCAAAAACTCATGACCAGAGATACAGTAACGTCCGCAGGTTATGTATTCTGTAAAGCTTTTCTACTTAAATTCGTGTTTACCCATTCGAAATTTAAACATGCATTTATTTCAGATTCGCTGGGTGGAATATTCAGTCTGTTTCTTGGTCTAAATGTAATCAGCTTTGTCGAAATATTCTACTATCTATTCGTACGATTACCCATTAATTTTAGACAATTAACAAAAGTGTCCAACTCTACAAATCGTTTAATATGTCCTTTCGATTTCAAAAATACAGTACAAAAAACTATTTCAAGAACTGTTAAAGTAAGGTACACCTTGGACGCTTTCAAAAACAATTGAATTGCTGAATAAAGACGTATATGTAAAGATACGTCCCTCAGAGATAAAGAAGGAGAATCAGTTGACGTATCTCTGCCTTTGTTTACTTTATTCTAATTGACGCATTCCATGTGCGCGTCCACAAAACAAACCTCCAACGGCGTAGAGCACCAATCAGAAACAAGCACGCAGTTCCACTTATAGGACCGCTCTCTCTATCCTTAATGTTATTTCTATGTCCTTTTTAGTTCATTAGACACGTGATGTGAATGTTTGCATCAAATAAAGAGTTAATGTTATTTATTTTATTAAAAGCTTAACAATAATGTTATTTAATATTACTTAGTATAATGGAGTTCCAATAACGACATAAGGATTTTCTTCCACATATTCGCAACAATTCGTATAAAACGGCCATTCGCATGTGAGAGTAGTCTCGTTGAAAATTAAATTATAGGAGCAATTAAAAATGTTCCAGTAGCCGTGGAAACATGAATAAAATGTCCTGCAATTGTCAGGATTTTTTTTCAATCCGACATAATCAGTTTCGCAAATGTCGTTCAACGACGAATCCAGTCGATCATCGTCGTCTCCAACAAGTGCGTCAGGTTGGCAGCTTAACGAAATCTCATCGAAAACAAAACCATCGGGACAATGGAGCGCTGAAAGTACATTGTTTCCTTTCGAGATTATCGTGCTGTCGTCGTTGCTATTCAATCTCTCGTACACTAGATCTATTGGAGTTAGAATAACACGGTCCGCAATTGGTGTGGGCAGCGTGATTATTACCAGGATCAATAGGATGCGAATACGATTGTCTGAAATGATGAACTATCAGCAACAGCCTTCTAATATAATTCTGCCTAGAATATGTCCTAAATAACATCTATGTTTTAAAATAAAAATACCTGTAGTAGCATTTATTTTTTTATTTTTTTTTTAACCATTTCTCAAATTGATTTCATACAGGGTATCCCACCTAAGACGCAGAATAAAGTCATTGACTAAATATTAAAAATTCAAATCGAAGTAGACACCCTTCAAAAATATTACAAAATCTATTATTAATATATCTAAATAGCAGGATAAGGACAACTTTACTACCGAATGTCATTTCTTCAGCTCCATTACGTTTAGTAATTTAATAGTAGCTTCATCAGACATTGAGTAAAATATTTTCGTCACGGTTACAATTAACTACTAGTGATATACTTGCGGTATTTTCCCGCAACGATGCTAGAACTGCGGTGCAAAGTTCAAAGAAATTGATGAAATAGTATTCACATGAGTCCGGCCCTGCTGCGGCGTTGCGCGGTCATTTCGAGCCGCAAGTATTCCCTACAGACCCGCAGCAGCGCCGTAGCTACACTTCCGGGTCGTTTTCCCATAGGCCTACGGCAAACCCCCACACCTTTTGAGAAAATTTTTGCTGCTAAATCAGAAAATGGCGCAATTATCCCTCAAATCAAAAATAAAATAAAATCTGTCCCTCATGACGCATAATTCGATCAATTGTAGAACCCAAAATCGTCTATAAATAAAATTTCTGTTTGCAAATAGACAAAAATTTCGCGCAATAGATGGCGCCTTCTGCAGGGATTATGTAGAGAAATTTTAACGGAAATATTAATTTTAAACTATTTCTTTACCTTTTGTCATTAGCAAAGAAAGATGACGTTAAAATGACATCTCAATCATTAACGTCAATGAAGCGTTTAGGGAAATCTACTGACAATTTAAAATATAATATTGCAACCAAAATTTTTTTAAAGATGCCGGAAATATACCCCTTCACATAAATACGCACTATTAAGATATACCTAATTATAACTACGACGATGATGCTGGTTACTTGAAATGCCCGTTGAAGTAACACTAATAGATTTAATAAACTGATATTTTGTAATTAATTTTCATTATTCTTTGACCAACGATTCAAAATGATTTTGAATTAAATTTACCTTGTAATTTTTTTAATAATGTTTTACACAACATGTTATTCTTTTTTTCTTCTGCTTTTTCTTTAAGCCGCACGTTTGAGCCACTAAATATTTACTTATCAAAATCAATACATTCAAAAATAAACAATTGAGAATAATGACGATAAGATACGCCCTGGCAATCGCTATCACTTCCTTATCATAATTGTAAGAGCATTTGAAACATTTAGTCATATATTATTTTTTCTTATTATTTTGGAGAAGTAAGAATATTGTTGTCATACATCCGTCAAGAACCATATTATTTATAATATAAAATAGAAAACAACATACTTCTGTTAAAATTTCGAAAAAGCTTTACGTTTATTGATTACATTATAGAAAGAAAGTAAACCTTTTTAACTTTCAATTATTTACCTGTATCATCAGTAATTCATTTACAAGCTGATAAAATGCTTTCGGTCATAAAAATCCACAGTTAATGTTTTATTAATGTCATGAAAACTGCCCCATTTAAACAGAAATTACACATATTTAGAGTTCAATTCACGTACACGCAGAGACAATTTATTGGCGACATAAAAACGTATTATTGTTTGAATCTACATTTAAAACAGGAACGAATGGAAGAACGTAAAATGCATTAACGGAAAATGTAATAAAAATACCAATTATTGGTTTTGAATTTAATATCAAGTAAACTGACTACCTAGTTAACTTCATTTTAGTCAATTCTGAACCTGTGTAGTCAGAACTTTCTATAAAATTATCAAAAGCCTCTGACATCAAAAGAGATTCATTCAGCCATATCGCACCCTGCAGTAATGAATTCTGCGTGTTACAGAACATATATGGAATCCAACTATTGGTATGGATATGTATTCATTGTACATATTTACTTATAGAATAGTCCTTTTGAGTACGGTTATGATTCGCATAACTTTTGTTCAAAGCACAATTTTCTTAGGGAGAAGGAGCACCTGAAGTAGCTAAAGTGGTTCTCCTTCTAAGCAGTACTTAGGGTACATACCAGATACATTTACTACGTGAATTATGACCGAATCATCTCGTGTATCCTCGAGTAAATGTTTGCGTGTAAGTAGTGTGCTCTTCATATACATATGTATATGTGTTTCAAACGTTAGCTACGTTATTCCCTTTATTTGCGAGTTCCAGGTTGGCATTTCAAGACGTAACTGTTACCTGTGCCTCGAAAAGGCATGTCTCCGAATTTATTATGCAATCTCTGTGTTAATACGATCCAGAACCGTGATGTTATATGTTCCTGTTTCAGGAACCATTGTTGTAGAAAATAGAATTCGAGATGCACTCTACACTCTTCCTATTATAATTTTCATATTACATATCCTAGTCATTTCCCCCGTTTGTCCTTTACAATGTCTTAATATTAAAAAAACATCGCTAATTTGAATAAAGAGCTGAATATTAAAGGTTCTTATTCCGTTTATTAAACATCCAGATAAAGTACACTCTTAAAGAAAAGAATTGTGTCAAAAGATTTAGATAAACTCTAATGAAAAAAATAGTACCTATACAGTATTTTCAAAAATAAATGTCGTTATGACCAATAAATTAGAGTTTAATTTATTACCGACTTCATGAGGAAGAAGGAAATTGAATTAGAAATTTCTCCTGTCATTTATAAAACATGAAGCGTACAAATTCAATCGTTACACCTTCGAAGATAAACTTCAAAAGTTACAATGTAAACTAATCAAGCACAAGTGTATCTCGAAAATACGATTCGCGTTTAATGTTGAAACTTGAGTTTAAGTTATTTGTAGTTTTCAACGTTTGTTCTTTAAAAGATTGTTGTAGGTGCTTTCCCTGTCCTTTATACTGTATAAGCAAACTTAATTTGTACTATCCAAATTTATTATTTAAATCAATCATTTTCCTTGTCAATTTACTTCTAACTTCTATATTATGTACATTAATTTCCATTATTAAAAAAAAATATCTCAACGTAGTAATTTTAACGTTCAGAGGAAATTATTTCCTGCAAGCACGTTGCTTTGGCATAAAAAAAATTGGACATCAAGTTTCCATTCCGTTTATGCCCCTAATTTTTTAGATACATAGTGACGTTAACACCTGTGTCGTACCATCCGCAGCAATTCAGCCAGATAGTTACCATTGTCATTCCAGCTACAGTTGCAGGAAATGGATTTTTTTAATTAAAATTAAAAACAAAATGCCTATGTCGCTAAATTAGCTTATTTTCAATACACAACAGATTCACTGACTCCGAATATTGCGTAATACTTATTTACAAAAATTACTAATATTTATTGTGAACATGAAAAACTTCCAACGTATCCATGTATACATTTTGACATTTATTGGGTAATAATCAAAATACGAAGTTTAACTTTTAATGAGAGTGAAAATTAATAATAAATTATTCTTTTTTTTGTTTTGGTTGCCTAAACCTGTGTCCAATTTTGCAATTTCGAATGGGGATGCATCAGTTGTCCAACTATATATTTATGTCACTACATAAGTAACTACCTTTATGATGGATTGCTTGTTATTTAAGAAATAAATTAACATCAGAAATGGGTACACATAACATAATGGAAGAAATTTAATATCAGACACCATAAATACGGTCCTGTTTTAATTTAGGCCCACGCGTTTGTCTCAAGCGGTTTCCCTTTTGTTATATCCTGACATCCCCGACCATCGTTTTTCCTTAATAAGCAAATAATCTTGCAAGTAAATTACTTCAACGCCCCTCTAGAACGAATGAACTATATACGTAGATGGCACGAACGAATTGCCTCGTTTGCTTATATTTATATTTCCCTTCACCGAAAACGTACCACGGCCATTGTATGCTCGACTAAGGGCTGCCAATTTAGGACATTGAAATTTTTTCTTCCAATGTCTTTCAGAATTGTAATCACCCTTCAACACTTAAATATAATTTAGCGACATCTACCACTTCCTTTGTGTATTTTCAAGAGGTGACTGTGATATCGGAAAAGACACAGTGTGTCCGTAACTCAGACTGGTACAATCCCTCAAGGACGATACAGCTCAACCCTCCGAGGACTTGTCGTTTGACATGCACTCGTAACTGCGACCGATACGAAAAAGTCCCGTGAGAAGCAACCCTTTAGAATAAATTGCTCTTTCTTTCGTTTGAATGCTAGTCTTGTTCTTTGACTGCAGTCTGCAATGGCAAAGCGCCGACGTCATCGCCGTGAGGCCGATTTAACATCGATCTATTGACACCGATTAACTATGTAACTCTAGTTAATTGCTTGTTATTCATTTTTTAACACAATATATGTAAAAATTATATAAAAGAACTTCACCTAATTAGTATCCAGTTTTAATCAAACAGGATTAATGAGACGTTTGCTTTAAAATCTTTTTGATTTTTTAAAATGAGAAGTTCTGTAGGTGAACAGTGAATTAGGCAGATTTTAAACATAAAAAAGTGGATCATTTCTCATCAAACAAACTTTCCTCAATTTGTATGTGTTAGGACTCGAATCAGTGATATTCAAATTTACACTTAAATTCTGAACAAAATTATTCCTTCTCCTCATTATCAACCCAAGGGATGTTCATAATTTACTATATACTTTCAAAAACAATTCGAAATCAGGAGTTATTTGACAAGTACTCAAAATCCAATTCATTGACTCTTTCTTCGAGTACAGAGTGAGTTAAACTCACTCACTCGGTGTAAAACAAATATTAATGTACACATGTAAACGTTCACGTGAATAACTGAGCGTTTGAAACAGATTGTTTCGAAATTCCTCCGAGTTCTAAACAATTACCGAGTTAGTAAAACTGATTAAACACTCGCTAACGAGTGTATATTTTCTTGACGCACAAAAGAAATGTGTGCACAAGTAAAATTTCGCTACAATAGCCTTAAATGAGTTTCATATATTGAGTTTCGTAATGTCAATCACTGATCGAGATTGGTGAAGTTTACGACTAGAAAATTTCTTTTATTTTGTACAGAAAAGAGATGTAATACGATAGAAAATCACCGATTTTATAAACCATCAGCATCTCTACTGAAAGAAAAATTATCCCGCGTTTTTCTTTTCCTTTCTTTTTTATTTATCGGATATAGCGGGAATAAAAAAAGATTAATGTCTCGAACACAAATCAAAACGTGCCCGTTGTACGATTAAACAGGTTGTTTATCTCCCACAAAAAACCTCATTATCTTGAATTTTGCTATTTAATTTCAGTAAAAAAGAAAAAATAAATCGGAATTCCAAAAACCGCTCCCCATACAAAAACCTACTTGGTTTGATTTATAATAGCAAACAGGCAGACATTGGTACATAGTCTAAATTTCTAAATGATGAATTATTACTTATCAGACATTATCTGAAGGAACGATTCTACAAACTTTGTTTGAACTATCGTCATCCTAAACTTACAAAAAGTAATGGTATGGACACACCACTTTCTTGTGGATATTCCATTATTTATTTACTTAAAAGTTTGGATCTAACAGATTAAATTACAATTATTGAAAACCAGGACAGTCATTAATTGTTTAGTTTCCTAAAATTAGCACCGAGTGCTACAAATGTCCGTGGTAGGAAGAATCAACACAATGACATTTGAGTCTAAGCCGTGATGCACGTCAAGAAATGGTTAACTAATGATAAATGAAATACGTCGTCCTTCCACATTTACCCTAAACCCTTCCTACAAACACCCGCAAATAGAAGATAGAACGTATCTGGTAGTGAAGAGAATATTTTGCTTTAACTTTCGCAAAGCTAATGGTAAAGCGCGATGGCACAGAGAGAAGAGAAAATATATTTTAACTATATCAAAGAGTAACACAAGCAGACAGTGGCAAAGTCAAGGGGATGATGCATGAATAAATAATTTTTGGAATGATGACGATAAATCATAAAAGTAATAAAAAATATGTTGTAGTTGAGTTTTTATGTATGTCGAAAGGGTTGGTGTATTTTTACTCACCAATATATATACAAATAACCTCCAAAGATATTTAATTTAATTTTATTAACTAATTAGAATTTATAAAATCTTTCAATAGAATTATTGTAATTCCTTAGTAAGTGCTTTTTTCGATCCAATTCGTTCAGGAGACCATTTATTTCAACCGGAATAAGACTAAAAGATGCTTTTATTTTTTTCGACAATACCAGCTTTTATTTCGAAGCGGAATCGTTATGGAGCACGTACGTATCTAAGGGTAAGTGACTTAGAGCGATTTAGTTGGGGTCGTGGATTGTTCATTCATCTTATGTCGCTTACAAATAATTCATGAGTAGCAGGACAATAGGCAATGTTTCGACTTATGCGCAATTTGGTCCAGTAAGGGATGCCGACATCATTGTGATGTAGACCCATTCGTCAACCTTCCGAATAGAACAAATAGGAAAATTTTTCAAATTTTATGCGTTCATCCAAAATTATACAAATTTCGTAAGCCTTCACTGACACGAAAGAACAGCATTACAAAATTATTAATGCAGCATCCCTTCTAAATCCTGCATTCTCAAAAGAAAAACATTTTTCAATTTTTCCAAATCAAGATTCATGCTATTTCACATCCGGTCCTTTCAATTATTTCATTTTCATATTATACAATATATAGGACGGTTGTTTCTATAGTTGGCATTCCTGCGTCTTTTGAACGAGGACCGTCGTTCCATGTTTCGCATCTGAAGGCAAAAATTTGAATTCAGAGGTCGTAAATAAGGGCCCGTAGCTTCGTGTCACGTCTAAAGGGCCGTAGACAAAGTACACTCGTATAATGCGGGGGCTCGGGAAGTCCCTTTCCCCGACCCACATTTGTCCGCTTCTAATTGAATTGTGGCGCCTTTGGATTTCGAAAACAAACTTGAGCGCCTTCCGACATTTCAGCAACAGAAAAAAGAGATGGCTTTCTATTCCAGTCAATGCTCAATTAGATCCGACTTTTTAATTCCTTATTTTGAAATTAATTAAACGACTTCCTTCCTGGCACGAAATGAAATGAGCAAACCATTCTCCCTTATCATAAAGCATTCTCTACTTGAGTTGTTTCGTTATGCTCTTTTGCAACATTTCTAAAATAGAAATGCTACAATTATGAGTAACCTAATCTTAAAATTCGTTTTCCCTTGAAGAATAAAATACAAATTCTCTTCTCATCGACATCTACAAGAATCTGCGATAAAAGATTTTTTTTCACAATAAATCCCTTGGCACTAGACTAAAAACAATAAAGACATAAAGATTTCCGACAGAATGTCGTCTCCTATGTCCACAAATAGATAAATAAACCACCGAAGACATCAAGGGAGCGCCATCTGTGGTGATCGATATAAATTTTGTACTTATTATAGGAATTACCACAGATGCACCCTTTTTGTCTTCGATGGTTAATTCTTGAAATCCAAGTTATGAAATTGGTAAAATTTTTGGGTTTTTGTTATTCTATAGAAATAAGGTTTTATATAGCTGCTAAGGAGAAATAAAAAGATAAGCGTTGCACGGAAGTGGAATTTGGTCGGTGCAGTTATGTTCTTTCGTGTTTTTTTTTAATATATAGATACAAAATGAACTCTAGTTCGGTTGGAAGGTTTCAATAATATTTTGGAAGCTGCAATTTCGCTCGAGTTCATATCTTGTCGAAATAGAATCGGAAACTTAAGCCGAATAAATCCACAATTTATTTCGTGCCATTGACCTCCTGGTTTTAGCAATAACAACCACTACCGCTACACATATAACCACTGTATACACACGGGCAAAAATTGCAAAAGTCTGGAGTCGGATGGCGATAGCAGCTTGTGTTACGTCTGTAATAAAAGATATCGCCGGAATTTGTCTAAAGCCAGAAACGACCAAAAGTAATATGACAAGGAATATGTCAACCGCACTTCATACAAAACTTACGTGTCCGCTCCTTCTGACTGACGTATATTGATGACGATGTTTCTCAAAGCCCTATTTTTTTTCTCTTTTATCATATTACAAATTCTATAACAAAATCTCTACGTCCAAAGAAAAAATGGAAATTGTGAATTTTTCTAACTAATATTCCAATTTAGTGCATCAAAAGTGGTCAATTAGTAAGAAAGCACCTAAGATGTGATTAAGAGTTAAGGAATTGTCTTTAATTTGATTGTTCACGAAAAGAACAAGTTGAAGCACTTAACGATAAGATATTGCGAATATAAAATTTATGGCTCTCACGTTTGAACTGACAATAATTAGCATCTGAAATGCAAATAATATGCTAATCAAAATAGATAATGATGAACTGAATAAATGTTACGTAAAATAATAATACCTAAGTAGTTTCCTCGACTAAAGTTAAAGAAAGTACAGTAGATACTTCGCAACAGTAAGAAACAAAATTTGGTTACAAGTGGGTTTGTTTTGTGCCTGTTTATAAAATGAATATTTTATTATTAAGGCGCAATTATCTAAACCTGTGACACATAAGGGTGAGATTCTATTTCGCAAACCGACAACATTTACACCAAGAGAAGTAGAAGAGCATTTGCATTACATATAAGTATACAAAATAATATCACGTATTATACGCGACTTATGTACCTAAAGTAAAACGTGTTTATTTTTGCTCTGTCGTTATTTTAAATAATTTACAAGAAAAATATGAAGGATTGGCTGTCATCTATAAAATTATTAACTAAAGGTTTAATTGAGTTTTTCTTGTCTTAACCAAATACACGTGGGCTGCTACTCGCATATTGGTAAATATAAAAAACTTTTTTCAAAATTTCTTATCTGAATTTATCATAACTTATATTTTGAAATCCTAAAAAAATAGCTTTTCTTGAGAGGGGGTAGTCCCTTCTGATATACCCACCTACACAATGTCTTTTTGCATTTTGGACTCTTCCTTCTTTCCTAAAGAATTTAAGAATTTATTCATTTTCAGAGGTTAATTAGGTACTTAGATTTCGTTAAAAAAATTCACACATTTAGAATATCACTTTCATTCATACATTCACAGTTATTTATTTCTTTTATTAATTCAAATTTAACTTTTCAAATCAAAAATAAGGATTTCAAAGGAAATTTTGTAAAATATTGTGTTTTTCTTTTAATTTCTATGTTATTTATTAAAAATTTAAGTTCTTTTACAACAATTTTTGCACTAAGTATATACCTTTACCTAAATATGTTGAACTTGCAAAAATTTATTCAATTCGATAATATGGATTAGTTATAAATATCAAGCTATTTCAAGTAGCTTGAAATTACTTGATATCAAGTCAAGTATTAACCATTTGAAATCAAGTCAAAACGAGTATGTACGTTATTTGTCAAAAGCTTGATTTTCAAGTCAATAAATTGAGTTATTTGTTAAAATATCAAGTTACTTGACTTGATAAATCACCAGGAAGTTTTTCTGTGCTCAAATAATTGCTAATAAAATGTTCAATTAGAATCAATAATTAATTGTTTTTAATTTATATGCAATTAAAAATTGAAATCTGCAAAATTAATACAGGAACATATGCTTTCACGGTCCGAATCCGTAGTAAAACTACACTTGAGGGTATAGGCTGTGGTCGATGTGAACTGTTAGATCCAGACGTTTCGTTAGCAACTACGGCTGACATCTTCAGTAAACTCTTACAGCAAGATTAAATTTTATGAATGGAATTACATGATACGAAAATCTCTCTATCTAAATAAATTTGCCGTCTAAGATAAATGAATCCACGGTCAAATTTTTACGTTTACATATCGTACTAAATACGGATATTTCTGAAAGGCTGAAGTAAGACCTGCCGTATACGTTGAATACGAAAATTCGTTCAGATGAAGCTGCACACACAAGGTGCTCTAGGTACTTATAAAAGGATAAAAGCCGGTAGGTTGCAGGCTGACTGGATAGGTAAGTTCCATATCAAGCCCACATTTAAGGAAAGATATGACGCATTTGGTTAACGACGCTATAGAGTGCATTATGCAATCCACATTCTCCGCATGAATACTAAATCGCAAAGAACCGCTCGCGAGCGTCTCGGAAAAATAAAATCAAAATAATGGAAATGTAGGTACCTAGTTTGTCGTTTACTCAGACGAAGAAAATCGAATTACTGTTACAGGTAAGGGTGCGCTGCGGGTGAGTTATTGTTTCGGCTTCCCTATACAGCGAACACGGCAGATGTTAAAATACAAAAAAAAAAATACTTTATGTATCAAAGATTTTTAGAACTTTTAAATTTACATGGCGGGTGCAGTTTAATTAATTCTAATATATAAAATTCTCGTGTCACAGTGTTTGTTACCGTACTCCTCCGAAACGGCTTGACCGATTTTTATGAAATTTTATACGCATATTCAGTAGGCCTGAGAATCGGCTACTATCTATTTTTCATACCTCTAAGTGATAAGGGTTATCCACCCCTAACATTTTTTTTATTTATTTTTTGGACACAAATGTGGCATTAAAAAATACATATAACCCTAAATTTTCACCCTTCCGTCACCAACCCTTATTTTTTAATAGTTGTTTTTAATCATTTAGGTGTGCACCAGCAAACCCTGCCCTTGGGAGGCGGGTACAATGTTGGAAGGGGCAGCCGCTCTAGCTATTTCCTGCACTCAATAACTGATCAATTAGGGATCCTTACTACTACCCGTGCGAAGCCGGGACGGGCCGCTAGTATTTTAATAAAATTTGCTCCTCTTGTACTAATTTAAGTAAAAGACATTATTATGTGTCAAATTTGTAAAAAAAACGTGACCAAATGCAGACTTCCACTGCCGCAGTGAATCAGTGCAGAAGTAGGTACTTCTCTGATTGCGTCAAATATTTCCAATTATTAAATAAGTATCCTAATAATATCTTTATAATGTAACGCAATTAATATAAATCAGAACGTGTGATAAGATTGATAACAGATAATACACTTTTACTATAATTGTGTGTTACTCTAAAATAACTAAACTATAATTTATAACATTTACTTTTTGTTAATTCCACTATACGTACGAACCTAAAACAATCAAATAATTAATCTATGAGCAGGTGTCTTCATAACTAAACGTAAGGAATACATTATTTTAACTGAAGGAAGACATTTTGATAACAAGTTTTATCATAAACATTCAAGTGTGTGTATTAAAGATATTAATAAAAGTTATAAATTAAATTCCATGGTTAAAAAACACTTATGTAGTGCTAATAGCAGACATAATAAGTTACATTGTTAATTAAACCAAAATTAAGTGTAGCAACAAAAAGGAATCACAGTGTGATTTTTTTTTAACTTTTTTTATATTGTATGATACAGTGAAAAGTAAGTGGTAGTATAAGAAACTGATGTAACAAGGGCTGGATTATGTTTATTATTGGTGCATTAAATTTTATTGGTGGGACGACTATGGTGTTAATCTGAAACCAATTTTTGATAGGATTACACTAATGAAAAATTTCAATTCTATTTTGAACCAGAAAATGTGCACGCTGTGTAGGATTTTTCGCAAGATAATTTTTTCTAGTCCTAATCTAGATTTGAACTTTGCACTCATTACGTATGACATACGGTGCATAGTAGCTAAAAGATTTACAACAAAATAAAATTAAAAATTAATCGTTACCTTACATATTAAATTAGGTAATTTCGTTGGTAACAAATTAACCGAAACTATTTTATTTTTTAAACATTTACAAGTAATTCTTTTCGTTCATCAACAGTAATTTTTTTAAACATATGTTTTATCTAAAAGTTTTGTAATCCAATAATTTTTTTTCAGAGACTGAGTTTGTCACGAACTGTTTCCTAACGTGCTTACATAGGTACATAACATTCAACACACTTTTTTTGATATCGCCAAAGAGATTTGTTGTTGCATTTTATAGAAATAAGAAAATAGCAACTTATTTTATTCTTTTCAGTGTAAAATTGTTTCAGATAAAATAAGATGGATCCTATTTTACTAATACTGGCACTGGTAGTTTTTGGACTTATATATTTTCTAAAAACCGACCCTAAACGACAAGAATTAGTTGAAGCTGTTGAACGTTTTCCAGGACCCAAACGTTACCCTATTGTAGGAACAAACTTTAGCTTTTTATTAAAACCAAAAGAAGGCAAGTATATTAATAAATAATCATTACATCAATAAGATAAATAAATTTTAATCTATTTTATATCGTAAAAATACTTCACGTAAGTATACAAATTATATATTTTAGAAATATTTCAATTAGTCGCTCAGAGGGTTAAAGATTTTGGATCCCCCCATAAAGCTTGGATGGGAACTTTGCCTATGATAAATCTGAGCACACCAGAAGATGTAGAGGTAATAATTTGATTAATTACTGTAGTGCTTTATTCAATTAAACGAATCTTTTTCGACACTTCGCTATAGTATTTTTTCTCTTTGGTTTATAAATATTCTTTTTGTAGCTTATATTAAATAATTCCATCCAAATAAAAAAAGGACATTTATACAAATTCATCCAGCCATGGCTTTTAGATGGTCTTCTTACCAGCTATGGTACGTTAACTTATATCTAGTTTGCTAGGAGTTTCTTTCTTAAAAATTAGGAGATTTACGAAATCAAAAAAAAAAATTAAATAGCTGAAAAAGTTGGTAGATAGTAATTACCCTACCATTTTCTAGACTTATTTTTGGTTATTTGTTAGTTCAGAATTGCTATTTTTAGACACCACCAACGCCTAATTATTTAAATACCATTGTGAAAAACGCAAATTTAACCCTTTTACTAAAAAATAGAGAAAAAAAAAATACGATGTTTGTTTTAGCATAGAATTTAATTTTTAGAACAGAAATTCTAAGCTATTCTTTATCATATATAACTCAATTTTTTTTAATGCCGTCTGAAATGATTTTGACTTTCTTATCTATCTTCTATGCCTTCTCATTAGTATTTCTGACGATCTTTGAGTGGTAGACAATTTTCATAAGTGAAGAAAATCACTGAGATTCATTTTCAATCAATATCTATTACAATAGAGGAAGCTGCACTTTTCATAATCTTCCTGCCATCTGATACAGCTTTATTAAACTAAGCGAAAAAGTTTTATATTTCCCCTCGTGGATAATCCGAATTATAACTTTGAAATTTTGCAATGAAAGTTCTCATAATCAGATCTGCATTTTCAGGAGCTTATTGGCATAAGAATAGAAAGTTGATAACTCCCACATTTCACTTCAGCATTTTAGAACAATTCGTTGAAATTTTCGACGAAAAAAGCCGCACGCTGATAGCCAAACTAAAGCCGGAAGCCAACGGAGAAGTTTTTAATGTTTATCCAAATATTACTCACTGCGCTTTGGATATCATATGTGGTAAGTAAAACTTTATAAACAAATACGTATTATTAAATGGTCTAACAATAATAGAATTATTGTTAAAAAAATAACAGGAGCACTGCAGCACTAAAATTTTATAGAAATGTCTCCAGTGCTACTGAAGGGCATTCTATAACAGAAAATATGTCATTTATGTGTTAAAGGCCGTTTTCTGTTGTTGAATACTTATATTGTTTATCTTAAATTCCCTATTTTGAATTTACTTTGTCTTTAAGGATTACTACAACCCTTCTTCTAGTTCGCTGACCGTATATCCCTTAATGGTCGTAACTATAATAGGTGTACTATGCAACATAATACATTAGTTAAAGATTTTGTTTATATTAAATGACATAGGTACAGAGTCATTAATAATTTCAGTAGTAAATCAAATATGCTTAACCCCTGTCTACGTGTTCATACGTATTCAATTAGCATTGTAACCCTTAATAAAGGTCACCGGGAGAATGGGATATAAAAAATTAGTTTATGACAGCAGCAGCATCAAAAAACACTTTAACTATTTAAAGCTTTCCTTGAAGTCTGTTAGATGTAAGGAAATTTTTGAAAAAATATATTACTATGGAATATTGTGGAAAGTAGAAAAATATAAAATAATCCACCCCCAAAGAATAAAATATGACGCAAGAAAAGCAAAAACAGCATTACAAAGCTCTTATGCTCAATGTTTGTCGTTATTTTTTTTATTTTTAAACCCTGAATTCTATTTATGAGATTGTATAACAAAAGTGTACTTCTAGTGAGGTTTAGTGGTCGATGTTAAAAATAGTATGATTGCCCACTCTAATCTGGGGTAAAAAGATTTTTTTTAATTAAATTGTGCAAACGATAGTTGTTAAAACACTAATCTAATATTGCCACAAAGCAGTTAAATTTAATGATCTAAATGAATGCTTCCACTGCATCTCGTAAAAGAATGTTCCACGACATTAGCGCCCTCTTTAATGCAGTATTACCTATAAATCACACTTGATTTTAAATTATATTTTACGCCTTTTAAGAGTCTAGTCCATAAAACTAACAACCCTTTATTAGAGTAGGTTTAAAAGATGTTTTGAAATGCAAGGAAATTCGATTATTATTTATGTATATGATTTTCTATAGAAACTGCAATGGGTGTCACTGTGAAGGCCATGGATCAGCCAAACTCCGAATATGTTTCCGCAATTTATGGGTAAGTTAAATTCATTTGTGTCCTGCCTTTTCCGATAAGTGGCATTTTACAGATCACAAATTTCTAAACGAAAGAAAAAGTATAATATGACCTCAATCGGCAAAGAGGTTGCAAAATTTTGTTAGGAATGTATGTGCAGACAATCAGTCATACGATCGTAAAGTTTTTGTAAATTAGGTACATCATTGATTTAAGGATTTCGAGAAAGTCGTTCTTAAAATTGTATTAACGATAAGTGGCGTCTGATTTTTTGACTGGAATCGTTTTACGAGGTCGCTTACGTCGTTGAACAGGTGCAATTACTGAAATGGAAGAAAATAAATTTTTGTAAAGCACTTTCGGATTTACTCGTTTCCCGCATTAAAAGCGAGGCTGGCAGTTTGCCAAAGAACGATGCTCGCTTATTTCTTAATTCTCTAAAATGTTCGAAAAGCCTAAAAACAAAAACTCCTCAAGTTTTTGGAGTTTATTACTTCGACTTCTACTAAGAATCAGATCTCCTTAATAAGTCTTACCTTTTCATGGTTGCATTCGTATATAAAATCACAAAATTATCATCATCAGAAGTCGTCAGTCCAAAAACTGTTTCCTATCTTGAGGTACACTTCAGATTCCTTAACTATTGGTGAACAATACTAATTTAAGTTTCTCTGTTGTCCCCTTTACGCCTATTTCTACCGCTAATTTACACCCAACCAGCTCTACATGTCTCAAAAAGTTTTCTAGTACCCCATTTACTATTGCTACCCCTAATTTACCCCTAAACAGCCTTACATGTCTCATAATATGTCCTACAACAGATCCGTCCCTTTCCTTGTTTACTTCCTTAACCCTATACCATTTATTAATCGTCTAAAATGTTTCTCACAAAAGCTCCTCGAGATTATTGCAGTTTTTTACTTCGACTACTACTCATAAGAAAATAAGAAACAGATCTCCTTGACAATTTTTACTTTTTCATGTTTGCATTCGGGTATAAAATGACAAAATTGTCATCACCAAGGGTCGTCAGTCCAAGGACTATTTGGATAACGATCTCTAAGTTTTACTATCCTGATCTACTCTTCAGATCCTTTAACTATTGGCGAACAACACTAATTTAAGTTTCTCTATGGCTCCCTTGAATCCTATTACTACCCCTAATTTACTCCTAACCACCTCTACATGTTTAAAAAAATGTCCTAGAACCCCATTTTCCCTTTCCTTATTCACTTCCATAGCCCAATACGTCCACATTTCGCACACGTGACCTTTTATGTTCTTCCACAAGTTTCCGAATTAACAAATAAAATTAATGAATAATCACGAGAATTTTTAATTTTTTAAATGCCCGGAAATTATGTATTTGTTTATAAAATTTGAAGAGCACCAGAGGCGCTTAATTTCTTGTAAATTGGCTATTCGTTGTCTCACTATTACACTCTATACACTAAAGTACAGACTGCAAATTAAACAAGATTTAAGGACGCTACTAAAATTAGCAGGAAAACGCGCTTAAACAGAATGATAAACAACTACATTATAACATGTACGCCATTTAGGAGGCAACCTCTCAAAACGAAATTTATACACGTACCTACTCTATATTAGGATGTAAAACACGATATTTTATAACCCGGAAATTAAGTTCCTCTCAAAACTGAAAAAAAATATACCTACATAAAAAATTATGAAAAATAGCCCGGAACCTATATTTGATTAAGTTTTTAATATAACCTTTAACAAGAAAAACAAAAAGAAATGTTTTTTTTAATATTAAAAACAAATTGAAAAATAATACCTATTCGAGAGAAGTATATATTCCAATTTATGATTATTTTTAACAACGGAATAAATTGAATCATAAAAATTTTAAAGTGAAAAACAAATCATTTAATAAATTGTGCACGTATCATGCAATAATCTTTTTTTAGTTTTATTCTTTTTATTAGTAATAAAAAATTATTGTTGTATTTTTATTCAATATCATGTTATTAGGGATTAAAGATTTCACACATTAACAGCAACGATGCCTTCATCTATGCATGTTCTTCTGCAATTGAGAGGAGACGCAAAAGACTATATTTCAGAGTTTAATTGATCATTTTCTACTGCCAAAATTTTTCAACAAATTAATTTCAAAAAATGTTTTGTAATTATATAATCTAATTATTCGTTTCAGAATAAGTAAGTTAGCAACAGATAGACTATTTTTACCATGGTACCATTCCGATTTTATTTTCTATCGTACAGCGATGGGTAAACAGTTTCTGAAATATCTCAATATTCTTCATGGATTTACAGAAAAGGTATTATGATTAGAAGTCTCTTGATGAATATTAAGTGACCAAATTATTATTAAAAGGTCAAAAAACTAAAACGAGTGCAAATTATCTTAGTAGGAAGATTTTAGAAATCCTCGGGGGTTACATGGTCTTAGTTACGCCACTTTCAAACAAAAACTGACCAATAATTTTACATTATTAATAAGTTGTAACGTTGGTTTGCTAGTGTGTTTTTACTTATTGTTTGCCAGGTAATTAAAGAACGGAAAGAAAAATTAGCCAACACAACAACTGACCAACAAACGCAAGAAGATGATGAATTCTTAGGGAAAAAGAAAAGGAAAGCTTTCCTTGATATGCTCCTGGAAGCTTCAAAAGGCGGCACTGTAATGAATGATTTAGAGATCCGACAGGAAGTTGATACGTTCATGTTTGAAGTAATTGTTATTGTTAAATTATTCTTAACAACAATAGAGAAAATTGGTCGTTTTTTTAGGGTCATGATACTACAACTGCAGCTATCTGTTGGACTTTATTCCTCCTTGGAAATAATCCCGAAGTTCAGGTAAGAATTTACCTACAGGCGCAACTGATTTTTAAATGCCCTTATAAAATTCATAAATGTTCTACACTAAAACTTTTACGAACTTAAGAATTACTATATAAACTTGTTTTCATCTCGTCTTTCTTCTAACTTAACTAGATTTTTTATTTACTTTTTAAACGTTTAGACAAAAAACTGCATTAAATTTCGTAAAAAAAGACTTTTAACAGTCAATTTCATTTAATTTTGCTCTTACTATACCAAAAAAGGAGCGAAGGTTTTGATTAAAAAAAGAAACATCAAACGTATTTAATGGGTAAGTTAGGCAAATGGTCATTTACTTTTATTTGAATTGTAATCATTACTGCTTGCAATTTTCACACTCAAATTTCAACTTTTAATATGAAACTGTTTAATTTTACTTTTTAAATAGCTCGATCGATTCGAATAATCTTTTCCAATGATGGTAAACTATTGCGAAGATTTTTCACAGTGGTTTCTCTAGTAATAGACTAAGTTGCGTATATACAACTAATCATGCATGTTAGTTAAACTAGTTGTCTATAAGTTGGGAGTTTTCGTAGTCATTAAAAATATTTAAAGTAATTTTTTTTTTATCAAAATACTACATTTCAACTTAAAATTTATTTTTATTCAACAGTAGGGAACATAATATTCAAACTGATATCTCAATTATTAATTTTGGAGATATTGCGAGTACAATAAATTTTCGGAAATAATATATACGAAAATAACAATTAGTTTTGTTTATATTTATGTTACGTTTGTTAAAAAAACATTAACTGAAAAATAAAATGCATGTGAAAGCGTCAAAAAATTAACTAGGTATGATAAATTGTCTTCCCCTGCGATAACGGTGCTGGGTCATGGGGTGCACATTAATTCGCGATTCGGCGTATATACATTACACGCCCATCAATCCACGTATGAATTAATTTCAAAGTTGTATTAATGGTTCGGTTAAAGTTTGCTTAATATTTATGGAAGAACAACCTCCCTCATTTCCTTCCTTCCGTCTTCGCCTTCTACGATCGACGGAGATTAATCAAACGTATACATTCTCACACACAAAAGTATACACCTATATACATATACACCCGATATGTATAGTAAAGAAACAACGAAAATTCGTATAAGAAATGAGGAGAAGGGTCAGGCAAATAACAGGGTCACTTTTGCTCGTTAATATTGATTCTGTGAATCACAACCCTAAAATGCATCACAAATGGAACGAAGGTAGTAAAACTTCTCATATATTTCAAAATGGTTTTTGGCAACCTAACCTAAGACTTTGATAACTTATTTGATAAACTAGAAAAAAATCACGAATAATTCCGATGGTAGTATGGATCAAGATCAAGAAAACTATAGAGAAATCGATTTTTTATTACAGACAGTGTCTAGTCTACTCGCTCTCGAAGTCAAAATCTAAACCAGAGCTTTTGTCTATCTTAATTTCAGTTTGAGGTAAGCCCTCGTGTATATTAAATAACATATACTCGTGAGTAAGGGGGCGCACTATCCAGCCAATTTCACGATAATCACCCCTAAATTATATTCAATCGATAAATATAGTCATCGTAGTCACCTTTTCGAAATTTTTTTTCATTGTTAAACAAAAGGTACAAAGCATTTTGCAATTGACATTAAGAATAATTTAACTACATACATAAACAGTACAAAAGTTTATAAAAGTATTTAGAAATAGCATATTCAATTATTAAAACCATAATGTTGACCAAATTATTAACAAAACCTGACGATCCTAAAAGTAAGTGGAAACAATTTTATGGCATACGAGAATGCCGCGTTATCCTGACCGAGTTGAAAACTTGGCGAAATGATAAAGCAGCACACGATATTGCGAATAAGAAGAATTCAAGATCTCGTAAAGAATGTCCATGTATCGCCTGCTACGAATATAAGCCGGAAGCCAAGAAAGTTCATAAAAGAAATGAAGACAAGAGCAAAAATTGTTCCAGCATAAAATTGCTCTCGACACGACAAGGACGTGTGTCCAAAAAAATATAAATGTGTTATTTGTTCAATTAAGCTGAATGACCATCGACAAAATTATATAGGTACATCGATGTAAAAATTGCAGCTAAGGGGACACGATTTCCATGTTTTGTAACTTTTTATTTGTCTGAAAAGTATCTCAAATTGAACATGAAATAAAACAATTTTAAAATCCAATACGTGTACTTATATGTAAATGGCAGGTAAAATTAATGATCTTAAATGATATTCAAATTTATTAATTAACGGAAATAAACAAAAATGCTAACGAGATTAAAAGCTGAGGAATACAGAAATAATTTCAATTAAATTAAAGGGCCCGCTTTTCAAAGTGACAAGTGAGAAAAATTTCGATAAACAAGCCATTTTTCTACTTTTGAACGTTGGGGATATAAATGAAAATCAAAATACTCAACTAGCTAGGTAAAAAGTTAATGTTAATTCACTGTGTGCGCCAAAAATCCTTTGGGTTTTCTATGTCCCCTGTACCCAACATATTTATTGAGCATATTTTTCATTTACTGTTTTATTTAGAATCCTACATTGAATTGTATGATATCACAAGGTCTAGATAAACACAATAACTCGATTCTGTTTAATTTAACGTAAGTATTTAGTATTCTCAAAATCTTGGAATTGTATTATTTTATTTTATATTCCCCAGCATGACAGGAACTGACGAAGGAATGTAAGGTAGAGCGAATAGAACTTATGCATCAGATTTCAATTAATAAACACTTAGATCTTATAATGAGTACGTGACTCTTGGGGTGTATTTTCACGAACACCTTCCTAACTAAAACAGGGTTGCCTCTTTCTTATATATGCGTAGATCAGTCTCTAACTTGTTGCATTAATTCATCAGTAAACAAAAGTCTGTCTTGTCTTGCAAGGGAGCAAACTTTGAAAGTGTTAAATAGAAGTTGATACTGCAGGTAAGTTTCTAGGTATATCAGCTGAGAATTCCATTTGAAACTTTGTCGAGTTAATCAACCACCGCGAGTATATTTTGAAACTAGTACCTTCCCACTTCTGCTAATATCTACCCCTAGGATATGTATGTACTGTAGAGTGTAGTGTTGCGATGAATACGCAAATTCCTTTAAAGGTGATTGCTTATTTAGAAACTTCGGAAACATATGCGAGACGATATCTTAATTATCTGAAGCAATATATTCACCCTTAACTTCTTCTAATTAAGTTTATTTGACATAATCGAAAGATTTATATTATTATTATATTTGTATTAAAATTACTTGACTCATTTTCTTCCTTGTCTAAATAATATCATTTCTGGGATGAATGAACATCTCTATAAATTTTCAGTGCTCACCTAATAAATTATCTTTTTTGTTTCAGGAAAAGGCGTTTAAAGAACAAGAGGAAATATTCCACGGAGAAGATAGACCTGTAACGATGAAAGACTTGGGAGAGATGAAATACCTTGAGAGGGTGATAAAAGAAACTTTACGCCTTTATCCGAGTGTACCATTTATCGGTAGAATATTAACTGAAGAACTGGTTGTGAGTAAGTGAAGAAATTTTTCTCCGTAGCTACCCGGGAACTACTTTCGCTAATAACTTTAATATGTTACAACAGATGCCTGCTATAAGCACAAAAGGAAACTTTTAACCTCCTTATATTTTCCGTTCTTCGAAATTACCTCCGGAAAGCTTTCGAAATAACACAAACTAAACTAGAGTAACGTTAAATCAAGAGTAATAACTTAAATTGATGTTCGATAAAAAAAAGTTCCCTATGAAAATAACAACTAGATGGGTGAATCCCTGGCACAGATTGGGTTATATTTCCTCTAAAAATTTTATTCTCTTCTATTTTTATTTTATGAATAGTCAATCGGGCGCGAACCTAAGTTTTTTTAGTTATTTTATATGAAAAAAAAACTCATTCAAATTCACAGATGGAATAAAACTACCTAAAGAAGTGGGAGTTGTAGTTCAAATATATCATGTTCATCACAACCCCAAAGTGTTTCCAGATCCAGAAAAATTCGACCCTGACCGATTTCTGCCGGAAAATTCTAAAAACAGGCATGCCTACGCTTACATTCCCTTCAGTGCGGGTCCAAGAAATTGCATTGGTAAGTAATAAATAATATACCCTCCTATCATTTAATAACTGAAACAAATCCACCCCTAAATACTGCTAACATTTTAAAGAATGCACATTCTTCTTAGGATTGAATTTCAAAAGCTTAAAAATCCTTCAGCACACCCTTCGAGACATTTTTATTTGGACGCAAGGCGGTCATTTGTATAAAAATCAGAAATTCATTTACGTAATTTCATTTTCACGTCACGAGATGATTTCCAGCCATTATTTTGATATTCAAACGAAATGTAATTTTTTATCCTTTTTGCCTCCTTTCCTTTGCGCGGTTAAAAACCAGGACTGTAATGGTAAAAAATGAATTTGGCTCAGGTGAAAAATAGCGCAACTCAATTTTCGACTCTGGCATCGAATATACACGCAGATCTTATGCAATAAATTCCGAAAGCAAGGATCGTATGCGAAAATGGATTTTTCTTCGTGCTGATTTTCGCGAGAATATAAAATTATACCAATAAATATCCAGACGCGTACGCAATACGCCCACTTGATGCTCTCGCGTTTCGTCGATTTCAATTTTTCCTTAAGCCGTTTTAATTCGCGCCGAATAAATTTCCATAAAGTCCACGCGAATTAGGAAGAAATTCTTTTTATGTAGGTACCATAAAAATAATGACGAAGATCGTTTTTCTAAAAACTATTAACGAATAAGAACTTTAATTCGAAGATTCTAGTGTTATTGTCCTACATGCAAAGGATTATCTTACAATTCAACCCTTAAAGGGATGAAATAGAAATTCAAGGTTTGATGTATTCATCAAGGTACAGCCCAAACCATGAAATTTAGTACAAAGATTTCTTCTGTAACGATATAGACCACTACAAAATTATTTTCCAATATGGTGCCCCTAAAGGGGTGAAACGGGAATAAAGGTTCAATATCAACGGATATTTCAAGACCATTCTAAAATCTTAAAAATTTTCACAGACGTTCCATATATACCTAGTAACTTTATTGACTATTGACAAAAAATACGTTTTTGAAATTCAATCAATGACACGGAATCTCCAAATTTCACGGGGACGAAGTGAAGGATGAAACCATATCTAAAAAAGCAAAACAAGGTCCCTCGATTTTGTTGTTTTCAAAATATGGTACACGCTTCAAAAGACCGATTTAGTGTATCATTCTCATCTCGAGTTCATCTCTTCCGATATACATAAATAAACCATTTATTACACGTTTTCCAGGTGTAATAAAGCACGGAAGTACGCAAATGTGATGAATAAAAATATAAATTTACGACGCCATAAAAAGGAGTATATAAAAAAATTCTGGCCTTTTAAATGTATAAAAACAATATTTGTAGAAGCCACAAAATAGGCATGTAATAGAAATTACCCATGATTAAGAACCTCTTCCAGAATTAAAAGCTGCGTGCGTTACCGGGTATATTTTGTATGTAAATATGTAAAGTAAAAACGGTTGGAGAGAAGGTTAAAGCATTTTGTAAGGTTAATAGCCAATTTTGAGAGGTTAATCATCATATTCAAAACCCTTCTACAACTCAAATTACCCCAGCGGCTACTCCTACACTCATTTATAAAACAATTAGTCTACTGAACACAAGCTTCGTTTTTTAAGGATCCTCACCAAGGATAATACTCTCTCACATACGTATTGATATAATGAGATGAAAATTAAAAAATATCTGCATAATTAGCAATTTGGGGCTGGGAGGGCTATTGCTTAGCGTGACGAGATGTGACAAGGAGGGAGGGGGAGTCACAAGAAATCGTTCATTAGGGGGGGGTTAGCTTTTGTGACGTAATATTTGTTAGGGGGTCGCTGATAGAGTGACTTAGCGTGACTAACAGGGAGGGAGAGAGGGGGCCTAAAAAGGTGAAATTCTTTACATATTATACTGTATCTCATATTTTCTGGCAGGTCAAAAATTCGCCATTCTGGAAGAAAAAACATTGTTATCAGCAATCATACGCAACTTCAAAGTACGTTCAGCGGAAAAACCTGAAGATATAAAACTAATTGCTGAACTCATCCTGAGGCCCAAGGGTGGAGTCAAAATAATGTTAGAAGAAAGGAAATAATAATTTGTATTTACTGTAGAAAATTAAGAAGAAGTGTTTGTGACATGATAATAAAGCATAACATAGTAACGTTCTGGTTGATGGTTGTATTTCTTACTCATACCCTTCCCTGTAAGACATAAGTCAAGCTGAGATAGTAAGGATTTTGAAGATCAATTGAAAGAAACGTTGTCCATTTAATAAATAACTTATCGATTGAATTGTGGTTTAATATGTTTAAAACCAAAGCAGTCAGCTACAAATGCTACCATCTATGGAAGAGTAGGAACATTCACTTCTGAGGACATCTTCATTTTATAAAGGGAAGTGCTTAAATACTAAGGGTACTAAAACTAATTTAAAATATTGGACAAGGTAAGGACTAAGGATAACGCAGAAATTATTATGGATAAATAATAATTAAACTCAGAGAATACTATAAAATATTTGCTACTTAATATCTAAACAAGTATCTTATAAATAAATTCAAGAGACATTTCTTGTCTTATCTAATTAACATTACATAATTATGCATATATACTAACAATAAGTGCTTACTCTAAGTTTTATTATTCTTTATATCAACTAGCTTGGCACATGTTATCAACACATTAGTACCTAGGTACAAATGACATTAAATGTAATTATAGAACACAATTAGTTAAATCAAGGAAAAAGATTCATAAACGTTTAAAAACCTGACAGGTAATGAGTTGGGTAATAAACTAAACTAAGAGGACAACAATTGACAACAATAATTAGCACTATTATTGGAGGTACCAATTAATTACCTCATTAAAGCAAATAAAGTTTAAAGTGTTGGAGGAGATAGGGACGCGTATGGTGCATGGCGCATGTCATATGACGTAGTGCCTACGACAAGTCGACGAGGTTACGTAAATGGCAGCCTGGCCAGCTCGTGACTTTCCTTGTATTCTTCGCATTTTATTATCGCCATTTTGAAGTACCGTTTACAGTGGCGGAGATTATTTTGATGGAAGGAACGTCAGAGAGCGAGTGCGTGTTGTGAAGAGTGTTTCGAAGCAGGCTGTGACTAGGTTACTTGTTATTTAAACAAACGTTCATTCATGCACTTTAAATACTGATTAAAAATGAAGTACTTAGTGTCTTACACCACCTTATTATACATAATTATTTCGATTAATTACGCCTCGTCATATGGTAAGTAAATATTAGTTTCCTTTATGCTATTTAGCTATCAATCGACCAAACCGATTTAGAACGAAGGAACGTTACTCTCGTCTCTGTCATCGTCACCTATTATTTGGTGAATCAATACTTTTCAGATATCAGTTGAAATTTCTAGGTATATATGCATTTAGTATAGTCATGTTTTTGGAAGCGGAGTTATTTTTAAATTTACTTGTGTTTAGACGACCGAATCTATTTTAAATTTTCATTGTCTAAACTAAAAGCAGATGTAGAGCTTGTTCGCTCGAACACGGATGCGCCTAATAATTTTTAAGACCAATTAAGCTCGATCCCAATCAAGTTTCCATTTAGCTTTCGCATTCTGGGAAAAATTGCCGCATTGACCTGTTTTTTAAAAACTATGGAGTCTCAAAATAATTTATTTCCATGATTAATAATGACGTTAATAATCGTCAGAATTAATAAAAAGAGGAAATGAATGTCCTTGTCGACGTAGTTTCGTTGCTAAGTTAAAAGGGTACGTAAATGTGTCAAAGAATTTTAATCATTTCTGCTACCTGACAGCCATACTGACAGCCCCATTCGCATAGCTCCTTGAAATCCCTACCAACTCTTTCAAATACGAAATAACGACAATGCCTGATACCTGACCCAGCAGAAAAAAAAAACAAGCTAATTATCCACTGATAAGGCGAATAAAAGCAGTAAGTAACAGCAAAATAATGTTGTGCCAAATAATATTTATATGAAACGTTTGAAATAGTTAAGACCCAAATTAAAAATTGTTGATTTCGACAGCCGATTTATAGTAAAATTTTCAAAAATAATTTTTAAAGTTTTATTTATTACCACACCAAACCCTAATACCCATTTATCGAATCCTTATAAAGCCATATTGTTATATCTGCAACCCTGACAAATATGTTATTCCCTTTCCACTCCCCTTCCCCTTGAAATTGCTTACCCGAAAAGACTGAATCACAATTTTTATATGTTTAACTTCAAAATTAACGAGAGACCCAATAGAGACTTCAACCTCCTATTAGAATCCTTAAGGATTTAGTTAAAAGAAAATTACGTCCATATTCATTAGTTCCTAACTGGGTGCTATAAAAGACAGATTTTTATATTTCTAACTTCAATTTTATTATAGGTACCTAGGTAGGTACATCTACCTAGACCCTAAATACGCAAAATAAATGTTACATTGTAAGTCTTTCTGACTACATCGCTGTGTTTTATTACAACATTTTACCTGTTTACTTATATTGAATTAACACATAATAAAAAGACAGGTATGTCGAGTACTGGGAATAACCATGATACTTTCGGTTAGGTAATAAGAAAAAAAATAATTTAAAATTCATATCAAACAATAATTAATTTACAATTGTGACATGTCGTTATGTCATATTGTGTCCCCTCTGTTTTTAAAAGACGTGAAGCAGGATTTTATAAGTTACTTGTTTTCCTGTTTTCCTGTTTTCCGGTGAGTGTACCTACGTAAACTCAGAAAATTGCAATTGGCGTATAATTTTATTCAGGTTATAAAACTTGTATTATGCTAGGTATTTACGATTTTTAACGGTTGATTGTGTTCATGCAGAGATACCTATCTCATTGAACACTTTCAAGGTTTCATTCTGGTCTTAAGAAGTCGGTACTTCCTAGACAGATAACAGCTTACCTATTCTGATTTGAATTTTGCACAAATTAAAACGCTTACCGATACGTAACAAACAAGTACCTAACATAAACCTGCTGTTACAAAAAGTCAAAGATTAAACACCTAAGGGCAGACTCAGTGCTTTAGGAAGAAAGAGAATAAGTCATATTGAATTAACTGGAGACGAAATCCTTTAAGAATTCTTAAAAAAATCTAGAAAAATGAAAATGAAATTTCAATTTTTATTGTTATTATTATGAGTTGATTTTCTTAATAAAAAAAAGTTTTGTATTAAACATTTCAAATCTGATCTGACAAAACCCATTTTACTTAATTTAAAAATGTAGGTAGAAGCCCGAAATTAAATGTTATGTCTCAAATTCAAAAGATATTCTTATTTATTGTAAATAAATGTCAAAATTTGGTTTTCCTAGTCCCGAAATGGGGAAATACGAACCCAAAATCCACACCCGTACTCCCGTGGATCTGCCACTGATAATACTGTTATTATACAGGGTGTCCCACCGGGAACTGCGTCGATCGATTACTGAGAAGTTAGTGACTGAAACATTCTATAAAAAATAGAGTAGACCTAGTTCAATGTGCCTTACTCAGCTAAAATATTTTCAATGTCGCAGCACTTTCGATTATATCTGAAACAGACTCCAACTTCCTTAATTTAAATGGCACTATATGTTTTTCTTATTATTTTCAGATTCTAAGTGTTATTTAAAGAACTTTTTATAGGAAACACCATACCATAAAAATCAATGGTTATTGAGATATTTTGGTTTTTGTTAAAAAATTGCCATTTTCATTCCACCCTTTAAAAATTGAAAACGCATTTTATTTATTTATTTATGAACTCATTTTTGTACAAGTTATAAAGCAAGGTTCGTTCTTTCGACTCAGTACCAGTTTGCCAGTCTACAGCATACAGGGTGTTTTAATTTAATTTTTGAAGATGGCAAACTTGAACATGGCATAAGTTAATTTTTTTAAATGAAATGAGCTATTTTTTATTAAATAAACGAATTCAACATCAAATTCTACGCCAATTTTATAACATAACAAATTTTAGCTGAGTAGGGCACATTGAACAAGGCCTAGTCTATTTTTTTAATAGAATTTTCCTGTCACTAACTTCTTAGTAATCGATCGACGCAGGACACGCTGTATTCGTTATCAGTTTTTGGACCAAATATTTTGATTTCGACGACACGTGCTTTTACACCCTCCTCGTTTTTTTTTTCTTTATGCTTAGATAAGTGTACGTAAAAAATAGGTACACTGCAAACGATTATATTAAATATTCATGTAATTACTTGATATCCTTTTTCCTTGATGAACAGTATAATTTAACAAAATCTAATTATATCTACCTACAACTACCTTAATTAATTACAATACCAAACAAGCGACCACGTGGGATTAATGTTGTAGTCATCCTGGTATTCCCCGAATCCTGTTCACCTTTCTTCCGAATACTGTACGTAAATAACTGATTTTTACTTTTAAATTAATGAAAATCCCCCGGGAGTAAACGGCGTACAACCCCTACAAATGCCATAATAATACTGTTCGTTTTTATTATAGTTCGTCACATTATCACGTGATTTCAACTTACTACTAATTTTTGTGCCCTCTGGTGAAATTCATCTTAATAGGGCTACTATTTTTTAAAATACCGGTCTCTGTAAAGTCGCCCTGCCTCTACATACAGTGGTTCCCACAGTTAATGGTTTGGCATTAGAAAAAAATCAAATTTTGTTTTAATCTGATTGATTATTACTAAACGTTTGAATTCGATTAGCATTCTCGCTTCAGATCCGTGGGCGTTGAAAATATAGACTTCATTGATCTACTTGTTTTTTTTTTTTTTTATTTGTTTCATTGAATTAATGATTTTTAGACCTTGGCATAATGAAGCAAATTTACCATGTATGAATGAATGTAACTAATCAACATGCATATGTAAATCTAAATCCGCCTGTAAATATACGTTTCTATAGATAATAAAGTAAAGGTGTAATTCTTTACGAAATTGTGGCCATAAAAGTTTTATGCGACAAGACCCTTAAACCCTAAAGTTAATTCTCTTGTGTATTTGGAAAGAATAATAAAAATAAAAAAATATCTTGTAATTCAAAGTAATTAGAGCCTATGCAGGTAATTTGATTATTATGAGTAAATGTAATCTTGTCTTGCGTCATTTTATAACAGCCATACGTACAATATCATTTAACTATATCTTTTTCATTTATCTTATTACCTTTATACGTAAAGAAATTTTGATAATATAACAAAAATATTTGATCGATAAGCTCCCTTAATCAAATTTTTAACTATAGGAAAATCTTCCAAATTCAAAAAATTAAATTTTTGTACTGTTTTTTATCTGTGACCAAAAACATTATTTCAAAATCTATTCCAAATACGAATTCAAATTAAAAAAATGACAATAGATGCCAATAATTATTTCTGGTTATTTAAATTAAATATATGTATATATTTATTATAAACACGATCTTCCCACTTAGTGTATGATTTCCCTAAGTTCTGTAACTGCGAAATGGTATAACCCTTTAATGGGGATCACCACCTCTGCTGATGTGATCGATGAACCACCTAAATCGAAGTTGTTCCCTATTCCTGATTTAAACAGAAACTTCTAAAGCTCAGTAAACAGAATTTTTGTATGAAAAATCAAAATTAACTGCAACATCTGCTCAAATTTTTTATTAGACTATAAAGATGCCTGGCCGAAAATATTTGCCAGATTTTTGCAAAACCATTTATAATTACGACTTTTAAATAAATAAACAAAATCGATAGTAATATTAAAAATCAACAGATTTTACTGGTCGTTTTGATTAAAATTATAATTATTTTTATATTGCTCGTTCAATTTTGTAGATGGCTTCTATTTTTTCGGAAAATTATATGAATTATTTTTTCTTAATGTTTGAGTAAATAGATCATTGTTTCTTTTACAGTAAATATAACTGGGGTGTACGATGAACCAGCTACATTAACAAAAAAATATGACATTAAGCAAGGTCTTCACTTGGCATGTAATGTGACAACAGATGTTAAAGATATCACTATTAGGTGGTAAGTACTTTTTCATAAAATTTTACTTTTTTTTTTTTTTTTTAATTCAATTTTATAAAATGCTTTGAAAATTCATTCAATTACTTATACATTTCATTGTGGTGTGCAGATGACTATATGTATAAGGTGAACATACTTTGAGCACGTAAAAAACACAAGTATATGAATAATTTCCATTGTTACTAAATAGTTTTTGAATTTTAATCACAATAATTGCATAACAAATTGAAAAAAAATTGCTTTCCGTGAAGTAATTTCTAGGCAAATATTTTAAAAATTAGTTTATACACTAAAAACGTTTGCGTATGACGCCACACCACCACGTATGCCCCTGTTTTATTGAGATTAAAAATATTATTGTCATCTCCGTTGTCTAATAATATAATATATTTAAATGAATATCAACTAGATTTACTAGGTGTCATCTTCAAAAATATTTTATAACGTTGTAGAGCATATTACGCTAATTGTAAAATAAAATAGTTATTATAGTTATATATCATAATCAGTTGTTGATAATATTGCAAGATAAATGATAACAATGGAGGTTGTACTTAAATAAAACCTAAATTGAATCTTGAATAAATATTTGATTTTTGATTACTATATTTACCCTATTTTTTCAACTATTACGGCAATATTAAATAACGTAATAATCTGTACAATAAATTATAAAAAAAAAATAATAAGAAAATTAACGAAAACTCACGAAGAAAGAATACTGGTAGGTACACAAAAAAGAAGTATTTTATCTAAAATTTCTATATATCAAAATGTTAATGTCAGTAAAATTTTCTCTGCAGAAAGATTTTGAATTATTTCTTTATAGGGAAAAAGAGGGAAAGTTGGTTAGTGCCATTGAAGCCCTTAAAAATAGAATAAAGATATCGGGATCCGGTGGGCTTTATAATCTAACAGTTAAGAGTGCTGAGGAAAACGATGCTGGCAATTACTCTTGCATCGCCTTCAGCGGAGGTGTTGAACTTGCAAGAACCAATATTACTGCAGCAAGTAAGTAAAGGTCCACCGATTCTATGGTAAAAATTCTGAATGTTCTTATTTTGAAGACATCTTACGTTTAATTGGGTGTCACCTTCGATTCGTCGCAAATTTTTATTACATGTTGATCTTCATTGGATTTGAACATCCCTCAAACATATAATTTTCCAAAGTCTTTAATAATAGAAACCTACTATGTAATTTCTTTGGCCCCAATGACCTAACCTAACACACCCTCCTTATCAGAGTCTCCATAAAAATGTTATAACGCACCTCCGTCAAAAATCCTTTGAAGGTTTTGGGCTTTTGCTCCCCCAGATCAACAGATGTGTTAAAGTTTCACCCCCATGCATCAAGTGCTACCCTCCATAAAATTTTGTTACCCATAAATCGTATTATTTTGTTAAAATGTATTTGGTATGATTTTCTTCATATATTAAATCAAAATTAAACTTTATTAAACATCAATGCAGGAGTCTTTTTAGTGATTGTTTATTAAAAATGTATCTTCGAAGATATGGATTTTAAATGGTCCTTTTAATAATTACGTACGTATACAAAATAAATGACTAAAAATTTCGTTTAAATCTTTAGGTAGAATATATATTAGGACACCAAAAAGTATTAACGTGGTCGAAGGTGAAAAACTGAGGATACACTGTCAAGTTCACGGAAATCCGTTACCAGAAGTGTCATGGTTTATAGAAAGGCAACTTCCTGATGGTACTACACAAAACGAGACATACTACTCATCCAGAGAGAGAGTGATATTAGAAGAAGATGACAGACACATACCCAATTCCGTTTTAGTAATTAACGAAGTTGTAATGGAAGATCGTGGAAATTACTCGTGCCGAGGGTATTTGAACATCACCGAAGCCCAAGAAGCATCTTTCACGTTGATCAGGGTAAAAGGTGAGAAAAAGAACATGGTTAATGGCTAGGGTTTATATGTCATAATTTTGAATATGAGGGTTACTTTTGGAAGGAAAACTAGAAAATTAAATAATGGTATGTTTACCATGTATGTAGATGTGTTTTTTCTTTAACCCAATGACACAAATTTTAAAAACGCTCGGAATAAAATTTAAATATCATTTGTAGTTGCAACAAACAACAAATATTCTTCGTAGAACTAGTTCCTGATAAAATTAATGAATACAAACAGCAAATATGTAAAAACGAATAGAAAAACCCAAGTCTGAATTAATTTTTTTTTTTTTTTTTACAGATAAGTATGCAGCTTTATGGCCTTTCTTGGGTATATGCGCTGAGGTGTTCATCCTCTGTGCCATACTTCTCATTTATGAAAAGAAGAGGAACAAAACGGAAATGGAAGAAAGTGATACCGATCAAAGTCCTGATCAGTAAGTTGATACAAAAATTTGTCTCATTCTTTCTCCTTCTCTTGAATGATAGAAAATTTCTTGTAATAATTTATCCAATGTTTATTCGCGTAGTTTTACTCGAACAATACAGACCTTAATTGTCACTAATCCTCACAGATAGCGCTCACATACTGTCTGTAGTTATTGTATTAATCTTAAATGCCGAGGAGGGATTATGTTTGGTCGCTATTCTGCGGGAAGAAAGCTAATAAATTCGAAATTGTTTCGACAGAATACTGACCAAACATAATTTATTATTTAATACGACGTGAATAAACAACAGATACATATTGTTAGCGAGTTTTTCTATTCCTTCCTTTTATAGATTTTTAATTAAAAAGGAATTTTAAGGTATGATTTCGAGCAGAATGTGATTTCAGTTATTTTACAAATTAATTAATTAATTAATTAATTAAATTGTTTGGCATGCTAAGAGAGTTTTCGCATGATTATTTTTTTTTCTACGTACAATTTTTACGTCTTTATATCAGAAAAGTTGATAAGGCGCATGTTCGGCGTTTGATGCAGTTACTTAATATATATTTTTCTTTATTTGAATAACATTGGTGGCCCTAATTTTTATTAAATTCACATTTGACTTAAGATTATAAAGTTAGGATTTTCTGTTAGTGCAATTCTAGGTTCTTATCGTCAGAAATGAATGAACGTGCAACTTTTACAATCCTTTTCATTTTTAAAATTAATAAACAACAAAACCGTGAAGTTACACTAATAAAAATAAATATACATATTTGCATTTATATTTATTCCGCCGCATTAAAAGTTGTCTCGATATTGAGGAATATCAAAGTTATTATAGATTAAAAATTTCATATAAAGTCACGACAACGATGGCTTCAGCTACACGTGTTCACGCAGCCTTAATGCACGAGAAAAACATAAAGATTCTACTGCATCAGCATAATTAGTTATAAATGTGCAAAACTTAATTCAATTTTAATGATCTCACATTAAAAATGCGCCATATCAGCTTTACTCATTTTCTTAGAAAAATAAGATTGTTTTTCGTATCTGATTTTTTCTAGTAGGCACTAACAATAAACGCATGTCTCTGCTGAATATGCTACCTATTTCTGTTTATTATTTAGGATGACATTGGCCTACATACTCCACGCCTGCCTTTTTAAAGTTGTTTTTCTTACTTTGAAGTAGATTATTAAGTGTAATTAATTGCATTGTTTAATAATATGTCCATAATTTACTCGTACCAATTATTTTTGTCTTGAAACAGAACATGAAGTTTAGATAACTTTTGTATCGTAAACCGACAATGACTTAAGAATTTTAAAAGAACAAGATAAAAATACAACTTTTTAAAATGTTTCTCTTTTTTCTTTTTTCAGAAAAAATACCCCAGACCACGGAGGTAAAGACAGCAACCTCAGGCACCGACAGTGAAAATTTTAGAAACCGTAATTTAAAAAAATAATAACAACTATGTCGCTACATATAGATCCTAATAACGTTTTTAAAAGTAAGAAGTAAATTAAAACGCAAACACGTACCTACAGAATATAAAAAAGTGACAGTTTCAACTCTACAATATGATGATAAAACTTTCGGTTCGGCCCTGTAATATTGCAATAAACCAAAAAAAAAACTTACCAATAAACTAAGCCAGACTCGATACACAACTGCTATTAAGTACTAGATTAAATATATCGTTGTTGCCTTTTATAATGGAGGCGAAAACTTTATTTTTTAAACAATTTTTGTAATGCCAAATTAAATAACATGTATAGTATTATATACTAGAAAGTTCTGTCTATCATTTTAATAATTAACATTTGCAATAATAATTCGTTTAACGATAACATTACAAATGCTGTTAAATAAATAAAGACGCCTCGTATACAGCGTGGATCAAAAGTGAACTGAGAAATTAAATTTTGATCTTAATAACAGTAGTACAAAATGTAACCAAAAAAATACTACTTACTCAAAAGGGGCGTCCAAAAAGATGCCATTTATCGTTCACAACCTGATTCACCCTGTATATTTTGTATATATAATAACAGAAGTAACTATTATTTTAATTATTACTACTACTACTACAATTGTAATTAACTATTACCATTAATAATGGGAAAAAGAACACTCCAGTGTTTGTTTAAATAATAATATGTATTGTTATATTATATATATATATATATATAATATATTACGACATGCTGTGTTTTAATACATATGGACTGTTGTTCTATTTAGATTTTGTGATAAGTGATTTGTTATTAAAAAAAAAAGTGAAAAGGAGTCCAAAGAAAATAGTCAGTCAGTAAGTCGATCTGTCGCCTCTTTATAATGTTAAGTTTACTTAAAAATAAAATAATAAATTTTAACAAAAAAAGAAAACTTAAAAACATCGCTTCGATTTTCTAATGTTTTTATCTTGCATTTAGTGGTCGAATATTAATATTATATTACATTGTATACCTTATCTAAGTAGTTTAGGTTTTATTATCATTTACTACATATATAAATATTTGTTTTTATTAGTTACTAGTCCCCTTTAGAGTGAAAACAAATAAAAATAGAAGGTAAGATGTCCAATTTTATCCTTTTTCTTCTACTTCCGAGGTTATTATTATTTTTTAAATGATTTTTTTATAAATATCTTAACGTTTATCTCCTACGACATTGTCGCACATTATACTTTGTTCAGCTGCCGCGAGTACTGAGCGTGATACTGACGAATGTAGCCGAACTGTACCGAAGTGAGGCGGAAATTAATAAGTAATCATTTACTGCTTCTCTTCGGCACAGTTCGGCTCCCATTACTGCACGCTTTATATAATTTTTCCCACCCTCAACCGAACTCTGAACTTACGTATCTATTACCCGCGGCCGCTAAATAAAAGATATTTTTTATTTATCACATTAAGCAATAAAAAAATTAATTGCACAGGACGGACATCTTGTAAAAAAGCTACTTAACTTTTAATGCCTATTAATTAAAATTTCCCATTATAATACATACATACTTATAGTAATTTCATGCATACTTTAACCAATTAACTAATCAGTTACTTATAAATAAAAAATAAAACAGTAGTAGTGTCTCACACCCGTCCAACTGCTTTCGTATTTTCATCGTCGTGAAAACAACATTCCTATTAAGAGAATCAGTCATAAACCGGGAACATTAGTTCTAATCCCTAATAATTTCCACCATGTACACACACGCCATTCATGTTAAAAAAAGAAAGAAGAGTTAAATTTTGAGTTAAGCGTTACAGACGATTGTGTTGATGTTTGCACAAAATCAATAAATTGTTAACAGTTAGTGTATTGAAACTTGTAAAATTATAATGTTAATAATAAACTTGCTATCTTAATTTTAAATTAACTTTGTTTTGATTCTTTGTATTTTTTAAAAAAGGTTTGAGTGGCAAGAGAATACGCCTATGTAGTTGAAGCCGAATAATAGTAAGTAGCATGTCGATATATCAGCGTATATGCAACGAGCAACTATCATGCACGTCAGTTAAACTGGTTGTTTAAAAGTTAGGAGCATTCAGCAGTCATTAAAAATATATAAAGTCAATTTTTTTTAACCTAAACATTAATTTTAAACTTTTTGTTCACTTTTCTTCAATAGTGGGAAACATAATCTTCAGAATTAAATATCAATCACTAATTTTGGTCACAAGGATGAATGGGAAAATTGTACAAAAAAAAAGAAAGATTGTATTACGTCTAACAATTTATTTTATAATATTAATTAATTAGTTTGGTCAATTTCTAGGTACACGACCAATATCGCTTTTTTAGTTAACAACAAACACTTAAGAACAATTAATATAATAATACTTTGATTAATTAGTTTTAATTTGGTATGTAGGTATTTATTTACGCCCATACCTATAAACAAATAAGTTGAAAGTAGTTATTAGGGGTAGATATACATTCAAACGAAGGAAAAAAGTACTACACTCACTCTAAGAGTACAGTCCCATGACCCAGTGGAAAGTGCTGTACCATCGGGGGAAACTTGTAAACAAGATACTCGATTTTCATGTCCATACAATAAACAAACTCGAACACATTTTAAAGTGTCCCATACATTAACTGTATAATCGTTATAACCAGCAAAAAGTAATCGTCCTGACAAAATGTACCACATTATTATAATCCAAAAAATTAGGAAGCAAAATTCATTACAGTACCTGATACCGAAAAATCTACCGCGTTCACACCAAAAATAATACTTTCCTTACTATAAATCGCAACTTCCCTATCAGCTCTTAGATCGAATAATCGACACTGAAATGATCATAACTCATATTTGCGAAACAGAAAGAAATATTAAGAGAAAAAATTACAGTAGCATCATCGCTTCCAGTTCCAACTGCGTCTCCACTAGAATGAAACTTAACACTATTAACGTCAGATTCATGACCCTCAAATGACTGGACGCACTGTCCAGAACGCATATCCCATATAAATACCATTTTATCACAACTCTAAAATTTGATAATTTCAACATCTTCTGATAATTAAATTTTATTGTCGAATCTCACGCCCGAGACGAAAGTATTTCCAATTTCTGACGGCGCTAAATCGATCGACATAACGTCAGCAGCATGCCCATGAAAACTTTGAATTAGTTGCCCTGATTCGACGTCCCATAACGCACAAGTGGAATCTCCACTACCAGTTAAAATCTACACACAATTTTGTAACATTTCTGTGTATTTTTTGATCTATACTTTTTAATTACCTGTTGATCGGAATTAGGAAATAAACAACAGCTCGTGTAACTGGTATGGGTCCCTACAGTCTTTTTCTTAAGACTCACATCTTCGTCCAAACTCAAGGGATAAACTGTAACCTTATTATCCAAACCCCTAGCACATACACGTGAAATTATCATCAATCAAATGACATTTACCTACACCATGCACAATTCGAAATAAGTGAAATTTCCATGAAAAGCAACACAAAAAATTGGAATCCGAAAACTTTAAAAAAAAAAGCGTCATGCGTTAAATGTGGAATACTTCCCTCGTTCTGCTTTTAAAATTAAAAAATAAAAAGCCACCTATTCTGATACAAAAAGCTCACAAAATAATTTACGTACGGAAAAAAAACTACCACCGAATATATATTGATAATACAGACTAACTAACCCACAAGCTACCAAATTCCCTGAAGGTGCATAGGCACAAGCCATAACCCAAGTGGTGGGCATTGTAACTGCATGTTCCTTATTAGTTGTAAAAGCATCCCAAATTATCATTTTTCCATCCTGGCAATACATATGTATGCATAAATTACAAAAGAAAAGCAAAACTAATACGTTTGTTAATCGAGAAAAATTAATACTTCTTGGATGGTGGAAGAGGGGCTAAACTAATAAATAAAAAATTGGGAAAACTTTGTAACAAATTAACCTGGGATGAATTCTAAATTGTGGATTATGTTTGTTAAAATAAAATGAATAATAAATTTATGAAAAAGCGAAAGGAAAAGCAAAAATACTTGTTTAAAAATATGTAGCCTAAATATATAAAAATTAGATGGAGATGAAAATAAAAAAATTAGTGAACGATGATGAAAAGTTAATTATAATTTTTTCAATATATCGCACATTCCGCCGCCACTGTTTTTTTAATATAATAAATAATTTTCATAAATACAACTAAATATTTAATCTAATCAAACATACTTGAGAGGACGACACAATGTGTCTCTTATCTGGTGACCAGTCCGAACAAAGAACTTTGGCCTGATGACCTTTTAAAGTTCTTCTCGGCTTTATATTCATGTAATTTATAACTTCGAGGCGTTCGGCAACCGCCGCCACTGAATAAAATTTTGCCTTTTAATTTCGAAAAACTAAGAAATTAAAAATATTCAAGCTTACAAGTGACGTCGTTAAGTTTTTGTCGTTCATCTTCGAGCTTTATTTTTAATTGTTCAGCTTCCTTTATTAAGGACTCGATTGTCCCTTCCTTTGCAGAAGAATCGTTATTAGACATTTTTATTTTATTTTATTTATTCGCATGTAAAATATATTTTTTGTCTTTTGACTGCTCAGAAAGTCATTATTTAAAACACAATATACACTTGTAACAGGCGAATTGTATAAAAACAGGAAGAAACAATTTTTGACATATATTTAGTAGGACATTCTTTGATTAAGACCTTAGAGGGGTTGGCAGTATTGCAATTTGGAACTAAAATTGGAAAATAAAGCGATCCATAAACGGGAATTTCAGGAAATACATCAAATGGAAACAGAAATATATAATATATAATTGTAAAAAAAAAATAATATTTTGATTTATAGCTTCTAATTTTTTTACTACTTATATATAATTAAACTAAATGGAAATTTACAACTTTTATCATTTAAGTTTCAAATAAACGGATATAAAGAAGATCAGACAAAAGGAATTTCAAAAAAACATTTAATGGTTTATTTTTACTAATTTAAACAATAATTTTTTGACCGCGACACCATGAGATTAAAAATAGCTTCGAAGCATCATCAGGAAAATCTTAGTTTTAGCATCGTCACAAATATTTGCTGCAAATGCAGCAGATTTCAGTAAAGAGTGGATATTTTTAAATAAAAATAAATACTGACGTCACAACGTTGTTGCTAATATACAAATTCTACAGCATAATATTTGTTAAAAACTTTTTCATTAATTGTTTCATCAATTTTTAATGAATGCGTTAATTTGAAACAGATAAAAATTTAAACTTTCTTCAAATTGAGTATTTGAAAAAGAAAATAGAAGGTTGGATTTTCCTTTTAAAAAATTAGGTCGCTCCATTGGCAACGACGCATGGCGTCATTCTAAATCGACGTATGAGAATTAAACATTTGGCAAGTGAGAAGCTGTTCAAGAGATTAAATACAAAAATGTTGTTCAACCACTAATTGTGAGTAGGGACTAGATTTAAATGCAAATGTGGAGGTGGTAGAGAATAAAGAAAGGTGAACGTATTCTAACAGCGCTAACATCAGTTATTTTTCTTTACTGAGATTTGTTTTTGAAGTTGGTGGTAGGTGCATCAGTGAATGATGAATCAAATATTATTGTTTGCCCTTTGCCTTGTCGGTTTTATTGCTGCAGAAGACAATAGGGGACCAAAAGTGACTGATAAGGTATTTATTTTTACTTTTTTTTTTGACATTGTAAATTGTGTTTGAAAAAATTATGTCGTTAAATTAGGTATGGTTTGACATTAAAATAGGCAATAATGATGTCGGGAGGGTTGAAATTGGCCTGTTTGGGAAAACAGTTCCTAAAACAGCCAGGAATTTCATCGAATTAGCCAAAAAACCAGAAGGTCAGGGCTACAAAGGAAGTAAATTCCATAGGGTCATCAAAGACTTCATGATCCAGGGTGGAGACTTTACCAAAGGAGATGGCACTGGAGGTAATTTTTATATTTGTGAATTACTTATCTAATTAAAATTAAGTGCATGATAATTATCATGAATTTTTAGTGATAATAATTTCATTTTGTCATTTCCAATTTGAAAACAACAAAATTTCCTATCAGTAACTTATAAATTATAAACAATCAATTATTGATAATTTATAATTTAACAAGTTGCTGGTGTTACATGAATTATTTAGTATGAAGGTGACCAAAATTAACGGTCGAAACGTCGTTGGGAGAATTTAAATGAATTTATTTTGGAAACCTGTCTCGAATTTTGATTATAATACTGATCATAACGATATTTTTCCTTATTTTTATTTTTTTTAATATTTTTTAATGTTCACCATTTTTCTCTGTTTCAAATGTTAAATCGTTTTTTCAGGAAAGAGCATCTACGGTGACCGTTTCGAAGACGAAAATTTCAAACTCAAGCATTACGGATCCGGATGGCTATCGATGGCCAACGCAGGTAAAGACACAAACGGTTCGCAATTCTTTATCACGACCAAAAAGACCTCCTGGCTCGATGGAAGACACGTCGTCTTCGGTAAAATATTGAAGGGCATGGATATTATACGTAAAATCGAAAGCTCAAGGACCGATGGTAGAGATAGACCCGTTGATGAAGTGGTCATTGCCGATTCCGGTCACGAACCCGTTGCTGAACCCTTTTCAGTTACTAAAGACGACGCCTCGGAGTAAAATAGTTATTTAAATTGATATTCTAAATAAGACAGTACTGTGTGCTTTTCTAAGTAATTTTTCTAATAAAACATTAACAACAAACTGTTGTTTTAATAAATACGTCGTAACAACCAAAAATCGTAATACTCGATCTATTTTAAAAACAATTAGAAAAATATATAAGTTAAAAGAGCAGAACCAGAAAAAATCCTTGAAACTATTAGGAATAGTCAAATGATATTCAACGACAGATTTGATATTAATAAAGGGCATGATGAATTCCTACTTTTTAGTTGTTTTTGAACTTTGGCAACCGATTACGTTTTTGAAATTTGGTTCCGGTGTAACATTTTTGTAGTCCTTTAGGAGCTTCATAATTAAGCTCATATGAATCCAAACGTTGTTCATACTCGATTTCCACGTTACGCATCTTTCAGAATTGTTAAAAATTTCGGCATCATCCTTTTTAGTTATCCTGGGTAGTTTACGTAAATAAATCCAATTTGGCTCGGCATTTTTGAACAACTCAACTTTCAATTTCTCCTTTGCACTTTCTATAAACTTCGTTGCTATAATGTGACTTCCTTTAATCGCTTCATCAAAGTTTATACGTTCGTCTATTATGGCTTTATCAACGAATTCATTCTTGGCATCTAATAGGGATGAAGGAGAGACGCGTGTATCGGGATCACAGGAACAACAATAAGCAATTTTTATATCAAAATGGGGCGCCAAATGCAGGAAAGTGTTCAGTTCACTAGATGGAGGTCCAAGCCAAGCAAATTTTAAACCCTTTAAATATCCAAAATGTTCATAAAACGTCATGATATCGGAAAGAGTATCTGTGACAGAGTATCGACAATCCTGAAGACATATGATGGGAATTGGAGAAGCGTCAATCATATCTTGAAATTTAACATGATATTTTGCGGCATATACAATAATTTGGCCAAAATTTGACAAATATAAAACGACATCTTCCAAATTATTGTCTTTAAACCATGTGCTATCGGAAATCACTTTTAAATTCATTCCTAATAATTTAGTGGCTCTTAAAATAGGGATGGTATGTTTCATGTTCGATTCGGCAGAAAGATAAATTAAAGTATATTTCCTTAACATATTCGTTTGGTAATGATAAGACGAATACAATTTTTTAAATTCTAAAGCCTTCCATAACATGTCAATAACGTCATTATCAGTTAGATGAAGTGGACACGTCAACTTTTTCATTTTTACTAACGAAATACGTCTTTTAATTATTGTTAATAATGTAAGTGTCCTCATTAATTTTACAATTTCACAAAAACATCAACTTCAAATTAAGCGCTAAATTTCGTGAGCAGTAGTGGTAACACCACATTACTTTCAAATTTTAATTGATTGATGTTGGCTAACCTGTGGAATTTTATCTATGGTAGAGTGTAGTCCATAGAGTTTGTTTAAAATACCGACGAAATGTCAATGTCAGTGAAACAGTTGTAAAATAATGAAAAATCGATTAAATATATCACATTATCGCAAGTATTACTTAGTTTAGTTTCTAATTATGGGCACGGAAATACTAAAATCATTTGGTACCCTTCAGTCTGAACTGGAACAAGCCAGAAATAGTCTAAAAGGTGTTGACGAAAACATTAAGAGGTTAATTGGACGCGACCCATCCGAATTTGTAAATCGACCGGGAAATAAACGTGTTTTAAATGAAGATCGTGCCAGATTAAGGGGCGTTAAAACCAGGAACGTAAATCTTGAAAATAATGAGCCCATAATCAAACGTAAAAAAGAGTCGGTGTTTAAGAGGTTATCTGAAAAACCCACCCCTTACGAAGAGTTATCTCAAGCTCAAAAAGGACTTATTAGTAAAGTGATTGTTACCCCTCGAGAAGTGCCCAGCAGGCAAGAAGCCCTAGCAGCCCAAAGTAAAGATGTTAAATCAAAAGAGAGAAACCGAAGGATGTTTGGAGCTCTCCTCGGAACACTTCAGAAGTTCCAACAAGAGGAAACTAAACTTAAGCAAAGAGTATGTTTGTAAATGGTATTCATTAGTATGGTTAATTAATTAATTGTTTTAGGAAGATAAAAGGGCCCAGTTAGAGAAGAAAATTGAAGAACATGAAATAAAAGAGAAGGCAGAGATTAAAAAGGAAAGACAAGAGCTTTTCTTCAACAGGAAGAAGAAGCAAGCAGAAATTAAAATGATCGAACTCAAAATGATGAGAATGAGAGAATATGCCATTTGGGAAGACAAACAGAAGCCCCTAATGAATTTTATTAGAACTAAATCAAAGCCACACATCTTTTATCTACCAAAAAGAATGGACGATAAACATAAAGAATTGTTGGAAGCATCTAAGAAAGAAATTCAAGGTAAATAATTTATTAAACATTTAATTAACTGCAGAAACTAATAAACTTTTCCAATTTTAGCGTCAATTGAAAACAAGAGGCAAGGCGTAATGGAAGAACTGCAAAGGATCGAAGATCGAATGAAAAAGAATTTTGAACCGAAAACTAAAGAAAATATACTTGAAACTGATAAAATAGAAACTGAAGAAAATCAAGAAGACCATGAGATGCAAGAAGAAATATCCGAAGAAAATACTTTGGAGGGACATAAAGAAATTGAAGAAAACACAGAAAATGTAGAAAATCCAGAAAACAGTGAAAAGGGGCAGCTAAAAGAAGAAAAACAGAATGACATTGAAAATGATAATGAAAAGGTGGAAGTTGAAGACAAATCGCCAAAGACTCATACAGAAAATGGCAACAGGGAAGAAACAGAAGTTGTAGTGAAACAAGAAGAAAGTTGTAAATTAGGACTTAATGTTGATGACTCAAGTGTACAGGAACAATTACAGTGAGTAAGCGAAATGGTACAAATTAATTGTAACAATTTACTGAACTACAATTAAGTAACGGCATTTTTATTTTGAATTTTTTTACGAGAAGCCATTAGAGGTTTACTTAAGACGATTTGTGTAAAGTACTCAAAATATTTTGTAATAAATCAGTTAGTAAGTATTGTTTGGCTTTTTCAATAAACTGAATTCTAGAAAGTTACTATTTTCTGTTTAATTACTAGCTTAAAAACCTTAGAGTATTTTTAACTTTTTCTATTATCCTACCTTACACCTCTCCTGCTAGGGCTCCATTTAGCGGTTCAATCAGATGAGTTGGGTTGACATAGAATCACCATACCATTCCAATCCACCACAAAACACTCCCGACCACGAACAACACCAACTTTTCGCGAACGTAAAATTAAAAAAGCACTTGAACGAATGAACAAAAAAATTATTGTTGAAGACGACCCATTCTGGAACAAAAACAAACACTTATTTTAGTTATTAACTTATAAACGATAAAATAAGGCCTTTGTTTATTCTATTCTGTAACAATTTTAAAGTAAAAATAATGAAAACACTTAATGAATAGAATCAAATGTTACGGAGGCAGCCCTTCTAGTAGCAATCGTATACAATACATAAATAAAAAATGTAGAAGCACTTACTAATTACTAACTTGAGAGAAAGGTTTTTTAATATCAGTACAAATTGTTTTTTAACGTAATTAAACAATATCGAAACAACTAATTGACACCTGTAGGTTGACTTTTGGAATAAACAGAAAAACTAATAAAACAACTTAATTTCGAATAAAATCTACATGTGTACGTGTAAGTTATAATTAATTGATAATGTTGTAATGATTTTATGAATTCTGTCGCTCATTTTTACATAAAAATGTTGTATTTCACCTGAAAGACGTGGTCTTCGCAAGTCGGCCATGTTGGAAAGGAAAGAAAAAGTCAAGGCACTCTTTACCAAACTATCGTCAGTTTTGTATAAAAATTAAATAACGCAAAACTTTACTTTTATCTAATTTTTGAAAAAGTAGGTTTCAAAATTTGATACAGTAAAATTAGAAAAGATCTGTCCTGCTTAATCAATTAATACAGTTCTATAATTTCTTAAGGTCACGTAGTTTGTTTTATAAGGATGATTAACATAAACATAAATACCACAGTGATATACGTAAATGATTATGCTATTAATTAAAAAAATAAACAATATTTTTTGTTTTGTGTTATATTTATAAAAGAAATAGTGTGGGTATTCGGTGGGTTGCATACTTTTTTTGTTCATACTTTGCGGCGTTTTTTAAGCTTTCTAGGGTTGTTACTACCAAAAAATTTAGTTTGGACTGAAACATAACTAATGAAACTTTCATGTTAAATAAAAATATCTGTAAAAAAGTCCCATTTTTATCTTTTATCAGCTCATAAAGAAACCTTTCGAATGCTACGTGTATAACGCAGCTGACTGCAAGGTTGCATAACACTTACATATTGCTCAAAATTTCGGATTAACCTTCTCTATCACTGCACTGATAAAAACCTCCACCCTCTACAAGGATAGGGGTGATAAAGTAAATAATTACCCATATATTTAATTAGGTTGATAATTAGAATGCGCTATGATGTTAAAAATAATTAAGTAAAGTATCATCTTTTTAATATTATTATGAGCCGTTTCGTTTCTATTTTCGTTAGTGGTATTCGCATAAAATGATGAATGACGCTAATTTGGCGCAAGGGAGGTAGCATGTCCATGTGTCAACCGTCTGTCGGAAGAAGAGGAAGAAATACTAAGCAAGTACAGGACTACTCTTAGGGTCTTTTGCTTTTTTCCTTTTCAAATTATTATTATTGAAATGTGATAGTCTGTCTTCTATGACTTTGTAAAAGGTGCCGACGTGGGCCGCACGCAAAATGATTTATGACATTTCGGAAAACTCAAAAGTGTTTCAGCTTTATGAGGCTTCGAAAAAAAAATCGGACTCCTTTGAACCACCCTTGACGATAATTGTATACATTGGACAGAGGTTTTACTTTCTTTTATTTCTTGAACTACACGAAATAATAATTTAAAAAAATGTAACGGATTGTATATCCTTATCTTTCATAAAAAGATTTATTTTATTTTTAGTTTTTCCGTGGTTTAATTTTTTTTTTAAATATTTTTCTTTCAATAAAATCGGCCTGCAATTGAAAAGTCAATCATTTTCTATTTTTTGCTATTATTAAGGAAGGATTTTCTTTCAAATTTGAATAAACTAGCTTCAGGGTTTGTCATTTCCAGTAAAAAATTACAAAAATTGTACTTTTCTGTCGAAGGTTACATGCGGTCAATTTTTTTTGTCGGTTAAGAATTGGAGTTGGGGTTTAAAAGGTGAATTGTTGCATGAAAATTTCGAAAAGTATCAAATCGAAGACAAAAAACTGGGACCAATATATAGTGGTTTATCCTGGAATATTATATAACATTACTCTAATCTTTTGGAACATTTTTAATCATTATAAATCAATCTCCAATAGTTTGGAACATTCTAGACAATTCCTTAAAGTTCCAGATCATTCTGTAAAGTTGTGGAACATTCTACAGCATTTTTGAAAGATTTCGAACATTCTGACTCATTCTAAGCAATTCTAGAACAACGTCTGGAACATGTAGATAATAAATAAATGGTGGTAAAGGGGGTAAAATATAGGGTGAATTATTGTGGTCTATGAAAATTTTGAAAAGTTTCAAGTTGAGGACAGAAATCTGAAACGGTTGTATTGTATACTGTCCTGGAACATTCTCTAATTTTTTTTTCGAAGTATTTCGAATTATTATAAATAATTCTGAAATGCTATGGAATATTCTAATCCCTTCTCGAAAGTTCCAGATCATTCTGGAGTGTTGTAGAACATTCTCGGGCATTTTTCAAAAATTTCGAACATTCTGACACATTCTGAGTAATTTTAGAACGAACTGGAACATTCATATAATGAATTTCAACAAAGTTCAAATTCTTTTAAATAATTATAAATCATTCTCGAATGGTCTCGAACATTCTTGATAATTCTTAAAAAATTCAGATCACTCTATAATGTTGCAGAACATTCTCTGGCATTTTTAAAGAAAAATATGTTGATGAAGAAAACAATTAAAACCAAACTATTCGGTATAATCTTTGATCATTAGTTTAAACTTAATCTATGTAACGTTTCGGCTGCTGATGATGCATCAAGTAATTGGAACACGTGAAACTTTTGTAAAACAATTCGAAATTATTATCTAGAGCCCTTTATCCCTTTTCAATTAAATGTTACAATTAAGATCAACAACAAATTTTATTTCTCCCGCTGGTTACTCCTGTTTCTGCCTCTAATACGTCTCTAACTAGTTCTTCACGTCTCAGAAAGCGTTCTATCATTCTACTTGTGGGGTTGTGGGGTGAGTTCAATATGAGTTATACAAAAGAAAAACAAAGTTCGAATAAACAAGTTAGTTTGTTGCATTGTTTTCTAGCAAGCAATGCTAACATTTTCGCCATCTAATTAACTAATTCGCATTGTGGCAAGCTTGAAATTACTATACAAGGTGTTCGCGTGGGCTTGCTTCAACTACTTCTGCTACCGTTATGGTCAGCGACGCAAACATTAAAATACCTATCAACTGGTCGTTTTATTGTTCTTCATTTAAAAATCGCATTCGATTTTTTTCGCCAGCTAATCGATTCTTATCTACTTTGTTAATTAATGTTTGCCAATGAAACAGATTAACTGTTATTGTCCGTAGGAGTCAAAAGGACATTATTAATAAAACCATGTAGGAAAATGTTTACTATTTATTTTTTAAGCGATTAATAAAACTACTCGAACTATAACACTATTAAAAAGTACAATGTAACTATTAAATGCGACTAAAGAACTGCTCTTATGTCGTCCATTGTAGTTTAACATACGGTAAATAAAATCATTAGAACGAATATTTCGAATAATTTTACTATCTATAATTTTTGTTTTCACGTATATACATTCAGTAAGACCTGCAATTACGAAACGATTGGAACAACCAAAGACCATGGAAAAACGTCCATAAAGAGCTTCGAAGCCTATAAGATGCAATAAAACAGGAAATTTTACTGCTTTTTTATTTTTTTTGGATTCTGGAAAATTTTGGTACTTTCTACATAATCAACAAAAATTCTAGTTCACTATTGAAGATTCTGAATCGTTCTCTAAAAACTTGTACCTTTCTAAATCATTAAAAATCAATGTCAGATAATCTGGAGTATTCCAGATCACTCTGGAATATTCCAAATCATTCTCAAACTTCCAGAAAAAATCCCGACATCTCATTAGAGAGAAGTCCAGATAAATCCGATGCGTTGTAAAACATTTTAAAAATTTGCAAATCTTTCTGAAATATTTTAAATTTCCGAATTATTATTGAATGTTGCAAACATTATAAATCATTTTAGATAAATCTGGGACATTCTAGATCATTAGTGAGATTGTTTATCATTCTGGAATTTTAAATAGGTAACATTCTACCATATTGGAACATTATTGCAGATCATTCTTGAACTTTCTGAATCATTCTCGAAAATTTTGCAACATTATTATAAACCATTCATCAAAATTGCAGGTAATTTTAACATATCTAGAATATTCTAAATCATTATTGAAAATTCCAGATATTTTTAAAATACAAAACATTCAAAAATAAAGAACATCTCAAACAATCTCAATTTTTCAATTATTTTCGAAAATTGAGGGCATTCTATATCATCTATTAAAGTTCGAAATTATTGAATCTGGGATATTCTAAATTACTCTGGAATATCCTACGTCATTTTGGGAAATTCCGGATCAATCTGGAAGAACATTCCAACATTTATGACAGTACAGATCATTCTCGAACATTCTGAATCTTTCTCGAAGAATCTAGAACATTCTGCTGCATTCTGGATCAAGCTCAAATATTTGAAATCAGAGTCAAAAATATTCGAGATCATGTTGAAAATTTAGAATCATTTTGTTATACTTTGGAAAATTCTCCAACAACTGTTAATAACAATGTAAAACATTTCAAAAAGTTTATATAAATTCTAGAACTGAAGAAAATTCTTATTCTCCCCAACGTCAGATAAAGCGTTTTCGACTTAATTTTTGAACATTCTCAAAAATTTAAGAACATTGTGGAACATATATTTGTTATTTTTAAGAGTTTTGGTAAGATAAAAGCCTAATTCTACTTGAAGTATGATCAATAATAATATTTTATTCAAACCAACAAGATTAAATTCGAGAGAATTTAATTCTTACAGGTAATTGAGAATATTTATAGAAAAGGAAAGCCTTATCATTCGATGAAGAGGTTCTTAATTTTTAAATAAGTATTATTTTATTAATGATTCACATTTTGATATAATGATTTTTTGTAAGAAATAGTCTTTTGTACCACATCAGCTATTTAGCCACACAGTGGCGATGAAAAACAGAGAATTTTTTTGAAAATTTGTTTATTCAATTGTTATATATTATGAATAAGTTTCAACAATTTTAATATCAGTAATTATTTTTTGACACAAAAATCGTATTTTCGAACGAACAAAAGATGGTGGTTTAGTTAGAAACAAGTAAACAAATGAAAGATTAAACGTGGCAGGTGTAGAGAGGGTGGAAATGAACACGAAAAACAATATCGCGTCGGATAATCCAATCAAAATCGTCCGTTTGAGCTATAGAAAATCGAAGTATCGACCGACTGCTAAATACATGGAAAAACAATAGCGTTATAATTTCTTTTGCAGGCGTTTTACGACTTGAATCAGGCCGGTCGCTTTGACCATATCTCTGATTGTATAATTACTTTGGCTCGCATTGGTGTCGAATCGTCACGCCTTTGAGACCTTACGGACGCTGAATGAAAATTGCATTCGTTATTAAATGGTAAACAAAAGACCAAAAGGCACCCAGACTCCGAATGCCCTTCTGATCCGCCGGCTGTTTTAAAACAGTCCAGGTCCCCCGCCTGTCGTCACGTTCTTTGAATTATGGATTTCACGGTCCAGAGCATCCATTTGCATTCGCTCTTTTATTTTTCGTTTTAATTTTTTTTTAACATATACCTGTCGTCACCGAATTATCCAATAAAAAGACGATGAGGCATCCCTACACTTAATTGTAAATCTTCTAATTTGTTTATTAATTTCTAATGACTGACTCTTATATGTCTAAATGTTCTCTTTTTTTTGGTGTCTTATGTAAAATTAAATGAAGTTCATGGGTATTGGCTTGGATGTGTTACATAAATTAGATGTCAAATAAATTACAGCTTCTGTTCATAATTAAAATTTCCACTTAATTTAACTAAAAGAAATAAAAAAGTTTTCATTGAAATCTGCCATTTACAGAAATATCCGAAAAAGTGAAATCCAATCAAGCAAAATCGTTTGTCGGTTGAACACAACAGACACTTTTAAAGAAACAAAGGCGTTAATAATTAATTTAATTGTTACTGCGACTGGTTTTATGGACGTATTAGCGCTGTAATAGCAACATTGGACGACGAGCACGTACTTTAAACACGGTATATAGAATACTTATTGTTACTTGGATGCAATAAACTAATAATGACTTATTAACATTAACGACAATTTGATACAAAGCAGGGGTGGCGACGATTACACATCAATTTAATCTCAAAGTTGAACTGCTCATTGCTCAAATTACAAAAAGACGAGTTAAGGAGTACAAAATAATCAATCCAAAACGATTTCTTAAGGGCACACGCTTCACCCACATATAAAGGGACACCCTACTTTTTCTATCCCGAATATTTCCAAAATTTCAACTCAAAAAGAGCAGATATGAAAAGGTTTCTCCGTCGCGTCAGTGGTTTCGAGATACTGTTGCGTCGGCTGGTTTGCTTACGTTTTCTGAGGTCGCGCCCGAAAGGTCGCCAAAACTCCAATTTAATTAAAAAAAAAAATACATAAAAGAATCGAATAAGTTGTGGTGTTACAAACGAAAAATGATGCTGTTGTTGATATAAACATTTAAAATTGAGGGAGTATTGAAAATTGTAAAACTGTTGGAGGACAATGAACAATATAAAAGTAAATAACAAAATAGGGAGGTAGCATAGTGGGACAGTTAGAGATTTAGGAAGAACGGGGAGAAGGCTAGGTTAAATATCGCAAATATAAGTTAAGGGTATTTTTGTAAGATGTTTAATTTTTTGGGATAATTTCAAGATTAGTTCAGTGTATTATCTGGAACATTCTGGATCAATCTTAAATTTTAAATCATTATCGAAAATCTTGAACATTTTAGAAAATTGTGGATTGTGGATTGTCCTTGGAACATTCCGAAATATTGCTGATAAATTTTAAATATTGTAGATAAGTCTTGAAAATCCCAAATCGTTCTGGCATGTCACAGAACATTCTCTAAGAGTTTTGAATATTCTAGAACATTTTCTTTTAAATCAGTCTCAAATTTTCCAAACAATTATCGAATATGTTCCAATATTCTAGATTATCCTTGAACATTCTAAAACAGTTTCGATAAATATGAAACATATATTCGAGATCATTTTCAGATATTCCAAATTGTCTCAAAAACTGGAACATTTTGGAACAGGTACTCTAAATAGTTCTCGAACTTTCTAAAAGTTTTTCGAAAATATGAAAACTTCTGGATCGTTCTTGAAAATCATTTTGGAATGTTGTAGAAAGTATCAAAAATTCTTAGAAATTGTAGATCGTTCTTCATCATTTTTTTTATCAACTACAATTAAATTTTCGCGTACCCTGCATTTAGAGCTTTTTAGAAGGATTTCCGTCCCACTTTACTCAAATTAAATTAAATATCTAAAAATAAGTCTCCATGAATTTAATCGTAAATTATATTGGTGTTTACAAATAAGTGGGCAAAGATGTGTGGGTAATAGTGTTAGGGCTTGTTTAACCAACACACATTGGCCATCATCTAACTGTATCGGATTTGCCATGCACCCATGGTCCGCATAGTACAAGTTTGGCGTTTCAAGCACTTTCTCTATCTCTCTCTCACTTATTTATATACCCAGACACCTATCAGCGCCTAAATACATGAAACTAATTGAATTCAAAATTGGATTCTAACTAATTTAAATTTTGCACGGAACATAAATAAATCCTCGTTGACATTACACGTATTGCTAAACGATTTGAATTATAAGCAATTAATTTAAAAGTATTTAAGCAACAATTTTGCAATACTATGCATTTATCATATTTTAATAATTTCCAAGTACAAATGGTTTTTGATAAAGGACCAGTAACACATCTACTAAACAAAAAAAAAGAACTAGGAATCTAATTCTCTGCAAAATTTATTAAAATCAATTTTTTAACGCCAAATTTTACAATTTAGATTACACAAAAATTGTTTTCCAAAAAGTTTTGTGAGTTTTTCTGATAAAATTATCCAATTTTATTTTTAAAATAGACATATTTTTCCAAACATTATCGATTTCTAAGTTTTGCTAATTTATAACGGTATGAAAATACGTAAATGTACAACAAAAAATATAATAAAACTGTTATCGCAAATTATGGCGAATTCATACGCCATTGAATTTTATAGATATTAGGACTATTGAACAAACAGCTAATTTGCCAAGTGATAACAATGGTACTAGTTAATATGCAGATTTTTTTCGTATTTGATTTACCAACAGCTTAATAATTCTATTTTATGACTCTTTGTGTTTTTAGTGTGTATGTATTGTACGTTTCTTCATGCGAATCACCATTAGGCCGTTAAAAACGGGCTTGAGTACATAAATGACTCACTTAAGAGTTGTTTTCGAAAATGATTTTTCATTAATCCAAAATATCTTTTCTTAATTATGTTAAAAGTACCAATATCAAAAATATTTTTACAACATTTTATTTAGGGCATTAGATTTTTAATCATTCCCGCCAGCAGTCTTCGTTTTTTAGATTATAAATGAGAACCTGTTTGTTTTTTCTTAAGAAATTTCGTCAAATATTTGGTTAAAAAAATATTTCAAAAGTTGCTTATAAAAATTTAAAAATACTACTTCAAACAACTAATAATTTTGATCCAAAATTTTTGTTCCAATAAAACCATCAAGCAGGGTTTAAAAACATTATTGTTGTAAATAAATAATACATTGGTATTTGTAGGGTATGGTAAGTACTAGCAGTTCATTTTAGCAAATTATTTTATTAAAGTAGGTATCAGTAATTCAGAAAGTGTCCCACTACCCTATTTTTCCTTTTTTTTTAATAACCCATCACTGTAACTCTTCCAGAATATCCAAGTATCTTAGACGATATATTCTATGACAACCCAAAATTAATGTCAAGAATGATCCAGAAGATTTCATATACCTATTCGAAAATCTTTTGGAAAGTTCGAGAACAATTAAGAGTTTTCCAAAATATTCCAGTCTTTTCAGAACGATTTGGAAAATAATAAAGTGATCTAGAACGCTTTATATTTATCAAAAATGATTTGGAATGTTCAAGGATAATCTAGAATATTCCAAAATGTTTCAGTTTTTCGAGAATGATTTGGAATATTTGGGAATGATCTAGAATGCTTCAAATTTATGGAAAATATTTTTAGTACCTATGTTCAAGTATAATAATCTAGAATATTCAAAAAAATTCCTGTTTTTCGAGTATGATTTGGAATACTTGGGAAATATCCAAGTATCTCAGACGATATATTCTATGAGAACCCAAAATTAATGTCAAGAATGATCCAGAATATTTCGTATACCTATTCGAAAATCTTTTGGAAAGTTCGAGAACAATTATGAGTTTTCCAAGATATTCCAGTTTTTTCAGAACGATTTGGAAAATAATAGAGTGATCTAGAACGCTTCATATTTATAAAAAATGGTTTGGAATGTTGAAGGATAATCTAGAAAATTCAAAAATGTTCCAGTTTTTCGAGAATGATTTGAAGTACTTGAGAATAATCTAGAATGCTTCATATTTTTGAAAATATTTCGAATATGTTCAAATGTAATAATCTAGAATATTCCAAAATGTTCCAGCTTTTCGAGAATGGTTTGAAGTACTTGAGAATGATCCAGAATGCCCAAAAATATTAAACACTGCTCTATCACATTCCAAAATAATTTGGAATTTTCAAGCATTATTCAGAATGTTTCAATTTATCAAAAATATTTTAGAATGTTCAATGATAATCTAGAATAAGTACTCTAAAATGTTTTAGTTCTTCCAGAGTTATGCTTTACAATCTTCCAGGTTGGTCGAAAATATATATCACAACGCCTTTTAAGTCTATAAATTATTTTTATAGACTAACAATAAGCAATGATTTTAAAATGTACGACAGAAATTTGAAAATTCAGTACACATTATAAAAAATGTGCATCTTAGTGGTCAGTATCACGATAAAAAAATAATTAAAACTTTAAAATTAGTCATTATTAGATAGGTACAAATATATTTTGATAAATTCGAATAGTTAGTAACGGTTAAAGAGCGTTTTAGTAATCGTCAGCTTTTCCTCGTTAAGTTTAACTTTTCAGTACCAATTTGACATTTTTAGTCATCAGTATTAGTATGCCCCATAAAACGAGATTTATAACCGACATTTACAAAAACACGACGACAGAAAATAAATTAAACGTTTTCAAACGCACGATCAATGCTATCATTCCACACTTAATTGTTAAAAAAATAATGAACAAACTACCATTTCCATTGGCTTCCAAAAAGACAGATATCCTATTTCTCATGTTCATTGCTCCTTTGGTGAGAAGATCTCCTAGTTTGTCCAATGTACAAACGATTAATTTCTTACTGCTAAATTTAGAATTGGTTGATCAAAAGAAGAGACTGTTTTGAATTAATTTTCTTCAAATTATAGTTATAGATATATGTATACATCGTACAATGTTTAATTTTGAACTAATTCTGGATTTATTAATGTGGCTTGCCTAATGAAGTTAATTTTGCAACTGGGGCCGAATATAATAAGCATTGCACCACCTTCGTCGTTATTCATAGACATGAGATGCATAAATTCAAAAGTGCACACCATCCAGAGTCCGACGACGATGGACGAGTTAAAGAGGAATCTCTTATGCTATATATACCAACCTATACATACGATGAGGACGATCCAAATTCATGAAAGAGGAAAGAAAGATGATCATCATCGACGAGAAGGAGGCACGTGGTGTGTTCTGTGTGTGTTGTATGTTTCAAAGACGCGCTAAACGCATCATTTCACGCGTTAATGATCTAGACTTGCTGTCTCGGCAAAGCGGTAGTCATTTGTACGACGATTTTCCTTTTTCTTTGAACCACATTTGCGCACACGAACCATTTCATTTGAATCATAACAATGCGAGAGGTTGAGAAGAAAATGGTTTTGCGGTATCCTTTAAATAAACTGCATATGTAGATACATACTTTTAGGTATTCGCAAAAGACATACATGTTTTCTGAATAATGAGACAATTCAAAAAAGAAAATAAAATATCTCAAAAAATAAACAAGCGCCAAAGAGGTCCACACGAATAACTTCTCAATATAATAAAGAGAATTTTTCATGAAAATCAGAAATTTCAACACATTTACATATTTGTAAAAATAAATGTTGTACTTAGAACATAATTCTCATAGAACTAGAACATTTAGGTAGGTATATTTATTCTAAATTATTATCCTAGATTTTGGAGTACTTATTCTAAATTATCCATGAACACTGTAAAACATTTTTGATCAATGTGAAACATTCTAAATCATGCTTGAAAATTCCAAATTATTTTGGAAAGTGATAGAGCAATCTCTAACATTTTTGGTCATTCTGGATCATTCTCAAATACTCCGAATCATACTCGAAAAACTGGAACATTTTGGAATATTCTAGATTATCCTTCAACATTCCAAACCATTTTTTATAAATATGAAGCATTCTACATCACTTTATAATATTTCAAATCGTTCTGAAAAAACTGGAATATTTTGGAATACTCTAACTTGTTCTCGAACTTTCCAAAATATTTTCGAATATATGAAATCTTCAGGATCATTCTTGACAATCATTTTGGATGTCATAGAATATTGTCTAACTAACTTGGATATTCTGGAAAAATGAGAGAGATGGGTGATTAAGATAAAGGAGAAATTGGGTTGTAGGACATAATTCCCATAGAACACGAACATTTAGGTTTATTTATTCTAAATTATTATCCTAGATTTTGGAGTGCTTATTCTAAATTATCCATGAACACTGTAAAACATTTTTGATCAATGTGAAACATTCTAAATCATGCTTGAAAATTCCAAATTATTTAGGAAAGTGATAGAGCAATCTCTAACATTTTGGGTCATTCTGGATCATTCTCAAATACTCTGAATCATATTCGAAAAACTGGAACATTTTGGAATATTCTAGATTATCTTTCAACATTCCAAAACATTTTTTATAAACATGAAGCATTCTACATCACTTAATAATATTTCAAATCGTTCTGAAAAAACTGGAATATTTTGGAATACTCTAAATTGTTCTAGAACTTTCCAAAATATTTTCGAATATATGAAATCTTCTGGATCATTCTTGACAATCATTTTGGATGTCATAGAATATCGTCTAACAAACTTGGATATTCTGGAAAAATGAGAGAGATGGGTGATTAAGATAAAGGAGAAATTGGGTTGTAGGACATAATTCCCATAGAACACGAACATTTAGGTATATTTATTCTAAATTATTATCCTAGATTTTGGAGTACTTATTCTAAATTATCCATGAACACTGTAAAACATTTTTGATAAATGTGGAATATTCTTAATCATGCTTGAAAATTCTAAATTATTTTGGAATGTGATAGAGCAATCTCTAACATTTTTGGGCATTCTGGATCATTCTCAAATACTCCAAATCATACTCGAAAAACTGGAACATTTTGGAATATTCTAGATTATACTTGAACATATTCGAAACCATTTTCTAAAAATATGAAGCATTCTAGATCATTCCCAAATATTCCAAATCATTCTCGAAAAACTGGAACATTTTTGAATATTCTAGATTAACCGTGAACATTCCAAATCATTTTTTATAAATATGAAGCGTTCTAGATCACTATTATTTTCCCAAATCGTTCTGAAAAAAACTGGAATATTTTGGAAAACTCATAATTGTTCTCGAACTTTCCAAAAAATTTTCGAATACTTATATGAAATCTTCTGGATCATTCTTGACATTAATTTTGGGTTCTCATAGAATATATCGTCTAAGATACTTGGATATTCTGGAAGAGTTACAGTGATGGGTTATTAAAAAAAAAGGAGAAATAGGGTGGTGGGACACTTTCTGAATTACTGATACTCACTTTAATAAAATAATCTGTTAAAATGTACTGCTGGACTCTCCTACTTATATAGAAATGGTGATTTGTATTTTTAATGCTCTAAAGTTACAGAAGTGTTGATAGTATTTTGAAAATTTAGCAGAGCAAACTGTATTTTTAGAAAATTGATGGTACGCCACTGCCTATTCCCATATCGTAATTTGTTTAGAACTTATTTAACACAAAAAGAATCTTCTGTTTGTTTTTGATACGATGAATGATGGTTTTTTTGATGAAAACAACAATTAATTTTACTACACAGTTTAAAGAATTTAAAGAGCTGAATTTTCAAAATAATATCAGAACACAATTTCTATCTGTTACATTAGCACCCATCGGAGCACATTAGGATCTAAGTTTACATGAACTTTTATTCTTATCTTGACCCAAATATCGGAACGTCGTTTTTGACCACCCTGTATATATATGTACGTGGTTAAATAGTTTATTAATTGTAGGAATTATTATTAAAGGAAGTAACAGGTCATATATTTTTCCAACAACTACTCAAACATTATTCGACAACCATAAAATGCGCCATGGTATTGCTAAATGCAGGAGGAAATTGACGCAAGACTGACTCCTTCAAATCAACAGTAGGTACCTTTGTGATCGGTTCGTTTTAAATTTCACAGAAATGTTTACCAATAGGAACTATATTTACCTACACAATACACACCAATAAAGAACTAGGTACCAATTTGAATATTGCTTAAGTGCCCTATTAAAAATAGTTTTAAAACCCCCTTATAAAAGAAAATGCGAGAATGCAGAAAAAGGTCCAACAAACAAGAAGGAAAATCATTTGGGAAATCGGCCATTGGACAACACCTCCAACAAAAATATCAAGGATTATTAGAAGATGGAAGGACTTCAGGATTTGAATTTATAGAAGAAGTGTAATCCATAGAATAATCGATAGATTTTGCTTAAGTTGCCGCATTGAAAATAGTTTTAAAACCCCCTTATAAAAGAAAATGCTAGAATGCGGAATTAAGTCCAACAACGAGAAAGGAAAATCAATTGGGAAATCGACCATTGGTCAGCACTTCCAGCAAAAATATCAACGATTATTGGGAGATGGAAGGACTTCAGGATTTGAATTTATAGAAGAAGTGTAATCGATACAAAAAAATTAATTTTAAAACCCCTTTATTAAAGAAAATGCGAGAATGAGGAAATTGGTCCAACAAAGAAAAGGGAAAATCATTTGGGAAATCGGCCATTGGACAACACCTCCAACAAAAATATCAAGGATTATTAGAAGATGGAAGGACTTCAGGATTTGAATTTATAGAAGAAGTGTAATCCATAGAATAATCGATAGATTTTGCTTAAGTTGCCCCATTGAAAATAGTTTTAAAACGCCCTTATAAAATGCTAGAATGCGGAATAAAGTCCAACAACGAGAAAGGAAAATCATTTGGGAAATCGACCATTGGACAGCACTTCCACCAAAAATATCAGGGATCATTAGGAGATGGAAGGACTTCAGGATCTGTATTTATACAAGAAGTGTAATCGATACAAAAGAAAATGCGAGAATGCAGAAAAAGGTCCAACAACGAAAAAGGAAAATCATTTGGGGAATCGACCATTGGTCAACACCTCCAGCAAAAATATCAAGGATTGTTGGAAGATGGAAGGACTTCAGGATTTGAATTTATAGAAGTGTAATCGATAAAAAAATAATAATATTAAAACCCCTTTATAAAAGAAAATGCGAGAATGAGGAAAATGGTCCAACAGAGAAAAGGGAAAATCATTTGGGAAATCGGCCATTGGACAGCACCTCCACCAAAAATATCAGGGTTTGTTAGGGGATGGAAGGACTTCAGGATTTGAATTTATAGAAGTGTAATCGATAAAAAAATAATAATATTAAAACCCCTTTATAAAAGAAAATGCGAGAATGAGGAAAATGGTCCAACAGAGAAAAGGGAAAATCATTTGGGAAATCGGCCATTGGACAGCACCTCCACCAAAAATATCAGGGTTTGTTAGGGGATGGAAGGACTTCAGGATTTGAATTTATAGAAGTGTAATCGATAAAAAAATAATAATATTAAAACCCCTTTATTAAAGAAAATGCGAGAATGAGGAAAATGGTCCAAAAAGAAAAGGGAAAATCATTTGGGAAATCGGCCATTGGACAACACCTTCAACAAAAATATCAAGGATTATTAGAAGATGGAAGGACTTCAGGATTTGAATTTATAGAAGAAGTGTAATCCATAGAATGATCGATAGATTTTGCTTAAGTTGCCCCATTGAAAATAGTTTTAAAACCCCCTTATAAAAGAAAATGCTAGAATGCGGAATAAAGTCCAACAACGAGAAAGGAAAATCATTTGGGAAATCGACCATTGGACAACACCTCAACCAAAAATATCAGGGATTATTAGGAGATGGAAGGACTTCAGGATCTGTATTTATACAAGAAGTGTAATCGATACAAAAGAAAATGCGAGAATGCAGAAAAAGGTCCAACAACGAAAAAGGAAAATCATTTGGGGAATCGACCATTGGTCAACACCTCCAGCAAAAATATCAAGGATTGTTGGAAGATGGAAGGACTTCAGGATTTATGTTATTAAGTGTAATCGATACAAAAATCGATAGATTTTGTTGAAAGGCAAAAATTGGATACTTTTCCAGTGCCCTCCTGCAGTTCTAATGAAAAACTATGTGACTCTAATTTCGGTGTTCATACCGCGCTACGATGGAGGTATAGAAAGATCGGTCGCGTCGGCCGCGGAAAACAAAGAAAAAAGCTTCGTCCTCCGGGGAGCTTTTGCAAAGCTCACAATATTTGAAAACGGATCTCTTGTTTCGAGCCAATGAAAGTTGAGTGTGATGACTGAGAGGCTCGTCAGTGTGGCGTGTCATTGGCGGAGCTGCCGATTCGGCCATTTTATAGTCAAAAGGCGTAGCCAGGAGGTGTTCTAAAATACCCATGGTCGATCGATATATGCTGTTAACACTAACACTTTTTCACTCAAATGATCCTTGTCGTTAGACTTAATCACTTAGGTTACGTCTTTGAAAAAGTGCGAGTCCGCGCAACGTCTCCTTTCGCCAGGTACTTTCACCTTCTTCAACGAGATCGTGTCCCTTCTGTGAACACCTACTGAAAATTTTCCGGCTACCGGAAAAAAGCTCATGATCATCGTGATCATTAGTATGGACTTTTCTTGAAGTTTTTCACGGTGGGAATACTTAGTTTAGTTTACGTTACTTTTTTGAAAGTGTATAGGTACACGGATTTTCTTCTTCAACATGGATAGTGGTGAGTATTTTTACCCTTATTGTTCAATAGTTACTAAATTTTTCGACTATTTCTTATATTTACATCAACTTTGCTATGGTAGAAAGCCAAAGGGTGTACAAATGTCTATTAATAATTAAACCAACCCCTAATGTTTCGCCTATTGGTTCATAAGTACCTAAAGGATATCTCAAAAGGGTAAATTTGTTAGTCGTAGATAAAGATTGTGGTAAATTATAGAGGAATTTTCGCTGTCAACTGCTTTTTTTTATAAAACAATTTAAATTTTATCGGATATTCATATTTTTCTTCTTTCTAATTATTTATTAAGGCGAACAATCTACCACGACACTTTATAATTGATTAAAAATCATCAAATATGGCCAACAGAGCAACATCCCCGGGTTTTTAGTTTAAATTTTCCATTTTCCCCTTTTCCATCCATCCGTTTAACCCACTTTTTCGTTAGATACCTAATTATAAAATCAAAATAAACAATAATTAAAACATTAAAAATTTTAACGTTAAAAGAGTTTTATAAATATGATCACCTCTATATGAAGTGGAATAGAATCACAGCAATTTAAGGGATGAAGGTGTTTTTATTTCGTTTCGTATTGTAAAACTCTTTAGAGATTTTATGGAGTCAAAAGTAAGATAAGGCACCACAATATACCTTGAAGAAACCTTACAAATTTGGGCGAAACGTCGGTGTAATTGTACATAAATGAAAACACTTTCATCCCTTGAATTGCATTAATTGTTTTCTGCTTAATATCTTGTTGGGAAAAACCTTTTGGTTACAATGTCAATTAACTGTGGGTATATGGAATAAAAAATAATTATGAAGGATATATTTGTGGAAATTCATTTTTCGAGGATTAAAACATTAAAACCAAGGAAAAATATCTAATTTTTTAAATTTTGTTAATGTTTTTGTACATAATTTCGCTAAAAGTATTCAGACAACCAAACCACAAGAGAATAAATAAGAACAATCCTTTCTGGACAACCCTTAAATAAACATATTTTTAATAAATTAATAAATTGACGTCAAAATACCAAAAGCGAGGTCGAGTATTTTAATTCATCATAATTGTTTTTTATAGAAAAGTATACGTATGTACTTAAGCAGTTTTCCAAAATTTTCTTTAATATTTCAAAAGGTAAAGATTGGAGGTTTGGGTGTAGAAAAAACTGATTTCCAAAATCGCCCCTCCATTCGTCCATCAAGATTGAGGGTTGACCTTCAGGGTGGATATGGACACATTGGTTGTACAATTTATCCCTTTAATATAAAGAACCTTTTTCGTTAAGACCAATTTTGCAACCTCACGACCGAACGCTGGCGATAGCCGCGCATCGTTTGCGCGAGCTATTTGTTAATTTGCCTAGTACATATTAGTAGGTATATCTAAAAATTCTTCACATTGTTGTAATAACTGCATTCAAGTTTATCTAAATTACAATTCTGCAGAGGTACATACCCTAGAGTTTCAAAAGGGCTTTGTCTGATAAAGGCATTTGTTTTCTTAGTCCACTACTTGAATGGAAATGTTTATAATACTCACTGCTTGTAGGAAATGATTATAATAAGAAAAGTACGTTCAGTGGGTACATTATTATAACTTCCTAGTAATTTTGCGTGCTTGAATTTAAACAACCGGAAAACAATGTTTAAACTTTGTTTAACAAAACCAATTAGTACACTGTTGTATAGGTGCTTGCCATCATAGTACGACATAAACAAGGATTTTAAACGAAATAACTATCACCAGCACATGGAAAATGCAATAATGTTGTTTAAAAACGAAACAGAAGTTTAACGTCAACCTACGACGCGTTGACGAGACCCAATGAGCTTCGTCAGAATTGTAACCAAAAGCAAAATCTATGAAAAAAAAAATTTAATTTATCCAATATAATCGTACAAATTTAGCACAACGTCCATAAAGTAATTCTAAACACTTTGAAAAATTTTCTTTATCTTGGTCTGCAAACCGCTATCCTGAACAGAAGATTTAATTTGTCGAAAATCTTTTACTCTTCAAAATTTTTTTTGAGCTTTTGGAATAGATAGTGTAATCAAACGATTTTTGATAAATAATAAAAAGTAAATTCAATATTGTTTTAATATGTAGGGACGTTTTATCCTGCTTCTTTTTAGTAGAGGTGATTTTTCCTCATTAATTTGAAATTACTTGTAGATAATTAATAAATGAAAATTAAATTTCATTTACTGTTACCAATTCAACTGGCGACGGTATTCAACAATAAATATTCAACGTGCCTCCGTGCAATACGAATGAGCGAACGCGTTTTATTCCTGCTTGTGCCTCCAAAATTAGGAAAGCTGGTAGGCGAATCGTATGCTTTATGATGTGCGCATTTTAAGAACGCACGAAATAGTGGGAGATAGTCCATCGATCAACGAATTTAGTCGAGTCAAATATTAAAAAAAAATGCATGATAAGAACATCATTAATATGCAACCCCATCAACCAAGAGCTAAGATGAGAAATTGATACACAATAAGTGACTTAAAAATGAAGAAACAATTGAATAGTTTTACTGCAGCTATTGCAAAATTTTATTTATTTTTTTTCTTAACAATTAGAGGCGGTGTAAATTTTACAAAGGTGTTTAAAGGTCTGTTCTATTAAGTTTGTCATTACCTGACTGAGGTACTTAGCTAAATAGTAAATACATAGAGACAGACAGACAGACAGACATGGGTAGATAGGTACATAAATATGTTGCGGCAACGAGTCGATGATGTTTGGATCGATGAAAATCGATGGCAATGTAAACCAGATGATTGGTTGACTTGTAGAGAGGAAGACGACTTTGTCCCGTAGCGCTCTTTCAGAGCTACCGGTGCTTTTAAAATACAGAAGCTTTTAGTAGACAGTAAGTAAAACAAATAACCTAAATTCCTAAGCAAACATTGGTAATTACCTGTGTCAATTTGTGTCCGCCACTCAGGTGTGGAGTTAACATATCGTAAGTACAGAGTGGAAATCGGCCGTGAGGTTTACAGAAAATGTCTACTTATCTATCCCATTTTCAATTTCTAACATTTATTTAAATATTCATACTTATGCATATGTCGTTGGGAAAGTATAGGAATTTTGCTTTGGTGTGTGTGTATATATGCCTTTATCTATTAGATAGGGTCACTCTTAGGTCAAGCAGAAAGATAAGGAGTTTCTGTGGCGCAAGGGTTGAGATCTTCAATATTATCTCAATATAGCCGGGAAAAACCCTTACGATTATTGTAACAATTTCGATAATTACATAAACAACTTTCTCTTTAGAAATCATAATATGTGTAGATACATAAACCTTAACAGAAATTTGAAATACTTTAAAGTAGTTCTAATTATCGATTGCTCTACTCTCTTCTTCCACTTTGAAAAACTTTTATTTTTTTAAAACTAACATCTGTCCCAATCAATTTTGAACAAATTTCTTTCTAATCGTCAGTGAAAAGCTGTTGAAAATTAGCAAAAAGAAATAAAAATGAGAAAGAAAGTACTACCTACTGAGTGATCATTTAATAAACGTATTTCTGAGAGATCATTTAAAAAAGTATTAATGAATAGGTCAATTATAGAAAAAAGCGTATTTCTGAGTGGTGATATAAAAAACGTATATTTATCAGTTGATCACATCGAAAAAAAAAACGTATTTATAGTTGGGTCACTGAAGAAAACGTATTTCTGAGAAATCATTAAAAAAATACTATTTCTGAGTAATCAACAAAAAAAAAAAAAGGATTTCTGCGTGAGTATTTAAAAAATGCATTTATGAGTTTTAATTACAAAAAATGCGCACTTCTCAGTGATAATTTAAACAAACATTTCTGAGTAAATCGTTGAAAAATGAGTATTTCTAAGTGCTCATATAAAAAACGTATTGATGCATGGGTCACTTAAGTAATCGTATTTCTGAGTACCTAATCGTTGAAAGAATCCTATATCTGAGTAATTAGTGAAATAAAGGTATTTCTGAGTGATTATTGAAAATGGAGTATATCTAAGGGCCATATCCTAAACTTAAGTATTTAGATGATCAGTGAAAAAAAAAACATATTTATGAATGGATCACTGAAGAAATTCATGAATGATTATTATTGAAGGAACGTATTTATGAGCAATAATTTAAAAAATCATTTATGAGTAGATAACTGAATAATTCTTAGTAATTAGCGAAAAAGGGAACTTCTGAGTGACATTTAAAAATTCCCATATAAAGAACATCAGTTGATCATTTCGAAAAAACGTATTTATCAATGAAGTAGACGTATTTCTGAGTAATCATTGAAAAATCCTATTTCTGAGTAATTAGTGAAAGAAAGGTCTTTCTGAATCATTATTTAAAAAAATACGTGTGGCACTCGGGGACTGCCGCGGTAAAGCAATTGCATAGTTTATCAACTTATGCAATTATAATATTTATGCAATATTTTGTTTCTTTGATATTAATATAACAATAAACCTATATATACTTTCTCAAAAACAGCTGCTTACGTATTCATACGATTTCGGAGCAGCTCGTCTCGATCTGTGCGAGCTTCGTACAGTCTACACGCATACGTCTAGTCGCACGTACACGCCGCACCGCTCTGCCCGTCGGAGTGGGGGGGGGTGTTAGGCTTTTTCGTTACGGAATTTCTTGATTCGGTCGCCGCGCTCAAAGCCTGCGATAAAAGCTTCTTAAAAACGTATTTAAGAGTAATTAATAAAACGTATTTTTTGAGTGATAATTGATGAAAACGTATTTCTGAGTGTTTATATCAAATACTAAATTTATCAGTAGGTTACTGGAAAAAACAGATTTATGAATGGATCACTGAAGAAAACGTATTTATGAATGATTATTGAGAAAAACGTATTTATGAGTCGATTATTGAAAAGTACCTGTACCTCAGCTATTAGTGAAAAAAGGGTACTTCTGGGTGATCATTTAAGAAACGTACTTAAAAAAGGGTATTTGAGCGAGAAACCAAGGAACGTATTTATGAGTGTATCATTAAAAAAAAGCTATTATATTTAATGACTGTGGCCACGGACAGCTTATTTGAGGAGTAGGTATACTGAGATATAACCTGGAATATGATTGACTTGGAACCGTGAGCTTTGTTCCAGAATTTAAATCACAATTGAATTAAGTCAGAATTTAAAACAGAAAAAATCCTATAAAAATGCGCTTTAAATTTTCCCAGAATTTTCTAATTTTCCAAACCACTTTTCCAATTTTTGACTCCGAAAGGACCTGATTCCAACTATGAATTACTAACATTTAAAAAAAGAATAAGTGAATACAAATTCATTCTAGCTTGTTCTTAGTGTACAAACTTTCATGAATTTTATTTTTATATATTTTTGTCATATTCCTTATCAATGTACATACGTACATACATATCTACATCACATAAAAAAAATAAGTTTATCTCGATTGAGGTGCAATAACAAAACTATTCAGAAGTAAATTCTATAGATAGTCAATTTGCAATAAACTTTTTTTCTATACACAGTAACAATCTAATCTGAATAATGAATAATAACAAAAGCCAAAGTCTATTGTGTTTGAACATCTCTCACGATTAACATTGAAAACATAATCAAAAAATTAGCAGAAGTCAATTGTGAGGTAGCCTACGACAGCCATAAAAATTAACTTACGAACATAGAATAATAATTAAATTTTTTCCCACATGTGTAATAATAGTGACACCTAATCAGTTAATATAAAAACATCCCCCAAATCTAAAACTATTTTCTTGGAATTTATATGTAGCAGTTGTTTCAAAAATACCTATATGTATTTAAAAACGCTTTTGGCCCTTTTGGCCTCAAGCATATAGGTAGTCAAAAAAATTTTTGGACAGTTACAAATACCTAAAAATCCACAAATTAGTCGGTTTAATTCAAAAATACTTTTTTTTATCTCACAGATTAAGCCAAAACATGACCAAATTTCTTCTTTGAAGCCCAATAAGTTTTTCTGTTAAATTCCTTAAGACTTTTGTGTATAAAAATAATAATAACACAAATTTTGTAAAATCACAAACTAGTAAATTTCGGCAATCGTTCAGTAGGTAGATAAAATCGACATAATAATATTTGAGCAGTCAGCGGCGCTGGTATTTGTTTAGTAAATGGATTTGGGCACCGGAGGTGTCTGCCTTTTTGTCCCATCTTTGGTACGTGGAAGAACACGTAAACTTAACACGGCATTTGTACCCACAATACATACCCATGTGTATACACATACTTATACATATTGTATTTCTCTTTTGTAATGTTTTTGACATTACAAATAGCTAGTGGCTGGTTTGGTTTACGTTAGAACAACTGCTCAAACAATTTCGATCATGAGGGCACTAGCATACGTGTGACAAATAATCTCATTAAAAAATAAATAAGATTTAATTAATATGCACAATTAGAGATTCAAAAAACTGATGACGACTTGCACATCATTAGTAGTTGATTGTTGTATTTATTTAAATATTGGAACCATGTAATGTTTGTTATTTGCAGATTAGATACAGAATGATTTAATATTAAAATTTGTTTTAACTTTGAAAGGCGATTATTCTTAAAGTGTTGCAAGAATAGAAGTATTGGAAAAGGTTACGGTAGGGGGTGAGCATATAAACGTACAGAAACACATTCCCCTCTCTAAAATTTTGATAGAAATCGTGTTGAATGGTCTACATTTTGTAAAAATATTTTCAATTTTGTAGTACTTTCGGTTTTTCAGGAAGTTGACGCCAACTTTGTTATTATGTATTAGAAAATCCGAATAATAAAAGTTTATAATTTGCACCAAAAATGACTTATACCCTCCCTTGGTGAAGTACCCCATAACATAGTTTAATACCATTAAAATTTTATACAGTATGATTTTTTTCAATTTTTCAATGGTCAAGAAGTTAAGTTGACGTGTGGTACGAAATTTATATATAAGGGAGACTTTTCGTACAGTTGAAAGCTTCAACACTCTTGTATTAGTACGAAACAGTTTATTTCGTTCGTGTTACCTTTGTTCTGGCAAGATAGTTATTGAAACGTGGTTTGTTTAATGTAAACAATGTTAAATGCGTGACTGACCAACGATGCAGTTTAACTCAACGACTGGATACCTTCAATAGTCGTTAAAACTTTTTAGTTTTTTTTTTGTTGCTAGTGAATAACGAACGAATCCTTCGAAATAAGTCATTTACCTAACCTAATTTGGAACAACTCTTAATTATTTATTAATTTAATTAAAAAAAATTAATCACCATTCTGTTTGAACTGTATTGAACATATTCCACAAAAGAATTAATATTTTTAGATTTCGTTACTATAATTTTCATAAAATTTAATTCCATTTGATCCTATTTTTATAATATAAGTGACATGTCGTATTGTACACATATTTCCTTTTCTTTGAAACATCTCATGGTGATTTGTATGTAGAGGCAGTCACATTATGGTGATTAACTAGCTTCTGTAGCTGCCTTGTTGATAAAGGTTATCATGGGTCTTGGGTCAATGATACTAGATATGCTTCGTTGCTAAGTATCTTCAAGCCTGAGTGAAATTCAGCAGACTATGCACCATTTAATTTATTATTAGTATAATATAAATAATTATTATTCTCGTCACCAAATTTACATTAATAAAAATTTCAATTACTGTTAAAAACATCAAAATATTACACCTTTAGAAATTATTGCCCATGTAGGTATATCTTGGACCATCCTTTTCACTATGAGACTACAAAAAAACTAACTTTATTATATTGAACAGAAAATTATTTATATTGAATGGATTTTGCTTGAAAAGGGACAGAAAAGTGTGGTACTTCTGTCCACTGCAGTAAGGAGGTAGGATTTCATTCAATGTTATAGACTAGGGCTTCAAATTTAATGGTACGCCCCTGGGTATATCCCACTAAAGAAAAAGTACTTATCATCTTACTAATAAAGGCCATTTTTCACCCATCTCTGTATGTAACTTAATTTTTGGTTAACTAGCTGAAGTATGGAAAATGGGAAAATTTGTTGTATTGAGGATGGAAATTGTTAAAAATTACAGTGGAGTAACTAAGAGTTTGTGAGCTCCCCCAAAGATATTTATCAGTAAAATCTCCCTGCTGTTCTTGCCCTTCTTGATTTTTCAAAAACGGAAAACAATTTCCACTTAATTTAACAGATTTATCTAAGAGAATTCATAGAACTCCTGGCTTCAGTGCATCACCATCGCAACGCAGGGCTCGCTGGACCGTTAGTTCCGCCACTGGTGAGAGTACATAAGCCAAATAAGTAAAACGTTCAAAAAACATATCAAAGAACATGGGATAAAACATTCTCATTTTTTTTTTTTTTAAGAAAATATAAAAGTCAATTGTAACTACATTTCTCAAAAATATCTACCATCATATTTACTTTTAACCGAACAGGTACTTAAATGTTACTACCTTTGAGTATTGTTCTTGTTACACAAGTGTTTTTGACCACCGTTGGTGGTCAGCGAGTCGACCTCCACGGCCGTTTACCAATCGAAAAATACGAGAAGAGAATCACTGAATGTTCATAAAATAAGTTACGGCCCTTTAATACATATTGCTCCCTATACGAGTGTACGTAGGTATGTTTGTATAACAGCAGTAATACTCGTTTGCTCGTCGCTCCAGAGCCCAGAGTCCAGCTGCCAAAGGATTCCACGCTACTTTAGAGTCCACTGCTACTGCTGCTATAATACCGTACCGAACGAACTACCAACGAGTTAGAGTTACTGCAGGGGCAAATGTGCTGACATAAATTACTCCGTCAACATCAAAGCGGCCAAGAATGTCTGCGACTTTTGTTTTGGACTCGAAACCGAGCAATGTCAACACATGTTAGATCATGCATCAAGTTTGCCATGTACTACGTACTCTCCCTAGCCAACTTTATTAGCTGAATAGATTTGTTGCTAAAATTTATGGGGCGACGATTTTACTTTATTTATTCGCAGAAACTTCAAGAATAAAACACATAAAAAACATATATAATATTTATAATATTCATAGAAGGGCACTTATGTGTATGACTGATGAAACAAACATCCTTAAGAACAATGAGGAAAGGTACTATGATTCAGATAGATCCAAGGAGTACAATTGGGTCCTGATCAGAAAAACCAAAATTCAACATTTACTTACAGTTAATGCACTTGGTAGAATTTTCGAGTAATAGACAGAAAAAAAAAAATTTTTGTGGATCTTTCCTTCCTCAAAATCCTGGATCCGCCCTTGCTCAACAATTCTAGTAAAAATGTTCCAATTTGTATATATTTTCTACAAATAGAGAAAATATAAACATATGAATGTTTAGTGGTTGTTCATGATTCTTTTTAAATAAATATTAATTAATTTTTTTTAAATAATCAAAATTAGAACTTCTCAGGTAAAAAGTTAATATTTATTATTTCTAAAAATTACCTAGGTTTCCCCTACCTTATCAATGTATTTATAATTACCTATAAACAATGTATTTCTTCATTTTTAGGAATTACATTAATTAAATTTGAAATTGTTGTTATGTTTCTAAGATTCTAACAATGTTAATTTTATTAGTAATTCAAACACATTGTCTAACAGTACACCAAATTTCAAATCAATCGGATCTGTGACAGTTAGTAAGACTGTTTTGTCAAGTAGTAGATAAGCTGATGATCATCAAAATCTTCAGAAAAACTTCCTAAATTATAGATAAGAACATTTCGATTACCTCAATTTTCAAACCAAAAAAAAATGCATCAAAATCGGCCCATTTGTTTAGGAGCTACGATGACAGACAGACACGTCAAACTTTTTATATCGGAGATTAAAAATCCATTAGAAAGCCCACAATCAGTAGGAAAAAAGTTTAAAATTCGTAGAAATTATAACTGTTAACTTTTTGTCTTAAAATTTCTGATTTTGTTACTGAAGAAAGTATTTGTCTTTTGTTTTTTAAGTTTTCCAATGAACAATGTTCTTCAACTTTCTGTTACAAGTTGTATTTTTTTTTTTATATTTAGCCGAAGCTCAAATCAGGGGTACGACTACAATTTTTTCCAAATGCGATCTTATGTCCTCTTAGATTTGACCTCTTTGTCCAATGGTTTTGAAAATGGCCAGTTAATTTTAATAAATTCCAGATAAACGGTGTGTGTTAAAGAAATTACATTAACTGGCTAACTAACCGACATTTTAAAAAATTTTAACTAGCAATTTTTTAATAATTATGGAGCTACCAATATTCAGATAATGAAATTTTACTAGTTACATTAATTCAGTTTTGAAATATAATAGTGCATGTATGAATATGTAGAAGAAAACAAAGTTTACATGACAAATAAGATAACAGGGTCAGAAAGTCAATTTCAGTGATTGAGAATCATTTATAGACTATTCACTAATTTTAAATATTATATACATATGTACTTGCATGGATATGTATGTACATGTACTTTTTTTTAATAAAAATTAAAGCAAATTATGGAAATTATTTTGCCGATGAACAAATTAGAAATAAAATGGGAAAATAGAATGATGGGATACGAATAGAGATATAATTAGAGGCAAAAGCAGAAGGAATGAGAGGGCAGAAGATTGTTTAATGATGAATTTAGGCCCGAGGTTAAAACAAATAAAGAACATAATTCTTTAGTATAGACAGTGACACAGTTTTAAGAGGAGCAAGAGCACTCTGAAAAAAATTTTCAAAAATTCTAATGTACCTACTAATTATTTTTTAGTGCTAATCTATAACATCATAAGCTGGATCTCTTTTATTTAAATAAATTAATGTAAATTAAATTCAAGAACCATCTACAAATTACTTCAAATTAAAGAGGAAAAAGTTATTGCTGTCATCATGCCCCCGCCGGGATTCGAACCCGGGTCTCTGACTTTACGCGTCATTGCTCTAAAGCAATAGCTTTTTCCTCATTAATTTGAGGTAATTTGTAGTTGGTTCTTGAATTTAATTCACATTAATGTATTTAAAATCACCACCACTAAATCTTTTATATAATTTCAACCCTCTGGGGATAATTTTGAACGAATTATTGTAATTTCTAATATTTTTTTTGTTGCGATAAAGGAATAAAAGTCCTGTTTCAAAAATTTTTTGTATAATTCAAACTAATATGTAATTTGAAAAATCAAAGACCTTAATTCGAAAATTATCGTGAGAAATATACGAAAAACAAGAAAACTTTATAAACTTCATTTGTTTATCAGATCTAATTTAATGCAACCAACCGATGGCAAGTATTTCGCGATTTAGAGTGAAAAATTAAAATTCAGATGCTTGTCAAACGGTCTTTCATTGATTTCTAACTTTTGCGATTGATTATTAGCGGCGCTTAATCAACCAGAAACTACCGTGACGCATAAATCACTTGTAATTTATACTTACACGAGTAAAGCCATATCGAATAATTAATAATTGACTTTAACCGTGGGTGCGACAGGTAGGTACAGCCACATACATGCAAATATGATGTACATACTCGTGTGTACGTGTGCAGTTTTATAGAAAGGAACAAACAGAACAATAAGTGAAAAGCTCAAATATGCCAATGACTTCAGGTTACACTTCGACCAAAACGTTAAAAGAAATGACGAACTTTATGACCTTTCAAAGGGTTGTACAGTCGCAATTATTTACTGAACTGGTAACTACAGAATGAAAATGGAACGTTAAAAAAGAAAATTATAAGCAGTTAATATTGTAACGAAAAAGATAAAGAAACTCAGGGTAATTGAGGGGAAGATATCTCGAAGGAGATCTTTTTCTATTCCCTTTTTAACTCTAACAATAATTGAAAAATATAATTACTTTTGGTTGTGCAATTAATCAAATAAATTCCCATACTTTAACACAAAATTCACTACTACTTATTTGCTTCTACTGACGCCATCTATTAAGCAGAGATCGAACTTACTATAAGAATCATGAAAAATAGCTTTAATTTTATATTCTCGCGAAACTTTAATGAAATAGTACAAATGAGGAAGAGGAGCTTTTGCTGTTTGATAATAGTATGGGACTTTCTGAAGGAATTTCTACAAATATTTCAAGAAGCGGAAGCTCGGGGCAAGAAACATGGTCATAATTGACATTTTGACCGAATGTTTCACCTCACGTGCCCCCAATATAATCCATAACATGCTGCAAAGGTTCGTCTATATTTAGCTATGCAATAATTAGAAACATTCGTTTCCAGAAAATAAGGGAAAAATTGTTCGCTTCATACAAAAATAAGATTTATTATGCATCAACCCTATATGCTTCTTAGTTAGCAGTGTAATGAAGTTTGCAGTGTGATGAAATATAGAAAAGTTCGATCAACATTTTTTTAAATGGACGTCATTATCGAATTGTACTAAACAAACAACAAAAAAAAAGTATAAAAAAAAGAAATATGAATCTACGTAAATTTAGGAATACTGATATTTTGGTAATCGTGGCTTTCCCTATTTCCAGCAATTTTCTTTAACTAAAGCGTTTATGTTTGTTGAACTCTCTCTTTTTGGTTTCGGTGCCCTCGTCCGTAGTACTTTTGAAAACCAACTTTTGATTTTTGAATATCCTTTAAGTGCTTTTTGTACCAGTACCAGAATTTATTCAAATTTATGAATTCACGTTTCTTGCCGAAAATACATGGTGTACATGCACGTAGTGATTTAATAGTTAATTAAAGCAGAATTCAATTAAAAGTGTGACGTAGATCTTGCAGCGTTCGCGCTGCCTGACATGCCAATCCAATTAAAGTGTACAACTATAAACAAGGGCATGTGAAAGAACGGCATTTGCTCTTACGCAGGATCAATGGCTAATTTACCACCGACAATTTCAAGCCTTGTGGTCGAGAAAATTTTCTAAAAACATTTACGCGTTTGATGTCTGACAGTGACGATACACCATCGACTCTACCACACTCTGCACTTGATGCAGCATCACTAATTACTTTCTAAAACCTAATTTTTTTTATATATAGTCGCACCCGTTTATAACCAAAGTAAATTTTCTCTGATAAAATAATCAAAAAATTTTCTACAACAATTAGACAAAATCAATAAAAGCAAATTTTGCCAATAACAAACGACAAAAAAAAAATACTATTCCAGTTATTTTTTTATTGCTCTTACAAGACAAGACAAGATAAGAATTTCTATTAGCAAAAGGCTGATTTCTTGTCAATAAATTAGCAAGGAGCAATACAAGACAAAAGCTTAGAAAGCAAGGCAAGAAATCTTACTTTGTGCATCGCTAACAAGAGAAAGTTATAATTACAATTTAAGATCTACAGAAATATTTATAATGTAAAATGTGATGAAACGTAAATAAATTAATTACCCTTTACAAGTAGGACACATTTAAGTACTAAATTTTAACAGACTTTAACATTTGAAGAAGACACAACAAAGCGAAATAGTTGTCAGTAAATAAAAGAATGTGGAAATTGGAAATCGAGTTTTAATTGTACTTAAGAATAGTTAAACATCAATCAAATAAAATAAATTCAAGTACCTATTTCACTGATTTTCCCAGATTTTCAGATTTAATTTTCGTCAATTTCCTCCAGCCCCAGCAGGTAAATTGCTGCATGGTATATCAGATCAATTCAAATAGACTTATATGATAGGAAAATGTAGGATTTCTACTAAGAAACAAATTTTCAAAATCCAAATTATTACTTTAGATGTAGAATTTAAAAAAAAAAAGGGCTAGAACTATATCTACGTTTAAGGGATGCAAATCCAGAGGGAATCGGCTACAGTCCATGATGGAGAAAGTGATAGAAACTTTAAACAAGGGTTGGCCCACTTTTAAAGGTTGACATTGAGTATTTGATGTTGAGGATTAACCTACCGTGAGTGATTTGAATGGCTTATTATTGTGAGTCACACAGGGTGACTGAGAGTATTTTAGGAGGGTTTATTTAAAAATTTGAAAGTTAGAGGGAAAACTTGAACAAAAAAATTTAATTTCTTCTTTGTTAGCAAATAACGTCCTCATAAAAAAGCACTTTATTGTTGTTGATAATCTTCTTACTATTTTATCGTACCATTGCTTCTCTTTGAAGAAGTCTTTTGGATCCGCCCCTGAACGCGTGACGTTATTAATAACACCATCTAAGGATGACAATAAACTAAATGTTCGAAAATTATTTGCAAAGAAAGAAATAAAGTTGCAAGTGTAGTGCTTCTTTTAGAAATTTACAAAGGGGTACCTAGTTAGCCCGAATAGAGAATAGATAATGACTTTTAAGAGTAAACAACCCAATGATGGTACAAAAGGTTGATGAATTCGATATACAGAAAAGGTAGAAAATATTTAACAATTTTGATTTATTTGTAATGATTACGTTTCAGAAAAATTGTTTTTAAATGAATGTGTACATTTGATATCTAATTTGGCAAAGTAGTGGCGGCCACTTGTGCAGACATTTTCCACGAATTAGTCAAGTCTTTGCCGTCGTTTAAAGTCGCGTTTTAAGCCAATATATCCGTCACTTTAAGTCGCTGCTGCCACTTTGCATTCGTTTTTCTCTCAAGCTCGCGGTGTCGTGTCTCGTTCTCGTAACGATTTGGAATGAAAGATGCAGACGGACGGCTGCATGCTGCATGTTCTTTTAACCGACGCGACGCTTCTTAGAGAAGGATCCGTCCGTCACAATACGTCCCACATGTCGTTAATTAAAAGACCCGACCGAAAATCGGGAGGAAGAACATGGACCGATTTGTTATTTAAACCGGGGAAAAAACGGTCTCAAATTAGAGGAGTCAGTTTCATAAGAATTGCCGTTCAAAACGGCTCAGACGTTTCAAGTGACGAATCCTACAGTGCCGACTGGGGTATCCGATTTCCTCCTCGACGACCTGGAAGCTCAAACATAACCTTCAACAGGTCTTTATTGCGAAGCGTAACCGAAGAGAATAGAGTCAAGGAAACAAAAAAAAAACATTTGTCTTCTGTAATTTTTTGCAAAAACTTAACTTAATATTAACTTCCCAGCAGGTACATAAAAAAAATCAGATATTTTTATCTAGTACCAGCAAAAGAATTTTTGTAGCTCTTTAGCAAAAATATTACGTGCTGATTTTCACTTTCACCCTTGTACCACCAACCCCCACAGCCATTGTCGAAAAGGGTTTCCCTCATATTCCCTCTACATACTTGAAATAAAATTGGAAAGACTACATATCACGTGCAAAACTATCCTGTTTTTTTTTTTAAGCTGAACCTGTGGAAACTTCTTGTTATACGTAGTAACATTGCAACCCCTAGCGATAGTTGCTTCGTTTGATTTTGTTTCGCTCTTAGTTCTAAGCCATTTCGAATATATTTTAATTAAAAAAGCAACTGAGATTGAGGAATTATAATTCACTATCTCTACTTTCAAAAATAGTTTTCAAAATTAAAAAAATTAGAAAAAAAGAAATAAGAAAATTCTACGTAATGTCTACATTCTGGTAAATGCTAAATGCACATCTATAGCTATAATTCGCAGCAATATTTTTTTTTAGTATTGCAAACTTTCCAAGATATGAATTTTAAAAGGAAAATCTTTTTAAGAGTTTTCCAAACTTTTTTCGGTGCAAAATTATCCAATTGAACTTTTTTGCAGTTTCTTCAATTGCCTACAGTCTGTCAACTAGACGTAACTATAATTTTAGAAATATAAGAAGAAAACCACAAAACAATTTTTTTTATATTCTTTGGTGACAAGGCCCAGGTTTTCTGTTAAATTTTAGTGCACTAAAACACCTTTACTTATGTACAAATATATTTTTTAGCTTTTTACAGAATTAAAAAATTGAAATTTGGGTAGCACAACATCAACAATATCTGTCGATTGAATTATAGACCATTTTTAACGCTCATTCCTTTCCAGATAATTAAATTGTTTGTAATCAATATTTCGCTATCGGTTTAATTTGACGACCGTTTCAAAAACTTTTTCAAATAATTACCAATGCATTCTCTATTGTTTACTAGTCAGTTTTAAGTCTGGCGTAGCCGTGGGAGCGCATATTGCAAGCTCATGATGTGGGTGAACCGTCACAAACTCAAACCTCTCAGCAATTCAAATCAAATCTTATGGGACAAAGCAATATCTCAGCTTTCCGGGTGCTTTTCTTTTTAACTTTCCCTATAAGAGGGGAAATCTTCGAAAGTCATCCAGCCTTCAATAGTGATAAATTCCCTCTCAATCAAAACCCCTCTAGCTCAGACCATTTTAGGGTTACAGTAGTGTGGCTCAGGGGGTAAATAATTCAGCGAGTCCGTCGATTTTCCGAATTATATGTCCTTTCCTTTTTTATTTTTGTACTTTAAAAATATACCCAACCCCTAAAAGATGCTTTCATTTCATATAGACACCCCATTTTAACGAGATAAAATTGCTTCTAACCTCAAATAATATTAGAAGAGTTTGAAAATTTGGTTGTGTATCAATTCCTTTTTTTTTCCCTTTCAGATGGCCAAGTCCAACAGTACGGTGAAGTGAACCAATTGGGTGGTATTTTTGTGAATGGTCGTCCCCTACCAAACGCGGTCAGACTTCGAATAGTTGAACTGTCCCAGGTGGGCATCCGACCTTGCGATATATCGAGACAACTCCGAGTATCCCATGGATGTGTGTCAAAAATCCTTGCTCGCTACCACGAAACGGGGTCAATTCTTCCAGGAGCCATCGGCGGCTCAAAACCGCGCGTCACGACCCCCAAAGTGGTAGCTTTCATCAAAGAATTAAAACAGAAAGATCCAGGAATTTTTGCCTGGGAAATTCGGGACAAACTCCTTGCGGAAGCGGTCTGCGACAAATACAACGTCCCATCGGTCAGTTCCATAAGCAGGATTCTCAGGAACAAGATTGGAACCATGTCGCACCATTCTTATCATCCCTACTACAAGAGCGTTTACTCGTCGTACAATTATCCGAATCAGAAAGTTCAAAGGTCACAAACGCAAAGGCCGAGTCCCGTTCCATGGCCGAGTTCTCACAGTGTAACGGATATTTTGGCCGGGGTTCATGCTGCTGCATTTAAGCCACCACCGTCGTCTCCGTCGATGGCTCTTCCTCCAGGACCTTCTCCAACAGGATCCGATCACAGCGCCCAAAACTATAACTACTACATGTACCTCCAATCGAGTAACACAGAAACGATGTACATGATGAATTCGGGAATGAGTCATCCGCCACTCCATGCACCTGGATCTCATTTTTGAGCGAAAAAGTGTCCATTGAAATTTTAATTTGACTTAGTGCATAAGAGCTTCTGTGATACGCGCAAAATAGGTGCAGTGAATTTATTTACATTTTTTTTCTGTACTCATAAACGAAAAGACGGTGGTAAGTAAAGGAACCGAGTGCCTCAAAGACCTATTCAGTTTTGGGGAGAGAGGGCATATTAAAAGGGAATACCTGATCAAAATATAGATAGTGTTAAAAAGTGAGGAATGCAGCAAAATGAATGTTTAAGGACCGTATTTATCTCTCATTGTTCTTGTGTAGATAACCAACGTTCTGAGAAATATTTAGAATCCGTGGGTGGGGTAAATTAAAACGTTTAGCAGAAAATAACTTTCAAAAGAATCTCAATTTTAAGGAAAATTACTTGCACACATTTTATACGAGGAATGATTACTATTACCTGAGTCGTGCAAATGTCAAGAGAAAGAACTTTTCGCAAAAAAAGCTTTTCTTTTAACATAGTCATCTTCCATAGATACCCACTTAGTCTAACGATCCCCAAGGATTTCACAGGTGTTTTAAAAAAGTTTTGGAAAAAATTTTGGTGATACAAAATCTGTATTGAAAAGCTTATAAATTTTCCATAATTTTTTTTTTAATTCTGGACTCATCGTCAGTAGTGTCAGAGACCGTACACACCTCGTATATAATTAAAAATTTCTTTGAAAAAATAAAAAATTCCAACAATAATCATTATGCATCTAATTAAATTAATGAATGTCACTTATAATTTTTTTTTTTTGAAATTTAGGGGTAATTAGGGGTATTCCTAATAAACGTGTTAAAATATTTCCCAATTAAGAGAAAAAATAATGACCATTGTCTAAAATTGCCCGTGATATTTTTCATCCCCTACGTCATCCATTTACATTTTAAAAAAAATGAAAAGCACAAATGATTCATATTTTATTGAAAATTTTCGTAACACATTTATAGTACCTAAAAAGTTCTCCCTAATATTTTTCCTTTTTTATTATTATTCATTCGTCGTGTCATAATAAATTTGCTACATAACAGTAGTAACAATTTATTTTTGTGTAATATACTTTTCTAATTATTTTCAGTTTAATTTATTTTTTATTGAGCACCTGATAATCACGAGACAGATAAGTTTATATTTTTTAAGAATTAAAAAGCAATCTTTAGGTGTACATAGAGTTAGCCATATATACTTGCATATATTAACCCCTGTGCCTTAAAATCGGAAACTATGTTATAGTGTAAAACTGTATGGTGCTATGTAAAATTTAGTGCCTTAAGATGAACGAACAATATTTATTTTTCTTTAATAGGTAATAAACGCTTATACGAATATATAAGAAGTATGAAAGAAATAGTTTCGATAATAGTTTAGGAATTAAGAAGTAAAAGAACGAACTGTAAGGGTGAATAATAAAATTACTTGTTTAAAAAAATGGTAGTTATTACTTTTCTTCATTTTATAATAATAATAATTTTTGATTTATTTATAAATACAGTGAAACCTGGTTAAGTGGGACCTGGATAAATGAGAAACCTCTATTATTGAGAATTGCAATGAGGTCCCGGTCCTTTTTCATTAAATTACCTCTATTAATGGGACTTTTTGAACCTGGTTAAATGAGATTTGGATTCTAAGACTTTTTCGATGTTTACCTCTATAATTGAGACTCTGCAACTCAATTACCTGTATAAGTGAGACAAATTAATCAGGTTTTAACACGTTTTGACATGTTTGTTTACATACATTTCGCCAATTTCGCATCGTCTTTCGCGCATGCTTTGTTTGTCAGGTTTTGACCTAAAAACAAGGGAACAAAAGTGTACAAAAGGTCCAAACGTAAATATAAAACGTTATCAGTATCTGAAAAATTAAAACTTCTATCAGATTATGATTGTGGAAAGCCGCGTGATGAACTGTCTAGGGAGAATTACATACCAAAGTCAACCCTGTGTAGAATTATTAAAAACAACGAGAAAATTCGGATTACCGATTACTTTACCGTATTGTTTTTATACATACATACATTATGTATGTACATTCATATCTATATTAAATTCATAACACCAAAAATACGCATTTTTATTAACATTTCCACCTCTAAAAATGGAATAACGGCACATTTCGACCTCTGTAAGCGGGGGCCTCTGTAAATGAGACAACTATAATTTTAAACCTGCTTAATTGGAAAACTGGATTATTGGAAACCCTCAATAATTGGTACATATGTCTTGGTCCCTTGAGATCCCAATTAACCAGGTTTCACTGTATTTCGAGTCAGTTTCAAATAAGCAATACACACACCACTCTATCTATAGCTACGTAGGTAGTCTTGGACGATATTAGTTACATATAAATCGATAATTATCGAATATGTCGATAACTATCGATAGTTGTCGAATATCGAATATCAATAATTACCGATATATCGATATTACCTGGTTTAGACTTCGGATTAACTCTACTTATTCTTGAACGATAACATACAAATATCGATGTGGATTAATCGATAATCAAGGAATATGTCTATTACTTCAATACTTATCGATATATCGACAATGACTATCGATAGTTGTCGATATATTTACTAACTTTAGACTTCAGATAAGCTCTTGTTAGTCTTGGGTGATAAAAGATTTTAGTTATCGATAACATGCAATACAGATAACCATCGATATATCGATATTTTTGTCCAGAGCTATAGTAGCTGATTTTCTTCGATTATATCTGATTCGTATTGATATATCGAATTCTATATCACGCCTAGTGAAATATTATTTTAAAAAATAATATAATATGAAGATGAAATATTGCATTGGCTTTTAAAAGACAGAAATAAATAACAAAATTCAAAAGAACATTTAAGTAAAAATTTAAAAACTGATATCCCGAAATAAAAAATTCTGAAATGTGCCAAAAACTAAAAATCAAAAACCGGATGGAGATAACTTAAAAAAAAAATGCCTTTTTGACTAGTTGTTTTATTACAATTTGACGTAACTGATGGCCACATCTTGTTTAACAACATAATTCTAACAAATTAATTAAAAGGCATATTTAGACAACGCGGTAACTCAAAGATGAAATTAAATTTAAGGTCTGGTTCCATTAATTAGCAGGTCATAAATTAAGACTTCAAAAACGTTGCCAGACACGAATCACTTTCACTACTAATACACAAAAATATAATAAAAGGACAACGGAAAAAAAAGGAAGATTTATGAGTACATGAGGGAGCTTCTTTTTCCGTTGTTTCACGAACGTACACCAGTGGCGGCACATTAATTACATCCCTTTTTTAATTCACAACAAATAATGAAATAAATAAATAAACCACCCCTTCATGCGGTTACTCTTAGTTTGTTACGAATACAAATATTGGGAAAGGATGAGGAGTATGTAAATGTAAACACAACCATCCTGAACCGGAACCTATTTTTTAAAGCTCAAAACCAGTATTAAGGTGTCATAAAATACAAAAAAACTGTCGTAATACACCCGTGCGTATTGCAATAGGTTACGGTTCAGGATGGGCGTCTTTATATTTACATACCCCTCACCCTTTCCCAACATTTGTGTTCGTAAAAGACTAAGAATAACCTTTCAGAGTTAATACAAACAAGCAGTATCATGTATCGCCAGTATTCGAATTAATCAACAAATCACTTGTACTAATCGCGTTTTACAATAGACATGGAAGACAAATACACGAAATGATGAAGCTCAAAAACACCATGAAGGGATGGTTTCCACGCCCAACATATATGTATATTTTTTTTTGTTTTCGAGAAAAGCGGATTTCCAATTTTTTTTTTTTTTTGAAATTAAAACAAGTTTAAAGAATCAGAAAATGTTTCTATTTTAAGTTTATAATTTTTTTTGTATAAAAAATTGAAATTATCCCTGAGTCGAACCCAAAGAATTTTTACTTCAAAAATTAAAAATTAATTAAATAATTGTATTTGTTTTAATTTTTGTGTATTGTCAGTCTCCGCAGCTGATCCGTAATAAGCATATCACAAAGCATAGCATTCGTCGTCGGCCTGTATAGTATAACAGGAAGTAGAGCAACAAATGCTTAGACAAATGAGTTGACGTTACGGCTGTGTTGGCATCCTGCCCCATCAGATATCTGACTTTTAACCAATTAACAGTCATGTTCCAAATCGCGTCGAATAAATTACATCGAGACTCGCGAGGGCTGTGCAAATAAGGGAAAAGACAGAAAGAAATATTAGTTGCGAACCTGCCAAACGCTTTATATTTTTGATTAACTCGTTCAAAAGTTAATAAGATATAAAGCTCGTTGTGATATAATGGTCTACTTATTACCCGCGAAATGGAACTAATATATTCCTGTTATTTCTGTTATTTTAATACGTATCTATTATTATGGCATACATTCCTAACGATAAACGAGACCAAAAGTAATATAATACTGGTCATCGTTACTTAAAAGAATAGTTTAAATAAAACTTTTAGCCCTAGTTTCATCCCTTTATAAGGAAACTTTGTGTAAAATTTGATACGTTACTCAATGGTTTGGGTTGTGCTTTAATTGGTCTGTCAAATTTTGATCCCCTTTTTTCCCATTTGGGGTTGAATTTTAAAAAATCCTTTTTCAGTGCTAGCCGACATTGCATACAAATCGTTCAGCCACGAAAATATTATCTATAATAAATCAATTATAAAACTGACTGATTGATAAATCGATGTATAGCCCAAACTTCTAGGTCTTTGCACAGAGATTTCTCAAACCACGTAGAAGACCAATAGAGAATGATCTTTTTTAAATTCAATCCTTAAAGAGATAAATAAGGGATTCAAAGTTTGATACATAGATAAATTTCAAAAGGAATTTTCTGTCAATGAATTATCAAACTGATTGATTAGTACAAAAGCCCAAAATTTCTCATACAATGTTGAAGAAAACTAAGGATTTTTTTTTTAATTAAATCCTTATAGGAATGATTGAGTGGTTCGAAGTTTAATGTATCGATCAATTAAGTAGAAAACCTATTATCTTCAATCAATTATTAGACTGATTGATTTATATGGCGATGCAAAGCCCAAACTCCTAGTTCTAGAAACTTAAAATTTTGCACAGAGGTTTCTCATACAACGTAGAAGACCACTAGGGAATGATTTTTTTAAACTCAACCCATTAAGGTATAAATAGGGGTTCAAAGTTTGTTGTATCAAAAAAAAAATTTCTCCAAATGAATTTTATCAAATTGATTGATTTATACATATATCCATGCACAGCCCAAAGCTCTAGATCTAGAGAAACTTGAAATTTTGCCCAATTTCTCATACAATGTAGAAGAGAAATAATAATTTTTTAAAATTCAATCCTTAAAGGAAAAATTAAGGGATTTAAAGTTTGATGTATTGATCAATTGGGTACAAATAATATTATCTCCTAATTAATTATCAACTGATTAATTCACACATTGGATCTAGGGACTCGAAATTTTGCATAGAAGTATATCGTTCAAAATAGAAGAGCACTAAGGATTTTTCTTTTAATTCAACCCTTAAAGGGATAAACAGGGGGGTTAAATTTTGTGGTTAGATCTTTCTGATTGACAAAACGAAAATTTGTCCAAAATGCTTGTCTTAATTTTTTTCAATAAAATCTGTTTGCAAACCCATATTACTCCATTAATCAATAACTAATGCAAAAATGATGCAAAGTATTCTTTTTTTACACAGTAACGGTATAATAAGGGAAGTCTTTGAAAACACTTAACCGAAAGGAAATAGGCGTTGACAAAAGTACCTAACCGACTATAGTATCGGCAGCTTCAAGGAAGTTCTTGCAGTTCGAAGGTTCAGCAGATGTTGAAACTCAATTCATATTGTAATATTTATGTATACTTAGTGTCATCTATTTGTTAAGCAGAAATTAATTATCAGACATTTAAACATGAATGAAATTTAGGATAATAAAAATCCTTTTTGTCGCTACACACTTACGAAGACAACGCAACTCAAGATCTAGAAACATGTATATCACTGTTCCTGTCACATCTACAGGATTCTTAAATAATTTCGCAAAAAAAAAAAACATTTTTTTGTCTTAAAATCATTGTAATAAACAACTGGGTTAGACGTCGACCAAAGGAAATATTTTCTCAAAAGGGATGATATAGTTAGCACCAAATTTCTAGGTAGGTACTTGATAATGAATTAAAAAAAAAAATAGAATAATAGTAATAGTAATATTAATCAATAATTTTTTAGTTTGGTGATTTTAAAAAAAGTATAAATATAGATAAGTTACTGGTAAATTCCCTCGAAACGCACACAAACATTAACTACTATGAGTAAATAGTAGTGACATCATTGTGTGGAACCAAAAGTTCAGTAAAGTTCAGTAACGTTCATAATATCTACACCCTAAAGAATCAGATTAAATTTAAAAATTAGAAAAGACTTACCATTTCTTCCGTAGCTTTTTCTTCCTCCAATAGCTCCTGACTTGGCCTCTATTCTATGAAGGATTAAAAAATCGCCCACTGCACTAATTATTTAATGTCTTTAATGTACTTGTGTCTTTATAAGTATCCGCATCACTATCGCAAAGAAAACAAAATAATTTTCACAAAGTCCACTAGAATATTTTCTTTTGGCAACGTTTTATACGCCTAACCGTATATCATCGTTAAGTCTTTGGTTTAGAATTCGCGCACCGAGCTCTCTTCGATCCCGTTCACGGTCCAGCGGTAGCCGACGTTTCGCTTTGCGAATGTCGCTTCGCGCCACTGGGAACAGTGACGTTTAACACCGGCAGGGCTACGCACCCTTGCTACAAAAACACCAAATAAACAAAATTAGACACCCGAACAAACTAAATAAGAACAAAAAATATCAGTATGTACATAAAGCTCTTGGTAAGTGTTAAAATAAAAAAGGAATGAAATTTGGATCTACAATAACGAGCCAAAAATACAAGGTGATGTTAATAAATAACTTAAAAGGATGTTACGAAAAAAAAAATTAAATGCTTTATTGTTAGTATACCTATAATATACAAATTTATACACAAAATTAGTAAAAAGAAGTTGTTAATATTTAGGTACCTTCAAATACAAAAAAATAATAATAAATGACCCAGTTTATCTAGAACTACAGGACGATGTATTAAATGGAGGTTTTGAATTCGTAATAACGTAAAATGATCCACTAAGACCTTCCACAGGGGTGTCCTCTCCAAAAATAATTTTTGTATTCCCTTCACACAATCTTTTTTCAAAATTATGGCAGGATAAACCAGTTATACCTTTACAATTAATACTTTCTATAAAATATGCGTGGGACCTTTCGTGACTACAAGCCACCAAACTAATCGCTGGAAGGAAAAATGAAAAAAAATCATTTAAAAGGACATACCCTACCAGATCTATTTATAAATTACTTTTACTATTTTAAAAAATTATTCAGATTTATTCGTTGATTTGATTAGTTCTACCATAAAAAAGTATTAATTATAATTAATAAGTGCTCTTTTAAAATCACAAATTGCTCCAGTTCAAAAATTAATTAAAAAACTTTTGAAACAGTTACTCAAATAATGGGTAGATATGTAAACCCACCTGCATCGATTAAAAATGTGGTAATATTTTCTCTACCATAAGTTGAAATATCTGGACAACCCCTTTGGAAGTTTTTACCATTAACATAATAATCAACAGTACCATATGGATCATCCCTTCCAATCCAACTCGTGTGGACAACATCGACAAAATCAGCATCGTCTGAACTTAATCGTTTATCGTCAGTTACATCTTTATAATATTGACCTACACCATCTAAACTCGTTATTCTTGCAATCTGAATGAGAAAGTAATAATTTGCTTTGTGTAACCCATTTAAATTGAAATGGACCAGTATGTAATTAAAAATTTATTTATTACTTTTTTCCACTAAAGATAAAAAAAAAAACTAAAATGTCCCTTAAGAAAATTGTCTGTCGTTTATTTAATTTTTTTTGTAAGAACAATTAATATTTGGAACAAGGGGAAGTTATTTCAAGTACATCCCCTGAATTCAATAGCTGTAAGAGGTGCTACTGAAATTCAGGACAAAAAAAGTTAAAACAGTCGAAATTTCTTTTAGTCCTAGCCCTCCAAAATATTGGATTCACCCATGACAAAAGAAAATTTTAACTATTTTGCAGACAACTTGAACCAAAAGAAATAAATGTAACCCTTTTTATAATTGATAGGTAAACGTATAAAATTAGGTACCTACTAATTATGGTACTAAGTACCTTTATCTTTAACGATGCATAGACCCGTTGTCCTGCAAATCCTGCAGCGTGTGCACCCATCGAGAACCCAATAATATGAACTTTTTTAACATTCAATCTTTGAGATGAAACTAATTTAAGGATTGTATTTCCCACGTCTAATCCAACCGTCGGTATATTTCTGATGGCGTCAAATGGTCTCCAGATGGCCCAATAAGACCAATCCACCAATATTATATTATAATTACCTCTTTTAAAATAAGCTTCACGAATATCTTTAAGCCAATATCGATCACTATTTTCAAAAAATCCATGAATTATGACTTTAGTTTCGTAAGATGGATCGACCATATGTAAGGTGCCATCTGTTAGAAGAATTTGATTTTTTTGATTTAGAGGAGTGTACAGATTTTGACGGATTCTGGCATCCCATGCAAATGATGTATCTAATAGTAGGACAAAGACTCAAATAAGCGAGGCAATAAAAATAATTTTAGCCAGTTTTTAATTTTTTTTTTTTTTCGAATATTATTAAAGAAATGCATAAATAATATACTGTTTCATGTTTGACAAGTTTTTTAAAAATTATCACAAGATTAGTATTCAAATTGCATGACATGATGACATCAGAAATGCCTAAGGCAGATAATTATTTTATGTGACAGGCAATTAGACGATTGTTCATATATGCAACTATTATTTATTTACAATAAAAAAAAAATAAGACTCACCTATTAAAGAACAGAAAATGGTAATAGAAAATATATGCGTTAAAACGAATTCTGTATACATTTTCATTACTAAGTAAAAACGAACTGAATTTGTAAAATATTTTTAATTTTTTGCGCTCTCACAGTTTTTAGCACACTGAAAATTAAGATTACCTTCAAACGTTGTTTTGTGTATGCTTATGTTTATTTCTTGTTTACAAAAAATGTGGAAATTAGTAATTATCCATCAGTCAACCACAATATTTAATTAAAATAAATATACATCAAAAAAAAATCATAATGAATATCTACGGGTTTAAATAATACAATTAAAACAATTTGTTTTCATATGAACAACACAACACATTATCCCACTGGAATGTTCAAATTTATTATAAAATTGAGTTAATCCACTTTTAAAATTGAAATCGAAATGTTCCATTATTGAAATTTTGAATTGTTCATTGCAGAATATTTGAACTTTAAAATAAATATCAAATCATATTTCCATCATCGCAGACAATTAACTAATAAATAATTTTTTTATTCAGCGCGTTTTTATAACACTTAAAATGTACTTAAAATTAACACTATAAAATAGTGCAACACACTAAGGTTATGTTTCAATGAAACAATAAGTTAATATTAATGCAGGAGTTTTTTCAAGTCAAGGAAAGCGTAAAATTAAGTGCGTCAATTTGAAATTTAAATCATTCGCGCCTCCGAGCGGCCATTGTGATTTTCCAAGACCTTGAATGTGGCTAAATAGGAATTTTAAACAGGAGCCAGTGATTCAAAATTCTAACCATAGACAAATTCTAACCATACTTTTTTGACATTTAAAGGTTATGTCACGTTATATTTAAAAAAAAAATAAATTAAAAACCACATAAAAGTATCAGTTCACAATAAAATAACATTAAAGGATGGATAATCAACCCGTTAAACGTTTTAATCGCAAACGCAAGAAATCTTTCATAACAAACGCGAAGAAATATGGCAAAAAGGGTTGCTATGGAAGGGGGCTTCAACTAGAACCAGATCTCTACAATTACTTGATAGAAATCGTAACACATTTCAGAGAAATTGAAACTAGCGAAGAGAAAAGTAAGTTATTATTACCGTCTACGCATTTTCTTTTATAAAACTACAATTTTTAGGCTTATTTGTAAGTAATGTTTTCGAACAAATGGGAGACAAAGAAGAGAACTGCTGCTACAATCAGGTTGGATGTAGAGTTATTGAGACGTTGTTACCTTTCGCAGACGACTCCACGACAAATAAATTTATAGACATATTATCAAAAGATTTGAGGCGATCTTGCACTGACACATTTGCTAGTCATGTTGTTGAAACAGTTTTTCTTCAATGTCACAAGCAAACAGCTAAGAAAAATGACTCGGAATTCTATCAGACACGATCAGATTTTGTTCTCAAAGTAGCAAAATTTCTTTTAAACAATTTAGAAGATTTCGTTTGGGACACTTACGCCAATCATGTTATACGGACTGTTTTACAAACTTTTGCAATGATTACAGACAATAATTTGATTAAAAATATTAGTGGAGATAATGACAACGAAATTGAATCAAATTTAGATCAAATATCTGACGAAAACAAAGAAATCATTAAGGATTATGCAGAGAGGCTGCTTTCTTGGCCACAATTTTTAGACTTGGCTTATAATGACTTAACTTCAGGTTTACTACAAATTGTAATTAAATCAGTGGCTAAATTGTTCCCTAAACTATTAAAATCTTATTTTAAAAAACTAATTGATGACTGTTTTGTTGTTGAGTTTGAAAAAACTAAAGAAAACTGTTATGAAGATGAACTTTTTCCAAAACCTGTAATTGCTTTACTAGAAACATTTTTGCAACATTCTACTTCAAAAATATTTACTCAAATATACTCCAAATTATTTCATTCCAAATTGGCTTTTCTTGCAAAAGAAAGAAACACAAATTTTGCCGTTCAGAAACTTTTAGATAATTGTAAAGAGAAGACAGAGGTAATTAAATTTTTTAACTACTGTTTTTCGTTAAACTTATGGCTAATTATTTCTAGTTTGAACCAATTTTTGACGAATTAATTGATCATCTTGAGGAAATAGCCAGTAAACAACACACAGGTGTTATTTTGTCCCTTGGTAATGCCTGCAAACGATTATGTTCCAAACAGGGCAGTTTTATGATGGTAGGAAACGTTCATTCAAATAATACTTATATTAATTTTGTTGTGTCTTCTTTCAGGCAATTTTGAAACTGTTTGACTGTTCAGAGCCACAAGAAAGACAAAACAGCTTAGTCTTATGTCTTTCAAAGTGGGAAAAATTCGAGAACATTTCCAAAAACGATAAAAGCGAATCTTTATCTTTAGATAAACAAAAATTCAGTTTGCATGGAACTTTACTCGTTCAATTACTGTTAAATTTTAATAAACCAATAAAAATGGTAAACAGTATTTTAAGTTTTACCTCAGACGAGTTGAAAGAGATATTTAGCAATAGTATGGGCTGCCATATTGTTGATTCTTATGTTAAAAGTCCTTATGTAGGAGAGAAAAGTAGAGAAAGACTTATTAAAAAAATGCAAGTGAGTTAACACAATATAAATTAAATATTAAACAACATTCTGACGATTTGATACTGTAGGGGACTTACCAGGAGTTGGTGTCATCCAAATACGGTTCTAGAAGTTTTGATGCTTTATGGGAAGTTGCCGGTTTGAAAATGAAACTGATGATTATGAATGAGTTATCCCAGAAGGATGGATCTTGGTCAAATTCACAATTTGGAAAGATCATTGCTAGCAAAATAAACTTGGCTTTGTTCAAACGTAACAAAGACGACTGGAGCAATTCTATAAATAAAAATAAAAACAAAACTAAGAATCCATTGGTTGAAATATTCGAATAGTTATTTATTGTTATGATATTGATTTTATTACAATAAAACAAGTTATAAACTGTAACTAGTGTTTTTTTAATGAAGAGTTTTTTATAAGACTGACGTCAAAAATGTTTTACAAGAGGAGCAGTATTAAAATTTTGAATAAATAAAATTAAACTTTGGCAATAACCGAAGCAAACATTTAAAAAATTGAAAATGAGATAATTTGGCAATAGTTTTTCAAATACTTTGGATCATAATATTTTACATTGGAAACCGGGTTAGAATTTTTAATTTGCCAATACTTAATTGAAAAAATTAGGGATTTATACAAAGTTTTTTTACAATGAACCAAAATTGACATTAAAATTATTAAATTTAAGTAAATGAGAAATATATTAAAAAAAATATTTGAAAAAATTGTACTTTAATGTATCAAATAAAATTAAATTATTAGCACTAAAAATTAGTGTTAGAATTACTTAAGCTCTCCAAGTATAAAATATTTATGTACTTTTCATCAAATAAACTGATTATTTTTACTCTTGTTCATTATTCACGTAAATTAATACATACATAAAATTTTTTTAATTTCTTAACACATTTTTGGAAATTACATATAGGCAACCGAGAATCTAATAAGTCCAAAGGATATTGCGAGTTGCATACTTAAAAGTAAACTAAATTTCAAAAGTACAGGGTGTTTAGATACACATTTCTTTTAACAAATTTTATAAAACAGTTAAAAATATATAAATTTATTTTGGTAATGTTTTATAAATTTCTGATCTTATAACAACTTATCAGTGATACGCACTTTTTTTAAATTTTTTAACGTACTTGCCTATACAGAGGTAAATTGAATTTCATAAGTACAGAGCGTTCAACAACAGATTCATGTTTTATAACACATTAAAAAAATATACGTTTTGATTATTATATTATAAAAAATACTAAAATAAACAATTGTAACTGTTTGGAGACGGTTATTTCGGTCATATAATTTAAAAGTATTTAATTAATTAATTATGAAATAAATTAACAATAAAAAGGTTAAGAACTATCTAAAATAGTGTATAATCATATATTGGCGTAATCAACAAAAAAGTTAAATTAAAAAAAAAAACTACCACCATTCATCTACACACGTTAACACAGTTTCGCTGTTGAGCTGTAAAGAGCACCCCCTCAAACCTTTTATGATTTAATTTAGAAAAAATCACGAGGTAACGAAATATTTATATATGTAATTATTAAAAATTAACGGGAATTAATTAAATAATGCGTGTAATGTATTAAAAAAATCGGAAAAGTCCGCAAATTCATTCAATGCTATCATTTTTTTTTTAATACATCGTGTACCAAAAATTAAGACTGGTGTAAAACAGTAGGGCGTTTTTGGAAACCGTTTAGGGGGCGCATATACTCTGTTAACATAGGGCAGTATCCGTTACACAATTTATTTGACATTTTATGTATTTAAATTTCAAAAATCGGTCCTTAAAGGTAATCTTTCTAAACCAAATGTAGATCAGCACTGTTTTCTTTTTTATAAAAATTGAGTCTCGTGGAAATGATTTGAAACTTCACAAAAATATTATGCATAATTGCTAATTAAATTAGTACAATATTTGAAAAATCAATCCTTGAATCGGTACGATTCTCAAATATATATAGTTGGAAATTTGTCCTCATCTTTTTTATTTTACACGTTATCAAAATTCTGCAAGTTTATTTTTTTAAAAAAAGACTGACATTCTGAAACTTTTTAAAAAAGATTTATCTGATAGAGTTTGTTCTGATCAAACTCTATACTTTACGAAAATCAGATATTTTTTTTTCAATACTAACAAAAAAACTTTTATAGTTTTTTATAACACTTAAGAAATGGAAAAAAGTATAAATAGTTGATAATAATGATAAATGAAACGGAAAATCGAATAACATGAGTTTCATTGAGTTTCCATTTACTTTTCTTTATTATCATTACGAAGTTTATCACAATATAATATATTTAATAACAATTAAATATTTTTAAAAACGATTAAAATTCTATAAATTTTAGTTGATATTGTAAAAAACATATGAAATAAAAAAATTAAATATTGTTGACAATATTACAATGAAACAGCGATATTAGCAACTAAATATTACACCACACATAAACTTCTCAAGGATAATTTATAAATAAATACTGTAGTGATCTGTGAACATATAGGTAAATCTGTAAAAGAAATTTTGATTTTCATGAAAATTACTCTTTAGTACCTATACTGGTAATTTAGTCATGTGGACCTCAAGGGTCGCTTGTTTTAAACTCTAAGCCAATTGATACGATAGAATAGAATCTGAATACTGGATTGCCCTTAAGAATGTTTACAGAATTGTTATGTTCTGCATATTTTCAATATATATTTGTTATAGTCATAGCCAGGGGTAGAAGTGATCCAACCCTTCATTTTCGAAAGATATGATGGTTAAGACTTATGTCAACCATGTATAAACAATTGTTTTACAAAGTTTAAAATCATTTCATCTAAATTTCTCATTTACATGAAAAATGTGAGAGATCTCTTATAGAAATATTTCTGTACATTTCTGCATCATTTTGTGAGTACTTGCAATTATTTTTAATCAAAATTCCTTAAGTTTTACTCCAAAAAAAAAAAAAGATTTATAACATAAGACATTTTACCTAACATTTTTAATACTTACACAGTCTAAAGTTCAAAGTATCTGCGAGAGCTTTCACGACACGAAATATCGTCCGGACTCAATTTCGGAACCGAATAAACTAAAAATTAAAAATGATCTCACCGTTTACACTCTCTACTTCATCCTTATCAGTCTTGGTTGTTAAAACTGTACAAAAAACAGGTGACGACATACAACCTTGAAAGGACTATGGAATGTATCAATCCTGAAGCCTGACCACACACAATCACTGTTTTGTATCATTCGAATTTAACGTTGTTTATCAATCCAAGAAAACACGTTAAAATGAGTTAAATAAATTAGAATATTGTACGAGTTAAAAAAGTAAAGCCAAAAAATTTTGATAGGGACAAAAAACAAGAATATACAAAAAGTTTTTCATGAGGAACTTAAGAAATAAATAATTAATACATAAATAAAATATAAAAGAAATAAATAATAAATACACAATACTCATTAAAGGGTAATTGTACACTTTGACCCCCACACTTCTGAATATAATTCATATATGAAAACCACCCCTTCCCATAGTTTTTTTCTATGAAAAATCAAATTTGTAATTATGTACCCATGATACAGTTCCTTGAAAATTATTAGTTTTAAGAAAGAGAAAGGGGTGTTTGGCATAAGAATGACACTGGGGGATGGGATTATACAATACTTTCGTTATGCATTGAAGAGATGCTGCAGGTGGCCCCAGAGATGGTTTCAAGATGAGATAGCAGTGGTGTTAGGGGTGCGATAGGTGTTATGGATCTGATAAATATTAGGGATGTCTTCGGATGTTTGGGTGTTCTACTGTATATGAATTAATGACTCCTTTCTTGGTATTTGTTTATAAAAATTATCAGCATAAGTTTAAAAAATTTATTTCGGTAAGTAAGCAAAAGATAAAGTTAAAAAAATAGGGTAACAATTAATTATATTTTCAAGAAACAGCTAAGAAATAATATGTACGTGAACATGTATGTACTTACCTAGGTATAAGATGAAAAAAAGTATTTTTATTTTGTGCAGAAAGTAGCTACTGTAATATTTTTTTTTGGTATTTGTGCTCTGAGTTATTTAAGACAGTTTAAGTTCTAATAATTAGAGGGAATTATAATTTATATGTACATACCGCAACATTTAATTAAATTAATACGTAAATAGTACCTTTGATAGACAGATACCAACTTAACAAAAATTTTACTTTTTATAATCGTATATCTATTAATTTTCACAGCCAGTAAATAAAAAAGATTAAATAAATAAACAAACTTACACCAAATGACTAGAAAATACTTACATAAAAAACTGTGTTAGGAAATTCTGCTTATCAAATATAATAACCTTTGATTTTTATTTGATAACACTTAACACTTATATTAGTGAATAAATAATTTATTAATTAATCCATAAATAATAATCTGTAAATCTGTTTGATTATTTTTAATAAGGAATGTTTGGAAAAGGTACTTCAAAGTTGTTTTCGAAAGCAAAAATATACTTAAACATTAATTAACTCTATTGTGCTTAAAGGAACTAAAAATTTTTACTGAGAACAAAAAGTAGTTTTTGAGTATTGCACAGATTTTCCTTAATTGCCAGACACTAAGGAGGAGATCGTTGTAAGTTCACAAAAGGGCATCCCATCAGGATGCCCTCGGAGAAGAAAATTTATTAAATTATATAAAATGAGGTCACGCAAAATAATGTGCCCATAGATGGCAACCTTTGATTAAATATTAAATAATTCTCTCTATTAGATTGATGTATATATATTTACACGATCTTTATTATATTATTACTAAATATAAAACAAAACCAAATAATGAAGAGTTTAAATAATCAATAGGTATTAATAATGCGAAGTGCAAATTTAGTTATGTACTTGTAGAGTTTCAGAATCAGTATTGCACATACAAAATGTACACCCTCTGGCCCAAAAATAACCGAAATTGGATCAACCCCAAAAAGAAAATTGTAGCATTCATTTATAAATGTAAACCATGATTTGCTTTATTAGAATCCAAGTTAGGCTTTTACTGACTGTGATTTTAAACTTTGATGAAAAAATGAAATGAGAACCATGGATCAATAGTGCTTGAGTTAAATATGGTGATAGCCCTTCGTCATACTCAAAAACCCTTTGGATGAAGGGAACAAGCCGGGAAAATGATCAGAATGACAAAAATTAGGGACAACCAAATTTTAGGAAAACATATCTATATAAAAGGTAAAAATTGTGCCATATATGAAATAATGTGGTCATTATGTACAAGGGGTCGTCGTAAAGGGTGGAAATTGTTATTTTTGCCTCTGTATTAAAAAAAAATGATTCATCATAAGTGCAGGTTTGTGAGTGAGTGGTATCATCGATTTCTGTAAAGAAAGTGTAGGTACAGGAAAAATGTGAAAAAAGTGTGTTTTCTAAAAATCTCAAAAAGTCCTCAATGAGAATCATGGAAGTGGAACTTAACATATATTTAGAACAGTGATTTATCAAATGATTAACAGGAACAAGAAAATTTTGGAAGATCATGGTTTTGTATGAGATTCTAGAAGTTTCTAGAAAGTTCTAGAAGTTTGCAGAAAGTTCTAGAAGTTTCCAGAAAGTTCTAGAAGTTTCCAGAAGGTTCTAGAACTTTGCCCCTCATCAGCAGTTTATGAATCTATTCTGAATTGTTTTGAATTACTTATTGGGAGAACTTTCGAGAACATTCTAGAACTTTCTAGTATCTCCAACGAAACTTTTATGTTTTTTGAAAAATTTCAGGATGTTCTAGAAAGTTCAAATTTTTGCTGTTAGTGGGTTCATTGCAAAACATTCTGAATCCACTTCCAAGATTCCATACCAAACCAACGTATTGAGAAGAATATTTCACTACCCATTTCCATCGAGGCAAATAAAATACTAAAAGCTCACTTATAGGGGATAAAAGGCTTTTTAATTTACATTTGACTTATGCATAACTGACGTGTTTTAAAACTTTCGAAGACATTTTGAAACTGTCCAAAACTCTAAAACATCTGAAATATTTAGGAAATTCTGGAAAAATTGAGGAGCTTCTTAAAAGTTCCAAAACGTTTCAAAATATTATTTCAGATTCGTTAAAAAGTCTATTTTCAAAAACTCTATCATCAAAATTTCGATGTTGAAATCTGATGTGAAATTTTTCGAAAAATGGAGGCGTTTCTCAAAAGTTCCAAAACGTTTTAGAATATCTTTTCATTTTCATTAATGAGCCTATTGTCAAATCTTCACTCAGATTCTGCAACCAAACTCTATTTTGAATAGGAGATCAAGCACTATCCACCTAACCGCCTGTGGAGGCAGAGGGTGGTTGTTGAGAAAAGTCGATGTTGAAATCTGATCTCAAATATTTTGAAAATTTCCGGAAAAATTGAGACGTTTCTCAAATTTAAATATTTTTGCTGTCTCACAGCTTTCACCGTTATCTTTGGGACAGAGGGTGTATATAATTAAAGACCAATTCACATTAGAATAAACATCGTAAGCCCCACATACTTAGATACCGGGCGTTTCATTATCAGCTGCCACAAAAATAGTAACTAAAATGTATAAATAGGTAGGTACTGTCATGGACTAGAAATGACGATAAAACCATCGTACTATTTTTATTGCACATTTAGGTACTTTGCAGTCTTGGTATCTCTTTTGTTGGTATGTCACTTTTTAAACTTGATTTGCTGATCAGTTTGGGTGACCTGTTGTTGACTAGTGATCGTTGTACAGCCGTTAGACGGAGCAGCTGTCGTAACAGAGGAAGTGGAGGAAGTCGAAGAATTAATTGTCGTTATTAGAGATCTCGTTTTCTCCCTCGAACACATCTGATGATGGTTATCCCAATCTTTGTGTTGACAAAACGAGCCGCAATATCTTGCCGTGTTACACCCCGAGCATGTCTCATGCGCTTTCCTCCCGCAATTCCAACAGGACTGCATTGAAAATTGAACAATAAAGGGATCTTGTACGTAAAATGGGGTTTTATTGTTACATTTTCAATAGCGGATTGTACAGGGTGAGCAAAAGAAACCGAAAAAGACAGAAAAAAAAGCAGACACTATAAAAGAACGGGGGGGTAATTGAAAATGGCGAATAAATTTACCAACCCTGTACATACAAGCATGCTGTGACATGCCCTAGTATTCTGTCTTGAATGTTTTTATTTTTTTATTTTTTGAGTGACATGCTCTACGGAGTGCAAACAAAATAAGCCGAGGGAAGATACCAAAGAAGCAGCAGAATGTAACACATGGAGATGGTATGAATCCATACCAACATTCACACATGGGCATCATCAAAGTGATTTGCTTACATTTTGTTGCGAGGGGGCAGGTTGAGTGTTTGACGGGGGTGACGGATTATTTTCCGTGGAATCTGTTGTATGAGTTGAAACATCTTCCGATTTCTTTGTTTCTAAAAGAAATAAACGACATATTGAAACAGATTTGTGAGCCTTGTAATTGTATTAAAAATTTTCGAATCTGCTCCTTCCAAAATAAAGTTTGAAAATATATAAATTTTTAAACTTATGTTAATGTTTTTAAAATAATAATTATTGAAGTTCCTATTTCTGTTCTACATTTGATCGTCGCAATTTCGTAAAATTTTCGTTTGATTCTCTTAAGCAAACTCAATTCAATTCAATTTTATGGAAAAAGTACATAATTTTTAAAAGCAAAAGACAAACTTAATTTTTTATTACATATAAAATTTCTTGACAATACGTTTGTTAATTAGAACTCATTTGCATTTAAAGAGAACAGATAATGTGAAAAATTAAAAAAATAGATTTTAATATTGAGACAGATTAAATAAAAAACTTAATTATTATTCCTTCTTCTAAAGATGGCCCTCAAGAAATTTTTGAAATAAAACTTTTTTGTTTTCTTAAAGGTAAATTGCTTCCATACAATTAGAAACAATTTGTTAAGAAAATGAAACTATTATTTTTTTGAATTGTCACAATCAAATAGAAAATAGAAATTAGAATTCCAAAAATTATTTTGAACAATTTTTTTTTTTTTTTTAATACTTTCATGCATAAAACCGATATGATCAAATTGCATCAAATAGATGAACTATTTCAAAACTATTTTCAAAATTTCTTTAAACATGCTTCTTCGTTCGAATTTAAAGCCATTTTCTTTTCTGAGAAATTTATGGTACTTTCCCCTTTTTGTGGAAACAACCACTTAATCAAAATCATCAACCACATTTAACGATATTAGTAAATGTTTGACCAAAAGTCCTTCTTTTTTGAATTAGGCTTTCGGTGTCATCGTTGAAGCACGGGTTTTTCTCGGGCTTTTTAGTCGTCGTCAAATAAAGGGGTGGTTTCATCGACGTTTCGTTAACGTGTGTGGTTGACATCTTTAACAGATCTTCAGGATAGTACGATTCATTCGAACCCTTTGATAAATGGTATTTTATAGAAGATTTCCTGAAGATGTCAATCACGTGTATTGACAAAACGTTGCAGAGAAACGTACGATTTTATAGTAACTAAATTTTATCCTAAAATACCCCAGAAACTTTCTACCCCCCAAGCACCCCCCCTCACGTTAATCCTTGTATATCAAACTTGAATTGAAAATAAAAAAATTATAAAAATATTCTTACCTGTTAATAGTTTATCCATTTTGGCCCTTTCGCCAACAAGAATTTCGTTAGCTTTTATTTCAGCAGCACTTACAGCCTTCTGTAACTCGATGACGGCTTGTCTTTTGACATCATTCACGGCTTCTTCAGCCTTCCTCTTGACCTCAGCAACTCTATCTTCGGTCTGTTTGACAGCTTGCAACATGATTTCGTTGGCAGCTTTCTTCAGATCAACGCTGACGTCCTGTCTTCGGAACCAGTCATTCGTCACGTCCTGATTGTTACGCTGTTGAAGGATCGTGAGAGCGCGTTTCGTCTTCTCGACCATCGTCAGGATACAATTGAGCATCGTGTGAATGTTTCGCCATTCCTCGTCGCCTCTGTAATTGATGTTGTTATTGTTGTTGACGTTCCTGTTGATATCTTCGTCCTGACGGCTCTGCTGAGCGTAAGCGTGTGCTTGTTGTTGCGAATAGTCGAAGATATGATGATTGGGAACTGCGGAAGTTATATTGGGTAGTAACAAACTTTGATGAGAAAAGAGGAAAGCGTTTTGCGACGTAAGGGGTCGTTTTATTGGTCCATAATCTAGCGAATCTTGCTGAGGTGGACCGTTCAAACCGTTCTCGTAGATTCTGAAAACAACCGGATTTTGTGTTCATAAGCAACCGAATTATATGGGATATTATTTTTGAAGGGCAGTAATAATCACAAATCGAATAGGTAGGTACCTACTTACATAACAGAATCAAATTAATAACAATTTCCTGAATGTGGACCTAAATCTATCGATTTATCTCTTTTTTTTTATGTTCTCAATTCATCTGAATCAGTAATTTTTTCACGTTTGTGTGTTCAGGTGTAACTTCCTTTTTTATTACCCAATTTTAATAAGTAATTCTCTTTGCGTTGGGTTCAATATAGCTCCAAGGTGATCCCATCCGAATTTCACTGGTATCGAACTTTGGACTTGGAAAAAACTCGAAGGAACTCCTCAATAACAAGTAGGAAATATGACGAATGGGTTATTGTTAGGTTTATGAGAATCACTGAACAAAGTGGATTAGGTTAGGCTCGGTCAGATTAGGGTAGGTTCGAAAATCGTTCATACGAGGTCTCAAGACATCCCCTAAAATAGGTAAATGTCAAATGGTCTGGTTGCTAGCAAAGTGTAATCATTTGAAAGCCAAACATTAGACCTTTGAAGAAGACAGCGAAATATCTGTTAAAACGTCAGTATTTTTAAAAAGACCACGTGGTATAGATGCATCAATCATAGAACTCTATAAATCCAAATTTGAATTTCTGAGACGTGATTGATATTTTTTGCCCACTTTTGATCATAAAAACGGAATATATAATCAAAGTCCTTTAATTTTATATCCTTTGAGACTCTTGCACCTTTTCTTTGAATGAAATAAAAAAAAATTGGTAATTGTCTACTTAATGACCCCATTGGGGTACGGGGTGGTGGTAGTCAAAGAATGCAAAGGTTGGAAAAGGTAATGGTAGAGAGTAGTTGTGTGTATATGTACATTCACCCAACCCCTACCCTAACCTTTTCTAACCCTTGTATTCTTGAAAAAAAATTTCGATGTGGTGACCGAAAGATAATTCCTTTGGATTCATGTCAAGAACATCTTACTTTATAATCCCCTGCAACCTCCACCCTCTACCCCAGTGAGGTCATTAGGTAGTCAATTACCAAAAATTTTTTTAAAGTTTATCTTGTAACAAAAGTTGGCAGAAAGGAAAATAAAATATATTTGAAATGGATTGTTTGCAGAAACTTAGTCAAACATATTATTAATAAAAACAGTTGGTAAAGTTTCTCTAAATTTATAAGAACAAAAAAAAAGTAGAATAAAAGTTTTCTGTCTCTCCCTGTCGACTCCCTGTATTTATTTGTGATATTTTTATTTCGAGGTTGACCTGTTGTACTCAATAGCCTGCAGGAGAACGTTTTATTAAAATGAATAATGGTTTCTTCTCTTTGCACGCGACGCCTCTGGTACCATCTGGTGGGAACAGCATGCTTTTTACTCCTTCGTCCTTTCCGCTCCTTCATCCACCCCCAACGCCCCGCTGCCGCGCACCCCACGTCACTTGCAAGGAATTCCTTTCCTTTTAATTATTACTCCGGCGACGTAAACCTTAACTTTCCAATAGGCACATACGAGGCGCGCTCAATATTAAACACAATTCCAAAAAAAATTTCGACAACATCAAGACTAATTTTATTGATTAAATTCTCTAAAAACTAATTTTTCTAACCATTTTTGGGAAATAGATCGAGATCCAATAGGTCGCATAATTTTTTTTAAGGACACTAACAAGAAATAAATATATATATAAGTGTATATACTTACAAGTCTGACATTCTCCTTTTGGTGCCTGTATTCACAGGGATATCGTTTGGCAAAAAAATTTCAGAAGGTTCTGTAGGAGAAGAAGCTGGATCTAGGATCATATGTTCATGAGTTCTTACATATTGTAAAGGGGACTGTAAAAGAAATAAATTTAAGTAGCTCATTTTGTACCTAATCTTACAGTGGAAGACCCCATAGAGTCATATCAATTTGTTTGTGGAATTGGCACAAAAAGGAATATTCTTATAACGCATAAACGACCATAATTTGTTGCTGAAATAAGTTGTAAATTAAAAAAAAAATGGAAGTGTAAAATGAGAAGAAAATAAATCACAAACTCAATAACAAATGAAAAGAATAAATTGACAAAGTTTGTACTCGCGATTCTACTTCAAAAGCCAGTTTAAAAAAAAAACAGAAAAAATTGTGGAAAACTTTAAGTTTTGGGTAGTCCTCAAAAATGGTTTTTATCCTGACACTTACCTGTTTATTAGCTCTGGAAAGGGCATGAATTTCCCTTTGTAACAGTGGCAGATGTGCTTTTAAAAACGGAAGCACGAAGGGTCTCAAAGGAAAATTAGTGACCTCTTGAAGGGAATGATGAAATTCTTCTATACTCAAATTGGAACTCTACACACAAAAAGAAATTTTTCATGTAGTATTTACAAAAAAATTACCTCTTTATCCAAAAACGTACCACAAGACTCAGTACTAAACTTCGAACCCTCTCGCCTACATCTGTATTTATGTCTAAACCAAATTGTACCAAAGTGCTGAGAAACCTTTTGACTTTGACCAGAGGTCTTGTTACACAATTGGTAAAATTAGCAAATGTGTATGGTTGTGATTGACTGGAATCCAGACAAACTGACAGAGCTGCAGATGCAGGTAGAGGAGGTGTGACACTGTCTGCAGAATTATTGTTATGAGCAGGAGACATGTTCCCGTTGGAGGACTGTCTTTGAGGTGACGATTGAGTGGGAGATGCAGATTGCAATTGATTCACTGCAGTTCGGGACGTTTCTGGAGAATCTGGAGCTTTCGGTGCTTCCTTTGAGGCCAATGCTATAACAAATAGAAATAAATTCATTCAAAAATAGCTCTAAATATGCTTTTTAAAGAACTCCAGAGAAATTTCTACAAGATAAAGGCGTGCACGTGGTTCAAAAGAGGCCGTCTTTGAAATTATTTTCAGGTTCGATGCATTTTATAAGGCCTTTGTTCAAAGTAATTAAAACAAAAGTTGACAACAGATGACGCCTCTAGCGCAGTCGTTCTTTTTTGTGATTGATTACCGTCTGCGCATTGTTCCCAACTTTTGATTGTTTTGTGCTGTTGGAGAATTGATCTGAATTTATGACCAGAAACGACTTTTATAGCTCTAATTCTAATGATTAATAAAAATTCTAACTAAAAGTAAAAACTATTTCCAATAGCAGAAGCAGTTCTTATGAAAAGCGCCTCTACATTAATTTAAAATAGAGTAAAATAACCCTATGTCAAATAAATTAAGTTTCTATTGTAAACTTTCTCATTATAAGGGATGTGGTTTTGGGAAATTATTTTTGACAAGAAAAAAAACCTGCTAAATTCTGGACTGTACCTATATTGAATTTCATTCCAAATGACATCATATGCAGATTTTAGGAAACTCCACCATCCCTCCCAATAATTGTTTCTGGATTCACCCTTGATTTTTGAAAGATATCTAATTTAATTCCAACTCTTCTAAAACCCGAAATTTAACTTAATGGTCTAATTGTCGACATGAAATTTATAAAACTGTTTAGTTTCTTGTTTTTTGTACTTAAAATAATATTTTTTCAATTGGAATGGTCATATTGCATGTTCAATCACCAAAAAGCTCTACTTTTATGCCTTTAGTCATTTATTTAAACCTAATCTGAACGGCCAAAAATATAGTAGTAATGACTTATATGAGGGGTTTTAATAAATATCTATCGCAAACTTCCCCAATTTAAGGGATGGGGTATTGGGATATTATTTTTGACCAGAAAAAAACCCTGCTAAATTCTGGACTGTACATAGAATATCATTCCAAATGACATCGTATGCAGATTTTAGGAAACTCCACCATCCCTCCCAATAATTGTTTCTGGATTCACCCTTGATTTTTGGAAGATATCTAATTTAATTCCAACTCTTCTAAAACCCGAAATTTAACCTAATGGTCTAATTGTCGACATGAAATGTATAAAACTATTTAGTTCCTTCTTTTTTGTACCTACTTAAAATATTATTTTTTCAATTAGAATTATTATATGATCAATTACCAAAAAGCTTCACTTTTATGCCTTTGGTCTTTTACTTAAACCTGATCTGAATGGCCAAAAAAACAGTAGTAATGACTTATATGAGGAGTTTTGTCTGATTAAAGTAAGTTGACATACCAAAAATGTGAGACTACGAATGTGGGACCCTTTACCCCCAAGACACTTCACCCCCAGGACATTACTGAGTATGTGAAATCACATCATTCGATTTAAGGAAGTTGAGTGTTATATTTTCGACTAGATATACAGATTATTTTGTTCAATGGGGGTGAATGAAGAACTAGGAAGATACGCATTTGGCAGAGGGATGATAATATAATAATTTGGAAATAATGAGTCTGGCGCGTAGGTACGAAACGCGAATCGGTCGGTATAATCAGCGTCAGTTTTTCGAGTACATACAATAAATAAATGAATAGGTAAAGAGAAGTGTCAATGGCAGTCAGTATAATATTGGTTATCGAGGCAGAGCAATTGTTTAACCGACACGCCCCCAATTGTGTGCTGGCCGCTTTTCGAATTAACTAGTCAAATACACACACATCACCTTCCACCACACTCACACACTATACATAATATACACCACACAATTTGTTCTAAACATACGAATTTTATATTAAACAAGTGAAAGAAACGTCCAACGACTTCTGTTCAGAATTACCCTCGTGATCGAATTAGATTTCAATAATCCAACTTTATATTAAAGACCCTCCTGGCACGACTACACCAGACGATTTCCATTTCAGGATAGGAAATTATTAATAGACACTAAATTCTTCAAATTTTATTAACTATTAACTGCGATTTAAAAATTGACTCCTGCCCTGCTCCTGGTTCTTCTACCAATCTATCCCAAACGGTTCCACAAAGCACTAAAAACCCCATCAAACTTTACTGGCGATACTTTAAATCCTTCATATTTATCATACTTTACTCAGGTTTTTGAGGTGATCTCAAAAATTCTAGGAACCTTCTCAAAGGAGCAAGGAGAAAACTGGCTGTGGCACTCATACATAAGTTAGAGAGATACTCATCGAACTGCAGTAAGAGAGGCCAAATCTTCTGCATGGACTTCCAGAGAAGTAATATAATGAATTCCGATGCAGCCAGATTGGACAAGATTCTAGCTAAGGATCCAGAAGCCATTTTGGGAACTGTGAAGCTCTCTAACGGCTCTTATGCTACCATGGACGAGGAGATGTTGACCTATCTGATGTCAGAGCACTTCCCAGGCTTCTTAAGATCTGGGAAGCCTGAAGATTCCCCTCCTAGCGAGAGTGGCCTCTTTAGAGAAACTTCTTCGCAAATAGGAGAATTCCGACAACCTAACCTAACCTAACCTGACCTAACCTGACCAACGGGATTATCACTTCCGAGTCGGTTAAGTGGGCAATTAGATGCTTTAGAGTGTTTTAATCTCCAGGACCAAATGGAATTTATCCGTCCCTGCTCCAAAGGGTCGAAGACATAATCGTGGATCCTTTGACTAGGCTATCATGTTCTATCTTAACACTAAGACCTGACAAGGAATGAAGGTAGTTTTCATCCTAAAAGCTGGCAGATACGTCCATATTTCTGCAAAGGATTTTCGGCCCATCAGTCTCACATCCTTCCTCCTCAAGACCATGGAAAGGCTAATCCGTAGATTTGGCCGTAAAACGTATCATTAGTTCAAAGACAATTAGAGGCCAAAGGATGTACCGTATAGCTTCTCATGGAAGTAGAAGGGGCCTTTTACCATACATCGAGCAAAGTGATCCATTCAGACTTCTTAAGAACTGGGGAGCCTGACGATTCCCCTCCTAGTGAGGGTGGCTGCTTTAGGAAAACTTCCACGCAAATGGGAGAATTCCGACAGCTGACCAACAGGATCGCCACTCCCGATAGGGTTAGATGGGCAATTAGATCCATTTGAATCTCCATGACCAGACGGTATTTACCCGGCTCTACTCCATAGAACGGAGGACGTAATCGTCGATACTTTGACTGGACTAGTACGTTCTAGCCTAACATTGAGCCATGTACCTAAGGCATGAAAAGGCACAAGGGTGGTCTTCATCCTGAAAACTAGCAGATATAGCCATACTTCTGCAAAGAATTTTCTGCCCATCAGCCTCACATCCTTCCTCCTCAAGACCGAGGAAAGACTGATCCATAGATTTGGCCATCTCATTAGTTCAAAAACAGTCGGAGGATTTGCCGTGAGGCTTCTCATGGACATAGAAGGGGCTTTTAACGATACATAGAGGAAGGTAATCCATTTAGCCTTGAATAGGCGCGGATTATCATCCTCTATAAATGAGTGGATTAACCATATGCTGGAAAATAGACATTGTCAGGCTACTTAACTAAATTCGTCGTCTAGGGGAGGGTTAGCTCTGGTTCCTAGTTGTCGACGAGCTTTTGAGTCGATTAACAGAAGAAGGATATCAGATTATGGCATGAATGTTTTGATTATTGTCTGTGGCCCTTTCTTTAAAATCCTTATGGATTTAACCCAAAAGGAAATCACCCTTGTTGAACGGTGATGCACGGTCTTTGGACTTTCTATCAACCCGAAAAGAACAGATATCATACTGGGTATACTAAGCAAAGTTAACTTCTCGGCCTTAACAGGAAAAGTTGTAAAGCCCTAGTGGAAATTCTAACCCACCATGGGCAACTAAAGTACCAACGACACAAGCTGTAGATCACAGATAGCCAACGCTGTCGCTTCTGCATGAATATAGACACCAATTTTTCTCCATTTCATACCAGTGGAAGACATTACTGCTCAGCACATCCAGAAGATACTTTCTTTTGGGGAAGCCTGTTTGGAGAAATGCAGAGGTTTTAGGCGTATAAACAGGGGGATGATAAGGGAATATCCATACATCTAGGGTCTGCAAAAGACCAAACCCCTGCTTCCAATAATAAAATAAAAAAATCTACTCAATCGTGCTATTAACTATTAAAATACAGTTAACCATCTACTGCGATTGAGAACTTGAGTCCTCTCTTACCACTGATTCTTCCACTAATCTACCCCAAATTATTCCAGAAAGCAGTGAAAACCCCATTAAACTTTAGTAAGCTGTTCTTGTGATTCTTTACATCCTTCATATTGTTCAGACCTTCCTCACGTTTTTGAGGTAAGTAGTTTAAATATTAAATTTTATTAAAAAATTAAAAAGAAAACTACATTGAAATTGTACTGTACAGTAGATTTCGAAATAAAAAATTCTCCCTATTAAACGGTGGCGTTTAAAAATTTCTTAAGAAAATTTCAGAGTGAAACAGAGGGTTGAAAGATATCGTTGGTTGTAAAGCAAAGAGAAAGGTAATAATTACTGCGCGTCTAGAGAATAATTTACAGCTGACAGTAACACACGGGACATTCGGACAGAGTATTAGTTACTTAGGTATAAAAAATTGGGCGCCCAAAAGGGGGTAAAGACCCCATTAGGTTTTTCCCGATCGATTGAGGAGAAACGGAGAGGGCATTAAAACTACCATAATGAACACTCTTGGACCTATCTTCATTACTATTGGATGCACGTGCTGTAATGCACATTCACCGTCAGCTGGACAGAGATATTACTTCCATATGCAAGACATTTCCAATAGAAATTTTTCTTTCCTTTTCAATAACTTCAAACCCGATCAATATACAATTTCTAATACTACACCCACAATTTATTTATATTATCGTAGATACTTTTTATAAGGACTAGGAAAAAAAAGGATAATCCAAAAATTTCTTGTACGTAAACTGACGTTTCGCATACGGATATGCAGGCTTCATCAAGGTACATTGGGGTAGTCAAAAACTCAATCAGGCAATTAGAATTTAAATTAACAATTAAATTGTAAAACATATAAAATTCAACACACAATTTGTCGAATATTAGAAAGTGTTACACAAAGATGTTTGAGTCTCATAACAAATTTTTGCCACCCAAGTCCACCTATTTTCACCCACCATGGTCATACCCTCTTCCTATCAATGGGAAGCCAAAGGTTATCTGCCATAACTATAGTGGCAGTAGGTGATCTTCGATGAAAGTGGGGACAAATAAAAAATCGTCCCACTTTTTAAAATATTTATGTACATTAACGATAGACAATTAAAAAATTAATTAACTAATCAAACAATTAACACATAATTTGTCGAATAAAAAAACAATTTTCATACCCAATTAAAAATACAAATTAGTTAATTTAATTAAAAAAAAACCATGTGGAAAAAATGAAAGGAAAAAGTCATTAGTTTATTACGAAGTGGTGTTTATTAATTAATTTAACTAATTTGTATTTGATTAGTTAATTATTTTTTTTAATTGTCTATCGTCAATGTAGGTACATAAATATTTTAAAAAGTGGGACTATTGTTTATTTGTCCCCATTTTTATCCAAGATCACCTACTGCCACTATAGTTATGGCTGATAGCCTTTGGCTTCCCATTAATAGAAAGATAGGCTGACAATGGTGGGTGAAAATGGGTGGCAAAAATTTGTTATCAGACACAAACATTTTTGTGTATTTTGAGGGGCATTTGGTGAGTCAGGGCATTCAGATACAAAGTTCTAGAATTGGTAGAAATTTTTCAGAATGATCTAAGGTTTTCCAGACGTTTTGACAAGAATTTAAAATCATTTAATGTTAGAAAATTGTCTGGAATGTTCCAAATTTTTTCAGAATGATTCTAAATGTCCTAGATTAATTTGTAATATTCAAGGATGATCCAGATTGTTCCATATTTTTCAAAAATTACCCAAAACAAAAATTGAAATTAAAAATGTGTAATTCCAACAAATTTGTAGAATTTATAAGAAATTAAGGGATTTAAAAATAAGAACCTAGAATTAAAATCAGTTCAAAGTTTAAAATAGTTACCTCACAATTAATTTTATTTATATTTCTCAACAACTATGGACTCAATCCAATTTGAATTTATTCCTGAACCAAGAATTGCCTGCTGTAACCACGAATGATGGACTTTAATATAAATATATCGAAGGCACATTAAAATCTAATGCAAAACATAATTTGAAACCTACATTTTGATTTATTTTGAACGTCTAAATATGGCAGTACTAATACAATATATCTGCACTGATCCCTTTTAATTATGAAATCATTCACTAATAACTGTGGGATCATACTGAATCCACGAGGTACAGATTTATGGATGGATAATACCATAAACTACCAGTAAACATTAGGTATATTGTTGTGTTGTGTTGTGTTTAAACAAGGTGTTGTCGAAAGGGTAGTAAAGTGCAAAGAGGACCTTGTGGTGTGTTTGCTACCAAAATGAGTGACCACACTTTATGATCTTATATGTAGCAGATACACCTGCCAACTAACTATTTGTTGAAAATCCATTGTGTATTTTATGTCTATTAAATCTAATAAATTTAATGTGTGTTACTGAAACTATGTACCTACACACTGACCAATACACTACCCCCTTTTGGCCAACCAACGTCAAGCGAAAGGTGCTAATTATTTAGGTGAAAACAATTTAATACAATTGGGCAGGGTAGTAATTGCACTTTTAGAAATGTATTTTTTTTTATTGAACATACAGATAATTGATATTTTTGATGAACTTCAGTCTTTATGAGCCAAAAGTTATCCTTTCATCGGAGTCAAATGTTGTATAACGCCATTGTGGGAACAAATGAAAATCTGACTGCGCAAAGTCAGGTAAGTATGGTGGATGCCGTTCCTGCAAGCGTAAATTTTTTTTGGAAGGGTTACCACAATTAATGGCTTGATTTTTTCGCTGTAAATCGAGGACATCAGTTACATCAAAATCATCGGCAAGAAAAATTCCAAAATATTAAAATTTTTATTTTAATCGTTCCTCTATTATATTATGTTATATTTATTGTAAACTAATTCCGTAAAAATCGAATTTTATCACAAACTATTAAATTTTCCTAACCACCATCAACAACTTCCTCATTTCCCTATTTTTATTAGAAGAAAGAAAGGAATCAGAAAATGTCTAAATGATTTATTGAAAAGCGATTATAACAATGTTTTTTTTTTAATTTTACAAATTTGATAATTAATTGAATTTTATTGTAATCTAGTCAGGAGCAACTTCCTCATTTCGCCTATTTTAATAAAACTGTTTGAAGAAATAAATGAACAAATACCGGGATGATATCTTGAAAAGCAATGGGCACGGGATTTTTTAAAGTTTTATACTTTTAATATTTAATTTTGATTATAATCGTCCTTATCTCATATTATTTTACATTTATGGCAAATTGAATTCCATGTGAACCTAATTTTGTTGCAATCTCATCAGGAGTAACTTCCACATTTCCGTTCCTGAATTTCGATTATAATCGTCTTTGTCTTTTGTTATGGTTTTATAAACTGAATTCCTTAAGAACCGAATTTTATCTCAAACTCATTTATTTAACGTCAATATCAACAACTTCCCCATTTCCCCTATTTTAATAAGAATATTTAAAGAAACAAAGGAAGAAATGTTTGGATTATATCTTGAAAAGCAACGGAAACGGAATTGTTTAAAGTTTTACACTATTAATATTTAATTTTGATTATAATCGTCCTTATCTTACATTATTTTGTATTTATGGCAAATTGAATTCCATGGAAACCGAATTTTACTACAATCTCGTCAAAAGCAACTCCTGATTGATTGAAAAAAAAAAAAAAAAAGAATGGGAGGAGAAAATATCTAGATGATACCTTGATTAGCGATGAGCAGAGGATGTTATCCCACAGGACTCGTCTCTCATATACCTAATACATACATCAATACGTATATCTGTAAATGTACAAAAGCAAGCGGATGGGAAAACAAAGTGTAGTGGAGGATTAGCGGCTAATAGGGACGTGCTGAGCCGTATATCCGGGGATTCTTGCCGTTCTCATGCCTGCAGCACCCTTTTCGACAAGTGCATCAGTTCTCACTGGCTCTTTTGCTACCCAATTGTTTATACAGTTCCTTTCTAAATGAAAGGGTTTTCAACTGAAAGTCTTTCTTCTCGTTCTCCGCCAACGTCCGTAATTTTTTTGCTCCTTTCCCGTCTTTCCTCTTTATCTTTCATCTATCACATGCAAATTTATTTAGATTTTGAATAACAACGAGGATTTCGTCGAGTTCGGTTTGAAACATCTCTGGATTTCCCCTACGGTATCTATTTCTTATTATCACAACGGAGCACTGGCTATTTCTTGTTAATTAGAGAATAAAAAACATCAAAATATTTTATATCACTAAAATAGTAACAATTTTAGGATGATTTAGGATAAATAGGAATATTTATATTATCATTGAAGATGTTAGAGGAGCCAAAGCTGCGATTGGATTGACAATTTTACGACAAAAGTATAAAATGGTTTCATTAGATGTCATCCAGAAATCTCTTGAGGAATCCAGAGACAACATTTTAGTTAAATGCTGAAGATTAAAATGGGAAAAATTTATAATTTTCCTATTGCAGAAAGTTGTCCAAAATTAAAAAAACATGCAATCGAGAGTTTTAGTTTCAGGGTTTTCTAGAGTAATTTTTTTTTTAATGATTTATTGCCTTGCAGGCCATTTATTTCCTCTATTCCTTTTACAAAATATGCATCTCAAAATAATGTGTCAATTATTTTCAGAAAGCTATTTTTCACTAATTATTTAAACAACATTTTCGTGATCTACATAAATAATTATCCACAAATTTGTTAGTGTTAGGTCCCAAAAATACTTTGTCGTTTCCAAAATATCCTTTAAGTCCTTGAAACCTTTATTTGTAAATTTAAGTGAAACAAAAGAGAAGTGAGAGAACAAAGTTCAAAAGATAACTTTTAGCAAACCCTTACATGTGGGTACCCTGCTGTTGAGAAATCTGAACAAAAAATCAGCTGGTCCGAATGACTGCTGTTCATTGTGTCGTTTTAGAAAAATGAGTAAAAACAATTACATTTTCGTGCACTTGTTTTCGTTTTTCGTCTATATATAGATGGAATTCGCAAATTGTAGAAAAACAAAAGTATTTACATTTTTTTGCTTAAGCTTTAGCCAAAAATATTACCATTTTTATAACCATCTCTTTAATTTTTAAATAATAACAATTTCATGAAAATAATTATATTTTGTTAGACAAAACTTTTTAGCTGTAAAAATTACGTAAAGAATATGTCAGACACATGATTCATGTTCTTGTAATTATTTATTAAAATTAAATTCTGTTCGGTCGGGAACTTTTCACTCCATTTCACAAAAGAATAAGACAAATTCAATTAAAATTATAATGAAGAGCCTCTATTCACGCATAGCAATTCTATTATCGTAAGTTCAATAAATTCTATCGCAGTGTTTACAATGTAAACCGTCTGTTTTGGTCGATATTTTCCTACAGGAATTCTTGCATCTGCTTTCTTTTTGAGCATTCCTATGACAGAGGAATAAACCACCGAATATAGAAAATTACACCATTGGCGTAACAAGAGGGGGAAGACAGTCTGATACCACCCTTAGGGGGTAGAGTAGAGAATCGCTAATCTTCATAAATTGATACAGCGGGGATTTCCCAAAATTTTTGTTGTCTATAGTTTCGTATCGAACCCCAACGTCTGTTTTAATTTTAACAAAATTCATTTTTGGGGTGGCTCCTTCGATATCTGCAACGGCTGTCACCCATACCACTGAATCAGACCCTCTGTTTTCATCTTCATCAATCAATAGAAAATTTATTTAATTTATGTAGTATTGACATGCTCATACCCAAAGCACATTTGTTTATCCAATGATAAAAATTTAAGGTGATTGTTTACAAATAAAGAGGGGTAAACTCCCCACGAGGATTCTGCTGAAGAATGTGGACCATTTAATATAAAAATAAAATAATTACTGTCCCTATTTTAAACGATGCACCAAATGTTATTCCTTGAAAAAATCGACTTCCTTTCCTTAATTTTTTTTCTGGATTGGTTATTAGTAAACTCATACATTTTGTGCCAATAATTGGATTTAGACCTGTACAGAGCTAATTTAAATAATTTTTCAAGATGGTGAACTGAATTAGGAGAATGAATTCAAATTCTGAAACTTGGGCTCATTCAGAATTACTCAAAATTTTTAAAATAAAACAACAGGAAGTATCCATATGGACCGAAAGAGGATCAAATATCGTAGGTGCCATTTGAGAAAAACAAAGTTATTCGTGTTTTTAAACTTTAGAATTTTTTCCTGAACGCCCTGTATAAATTATTAAGTTCAATTTTGTCAAGGCGTTAGCTTTGAGATTCAGCTATCACTAGTAAAAATTTAAACACCCTAAGTCGAATTTTGTGGAAGTTATGATTTTTTATGGTTTAGGTTAATTAAATTATCTCAGAAACCGCTCATCATAAGTGTACAAGTTTGTTATCAAAATTACCTTAGAATTTCACTCTTTTTTGAATTCGTTGTAGAAATATGATATTCCATTTAAATACCCCATCAATTTAAAAAATAACCCTGTATAATAGGACGTTAAAATAAAAAAATATTCCCTGTAATCTGAAAATTTATATCATAAACGTAGATTGCTTTGCTTAAGATAAAAATGTTGGCGTTTTAGTAGCCAGAATTTTGAATTTATTTCTCTATAAAAATTTCCATATACCTATACGTTCATATACATACCTATAGAGCAGAAACAGGGGCGTAAATGCTTTGTTAATATTAACGTCGGGGGTTATTGCATTCATCATTTGCAGAGGACAGTGTTTATATTTGGGATTATCCTTAAATTTATAGATATAGAGCGGCGGACTCGTGTTTAGGTGCGAAAACCCGTTGCTAATTGGATAGGCTCGCACCTGGGTCTCAACGGGACTTATTTAGCGCTGAAAAAGCACGCGGAAACTCAATCAAGGCCCGAGAAGAAATTGAACCAGGCTACGAATTAAAATCATTCATTATTCTTGTCAAGGATTTCTTCACGAATTACTTATTGCACCAACACTATCAGCAGAAACTTTAATTAGTTTTACTCTACAGAGTAACATAATTAAGCTGACGTCCTGAAGTGGAATTAATTTTTAATTACATGAACGATATTTTTCCAAATTAATAACGCACTATTGAATTGCAGACAATTTTTAATGTCGACAGTAAATTTGTAAATCAATATAAGTAAGTATAATTGGGAAGATTCAAGACGAAAAAAATTTTTAATCTTAGTTTATGTCAAAATATTTTCAAAGATCCGGTCCTGGAAAAATAAATATGTACCCACCTACCTACCTACCTACCTAGCTGCCCAAGTTCTAGTGAGGAAGTTGAGTTTGTTCATTTAGTAAAAACAAATTTACAGTCGAGATATCTTAATAAAGCAACGTAAGGTAGGTGTTTGGTAGCCCGCACTATCAGGAGCTTGCAGCGCCATAGGGGTGAGAGTTAAGCCTGGATAACGTACCCCTGGGACGTGTCTTATCTGCGCCTACCGACCACTGGACGTTTCAGCCACTTCCAACGATTGACACTGCTGACGCGTTATATGGAGGGTGTCTGATAATAACCAATATACACTATAACAAGGCCAATTTCAAACAACGCTACCTTAAATGTATTGAAATTTTAAATAAATGGTATCTTTTTGAAAAAATCTGAGTAAGATTGTCCTCAATGGAACTTTTTTTTTAAAAAAAAATCTCAACACTGGAAGAGACATTCTTCAAAAAATTTTTTTTAACTACAACAAAGGGGGTAATTTCAAAATATTCAACAAAATTTTAAATTTTGCTCTTATTTGGAACATGCATGCAGAAGTTTAAATTATGTTAATTAGTAATACAATATAAAAAAAGAAGATAAAATGTTCTCTAGCTTTTAGACTATTCAGGTGTACGTTTCGATTATAAGGTGGCCATCGTCAGTGTACTGAACATAGTAAAAAGGAAAGTCTTATTTCATAAATTATCTAATTTACCATTAAAATACTGTAATATTTTTTTTATTTTCACTAAATTTATTACGTTGAAAATGGACACCTTTTGGTCAATACGTACATCTAAATAAATAGTTTAAATAAAATTTTGTGAAGATAGTGACGATTTTTTTCCTTCTTTGATTTGTCTTCACCGTTAGTCACATATAAAATAAATAGCAGACATATTTATAAAATGTTAATTAAAATGCTTTGATAAACCACTGGAAGTAATTTTTTTATGGAGTAATTATGATCACAATACTCTTTTTAAAGACTGCTGTGTTAATTTTTAAAGAGGAATAAAAAAAGCAGGATTAATGATTCATTTTAATAAATACGTTAACTTGACTTGAGAATCAAGCTTTTGACAATTGAAATACTTGGCTTGACTTGATTTCAAATAATCAAGTAATTTTAAGCTACTAAATAACGTAAATAAATAAAACAAGAAAAGTGTCAGTATTGACAAATTTTCTTTGAAATTCTTATTTTATTAAATTTGATTTAATAAAAGATGAGTTAATAACTACGATGAATGAAATGAATGAATGAATGAAAGTGAAATTCTAAATGTGTGAACTTTTTCAACGAAAATTAAATTATTAACCCATGAAAATAAATAAATTCCGTCATTATTCATAAAAGGTAAAAAAAAACATCAAGACAAATGCTTTAAATATTAAAAATACATATGTAAGAATAACTAATAAAAACCGCCCCCTCTTAAGAAAAAACCATTTGTCCTAAAAAATATTGGGAATCAATGAGACTGTTCTATAGAGTATACTAATTAATATGGTAATTTTGAATAATACTACTTTTCCAGTTGAAAGTGTATATTTTGCAAAAGTTTTTTATCATTCTGTCGATTTGTATATTAAAATTTATAATAAGTATATCAAGTAAATTAATTACCAACGATTTCATATGCTTATAAGCCTTACAATTTTGTATTACAAATTTTTTAATATCAACAAAAAATTATATTTACAAATTATAGGAATTGAGGTAGGTACATTTTATTTTAATTTATAAAAGTTAATGTGTAGGTGTAAAAAGCTCCCTATACAATCGATTTTTCTTGATAAAGGAAGGACTGTATCGGAAGTGACATATCATTCCAATATGTGTTTTGTATTTAAAAGCAAACGAGAGGTTAATTAATTATCCTTCACCGATTCACTTGTTTAAATTGAAACCTTTATACTGGTGGTAGTGTTGGTATTGTCGACGGCGTCGATGTGCGTCGGTCGGTCGGTCGACGTTGTTTTATTTTAAAAAAGCTCTCCCTGATTTGCTAGTGTTTGCTCGTGGCAGTCTGATGTTTGTTTCACGTGCTGCTATACGATTTTCATATTATGATAGTCGTGCGTGAGTTTGACAGATTAATTATTATTTTTGTTCCGAATTGAATTACCTTTGGGGAAGTTTTGCGGAAGAAATTTCTACTTTTTCGATCAAATCAGACTTTTGCGAACGCACAAAAAATATAAAAAAAATAAAAATGACACACACACGTTCCTAGTACACATACTTTTACATACGTAGATTTCATGTATAAACCTCTTTTATAAAATTGAAAACGCAATTTGTGCTCATCAACTGGAAAAAAATCTCGAACCCTTAAGACTCATTTGTAAATTATAAAAAGTCGATGAAATTTAAAACTCGAAAATTTATACATGTACAGGGTGGATAAAAACACTAAAAATCTAAGAAATCCTAGAGGCGTTTCGACACCCATAGCCTCACCTTCAGTGAGGGACAAATTCAGCTACATACACATATAAGCACGTCAAAACTACCCCTGCAGTGTATCTAAAGTTTTGAGGACCATTTGAGTATCTATGGTTTATATAAAAATAGTTTGTCTCAATCATGAACAGTTCAGTTATTAAAAAAAAAACCTTTTTTGTTCTTTTTAGGTATTTTTGTTAATAGTAAATTAAAAACTAAATTAATCGTGACTTTTTATAAAAAAATTTTGAAAGTAATACATAAGTATAATTTTGTTACCATTTACAAATTTCAATCCAAGTTTTAAAATTTATTTTAACGACCTGACGATGTTTAAGGATTTTTTCTAATAGATACGCACTTTTAAGGGCAATATATATGAAATTCAAAATTTATTAGCTTATTTAATGTTTATGCTATCTGTCAACCATTTAATTTTGATTAAGTCAATAATATATTAACCCCTAATGATCCCTACTAGAAAAATAATAATAATAGTACCTTAGTAGACGATACATAATTTTCAAAATTTGTTAAGTTATTCAATATGTATGATACCTATCTGTTTATCATTAAAAATAAATGATACTAAATTTTCAGTTTAAATGTCTCCTGCACTTTTTCGTTCTCAAGATTTGGTTTTAATATATATATATTTTTTTTGTTTTAATTTTTTTGTTTCAGTAAAACATTTGTAAAGAATGGAAAACTATTTTTTTTCAGCAATTTCCAATCTATAGTTTTTCATGAATGTCTAATATCAAAGGTAAAATTTAAACAATCTGGTAGTTGATAAAGCCCAAAATGGGAATTAATTAAATATTTGCCAACAGTTTTTAAGTGCCTCTAAGTGGTTATGAGGGTGAGTGAGTCTCTTTTCACTTAAATTAATTATTCCTTTACCATCGAAATCTCCATTATCTGCTCTGATCTTATTAGGACCTACCTTTACTTGCCCTATTGTTCTCCACCCTTTACAAACTATGACCTTTTAGAATTTATTTATTTTAATTGCATATATTTCAATTATATGAATTTAATTTTGTTCGTTATTGGCAGGATTAGGTTTTATTGACCTTAATTATTGCAAATAATTTCTTACATACGAATAAAATCTGTATTTTTTAAAGTTAAGAATATCAAAAAAAAAAACGTGTTAATAATTTTGAGATTTTAGCAGTTTTTTGTTTTATAATTGATTGTTTATAAAACTAAATCCTGTCAGTGGCATATTATCTAAGGAGACATTTCATTACATTCGTTTCCGTTCTTTTATTTTTATTAAAATTTTCTGTGGGTCAACATCCGGAAATGTCAGGCAATTAAATATTAAATCGACGCATTTTGTTCTAGACAGTTTTTAATGTCACACAAACAATTTTTAGAAAATACATCAGGCATGAAATTGTCTTTCAGTCAAAATAACGAGGACTATCGTACGAAAGGACACTATTTTAAGCATTGTTAAGCGCTAATCAAGCCGTCATTTTAATTGTAAGTAATTAAAAATTTTGAGATGAAAGAAATATTGAGGAAAGAAATTATCTACTCACCTTTCGACGAACGCGTTTTCATGGGACTGTTGTCTACACAAATTTCCTTATCACTCGACTCTTCCTTAACAATCTTGGATTCCATTCTCTGGAAGAAAATATATGGTATGTACATCTATATGTATTATACATCCTACAGGAGAAACTACATCTACATCTACATACATTAATAAAATCAGAGTTCTGTATGTCTGTCTGTCTGTTCGAGGTAATTATTCATCGATATTGTTGAACAGATTTCGACGAAACTTTCCAGGATTAAATAATAAAAAGCTTTCAGGAGTAACTTAGGCTATTTATAGTAAGGACAAATTGTCCTGGACTCAAGACAATACGAAAAGTAAGTTTTTTTCTTCTCCAATAGTTAAATGAAAATTATACATGTGAAAATCGTTTCAATGGTTACTACTCTCTCCGCCACATATGCCACGTATTTAATAGCATAGGCAACCCAGTATACATTTGCATATTATGCTGTACGTACACTATGCAAATTTTTTGTTTCTTTTTAAAAATCCTACGCGGACAAACAGTTGTTTATAATAAAATGCTAAATAAACTAGTACTTTTTAAGTCTTTTTTAGAATCTTTAACACATGTATCTAAAACTAACTGTCAGCTGTGCAAAAATAAAGATTCCAGATAGCTAAAATACAACCGTTCAACATACTATCCAATAGTAAATATACACTCAACCTTGCGCAAAAAGATAATAAGCAGTAAAAAGATGCAAACCATATGATAAATACAACTTGGTTGATCCTTTCGTTCGAACTCCGACAATTTGCAGTCCATTTCATCAGGATGATTTCAAAAATAAAGCATTTTCAATAAAATAAATTGAAAGCCACTTTCATTATAATTTAAACTTTAGCTGTTATTTTATTTGACTACAGGTTTAATTTGTAAGACAGAAAAATAACAAATTATTTACATTTACCTGCTGTTAAAAAATTACAAAGTGCACTAGGAGCATATTTTTCAAAATTAAACCCCTACAGGGGTGAAAGAAAAGTTTGACGTTTGAGGTATCGATCAATGAACATGCGAAATTTTGTACAAATGTTACTTATACAAAAGCATTATCAATTTTAAGCTCTTTTTCAAAGTGGCACCCCCCCTAATGTTTGTAGAAAGGGTGGAATTGTGAATTTTTCTATAGGTCCAAAAGCTTAACAGTTTTAAAATCTAAATTTTGTGCAGAATATTTTTATGGAATAGACAAAAATTTACACCAGAAGAGCATCTCTCCCTTGACGAAGATTTTGACCATTGAGAATTTTCGCAGAACAGAACAGCAAAATTAACGCATTGGTACAAGTAAATATTAATTATAGCAAAATTGCCAAAATGTTTTTGACAGCACATAATGGGGTTGGTTTTGGTAGATTCCATCGGCATCAGATCGGTATAGGCACGCAGATGGTAGGTATCAATTAAAATGAAAGCATTCGCCGTTCGGAGATTCGTCTGACAAGTGTGCCGGCTGTAAATATTCCAAAACATATGCAATTTATTACAAAATAGCATTGCGTTCTTTAATAATTTTGTTGTTTGCATTTGCGTCACGTTTTTCTAGTTAAATCATGTGTGTGCTATGATTTTTGTTTTATAACGTCACAGGAGCTCTGAGCTAACAGATGTTACCATCTGGCCGTTCCAAAATGTAATTATTGCAATTGGTTTACTTCTGTTTCTGATGTTCATTGCGAACTACAACTCAAAGGAACGGAACCGCTCGAAACCGACCTATCTGTAACATCCACGCATACGTTAATGTCTACAAATATATACAATCGTATCACAATTTTCAAAAATGGTTCTATTTCTTTTACAAACTTTTTTACATTTCATATGAAACAGGTAAAAATTTTATCATTAAACTTTTATGACAAATTAAACTATAGGATAATTGGGTACTGCACTGAAGGAATGGGAACGATGTGAAATAATTAGAATGGTAAAATGGTCTCAAGAAATTTTTCCCTTTTCTTTTCATCAAACGTATTTCACTTTTTTGTGGCATCACCAGGAATTATAAAACTGAGCTTAAACTATAAAAGCTCCTGATGATGCCTTAAGAAGACGAAATAAATACATCAGTTAAATAAACAAAATAATATAGAATTCTTCTACAGACGTACAAAAAACTTTCTCATAGAAATTATTTTGAAAAATCTGTTTTTCAAAGATTTGATTTTGCCTTATTTGCCCCCTTATTCCCTGCCACTGTCCTCAGACGCCTGCAGCCACTTAGCGAAGTCAGTCAACGACGCCTTGCGTCTGGTCCCCACATACACACACACACAGACTGTCCCAACTGTTTCTGTTTATCCAAAATATCAAAGCCAAAAGTTAAACAGTACATGCTTACATCGCTGTATTAGTGCATTAATAAATGAGTAGGTACTAATTAATTAATGTCTATGTACATAATTAAGATTGTGATTGATCAGTCTCTACAGCAGATTTTTGAATGGTTCAAGTAGAAAGATTTTGTAAATTAATTGAAAAATGAATCAAAGAAAATGTTGCTAAAAAATTTAAACGACGTACAAGTGTGACGTCAGCAAATGGAGGAGGTTAATATATATCTGCGTAGAATAAAAAAATAATTACTTTTTAAAGTAATATTTCAACATAAAAGATTTGAAAAAGCCCTTATATTCTATCATTTATTTTTCTATGTATGAAGAAGAAGGAGGTGAAATTGGGGTGACGAATTTTAGGGAAGGAGTATTGAAAAAGTTTTCGGAAAAATTAAAAGAAGTTGGCAAAAAGTGAAAATGTGCTTTTCTTCGGGATTTTGGTGTGAACAGAATGGAAAAACAAACGATTCTAACGATGAATAAAATGATCTTAAAAAGATTTCAGGAAAATATCGGAAATACTAAAAAGGAAAATCGGAAAAAGGATTACAGAACGATATGAAATCTCGAAAACTAACCCAAGATTTACAAAGCAGTGTATACATGTCCTTAACTATATTAAAAATTAATATTAAGGAACATTTTTTATTGTAAAATCACTACATTGTTTATTAAATTGTAATAGATGCATTAAGTTATATATAGGGTAAATTGAGAGGACGTTCCAAACACGTATTAATGAACGCATTCAAAAAATTTTCAAACAACAAAATCTGATTTTTCTCCGATTAAAAAAAAATCATGAAAATTCTTATTTTAAAATTAAATTAATAGAATGAATTTTCAAACTATTAAAAAAATTAGAAGAGAAAATTTCGCCACTAATATGAATAAATACATTATATGTATCATTTATATTTCTCTACACGAAGAAGAATGGAGTAAAATTGGGGTGCCCAATTTTGGGGAAAGAAGAATTAGAAAATTTTCCTGAAGATTTAAGAGAAATGGAGAAAATGTGAAAATGTTCTTTTGTTTGGGATTTTGGTGTGAACTGAATAGAAAAGCATACGATTCTAACGATGAATAAAATGATCCTAAAACGCTTTCAGGAAAATATCAGAAATACTACTAAGGAAAATCGGAAAAATTGAAATAAAAAATGAAACTTAACCAGAACTAATTTAAATAATTTCTGTGACCCACAGACGATGTATTTTTGAAAGGAAAATGACTGTTAAAGTATGAGGAAAGAAAGATTGGAGACGTACGTCACTGTTGACTGGTACGGTGCTTTTTAGTCGTCGTGGCAGAATGGCACAAGTGGAGTGAGTGTTAGTACCATATGCAAGGCACATGGCGCAAACTTGGACGTTTGCTTTCCTTCAGCGCCGACCTCGCGCCTGATTTCTATATACCACCACCGGCACCGGCTGAGCGGCATCGGGCGGCATGGCGTTAGCGTGGCGAGAAAACAGACTTCGCCATCTGGATCGAAGCACCCGATCTGGTTTAGGAAATTCGTCAGCAATACCGAACTGAAAATAACTAATCGGAAAATATACAGCAGCAGCAGCAGCAGCAGCAGCAGCAACTCCTGCAGCTGTTGGTTAATGACGACGATAAAAAAATATATATTCCCGACGATTATCGAAAGAAACGGAAAAGGAAATCTGACGAATGATGAATTGGATGAAAAGCTGCTGCAAAACAAATTCCAATATACAACACTGAAAATTCCAAACTCCTTCCCATAAATCAGTTGTGATTACTCTAACTAATTTACCAATTCCTGAAAACCTAATCCGATTATCATCCCCCTAAAAACTCCAGTTACTTGCGTTTTATTCATATTTTTTTTAAATTTAAAAAGTTACCCCGAAAGTTGGAAAATTCTGGAAAAACTGTAAGCGTTTCCTTCTATAATTTCCAAGAATTGCAGTTGTTGCAATTAATGACGATGATTAAAAAAATATTTAATTCCAATCATTATTGAAAGAAATGGAAAAGAAAACCTACCCACTGATGAATGTGAGGAAAAGCTGCCAGAAAGAAAATGCCAGTAGGTATAGGCAACTCTTATTCTCATAAATCAATTTCGAGCATTCACCAATTCCTGAAAACATTACGTAATTTCCAATTGATTACCTACTGAGCATTCAGACTATTTTTAAAAAATATTCTGTGTTTTAAAAAATTGTCTTAAGATATGGAAAAAAAATCTGACGACCGATGAATAGGAAGAAAATCTGATGAAAAGCAAATTCATCCCTTACAAAAATGTAGTTACTGTCTATTCAGATATTTTGAAAAAAAAAACATGTTATATCTACGAAATTATAAAAGTCGCCCGGAAAATTGGAAAATTCTGGAAAACTGTAAGCGCTTTCTTCTACGATTTCCACAATTTCCAGTAACAGCAGCGACTCTTACAACTGTTGCAGTTAATTACGAAGATTTAAAAAATTACATATTCCGAAGAAATGTAAACGAAAATCTGCCCACTGATAAAGAGGAGGAAAAGCTGCTGCAAAGCAAACTCCAATACAGAAAATTGTCATTCTCATAAATCAATTTCGAAAACCCAAATTAATTCACCAATTCCTGAAGACATAATCCATTTCTCAACCCCTTCAAGAATATTGTTGATTACTGTGCATTCAAATTTTCTTAAAAATTATATTATTCCTTAAAAAATTCAGAAATGTTGCACGTAACAACTCTTAAAAATGATAATTAATGACGACAATAAAAAAAATATACATATGAATATTCCCAACGGTTATCGGAAAAGGAAATGAAAACGAAGAAAAGGTACTGAAAATTCCAAACTCAAATTAATTTAACGATTCCCGGATACGTAATCCGATTATTATTACGCTCAAAAATGTAGTTATTTACTGTTTCTTCAGATTTATTTACAAAAATATGTAATACCTAAAATAAACAAAAAAAGCTGCCCGGAAAATTGGAAAACTTTGGAAAAACAGAAAGCTTTCTTCTACGATTTTCATAATTTCATCACCACATTAGAATAGTTGCATGGAAAATTAGAAAATTTGGAAAAAGCTCAGTGCTACAATTTCCACTTTATTTGGACGATAGATTTGCAGCATTTTATTTTTAAATTTAGCCCTACGTTGTTAAAAGGGAAAATAAAAGCTAGTTTTATAGTGATATTCTAAAAAGGACAACAGAGCCTTTATATATTTCATTGGATAAAAAATCGTTTCTGAGTAAAATTCGAGTCCTTTTAAAGATATACACTTTGAAAAATCAAAAACAACAAATTTTATCTGCATAAGAATAACAAAGGGCAGGAGATTCCAAAAACCAAAGAACTACAATTATCTTCCTGACAATACGTAATTCAATCAAGGCTAAAAAAAAAAGTTGAATGAGTGTAACCTAACCTAACCTGACCTATCTTTTCACATATAGTCTCGTAGACTTTTCCAGAGAAAAACCCCTATGAAACGTTAGATGTCGATTAGAATCAATAAATATTTTTTAAACCCCCTGTGGCTTCTGATTTTGATTGAGTTAAACACCAAAAGATTTGTAATGGCAGAGGTCTTGTTGAACACTTGATTCAATTTCGTTAAAATTGATAACATGAACTTTGTTTTTGAAAAAAGAAAAACAAAAAACTAAACAGTAAAAGCGTTATTGAGGTTCCCTTCTTTTTTTTTTTTTAAATGAAAAGAATAGGGGAAGCGGTGGTCGTCCTCGTCGTGGTCCCGTTGGTTGTAAAAATCTATAATTGATGGAATAAAGTATACAGGAAGAAAAAAGTAGGAGGAAGAGGAGGAGGAGGACGAGGAGGAAAGCGGTGTCGAACGATAGAACGTGAGTAACAACGCAGGTGTCCGTAATTCCAGCAGGTGTTCGGTCCCGCAGCCTAAATCCATCTCAACTCTCCATCGCTACTTAAAATATATATGTATGTAGGTATGTTTATATAGATGTATGTATACATACATCCACGTACAACCATATATACGTACGTATGTATGTCGTCGTCGAGACGCTACCGACGACGACACCGAGGCCGCCACCGACGCCACTTTAAGCACCTGAACCTCCGGCTTAAAGAACGGCGATTCATAGATACGTAAACACACATATGTATATGTTTTGCTCTTGCTCAATTCGGGGATCAATTTCGTCTTATGCTATTATGAATGGATCCGATCACAACCCTCCCCCTTTTCGCGGTTTCCCTTTATCTTCTGAAGGGACAATAACAACTCATAGATTTTATTGTTTCGTCATCGTTATCTCCCAAAACAATACCAAAAGAAATCTAATTTTCTTTGATAAATTTCAATACTATCCTTTTTTCAGTCATGGTATCCTAACCAGAAGCTTTTGAATAGACATTTTCATCAAGATCATTTATCTGTATCATAGATTGGATAAAAGTATGACAACAATTCCATAATATGAAATCAAACCAATGTCTCTTGGGAAAAGACTATTTACAGGTCCTACGTAGAACCTTTATCCTTTTTCAGTAGTCATGGTGTACAATTTTCATGAAAATTTTATCCTCACTTGAAGCTTTCGAGTAAACACTTGGGAAGATCCTCCATAGGGATCATAACTGTATTCCAAATGGAGCAAAAGTATGAAATCAATTCCAAAACATGGAACCAAACCAATATCTCTTGGGAAAAGGCTATTCACAGGTCCTACGTAGAACCTTTATCCTTTTTCAGGAGTCATGATGTACAATTTTCATAAATATTTTATCTTCACTTGAAGCTTTCGATTAAACACTTAAGATGTACCTCCATTATGATCATTTATATTCATCCCAGATTGGGCAAATGTATGAAATCTAATCCAAAACATGAAACCAAACCAATATCTCTCTGGAAAAGATTTTTACAGATCCTCCATAAAACCTTTATCCTTTTTAGGAGTCATGATCTACAATTTTACGAAAATTTTATCCTTTCGATTCAACATTTGAGAAGTATCTCCATTAGGGTCATCTATCTGACTTCAGGGTTGGTCAAATGTATGACACTAAGCCTTAAGTATCTTAAAACGGAAACGATGATCACAAATTGTAATTATAGTTAATGATTGTAGAGCTTCTTGATTATCGTACATCAAGAGCTTATCTACTCATTGTTGAGGGCTCTACAGTCTATATTCCAAGGAAGTTCTCCTGAAAATGTCGCATCAAAACGAAGCATTGAGTCCATAAAATCTTTATACACCAGGGTCAAACACCCCTATGACCATTTACCTTGGAAGCAATGATTCTGACGAAACTTTGCATCAAAGCATGTTTCAATATTGTTTCATTTTTAGTTACAGCAGTATGAAGCACCTCCTAATTATGATATACGAGTTTTTTAGGGCTACTTTTGCAAAACGATGAATTGGACGTATGGATTCATGGAGTGGCTTTTCCACTTTTCAAATCCAAGTACTCCAGATTTTTTTGTTTGGATTATCGACTAATTTGCAGAAATTTAGGCAAAGAATATCTATCACAATCCATAACCCAACCCTTCCTTCTCATAGTTCTTACAGAATAATTCTTCAATCAACAAGCCAAATTTATCATAAATTTTCATTATCTTTTTAATTCCATCTGGGCCAAGTCAGAAGCCAAAGCTGGTCATGGATCCTATATATGTTCTATATCCTTTTTGAAGGTAACAATCTACATTTTTCATGAATATTTCGTCCCCTGATAAGTACTTCCATCAGGGGCATTTATCTGTATAGAGGATTGGGCAAAAGTATGAAACCAAGCCACTACATTTAAAACAGAAACAATGGTCAGGAAGTGAGTCAAGATTTCATGGTCATTTATAGCAATTATGGTTAGTGGCCATCGTCCTTTGTACTCTCTGTAGAACTCATTTACTGTCCATATTCAAAGCAATTTCTCCTGAAGATGTAGTCCTCGGATGATGACCAAACGTGGAGTATAGAATATCTTAATACCTGGATGACGGTCAAAAAGTTTGATAAGTACTAATCCTAGAAGCATCTCCTCATTATGACACGAGTTGGATGCTTTTTGGATGTTACTTTTCTAAACCAATGGAATGGACGTTCTGGATCCATCAAGTGACCTATTCGTTTTCCAAATTACCCCAAAATCTGCGGATACGTTAGACATTTTGATAAATTTTGCCAAAAAAATATCTATCAGAATCTGTAGCCCAATCCTTATGATATTCTCTTCGATCTCATCGCTCTTCAAACATCATAATCTTTTACCAAAAATCCAAAAAAATTATTTAAAATTTGCCGTATCTTCTTTAATTCTACGTGGAAACAGTCGCCAATAAAAGCTGATTGTACATCCTAGGTCCTACATAGGTCCTGTATCCTTCTTAAGGATCATGGTCCTCGTTAGTAATAAGTACAATGTACCATAAAGAAATATATCTAGCACACCTTTTATTTATTTTTTAATTATAAAACCTAAGACTCACTCTCCCTCTTTATTCCTGATTTTGCCTTTAATATAACTTTAACCAGCCCTTCGTTCGTGTTTACCGCCCCCTCCGATACCCCAGTAGGTCTCAGCTCTTTAATAATTGATAAATCACAACTTTCCAACACGAAAAGACTGTTTCAAAATAGAAATTTATAACAGAAAACTCCTGTTTTCGTATATGGAAAAGGACGTGCCAAACTTTTTTCGATCAGCCTCGTATTTATAGATGATTTATACGAATATAAAGTCGTACATATTTTATTTCAACGCCTTGTAATTCTTTTATCGAGTCAAATAATTTATGTTGCTTAATAGTTATAGTTAAAACATTTATTTAGAGAACAGTAAGGCAGTCCATCTAACAGTTTTTCGCATTCTAAATAAAGATTAACACGTAAGTAAAGTTTCAGCTGTAATTAAGCTGCAGGTCTGTTAAAAACATGCATAAACATTCACAACTATGTAACTTTATGGCGGTTGTGTTAAAAGATAATTCTAACACATAACCAAACATATATTGCAAACTTCGTTACTTCACTTTAATTTAAACTTTCGTAGTTAAGGAAAAATTAGAGCGAACAGTGTTTTAGTGTTTCAAAAAATTTGTTGTTAGAAATAACTTTTCTTTCTAAAACTTGCAGTAGATATTTATAACAAATAATTATAAGTAGTACAACAAAAGTTGCACGAAGTTTAATAATGTTTTTTTGAAGATCTATAACTATGTAAGTTTTACAAAACTTGCAAAATTATTATTAACCAGATTATTTAAAACAAACACACCTTACCTTTCTCATTTGGGCAGTTTTTGAACTTTTCTTCGGACGACAAATAAGTTTTTTATTTTTATTAATTTTTAATTGTTTTGCGCACTTCGATTCACTAAAAAGTTCAAATACTATCACAAATTCGTTGTAAATAACTTTTTTGAACAATTGACTAGAATTGTTTAACGTAAGTAAATGTTATTTCTCTTATTGAGGAGACGCGTCTGCTTTGAGTGAGTAACGCGAATAGAGGGAATCTCTGTGATTGTTTCGCGTTCGATCAAACTTTACTCGAGAACAACACGCGGTGTTGTGTGGACATTCACGTTATGCAATAGCTTTTAAGCTCGAGCTTTTCCGTTTCGTGCGCAAGTGCCTAATACCTACTGAAGAGACGCTCGACATTTTCGCATTTTCTTCAAGTACGTGTGTAAAATAATTTCAAATAACTACTTAATTAATAACAAATTGAAAAGTTCTTCAGTTAATTAAGTGTTAAATCATTTGTCAGTGTATCTGTCAGTCGTTCTGTAAGAAACAATTTGCTGCGAATTTACAAAACCAATTAAATTGAAAGGGCAGATCCGGATAAGAAGGTCAAAAGTGCTCCAGAAGATGCTAAGGAAACACAATATTAATTTTTAGACCAAGAAAATTCAACCTTACCTTCAAAAAAAAAAAAATACATCAACGCAAAAAAAGTTTTTTCTTCGAAATGAAAGGTCATAGTCTATTCTTTTTATAAAAATTAGCGCAAAATTTAAATTTTGGAAGACATTCAAACATTTTAAAAATAAATAAAGTATACAGGGTGAACCACGGAGGAATGGCCTATTAGAAGTATATGGGAAACTAAAGCTAGTACAGTTTTGAAAAAAAAAATCACGTAGTAGTTATGGCACATGATGTACATTTTTAAAATATTTTCCATTTTGAATCACTTCCGGTTATATCAGAAATTGATGCCAACTTTGTTATTTTATATAGAATGGTATATTTTTCACGGCAAATTCAGATAAAACGTGAAATTCTAAGGTAAGTTTCATAATCCGCTTTTATACCTCGGATGAACAGTTTTTGAGATAATTTAATTTAAAGAAAAAAATTCTCAATCGCTACCAGAATTATAAAAAATAGTAATTCGCACCAAAAAATGACTTAGGGTACAGTTATAGTCGAGTCTTCAAAAAAAAATAATTCAAAATTCAAAAACTTTAAACACGAATAACTTCATTCTTTCAAATTTTTTACATATAAAACAACCCCTAGGATAAGAAACTCGAAATTTAAAATAATGGATTAGAGGAACTGTAAATTTTCGATAGAAAAAATTATGGCGAAGGTAACGGTTCATCAAATTTTAATTAATAGATATTTATTTCTTTAATTTAGTGAATTTCCTTATCAACCAATTTTATAATAACAATTAATCTCAAAAGTAATTAATTAAAGTAAAACATCAAATGTTAATTAGTATTCGTAATAACTGAGCGTAAAAGGGCGGCAAGAGTTCACCACATATAAATATCCATTATTTTTCCATTGAATAATTTCTACAACGTTTCGTAACTTTCTTGTAACTATCCTCATTATCAAAAACCGCGCACATTTACCTACATTTTCGGTGAAAAATACTTTTTTTCAAACCAATACGAAAAATATTTCAAAAGAGATTGGAAATATTCCAAAAGTGGTAAAGAAATCAGTTTTTAGTAGCGAAAAAAATTCATGGTGATAGTCGTGCCAACATACATACTTTTTTCCTGAATACTGTGTATTTCTCTTTTATTTAATCCGTTTTAAAATCTTTCTCCCAAATTTTGAATTTAGCGCCAATTTTCATTAAAAAAATACCATGTTATAAAACGCAAAATGATCTTACATCCAGAAAAAAAAAAAAGAGCAAGTTACGTCTAAAATTAACGAAGTTGCAAAAAGAAAGCTATTTTTCTCGTTTATTATTATTATATTTTTAAATTAGGGTTGAATTTTCCGGACATATTCTTCGTTACTGACGTCGAACATGTACAAAATACGAACGTGAGGGAAAATAAGAAAATTAAAAGAAAATCTATTTGTAAACTGAACCGAATCGCGACAAGTGCACCTCTTATCTTCGAAATTTTGAAACAGTTGCCAAACTTTTTGAAATCCTCGTCTACTAACCCCCATTTATTGAATTTCTGTTTTCTTATAAGACAAGGGTAGGTAATGATTTTATGTTAGGTATTACACAAAACAAAAAAAGTTAGTGTGTTAGTGTAACTACGTATCAAATTGGGATTTCTTAAATCATATTAAGAAGAAAATTATTATTACTATATATAATATATATAATATATTTCCTAACCACATACATATGTGCGTATGTATGTATATGTTATATAGTGAGATATAGGTAGTGGTTGGTGATAGTAGATGATGATATTAACTGAAGCGGTTGCTTTTACCATCATCTCCTGTACTTTGTTGGATATGTGTTGTCAAGAACAGGCATTCAAGAGGTGATTTTTCACCTGTCATATCCAACAGATAGCAGGAGCGCTCTTCAGCATCCTTATAAGCAGCCTTAGAGATCATCACAAAAACCGGTAGGTACCGGGCTCTTCCAGCTCGAATGTAATCGAAAAATGTCAATAAAATAAATACCGAATGCATTATTCTACATGTTTTCAAAATTTTCTGAAATAATTTATTTAAAAGCAAAACTGAATCACGTCCAGTGAAAATTAAATCTAAAATAAATTAACACTAAGAAACGAGTCAAACTTTACAGGATAGTAATTATTAGAAACTTTAATTTTTTTAAAAAAAAAAGGTTTATTATGTGTTAGACGGTATAAAATAATAAAAAAATTTGCAGTTCTTTATGTCGAAAATTTTACCAAGAAACAATAATTTATTTATTTAATTCAATATATTTTCTAAAAATACTAAAAGGATGAAAACGAGTTTGAAAATTTGATTTTACGTACAACGCTTAACCCAAACCCACACGGATCCAAAACTTTTACACAGAAATTCCTTATTTAACAAAGACAAACTCATATATATAAAAAAAAGTATTTTTTAAAATTAAACTCCGAAAGAGGTTTGACCAAACGAAACCAAACTTTCATTAACATTTATTTATTTAATTTAGTATCTATATTTAATTATCATTCAATTTTATAATAATTAATTAAAGTATAAATTTCAAGAAAAAATAAATTTGCATTTGTAGTAATTCAGAATAAATAAATACAACAAGAGTTCAATGAGTACATTCATAGAAATATCCATAATATACCTATGTAATATCTGATGAGTAATTTCTACAACGTTTCGTAATTTTATTGCTACTTCTTCCAACTAAAATGCAGTATAGATATCATCACTGACTCTTTTATGATATTCTTTGTATTTGGTATTATATTTTAGATTTAACTTTTTATAGGTAAGTATATAATAGATTAATTATTGTTCCATTTAGGAATGTGTGAATGTACATAATAGGAAAATGGAAAATGGAAAAAGGAAAACTGAAAATCAAATCAATTTGTTTCGAGCTGGTATTTTTCGCGTGGTCCCGAGAGCAAGCTGAAAGTTTTATCGGTGAAGTCGCATGAAGACTGGAAATTAAAACTGAAATTCATCAAAAGTTAAGAGGTCGAGCGCGCTAAAGCAGAAGGCTGCTTTTGAAGGGTTGAAGGCAGTGGCCGCCATATTGGGAAACAAATTGCACGCGCTGGTCCTGACAGTCGCTAGATGTCTCAAAGAGCGGCCTCACAAAGCCCTGCTGCCGCTGACAACTTCAACAACTTTGAGCTTCGTTTGTTCGCAGGAGAAAAACAACTGCTCGCTGCTGCCTGCCGTATTACACTCTAGATTGAAAACGTAAATACTTACTCTGCATTGAATTTATTTCGCTTTAGCGGAATTCTTGTTTATAAATTTACTTCCAAGACGTACCTACGTACATACGTATCTATCTACATTTATACCGAAACGAAGACGAAAACTTAATTGAAAATGCAAATTGCTAGAAATCCATTCTTAATGCCCACATTTTCAACGATCAATAAAATAAAAAAAGTAAAAACACTTATCTTTTCATTCAAAGCTTTTCAAAAAAATTAAACATGTAAAATGCCCACAAAAATCAATTTTGTTTTAAACAATTGCAATGCAGACAACTTTTTCCATCTTCAGTTGGTTGTAATGTAAAAAAATCAATTCAGCTAAAGAAAAGTTTTGGTTAAACTCAAATTTATATGAAGCTGTAGAATACTATAGTTTGCTTGAATAATTAGAATAACTGCTATTTTTATGCAAACAAATATTAAACCTAAACCATAAAACAAAGATAACACAACTCTCGTTTACGTTTACGTATTACTTTTTAGTTATAGCATAAACAATCATTTTCAAACGGAAATTTACATATCTTTTGTATTTAATCGACTTAGTTTTTATTTTATCGTGAAAAAAAGTATTATTATTTTGTATCCGTTATCGATTATACATCCATTATACCACTTTTAAACACTTAAATCAATAAGTTTTGATTTTTATTGTAAACAGCAGTTTTGTCTAATTCTAAGAAGTGGCATTATTTCGAGTGCCCTGTATATAAAATTTTCCTGAAAGTCTCACGTTTGTCGGTTACACCTACACTACCAGACTTTAAGTTATTGAGCCACTTCCAATCGTTTTATTTTAGGTTATGTTTATATTGAAAACTAACCTATATGAAGCAAATAATAAAAATAAACATGTAAAAACGCTTAAAAATGTCAGAAAAAATGGAAGACAGCAAAGATACCCCCGAAAGTGACTTTGGCATCGAATGCTTTCAAAATTATACTGCCCCTGAAGTATTTATTCAAGGTCTTGCTGGCATTGTAAATCAGCAGGACGTAGAAACAATGATTAGAGCCCAAAAACACATGTAAGGTACTCTTTTTACTTAGTTTACCCCCTTTTGATATGTTTTTTCTTCTATTTGATCAGGTTGCAACGATTTGAAAAGACCAACGAGATGTTAACAAATTGTAATGCACTTAGTGCATCTCGTTTGAAGATGATTGGCCCTGAATTCAAAGAACACATAAAATTGTTGCAAGAAATGAAGAAAGACCTGGAATACATTTTTAAGAAGATTAGAACTGTAAAATCGAAGCTTTCTATGCAATATCCAGAGGCTTATACTGAAGCTTTAAGAAGCAGCATTGCAGAAGAATGCGAGGAGGATGAATCGATAAATAATGAAGATAATAAAGACACTAAAGATTTAGAAATTCAGTTGGAAGGTACAAGTGTTAGTGATAATGATAAGCAATAATGAGGACTATAGTTAATACGCACTTTGTGGTTATTTTATTACTGTTTTGTTATGTTATATTATTTAAGAGAAATTTCTATTATTGTAAAAAACCCATTTATAATTAAACTAAATAAACAGAAGTAAATAGTAATCACAGTTTTAATTAATTTGATAATCAAAAATCACTACAAACAGATCAACAATTAGTGGCTTAATGTCAGAATCACATGCTTTTCACTGAATGTTCAAAATTGTGTTCATTGATGCTTTAAAGCATACTTTTTAGTGTATTCCCTGGCAACTGAAATGAACTGTGAATAATTATTCTTAAATTCTTCGGCAATTTCAACCATCAAAGGGTCTTCCGGATTGGGAAATTCAAGTAACATTCTTATGGCAATTAAAAGACCTTCCAGGCCAATTGTTGGCTTCCAACAGCCCTTAGGGGGCATCTTTAACAAGTCCAAACAAATCCTCCCAGTGTCATCAATATTTGGATGATAAATTTTCGTTGTAAACTTCACTGAAGGTGGTGAAAAGGGGTAGTTTTCTGGTATTGTAACTTCTAAGTTAAAAACTGCTTGTTCATAAGGAGTATCGTTAGGACCTATCAAGCTAGCTTGAAAATAATCCAGATTATCGTTTAATGGCGATAAACTAATTCCTGAAGGAGGATTTTGAGTTATTTTGGCCAGTTCTTTTGTAAGTCGTTGAGTTCTTTGCATTTCTAACTTCTATAACTAACCAAGCAGCACCAGCTTAATTAATAAACTCTTTAACTAATTTTTTTTTTAATTAAAGTCGTTTTAAAAACAAACCGTTTACTTTTTAAAAATTAAAAATTCAAAATTACAACCTCCTAAATATTTACCAAAATTATTGACATTTCCCATTGGTGACAATTTTGACAAAGCAAATGTCACTAGTAACTGACTGACGTTGATTGGGCAGTTTTAAATCAGCATTTTCTGTTACAAATTTTTACTTATCTTTTTCGTTTGAAATTGGCTTTTGTTGCAGATTTCGTTAAAAATGGCTCAAAATATTGATCCTTATTACAGCCAACAAGCAGATAATAGCAAGCAGAATAACGAGGGCCGAAATGTAGCAAGCGAAAGCCATGCAGTTACTAAAAGGTAATAGTTTTAGAGAAAAATTTACACCTAACCTATATTTACTTATCATAAAACCTTGAAAAAAAGCAATTAATAAAGAAATTGACCTCTTTTTTCCTTTCAGGTTACATAAAGAATTAATGACACTTATGATTTCGACAGATAAATCGGTATCAGCATTTCCAGAAGGGGAGAACTTATTCAGATGGATTGGCACAATAACAGGCCCTGGTGACACAGTTTATGAGTCACAAAAATATAAATTGTCATTGCAGTTTCCTCATTCTTACCCTTATACAGCACCTACAGTAAAATTTATCACCCCCTGTTTTCATCCTAATATAGACACAAGTGGTAACATTTGTCTAGATATACTTAAAGAGAAATGGTCAGCTCTATATGATGTTCGTACAATTTTATTGTCTATCCAGTCCCTGCTGGGAGAACCTAACATAGACAGTCCCCTAAATGCTTTAGCAGCAGAACTGTGGACTAAACAAGCAGAATACAAACGGCATGTATTAGAAACGTATAAAAAATTATAGTGTTTTAAATTTTGTTAGTTACATAAATTATGTGCATTTAAAAGTAAAGAAAATTTTTAAGAGTTGATGGAATGTGCAAGAAACTATTTTGTTCCTTTTTTTACGTTTATAAGATGTGTATTTTGCTATCAGTTTAAATAAAGACTTTACACTTTTTAAGTTTAGTTTAATGAAACAAAAAGTAAATTTTAATTGCCATAGCTGTAATATTAGTTCCGTTTTAAGTTTAATTTTCATTAAGTAATGACTTAGGATTAAACAAATGTATAAATATATATGCTCATTCAACACTAATATGTAATAAATAAATACTTGGACAAATAAAACATTGCTTTAGCAATAACTGGTTTTACTTAAAAAAAAAGTTATATCCTTTTAGTTTAACTATTATTGCAAAACTTTGTAATCAATTAAGAAAGATTGAATTAATTTAATTAACTAACAAACGTTTTTTTTTAAGTCTAAACTATTAGTAATACATTAAAATTAACAATTTAAATATTTTAAATATTACATTATTGCTATTATTTATTATTAACGTAAAATACACAGTATAAAATTAAGATTCTATTTAAAAAATTGCATTTCAAAACTTTTAACACAGGGTGGGCAAAAAAGATTTAAACTAATCCATTTAAAGAATATTAAGTTTTAATGACAAGTCTTCTGATTTGTTTTTAAAGAGACGAAAATGTAGAAACGTGAGAACAAATATTTTTAAAGTTATTTTTAAACTTAGTTTTGCTGTTTATTTTATTAAATAAAAACGAAACAGATGTCTGAGTTATTAATTTTGGTAAAGTATTAAGGGAGATATGACCTATTTTAGACTTTGGTAAAATATTGTAATTTCTTTTGTCCTTTATCTAGTTTTTTGTTTTGTTTATTGGAGTTGCTGGAAATAATAACAATATTATTAATATTTCAATGTTTATTATTAGATTTAAAATACATTTTATGACTTTACAATAACTAATATAAAAAATAGTAAAATAATAGTTGAAGCAAGCCCTATTATACAACACATTTTTCTGTTTTTTCTTTGGTACGCATCGGCCTTTTGTAGTTGCTTTAAACCCTCATGAACTTGTACATGTGTCTGTTCAATATTATAGTCTATCCTATCTAACACAGTTCCCTGGTCTAAAACCATTTGACTTAAATCTTTAAATATTTCGTTTAATTCAATGATTGATTTTACTATTGTATTAACTTCTTGCTCTCTTTGTAAGGCAAATTGTGTATTTTCTTCTTCTAAATATAAAAGTTGCTGTTGGGTCATCTGTTTGGAACTGTTAACAAAATCTTGATCTATGTCATCCATTTGATTGGTAAATTCTTCAAAATCCTGTTCAGGAACGGAATTTTCGAAAAAAAATCGAGACCTTTCTTCTCTCGACTTCAACTGCTTTAAATAATTGTTTTGTGTGGCACGAAATTGCATCGAAACTTCTTGCAATGAGGTAGCCAGCGTTCGTATTACATTTAGCGTTAAAACCTTTTCTTCTTGGGTACCTTCACTAGCATGGCTTTTGATAAATTGTATCGTTCTGTGGACAGAATTGAACAGCGAGGAAATTTCATGGGAACAGTTTTCTATTAGAACTTCACCCCTACTGTTGTCATCAATAGTGGGCCTGTGTAAATGCTGTGAATGTAATGTTTTAAGTTCGTTTATTTTGGCCATTAGTCTTTTCAAAACTATCTGAGCGTCCTCTAACTGTTCTAACCATGGTGGAGGCAATCTATCATTAGCACGTCTTCCATCTTCTACATCGTAAAGATCCACTAAGGCCATTTGTTCGTTACTGTCCTAAAAATTAAGCAAATGCTTGAAATGAAGACAACAATTTGTTGAATTTTCACTAACCTGTTCAAAATCCAAATGCCGATTACGTATGGCATTGTTCCTCATTAAAATGAAGACTTCTGTTAAATTCCTTACAGCCATTTGTAGGTTTATTTATCTAATTATCACAATATATTATCATTTCTCCCGATAAAGTGAGGTTAAACAGTGAATGCAAAATAATGCAATTAGTATAAACGTGCACACATATTGTATAACTTAATTAATATAGTATTTCAAAGCTATTACACTTTAAGTACCCATTTCTAATAATTTTATACGGTAAAACATATCATTTCTGCTTTTTAGTAAACATACGTTTTGAATTGATTTTAAACTTCGGTTTCTGTAAACATTGCACTGACAGCTGACGCGAGTGACACCTGGCAGATTTTCGCTGAACTATTTTAAAACCGCCAATATTTAAATCGACGCACAATGCAGTTGCATAAAATTAAAAAACAAACTTTCCAAAACTTTGGAATGTCACGGAAATACAAGCTCCTAGTAGGTTCAAATAGTAGCAAATAATTATATAAAAGTTCTAAATAGCAAAAGAGCCACAAACTTCAATAAGTTATAAGGAAAATTAAATGAAAAGTATAAAATATATAAATTTATTTTTCTACTAAAATGAAACAACTTCAAAGCAGTTTCGACATAATGGAAACAAAGAAATAACCTTCTAGTTGAAAATATACATGTTAGTGAGGAATGTGACAAAAACATTCTTTTTTAAGATAACGTGTTTCTTATAAATACCTATATAATCAAATGTAGACCATGGATTTATAAATTAATGTAACCGCTGTCGTTATAATCATAAAGCAATTTATTTTGACACACTTTGTACAGCTATTTTCACTAGATGTTAAAACTTAAATATTTAAATCTACAACTTTATTTAAATTTTACGTTATTTACAAAACTACGATATTTCCAATTACCCTAATTATAATTATTGATGTATGTATACGTATTAAGTAAAGAGGGATCGAGTACCCTACTTATAATTAGATGACTAGATTCCACTCGTGCTTCATAAAAAATTATTTGTTACAAAATAAATCCACTGTAAATAAATAATAAATTAAAAATAGATGTACATACATTTTTATACAATACACATATATAATAGTTTAAATAAAACTAGATCGTTGCTTCGACTAGAACATTTTGACTAGAAAAGACAACAAATAATGACTACGTTAAATAAATATTGTATAAAATAATTTTTTTTTTCAAACAATCATTCTTATTAGTGCTAATAGTAACATAATATTTGAACTTTGGAGGGTGCACTTATTATAGCACATGATAACAAAAAAATGAAGAAATATCAAGCAGAACACGATGTTAAAGTTTATTAAATTTTTTTGTCTTTTGTTTATAATTATTATAATTTTTTTTATTAAAAGTCTTAAAGGAAATATCATGTACGAAAAAATTGTAAAGTTTTAGTTTGCAATGAGACATTGATTGCACATATTTGACTAGAAACATTTGCATTACTTTTTAACCATAGAAAAGTATGTTTGTCTTTAGGAATTACTGAAGAACAAAAATTAAATGCAAAGTGCAGACAGTCCTTGATTTTTTTTATATTGCAAACTCTATCCCTGCCCGCACTGAAATTAAATTGTTAAGATTTATATTTTTTTGCAGTCGAATTCAGAAATTTTAATTTGGTCGATATTAAACACCAGAAATTAAAAAAGTTTTAATAATTTTTATTCATTTATAGAACGAAAAAAATTTTAAACGTTTTTCTTTTATCTGTTTTTAACAGACAACTATATAAAAAGATTTTTTTTATCTTTTTCCTCCTACGTAAGGACTATACCTACTTACTTAATTTTATCTTAGCTAATTACTAAGGGTACGTTAATTAATACTAAATCTATATCACAAACTTCAATATCTACAAATTTTAATATTTTACTATTTGTAAATGACAAGAGCTACTGAATTTTATTTTGTTATTAATGGAAGGAACGATGAAAAAGAACTTAAAGCGTAAAAATTTTGATTTTGTGACTAGATACGATTTAATTGTATGACTAAAGTATTTAGTGACTAGACAAACTATTAATATTTTGACTAGAAAATTCGACTAGTGTCATGACTAGAAATTAAATATAAAGTTTATCTATTTTCTTAAAGAATTTGCTTCAAAAAAATATACGTAAATATATAAATTAATAAATTTTTATATACTAATAAAATATTTGTCGTTGACTAGATAATTAAAATTAAATATTTCAGACTGTGAACTTTGTTGAAGTTTGCTACTAATATTTCATTTTTAACATACAGTTGAGATCAGTTCGAAAGCTTTTAAAAAAATGTTCATTTAAATCTACACCCTGTTTAAACATGTACACAAAAATTAATAGACCGTAAATAAAATTAATGTCCCTTTTGGACGACATGGTTTACTTGATTAATAAAATCTTCTCAAATCTTTTTTTTAAGTATATCTATTTACATTTAAATAGCTTAATTAAGATTTAAGAACTTATAAAAAAGAAAATGACTAATATTGACTAGAAATGTTAATGATGTCTAACCAGGAAGGACCCACATACCTGTCAGGGATGTTCAAAGAAGTAATTTCATTGGACGACAGTATCGGAGGTCTCCAGAATCGAGGAGGTATCACAGGAATAGGCCGAATCGGGAACAACCGTTGTCATTCACCCTGCTGATGAACTATCTGATGTTTCTTCAAATACGCCACCCTCCGGAATCGTTTTCCGCAACTGTCACAGGAAAATTGCTCACCACATTCCTCGAAACGGTTGCATTCTTCAGGTGGTTTAGCAGTTTTTTCAGCTTTCGGTTTATGCCATCTCCTGTGCGACGCCAAATTTGCAGGACAATTGAACAATTTATCACATTCAGGACATCGATATTCCACGTGAACAATCCTGGAACATCGATGTTGAGCGAGACCAAACGCGTCCTCGTACAATTCGCGACACAATTGGCAAACATAATCACCAATGTGATTTTCGATTTTGGCCAATTCAGCCTTAGCTTCTTCGGTAACTTCAACGACATTCAATGCCGGATCGATGTCACCCTTTCGCACCACCAAAGTTTCACCTGGATCCAACTCCCTTATGATCGTGCCGGAAACTGGAGAGCTTGTGTCTTCGTCAAAATTTAACTTCCTCGTAGCTTTCGTCCTCTTGGTTTGATAAACTGCTGACGTGGTGGTGGTAATGTGCATCTTAGGCTTTTTACTCGGATGATCCGGGGGAGTGCTTGGAGACACAGGAAGCTTAGATCGTTTGCTACCAGGAGATGGTGTGCATGGTGGTGTTATTGGAGTCTGGCTCTTAAGACTGAGATCCAAAGGGGCCGCCGTTAATTCCAAAGGTTCGGAATATTTAAAATATTGAAGTTGATGTTGAAGATGGACCGATATAAGGGGTTGGAGGATCGCTGTTGTCGGGTGCATTGCACGGTGATACATTGGAAAATGTTCCATCTCATGGTGATGATGGAATTCCATCCGAGGCATGCCACCTCTTCGACCAACACGGACCGAATGCGTTCACATTTTAACCTGTCTGTTGGCGTATGTCTTGTAATCCCCTAGTTATAACCCCAATGGGGCCGGGTGTCTCCGCCTCGGTCTCTTCGGCGGCATGCGCGAGGTGGGGCGTTCCAGGCACCCTTATTGGATGCCCGACGCTTTACAATATCATTGGCATTCCCGAAATCAGCGTCGTTTGTAAAGAAAAAGCTCCCGTGTAACGGATTTTCCGAAGACTCTATTGGAAAACTCGTCCTGATACAGGGACGTACTGGGTCATATCAATCCTTATTTAACATGTTCAAAAAAGTTCTTAGTTGGCAACTAGTCCAAAAATATACACCAATTAGCACAATTTTCACCTTCACTCACTCAGAAAGAATTTTCGTGGGTTTAAAAATCAATTTTATATTTCTATAAAAACTGAAGTTTCTCATTAATATGCCCTAGTGGGTCTCTGTATTCGTACCCTAATAACGGACTTTGGTTTTAGTTGTTATAACAAATCATTAGCTTAGATTCCGTTGCAGATGGTTGGTCATAGACATGTGCATGATGAGGCACTCACACATATGCATAGCGACCCTCTTTTTGATTGTCTGACGGGGGTGATTTACCAATCGTTGTTCGAAATGGATTTTTACGTTTTGTATCAAACAACCGTTTTTTCGGACTGTGTCGTATAACAACATACAGGGTGTCTCAAAGTATACAATAACGTAAAATAATTGAGTTCTAACTAAGGTCCTTAATCAGAAAGATGAAGTAAGTAGATTACAAAACGTTGAACCGTCTTCAGATAAAATTATATAAATACCCTCTAAGATATAGCCAAAAAAAGTATATAAATAGAAATACAACCACCCCCATTAATTTAGTAATTTCGTAAACCTGAGCTAGCTAATATTTGTATTGCTCCAAAAATAAAGCCATATTATTAAAACTTTAACCACCCCGATTCTGTTTTCTGTACCAATTTTTGTAATAATGATGGTTCTAAAAACAAATCACCCCGTATTTGGGACATACTGTGCTATTGAACACTTTCATTAGAACGGTGGCATTAGGTAGGTGTCTTGGGGGAAAAATAATTGAAGCTTTTCCGTTATTTTAGGGATGATTTAATGCAATCTCATTTCCTGTATTTAATTTTGTACATTAGGGCAGATCAACCGTTAAAGTGGTTACTGTCATAATAGAAAAAAACACACATTCCACATGAGTTTCTCACCAGGTGTTAAAATAACTTACTGTGTCTTCGGTTGTATTAAATAATTAAAATATATCTACTAATTAAAAAAATCAGAATTTAGATTACAAAAAAATCAGAGCGAGGGAAAACATAAACGAAAAATTCGCGTCAAAACCAGAAGTCGGAACGAAATAACTGAAGCTGTGTGAATGTTGCAACCCCCGACGAACCACCTTATTATTAAGCCCTAGTTAATGAAACCTGCTGCGAAAACCATTGTACAAGCCGTCTAATCCTGCTTGAAGGAGCAACAGGTGTCATACAATGTCTTCATTTGAGCGCCTCCTGTAAGTACAATTCAACAATACCTAACAAGTGCCCCATTCTTCCGAATTCAAGACCCTTACATTTTCCTGGGCTCATTATACTCGGGTAACTACGCGTTCCCGAATTTCAATAGAGTTTCATTTCTTAAAGAGATACGGGTATTAGACGCTCAATAGCCGGCAGATTGGGGTAGACTTCAAAAAGATAAGTATGTACAAAAGAAAAGGAAAAATAGAGACACATTTTTCATCGCAAAACAAGAATTTTCTTTTTACATTAAACGAAAGTTTATAATCGATATTCATTACCTATAAAAGATAAACCAACAATATGCAGTAATAATTTGCATCTAAAGATCTAAAGATTTAAAGACGTTACACAATATTTCTCCTGTATATAGTACAAATAGACTCGTCGAACGCGCCATAGAGATCGCGGTGTAGCAGAGCTAGAGAAAGGGAATTAATGTTGACTTGGCGATGAGCATCTACCAGATACTCTATATAGGAACTCGAATAAAAAATAAAGGACCTTAAGGAACCTGTCAGAAAATTAATTACAAATAAAGAAACCTCCGAAAACCACCAAAAGTTGCAAATAATCAAGCAAAAGAAATGATCGTGTGCTCATTGTCAACACGGATTTGTAAGATGTGTTTGGACCAGTCAGTCGGTCATATATCGTCGCACCCTTTACCTTTTGCCCCAAAGAACAAAGGTACCGCCAGATGTATTCCTGAAAGCCCGGTGTAACCACCCGTGGTCTGTCAAATGAGGGTCAACTTGAAGCTTCAGCAACCCTCAAAATGTGACACGGTCAGACAGATAAATCTTTTTTTAAGAGAAAATTTTTTTTGACATTGTAGGTAACAAAATTTATCAAAACTAGTAAGAAAATTTAAAAAGGATCATGACTTTTAGCAGAGCACATTTTATTATTTGTGAGAAATTAAGGGAAGAATTAGAAATCATAAAAAAATTTTTTTTTAGAAATTAATATGGACAATTCCCACAGAATTTTGCATTTTGTCCTGTATCGAGATGGGATGATAATTTCTTCGATAGTAAAAGTATTTAACAAAATCTTAGGTCTCTTTGGGAAATAATATCTAAACATTTTTAACAGATTTCCAAAAACACGTAAAGACCAGAAATTTTCCCCAAAATCAATTTGAATTAAAAATTTAGCCACAGTGATAAAATTTGGGACTTCTGTTTAGATAATCTTGCGTGGCATAGAATTGACAATGGAGAAGCTACCCTATACCTTTATTACTTCCAGCGTAAATCCTTGCTAAATCCTGGTATTTAAGAACTATCCCTGCTATTAGGAAACTGCGTATCCGATACAATAGACCCATAAAGATGAGTCATGCTTTGTCACTAAGTAATTTATTACTTATTACATAAGCTTAATAAACATTTCATCAAATGTTCAAAGAGGGAATATCGAAAAGAATTGTTAATATCCATAAATTGACTACAGTTTCGTTACATTAACGAAAGAATTTCTCTGGATTGATAAAACGAGGAGAAAATTGAGGAAATCATCTCTCAGCTATGCAGCTTCGTGTGGCTGTTGGCCAATGTAGTTTGGAATTTTGCTATTACGTCTCCATTCAGTGAGGAATTCCCATAAATAGTAATGTCACACGGAGGGTGTTAATAATTAAAAAGGTGAAAAAATATACAGTGTGGTCATTTTAGTGTGCAACATATGGGAATTTTTTTAATTAATTGCACAACCAAAATAAAAATAAAATAAAAACGTACCATTATTTCAGAAAATTATGCGAAATCTTATCGAGAAAAGTTATGTCTAAATACCAAAACTTGATCTAAGATAATTGTTTTTTTTTAAATACACAATCATTTCCAAATAAAAATTTAAAACAAAGATTTAGCACTTTAAATGAAAGTTTTTTATGCCATACTTTGTAAAAAAGAATTTTTCCGAAATTTTAAAATTGTTTCAAATCGTTGCAACAAACATGAAGTATTTTTTAGTTTCACTGTTAAATTATTATCAAAGAAAATTATTTCCATTACAATAGTTTTTAAAAAGTAGATAACGAACCATGAAGTCGAAAAAGAAGAGCCTTCCTCAACCTTTCGTCAAGATGCATGGTTGAAATAATGTACGGAAGATCTCTTCATATTGACGAAACGTCGGGGAAAGCACTCCTTCTTCCTTGGAGGACTAAATGTCTGAGAATAACTTACTGTAGCATCGACGAAGACAGCGAAAGACTAAGATTTTGAGTGAAGAAAAACCGAAACGTAACGCACGGCTTGACTTGATATTTAATCTACTTGACTTGAAATCAAGTCAAACTCAAGTCAATTAAGAATTTTCCAAAAACTAACCAAGTTAAACTAATTTTTTGTCAAGTACTTAAAAAATCAAGTCAAACCTTCAAGCTAACTTCGTCTATAAAAAAAACGTGATTCTATTGTTGATAATGTCGACATTAAAGTGGATGAATTACGTGTTTGCTTAGTTTAAGGGTTTAATGTATATGGGGGTGAGTTCCTTTTAGTATCTTATTAATTTACTTGATGTATTATTAGTTTTATTACTACAATTCCACAATATGATAATAAATCTTTGCATTTAAAGTTATGACGTTAATTATTGTACTCTGTAGAAGTCTCAAAGCTTCCCAATAGTTTTTTTTTAGGGGAAAGTTGCCCTTATTTAAATATATCTGCCTACATATGTAATGTATTTTTAAAATTACAAGTACATATTTGTCTTTGATGTTTTTATTTTGTATTTCATGAATAACGACGGGCTATCCCTAATGAATTTTAGGGTCCATTTATTTTCAGTAGTTAATTATTTAATTTTTGTTAAAAAAAATGACACATTTACAACTTCATTCATAATTATTAATTAATCATTAATTAATCATTTACTAATTCAAATTCAACTTTTTAAATCACGAACCGGAATTTCAAAGGAAATTTCGTGAAAAACTGTCACCTTTCCTTTTTATTTCTAGGTTATTTATTGAAAATTTAAGTTGATGAATCACTACATAAAATGGAAAGGGATGAAATTTCTTTTCGTTTTTTTTTTTAATCAAAATTCCAGTGCCTTAATAATGGGGGTCTGCAGCAAAATTTTTAAGCTAATTGAAGAGTATTGGTTTTCTGAACTGTCTCATTTTTGTTGGTGATGCACATAAGTGAATAAAACAGTAGGTACAAAAGATCGTTTTAACACTAAAGGGTTAAGGTTCCTAAAGTATAAATTATTCCAAAAATTCCCTAAATGCATAATTCACCTCCCCATTTTGTTTTGACAAAATCTAATTCATACCTACTGAATTTTAAACAGAACTGAGCATGAGTAAAAGCCATTAACGTACCTACATGGACAAATTCTTTTAAAACTCGATTTAGTAGGTATTCGTTTTAAAGTTGGAAAAGAAAGGTCAACTGAAAGTGAAAAATCAACCCCCAAGACCTCAGGTAAGGGATCATACACATACCTGGCTCTATTTACATAGGTACCTACACAACGTTCCATTGGAGGCCCTAACTAAGCATAATTTAACTATTAACATGCGTAAAGATTGAAATCATTAAGCGTAAAACATGTATCGCGTGCCATTGCTTATGTATTAGGTACCTACGAATTCGAATAATATAAAGTTGGTCCCCGCATGAAAACAATCGAAAAGGGCAGCTGGACTATGCCGTGACGTCAGAGAGCAACCCTTGAAATTTTCGAGGTGTAACCAGCTGCCCCAGCAACCTAACAACTTACAGGATTCCCCCTTTTACTTAATGCAGGTGAGATGATAGCACGTACTCAGATACTATCATCAGCCTTTCTGTTTTACACCATACGCTTTAATTATTTGTCGTATTAAAATAGATACCTACCCCTTTGTCATTACATAAAATAAACCAAAATAATTCTTATAACTTTATATATTACACGTAAAAGACTCACCAATTAATTAAAAGTTTGTCTCCTAAATAGTTGTAAATAATTAAAAACAAAAAAGATTTTAACTACCCTAATATTATGTACCGCAAAAATTTTTATTTAAAAAAATTTGATGTGAAAAATTAGGGTAAGTACTTTTTGGTTTTTAATTTGTGTCCAATTCAAAACTTCGAACCATATGGGATGAATGAGGTTGTCCTTACTGAAAAAGAAATTAAACAAATATTAAAAGAATTTCTGGTATTGTGTGATAAATAAAAATTAATCTTGATAATATAACTAATTATTAAGTTGTCGATATTATTAGTTGTTTGCAAAGTTAATGATTCGAATTCATGGTCGAAACGTTGCATAATTTAATTAATTATTATTGGTTGTTGGCAGAATTAACTTTTATTAACTATATAACACATTTTTATTGCATTACCAACAAGTTAAATTATTTTAATCGATAATTATTAAGTTATCGACTTGTTTGCCTGATAATGTGCGAAATAGATGGTCGAAACGTTGCACAATTAACGTATTTTTTTCTGAATAGTTATTGGTTAATTTTTTGGTAAAATTTTATAACCGAAAATTTTAAGTGTTCCTAATTTGCAAAATTATTAATAAAACACTTATACTTAGACCTTAGAATGATCTGATTGACAATTTAATTATTTATGGGTTGTAAAGTCAGGATTTATAAATCTATTATTTATCTATTTGAATGTTCAATAAATATTTCAGTTATTCCAGAAATAAGATAGAGTTTTGGCTACCATTCTGAGTAAAAGTTTTCAAATCTAAAAATTCTAACATTTGATTCTCCCTCTGCCCTATTTACTCTATAACTAGTCCTCCATGTCAACAGATTAGTATACCATCGGACCTCTACTTTTTCCTATTTTTTTTAATTTCCAAATATAATCTAAATTATTTTTCATTATCAATTCATTTTTCAAACGCTTCTAACTTTTTCATTTCACTGCTCCCATCGTCCACGTATCTCACCTGTACACAGTCGTGCCCCAAACATATTCTTTTATATAAATTTTAGGACCAAAAAATTTATAAACAAACTCATTTCTAATATGAAAAGATTAAACTGATACTGACTGGAATTTTGCAAAATTCTGCCTTTCTAGTAGGTAGTTAAAAATTTTCAGAAATGAATTAACAGAAAAAGTTTTTAAAAATTCAACCTTCAAGGGATGAAACGGGGTTTCCAAATTACGAATATGAAAATACACAGCCGAAACGACTGGGTCTGGGGGTGGTTAATAGATATCATGTTGCATTTTTTTAAAATTGAACCCCTAAATATGTAAAAATGGGAATAAGCGATTAAGCTAATAGTTTTTTTTTTTTTATAAAAAGTTGGTGATTTTCAAAACGTTTGAAACAGTGCTTTAATCACTCTTTGTAGTACATATTGCAAATTAATTAGTATATCCTCGAGTTATTTAATAATTATCAATGCTCTCAAATGTTATCAGATACCATCATCACCTTTATGAAATTTAATATGTGGATCCTTTTTCATTGTATTTTTTTCTTTCCTGATCATCTCTCCCTGTTCCTCTCGCTGTCTCCAGTATCAACGCGTGGAGTTTATGAAAAGATCGACATAGAGAGACGTATATGTGTACACAAGGGGGAGAAGAGTAGTACAATCACGGCATAATTAAGTGCTAGTGAAGAGGCCATATGGTCCTCCATCCAATGCATCGTGCATCGGTATCAAAGCGTAACGAAAACCGATGGTTTTTGGTCGTGGGACTTCGCACTTTCAACGACCGTTTAACGGAACCATTAAATAAATCAAAGAGTTCCGATGGTTTGTCTCGAATAAAAGAAATTCGCGTTCCAACGTGGGGGAAGATTGATAACCCATCATGACTCATGAACATCACCACTTTAACAATAATAAGCATTTTTCTGATAACGAAAGGAACACCAAAAAAATGAACCAAAATCCTTAGTCTAGAGACTTGTTTAAGAATCAACCCACAAAGGAGTGAAAAAGTAGTTCAAAGTTTTATACATCCATCAAGGCAGTTGACCCAAACTGCTGTGTCAGGGAACTTGAAATTTTGCACAAAGGTATCATTGACATTTTGGAATTTTTATCCAAAATAGCACCCCCAAGAAGGGTGGAATGACTTTAACATAAATCTTCAAAATTTTCCCTAAGGTTTAAATCAGAATGTGCTTTTAAAAGCCTGACATTTAAAGGGGTGGAATGGGTTTCCAAATTAGTAATGTTAATTCCAGCTGAAACGATGAGTAGATCTAGAAACATATAATTTTGTTTAAAAAATTTTTGAAACTCTTCTATTTAAAAAAATAAACCCTATTGGGTTTGTGGTTTGAAATAAAGTTTTTTTTAAAATCCATTTCTGTTCACTTCCTATTATAAATAGCTGTACATTCTATAGAAACATGTGGTCTTTTTTATTAGCTACTTGTGTTGATATGATAGGATTGGTCGATGATGCGGGTTGGAAGTTGTTCAAAAAGATAATATGAATTGTATTGCGACCCGCTGGTAATATTCAAGCAACATTTAAAATAACCAATGTAAAAAGACACTTAACGCGGAATAAAAGGATACCCAGCGATTGTTTTGTGGAAGAATGGATAAAGGGGACGAAGAACAAAAAAAAAATAACGGTCGTAAACTATTTATGCTTTCAATTCTTATTATTTATAAAAATATATTAAGCAAAAGAATTATTGAGAAACTACTGAAATTTTTGTGATTTAATACTTATACATATATGTATATAAGGGTAGTTTATCGTCGAAGGGGTCGAAAAAAGCTATTAGAAACGGAAGAAAACGTTTCAATCCCTAAACACACTGAGTTAACTAAATGGTTTAGCGGAAATTAAAATATGGTACGAAATTAGGTTTCTTACGAGGCAGTAAGATGGGGGAAGACCCTCTTTCGAATTCCATTGATGCAAATGAAACCAATTTAAGACACGTTATCGTCACATAAAACACAAGAAAACAAAAACGACTTCACACTTTATTGACCCTATAAAAATAACATAAATTTATTAATACACAAAGTACTTTCCCCCAGAAATTGTTTCGTCACTTTGTGCCTTCTTCAGAAGATACAATAGTTCTTAAATTAAATGAACACTAATTAATTGTTAAAATCTTATAATAATATATTAATAGAAAATATATAGTTTTGTTATACTTTTGGATTTCTATTTCAATAAATAAATAACAACTATAATAATCCAAAAATTCTGTATTTTTTCTGTTACTGAATTATAAAAATTGTCTTATAATTATGTATTTATTAAGGAATTAAGCATTTTAATTGATTAAATTTGAAAAGGAAAATGTTAAGGAAATTATAATCAAAGTTGACGTGACTGTTATTCGTAGTTATGTCTTTTGCTTTAGTAAGTACAATAAAAATTATTATTTCTCTTTTGTATTTATAAATGAATTGTATTGCCTTCCTGTCTATCCATAAATTACTGTTAGGGGTCAACTGGGAATTGCACGTAAATCTATCACGTTTAATTGTATAATCAAAGGAGCGGTTTCAAACTTTATTGTATCACTTAACTTCTTCATAGGAATTGGGTTCGTGTCTAAAGGTTATTCATTAACAATCTGACTTCAGCTGCTTAACAGGATAAACAGCAATAATCCTGGAACAATTTCTTGATTTCCAAAACATAAGGAAAACTCTTAGTATATACAAGGACTTTTTAACAGTTAAAAGGAACAAGTCACATCCAGAATTCTGAAATAATTGGAAGATAAGTATCGTAATTATTAGGGGGTTTCTATTTGGGTCCAAAAGGGGATGGACGATGAAATCCACGACTGGAATTTCTCCAAAATCTTTTGAAAATTTACAAGTTTGATTCATAAAATTGTTAATGAGAGAAGTTTTACGACCCTTAAAGGACTAATTTAAATTTTACGATGAATCAGGGGTTGAGTTCCTTTCTCTTTCCTTTCGATTGTATTGCACAATATGTAACACAGGTCGTAGTTTCTTTGACTGCTTCTTGTATTGAATGAAATGACGTCACAAGTTCCTGTACAAGGAGGGTCGCATTCCGTCATTCAAGACCTGCTTCAAGATCCATAACAGTGACAAACCACCTGCCAAGAATGTGACGTGAAGGAATTCCGCTAGGGTAAGTGCCCTCAAGGAAGTATTTAAAAACAGGTGCCACTGTAAAAGGCTTTGCACGAAGAAGGTTTCATTTACCTTTGGGCTTTAAAGAAAGGACGAACTTTGCCCCCTAGGACTCAAGGACTCGATACAAATCTTCTTTAGGCGAACTGGTTTGTTTTGAGAGAACATCTAGATGACCTAAATACGAGAATGGGGAACTTTAAAAACCAAAAAAAAAGAACAGAAAAACAATTTTTTTGTTCATTACGTAATAATCAAAAATTAAAATTTCAAAAGACATGCCGCAGCAGTTGAAATGACAATGACCCACTGTTATGTTAATTAGGGATATGCTAATTCGGTTTTTTTAGCAGCAAAGGTGAGTTGGTAAATTCCAACCCCCAGGATGTGAGAGTGAAAACCCAATTCGTCCAGGTGAAATTCGGTGATGTCCCAAACCCCCATTTTGCACTTTTAAGGGTTCATTTTAAAGTAATCATTTAAAAACCCAATATCATACCCTTAAATGTTGTATTTCAGTTTCAATTCTGTTACTGCATAAAAGAACCTCTATGGTTCTACAACATACGTTTCAGGTTCCACCCTCAGAAGCAATTTTCAAAAATAATCCCACATTAGATTAGATATTTTCGTGTAAAATTTCAAGTAGATAGAAGTCATAACTGATCATCAACTTTTGATCCTTACTTTTTATGGAGAACCTATAGACATATCCAATCATAGATATTTACTGTCGGTTCCTATAACCGAGCAATTTACTTTCAGTCGGCGTTGTGATTATTGGATTACGTTTGTGTAGGATACCACTACTAGTAGGTACCTACCAGATAGGGGACAACTACACTTCACGGCATGTGTGTTGTTTGATCAGGACTGGAATCGTCCGAGGGGAAACCCTGGCAGCTGCCGTCAGGCACGTGTTCTGTTCTATTGTCAGGACTCGTGGTGAACACCTGGCGAATATACATATATCTCTATGAATCCACCCATACATACACATCATCATACAACGTTTCCATGACCCCAACCCCTGTTAGAGAGGTACTACCACTGCTACTTACTACTAGTGGTAGTAGTATAGGTAAGGACTCACGTTGATTGCAGCCCCTGGTGTTCTTTGACCGTTTTTCCGATTGCTTACCCCTGAGAGGATGTAATTTATCGATTCGCCAAGGTCCAAAAATTACACCTCTAACACACCACCGTACCTATGGGGCTGTTGAACTCGTCTGCTCTGATGTCTAGGTAAAAGTTCTTTCTTTGTTAAGTTCGTCATCAAGTAGAGGCTCTCCTGGCTTAAAAGACCCGAAGAAATTGTCCTTCAAAGTAATTTTTTCGAAGCTTATTGTTTTCATCACTGTCATTATTTGAAAAAATATTTAATAATGGATTGGTTCGATATTGAACATGGATGCAATCACAATCCAAAATTTTGGAGTTTGAAACTGTGGTACCACTTGTTGGTTTCATGAGTTTGAATGTTGGTAACTGTTTCAGTTCATAAGGTCCTCTATCTTTTCAGATTTTATATTATGCTATTCATGAAATTAGGGTTTGATGTCTTACACATTTTGCTGTAATTTGAAGGATCATTTCTGGATGATTCCTTGCATTTAATTGAGGAATCTCCCTACAAATTTTGATTGCATTTCCTCTGTTGCACAGGACAATTCGGAAGAAACTGAGTAATAAATATTTCCGTTAAATCGGATTCAATCTTAAACTGAAGAACAACCACGATCAATACTGATTTTTGATTGATTCGCTATTATTCTTCTGGGACAGATCAATGACATTACTACTGATCGTGGTTGATTTAATGAAGATTCTGTTTCCTCTATTTCTTCTGAATTGTTCTATACAGTAGTGAAAATTCTGTCGAAATTTTCAAAGAGATTCTTCAATTATAGGCAGAGGAACTTCCAGAAATATTTATCTAAACCACATTGAAAGGAATCAAGTAAAATCCCGTTATAGATTTAATGGAAATTCTGCCTCCTAAATTAATCTGCACAGTAATTGAAATCTCCTGGAATTCTTCCAGATTCCTCTATAATTTAAAGAGTTACTTTTGGAAGATTTTCAGTCATTTATTGAAAAATCCCTTTGTAAATTTTTGAGGTGAAACTGAGGAAGCAAAAATTTCCATTAAATCTCATTCAATCTATTTAAACTGAAGATTAACCATGATCAACAGGAATTTCATTAGTCTATTCCAGTAGAAGAAAAGTGAAAATTTGTTATTTAACAACGCAGAAGAATTCTCGGATCACGTGGTAAAAATCTTAGTATCAAAAGAAATATTCAAATGTTCACAAAACAAATGGACCACAACAGATCGTGGATGTTGTTCAGTTGGAATGGAAAATTTCCCAATCGTCCTGTACTATCAAAATTTGCAAATGGGTCCTTCAGTTATAATTCAAGGATTCGTCTAGAAGACGGCCTGAGGGAGAGAAGGTTTAGTTAGTTGGTCTTAGGTCATCTTCCTCAAGAATCAGCAAGTGGTACCAAAGTTCCAAACTCCAGGATTTTGGAACCAATTTAACTATGACTAACAGAAAGAACCTCCAAAAACTAATTTGTAAAAGTAGTGAGTCTTAATGATTAAAGCCACGAGAGGTTCTAGACATCAGAACAAATGATGCGTTGTCTTGTAAACAAGAGGTCCTTAAGGATTAAAACAATTCTCAACTTAATCCTTCCTTCCTAATCTAACCTATGTATATTTCTAGGGCTTATTATAGTATTTTCTGAATGTAATCAAATATCTGTATTAAAATTTATCGATTATGAAAACGGGGCCGAATTTTTTATTGAAACCGACGAAAATTTGGTTTTGAAATAACGACAACAGACGTGATGTGTAAAGCCGTTGAGTAATATGATATTATAATGCACAGGGTTTGGCTTCAGGAAACATATACACAGTATATAATTGACGCTAGTAAGTTTACATAACAACATACTGCGTTTACCGACTGCATATCTATGTTAACTGATACTGACAAAACACGAAATTTTGAAACAAAAAAGCCCTCCTGTTTGAAACGTTATACCGTTCCTCTATTTTGTACGATCACAATTTCGAAATCATTAGCCAAGTTACTACAGTTTTACAAGAAACAAATATTACTGAAAACAAAATTAAAAATTACTTGAGTATAAACTTTCGTAATAGTTTTGTGGGTAGAAAATAAGTACCAAATGAAGTGATGGTGTAAGGACCAGCAACTCTTGCTGGAAAATTGAAGGAAGAATGTAATTAACTAAGGAAGGATAAGAATCTCGTCAGAGGGCCCTTCAGAAGGCAGACTCATTTGCTTAACATTTAATTTAGTTTAGTTACAAAATACGTACAAAAAAATAGACACTAATTTCATTAAAAAAAAATATATATTTCCTACATACGAAAACAATAAAATGTTTTAAAATATTGTAAATGTAGTCGTGATGGCCTTATTCTTTTTACCAGTATTTCGGGACGAAAATAGAGAGAAAAACAATCCCTCAGGAAACCGGGATGTGGAATGAAAGCCACTTTTACCATGCAATCAAAGTTTTCATTGTTTGAAGCCAAACAATTTCCTATATAAAACACAAAAGGTTTTCAAACTATGGAACTGTTTACTGGAAATAATTTAATTATCCTGTAAATTCCAAACACGATGCCTGCAGACACTGACTTTTCAACAAAACGATCTCATCATTATCCTTGAACAATAGTCCTCTAAGTTAATTTTTGTCATAGCATATGCATGGGATACGGAAATTTGAAAAACACATTTTCTTTTTAGTTTTAAACCAAATATTTTTTATTACATAATCAATTTGCAACAATATTTGTTAATTGTTAATACATAGAAGAAAAATGATTTATAATTTTTCTAAAATTGTTCTTACGAAACATCCTGAAGGATAATCCTTTATGTAAGAGGGGCTGTAAACGAATTCTGTTCCATATTGACTCCTGCTGAAGTGTTTTACCAGTCAATTTGCAGTTATAATGGGTTTATAGGGCCAATTTGCATATTCAATATAGTTACGAGTACATAATAAAAAGTTCTTCGACAAATCATGTGTGAAATCGTTAAGGAAATGAAACACAATTATTATATAGTCTTTTAAGTTGTTTGTTATGGATTTTTTTATTTATATTTGACTCAACATAACTTTTTTTTAGGTTTATTTATTTATAGATAATTGAAATATTTTTTTTATTTTAATTTATTTGAAATCACATAAAATTTATCCCAACTCCCAAGGCGTTACTAATAAAAATTTAACAGAATTTAAAAGTTTGAATTGTGTAATTCCCTTTTAATATGTTTTTTCTTTTCCTTTTTTTACACCCATAATTCCAGCAAACTATGAAATTTTGAGTTTTTGTGGATTTATTCACGTTTGTTCCACAGTACTCCTTTTGGTTTTACCAGGTGCCTTTATGATTTCTTTAAATTACAATAAATTACTAATAAACACTACTCATCTTAAACATTTTAATTATTCTATTCACAAAATTTTGTAAAATTGCTAGGGAATTTCAGATATTAAGAACAGTATTGAGAACTTTGCTCAATGAATTAGTAATGATGTCATTTGTAGTTAGAGTGAAACATTCGTGACAAATTATTGGTGCCATTTGCGTGATGTATCAAATTTAATCAAATAAAATTAAAATTAAAACCCACTACATTTTTTTTATTTAATAAATATCAAAGATAAATTTTTGCTTACCTTTTGATATTTTTAGAAAACAGATCCAAACTTTTACAAACACATACCTACAACAACATGATGGATAAAAGTAAAATGTACAGAATACGTATTTTGAATCAGAAATTATTTACAAAAAAATTAAAAACCCTACCGTCCCTCGAAAAGAAATGAATTACGTACCTACTTATCCCTATTTGTTTATAAAAGAATATAAAACAGAAAGCATTTTAAGAAAGAATACCTACATCTTAAGTCTTACTAGGAATAAATAATAAATAATGATAAAAATTTGCTTTCATTAAAAAATTATTTTTTAAAATATCACAAACTTTTGTTTTTGTACTTCAACCCTTTCGTCTTGTTTGAGCTTTTAATAAAGTAAATCCGGCAGATGCGTCTATCCGATTATAGTCTGAGCGAGAATTTGCCAATTAGGTTTATTAATTAATCAAGAGCGTTTAATTATTTCTATTCAGTGCCATCTCTAATGCAATTGACTACATAATAATTTAGTTAATTTTCAACGCCAGATAGCGCACCGTTCGAAAGCACCACTAATATTATTTCTCGTCAATTTCGTAAATAAAATACAAATAAAGTTAACATTATAAATTATTTTATAACATTTATTACATACATAGTTCTATTAGAATTTCAGCAATTATTTTAAATCTATAATGCTTCAAATGTCATTTTGAAGATTATGTTCCCAGCTATTGACAAAAAGTAAATAAAAAGTTTAAAATTAATATTTTAATTAAACAAATTTTTATTACAGTTGGATGCTCCTAACTTATAGACAACCAGTATCGTGCATAACAGCACTGTTGGTTGCATGTATACACAGAGAATCCGTTGTTCAAATTATTATTTCGTTCCACGTACAAAAGTTGCTGTAATACTTATTTAAAGAAAATGTGGTAGCTTCCGGTATAGATATATGGATGTGTAGACAAGAAAAGAACAATCTGATCCGCTTTGGCAACATTTTTGCTTGATAGATATTTGATATAATTTATTCATGGTCGTTGCAGCGGCAATATGCTGCGTAAGAGGCTTACGCTCCAGACACATTAAAATCGTATCAAATATGCATATCGCGATAGGCATTTGCTTGAGGATTTGTCCCTTGATGTGACGTTAAAGAGAAAATGTCGACCCACAACAAAAAATTTCTACAAACCACGGATTTCACGTGGTAGTTTGTAATAATGTCACCAAAAGAACCACCACCAATTTTTTAAAATCGCGTAGACCTATTGATTTCAAAATATACAGGGTTGCCCAAATTAAGGGTACATACATCATTGGTATGCCATAAGATTTCCAAAATTGATAAAACAGTATCTAGTATTTTTTAGCTAATTATTTTACTGAAAACCGAAAAACAATTTAAAACTACATTTTTCGATTATTGCAAAAATGTCTTGTATTTATCTTCAATTTGTATGTGTACCAACGCGATAATGACATCATTTGTCCTTGTATTGTTGTGTCTAATTAATCTTGCGACCATGTACTGCTTACGTTAAGATGAGATTAAGGAACGGTTGACGAGGAATTGTTTATATTTACACTAGCGTACTACCTAGGTTATATGGTGTAGGCGTGGACGTGTGCATTTACACGAACTCACACCTACTACCGTATAACCTATGGTTCGTTATCTTTTCTAAAAATAACAAATACAACATGCACCCAATATTAAAATAAATCAACAATAAACTACTAATGATGCCATTATCGCGTTTTACACATAAACATTGAAGACAAATACACGACATTTTTGAAAATTTAGTAGCTCAAAAACACCATAAACAAAAAGGGTTATAATAAATTTTCTCTTATATTTAAAGATTGATAAGGCCATGGAGTAAAGGCTAAATTTTTACAAGCTTTATTTATGAATTAATTTATAGTATAAATAATAAATAAGAGACTGAAATTTTTTATAGTAAATGTTCAAAAATACCTCCACCTTAACCAATATAAAAAATAACAACGTGCCACTCTTATTAAACATCTTTTATAAAGAAAATATCGTCCATTATTTTTCATTTTTATGAATTAATTCTAAATTTTATTAAATTGTTTTAGTTTTGATTCCAAACCCCTATTGTTTTTCACTCTAAAAGAAAAATTACCAACTTTTTTTGTCCTAACACAACAATAAAATATCATACAGGGTGTTCCGTTAAAAAGTGTTTGTTAAATAACTCGAAAAATGTAAATTAATTAGGTGAAAAACTACTGCTACATATTTTAGATTTCCTTTCAAATTTAAATTCCAACAATGTCTATATCCTATTCCTAAATTATTTACTTATTGCAAATATTAGTTTTTTTAGCTTTCAAAATATTTATTATGGCGTAAGTTTAAAAAATTTAGGTATTTCCCTTTCACCCTCTATAAAATAAGAAACGTTACGTATTAGTAAAAAATCAACCCCTTATAGTTAGACCTCATTAAAATCACGTGTTATTAGAGACAGGGGAGTTCCAGCACAGGTAGGCATTTCAGATGGGGTGTACCACGGAATGAGTCACCAAACTGACGCCAGTATGCGACGTTGGAGACGCTTGTTCTTGTCCCCCTCGACGGCGCCAGGTTACGAATTAAACTTTTTTTTACTAAAGATTAGCTTCGTCATTTTACTGAATGCAATCAGCAAATTATTACAAAAATATTTATTTATATTTTTAATCTCAAATCTCTTAGGTATATAAAATATAATTCGTGATTCATTTTATTATTTTTTGGTTGCAAATTGCAAACACCTTCCTTTTCCAGTAAACAAGAATTTGTTTAATAATAATAATTTAATGACACTTTAAATGAAAATTTCAAGCGACGAATATTAATATAGCTTGCTGCGACAGGTAGGTACATATAACAACAGCTATTCTATTATTACAAAATTCCATTTAGCAAGTTATGCGAGATAAAATGGCAATTAGCGTATCTTTGGCAGCAGCAGGTAATAAACAGCGATAGTTCATTAAAAGATTGAAGTAATGTAATGACCCTCTTTGAACTACTAATTGCCCTGAACGTTCAGTAGCGCGAATATAATAATATTGCAAATTTCCTTAACAAAAAATAATAATAAAAGTTGAAAAGAGTTACAAATTATGGAAAACTCTTGTAAATCTGCAATTAAAAAATTGTTTAATGCGTATCTATTATTTTACTAATAAATATATCTTATCTTCAACTTGTTGAATTTAAAAAGAAAAAAAAAATAACAGAAAATCATTTATCGACCAAATTGCATTCAATGCGATGCCATTTACATTGGCCAAAGCGAACGTTCATTTAATACACGTTTAATAGAACATAAGTATGAATTAATTGCTTTGATTTTAACACTTCTGAAGGATAACTTCAAGCCGTGACCAGCAAATTTTATTCGCCCTACAGCCGTTTCGCCCTTGATTTAGAGTTTCCTTAGGGGTAGGAACAATTAACTGATCTAGTCATAATAACACATAATACAAAAATAATTGATGAATCTTGCTAATAATTTCGATTGAACACTTATGTTATTTAAAAAAATAATCTACTCCCCTACGATGACCCCAACCCCCAACGATAGTAGTTACAATTATTGCAATTTAAATTCTTTTTAGTTTAGAAATTACATTTGCAAAAGTTATTTATTTTGTGATGTCAGCAAAGAACTCATCCTGCGTCCTCTTTCTCGAACAGGATTCGGCATCCTGCTGAGAGAAGCTTTGAAGGTTGATTTTCTACTAGTTACATTGAGTGTGCAGGATCAAAGTGACCTGTAAAGGAGTATTACAGACGATCCCTATTGTCAACTGCTACAAATTTAATCAAATACTTCCGAAAGAAGGAAATTTGGTTTCTGCTTTGTTGTTATTTCCTTTTACGTATGTTCATCATACGAACTCAGAAAAATAGATACACATGAAAAGTATAAAGTACAACCCCAGTAGATAGTAAATGTAAACAAGAACGATGCATACAGGGTGATTCGTTTTTAGTTGTAATTATTAATAGCAACTTTAGTTTTATTTACAATACATACGTTCAAATGTGGGAACATGTCCGGACTATGGAACTCACGAAGATTACTTGATGCAAGGGAATAAGGGCACGCGCTTCTGGGACGCTATTTCATTGACTATGTAACAATCGCCACGTGCCTTGTTTGTTGTTGGAAGCATTAATTTAGTGTGGGGTGGTTAGGGTGGTTCTTGTTGTACCGCTCTTCAATCGCTCCACGATGGACAGGCGCCAAAATTCGAATTCTCATGGTCCTTTCCTCCCAGGGAATATCGTTTGTGGGAGTGGGAAAAAATTAAAGTTCGGAACGTTTGAAATTCTTATAAACAATAAATACAATTTGATGGGGGGTCGGAGGAAAAGCTGTAAGTTTTTGGGAACAATAGAAATCCAAATTGTATCTATGGAAAGGATCCAAGTGTTTGGGTTAGATTAGTTCCAATATGACAATGAAATTCGCACTGTCTGATGAGGATGCTAGTTTACGAAACGTTGGATGAGCGACCTTTAAACATATAAAACATGAAAATTACCACAAGGATCGCTTGTTTTATTTTAACATTTATTTTTAATCAAGTTTTGATACGGTGTGGAATTTACCAAGTTAGGAATTGTCGACTTTTGTTAAGATTTTTATTCCGTGTGACTTCGTTTCCTCGAGGATTATTTTGTCTCGTTTAAGGATGTGACAGTGAGGTTGGTTTCCTGTAGGAGATTATGGATTTTCCGAAAGGTGAAGACAGAACAAAATAGAATATCGTCACGTCCAGTAACTATAAACTAAATTTCTTAAGCTCGTAAATTCTATAGAAGAAATTCTTTTGTGAAAAATTTTACGAGTGAATCGAATAAAAAAAATTACTTCCAATCATGGATTTAACTTAAAAAAAATTTTTAAATACCGATTCAAATTACATAAAAATAATTGTGTACAAATTCGAAACACAATAGATTTTGCTAATATTTCCAGCTAGTCATCTACTTCTTCTAAATATGACAAGTAACGTTGAAAAGAAGATTTTCGGCAGATAATCCCTTCAGTGAAGTAAAACGAATCGGAAACTCCCCTAACCTAATTCTATATACGTGTTCAAAAGATATTTTCCAAAAGGGAATCTAATAAAGCGACCTAAAGCGAACGGGATAAAATACTTTTATACGCCCAAAGCAGCACGACCCTTGAACTTGTTGAATTTCCCATTCTTACATTACCTTCATCTAACGTCTAATTCCATCATTATAAAGGAATTTATAGACGAACATTAGTTTGAAAGGAAAAGAGCACTCAAAGGTACAATCCAAGAAAGAGTAACAGAAATTTTTGATATAGAAAACTCGTTTTAGAGTATATTTTTCCAACAAAGGAAACATTGATTGAATCCACCTCTATTTAATGGAAATTCTTAGTGAATTTAACTCAAAACACTTCTAATAAATTCTGAAATTTTTTAAAATAGAATTATCTGATCGAATTGGTTCTGATATAATTCTATAATTTAAAGAAATCAGATACTTTTATCTAGTACTAGTAAAAAACTTTTATAGTGTTTTGTAAAATTAAAGAATTTTTGGCAAAAAAAAATTACATCCTGTCACAAAGTTGTCTAAAATTCGAAAAAGATGATAGTCTGGAGGCGTCAGGTCAGGAGAATATAGGGGATGTAATGAGACCTCATAGCCATACTCGTACAATTTGTTTTCGGTCTGAACTTTATCATCATTAGTATAGGCCTCTTCCTGTTCACTACTAGTGCCGGATTCTGCTGAATCAATCTTTGATACATCTGATCAATCGTTTTCCCTCTCAGCAGAAATCAAAAATAAATTTAGCCAACCATAGACCACCACACAGTGACTAGGTTTTAGTTTTTTCGGATGGAGTTTATATTTCTGAATCTTCAGGCTTCTGATCAGCATTTAACCATTGATCTGTTCGAAATCTTGATCCACAGAAAAGCCTGATTGATATTCCTTGCTGTCTGAGTAGGGAAATAGTCGAGTTGGAAACAAACAAATATCATTGTTAAGTAAGGAATTGGAAATAATTATTTATTAGAGTTGGTAAGCTATATACTGTAAGTAGGTATCTATGGATTGTTATTTATTTAAACAATTTCGGATGTGACGATAACACAAGATTTTTTATTATTTATTTTCTTGGATTTTGTCATATGTCTCTAATAATAATGAATAAAATTTTTTGCATCATTTACAACAACTTTTCAACGGTATTGTACATCAGTTGGTGTGGTGTGGTCTGTATTTTTGATTGACCTGTGTGTGCTTTCCCCGACCGATATACTTTTTCGTTTTTTGATTAAAACATCATAGAGATGTACACGAAACAAAGCAAACAAATGTCTTTTAGTGTCGGTCTTCTACTTCCACTATTAAATTAATCAAACTGTGCAAACAGTGAGCAATCTCCGGTAGATCTGTCCGTCCGTCCGTCAGCGCGTGTGCTCGTTGTGGTTTGTTACGGACCCTTAACAAAACGAAAGACAACCGAGACCACACGTCGTTATGTTCAGAAGGACAATCAAAAGAAAATTACAGAAAGTCCGCCGACTTCCACTCGCTTGCAACAGTTTTTGGGGGAAAAGAGATACACACACACACAAGGGTTTCCGCTATTTGATCATCTGGATGACGCTTCTCTTTCGACGAAGTTAACGATGCATTTTACGTAAGTATCGCAGATCGTGTGTGTCAACTAAACGAAACAAATAATCTGTACGTTTGTAAGGGGAAGTACCTACGCAAAATTCCAGGGTGGTTGAGGAGTTAGGGAAAATTTTTGAATAGATTTGAGTCGTTTCTTATATGAGAGATGGTGAGGCGGAAGAGTATTAATATAATTCCAACATCAATTAGGAGATATAAAGCAAATAATGTAACAGGGTGAACATATGTTCAAAAAACATTTTCCACGATATACAGGGTGTCACAGTGGATGGCCTATTAAAAAAAATAAGGTTAGGAAATTTTTGAAAAAAGTCGCGTAATAGTAGGTATTATAACACATGATCTATATTTTGAAAATATTTTCAATTTTGTAGCATTTCTGGTTAGACCGGATATTAATGCCAACTTTGTTATTTTAAATAAAATGGTAAAATTTTTAACAACGAATTTAGATAATACGTGAAATTTTAAGGTAAGTTTGATAACCCAGTTGTATACTTAGGATGAACAGTTTCTGAGATAATTTAATTTATAGAAAAAAAATTCTTAATCGCTATCAGAATTATAAAAAATATCATAATTTTCACCAAAAATGACTTAAGGTGTTGAAATTTTTGCTACTTATAGTAGAGTCTTAAGCCTAATTTCCTACCAAAACTAAGCTTAATAATGTATACAGAGTGTTTAGAAAAAAATTCAAAGTTCAAAAACTTTAAACACGAATAATTTCGTTTTTATAACTTCCTATTGTTTTATTTAAAAAGTTTCGAGTAATTATGTGTTTTTACAGAACTAGATAATTTTACTTTGGTACAATAAAATTGTGCTATGAACAAATAACGATAATCAAAACAAAATCAAACTAAAAATCGTTCATTTAATTAATTTATGTTACAAAATTATCAAAAACGCAATTTTCAATTAGAGCATTCATTATAACTATTGTTTTCGAATGTGTTCGTAATATAAGTTAAACGAAAGAACGATTTTTGGTTTAATATTGCTTTCATTATCGTTATTTGTCAGTTATTCATACAACTTTTATTAAATCAAAAGTGAAATTAGCTATTTTTGTAAAAATTCACAATTACTCGAAAATTTTTAAATAAAACAATAGGAAGTAATGAAAAAATAAAATAAAAAAAGTTGTTAAATTTTGGATTTTTTTCTGAACGCTCTGTATACATTATGAAGCTTAGTTTTGGTAGGAAATTAGGCTTAAAACTCTACTATAAGTAGTAAAAATTTCAACACTTTCAGTCATTTTTGGTGAAAATTAAGATTTTTTTTCTATAAATTAAATTATCTCAGAAACTGTTCATCCTAAGTATACAACTGGGTTATCAAACTTACCTTAAAATTTCACGTATTATGTAAATTCGTTGTTAAAAATTTTACCATTTTATTTAAAATAACAAAGTTGGCATCAATTTCTGGTATAACCGGAAGTGATTCAAAATTGAAAATATTTTCAAAATGTAGATCATGTGTCATAATACCTACTATTACGCGACTTTTTTCAAAATTTTCCTAGCCTTATTTTTTTTAATAGGCGATCCACTGTGGGTCACCCTGTATATCATGGAAAAATTGCTTTAAATATATGTTCACCCTGTTATATTATTTGCATTCTTTCTCCTAATTGATGTTGGAATTATATTAATATTCTTCAGCCTCATATACCATAACCACTACGTATTTTTTTTTTCAAAATTTTCCTTGCCTAAGTTTTCCATATACTTCTAATAGGCTATCCACCGTGGCTCACCCTGTATAAATATAACTTTTTTCTAATTAAATCCCATCAATTTGACATTAATTTCCAAAACAGACTTTAAGTACCTACCTTTAATAAATTATAAAACCAAAAAATAAACGAAAAATTTTAACAGTAACAAATACTTTAACTGCAACATAAATATACTTTCTGCGAAATGTGCCTTTAATAGATCCAATGCAGAAAGAATATTTCACTTTCGCAGATCTCCAGAGAAAATCAATTTGACATCCCCGCCCTGACAATAGCGTCTGGAATAGGCTTCAATATAAGAGCCAATTTTAACGGGATATTGCAAAGACGAAACTATAATGTACCAACTTCGATTTTCTAAAAGCATCCCATCGAAGCATGTACCATATCTTAAGTATATAAAATTTGTTGTGACAAAAATAACTGTGTGTGTGTGTGTGCCATAAAACGTGCAATTAATATCATAAATAATAATAATTAAACGTTCTAACGTGTTCAATAAATAACATCTTTAAAAGAACGAGAAATAATCTTCTTTTCATTAATATTTCAGAAACAATTACCTGTATTTAATATATCATTCTTATTCTTCGACCTTTCTTTTCTATTCTGCAGTAAATTATTAAGGCTTAGGGTTGCTACCCTTCAAGATATGATTGGGAGGCTCTCGAAATCAAGCAACTTCTCCCGAATTCAGTAAACAAAAATTTATTCATCGAAATTGTAACTACAACATTAGCCACTTGGAATTTAGACATTACGTCTGCTTAAAAAGCTCTCCAGGATTACGCCAAAACGGACCTTAGAGAGTTTTGTATGTAAAGCCAACAAGAATTATTTTAGTATAAGAATGTATCAAAAAAAAGCGCTCCTTCAATTTCGATAAGTTAATAATTCGTGGTGATTATTTCAAACACCAAAATATACGTAGAAATGTGCGCAGAATCTTTTGGTGAAATCAGTTTTTAAGTGCGGCATGAAATAAAGTCGACAAGTATCTTTTTATCTGAAAATGTATAAAATTATTCTCAAAAAAATCGCTCCTATGATTTCCATAAGTTACTTAAACGTACTGATTATTTAAAGACTAAAATATAAGCAAAAATGTGCGCAGAATCTTTTGGTGTCATTTGTTTTTAAGTGCGGCATGAAATAAAGTAGACAAAAATTCTATTTTCTGTGAATGTGTAAAACGATTCTCAAAAAAAAAGCGCTCCTTCAATTTCGATAAGTTAATAATTCGTGGTGATTATTTCAAACACCAAAACATACGTAGAAATGTACGCAGAATCTTTTGGTGCCATTCGTTTTTAAGTGCGGCATGAAATAAAGTCAATAAGAATTTTCTTAATCTGAAAATGTGTAAAACATATTTCACAAAATAAAGAGATTTAAAGAAAGATCTTCTTAAAATAAATCTCATTGTCGGTTAAATTATTTTCCAAACACAATGGATAATATAAATAATTCAAATCATTAGCATAAAATACTAGTAACGAATAATTTCCTCACCTTTTTTATTAAATTACTCCGTCTTTAATTACTGTATGTTCATAATTAACACACTAAAAACACGAGCAATGTCTTTAATACAAATTAATTTAATATTCACGACCGATACACTTTTATAAACTCATCACTCACAAACTCGAGCTCTGTCTAATATCATTTCTGAAGGAAAAATATGGCTTTAACAAACAACATTTTTTGTCCGCATTTTTGAATTGGCTTTATCAGCATCAGCTCAGAACGTAAGCATACTATAAATATTCATTGAATTCAATCTTTGTATAGGCAACCAAAACTACATAAAATCATTTTGAAAAATTTAGGGATAACAAATCATTCAAAATATTTAAAAAAAATTAATTTTAGTTGCAATAATATTTTAACATATCTATGTTTATTTAAATTTTAAAGGAGTATTCAGTACAAGTACTAAAAAATAATGTACCCACCTTCCTACCTTCCTTAGTCATGAAAAAATTTGTTTTTAAAAAATATTTTCTAACATAAATTTTTCAAATACTATTTTATTTTATTTATTTCTTTTTTATATTGAATACAAAAGCAATTTTAATTTTAAGTCAATATGTTTATTAAAATTTAACATAACTGTTTACAATACAACAGAAATCTTGTGGACAAATTTTGAATAATACAATATAAAATACAAAAGTTTCAATAAAATAATCTTAACTCAAATTTTATATTTCTCTATTTTTCCGCAAAAATTATAAAGCCAATGACAGCTTCTAAACCAATTTATCACTGAAAAACTAATTACTTTAAAATAAAAACATAAATATCAGATCTTTAACAGACATAAAGTTGAAGGTATATTTAAAATATTTTGCCGCCTTTTTGCAAATGTTTTAATATTATATAATATTTTAATATTATAGTAATTTTTTAAATCGTTCTTTGTTTGAGTGGTATTGAATTATTTATTAATTATTATTGCACAATTATAAAATGAAGTTATCTTTTTGTTTTTTACTTTGTGGCTTTTTTAAAACTTATTGAACAGTCATATTATGCTAAGGTTTGTGAATTATTGAATAAATAAATTTACTTAGAATGTATTCTCCTGTGTACTTATTTTAATTTAATCAACCAACTATAAAATAGCGTATTAAATAAACGAAAAAAATACATTTAATCGTTTTATTTCATTAATAAGAATCAAAATTAATAGTGCAAGTAATAGACAGTAACAATAATAGTTCAAACAATTATTTAAATCAATATCTTTAATGTAATATAATTATAAATAAGTTAATTTAGCCTGACGAATAGTTTCAATAAATGGTGGATGCGCTGGACACGGTTTTTAATTGTGGTCGCGACTTCGAAAAGTTGCTATTTAGTACCAGGAGAACATAAGTTAAGCAAGACATTTAGTGTTATTATTACTGTTTCAAAGGTGCGTTCAATAACACTCATCAGAAACTGCAATTAACATTTTAAAGTGATCCTTGTCGCTAAAAAACTATTAAAAGTAATTAACAGTAACATAATATATCAGTGCTCAGCTACTACGGGTAGTTGCCAGCTATTTATAAGGAAATTTAAAGTCTACAGCCTAAATTAATAATTTTTAAAAATTAGCGAATTATCGAAGATACCTAAACAGCTGATATTTGGGTTTGAGGTTAACCTGTGGGCAGTTTTAGGTTATATTATTGTTTATGTTATTGTTTATGTTTGACGTTTACTGTCAAAATCAACTAATTTTACTTATAAATTGTAATTAATCGTGATTATTAATAAAGCAGAAGCTCTTTAAAGATACTACTAATGACTTGTTGTAGTCAGAATTCATTGTTTGCCGAATGTGAAGCTTTTAGAATACAACAATACATGTTCTACGTTTACAACTAAAATTCGGAAACATTCATAAATTATGCTTTGCAGCATTACAAATGTAAAAGGTTTGGTTAAAAAATATTATTTTAATGTTATTATTTGTATAATTTATTTATTGCAGATAGATTTCCTTTAAATACGTGAGACTTCATTGAGAACCGAGCTGAAGTTTCAGAGTTCGAATAGGGCAGTAAAGACAAAATAAAGAATGCTGACAGAAGATAAATTTATAGCTATACATGGTGATTAAGAGAAATTTGACGAAGTAGAGATATGCAGGAAACGACTATCATGTAATTAATAAATCTTCGTTTGAAGTGAGGTTAAAATTATATAAGAACTACCTTTGGAAGATGATGACCTGCATGGTACAGTGGAAGAAGAAAACAATTTCCTTGCAAAAGGTATTAGTATGTAAACAATTTAATAAGTTATTCAATTACTTCTAAATTTCTTCGTAATTTACAGGTTGACTGTTTGGCAACGAAACTACTCCCAAGCCAAAAATTTGATAATTTGGCAATAACGATTACCATGGATGGTCTTTTTATTGAAAATATTTTCGACTGTCAGCTAGTTCCGGTTGTAAGTTATTGAATTGATTCCTACATTGTTAACTTAAGTAGAACAGAGTAGAAAACGAACAAATTCTGTCGTTTAATTGCAAATTATTAAACAAGACTACCTTTTTTTTTTAGCATATTATGAGCCAAAACGAGCAGTTTGTGCTTTTTTGCAATTTATTATAATTTGACGAAGTGGAGATACGCAGGAAAAGATTATTATCATGTAATTAATAAATCTTTATTGACATGAAGTTAAAATTTTACAAGAACTACCTTTGGAAGATGATGAACTGCATGGTATAGTTGAGGAAGGAAACAATTTCCTAGCATATGGTATTAGTATGTACACAATTTATTGTCTTCAATTAATAACTAATTCAATAACTTCTAAATTTCTTCATAATTTACAGGTTTACTGTTTGGCAACGAAACTATTCCCACGCCAAAAATTTGAAAATTTAGCATAAAGGGTTACCATGGATGGTCTTTTTATTGAAAATATTTTCGAGTGTCAGCTAGTTCCGGTTGTAAGTTATTGAATTGATTCCTACATTGTTAACTTAAGTAGAACAGAGTGGAAACGAACAAATTCTGTCGTTTAATTGCAAATTATTAAACAAAATTAATTTTTGTTTGGATATTATGAGGGAAAACGATCAAATGTTGACGTTTGTTTGCAATTTATTAAACAAGATTAGCTATTATTAGAATATTATAAGGCAAAATGATCAAATGTTGTCGTTTGTTTGCAATTCATTATACAAAACTACCTTGTCTTAGCATATTTTGAGGCAATACGAATAAATTTTGTCGTTTATTTCAGTTTATTTGCAATTTATTAAACAAGAATACCTTTTTTTTTTAAATATTTTGAGCCAAAACAAGCAGTTTGTCTTTTTTGCAATTTATTATAATTTGACGAAGTGGAGATACCCAGGAAAAGATTATTATCAAGTAATTAATAAATCTTTATTGACATGAGGTTAAAATTTTACAAGAACTACCTTTGGAAGATGATGAACTGCATGGTTCATTGGAGAAAGGAAACAATTTCCTTGCAAAAGGTATTAGTATGTACACAATTTATTGCCTTCAATTAATAAGTAATTCAATTACTTATAAGTTTCTTCGTAATTTACAGGTTTACTGTTTGGCAACGAAACTACTCTTAAGCGAAACATTTGAAAATTTGGCATTAACGGTTGCCATGGATGGTCTTTTTATTGAAAATATTTTCGAGTGTCAGCTAGTTCCGGTTGTAAGTTATTGAATTGATTCCTACATTGTTAACTTAAGTAGAACAGAGTGGAAACGAACTAATTCTGTCGTTTAATTGCAAATTATTAAACAAAATTACCCATTGTTAGAATATTATAAGGGAAAATGATCAAATGTTGTCGTTTGTTTGCAATTCATTATACAAAACCACATTGTCTTAGCATATTTTGAGGCAATACGAATACATTTTGTCGTTTATTTGCGATATATTAAACAAAATTTCCTTTTTTTAATCATATTACGAGCCAGAACGAGTAAATTGTGTTGTTTGTTTGCAATTTATTAAACAAAATTACCTATTGTTTGAATATTATAAGGCAAAATGATTAAATGTTGTCGTTTGTTTGCAATTCATTATACAAAACTACCTTGTCTTAGCATATTTTGAGGCAATACGAATAAATTTCGTCGTTTATTTGCAATATATTAAACAAAATTTCCTTTTTTTAATCATATTACGAGCCAGAACGAGTAAATTTTGTTGTTTGTTTGCAATTTATTAAACAAAATTACCTATTGTTAGAATATTATAAGGCAAAATGATTAAATGTTGTCGTTTGTTTGCAATTCATTATACAAAACTACCTTGTCTTAGCATATTTTGAGGCAATACGAATAAATTTTGTCGTTTATTTGCAATTTATTGAACAAAATTAATTTTTGTTGGGATATTATGAGCCAAAACGACCAAATTTTGTCGTTTATTTTAAATTTACTAAACAAAACTGCCTTTTATTTAACAAATAACGTTACCTTTTTCTGTATTGTTTCAGAATAAAAGGGAATTTGAACTTGAAACGCCGTCGTTGATAATAAAGCTTTCTTGAACACTTGCTGTCAATGAGCAGTTACAAATCAATTAATGAATTAAGATGTAAACGTAGTTTTGTTTTAAACAAAAAATTAAGTAAATTAATGATTTTGTAACAAATGTGTATTTCATTTTATATTTAATGATAAATACTATACTTATTTAATTGGTGTGTCTTATATTATTATCTAAATCATTTGTTTTTACAGTTAAATTATTGTTTAATAAATTGCAAATAAGCAACAAAATTTGCTCGGTTTAGCTCATAATACCCTAACGAAAAGAAATTTTGTTTAATAAATTGCAAATAAACGACAAAATTTATTCGTATTGCCTCAAAATATACTAAGATAAGGTAATTTTTTTTAATAAATTGCAAACAAACGTCAACATTTGATCGTTTTTCCTCATAATATCCAAACAAAAATTAATTTTGTTTAATAATTTGCAATTAAACGACAAAATTTGTAGCTGACAGTCGAAAATATTTTCAATAAAAAGACCATCCATGGTAACCCTTAATGCTAAATTTTTAAATTTGTGACTTAGAAGTAGTTTGGTTGCCAAACAGTAAACCTGTAAATTACAAAGAAATTTAGAAGTTATTGAATTACTTATTAATTGAAGGCAATAAATTGTTTACATACTGATACCTTATACAAGGAAATTGTTTTCCTCTTCCACCATACCATGCAGGTCATCATCTACCGAAGGTAGTTCTTATAAAATTTTAACCTCACTTCAAACGAAGATTTATTAATTACATGACAATTGTTTCCTGCATATCTCTACTTCGTCAAATTTCTCTTAATCACCATGTATAGCTTTAAATTTATCTTGTGTCAGCATTCTTTATTTTGTCTTTACTGCCCTATTCGAACTCTGAAACTTCAGCTCAGTTCTCAATGAAGTCTCACGTATTTAAAGGAAATCTATCTGCAATAAATAAATCTTTATACAAAATAATAACATTAAAATAATATTTTTTAACCAAACCTTTTATATTTGTAATGCTGCAAAGCATAATTTATGATTTTTTCCGAATGTTAGTTGTAAACGTAAAACATGTATTGTTGTATTCTAAAAGCTTCACATTCGGCAAACAATGAATTCTGACTACAACAAGTCATTAGTAGTATCTTTAAAGAGCTTCTGCTTTATTAATAATCACGATTAATTACAATTTATAAGTAAAATTAGTTGATTTTGACAGTAAACGTCAAACATAAACAATAACATAAACAATAATATAACCTAAAACTGCCCACAGGTTAACCTCAAACCCAAATATCAGCTGTTTAGGTATCTTCGATAATTCGCTAATTTTTAAAAATTATTAATTTAGGCTGTAGACTTTAAATTTCCTTATAAGATGCTGGCAATTACCTTTAGTAGCTCAGCACTGATATAATATGTTAGTGTTAATTACGTTTAATAGTTTTTTAGCGATATAGATCACTTCAAAATTTTAATTTCAGTTTCCGACCAGTACCATTGAACGCACCTTTAACAATTTTCTAATTTTGATCAAAACAATAATAATAACACTAAATATCCTTCTTAACTTATGTTCTCCTGGTACTAAATAGCAACTTTTCGAAGTCGCGACCACAATTAAAAGCCGTGTCCAGCGCATCCACCATTTATTGAAACTATTCGTCAGGCTAAATTAACTTATTTATAATTATATTACATTAAAGATATTGATTTAAATAATTGTTTGAACTATTATTGTTACTGTCTATTACTTGCACTATTAATTTTGATTCTTATTAATGAAATAAAACGATTAAATGTATTTTTTTCGTTTATTTAATACGCTATTTTATAGTTAGTTGATTAAATTAAAATAAGTACACAGGAGAATACATTCTAAGTAAATTTATTTATTCAATAATTCACAAACCTTAGCATAATATGACTGTTCAATAAGTTTTAAAAAAGCCACAAAGTAAGAAACAAAAAGATGATTTCATTTTATAATTGTGCAATAATAATTAATAAATAATTCAATACCACTCAAACAAAGAACGATTTAAAAAATTATAGATATACCTAAAACAATAATTGTTAATTATAAATTAAACTGTAAAAATAAATGATTTAGATAATAAATATAGACACACCAGTTAAATAAGTATAGTATTTAACATTAAATATAAAATGAAATACACATTTGTTACAAAATCATTAATTTACTTAATTCTTTGTTTAAAACAAAACTACGTTTACATCTTAATTAATTAATTGATTTGAAATTGCTCATTGACAGCAAGTGTTGAAGAAAGCTTTATTTTCTTTATCAACGACGGCGTTTCAAGTTCAAGTTCCCTTTTATTCTGAAACAATACAGAAAAAGGTAACGTTATTTGTTAAATAAAAGGCAGTTTTGTTTAGTAAATTTCAAATAAACGACAAAATTTGATCGTTTTGCCCCATTATATCCCAATAAAAATTAATTTTGTTGAATAAATTGCAAACAAACAACAAAATTTGCACATTCTGACCCGTAATATGATTAAAAAAAAGGTAATTTTGTTTAATGAAATGCAAATACACGACGAAATTTATTCGTATTGCCTCAAAATATGCTAAGACAAGGTAGTTTTGTATAATGAATTGCAAACAAACGATAACATTTGATCATTTTGCCTTATAATATTCTAATAATAGCTAATTTTCTTTAATAACAAGACTAACCAGAAACAAGAGAAACAACTACTCCGAGGGCACGTTCCAAATGTAGGATTTGTAATCCTTTATTTTTAGACGTACAGGTATTTACCTATATTTTAGATAATTTTCTTTAATAAATTTCAAACAAACAACAAACTTTGCTCGTTCTGGCTCGTAATATGATAAAAAAAAAAGTAATTTTGTTTAATGAATTGCAAATACACGACGAAATTTATTCGTATTGCCTCAAAATATGCTAAGACAAGGTTGTTTTGTATAATGAATTGCAAACAAACGACAACATTTGATCATTTTGCCTTATAATATTCTAACAATAGCTAATTTTGTTTAATAAATTTCAAACAAACAGCAAACTTTGCTCGTTCTGGCTCGTAATATGATAAAAAAAAAGTAATTTTGTTTAATGAATTGCAAATAAACGACGAAATTTATTCGTTTTGCCTCAAAATATGCTAAGACAAGGTAGTTTTGTATAATGAATTGCAAACAAACGACAACATTTCGTCATTTTGCCTTATAATATCCCAGCAAAAATTAATTTTGTTTAATAAATTGCAAACAAAAAACAAAATGTGCACGTTCTGACTCATAGTATGGTAAAAAGAAGGGTAATTTTTTTTAATAATTCGCAATTAAACGAAAGAATTTGTTCGTTTCCACTCTGTTCTACTTAAGTTAACAATGTAGGAATCAATTCAATAACTTACAACCGGAACTAGCTGACACTCGAAAATATTTTCAATAAAAAGACCATCCATGGTAACCCTTTACGCTAAATTTTCAAATTTTTGGCGTGGGAATAGTTTCGTTGCCAAACAGTAAACCTGTAAATTACGAAGAAACTTATAAGTAATTGAATTACTTATTAATTGAAGGCAATAAATTGTGTACATACTAATACCTTTTGCAAGGACATTGTTTCCTTTCTCCAATGTACCATGCAGTTCATCATATTCCAAAGGTAGTTCTTGTAAAATTTTAACCTCATGTCAATAAAGATTTATTAATTACTTGATAATAATCTTTTCCTGGGTATCTCCACTTCGTCAAATTATAATAAATTGCAAAAAAGACAAACTGCTCGTTTTGGCTCAAAATATCTTAAAAAAAAAAGGTATTCTTGTTTAATAAATTGCAAATAAACGACAAAATTTATTCGTATTGCCTCAAAATATGCTAAGACAAGGTAGTTTTGTATGATGAATTGCAAACAAACGACAACATTTAATCATTTTGCCTTATAATATTCTAACAATAGGTAATTTTGTTTAATAAATTGCAAATAAACAACAAAATTTACTCGTTCTGGCTCATAATATGATTAAAAAAAGGAAATTTTGTTTAATATATTGCAAATAAACGACGAAATTTATTCGTATTGCCTCAAAATATGCTAAGACAAGGTAGTTTTGTATAATGAATTGCAAACAAACGACAACATTTAATCATTTTGCCTTATAATATTCAAACAATGGGTAATTTTGTTTAATAATTTGCAATTAAACGACAGAATTAGTTCGTTTCCACTCTGTTCTACTTAAGTTAACAATGTAGGAATCAATTCAATAACTTACAACCGGAACTAGCTGACACTCGAAAATATTTTCAATAAAAAGACCATCCATGGCAACCGTTAATGCCAAATTTTCAAATGTTTCGCTTAAGAGTAGTTTCGTTGCCAAACAGTAAACCTGTAAATTACGAAGAAACTTATAAGTAATTGAATTACTTATTAATTGAAGGCAATAAATTGTGTACATACTAATACCTTTTGCAAGGAAATTGTTTCCTTTCTCCAATGAACCATGCAGTTCATCATCTTCCAAAGGTAGTTCTTGTAAAATTTTAACCTCATGTCAATAAAGATTTATTAATTACTTGATAATAATCTTTTCCTGGGTATCTCCACTTCGTCAAATTATAATAAATTGCAAAAAAGACAAACTGCTCGTTTTGGCTCAAAATATTTTAAAAAAAAAGGTATTCTTGTTTAATAAATTGCAAATAAACTGAAATAAACGACAAAATTTATTCGTATTGCCTCAAAATATGCTAAGACAAGGTAGTTTTGTATAATGAATTGCAAACAAACGACAACATTTGATCATTTTGCCTTATAATATTCTAATAATAGCTAATCTTGTTTAATAAATTGCAAACAAACGTCAACATTTGATCGTTTTCCCTCATAATATCCAAACAAAAATTAATTTTGTTTAATAATTTGCAATTAAACGACAGAATTTGTTCGTTTCCACTCTGTTCTACTTAAGTTAACAATGTAGGAATCAATTCAATAACTTACAACCGGAACTAGCTGACACTCGAAAATATTTTCAATAAAAAGACCATCCATGGTAACCCTTTATGCTAAATTTTCAAATTTTTGGCGTGGGAATAGTTTCGTTGCCAAACAGTAAACCTGTAAATTATGAAGAAATTTAGAAGTTATTGAATTAGTTATTAATTGAAGACAATAAATTGTGTACATACTAATACCATATGCTAGGAAATTGTTTCCTTCCTCAACTATACCATGCAGTTCATCATCTTCCAAAGGTAGTTCTTGTAAAAAAGCACAAACTGCTCGTTTTGGCTCATAATATGCTAAAAAAAAAAGGTAATCTTGTTTAATAATTTGCAATTAAACGACAGAATTTGTTCATTTCCACTCTGTTCTACTTAAGTTAACAATGTAGGAATCAATTCAATAACTTACAACCGGAACTAGCTGACACTCGAAAATATTTTCAATAAAAAGACCATCATGGTAATCGTTAATGCCAAATTATCAAATTTTTGGCTTAGGAGTAGTTTCGTTGACAAACGGTAAACCTGTAAATTACAAAGAAATTTAGAAGTAATTGAATTACTTATTAATTGAAGGCAATAAATTGTGTACATACTAATACCTTTTGCAAGGAAATTGTTTTCTTCTTCCACTGTACCATGCAGGTCATCATCTTCCAAAGGTAGTTCTTATAAAATTTTAACCTCACTTCAAATGAAGATTTATTAATTACATGATAATTGTTTCCTGCATATCTCTACTTCGTCAAATTTCTCTTAATCACCATGTATAGCTTTAAATTTATCTTGTATCAGCATTCTTTATTTTGTCTTTACTGCCCTATTCGAACTCTGAAACTTCAGCTCGGTTCTCAAAGAAGTCTCACGTATTTAAAGGAAATCTATCTGGAATTAATAAATCTTTATACAAATAATAACATTAAAATAATATTTTTTAACCAAACCTTTTATATTTGTAATGCTGCAAAGCATAATTTATGAATGTTTCCGAATTTTAGTTGTAAACGTAGAACATGTATTGTTGTATTCTAAAAGCTTCACATTCGGCAAACAATGAATTCTGACTACAACAAGTCATTAGTAGTATCTTTAAAGAGCTTCTGCTTTATTAATAATCACGATTAATTACAATTTATAAGTAAAATTAGTTGATTTTGACAGTAAACGTCAAACATAAACAATAACATAAACAATAATATAACCTAAAACTGCCCACAGGTTAACCTCAAACCCAAATATCAGCTGTTTAGGTATCTTCGATAATTCGCTAATTTTTAAAAATTATTAATTTAGGCTGTAGACTTTAAATTTCCTTATAAGATGCTGGCAATTACCTTTAGTAGCTCAGCACTGATATAATATGTTAGTGTTAATTACGTTTAATAGTTTTTTAGCGATATAGATCACTTCAAAATTTTAATTTCAGTTTCCGACCAGTACCATTGAACGCACCTTTAACAATTTTCTAATTTTGATCAAAACAATAATAATAACACTAAATATCCTTCTTAACTTATGTTCTCCTGGTACTAAATAGCAACTTTTCGAAGTCGCGACCACAATTAAAAGCCGTGTCCAGCGCATCCACCATTTATTGAAACTATTCGTCAGGCTAAATTAACTTATTTATAATTATATTACATTAAAGATATTGATTTAAATAATTGTTTGAACTATTATTGTTACTGTCTATTACTTGCACTATTAATTTTGATTCTTATTAATGAAATAAAACGATTAAATGTATTTTTTTCGTTTATTTAATATGCTATTTTATAGTTAGTTGATTAAATTAAAATAAGTACACAGGAGAATACATTCTAAGTAAATTTATTTATTCAATAATTCACAAACCTTAGCATAATATGACTGTTCAATAAGTTTTAAAAAAGCCACAAAGTAAGAAACAAAAAGATGATTTCATTTTATAATTGTGCAATAATAATTAATAAATAATTCAATACCACTCAAACAAAGAACGATTTAAAAAATTATAGATATACCTAAAACAATAATTGTTAATTATTAATTAAACTGTAAAAATAAATGATTTAGATAATAATATAAGACACACCAGTTAAATAAGTATAGTATTTAACATTAAATATAAAATGAAATACACATTTGTTACAAAATCATTAATTTACTTATTTCTTTGTTTAAAACAAAACTACGTTTACATCTTAATTAATTAATTGATTTGAAATTGCTCATTGACAGCAAGTGTTGAAGAAAGCTTTATTTTCTTTATCAACGACGGCGTTTCAAGTTCAAGTTCCCTTTTATTCTGAAACAATACAGAAAAAGGTAACGTTATTTGTTAAATAAAAGGCAGTTTTGTTTAGTAAATTTCAAATAAACGACAAAATTTGATCGTTTTGCCTCATTATATCCCAACAAAAATTAATTTTGTTGAATAAATTGCAAACAAACAACAAAATTTGCACGTTCTGACCCGTAATATTATTAAAAAAAAGGTAATTTTGTTTAATGAATTGCAAATACAGGACGAAATTTATTCGTATTGCCTAAAAATATGCTAAGACAAGGTTGTTTTGTATAATGAATTGCAAACAAACGACAACATTTGATCATTTTTCCTTATAATATTCTAACAATAGCTAATTTTGTTTAATAAATTTCAAACAAACAACAAACTTTGCTCGTTCTGGCTCGTAATATGATAAAAAAAAAGCAATTTTGTTTAATGAATTGCAAATAAACGACGAAATTTATTCGTTTTGCCTCAAAATATGCTAAGACAAGGTAGTTTTGTATAATGAATTGAAAACAAACGACAACATTTGGTCATTTTGCCTTATAATATCCCAACAAAAATTAATTTTGTTTAATAAATTGCAAACAAACAACAAAATGTGCACGTTCTGACTCATAGTATGGTAAAAAGAATGGTAATTTTTTTTAATAATTTGCAATTAAACGACAGAATTTGTTCGTTTCCACTCTGTTCTACTTAAGTTAACAATGTAGGAATCAATTCAATAACTTACAACCGGAACTAGCTGACACTCGAAAATATTTTCAATAAAAAGACCATCCATGGGAACCGTTAATGCCAAATTTTCAAATTTTTCGCTTAAGAGTAGTTTCGTTGCCAAACAGTAAACCTGTAAATTACGAAGAAACTTATAAGTAATTGAATTACTTATTAATTGAAGGCAATAAATTGTGTACATACTAATACCTTTTGAAGGAAATTCTTTCCTTCCTCCACTGTACCATGCAGTTCATCATCTTCCAAAGGTAGTTCTTGTAAAATTTTAACCTCATGACAATAAAATATTTTCAATAAAAAGACAATCCATGGTAACCCTTAATGCTAAATTTTTAAATTTGTGACTTAGAAGTAGTTTGGTTGCCAAACAGTAAACCTGTAAATTACAAAGAAATTTAGAAGTAATTGAATTACTTATTAATTGAAGGCAATAAATTGTTTACATACTGATACCTTATGAAAGGAAATTGTTTTCCTCTTCCACCGTACCATGCAGATCATCATCTTCCAAAGGTAGTTCTTATAAAATTTTAACCTCACTTCAAATGAAGATTTATTAATTACATGATAATTGTTTCCTGCATATCTCTACTTCGTCAAATTTCTCTTTATCACCATGTATAGCTTTAAATTTATCTTGTATCAGCATTCTTTATTTTATCTTTACTGCCCTATTCGAACTCTGAAACTTCAGCTCGGTTCTCAATGAAGTCTCACGTATTTAAAGGAAATCTATCTGCAATAAATAAATTATACAAATAATAACATTAAAATAATATTTTTTAACCAAACCTTTTACATTTGTAATGCTGCAAAGCATAATTTATGATTTTTTCCGAATGTTAGTTGTAAACGTAAAACATGTATTGTTGTATTCTAAAAGCTTCACATTCGGCAAACAATGAATTCTGACTACAACAAGTCATTAGTAGTATCTTTAAAGAGCTTCTGCTTTATTAATAATCACGATTAATTACAATTTATAAGTAAAATTAGTTGATTTTGACAGTAAACGTCAAACATAAACAATAACATAAACAATAATATAACCTAAAACTGCCCACAGGTTAACCTCAAACCCAAATATCAGCTGTTTAGGTATCTTCGATAATTCGCTAATTTTTAAAAATTATTAATTTAGGCTGTAGACTTTAAATTTCCTTATAAGATGTTGGCAATTACCTTTAGTAGCTCAGCACTGATATAATATGTTAGTGTTAATTACGTTTAATAGTTTTTTAGCGATATAGATCACTTCAAAATTTTAATTTCAGTTTCCGACCAGTACCATTGAACGCACCTTTAACAATTTTCTAATTTTGATCAAAACAATAATAATAACACTAAATATCCTTCATAACTTATGTTCTCCTGGTACCAAATAACAAAGTTTCGAAACTGGTCGAAATGAGAACTTTTTGAGCTAATGTGTCCAGCGCATTCACCATTTTTTCAAATCGCTCATTAAACAGAATTAGCATATTTGTAATTATTTTGCGTTAATGAAATTGATTTAATTAATTTTTGATTATTATTGGCACTAATAAATTATTTATGTTAATTATATTGAAATTATTAAATATATTTATTTCATTTTCATTAAACTCTAGTTTATTGTTTGTTGATTAAATTAAAATAAGTACACAGGGAAACTCTAAGTAAATTTATTTATTCAATAATTTACAGACTTTGTTACAAAAATAATTACTTACTTATTTCTATTTTTTATTTTAATAAAACTATGTTTAGATTTTAACAAATCAATTGATTTGTAATTGCTTAGTCACAGCAAGTGTTGAAGAAAGTTTAATTTTCTTTAACGACAGCGGCGTTTTAGGTTTAAGTTTCCTTTTACTCTGAAAAAATAAAAAAAGTTGAAATGTAATTAATTTTAAACAAAATAATAACATAACAAACTTACAAATGAAGTTTCTGACTTGGAAATTATTTCTGAAGACGAGACATGTTGAAAAACAAAATTCCTAGAATTCTTTGGAGCTCCCAGAATAGGATTTGTAGGCACTTTTGTCAGCTCTGCCATTCTCGTAAGAACTTTATCAGTTCGTGCCAAAAATGAGCCCCTTTTATTCTATAAATTAAAATATAGGCCATATAAAATTAATTGAAAAAACACTTAACAAAAAAAAATATTGGACAATATATTATCTTGAATAACAAGACTAACTAGAAACAACAGAAACAACTACTCCGAGGGCTAATACCCCTACCAGCATTGAATTACACTATTGAATCTGAAAGTACATACTTGTTAGACGTAGATAAAATAATCTAAAAAGACAGGTAAATTCCTGTTACGTCTAACTAATTAAGGATTACTAATCCCACACTTGGAACGCGTCCTATACAATAGGTACAACGAACCACAAGCCAATTCTACGACCGGTTTCGACCTATTGGGTCTCTTCAGGCAGAAGCAGGAAAAACACAAACTGTAAAGTTCACTTGAATAACAAGACTAAGTGTGGGATTAGTAATCCTTAATTAGTTAGACGTAACAGGAATTTACCTGTCTTTTTAGATTATATATTATCTTATTTTAATATATTAAAAAGCTTGTAGACCTGCGGTAAGCTCATAAAAGAATGAATGAATGGTCCCTAAATCTCCCAAAAAGTTGCCGAATTTAAACCAACTGGAATTTTTGTCACAATGGCTGGTGATTTATTAGTAAAAAGTAGAAAAACCAGAAAACAAAATGAAAAATCTTCTTGAAAACATTTTTATTTAGATGAAAGAGAAAAGTGTGCACTTTTTATATCCCAGCACACAAAGTAAAAGGTGTTTATTTTTATCTTTTAATATTTTCAGAAATATTTTTCAATTTTGTATATTAATAACAAATTATCTGCTATTTGGAAAAAAATATCGGGTTTTCATTTCCATAAATTATGTATATCAGTTAAAGCAGCTAAATGAGAAACTACACTTTTAACTTACAAAAAAGGAAAGTGGCTCATCATAGTTATCATCGTTAAGTTTCGGTGCTTTTAAATCAGTTGTCTGCAAATTATTTTGTGAAGCTGACGAACTTCTTTCTAATGCTTTCTGACCTAATTCTATTATATGGTTGCTGCTGCTCAACAAAGTTGTTTCATTTTCTTCTATAACGTTCCCTTTTTCCATTTTCTGAAAGCATAAAAGCAAGAGATTAACACTAAGTTGCAAAATAAAAAAAGGGTCATTGAAACTAAGTGGTATATGAGATGTTTTAAGGAAACCAAGCGTGTTAGAGAAATTGGGAAATTAGGCAGTAGAAGACGAAATGGAAATAATAAAATTTGGTAGGTGCCATTTGAAAAAACGAAGTTAATCGTGTTACAAGTTTTTAAACTTTGAATGTTTTCTGAATTCCCTATACAGGGTGGGCCAAATTGGATACTTTTGAAGGCCAAGTATACTTTAAAGAGGAGATAGACATAAACCGATGTCGGTGTCTGAAGTTCAATTTTTATGACAAGTTAATTGGTGCAAATCGCGTCTCGTATCGTTATCTGTCACCGTTTCCGAAATACAGGGTGTTTTTGGAAAATGCACGTTTTCGAAAAACCTCTACTTCTTTCCTGGCGAAAAGTTTTTATTTCTGTAAAAAAATTCCCAAAGCACTTTTTTAATGTAGAATTCAACGGTGATAAATTAATGGCTGTAAAGTGAATAGTTTAGCTGTAAACAACATAAACTGTCATTTTTTTAATGGAACACCCTGTATATTTTAACACGTTTTAAGAGTGCTCAAAATTACCTATACAAATATACAACACACTTGATATTTTTCTCAAATTATCTTCAAAATACAGCACTTAATAGATTTTGTATTGTTTAATTTCGACAAGTAGGCCGTGAAATCAAATGTCGTTAAAATATTAGCAGAGCAGTTGCTGGTATTTTATATTTACATTTAGTATAACAATTTCTCAACGTCAAATTAGTTTTACAAATAATTAAGTAAAAGACAACATATACCTGTACTACTAACAATGATGTAATTCCCCCATAGGAGAATATTTGGCACAAACTGTGCAAATTATAAAGTTCAATTTTGGCACTTTGTATAAAAACATTATACAAACCTCTTTCAAAAATAATTCTCGATAATATCTCATTTTTCTCCATCTCTCTTCGTTATCCGTTTCGTCTTGGTTGGTAATGTTGCCTTCTTCATTTTCCTTGCCGGTGATTTCGTTACCAAACAGTAAATCTATAAAGTAAAAATATATTTACTTACACGTAATTAAATTACTGATTAATCGAAAGCAATAAATTGTGTACATACTAATATCTTTCCAACGAAATTGTCTTCTTCTTCCACTACCATGGAGTTCACCATCTTCCAAAAGTAGTTCTTGCAAAATCTTAACCTCACGGTTATCGTCGTCCAAAATCTGACGCCTGAGACGCAAACGAATTATAAATAAATAATTGATATGAAAACTTATTAATTACATGTGTATTTTTTCCAAATTCCTGCGTATCTCCACTTCGTCAAATTTCTCTTTATCGCCTTCTTCAGCTTCTAGTTTATCCAGTTCTTCATTCTCTATTTCGTCTTCACTGCCCCATTCAGACTCTGAAAGTTCCGCTTCGTTCTCGAAGAACTCTGACGGTTTTAAAGGAACTCTATCTGCAATAAATAAATAATTAAACCAATAATAACATTTAAACAATATTTTTTTTAACGAAACCATTATCGTCTTCGTTTCCGTCTTCTTCAATTTCATTTTCTTCAGAATCATAATTCACACTTTTTTTATTGCTATTAATATTGTCATCTTCATCGGTTTCATCGTGCAAATCTATTTGTTCTTCATCTTTGTTATTTTCTTCTTCATCTGAATCACTATCATCATCTATAATAGTAAAATTAGACTATATATTACAGTATTTACAAAATGTATCATCTTACCAGAAAAGGTAATCTTTTTCATATATTTCTTCTTTTTGTTTATTAAATTTTCATCAGAAACCTCATCACCTGTTTCCTCATCTGATGAATCTAATATTAATCGACCTCCTTTAATTTTTACGTCGCAGTCTTCATTTAAAGTAGATTTTGACTCCAAATTGACTGGTGATTCAAACTTCTTTTTAAAATTTTCCATTTCTTCTTCATCAAGCAATTGAGAAATAAACATATTTTCAAATTCACTATTTTGCAAATTCTTCATTTCCTTGTCTGTTTTATCAAGAAACACTTTCTCCACAATTCTACCATTGGTATCTCCTGAACTTTTTAAGGAATCAGTGTCCATATCTTTATTCCCATCTTCCATATTCTTTGCACTCAAAGGTATTTCTTTATCTTTAACAAGTTGTGTGGAGAACGTGCCTGAACATAAAAAAGCTATATTTTCCATATCTGCCTAGAAATACAAGTCAGATACTAAAAAATAGAAATTACTTACCTAATTTATATTTTTATTAAATACCTGACTTGAACCGTTTTCAAAACTCATAACAGGGTCGAAAACGAGCTTCTTCTGAGGACCATCTGGTTTTTGCGAAGTGTTTTCCTCATCTTGACTAGTATTAGTGTCACTATCTCTCAATTGTGAAGAACTCAAAATGGGAAAAGCTTCACTAGGGGACTCTCTCAGAAACTGAAAACAAAATTATTAATTAACAATGTAAGCTTTAATTATTATTTATTACTTTCGATGCCGAATAGCTTTGTAACCCCGTTAAAAAAGTCACAGGTGTTAAAAAATCGAAATCGTCTTTGTGTTCACTGGGTTGTCGTACTGGAGTTTCTGACGTTCTGGGTTGATATGCTGGCAAAACATCGTCTTCGTCGTCTTCAAAAAACACATTCGCAATTTGATTACATAAAACCAAAATTATTTATCTGTACCAGTAACTTACAAGACTGAGTAGAATCCAATTCAACATTGAATTCTTTTGAATTATTGTCTTGTTTTTTTTCACTTTCTTCGGCGTCAGAATCATCGTCTTCAAATGCTTTCACTATTCTTTTAAGTTTCTTCGTTGAGTTTTGTAGGGCATCTTCATTAGACTCTTTTTCGTCCGGTTGTTTTCCTTCTTTATTTTCGTCACAATTATCCTTCTCATCTTCTGTTTCATCGTGGTTACTTTCTTCAGCCTACAAACATTTAATTACATTTTACATATTAAATTAATTTTACAAACGAACCTCTTCATCGATAAAATCGCACTTTTTTGACTTCTTTTCGACGTCGTTATTTTCTTCTTCATCCTCATCTGATAGATCAGAGTCCGTTAACAACACTTCTTCTTCGTCTTCGTCATCTTCGAAGTATTCATCATCACAGTTCTCTCCTGAGTGGGTAAAAAATTCAGAAATAAAAAACAATTACAAAACATCTTTAGACAAAGATACCTTCTTTTGATTGTTCTTCTTTAGACTGTAAGGGCGGAAACTTTGTCTGCCATTTTTCGGACTTATCTTTCATGATTTTATTTTGCAATTCTTCCCTTAATTTTTGAAGTTTGGCCCCAGGTATCTCCATCACTGCAACAGGTTCATCATCAGCATCTACTGCCATTACTATGGTCTCTTTTCGTAATTCTCCCCCATCAAAAGAGACCACTCTAAAAAAACATACACAATTAGGTCCAAAAATTATTATTTCACTCTAAATTCTTACTCTGTATGTACTTCGTTCTTGTGTCCCTTCTTTGCCAGAGAGTGACTCAAGAAACGCCCTTTTAACTTAGTTATTTCATTAGATGTTGGCTCATCGTGTCTAAAAACTATAATCTCGTTAGGATTACCGCTTAATTTTGGTTGCTTGAAAGAGCTGAGCTTCTCTTTCAAAAGTTGTAACTTTGTGGGTTTGGTTGTGGTTTCTTTTGATTGTTCAGCATTTGTGAAATGTTGTATGATGTTACGTAGCACCCTTTCTTCTTTTTCTTCAAATCTTGAATCTTCTGCAGCCTTGATGTTATTCGAAAAATTTTCTGTATTGTCAATTTCTACTTCGTCTAAATTAAAATCGTATTGAAACGTATCTACGTCAACGTCTTTATTATTTTCGAGTGTAGAGCTTTCGGTTATCTCTTTATCAGTACCAGTTTCTCTACTGCAGGGTTTGTTAATATCCTGTTGTTCTATGGTTTCTGAATAAACATTTTCTTCAATTTCCATTTGATTAGTTTGTTCATTAAAGTTTGTTTGTAAATATTCTTCAGCCCTTTTATCAATTTCAACAGTTTTTGATCCAGAAACATTAATAATTACCTCATTTTTATCAGTATCTCTTGCTACTTCGTCGGCTGATGAATTCAACTGCTCTTTTTGAATACTACTGTCTTTATTCATCTCAAATACATTTTCTTCTCCTTCTGTTGTGTCTCTAGTTTTATCTCCATTTGCAGAACCATTTTCTTGTCCTCCTTCTTCACTCTTCAAGCTTTCAATACTTCCCAGATTATTTTTCACCTCTTCAGTTTTATCTTCAGATGATGCAATTTTATTTTCGTCATTATTGTCTGAAGGTTTCGTTTCCAGTTCATTTTCTTCTTTTTCATTCTCATTACGACAATTTTCTTGCTCCTGATAATCGTCTTCAGATTCACTTTCTGATTTATAAAAAACTTGCACCACCTTCTCATGCTCCTTAATTTTTTCACTATTGCATAAAATTTCATTGATTAATTGTTTTTATTTGCTATTGAATATGAAACTTACGTGATAACATTCAGTTGTTGTGATGCTAATTTAATAGCAACCGAAGATGGTGTGTTAATAGATGGGACAGCGGATGATATTTTTGGTTTATTACTTAAAAATTCTTTAAGAGATCGAGTTTTTGGTTTATGATATGGAATGGCGACATTTAAGTTTCGTAGTCGTTTTTGGGATTCGTTGAAGATTTCCTTGCGCTGTTCCAAGGCTTCTTTACCTGTCATCTATGAATATAAAACTAAAAGTAGCAAACAGATATCAAAAACGCTTCTGGGAATCATTTTTGTATTAAATGAAAATAACTCACTCCAAATTTTAACTCTTATTTTGGACTAGTTGTCAAGTTATTTACATATACCTATATTTTTTGTATGTAGTAAAAATGAAAATTAACAAATTTTAATTTTTTCTTAAATACTTAGGAATGAGACATTTTTGTGATACCCAAATATAAATTTAAATTTCGCAGAATTAAAATTAAATAACAAATTTGACTACATTTTAGGAAACATGCAATTATGATTATCAGGAATATTTTCAATGTGGTGTAACATTGAAAACAGAATAAATACTCATTTTTTTTTTAAACACATACCTTTTTAGGTTTTTCTTTGGTACTACTTGATTCTGCCTTTCTAATTGGTTTTTTAGTTACTTTGGAGATGCTCTTAATATTTTCCAACCTATTGGTCATCTCAGCTACAGATTCTTCATTATTATCATCTTCAGAACTCTCTGAGTCACACAGAGCATTTAATTTGTTCTAAATAAAATAAATCATAATAATACATTTAATGCAAGTAGAAAGAAGCAACAAATTACTTACTTTTATCTCTTCAAATACATAACTATCTTCAGGAATCAGCTGCCCCTTGTTATTTGAAATATAAACCACACTGTTCTTAAGAGTTTGTTGATCTTCCTTGTTTTCATTTGCTTTATTTTCTTTAGTTTTTTCTGGAAAGCATTTATCAGTTTCACTTTTATTTTCTGCATCAGAATCATCACTATCTATAATTGCTATTCTTTTAGATTTAGATTTTCTTATTAACTGGGGTTCAGTCTCTGGGTCTTCTGGAAGGATTACATTTTCTGTATCTTTTTTAGTTTCGTTGTCAGCACTAGATTCTGTTGTCTCACAAGTCTTTTTTTCACAATCAAATGTATGATTATCAAACACATTTTTTTTCTGAACTATTCGGGAGTATGTTCCTGGGGTTTCTTTTAAATTTAAATCTAATATTTCACTTTCTTCTTCCATTATAACTTAATTCGAGAATATTTTCGGTCATGAAGACCAGTGCATCTTAATCAATAGAAACTTATAAATGAAAAACAGGAATTTAACAAAAGTACTGTTGGCATTAAATAACTTTGTTGTAATTACCTTTTGAATTTGTTAATATTAAAAAGAGTATAAAACAAATAATAAGAATAGTTTGAAATTTTAAGCTACATTACACAAACAATTAACCTATAAACTTTAAACAATTTGCGCTCTTTTCCACTAGTTATAAATCCCATAAAATATAATGTACAATAAATTTCCAAATTTTTCTGTTCTTACGTCTTAGATTTTAATTATAAATCAAGGATGATGAAAAGCATTTTATGAGGTAATTAAGCGTTTTCTTTTAGAGGAAAGAAAATAAAAATTATTTTGCAGTGATTTTAATTAATTTAAATTACCTCCTTTTTCTTCCAAAGTCATGAAATTGCATCATACAAAAATCCCAAAGTCCCTAAATTAAAGTGTGGTTAAGTTGAAGCAATTTGTGGAGCAACATTTTTTGAAATAATATTAAAAAAGACCCTTGTTTTAATTATAAACTGTTTAAAAGTTTAAAATGAGTGCGGACACACAACAAAACGAAGAGTTTTTAAAAAATATACAAGAGGCAGAGGAATTTAAAAATGAAGCTAATGAATATTTTAAAAGTAAGTTTGCTGGTGTCTGTTCATGTTAATTATCTCTTAATTATGATAATGCAAATTTTCGCGTTTTTATTTATCAGCCAATTTATTTATTATTTTAACTTTTATTTAAAGTAGTTATTTACATGGATGTTGATTTCATTTTTCTTCCAGAACAAGATTACAATAGGGCTATTGAATTATACAGTAAAGCGATAGAATTAAATCCAAATGTGGCCATTTACTATGGAAATAGAAGTTTTGCATATCTAAGAACTGAATGCTTTGGCTATGCCCTTTTAGATGCATCCAAGGCGATAGAACTAGACAAGTCATATATAAAAGGATTTTATAGGAGAGCTGCTGCCTATATGTCCCTAGGAAAATTTAAAGATGCTCTTAAAGACTTCGAATATGTAAGTATTCATTTATGAGTTTAACTGTTACTGTTTTTTTTTTTTTTTTAATATGCCAATCAATAGTGATATTTTTCTGCACTGTGCCAAGGAAAACATGGGGATTGCACCGAATTGTTTTTAAATTGATGGCAGTAATTTTTGCAAAACGACAAATATTTTTTCTCTAGTTGGTTGAGCTATAAATATAAAATGTTTGTGCATTGTTTTTTTTTTTAGGTAACCAAAGCTAGACCAACTGATAAAGATGCAAAATTAAAATACACAGAGTGTAATAAAATTGTAAAAAAGATTGCATTTGAAAAGGCTATTGCTGTTGATGATAAAAAGAAGAATATAGCTGATACCATTAATTTAGATGCTATGAGTATGTTACAAAGATCTTTGCATATGAATAATAATTACTTAGGACTTTTCGAATAATTAGTTTTAAATTAATTATTTGACAAATTCGAATATTCGCACGTTTTTTACTTTACATTTTTCATACAATTAATTGTGTTTTTAGCAATTGAAACTGATTACAACGGACCAGAACTGGAGGATGGTAAAGTAACGTTAAAGTTCATGAAAGGGTTGTTAGAACTATACAAAAAACAAGGAAAATTGCATAGAAAATATGCATATAAAGTAAACAAAACATAGTAAAGTTGTTATTCAGTTAAATAGATAAATTTGTTTTAGATTCTTTTAGATATAAAGACATATTTTATGAAACAGCCATCACTAGTTGATATAACAATAGGAGATGATGAAAAGTTTACGGTGTGTGGTGATGTACATGGTCAGTTTTATGATCTTATGAACATCTTTGACTTGAATGAGTGGCCATCTCCTACCAATCCATATGTATCCTTTAATTTTTTTTAATAATAAACAAATAAACGTTGTTCTTAACTAATATTCAGTTATTTAACGGAGATTTCGTTGACAGAGGGTCATTTTCGGTTGAATGCATTTTTACTTTATTTGGATTTAAACTTTTGTATCCCAACCACTTCTTTATGTCGAGAGGTGAGTTAAAATTTAATTATTTTTAATACCTTATTACCGTTTTTTAATTCTAGGCAATCACGAAAGCGCCAACATGAACCAAATGTACGGATTTGATGGCGAAGTTAAGGCCAAATACACTGCTCAAATGGCAGAACTTTTTACAGAAGTGTACAATTGGTTACCGCTAGCACATTGTTTGAATAAAAGAGTATTAGTAAGTTTTTTTATAAAAGTTATTTCCAACTGCAAATGCAAAAAATTATTTTCTCAAATATTAATTGAGACTTGTCTTTATGTAATTCAGTTTTTTTTTTGTTGATTTAATTGTACTTTGTCTTTTTTTTTAACTCAGGTGATGCACGGTGGTTTGTTTTCTCGAGACGACGTTACATTAGATGAAATTCGAAAGATCGATAGGAATCGGCAGCCCCCCGAAAGTGGGCTAATGTGTGAATTATTGTGGAGCGATCCACAACCCCAGAACGGCCGTGCGCCTAGCAAAAGGGGAGTGGGCTGCCAATTCGGTCCCGATGTAACAAAGAAATTCTTAGAAAATAATAAATTAGATTATGTTATCAGAAGTCATGAAGTTAAAAGTGCTGGTTACGAAGTTGCTCATGATGGAAAATGTATAACAGTATTTTCTGCACCCAATTACTGGTAAGTAAAGAATAATACAAAATACTTCTAACATTTTGTTTTTACGTAGAATAGAAATCGTATTTGATTTCAATTTAATTTAATTTTAATCACGAATGCCCTAAATTATTAAATTTTTGTTTTTACAGTGATACTATGGGAAACAGAGGCGCTTTTATTACCCTTAATGGTAAGGATATGAAGCCGCAATTTACAACGTATGAAGAAGTGGTAAGTTAAAGCAGTTCAAAGGTTATTAATGGGTTAAATTAATTTTAATTATGTTTTAGCCCCACCCCAACGTTAAACCAATGGCCTATGCGAATTCCTTATTAAATTTAATGTGGTAGTACCTGCTCATCCTGTTGTAGTATAATTTTAGTTTCTTTTTCACTCGATTTAAGGATCATTGGTGTATTTACTTGTTTATGTAGGAAATACGTTATTTTTTTGTTGTTTCTCCTGTTTTTGTATTTCGTTGTTTAATATTTTTTTTATATATGAGTTTAATACAGTAACGATAAATCAATTGCATTAGTAAAATTCAAATATCGTTAGCGGTATTTTCAATTAATACATTTAACAATAATTAGATTGTTCTCATTTTGTTTTAATAAACAATTTTCGGTCTGTCGACTGTTACAATATTATTAGAAGGTAACTGCCCTTGAATAAAGTATTTATTATAAATTATTGCTTTTTTGTTTAATTATCTTATCCTTTAAAGTCTGTCTACACCCAAAAAGCTGTCTATTACAACTTTTTAGAACTCTAATTAATCGCTCTTGAACCGCTTCAATAGAATTATCAATTGCTTTTCCAAAAAAATTAATATTTGCAATTAAAAAAAAAAGGTAAATTATAATTAACGTTATCATGGTAAATACGTAGTACATTATTAATGAAAATATAGCGAAAAAATTCTACTTAATAGCTTAATCTTTTTCTGGAGGAATTTTAAATTCTAATGGAACATTTTTTTAATACTTTGTACGGAAAGTTAATTAAAAAAATTGCAATTTTTTAGTTGCGTATATGCAATTAACGTCTATTATGCACGTTAGTTAAACCGGTTGTCTACAAGTAAGGAGCATTAAAAAATGTTTTAAGGAAAATTTCTTATTTCTTAATGGAAACAATAATGTTAAAGTTTTCGCCTATTTTTCGTCATAATAATTTTCAAAAAATGATATCGCAATAATTAATTTTTGTGAACGAATATACAGAGTATAAAAAAAAATTTCTGTATTATTTTGAGATTATTGCATTTCTCTGTAATGTTATTTACTTTTACTTCTACAAAAAAGTTTATTTTGTTGTTGCGGTTTGTATACGGCTTATTTTCACAATTTAATAACGTGTCACTTTTTATATAATTCAAATTTGGCGCCGGTAAAACGGGAAAAGATCCATGTGCGCATTTGCATTAAACTTCACGTTACGTCAGTGAGCAAAGTGTACATAGCTGCAAGCTGAAGTTCTGGCAGCCATTGTCCAAGTTTTGCGTATTTATGTATATAATTTTTTGTATTAATATAATAATTGTTTAGTGGATTAGATTTAGGATTTTTAAGAAATTAGTTGTGGGCAATTTGACAATTTTATCGTCCTGAAAATGAATCCAGAATAGTAAGTATCGATTGTTCATATCGTAGTGTATTGCTAGTGCATGACAGACAGGAAGAGTTGTTTCATTTGCATAAATACGTTGCTGTTTTCGAATTATATTTTCTTATTACACTAAAGAATGCCTATTATGTTGATATTAATTCGAGAAAAGAACAAAACATGTTTTATCAACAGCACTAATCCGCCCACTGTAGTTTTACTTTTTCCGAAATGGGTGTCAAACCATGATACGTCATTTCTTACACCTGTATTAAAAGCAAACCTACCAGTAATTATATCGTTTTTACACTTAATTAGCTTTATTTTCCTATAATTATTATTTATTTTAACATGTTGACTGTTAATTCTTACTTGATTTATTCCGTAATGATGTGTTCATCTCATCATGTTTTTCTTATAATGTTACAGTTAAAAAACGAAAACGAATTTGTTTGTCGTTTACTAGTTAATTTAACTTAGAAGATATTGTTTTGAATGATAAAAATATGCAAATAAAATGATTACTTTGTATTTAGACATATCACATTGCATTGTCATCTTTAGTTAAATGATTCATCATTCTTTGTGGACATTAACTCTTTATTAAAATTTTTTTGATCTATTTTTCAGCGATTATTTATTCAAACTACTTTTGATTGGTGATTCAGGCGTAGGAAAGTCCTGTCTCTTACTTCGATTTGCTGTAAGTTAAAACGGAAGTGAACTCTGTTTAAAATTAATTCGTTTTTCACTTTTTTGTAGGACGACACGTACACAGAAAGCTACATAAGTACAATCGGCGTAGATTTTGTAAGTAAATTTGTTTTTAATGGTCAGTCAGTTTTTATCTAATAAACTTGTGTTTATTCTTCAGAAAATCAGAACTATTGACCTAGATGGAAAAACAATAAAACTGCAAATTGTGAGTATACTTGGAAATATTTTGAAAAGTTGCTATTTATTTGTTTATTTTCAGTGGGACACTGCAGGGCAAGAGCGTTTCAGGACTATAACATCCAGTTACTACAGGGGTGCACATGGAATCATTGTAGTCTATGACTGTACTGACCAAGACACTTTCAACAATGTTAAGCAGTGGCTAGAGGAAATAGATCGTTATGCATGTGACAATGTTAATAAACTCCTTGTAGGGAACAAAAGTGATTTAACCACAAAGAAAGTCGTCGATTACACCACAGCAAAAGTAATTTTGTTTTAGTTTACTAATTTTGTTTTTTGTTTTCAAATTGATCTATTAGCTGAACTCCCTCATTTGAACTAATAATGGAAATTGCCCTTTGAATTCTTGTATTAAATGTTTATACATTGTTTTTTTTGTTTTATTTTACTAGGAGTATGCAGACCAGTTAGGCATTCCATTTTTAGAAACGTCTGCAAAGAATGCAACAAATGTCGAGCAAGCTTTCTTGACAATGGCTGCTGAGATAAAGAATCGCGTGGGGCCACCATCTTCTGCTGTAGATCAGCCCAACAAAGTTAAAATAGATCAGGGACGTCCCATTGAAAGCAACAAATCGGGTTGTTGCTGAAATACTTAATTATCCCAGTGGTTTTTTTTAAAGGTAATTAAAATATCCCATTTTTTTGTACTAAATTCCAAATTCTTCTTTTTAAAGAAATTTATAAATCTTTGTTTTTTTTTTGTTTTGTACAGAAATACATAAAGGATGGACGTTCTCTTATTTCTATAGTTCTGAAGAACATTTTTAAGATAAGAATTAGTAATCCGTCTTGATCTTATTTAATGGTTTCATAATTTTTAGTGAATTTTCTTACCGATTTCGTACTTGTTATTAGAATATCATTAACACCAATACATTTAGCCTAAAGTATGTAATATTGTATGATATATTGTCCCAAAAAAAGTTGATTTACGTTTTTACTACTTCCTTAGCCAATGTATTAATGTATTAAAATTATTTATTTCTCTAGTTGAAATACAATATTTTCTTTAAGTTTATACTTTTTGTTCAAAGGCGCTTGTTATATTAATTTTAATTATTGTGTTAAATTGAAATTTTAAAAAGATTCGGTGTCAAGACTTGTATTTCTTTTTTCTTTTAATAAGACAAAAAACTCAAAATTGAATAATCGTATAAATTGATGAAAGGAGTCGTAAAAAGCTAATTAAAATAATGTGATTGTTATTTAGAATAGTTAATGTTTTCTGTTTACGATTAGATATCTTCTTGTTATGCACTTTATTGGCTTTTTTTTTTCTAATAAGAAAACATGCGGCTTTCCCAAATACAGAAAAAATTCACACAAATGAAAATTTAATTTTTAAAAGTTTATTTTATGATATGGTTTTGTAGTTCATGTTTTGTATAGAAATAAATAATTATTAAAGTCAAATTTGTCCTTCAATTTATTACGTTATGTTTTAGTTTTTAAGAAAATTACAAAGCAAATTAAAAACTGATAAAGATAAAAATATTTATAATGAGAAACTATAATAGAAATAACAAAGTAACAATGGCATAAGATTTCCCTACAAAATAAATTTAAAAAAAATTATTCAAAACTTTGATACTAGTTTTAGATCATTAAAGTCTTCATTTACAATACTTGAAGGTATTTGTTGCACATAATTCCCTAAAATATTTAAATAAACTCCTCTAAAAATACAGATTATAAAAGGACTTACCAAGTCTGTCCAATAGTTCTGGTAACTTTTGGTAATTGGCACGGTAAAATACAGAACTTTCCCTAAAACAAAAAAATCTGAACTAGACATTTAAAAATATGTTAAAGACCAACATTTTAATTCTAGTTATGGCACCAATTGAGGTAAGACTACAGATACAATTTGAAATTGTATTTAACGACAGTATGTAGGGGTTGATAAATGTTTTGCTCTTAACGAGAAGTTGTTCTAATTGGGCCTGGCTGTCTTCAGTAATATTTTTCTCTGAAATTTCTTTCCCCTATAAAAGTACGAATTTTAGTTTAGATAAAGACCAATCAAGACTTACTCACTTTCTGTGCAACTGAAGCTACTATATAATAAGTTATAAAAAAGGGCTGCATAAGTTTATCAAATAAATTAATCAGTTTTATATTTTTGCCCAAGAAATAACTGTTATTGTCTTTATTATAAGAAATAACGTCAAATTTTTCTAAATTGTCCCAACATTCTTCAAAATCCTGTAAAAATGTCTTTTAGGTTTTTTTTTTTTTTAGTTTAAATAATTAAAGAGTCACACACACCAATCGCTCTTTTCTTACGCCAACAAACTCGTATGAAAAAAGAGACCTTAGAAAAGTGAATTCCCCAAAGACATCTACAAAAACCAGATATTAAGACGTTAAACAGTACAAGCAGAAAAAAATTAGCGTGAAATATATTAAAGATACAAACTGTTACATGCAGAAAAGGCAACACTAAATGAAATACACTCGCCTGCCTTCGAAATTATGTTCGCATTCTTCAAAATACTTATTATAAAAGAAGGATTTACGTAGAAATACATTAGAGGATTAACGTATTCTTGTAATAAAATAAATGGCACAGAATAATTCATCGTTGTCTCCAGAAAATTGTGACCTTTCAACTTCTCAGCTGCCGTATAACTCAACTTTTCGTGACTCTTTACAAGCTGCAAAGTCCCGTCGCAGAGATAAATTAAATTATTATGAATTTTTAAGACATTTTTTAAATCCTCATCGAAACTAGTAGACGCAACATTTCCTCCAAAAGCAACTAAAATAGATTTAAACGACAACATGTCTTTTTCTGCCTCACTTAACGAAAGACTTTTGCCATTTGAATAACTGTTTAATAAAACAGCAGCAATAAGATTCGAGGGCGTAATTGTTGAATTTCTTTGCTGATTGTCGGCAATTTCAATGGCAAATTGTGATACAAGACTCTTTTCCTTGCTGGTTAGTTCCAGGCTGTGTTTTGGTTGTAAGTTGCCAGCAGATCGATTTATTTTGTTGCCAAAATAATCGGCTACTGATATAGGGCTCGAAAATGTAACGTACACGTTTCCGTAGTCTTGATGTAGATAACGTAAAGAATCGAAAAACCCCTAGAAATTTATGATTTTACGTATGTAAATATAAAGACATATTCAAACATAAACAGTTATTACTTTCGTAGATTCTTTGGGCTTTGGAACGCCTAAAAGTTCAAATGCAAACAGCCTTTCTTCTAATACTCGATCGTAACTTAAGTTTACCGGGACAAAAAGAATATCCGACACCTCAGAAGTGAGAAATGGCTTTAATAACATTGATAATAAACCTAAAATACATATGTTTATTTATTTAATCCTATTAATGATCCTGTAACTCACCCACCTAACTTTGGATAAAGGCTCTTTCCAGTACGACTTCTAGTGCCCTCAATAAAAAATTCTATTGGTTGATGACCCTTTATAACAATATCATTGATATACTGTTCAAATATTTGCCAATAGAGAAAGTCTGTGTCACTGAAGGACCTTCTCATATAAAAAGCGCCTACTTGACGCAATAATTTGCCAAATATTGCCATACCCTTAAAGTCTATTTCAAAAAACATTTTATGAGAAAGTATGATGTACAAGAAAATAATTAATTACCTATTCCTGCAGCAATTGCTGGCAATTCAATGTCGTAATGAAAACATAAGTATGAAATTACTGTAAAGTCTACGTAACTTCTATGAGATGGCACTAATATAACTGGACAGTCACCCATAATTGATTTTAACTAAAAGAAACTAATTTTTAATCTAAATCTATCTTCTTATATTATTATAATCCTAACATTAAAAACACGAAACTCATTGACAAGAATTCCCTGAAGTCCTTTCAAATACAACTTAAGTAAAGTCCATCCTAACCATCTAACCACCGTTAATTCCTTTTCGAAACCAACTTCATCTAAAATAAGCCAAATGTTCTTCTCTATTTCACCTTTAGATAAGTTTCTCTCTTGGCATATCTACAAACAATTATACACAAAACACAAATTAATGCTATCGTAACGGGCACCTTCTCGATTAATGCTTTAATTTTTAAACTGCTTAAGACATTTTCTTTATGTTTTTCTGGGTTTGTAATAACGTGATGTTTATATGACTGTACAGGACTGATTTCTCGATACATAAACAATGCATTACACCATTCTTTTCGTCTTTTTTCAAGAATATCAACATACTTTGAATTATAAAATGCCATTTTTAATAAATGTAAATGAACTTCAAGTTATTACTGAGTCATTTTCGTTAGAAAAAGTAAAATTCACGACATTTCTAACATTATGATAACTATAACCTCACATTTTTGTGATTTTGGCCTTGGTTATGTTTCTAATTTTGGTCCAAGGATGGCACTATTCGCAGTTTGATGTACAGGGTGATTAAATTATTTTGGCTTATTTCCCGCAATGATTTGAAAAATACATAATTCACTTAACAGTAATAAAATATTTAAATGTAAAACTAACAAGTAAACTAAAAATGTGAAATACTCGTGTAAATAATGTAGGTACGGAGAATCTTGTGGTGCCTTCATTTTTTGAATGTGGCATAAAATAAAGATAATACTTTTTATGAATGAAATAAGCACAACAGGAAATTTTTTTGTATGATAATAAAATATTAATTATATTAATATTCCTAAATCTAAATAAAATTTATGTTCTTATATACATTTTAAAGTACACTTGCAATAAAACTCATAAAATTACCTTATCAGAAAATTAATTTTTTTTTAAATTTCTCGAATTTCAAAGCCATAAAAACCTAAGTAATAATCTTTTGCAAAAGATAATACTGACATTTGATATATTATTAAAATAACAAAAGAGAAAAGTACGTAATAAATTCTGTAATTGATTAGTTTTTTGATATAATTTATGATTAATGTGAACCGTGAATAAATCTATAATCACTGACAGGTGCAGATACGAGATTTGTAAAATACAATACGACGAATACACATATTGAAAATAATTTCATTAATGAATTTTGTGGGGGATTTATTCTATAAATTCTGTGGAACCCCGATTATCCAAAAATAATGATCATTCAGGTGTATATAAAACAAATATGAAAATTAAAAGCTATCCCAAATTATTTTTACCACCTTTTTAAGGAACTCAAAATTTTAAGACCCCCTTCAATATTTAGTCAAGGGCCTTTATTGCCTCCCCCATTCCGGACAAATCTTATTTAATTTTTTTTTCTCTTGGCAGGGTTTAGCTTCTTCAGATGGCAAGGAGTGCACTTTACGCCACTTAGTTCACCTTTTTTCTCATATTTTTCAGTTAGTAGATTTGATGTGAAATTAATTCTAAAGTAACTATTTATTGTAACAATTCTTTTGTATGGGCAGTTCTAAAGTAAATTGAATGATAAGAAGATATTAAAAGAATTGTGTTGTTTTTATTCTACTTCACATTTTATCTATCAGCCACTCTGATTATTATCTGTTTGACAAATTGGCTATCAAAATAAGATTGAAAACTAAAAAATTCTTAGAATTCTATCGACGTAAAAACACTTTAAATAGATTCTTGTTATTAGCTTACAACGTACATTATCAAAATTACTTTCACCACAGAATTCAACTCTGTAAGAATGAAGGGCTTTATAATTTTACTTGTTGCTTTAGCCTTTGTTAAGGTATGTACCTAGGTACGTAGTTTATATATTGTAAATTTTACACAATATTTTTAATTTAGGCTGAGGAAAATAGAGATTGGTCCCAAATTAAACAAAGGTATGTTGGAATAGAACCCGTCAGATTTGGGGTAGTCCCTTCAGATCTTAGGATTGTAGGAGGAGATCAAGCAACCCCAAATTCTTTCCCTTTTCAAGTAAGCATCCAGCGAGATATATTCTATCTATTATTTTATTCAAATAATTTAGAATTAACAACGAAGTTAAACAGTAAATTAAAATTCCAATTTTTTTTATTGACTATAATTATATAATTATGATTCATTGGAAAACTGGCGGCGCTGTGAAAGCTACTCCAAGTCCTAGACTTTGACAGCAAATGTTCGAAAAAAATACCTTTTAGTAATAAACTTTTCTGAAGTTCTCTTAAAGCTTTTTGAGCTTTTTAGTAGGGCTCTACTAATATGAGCCCTACTAAAAAGTTTAACCACAATAATCATTTGAATTTGAAACTACTGTTTGATAAAGAAATGATTATTGTAGACGACAAAAAAAAATTATAACAAACTTAGTGTTTAATTTCGTTGATTTTATGAAATTACAAAAACTTTTACATGTGAAAAATAAATTCAAATTTTAAATTAATGATTGATTGGGTGTACGATGATTAGTGATAAGATAATTAAATTAAGCTTTGTTAATTATAAAGAAAACCGTCGCCTGAAGATGATAATTCTTTAAAAATTTTAATTCTGAACTCTGAAATATTAAACATGAAAGTAGCCCCCAAGAGATAGAAGATTGTTCTGGGGCTTGTATTAAAATTAGAGATTTCATCAAAAAGAACTAAATTATATCCTCAAAAAACCAAAAACAAATTATATACAGTGTGGCCCATGGTACGTTGGAATATATGGGTATCTTTGTAATTATTGATAATTGAATGTCGGTGAAATGGGCAAAGTGTGTCCACGTCGAAAAAACAATTGAATTTCAAATAGTTTTCGAGTTATTTTGTAAATATAAAACAAAAATTATCGTTTTAATGGTTTATAGACACTTATTTTATACAGAATTTAATTATGTTAGTAAATCGTTTTTGGGGTTGTATTCATTGGAGAGAAATTGAACTTATTGGAATTTTACAGATTCAAAATCAGTCCTTTTTTTGACGTAATTTAATATGCCAAATGCCACATTTTAAATTGCAAAAAGATGATGATGAAATTTAATAAAATTCGTATTCTTTTGTTTGTCCCCCAAGAATCGCAGAGCAACTATACCTACCAGTTTGACCCTAAGTTTAAATTATTTAAAAAATTAGTCCAAAAATTTAGAAAATTTTATAAAAGACTTTAAACTTGCCAAACAGAACTAAGAACAGAAATTATTATTCGAAGTCTCCATCATTATTTTGCATATATTTTTGGCAACCACCAGATTCGCTTCTTACGTATGTTTCGAGAGTTCTTCTAAATTTTGAATTGTTTGGAAAAATGATGACGGAAATGCAACGATCATTTATCTTATTAAAAATTAATCTTTGCATTCATATGACTGTAACATCTAATATTAATTAATTATTTGTAAATAATATTCTAATTCATGATTTTGTAAATGAGCTTTGTTAATAATTAAATAACTTATTAACTTAAGAAACTCTTATACTTTAAGTGAATCTTCCCTAGGGATGTTCAAGAATGAAGACAGAAAAAGAATCAATTATGTATAAGAGGTGAAGGATGAATATTTGTTTAATTTATAATCACGTTTACGTACTTTAGGCGATACATAGGTGTTGATTATAAATTGAAGGAACCACCCTATATAATTGCTTAGTTTTCTAGTTCTTCAAGCTCTTATATCTTCTGGCTATTTTTCTGTTACGTAGTTCACAAAATTATACCAATTTCTGCAAATATATATCTTTTTTTCTTTCAGGTTGCATTATTGATAGATACATCTGATGGAACGTTTTTCTGTAGTGGTTCCATTATCAGTGAAACATATGTAGTAACAGCAGCCCATTGTGTCTATGGGGAGTACGTATCAGTTCGAATTTTAAACACTAAAGTTTATTAAAAAATTGTTTTATTTTGTTAATTTTAGAGTTTATTCGGTTGATGTAAGAGCAGGTGCCCATTATTTTCGTGAAGACGAAAGTACTCAGCAACGTTTCATCGCCAATACCATTCGAATTCATGAATCGTATAACAACATCTTGGTCAACGATGATATTGCCTTAATCCAACTTGCTGGTAGTCTCACTTTCAATGGTTAGTACGAGTATCGTATTACGTATTGCATTTGCTTTATAAATTTGCGGCTTACGTACCTACATCATTTTTTCAAAATTTTCCTACCATTAATTTTCCATATATGTACCTCTAATAGTCCATCCACCGTGGCTCACCCTGTATCATAAATAAACACCCTATTTCAATAATCAACTTAAAATATTGCTTTTTCTGCACACAGCTTATGTTCAACCTGTTAGTCTTCCCACCAGAGCCGATTCAGAAAACTCTTTCGTCGGGGAAACAGCAATTGCAAGTGGTTGGGGCCTCCCTTCCGATGCATCCACTAGTGTCAGCAATGTACTGAGATATGTTGAACTGCCAGTAGTCAGCAATGTTGAATGCAGACTCAGATTCCCTATCAATTTCCGAACAACCAATATCTGCACTTCCGGTAGCAATGGCAGAGGAACTTGCAGCGGAGACTCTGGTGGACCACTTACTATCAATGGAGTACTGGTTGGTATTGTTTCATTTGGTAGTGCTAGGGGTTGTGAAGCTGGATTACCAGCGGCCTACACCAGGGTAACGTCTTACTTGGACTGGATCGAAACCAACAGTGGCGTTACTATTTCTTAAATATTATTATACGTGCAATGTATACTTATTTTCATTAAACGACTGAATTAACTTCCAGTTTTATTTATTTTTTCAAAATTGCTTTATTCTTACCCCCAAAAGTTTATGCGAAGAAATTTTATTGGTTTTGCTATTTTGAAAAAAAAAATGTTCTCCTCCAATCTTTTCGTTATGACGTCCAACATTAGGTAGGTATATTAAGGGAAGATAGAAAGGTTAAAGTGTCTTACTAATTTCCAATAAAGAAGAATCGTTTCGACTATTATCCTAAATTCCGATATGTGGTTGATTGTTAGAAGGATTATTTATTATAAGTCAATTCTTGCTAGACATCAAAAAAATAACAAAGTTGGAGATCCTTTGAAATTTCCACAGAGTAGTCAATTGTGGGATTTAAACAGCTAAAGAATAGAGGAATCTATCTGGTCAGACGACGAGTGGACGTTTAGGGTGTCCGAGGATTCGAAAGAAAAGCCTTCAGGAGCCAACACAAAATGATCAGAAAACTGTGAAAATGACTGTTAAAAATAGAAACCCAAAACATCATTTGATTAAAACTAATGGCTCTCAAAATCGTTGTCAGTATCTTTTCTGGAAACCAATCTGAAGATTTATCCTCGTGTTATGAAAATGATAAAAATATGCAACAAAAATAAAAAAACCCAATAAGTATTTTTAAAGACACGCCAAAACATTATCAGTATTTTGGTAATAATCACAACCCGATATGTTTAACGACTTTAACAATAAAAGAAAAAAGCATTAAAAAATTTATTTTATATTTTTTGCGTTTTAAAGTATTTCTGATCGTAAAATTAGTATATATATAACGGGCAAAGAAGTACAATAACGTTAAAGAAAGTTTTTAGAGTATTTTCAAACTTCCCATCGAAGACTCAAATTCGTCAGAGATGAAGAACTTCATAATTCTAATTGCTACTTTAAGCTTTGCTCAGGTATGTATGCGTACTTTAAACATTGTTAAATAGAATTATTGTAAACTGGAAAAAATATTAATTGTTAATTCAGGCTGAAGAAACCAGAGATTGGTCTCAAATTGAACTAAAGAGTCTTGAAGTTGAAACCAATAAGTTTGGGGATGTTGTTGTGGAACCCAGAATTGTGGGAGGAAAAGAAGCCAAACCACATTCTTTTCCATATCAAGTAAACAACAAAATATATTTTACTCAATACAGGGGCGGATCCAAGTAGTAGATAATAAATAATAAGGAAACTTCTGGATCCACCCGTGCCCAATAATTGCCAATCTCATTACGGGTTTCCCAATTTTTCCAAGTACCTATTATTTATTTTTTTTAGGCTGGTTTATTCATAACGGTGGGTGATGAAATTCACTTTTGTGGGGGTTCCCTTATTAGCAGAAAGTTCGTATTAACAGCAGCCCATTGTGTACATCTAGAGAATAATCTACGGTATGTATCAACGGCATTTTTGAAAATTTCAATTTCTTTAATGATCCACTTTTTTTTAGTTATGAAAAAATGATAGAAATTTATACCGCGCATTTTTTACCCTAAACGAAAAATCTCTGATTTTGTTCTATTTGTTTATCGTAGTGTGGATTCTATTGAAGTAATTTTGGGTGCCCACCAAATTTACAATGAAAGCGAAGAAAGCCAGCAACGTTTCATCTCCAATTCCTACACATATCATGAAAAATTCTATTATACGGCGTTATACGCCATTAATGATATCGCTCTAGTTGAACTTCCTCAACTTGCAGAATTAAATGGTTAGTATTGGTTTAATTTTTACTATCACCTCAAAAATATTTTTTTCTGCGCAGAGTATGTTCAGGTCATTAAATGTCCCTCTAAATCCGAAATGGGAAATACTTTTGAAGGCATGATAGGAAATTTAACTGGTTGGGGTAAAGATTCATCTTCAGATGAAGATTTGAATGACGTATTGAAATACATTGAAGTACCTATTCTTAAAAACTCAGATTGTTTGGATCTGATTCTTCTCAACTTGCCTAATGACACAATTATGTGTACTTCCGGTGCCGGTGATAAAGGAGGTTGCTTTGGAGACTCTGGTGGACCAATTACTGTCAATGGAGTAGTGGTAAAGTTTCACAGTAATCCATTATATTACCACAATAAAAGACGATTCACTTCCGGAAACATTCATCTTAATTATTGTGTTTGAATGATTATTTTTTGTAGGTCGGTATTGCCTCATTTGTAAGTTTATGGGGCTGTGAAGCTAGATTACCAACGGTCTACGCCAGGATAACGTCTTATTTGGACTGGATTGAAAACCACAGTGACGTTGTTATTACTTAAATATTTATACAATGTATATAAATTTACAATAAATAACTAAATTAAACAGCAATAGTTTTATTAGTTCTTTTCAAATCATTTTAAGACCTTTCATTTTTTTACCCAATATTGATTACGTATCATGGATGGGCATATTAATTTGGAGATGTTAAAAAGGGTAGAATCATTGACGATTACGTTTGGAGCACGGATTTTTGGGGTGGGAAAGGTGGCGAGATGGATAAGAAAATTTGGAAGCCTCTGATATCTGATAAGTGGTATAATATAATAAAAATACAGTGAATAGAAGAAATTAGGGATGAGAAGGTATTAGAAAAAGGATTAGGAGATCAAAAGACGCTATGAAATCGAATAAAAGAAAAAAAGGGGTTCTTTGGGACACCATTTGAGACATAAATGGAATGCAGCCACATATTCGAGACAGAAATGGGAATAAAGAAAGGCTAAGGAAGATCTAGAGTAAATAATTGTATTGTATAGTTAGGTAATAAATTATGGGATCAGAACTCTTGAAGATGGTAACTAATCATGTTGGCGAAACGTCCAGAAAAGTCGTGTATAGTTGACGTCCAATAAACACGAATAAATGTAAAATAAATGTTATTGCTATTATGTCCTGACCACGAGTTTACCATAATTTTTATTGTATTCATGCAAGTGCATATTGTGAAAATGCATAATTAGGTTTTTCTTTGTTTTCGACGTAAAAAATTTAAACTGTTATCGAAAATTTAATTATGGTTTTCCCGTGAGTTGTATGACACTAAAATAGTTAATTGTTATGCTAGAGAATTGTAAATAATTCATTTTTAGATTATCTGCATTTTAATAGCTAAAAATAAACATTTTTTTAATGATACACACTAAAAGTTATTTGAATTTTCTTTGTTATTTAAGTTTCCTTATTCTAATCATTTAGTCATAAATTAAAATCATTGCTAGATAATAATTATAAAAATAATATTTAATCGTTTCACGAACTTGTTTAATACATAATTCCTGCAGTTGCAATGATTTTTATTATCAAAGTATATCAGTTTATATCTATAGAAAAGTACTTTAAATAGGAATCAAAAACAATTCCAAAATAAACCAAATCAGTTGTATGATTTGTATTATGGTGTACATTGTTATTATTAAATAGTTTATAATGAAGGGAGTTGTTTTTTTAATTTTGTATTTAACCCTCGTTAAGGTATGTGAATAGTAATTTTAAAAATTAACTTCAGTAGTATTTTTTTAATCACCTATTTTAGCCTGGCCTTTTTCAAAATAAGCAGGTACTTCCCATCTACTCACTACTTGTTAACAGGATAGTTGGAGGAAAAGAAGCTGCTGCAAATACCTACCCTTTCCAAGTAAGTTTCATGCATCTTTTAAAGATGAAATTCAAAACTCTGTTCCATTAAAATTACTGTTATCAGTGTCTATTTTGTAATTATTTATTTTAAAATTTTATCAAAAAAATAGTGCAAAACTTTGTTATATTTAACGTACTAAATTATAAGGGTGTTCTCCTAGAAATTGGCTTAGATAGTGCTCTTTTTATTCACATTTGTTTATACCCTATGGATATACTAACACCATTCAAAATTTTACTTTTGAGGGTGCGTTAGGAGAACAGCACTTTTTTTTTGTTTAAGATAGATAGTTGCTTTAACATTATATAGGGTGTCCACTAAAGATGCGGCCAAAAGTTAAGGGGTTATTCCTTGGACTATTTTAAGAATATTTTGTCCTTTGATGATTTTTGAAAAACCGCTTTGTTTCGATGATACAGGGCGAATACCATTTTCGAGAAAATCAATGTTGATAATTTTTATCGAATGCAAAAACATTGTACGATGCAAAAACTGTAGGTTTTTTATTATTCATTTTATTGCTATCATTGACATTAGCTGTCAGGACGTGTATTTTCTGTCTTCAAGAATTTAACTTGTGTGAGTGAAGTCTTTACCATGAATCGTTAAACGAATGCTGAGATGACCGACATGCATTTTATTTATGGCCTTGCTGAAGGCAATTCACGAGAAGCTAGGCGGTTGTACCTGGAAAGATTTCCTAATCGTAATGTTCCTGATAGAAAAACCTTCCAACGTATCCATCAACGTCTTCATGAAACAGGCTCATTGAGACGAAGGAAGGCCAATGACAGTCAGAACGAAAGAAGTGGAAGAGAATGTGCTGAATATGGTAGCTGAAGATCCAGGTACGTCCACTCGAAGAATTGCAAATACTTTGAATGTAAGTAAGGGGACTATTTGGAACATTCTTAGGTACTATCTGTTGTACCCATACCACTTACAACGTGTTCAGACACTTTTTCCTGTTGATTTTCGTCCACGTATTGAATTTTGTCAATGGTTGTTGCACACATTAGTTCTAATCCCTTAATTGTTGTCTGTGATTCTTTTTACTGATGAAGCGAATTTCTCAAGAAATGCAACACGGAATTTTCATAATAACCATGCGTGGGCTGAAGAAAACCAACATGAGATACTTGAGGATCGTTTTCAACTTCAGTTCTCGTTGAACGTTTGGGTTGGAATTGTGGGTGACTGGCTAATTGGACCGCTATTTCTACCAGCAAAACTTACCGGCGAAGTGAATCGCAACTTTTTGGAACACACGCTCCCTGAGTTTTTGGAACATGTACCATTGGCAACAAGAAATAAAATGTGGTTTATGCACGATGGTGCACCAGCTCAGCGCATTTTAGTATAGTTGCTCGTCACTTTTTGACAACAACATACGGAGATCGCTGGATTGGTCGAGGTGGACCTCACTTATGGCCTGCTCGTTCCCCGGACTTAAACCCTCTGGATTATTTCTTATGGGGACACCTAAAGTCGTCATTAGTTTACACTACTCCAGTGGAAAATGTCGACGATTTGAGAAATCGGATAATTGCTGGGTGTAAGACAATACGAAACGACCCAGGTGTGTTTGAACGAGTCCGGCAATCAATGAGGAGAAGAATGGATTCTTGTATTATAGAAGCTGGCGGTAATCATTTCCAACAATTTTTGTAGATTAAAAACAATTACTTGTAATCTTTCAGAATAAAATGTTGTCAATGTCGAAAATAGTTTTCGCCCTGTATCATCGAAACAAAGCGGTTTTTCAAAAATCAAAATATTCTTAAAATAGTCCAAGGAATAACCCCTTAAATTTTGGCCGCATCTTTAGTGGACACCCTGTATAAATGATAATAACAATTATTTCTCAGCTGTTATAAAAAATCCAATTGCAATTAAATTTAGGCCGGATTATTCATCACTTCTTCCAAAAATGACGTCAGTCTTTGCGGAGGAACTCTGCTATCTAAATCATCTGTACTAACTGCAGCACATTGTTTATATAAAAGGCATGTTCTACGTTATATATTTTTCATATTTACCAAGAGATTTATGTACTTATTTTTCTTTGTTAACCTTTTAGTGCTTCTTCAGTAGAAGTAATTTTGGGTTCACACAAAATCAACACCAAAGAGAGCACACAACAGCGCTTTGTAAGCACTAAATTCATAGTTCATAAGGAGTACGATCCTGACTATGTCATTAATGATATTGCAATAATAATTTTGGAAAAGGAAGCCACCCTTAACAGTAGGTTTTCTTATAATTATTTTACAAAACTTTTACAAAACTTATTTCTTTTCTTACAGGCTATGTTCAGCTTGTAACCCTTCCTACTAAATCAGATATTTCTAACACTTATGAAGGGTCCATTGCTACTGCAATTGGTTGGGGTTACGATTCAGATTCCAGTAAATCAATTAGTTCCGTATTGAAATATGCACAACTTACTGTAATAACAAATGCAGAATGTAGTTTAACTTATCCTCGTAATATCCAGAATACTAATATATGTACATCAGGGAAAGGGGGAATAGGTACTTGTATAGGCGATTCTGGTGGACCAATTTTTGTTAGTGGGAAACAAGTAAGAAAACATTAATTATTTAAAATTGTTTTCTGTTTCTTTAAAAACTTTTATGTTGTCTATAAATTATTTTATTTTTTAAACAAGGTGGGAATCGTATCATTTGGAAGTCCAAAAGGATGTGAAGTAGGGGCTCCATCTGTATATACAAGGATAACATCTTTTCTAGATTGGATCCAGACAAATATTGACGTGAAAGTTTGATACCTGATATTTATAATTTTAATTAATTGATAATAGAATTTATATCAACTACTTTAACTGTACCTAAAGAACACTCATCCCCTAGGTGTCCCAAATACTTCATACAGAGCGAACACATTATCAATGTGAGACAGTAATGTGGATGGAACATGAGTTCGCCCTGTATAAAATGTTGTGGTATTTGGGGGTGAGTATTTATCATTGATTTATTATATACCACAATCTTCCTCCCTCATTATTTTACTTTATTTAATACTAATAAATAAATAATAAAAGTTAATCTCACGAATAATCAAGAACTGTTGAAAAAAAAAAAATAACATCATTTGGTTTATAATTTGAAACAGACCTTTTAATTTTTCACTCGAAAGAATATTGGTTGGTATCACGGAAATTTCTTGAATTTGAACTGAGGAATTTCAGTTACAAAATGAATACAATTTTTTTCTGTTTATCTGAAGAGTTAATTAACGTATACAAATTTATGAGGTCAGATCAAGTTGGTAGCTATGAAGTGGGAAAGCACGGTGAGGTTCTCTATCATTTCCAACGGTATAAACTGCGGAAAATAATTTTTTGTTTATTGATCTTGACTGCCTAAGATGTAACTGGCTGTAGCGTACTGATGAGAACTAATAAGTTAGAAATCGCATTTTTATTAAATTATTTTCAGTTTATACTTTGTATTATACGTTCATTGAATGACTTGATATTGTTTACTTCACTTTAAAATACCTTCTTCAAGATCCATGAGTGCACTACGTGTTATAAAAAAATCGTAATCTTAATGTTAATGATATGGAGTTCTGGCTGGGCTCTTGGTGAAACATGTTATAATATCAAAATAAAACAAAAAACCCTTGGTAATAATTTGTTTCACAATTTATTTATCAAACTGACAATATTGTTTCGGCAGTTATGCCATTATCAAAGTAAATATACAGGTAAATTAACAAGTATTTATATAAAGGGTCTTAAACTAATACAAACATACAAATATGGGGTGTAGACAGCAAGTTACAGGTTTGTTTTGGTTGATAACTTTAATAGCGGGGAAATCCTAAATTCGGTCTGGTCATTTGTTATAATACCTGTTTATGTTGTGCTATTGCTTTATATATTTCTAAGTTTTCTAGGAGATTTAAGCGTTTACCTTTATTGCAATTGTGTATGAGCTTTAAACTATTGTTATCTATAAAATGATTATTCTCTATACAGTGTTCGGCTAGTCCTGTAGATTTTTTACAATTCGAAATAGATTTGTTATGTTCATTTAAGCGTATTTTTAATGACCGACCAGTTTGCCCCAAATATATGGCTGGACAATTTTGACAATTTATTTGGTAGACACCATTCTTTTCCAAAATACATTTTTTATCAATTTTGTTATTCACCAACAAAGTGCCTAAATTGGTTTTGTTTAAAGATATAGGAGTGATTTCTAATTTCTTGAGTTGATTAGAAATATTATTCGAAATCTTTGGTATGTAGTTAAGGAAGGAAAACAGTTTATTCTCCTTGATGGTACAGTGGTAAAAGGATTTAAAATTTTGTTTCCGTCTTTTTTTATATAAGAGGTCATCTATCAAAGAAATGTCAAAACCGTTATTTTTTGCTAAAAGTTTGATCGTTAGCAATTCCTTGTCAAAGTTTTCTTTAGTTAAGGGTAAATTTATTAACCTATGTAAATAAGAGTGAAACGAACTTAGTTTAATATTATATGATTGTCGTGCATGTGATGGTATAAGTGTGTCTGTGGCAGTGGGTTTGCGGAAAATGTCAATGTCAATATGATCTTTGGATCTCGTTAATTTTAAATCTAGAAATGATAACTTACATAATTTTTCAGTTTCTAACGTAAATTGTACCGAAGAATAAAAGGAATTAAGGTGATTCAAAAAATGGTCTAATTCTAAATCTGAACCTGTCCACAGACACAGTATATCGTCAACATACCGAGTCCATATATTTGGGGCAAACTGGTCGGTCATTAAAAATACGCTTAAATGAACATAACAAATCTATTTCGAATTGTAAAAAATCTACAGGACTAGCCGAACACTGTATAGAGAATAATCATTTTATAGATAACAATAGTTTAAAGCTCATACACAATTGCAATAAAGGTAAACGCTTAAATCTCCTAGAAAACTTAGAAATATATAAAGCAATAGCACAACATAAACAGGTATTATAACAAATGACCAGACCGAATTTAGGATTTCCCCGCTATTAAAGTTATCAACCAAAACAAACCTGTAACTTGCTGTCTACACCCCATATTTGTATGTTTGTATTAGTTTAAGACCCTTTATATAAATACTTGTTAATTTACCTGTATATTTACTTTGATAATGGCATAACTGCCGAAACAATATTGTCAGTTTGATAAATAAATTGTGAAACAAATTATTACCAAGTGTTTTGTTTTATTTTGATATTTGATAAATCGTAATCTTATAAGTGTACGAGGAAATTTTTACTTTTGTTAAATGTTTTCTTAAAATTGTATCAGCATTTGAAAATCTGAACAGAAATGATCAAATTATGAGTAGCTGCATTTTTAGTTTGGACACAATTCTCACCTGATACTTAAAAAAGAGGGAAAAAAAATACATATCTGTAGAATTTTAAAAGAGAGTTAAATTATCTGAATTGAATTAATCTCTTGTTAATTTATGTGTCTACTAACCGGGAAAATATAAAAATTTTCGAAAATATCGGTACTTATTTATATTGACGTAATATTCTTTATCTTTTAACCCATGTAGATAATAAGCTTTTATGTAATCTGAACATCTAAACTTAATAAGAATTTTATCAAAAAAGGCACTTTAAAATTAAATTTATAAAAGGCGAGTCTTCAGAGAAATCCACTGCTGTCTCCGTCTTAATCAGAAATGAGGGGAATCGTTGCGATTTTCGCTATATTTTCCTTGGTTACGGTAAAGTGGATATTAATTTAAACCAAATCAGTTCAGTAACAAATTTCAAATTAATATTTTTTAACAGGCTAACGTAACCAGGGATTTGCATAAAATTAAATTTCCCCGTAAGGGAACTGCTTCAGGACTTCCTCAACCTACATCTTCTGCTGATACAAGGATCGTTGGAGGAAATGAAGCAGCGAGAAACTCTTTACCATACCAAGTAAGTTATAAAAATATTTCATATTTGATCAACACTAACATTTTAAGGATAAATCAAAACGAGATACTATTAGAATTCTTTCATATTTATCTAGGTCTTTCTGATGCTTATCTATAGGAATGGATACAGTTCTTGTGGAGGATCTCTCATCACGAGGAGATACGTGCTAACAGCTGCCCATTGTTTAGACAATGGGTAAGTAAAATTTGATCTGTCTAGTGTTATTTTGAAAATTCTATTTTCTGAATAGGCTCCAATCGGTGGAAGTAGTTCTAGGGGCGCATAATGTTCGTCAAACTGAATCTACCCAACAACGTATTCAAACGACCACCTTCAGAATACACGAACAGTATGATAGGGACCAAGTACTGAATGATATTGGTTATGTCTATCTTCCAACACTTCCTACTCTAAATCGTTAGTACCTTTCTTCAATAATAAATTTTCTAAATTAAATTATTGTCAGCACTTATAATATTTAGTACCTATTTCATTTCGTTCCCAAATAGAACGTGGTTTTAATTCTTTTTTTTTTGCAATATGGGAATATTTTTATTTTTTACTGGCATGTCTGTTTTGTGCGGATTAAAATTTTCGTTCAATTTTTCGTAGAGTACGTTCAAGTTATCACACTTCCCAGGAGAAGTGATGCTTCCAACACTTTCGTGGGATCTCTGGCGATAGTAAGTGGTTGGGGATACGATTCTGATTATGCTAATGATATCAGTAATGTACTGCGATCTGTCGAAGTTCCCATTATATCAAATGAAGAATGTCGAAGAACCTTCAGTATCTACATAAGAGACTCGACCATTTGTTCTGGAGGAACAGGTGGTAGAGGAGTATGTTTCGGTGATTCTGGAGGACCAATTGCTGTTAATGGATTATTGGTAAATATACTCGGCATTAAAAATTCATAATATCAAATAAAATCTACAAAATCTATTTTCAGGTTGGTGTAGCTTCATTTACTGGGTATAATGGTTGTGAAGGAGGTGAACCGTCTGGATTTGTGAGGGTGACATCATATTTGGACTGGATTGCAGCAAATACTGATGCTATTATTTCATAAAAACTTCTTTAAGTAATCGTTTTGTTGAATAAATGAAATATAAGAAATAAAAATTATTCTTGACTATAATTGTATTCGAATATATAATGCTATATCTTGCTTTTCAAGACGTTTCGCCGTTCTTTGTTGACGGCATCTTCAGCTTTGATTTGGCAAGTCAACACTGAAGATGGTGTGAACAAGGAACTTAATAACTTTGCCCTAATTATTGGCCTTCAAAATAATAAATCCTATTAGGAGAATTTTCGTATAATATACTGATTACTTAAATAAGACTGTTCAAAATTCAATCCCTAAATTCCACCGACCTATGGACTTGCCTTCTTTGCCTAAGTGGTAAAACCGCCCATGTAAAGGGATGAAACTTGTATCAATTAATTTGTCTTGACATCCCTCTTGTATCGCTAATTACATAGATAAAAAATGACAAATTTTAGAAGCAATTTAAGTTCTACACTCTACAGAATGGTTTATTTTAAAGATATACCAATATTAATTGATGTTTTCCAAAATTGTGTCTGTATAAAAAGTTAGCCTCAACAATGAAAATTTGAAAATCATTTATACTTGGGCAAGATTTCTTGTAATTACTTGCTTGCGAAATATTTACTTTCAAGTAAAAGAAAAGAAATTTTTAATCGTTTGAAAAATTTTAAGTAAAAAAATGCCAGTGAACGCTGAAAACCACCTTTCGGGGTTAATTTTTAATCCTTTTTTGGAAAACAATTAACCACCCTATTGAAAGAAAAATGTTTTATTTTGTTTAATGAGGGTAGGTATACATTAATATTACGGTTTTGTTGTTATTTTTTGATATCTTATCTAAAACCTTTTCGTTAAATAAATCGTTACCAGATTACGGATGATTCTTTTAGTACGTTGTATTTATATACACAAAAACCAAAACTTTATAATGCAAAATGAAAAAAAAATTGACAACTTTGTACGTTGATGTAGATTCGTAATCCCTATCTCTAAATAAATAATCTGACAACTCAAGATCAGGCGTTTTTCTTAACGTATAATCTATGTAAATTGATGAATGATAAAAATATTGGAGAACCATTTCTTTCGTCTTATTTTTATTTTAAAGAAATTAATTAATGCAAATAATGATCAATATATTATTTTATATAAGAGCTTATATTAAGAAGAGAATTAATACCAGAGAACCCAAGGTGCGTGGTAAAATTATTCCTGTTTTTGCATCTAATTAACGTAAGTATTGGCAATAGACATCTCGAAATTGCAATTTTTGGGAAAGATGTTGCATACCTAACAATTTGTTGATAATTTGGACTAAGTACTCAGTCTACGAACAAATTTTTGTAGGGCTTGTTTAATATCAACGAAGTTTGTTTTAAAATTATTTTACTGTTTGGGTTGCTTGAGATGTATTATTAAATAAATTTAACCTAAGTTGCATAATTTAACAAAAAAAAAATAAAAATATTTTCTCAAAGAAAAATTGCATGTAGCTACTTACTTAGTATAACAATAACTGTAAATTGTTATCTTATTTTAAACTGCGATAATATTGAAAGATATGTACCTATGTTTATTAATAACGGTTTTCCATCAATCAAATATGATAAATATTTTACAAAATTAGTTAAACTTATAACTTTCATTAATTACACTGTATTGAGATTGATTGATGTATATAAAGATCTACATAATATTATACATTATCGATAAAACTGTGAGTTGATTCAACCGATTTTAAAATTCTATTGAAATGATTGAAACTAAGATGAAATGGGACAACAGCCAATTCTTTTATGCATAATAGATAATACATATCAAGCAAAAACCTCGTAAGTTTATTTTTATTACGGAGAAAGTGATTTTTTATCAGCTAAAAAAATTATTATTAGTATAGATAGAGATATGAAGATTATGTATATTAAATAAAAGCTAATATTTAAAGAAGAAAGAAGAGAAATAAAAAATGTGTACTAAAAAAAATATACCACTAATTCTTCTTTAAATTAAAGAGAAATGCGTAAATTACCGCTTATTAGTTAGTGATAGCAACACTAACTAAGAATTAAAAAATTTATAAAATTTTACACAAGTCAATAGTTAATTTGTTCCTTTCCTCGTGCACGTAATAATATAAATCACATACCTATCGTGAAAATCTCTCCAAATTTTTTATTAACATAAATAAATTAATAAATACAAAAGTGAAGATAACTCATCCATTAACGTTACTATTTAAGTGGAAGTTAATCAGATATTTCAACAGACCTAAGTACCTAAATATTGTTTTATAGAAATATCATAAAAGTTCTATTTGTAACCATTTATATTTAAGTTATGTACGGAAAATTTCTTTTTATAGATACCATTATATACGTATCATCTAATGGTGTTACGTACGGCTTAAAAAAATCATAATATTAAAATAACAAACTCACCATTATAACTGCTCGACTCCACAGGACTCATGCACGTGAATTATCCTGGAAATTCCATTGCAATAGGAAAATAGTCACTAACACAGCCACTTTTCACATAAACACCATTTTAAATTAAGTTATTTTGCTAGTTTAATTCACAAACACCATTCGAAAACGATTAAATCGACGAGAGAGACCGAAAAGTCCGAAATAACCTTCTCCGCGTACAACTAATCCAACACTAGTCAGGTCACACAGATGAGAGAATGCTCGTTATCTCTATTAGAAAAAAGGTTAAAATGATGTCATCTCTTTTTTACAACATTGTCATGGCAACTAAAAAGAAAAAACTCTATCAGACATTAGAGAATTCGAGTTTTAAAATTAACAAGATATTAAAATGCTTGTAACAAAAAAAAGCAACAAAACTGTATTATTTAATGCATTTAGTAAATAATTCACCAATAATTATAGTTTAATGGCAGCTAAATATCATTTCGAACCTAATTACTTATCATTTCTTTAATAATTTATTAAATACTTTCTATTTTCATGTTTTTTTACTATATTATGCTATATATTGTATTACATTGAATTAACCGGGTTCAATGACCTGCGAGATTTATTGAATGAAAAAGCACGTGGTCGTCGTAGTACTACGTAGTAAAAGATGAATGAAGTAGTAAAGAATTTCATTCATGAAAAGGATGGAAAACGCGCTGTAGCGACGTAAGGTCGATAGTCGCTTGCTCTTGTGGTGGCGGCGGATTGTTGTCGTCAATACATTAACCCTAATTTTACATTAAAATCTATTTATGCACTTTAAATCTAATTTTGAGGCAAAATAACGATTTAAGGATTATGAAATGTACGCAAACTGCAAATTTAAAACATTTTTTTGCTTTCATAAGTGGTTTAAATTCCAGAAATACGTTCAAAACAACCTAAATATTGAGACAAACAGTTGTCTACACAAAATCGGAGATTAAAATCATTTATATTTTTATTAGTTTCAAATGTTCAATGTAGTAATTGCTATTTTAAGTTCGTTTAAGTACATAATTAGTAATTGAATAATAATTATCAGTTGTCATTTGTTTAAAATTACTTACTTACTAAAATTATGAAAACTCGTGGTAGATTCTACACCTGTAGGTGTATCTGTGTGTTAGTAACTATATTATTTTGGAAAATTAATGACCTGAGTGATTCTATGAATAATATTACGTATCATTTTACTTAAACAAATCAAATGGTCAAAATATTTTTGAGTCTACAAATAATTACAAATATTATAGTTGGGTATATGCAAACAACTGTTGCCATGCATACCAGTTAAACTGGTTGTCTATAAGTCGGGAGCATTTGGATATCATTAAACTCGTTAAAAATGTTTTAAAGTAAAATTTGAAAAGCAAAAGCAGTTAATTTAGGCAAAGTATTAATAGGGAAGTAAAAAATTTTTGTAAAAAAAAGTAGGGACGTTAAAATATTATATTTACGAGAAAAAAGAAAATTTTAGAAATGCATTGCATATTTTGAAAAGATTAAAATTGGTTCGCTAATTATTTAATGCATCAAAAAGATGTTGCCTAATATTTAAACGGAATACGATAGTTAACGTTAATTATTTAAGATTTGAGTTAACAAACAGCTATTACAATAAAATATCATGAAGAATTAAAATATCAAGAAACTTTTTTGTATATTGAGAAGAAAAAAAAAACATGAGTAATTATCATTCAAAAGTTATTTATTTTCTTAAAAAAATGTTCGTTCTTTGCATTCGTTATTTCTGTTTTACTATTAAGTCAATATTAAAAAAAAACCTAATAATTACAAACATTTACTAAGGTCTACTAAAAAATTCTGTTTGTAGATTCTCATTTAACAAAAACCGTAAAATAAAATTTAAAAAAAATTAATTAAAATTTCTTGAGTTAATCACCATTTGTTGAAGCTTCCTGTAAACTCTTTATGGCCATTTCCAGTGCCCCTTCCCTCGTTTTATTCCCTCCAATGAACCCAGTACTATGGCAAAAGATTGCGCCTGGAATTCCAGAAACTTTGCTTAATTCCTCATCCCTAATACCCCTCCAATCTTTATGAAGAAATACTCTGCAAATAATAAAACGAATTAATAGCAAAATTTACATAGCATATCGAAATATTTTAAGACATGCCTGCATATAAAACTGTCAGGTTGAACGGGTATTCCTTGTATTCTCCAATCCTGTTTATCGTGGAAAATACAGAATTTTATTTGCCCAGAAATTCCCATTTCTTCTTCGAGACTAAGTAAGTGGTCTTTCCATGGACATCGTTCTTTTAACTCGATTATTTCACCTGTTTTGTATACGTTTTGTCGATCCAAAATAGAATTCTTTACAATTTCCCTTGCAGGCCACCAGATCTTTCCCATCTGTTATTACAAAACACAAAAAAATATAAAATATACCATCAAAAGTGTGACTAAAAATTACATGACCAACCTCCAGAACTTTATCGGTAAAATCAGAACCTGCCATAGACATTGCTTTCTCGAATAGTTTATCCTGAGACTCTGATTCTAAACTATTCCATTCCGGATTGAGTCTGTGTATTCTAGCACTAAGATGGGTGTTTATTCTGTATCTGGGATGGCCCTCTGCATACATGGGTATTCCATTATCGATAGCATCAATTTCTTCAACAAAACCTTCATATACAGCTATAAACAATGTTCTGAGACATTCAGAGCTGGGCACGACTTTGTTGTTTGAAAGAATCACCGATAATATCTCTACTCCAAAATGAGCATACACTAAACCTGCAGAACTCAATCTGAAATATACGTCAATTAAGTAAATACACAACTAAATAAAATTAAACGAAAGTTCTTACTTTATGTGTTTATTTTTGGCCAGATCTGGTCGTACACTTGATAAAGTCTCCTCGAAACCTTTTTGATGATGATCGTATCTGTGAGTCTTTGGATTATATTCAGCACCAACATCAACCACAATATCACACGTACTTAGAACCTGCAAAACACAAACCTTAAAGGGTTTATCAAGAGAAAAGGTTAAGTAACATTACATCTGGATTTCTTGTTCTGATGATTTCAGCATCCCGATATTGAGGAAGCTGCTTTAACATGAAGCATGCCAACGATTCATCACAATGAAAGACGCCGCTGTGAGTTCCAATTCGTGTCATTACACGTGATGCCTTATTTTCAGTGGCCATAGCCAAAAAACTATGGGTATATATAACTGAAATTACTTATGACAGAAAATGAGCTACAATAGATACCCTTTCCACACGTCTGAAGCATGTGAAGAAGATATTTCTAAAAATTGCGATGATTTTGCTCTAATTGCCATCCACATTTAATTAATAACAAGTTTTACTAGTAACAAGTTTTTAGGTTAAGTTACTATAACCTAAGAATAAAATGACACCTCTTCTTCTTGTTCTTATTTACAGTAGGCTTCAATTACAACTATCCGATCGTTCATCAAAACATTGCAAATGATCTTACGTACAAGGCGGGAATTTTAAAATACTTGTATTTAATACAAAATTGAAGTTTAACAAAAGTAAGAATCGAAATAAACGTAGTTTTACAGTTTATTCGACAAATATTAAAAAATTCTTAAGTTTACGTGCACATATAAAACATATTAACAAATTACACATAAATATACAAGTAATAATTATTGCATACTTAAAACAACGAAAAACAGACCCATGAATAGGGTGAGACAAAAAAGTGATATTTTTTTTATATAAAAACAATAAATAGAATTATTTCAAAAAAATGTGGCACTGTTAATTTAAATAAAACTTTCTAAAAACTTTCTTTCCTAAAACTAAATCCGAATTGATCACATTTAACTCTAAGAATTCTACCAAGTTGTGGAGGACCACAATAAAAAATGGTAACTTTTCCTTTCTTTTGATCACATATCTGTTTAAAAACTTTATCCCAGTTCGGACGTCCAGCGTTAGTTCTGGTCTTTAATCCTGTTATTAAATCGCGTTTTTCCTTGAGAAATAAAAGCAGCAAATAAATTGCATTTCAAATAATAACAAATCGTTTAATTTACCTTTTCGTGTAAAAGGTCTAACGCTAATTGTAATCCAACTGCTTTCATGTCAGTTTTTTGTAACGCACTTGTAATGTACATGTGCATTTCCAAAAATCTTTCCATAGCACTACCCAATTCCGCTTGTTCTATTTCTAATTGGGATAAAAGGTTTACAAACCATTCGAATGATCTTTGATTCCTGTTTATCCAAAAGAAATCGACCTAAAAGATCTTTCGATAGTAAACTCATTTGTAAATATACGTAAACTACAGAAATTACCCCTTTTGGAAAATTAAAAATTAAGAAAAAAAAAGTAAAACAGAAAAATAGTTTAGTCAATTTTTCTTTTTTTTTTTTGTTAGAGCTTCCTGTTGTTATATCTCAAACTTTATTAAAAATGTAAAATAAAGAAGCAGTAATTTTTTTTTATGGACAAAAAAAAGCTGTAGGTAAATCAAAATTTGTTTCTTTTACCTTTCGAAGATGCATAACGGTGGGTGGAATATCACTTGCCCATGAAAATTTGCATTTCGGACAGGTGTGTCTGGCCTTCCAGTACCTATGCATAATAGATTGCAAAATTGATGCGAATGGAGTCACGCCAATACCTGTTGCAATTAATACGGCGTGTTGGGCTCTGAAAATATGGCTCGAAGGTGCGCCATAAGGCCCATCTAAATAAATCTATAAACAAAACCAATAACTACTAAAAACATTACACCTAATAATGTGATGGTTAATTAAAAACTACGTAAATTAACACCAAAAGAAAGAAAAAGATTAGAAAAAAAAAAACAAACGAGTTAATAAGTCATTATTTAATAATAGGCAAATATTAATTAGTAGATATTATTATTATTTTTTTAAGTAACAAAAGCAAACAGTTTTTTGTTAATTTTTATTTGTTTAAAATTTTAAGTAGCAATTACATGCACATAAAATTAGTTTAGCAATCAATCACCTCTGTCCCTTCACCCAGTGGAAGCCGTTTAAATAATTTTTTAAGATCCCGCTCCTCAAATTCCGTACTCTCTCTAGGAGTAGCTTTTTCACTTATTGTCTAAAGTTTTAAATTTCGTAGTTAACATTTACTCTAAAAAAATTATTTTGACTCACCTCAAGAGGCTTTCCCACGGGATAGTTTACCGATTTCTGATGCAAACTACCAACCGACGTTTCGGGGAACTGGCACGTTCGACCTTCTTCAGCGTTTCTGATATTATCTGATGTTTCGTTTTGAGAAACAACTTGAGAAACTAATAAAAATAATTAATTAATATATTATGAAATACACTGTCGCATAATGGTAAATTTCGGAGCATCATTTTCTTTTTTCTGCCTTTGAGACGGTTGATATTTTTTTACATATATTCACACATTTTTTAATCGTCTTAAAGGCAAAAGAGGAAAAATGATTTGTATGTAGGTATATTTGGGCTTACTATTTGATCCTATTGAAAAACTGGAGTCTTTCGCCTCGCAATTTTCCAAACTTGGCGTCTTAAAAGCTATGATTGTGGGCTTATTTCTCATGTACCTGAAACTCTGGGCCAAAGATTTATTTTGGGGACTCAAATAAGCCACCCCTAACGACCTAAGTCTCGCCCTTCTCATTTGGCATTCGTTGAAACTTTTCTCTGACTCAGATCTCATGTATTCTCTTAATCTACGGGAAACATTATTTTCCTACACATCGAACATGGAAATTACGAAAATAAAAAACTTACGCTAAAAGCCTTTCCTTTTTCTTTAGTTTTGTTTGCATATCAGGCATCGATAACGACTTTTCTAAAGTTCTACTACCCAGAAAGATTATTCTGTGTAATTTTTTTTCTTTTTCTGTAAGGCGAGGCGAAAGGGGGTACGGTACCATGTCTAACAATAAATTAAAATGTATTTTTTATGATACTTAAGTATGTAATTATAAAAAAAGGTCATTTTAATTTTTTATATTTACCTTTACTGCATGAAGCAATATCGTTTAGGTCTACATCGGAACAAGAAGTTGGATTATCTTCGCAATTAATTTTTTCGTTTCTAAAACTAATCAGTTGTGGGACAACGACTTTTTTGTTAGGATCTCGATTGGAAAATGTTCTTGTGATAGTTGCTTGGATTTTCTTTATTGGATTTTGATTATTATTGGACGTTATACTTCCGTTCGAAAGTCTTTTGGCTTCTGGACTCGTCACAGGTTGTACCTCCCCATTATGTAGTCTTTCTTGCTCCTTTTCAAAATATTCGTACAGTCTGTTCGTCCACTCACCAACCCCCCGAATGTGCAGCCACATGTAATCTAAATAAATGTTTAAAACAAAAAATAATGCACTCAATGTTTCAGACATTTCAAAATTTTGTTTTACTTAAATAAAAATAGGTACAGTTACAAACAAAAATATTGAAAAAATTCAAATATTTTTGTTTTTTAGTTGTTACAGTTCGTTTTTGGATTTTTTTGTTTTTGAAAATCATTAAAAACTTACCTTCTTGTTCTGGAGCACTGCTTATAGTGAACGGATGCCACTCATACTTCGCTATAGCCGGAATATTCACAAAAACATAATCTCCGGGATGAAAATCAAAATTAAACGGCCTTTTTATAACAAGATGTGTCACTTTAGAGGGTAACAAAATTCCCGAACTAATATACGTCTTTCCCCTTTTACTTTTCATCCAACACAATCTCACTATGCGTTCTACGAGGTACATCACACCAGGAGCTGCAAACCATTTCCAAAAATTCGGCCCGTGTAGAATCAAAAGTATCCAAAAAGGGACATACAACAAATGACTCCAGTAGAAAATCTATTATTTTGGATTTCAAAAAGTCAAAAACCAGCACTTTTGTTATGAACTTTATATTACCTCAAAGCATCCTCCTCTACGAACAAAAGCTTGAGAACAAATGAACATAATCAAAAGGATAACGAAGAGTAAAACTCCTGTAGGATTTGCCCAACCACCTACAAGTCCAAAAAGTCCAGGACGACTTGTAAAAAGCCATTCAGCAACGGTGAAATTTTTAGGATTTATTTCCGGACTATATACAACAACCAAGCCTTTAAAAAAAAATTTTTTTGTTTCGCCAATTTTAGAAATAAACTCTCAAAAATTACTTACTGAAATTAAAACAATGCATAACAGTATGTAAAAAACTGTAAGCAAAAATGAGCCATCCTGTCAGTTTATGGAAATAGATATGTTGGTCCAGTGGTAAAAAAGCTCCATAACCCCTTGTTCTCAAATATGTAATACATTGTCTCAACATAACAACTAATATAAACATGCATGTGAAATTTAAACATTGTCCTGTAAAGGATAAATGGTACAACGTTTCCTTTGGAAACATCTTCAATAACTTACCACAGGCTCTAGCAAAAATTGTGTACCAGTTAGAATGTCTGTATTGGAATGCGCGTGATATAAATAAGGCAACATTTAATATAACGAATCCTAACAAAAAAGTAACGTAGACATAATTATTCCTAACGTACGGAATAGATAACTGATATGGCCGTAATGCCCAAATCTTTTTTGGTAGCGAACTTTTTTGATTTACTGGTTTCGGTGGAACTAACCATCGGTCTATACTGAAAACAAACAAAAGAGAAAATAATTTTTATTTCATGAGAACCTTCAATTGATTGTGAACGACTTTTTCTTTATTTTTAATTTTTTGATTACCTTATGGACAAATTTTCCAAGAGGCCACCATGTTTCTCAAGCTGAGCCTTCAAGGCTTCATAAGTGATGGCACCCCTATTTGCAGTATCAGCATCTTCGAACATGGCCATGGTTAATTCATCCACTTGATCCTCGCTAAATTGCATCCCATTTTCTTCCATACAAGCCCTTATAACATGCTGCAGTTCTTTTATTTGAATTAACCCATCGCCTAAATTATAAAATTACTGTTAAACTGAAGAAGAAGAAAATGGTTTTACGTACCATCGAGATCGTAAACTTTGAAAAGAAACTTTATTTTGTCTTCTGGTGATTGACCAGCAAATTGGTGCATGGCATCCAAAAATTCTTGTAACGATATAGATCCAGAATTGTCCTTATCAAATATTTGGAAGACCCTGTCGGTAAAGAAGGGCTAAAAAGGAGGTGCTTGTGAAATTTTGGCCTGGCAAAGTATGTGCAGTGTGTGCTCACGTTTTTTGAAACTACAATTTTTGTAAATTCTTCTCTCTTAATCTCTTTGTCATTTCCTACAGTTTGTCTGAAAAGCTGCTCCAGCCATTCTAAGCTGCTTTTGTCAAACCCAGTTCTTGGTCTTTTAGAAAAAAAAGCCCAGTACTTTAGGTACAAGAAAATCAATAAATAAAATAAAAACTTACCGTATATTTGTGACTGCAGCAATGAACTCCATAATTTGTTCAGATGTCAAAGATCCACTATTTTCTTGATCGATCAGTCTATAAAGTTTGTCAATGATCTATAAAAAGTTTTTAGAAATGTATAGGTACAAAATTCTGTCCACATTTTGTGATAAGCACTTTTATTTTTATCTGATTTTTTGATGTGTTTATTATTTTATATATTGTGTAAGTCAGGAAACTCTTACTTACGCCCTTTGCGTTAAATATTTGAATGAACTGCGGCAATTTTATGGCATCGTCCCCACATAAGCAATAGGCCACGCTCTCCAACTGCTCGGCAAAATCTATCTGTTTTTCGCTGCTATAAAAAAATTCTATAAAAAGCCACTTTTGATTACGATTGTAACCTTGTAAACAAATACTTAAGGAATTTGAGAGGAAGAAAAAATAAACGAAATTCCAAGAAATCACAAAAAAAAGATAACGACAAAAATTAAAAAAAAAATTACTCTTTCCACCCTCATAACTTTTTTCTTGTTAAAACTAAAGATACGAAATGCCAAGGTATTGAACCCCATGATTCTGAATGTAATAATTTAATTGCCCTAGTTATTGACTTACGTCACCCTTTGTTTAAGGAATTCAATAAATTTTTCTTGTGGCAGTTGATGATCTCTGGATTGGTCGAATAGTTTAAATAGCTGTTCCAGTAATTCCTGAAATGGCGAATGAAATTGTTTAGTTAGACTAAGTTTTACTTAAATAAACAAGCTACGCCATAAATTTCTTTAATTAACTATTAAATGCCAACATTACTGTACGTTACATTTATTTGTCTTTTTTTTTTTTGATCCGATCTTTAGATAGAATTAACGAGATTTCGTAGCAGCAGAAAACAATTTAGAATGCAGCTGATGGCTATCACTCTTCATCTATAATTCATAAATGATAAATAAGACAGCTAAACATGCATGATATGTAGAAAATGATTGCTTTTCTACGACGTAATTAAGAATAATTACTAAATATAATAGTAGAATAATCTAGAAATATTTATTAATCCTTATAAGTAATTCTTGTAATTATCCTGCCAAATGCGATTACAACTTTGCAAGGAGACGTAAATGAAAAACTGCAAGTTCAGAATGATGTGTAAAGTTGTTAAAAAGAAAACGATGGAATTGAAAGAAAATTAAACTAGTAGGAGCCTATTATAGGGTAACTATTCGTATATGGGTTTTAAGAGTTTTTGACAGCAATAAATAGGGGTTGTTCTTCATGATGACTGTTAGGTATTTGGGAAATTACCTTATGCAGATATTAGTTTCCACCATTATAAATCATTTTTGAAAAATCTAAAACATTCTGAACGACTTTTTTTTTAAATTATTGGAGAAATATAGAACATTCTAGTCCTTTCTCTAACAAATTAAGTCATTCTCGATAAGTGTAGAATATTCAAGACCATTTTCAAACATTCTAAATAATGTTTGAAATATTTGGCACATTCCTGAAAATTCTAGACCTTTCTGAAAAAATCTAATACATGACTGCTATTCCAAGATACACCAAACGCTCCCCAAACCATTTTCACCTCGATTTATAAAAAATATAATGTGTTAGACAAACATAAATTTGTATAATGTACAAGGTGTTGGACAAAGATCCATTTTTGCAGATTTTTTTGCAAAATCATGACTTTTTCCTAATGAGCAGATATGTATATGTATAATTTTCTCTTTGTGTGGTTGTTACTTCTTTTATGTTCATTTACTCTTGTTTCGAAGCTTCTTCTTGTCAGTCATACGTAAGAGCTAAAATTACAATTTTCATTTTTAATTATCTTTAAGGTGTTGGTAGTTTTAAAGTGATTGTGATATTTTTATAAAATTGTATTAGCCTCGTTTGTTCTCGTTATGAAGTTGATTGGTTTAAAATATACTTTAAGAATAAAAATTATGGAAAAACGAAAAAATTAAACCTACATCATATATCTCTAGTGCAAATTATTTCACATAGTTTTCCCACACTATATCTATATGTGTTTATATTTTTATAGTTTTTTTTTTTTTAATTTAATTTCACCCTAACTAACTTCCCATTCAATATATTCCAGTTGACTTCGTGAAGTGACTTTATAAATTTTACCCACCGTTTACATTAATTTGTAGCAGAAGATCATGAAATTCTAATTTTATATCCTACTTTCGATGCCTATTATTATTTTATTCAGCAAGTCGGCTAATCTTCCACAAAAACCTAACAACCACATGACCTAAAAAAGGAATAAATATCGAACAGCAATAGAAAATAAATTCGCTTTACTTTATATTGGATCGCTAGGATCTTGTTGGGGACAAGTCTGAAGAATAATATCAATTCCTTTGAAAGTTCCATGAATTTCTAATTCTTCGAGGGCAACAAATTACATATTATTTTGTAGCAGAAGATCATGAAATTCTAATTTTATATCCTACTTTCGATGCCTATTATTATTTTATTCAGCAAGTCGGCTAATCTTCCACAAAAACCTAACAACCACATGACCTAAAAAAGGAATAAATATCGAACAGCAATAGAAAATAAATTCGCTTTACTTTATATTGGATCGCTAGGATCTTGTTGGGGACAAGTCTGAAGAATAATATCAATTCCTTTGAAAGTTCCATGAATTTCTAATTCTTCGAGGGCAACAAATTACATATTATTTTGTTATTATTTCTTTCTAAAGGATAAGTTGGATGTTAAAGTATTTTTAATTAGATTATACAATTAATAAATAAATGAAGACACCAATAACTCAAAGTTCCACAAAATCTTGAAAGTTCTAAGAAGTGTTTCAGCACTACAGGCCATCCTCAGAATCTAAATTCTAAAAAAAACACATCCATACGCATTTTCCGACTTAACAAAGGTGGGGAATGGGTTGAATAATCTAATTTTAATTTGACAGTAACTCAATTAATTATTAAATGTTCTTCTAATGTTACATTAATTGCAACACTACTTTGACCTATGGATCGTTTGTCAAAATTTCTATATAATTCCTGCATTCTTTAAGGGTCTTATCTCATTTTTGAAGTTGCCCAAAAAACATTAGAAACTAAAAAAAATTATAGTGCATACATCAACCAATGAATCTATGATAAAAAGAATCTGTGATAAAAAGTATATTTTTTTGATTTTATCATTTGATTTTTAATCTGTAATTTTGAAACAGTTTTATTGTACCTACACCAAAAGTAAAATTAGCTAGTTTTGTAAAAACTCCAAATTACTCGAAACTTTCCAAATAAAACAACAGACCGAAAGAGGATAAAAAAAGGAATCTAATAAAAAAATAAAATACAGTAGGTGCCATTTCAAAAAAACAACTTATTCGTTTTTGAATTTTGGATTTTTTTTTCTGAACGCTCTGTATATATTATGGTATATATTATTTGGTTGCAAGTTAGGCTTAAGACTCGGCTATAACTGGTAAAAATTTCAACACCCTAAGTCTTTTTTGTTGAAAATTATGATTTTTTATAATTCTGGTAGCAATTGAGATTTTTTTTCTATAAATTAAATTATCTCAGAAACTGTTCATCCTAGGTATACAAATGGTTTATCAAACTTACGTTTTATATGAATTCGTCGTAAAAAATACCATTCTGTTTAAAATAACAAAATTGAAGATATCTTAAAAATGCAAAAGAAATCCTAGCATTCCATCTACTTCTAATAGGGTCATCCACCGTGGCTCACCCTGTATATATATTATAAAATAGTAAATACAGTTTACATTTCTACAGTATTTGATAGGCACTCCCCACTTTCGCTTACTGATATTAATTAAATAAAGGTGCTGCTAATAAATAAAAATCTGCCAAATCCTTCATGCAGACTAATTCATTTCTAATTAAATCGAGTGTTACTTGAGATATCTCTCTAATCTTGATCATTGGCTGCTTTCCTAGGGCATTATACTTACGTATATACATATATGTACCTAACATATAATGTAATTGCTTAAATTTAACATGTGCAGATATTTATTAGAAAGTATTTATTAGGTGACAAACTTTTGACCAGTTAGTTAACAAGTCAACATGTCAAAACAAATTAAATTCCAAAGGTGTGTAGCTGCTTCTATCGGATCTACCAATTAGCAAAATTCATCCAAATGTTATCGTATGACATAAAGATAAAAAGAAAACACGTGGAAGGTGGTCCTGGTATTATTTAAACTATTGAAAAAAGATTTTAGTGTTGTCTGGAAAAAAAGAGGATTTAATTAAGTCGAAAGGAGTGAAGAGGAGTTGTAAGGATAAAATGTCTTTATTAAGTCGCAAAACAAAAATTCACCAAATTATCTAAAGTTATTAATCAAAATAAGGTAAAATATGCGTGACAGTTCCGATATGCGTTACAATGCTTTTCAATTAGTCCATGTAAAAGAGTAAATTTTAAAGCATTTATCAAAACAGTTGCATTAAATCTTTATCTAAATTATTGCCTTCTTACGGGACTTCTTAAAAGCATAATTAATAATTAAATAAAAAATGAAATTGTAAGACAGCCGGTGACTTGTTTGTACGAAAAATTAATAGGCTGACGAAAAGGCAAGCGATTGAAATTTGTCGAGTGAACGAATTTGTGAATTGGCTAATTAGAATGGTAATGAACTTTTTCGAAAGTCTTTGAGCTTTCGGCAGCTTTCACAATTACCATAAAAAACCGAATTCATTATCGATATTCTTTCAAAACGACACATTTACTAGATAGGTACAATTTCAAGATACACTTTATTTTATTGTACCAATATCAGTTACCCACGTAAATTACTTTTAATGGTAGGTCAAGTTTCACTTTTCAAAAGAACATACGAGAGGATAAGACCGAAGACCCAATGCTCTTTTTTAAAAGAAACTTTTGTTACTAATAATAAGAAGAAGAATATCCTTTTCTTAACGAGTACTTAAAAATATTTTACTCTTCTAGAAATGCAAACATTAGTTCAGGATCGCGATATTGGGCTTACTAGTTCTCATCAACTCGCGATGGGAAGTCTCAGATAAAGCAGGGCCACCTCTAAGTCAGTCAGGACTGAATATGGCGCACTGATGAGAACTAGCATGTTTAATAATGCAATTCGTGTCTAGTCGTCATCATTTATTAATAGACACATTTTATAAATACGTTAAAATAATAATTTTTTTAAGAGCTATTATCAGATGAAGTTTCAAACGATAAATTGATTAATTGAGGATTGGATTTATCACAGAAACTTGGCTGTTTCTTTTATGAAATTTTACTCACAACTAATAATAAGATTAAGTAAAGAATATTACCTTCTTAAGGACTACTTAAGAATGTTCTATTCTTCTTTAAATGCAAGAATGAGCTCACGATCGCGATTTTAAACTTAGTAGTTCCCATCAGCGCGCTATAGGCAGTCCCAACAGAAATACAAGGAAGCAGAGTCACCTCATAGGCAGTCAAGATCGATATAATACAACAAACGGCATTTGAATACCATCTACAAGGATCAACTACAATTTGACTGCCAAAGAGGCGACTCTGCTTGATCGTTGTCCTGTCAGGACTGCTTATGGCGTGCTGATGAGAACTAGCATGTTTAATAATGCAATTCGTGTCTAGTCGTCATCATTTATTAATAGACACATTTTATAAATACGTTAAAATAATAATTTTTTTAAGAGCTATTATCAGATGGAGTTTCAAACGATAAATTGATTCATTGAGGATTGGATTTATCACAGAAACTTGGCTGTTTCTTTTATGAAATTTTACTCACAACTAATAATAAGATTAAGTAAAGAATATTACCTTCTTAAAGACTACTTAAGAATGTTCTATTCTTCTTTAAATGCAAGAATGAGCTCACGATCGCGATTTTAAACTTAGTAGTTCCCATCAGCGCGCTATAGGCAGTCCCAACAGAAATACGAGGAAGCAGAGTCACCTCATAGGCAGTCAAGATCGATAAAATACAACAAACGGCATTTGAATGCCATCTACAAGGATCAACTACAATTTGACTGCCAAAGAGGTGACTCTGCTTGATCGTTGTCCTGTCAGGACTGCTTATGGCGTGCTGATGAGAACTAGCATGTTTAATAATGCAATTCGTGTCTAGTCGTCATCATTTATTAATAGACACATTTTATAAATACGTTAAAATAATAATTTTTTTAAGAGCTATTATCAGATGAAGTTTCAAACGATAAATTGATTCATTGAGGATTGGATTTATCACAGAAACTTGGCTGTTTCTTTTATGAAATTTTACTCACAACTAATAATAAGATTAAGTAAAGAATATTACCTTCTTAAGGACTACTTAAGAATGTTCTATTCTTCTTTAAATGCAAGAATGAGCTCACGATCGCGATTTTAAACTTAGTAGTTCCCATCAGCGCGCTGTAGGCAGTCCCAACAGAAATACGAGGAAGCAGAGTCACCTCATAGGCAGTCAAGATCGATATAATACACTAAACGGCATTTGAATGCCATCTACAAGGATCAACTACAATTTGACTGCCAAAGAGGTGACTCTGCTTGATCGTTGTCCTGTCAGGACTGCTTATGGCGTGCTGATGAGAACTAGCATGTTTAATAATGCAATTCGTGTCTAGTCGTCATCATTTATTAATAGACACATTTTATAAATACCTTAAAATAATTATTTTTTTAAGAGCTATTATCAGATGAAGTTTCAAACGATAAATTGATTAATTGAGGATTGGATTTATCACAGAAACTTGGCTGTTTCTTTTATGAAATTTTACTCACAACTAATAATAAGATTAAGTAAAGAATATTACCTTCTTAAGGACTACTTAAGAATGTTCTATTCTTCTTTAAATGCAAGAATGAGCTCACGATCGCGATTTTAAACTTAGTAGTTCCCATCAGCGCGCTGTAGGCAGTCCCAACAGAAATACGAGGAAGCAGAGTCACCTCATAGGCAGTCAAGATCGATATAATACAACAAACGGCATTTGAATGCCATCTACAAGGATCAACTACAATTTGACTGCCAAAGAGGTGACTCTGCTTAATCGTTGTCCTGTCAAAACTGCTTATGGCGTGCTGATGAGAACTAGCATGTTTAATAATGCATTTCGTGTCTAGTCGTCATCATTTATTAATAGACAGATTTTATAAATACGTTAAAATAATTATTTTTTTAAGAGCTATTATCAGATGAAGTTTCAAACGATAAATTGATTAATTGAGGATTGGATTTATCACAGAAACTTGGCTGTTTCTTTTATGAAATTTTACTCACAACTAATAATAAGATTTAGTAAAGAATATTACCTTCTTAAGGACTACTTAAGAATGTTCTATTCTTCTTTAAATGCAAGAATGAGCTCACGATCGCGATTTTAAACTTAGTACTTCCCATCAGCGCGCTGTAGGCAGTTCCAACAGAAATACGAGGAAGCAGATTCACCTCATAGGCAGTCAAGATCGATATAATACACCAAACGGCATTTGAATGCCATCTACAAGGATCAACTACAATTTGACTGCCAAAGAGGTGACTCTGCTTGATCGTTGTCCTGTCAGGACTGCTTATGGCGTGCTGATGAGAACTAGTATGTTTGAAATCGCAATTTGCGTCTGATAATTGATTTCTAAGAGCTGTACTACGATAACTAGAGATACTGTGAATATCTAAATTGTACTAAATCGTTACTCAAGATACAGGAAATCGTTAAGAAAATACAAGTAGGTATGTACAAACTGAATTACGAATTAACATGCAAATATGTCCACTAATTAAATACTCACAATCAGTAAAATAAGATAGTAATGAGGTAATAATAATTAGAAGAAGTGTAAATTGTGTAAGTGCTACAAAATAGAAATAGCTTCGTTCTGTGCATGCATGGAAAGATTACATGAGACTTTATTGCATGGTTAAGTTGAATAACATGGCATGACTTAGCTAACTCACGCCACATGTAAATTTGCTAATGGTGAATGCAGTTTATGTGCTATATCAACCGAGAGGCATCGCCAATTTGCGTTTCTATTAAATGTACTAACCCATACACATAGGCCTTCGAGGCATATGCAGATAAATTAGAATATACATACTTTCGAAATGACTTTATTTTCTGATTGTAGGCTGCAACAGTTTTCAATTCAATAAATTTGTTTTTAATCGCCTTTTTAGGACTTTGAGTGGTCATTGTACCTATTGGAACCAAAAAAGAACTTACCCCAAATATTTCTAAATGTAACAAATATAATTCTCTTTACAGCTCTTTATTTCTGTATTTTTTTATTTCTCATTTATCTTTTGACCAAAGTGGTCCATATTGTGGTTGATAAAATGCCACCCACGAGTCCTTTCGCCGTTTCTCTCATGATCAAGATGCCGCCGAAGTTTCATTGAACATATTCTTCATTCCCTCATCAATCTTTTATATGCAGACAGAATCCAAAACAGGTTCTCCTGTCTTTAGAATGCCTTTTCGATATGCCTTCTGCAAGTTAATTCGTAAATACCTCCGCCCATATCTGTATTTTATCTCTTTAATTGGAAAACAACTAAAACATCTCCGGATAAATCTCACTACTCGTTTTGAAAAGTTTATTATGTATGCATAAGTGACCAAATAATATCAGCTCCTTTAATGATAACTTATCCAAAAGAAGGTACCTACCAATTATATGATCATTTATCTTTCTATAAATTTTTAAGGACCGTATGTCAGTTTTCACCCCTATAATTTATTACAAAAGTTTCGATTCATCTCAAACCTTTTGTTGCTTCCAAGAATTCCACATAAGTTCTTGGTTGGAGCTTTAATTCCAGTAAATAATCAGATTGCAATTTTGTGGTTCAGACAATGCTTTTTAAATTATAAGATTATATCGAAGAGACTGTCTGCTGGGTCTGCTAATTTTAGACCATAAACCACCCGAACTACCCAAGTTTCTTGATGTGTAGTTCCTTCAAGGAGTTCTCGTTTTTATATAATTAGGGACAACTTTAATAAAGTAATTGGATGCATTCCTGATTTTCCAAAATTTCAAACAATAAAAAAATTATCACTTATTTTTAATTTTTGAAAATTTAGTCTTGAAAAATGAGATAATTTTGATCTTACTCTCGCATTGTATTAACCTAATATGTAAAAAAATCTTAATATAGCAATTTCAAAAATAAAGATTGTTCATGACCAACATCGTAAAGCAAATATTTCTAAATTTTTCACATCTTTTTCTGTAGATATTTTTGAAAAAATGTTTGTCGCAAGTCGCTTGAGCATATAATGCGCGGCTGTCGCTCATTTCTCAACAAATCAGTATTCTGTGCATGTAATTTTTAGTATCTAATATAACTAAAAATGGTGATAATTTTTAAATTTTTCAAGAATAAAATTGAAAAAACATTTGAGGTACTTATATGGATTATTAATTATATTAATATATTGTTTTATTATAATTAATTATATTATATAAATTCTTAACACATTTTTCACTAACGATAAGAACAAATTGTCAGCAAGTATATATGTTAGATTTGGTTGTAATATGTGTGTACCTAATTATTCAAAGTCACTCTAAAACGTGGTACACTTCATCGAAATCTTAAGAAGTTGAATTATGTCAAATGTGGGACGAAGTCGACACCATTCGCGCCTCCAGATAACGCGTAAAACTTATTACAGATACCATGTACAACAATAACAAAGTAGTGACCAGATATGGGTCCTTTTTTTTTAACGCTGTAAGTTTTCTGCACCATTAAACATAATACAGATTAAAGCTGGTTAATTAATGAATCTATCATTAGCCACACACCTCAAGACAAGCCTCTGTAGATGGTTCATATTTCCATAGATATGTGTTCCAAATTAACAGAAAAAAGAAATGGAACACTTGCACACTTAAATGGAAACGTCAAATGTACATACATTATTTAAAAAAAACTTGAGGGTAATTTTAAGGGTAAACAGAATCTATAGAATTTTGAAATTAACAGATAGAAGGAAAATTCAAGTGTGTGTCTGACTCTGAGACGTTCTTTTAGTAGACGATAGAGGGCGTACCACAACACCATCTCAATCTCTGGTGCCATCCACAATACCACACCACCCCCACCTTCAATATTCCCACTACTCCAATCACCGAGACCATCCCCACCCTTAATACCTCCCTACACTCAACACCGGCTCACTCCAATACCACTCTAACCCCACCCTACCCTCGAATCCACTTTTTCCCCCTACACCATACTCAACACGTTATGTTAGGTTAGTGTAAACTTTTAGCTTAAACCTAACATCAGTTAGGGCTGATGCAGGGAAAAAATAAATCAAATGTAACCTACCCTTCTCCAAGCTTACTGTACTATTCCTTCTCCTTGCCCAAAACCCCAAATTTCCAAAAATAAAGTTACTATTATCTACATTTTTTTAGTTCTAAACAAATAACAAAAAGAAAAGAGTAATTAATTGTTTCTGTGCAATACGAACGAGTGAACGCGTATTACCACTGATTACACCTACAAATTTAAGAAAAGTAGTACGTGAGTCGTATACATAAGATGTGCGCAGTTAAAGAACGCACGAGATGGTGGGAGATATCCCAGCCATCTACGAATTTATCTTCGACCTTTAATATGAGATAAATATTTATACCTATCAAATTAGGGATATATTTTTATGACTATTATTTTTTGTGTATGGTGCACCCCCAATTTTACGATCACGCGCCGCCACTGTGATTACGCGATAATATCATTATTGTGTTGATTTTAACAATATAACAGATCACTCTCCTACTGAGATAATGATAAATTGATTTTGAGAATAAACAAGCCGAATGGTTTAGCATTATCTTAACGATCAATGTCAAAATATGACAGGCAGATATTTCTCATTGCTTCTCGCGACTCTGGGAACGAAACGCGGCGTGGGTACCTATTAGGGTTGCCACCCGTACTTTATTATAAAGTATTGTACGTTATTTAGGGTAATTGTACTCTATACTTTATGAGAACAATAAAGTACGCGAAAATACTTTATTTCGCATGATTCGATTTCTCTAAGATTCATTTCACACACAATAAACAAAAAAAGGTTGGTTGTTAGAATTTTTGTGTAAAACAGAACGACAAAGTTACTGGGGTCGATGACGTTATCGATTGTTGTCGAATAGGTTCGATAATTGACGAATATATCCTCTGGGCCCTCTGGCAATCGCCACATAAACGCCCATTTTTAAATGCAACCTAACCTCAAATAGCAACGTTGTCAATGTCACTGTCAAAACTTCTTGTTTGTTTTGTGCAAGGCGGATTGAGTGCAATAAAAATACGATTTATCGGTTTTATAGCTTTTTAAATTTGTAGAAAGTAATTTCATTTTTACTATCGATTCCCGCCACGTCAGCATTCACAGAGAGAGTTTTTTCTGTGATGAATAGCAAATGGCGAGATGAAAGGAATAAAGCGTCTCTGAATCTGATAAAAAATGAATTACTTATTTACTTTAACTTAAATGTAGACTGTAAAGATGCTGTGCAATTGTTTAGCAGTGATAATTATTTGTTAAAAGTTGCTCAAAGTAATGCAAAATATGTTTTTAAGCAAAATGATAAAGTAAAATAAATCGTACTTTATTTTGACACAATGTACTTTTTTTTTCTACCTTCAATAACCAATGTACTTTATTTGCACAAAAAAAAAGTGGCAACCCTAGTACCTATACACATTTGTTAAATAGTTCGCTAATGCATTACAGATGCAATTTTTTGTCTCTAATACATCTGTTATCTGTACGTCAAGTGAACAGAAAATTCCAAACGAGAAAATAAAAATCAAATTAAAAAAAAAAAAACAAACAAACGTTTAGATCATAGATAAAATTAGTAACAAAAGCAGTTTGTTTGTTTTATAATGTAGAGGAAATAAAATATAGGTCTCTCGAAAGAGGACCCATGATCTAAAAACTAGGTGCAAAGTGCAATAAATTGAAGTGCAAAAACAAGCTAATGTGTGTGGCTTTTGACATTATTGTACAAAAAAAAAGGAAGAATAAAAAGAAAATTAATTTTATTGTTTTTAACTTCACTATTTTTGGGCCATATTTCAAACATTCTCAATCTATATTAATAAAATCAAAAAAATAAAACTTGATCTGAAAACTAATACCCATTTTATTTTACTTATAAAAACATTCGCAACTAAGGGGGCCAAAAAGTTGAAATGCTATGTGAAGTATTTTACAGACGACGCCTTATTTTATTTAAATAAAATATATACATATAGACTTTGTTACATTGTGGATAAGTTTATTAACTAATGTTATGTCGACTTTCAGACTTAAAATTAATAAATTATTCGAATAGTATAAAAAAATAAAGGGGGTGGCTCCAAGAACGGACTATTTCCTATAAGTACAGTGATTTAAAAAAAATATAATAACCGTAAAGTAAAATAAAAACATTAGAAGAAGTGGTTTTAAAAGAAAGGAACACAAGAAATTATTCGAAATATTCAGACAGAATAATGAAGCACTTTGGCATCTCGTAAATGTACTAAAATCCTTAATATATCATTACTGAATCGTAAATGTCAATTTTTTGGCTTACTTAATTAAAAATTATGGGCATTTAAAATTAATAAAAATTGAGACAATGTACTAGAAACTCCAACATTCACTTAAGCGACGAACCTGATTAAAGTTTTTGTAAGATTTTTATATAGTTTTGGACAAATTAAATTAAATATATTTGATAAAAAGTAGGACGCTTAAAACATGTACCTAAACATTGGCATTTTGTAAATTAATATGTAAAGAAATCCTCATAAAGAGGTTTTTCAGAAATTAAGATGAATAATATTAGAAAATTTCTTGGAGAAAAAAAAATGGATTTCTTTCTGATAATATTAATGAATGATGCTTATTTTATTGTCTATTTTTGATAGAAAGTCGCTTTCGCAAATAATACGCGACTGTCTCTTACATACCTACTTACTTAGACGAAAGTAACAAAATAATTTATTTAAAATTTGAGGACTTTTTCTGGAGGTACCTACGTCTAATTATTTTATTTTGACGTAAATTAATCATTTTACATCTTTGCCAATTATAATAATAATTGTAGTAGTAACTTATGTTCAATTAACTTATTTATCAGTACATTCAATAAATCATGCATTTACTTGTATAAGTACAAATATAAATAAGTTGTTTATGAATTAGCCAATTGCAGTTTAAGCCACTTGCACAATGCATTAAATCGTTTATTCACAGTTGCAATTGGCACACAGTCGCCATACTAAGGTGGAGCTTAAATTGACTTAAACTTTTTGAAAGTTTTGAATTTATTAACTAACTTGGACCACGTCTGATTGCAATCTTTCGGACAACAGGTTTTGACCATTAAATCGATGCTAAACTTTAATTAAAAGAACTGAAGGAAAAAAAAAAGTGGCTATTATTTATAAAAATAAACTACTGCAAAAAAATTTTTTGAAATTGACGAAAAAAAAAAAAAATACCAGCCTATGATTGCTATCAATACCGAAGGAGATTTTTGAATAGTTATTAATTAAATTTGTTTATTGTTTATAATTAATTGAACTTATTGTAACAAATTATTTATTAGTATATAGGGGTTGCTATTTGCGTTCTACCTGTGAAATAAGCGTACAGGGTGATCATTTCTGATTTCCATTACACTGTATCTGAAGAATCTGTATAACTGAATAATTCTGATTGTGTTCTAGAAATTTAAGGGCGATTTACTGCTGAATATTGAACTTTCGGTAGCAATTTAAACTATTTTTGAAAACCCAATTAAAGATGATTTTATTTCGTATTCTTGATAAAAGCAGACTATTCTCCTATTTTTCGCAAAATCATTTCCGTTGTAATAATATTCATAATTATTACTTAAATTAAATTTAAGAATAAAAAATTATACAATTTTATTAGGTATATTTTTTAATTTAAATAATTATAATTATTATTGCAACCAAAACGATTTCGCAAGAAATAGGAAAGAGAAAGAACAGAATCACTTTTAATGAGGTTTCTAAAATAGTCTAAATTACTGTTGAAAATTCTATATTCAATATTATATCAGATTTAAATTTAAAATAGAATAGAACAGTTTCCTTTTCTTTTCTGTTATAGTTTTCATATACAGGGTGTTAGGTCTATAAGTACAAAAAAATGAGTCATGGATTCCTTGCACAATAAATAACAAAAGTCTAAAAGCATTTTTAAATCGAGTGACAATTAAGTACGCAATTCGTGTTCGAAAATTTGACCCTGAAATTCGGTTTAATACGGGCCTGGCGAAATACGAATTCTCGTAACTGATAGTTTGCAACGAGCAGCGCCACTTACGAAACAGCGTTATCTATCACCGGCGACTATTCTCTAGGGAATAAGCGCGCTAAACCAGGGCCGGCCTCAGAAATCAAAATAATTTTTAATTTTTTTTTTTATTTCAAAAGTCAAAAAGTGTATAAATTCATGTTTGAAATGCAACAGGGAACATGTGGTTCTTTTTTTTGTACTTATAGACCAAACACCCTGTATGTATTCGAATAAAATGGTTAAATTTTATAGGTGACGAATCACGAAGTGACAAATCAATAGAAAATCATCACATTGAATTAATCTTTACAAGAAATTTTCTAATAAAAATTCTTGAACTAAAACAATATCCATGTACTGTAGATAAATTGATAACCATAGAACACATATCTAAACACGAATACACGTGCTGTACCATACGTCGTGCTGGTTTATGTCGACCAAATAAATTTATCTGCCCATAGGAAAACTTGTAACGAGATTATGCCTTCCATGTAACATTTATACTCTTGTTATTATTTATACGAATGGATACAACTACAGTCTACAGTTACTATCAATAGAAACTGTTTTCAAATTTACTGTGCCATTATGTTTGTTTACAATTGTTGTTAGAGAACATTTTTATTAAGATTATGTATCTATGATGTACCTCACAGAAATAGAACGATAAGACACCTTATTCTGAGACGTGAAGGCATAGTTAGAGAGTTATTAGAAGCAGAAACAGGAACAAAGAGCGGCAGAAGAGTACAAAATCAATTATAAACACAAAAGTATTGATTGTTTTTTTCAAATTGAATAAAAATAATTACTTGCAGTTGGTAACCCATGGATTTAAAAAAATAAAAAGAAAAAATTGTGGGCTTATTAAATAAAAATGACTTGTTTTAAGTGGTCATCCGATGAACCGATAATTGAGCGAGATTTCGTTATTTTTTATTCTCTTTTCCATTCACCGAAGCCAGGGTGTATGAGTGTACGTATAAGTATGGCTAACTGGAATGAAGTAAACGTTGCCCTTTCGGTCGTTAATCATTATTAAGGCGGTTCGAATCATTTACAAGACGCTAAATCGATGGTGAAATTACCAGCTCAAAAGTTATGACAGAACATTAAAAACAATATCCAGTTTACGACCGAACGCGTTACGAATCGACGTGAGAAATTTAATGGCTTTACTGCTCCCATACAAACTTAAAAAAAAAAAGGATGCTACTGACAAATAAAACTAGCAGTAGGTATGATATGCTACGAATATGTGAAAAAAGCGTAGGTACACTAAAAATTTTGTGAAAAAAGCGTACATGGGATAATTATGTATACCTGGCTTTGGTTAGGTCAAAGTTGAGAAACCAATAGAGGTGTGAAAAAGGCATAGAATTGGCGAATTCTCTGGACCCCCTTTCATAATTAATATAAACTTTAGATTTTATTTTCGATTCTATGTTGCGATAGAATTAACAATAATACCAGTTGTTGCTTTAAATAAATAATCGAGGATTCATTTAATCAAAAAGTTTCCAAAAATGCTTAAACATTTGGTATTAGTTACTTATCTACTTCGACTTGTTAAGTTTTTTTGAAAAATACAAATATTTTTGTTAGTAAAATGATGACTATCAAGAAATATTCTTTACAAATTATTTTTTTTTTTTAATATCAATTTGAGCTTCTATAGTTGACCGGTTTAGTTTGGCAACAGACGATTGCACGTAGTGGTCAGAATTTTTTTCAGGTGGTCGATAATTACAGGACAATTGCACACACGGTAATTGTAAATCATTCCCGTAGGTACAGTAATACTTATCTGGAACAGAAATGAAATTACTTATACTAAATGAATTTTTTTTATTCTTTACAAAATAAAGACTCTAAAAAGTAAATCAAAATCAAAAACATTAAAATTAAATGACATATTCTGTAGGTACGTGCCTATAAATGATATTATTCTGCAAACTTTGCAGAAAGAATAATTATTGAAAATTAAAAGTTTCTCAGATATGTTGGTTTGAAAAAAATTATAAATAAATTAATACAAATGTAACTCAGGCAACAATTTTATGTTTGAGTGCCATTTACCTAAGTAGCACTTTTAGGATTATTTTTATCATAGCAGGGATTAAACTGATCGTTACGTGCAATCGTCCTACACCCTTCTGGATTGTGGGAATTGTTAATTATAAACCGATAACCGCTTAAACCATCCAAATTCACTAAAGCATCTTTCTTTCGGGAAATTGCCTGGATCCCTTTTCATAATTAAAAAAACTATAGAACAAAATATTTTTTAAGACAGTATTATACTACAGTACGTCACAATAAGTGAGATAGAAATGTTTGTAGAAAAAAATAAAGTAGTTTAACATCATTTTTGGGCTTGTTTTTGTTCTAAAGTCTTCAATATATCATTACTGAATCGTAAAAGGTGATTTACAAGAGTAATTAAGCACTGCAGGGTTTTAAAATGAGTATAAACCATAGTAATGTTCTGGAGACTTCAACGTTCCATCCGACAATAAACCCGGTTACAATTTTTGAAACTTTTTTATTACGTACTGTGTATTATTTATATTAGTGTCTGGACTAAACAATCAATCAGTAAACTGGACGCTGCGTGCAATCGTCCTACATCTGTTTTACATAGAACACAAAAAAGGTATAATATGTAGGTAACTGATTTGAAGTTTCCAAAATATTGGGACAAAATGAAACTTTTGAATGGGATCTTTCACATTTTTGTTTGGTCTAATACCATACCAAATATAAAACAAAAAAAGGCTTTACGTATTATTTGACCAACCTATATTTCAATGGTACAAACGTAAGTTAAAAATTACCTTCCGTCAGGTCCTTCGAATCCTTATTATAAATAACATTCGTTAATAACGTATAATTCGTAATTCATACAAGGGCACATAATAACAGTACATCGAGTTATTATTTTAATTTTTTTCTTCGAAACTAGCATCTCTAATTATGCGTCCGGCAACTCTTAGGGAACTGGCTTGAAGCAGACAGGTACCTGGATTGACTTTAATGAATTTTTGATTGAGGCTGTAACTCAATTTTTCATTATCTTGGGGCCAAAATTTGTAACTTATATAGCAGAGCGTCTTAAACAACAATTAATGCACAACTTTGCGATTATTGAGTCATTTAAATCTTTAATTAAAACCTGACTTGGGACCGGCACATAGAAATAATCAGCCAACGCTTTTTTCGAAGAGTCCTATCATTAACCACACATAGCTTACGTGATTATGACATTGAATCAATTTATTTAGATTTAGATTAAGAAATATTTATCACAAGGTAAGCTTTAAAAATTTGGGTATTGAGGGTTGTTTCAATTAACCACAAATAACCGAATTTTCTTTTAAATAACGTCAAATTACTACATAATTATACCAAAACCTTAAAATAACAATAATTTGTTAAAAATACTATAATTGAATTTATTATTTTTTTAATAAGTCAAATAAATATAAGTAAAAGCCAAAATTATTCGTCAAGAATAACCAACGTAGACCAAAAATGACCCAGTGATAAGTGGGTCATTTTGTGTGGAATGTTAGTTAGTTAAAACTGCTGGAATTGTTGGTAGGATGTTAAAATTGAGTTTAATTTTTGTAAATGTGACAAATCATTAAATAAAAACCAAAATTTTCTTTCAAAGACTGTCAATTTTCGACCAAGAATGTTCCAAAATGATATCTAACTATACATGGGTCTCAAACATAGGATGTTAACATAACAGTCTTTTCTATAAAAGGCAACAATTCCTTAAAATCCACCCTCGTTGAGTTTAATTAATTTTTTTATAAATAAGCTAAATAACCAAGCATAAACCGAAATAGTTTGTCAAAAAGAAAATGACCCAAATCTAGCTAATTATATGCGGGTCACGTTGTAGAACAAAAATTGAATGTTATAGTACATTTTCTTCCTCAAAATTCCATAATTCGTTCAAAAACACGTCAAGAGGGGCTTGTCATTAAAATTAGTTTTTGTCAAAAAAAACCCATAAATTTCTTTTATAAAAGCTATTAAATTTCGGTCAAAAATGTACCAAGAAGTAGCTAACCACCCGGGGACTACAAAAATTGAATATTGACCAATTTTTCCTTAAACCACAACAGTTCGTTAAAAATGTTGTAATTGATTTTATAAATAAGTCAAATAAATATAAGTAAAAGCCAAAATTATTCGTCAAGAATGACCAAACGTAGACCAAAAATGACCCCCAATGATGATTAAGATGGGTCATTTTGTGTGGAACTTTAGCATACAAATTCTTCCTATAAACTGGTGAAATTGTCGGTAGGGTTTTAAAATGGAGTTTAATTTTTGTAAATGGGTCAAATGAATAAATAAAAACCAAAATTCTCTTTCAAAAACCGTCAAATTTCGACTAAGAATGTCCCAAAATTATATCTAACTATCCATGGGTCTCAAAAATAGGATTTTAACATAAAGTCTTTTCCTAAAACCACAACAATTCCCTAACAACCGCCCTTGTTATATTTAATTAAAACTTTCTATAATAGCAACCAAAACTTTTTGTCTGAAGACGATTAAATATAGACCAAGAATTAACCAAAATTTGGGTCATTTTGTTATGGAACGTTGGCGTACAATTTGTTTCTTAAAAGTGACCATTATTCGTTAAAATCTAAGCCGGAGGGTAGTGGTGGTAATTAATTTAACTTTACAACATTACTGTTACCAAAAAGGGGTTAAGACAGGATGTGTATTTATTATATTTAAGTAATTGTCACAAAGTGTTGGTTGATTTGCAATTGGATTTAAATTTGTACCATCTTCCCACCTGAAGAAGCCACTAAGTGATGGCGAAATAATTGTCGTGATATTAAACAACAAAAATATTTTGTCGAAATGGCCTTTTGAAACCATTATAATTACCAGTGCCTATGTACCTGGACTTGTTCTAATAAATAGACATTAAATGTCACTCAATGTTTAACAATCACTTTTATGCAATGGTACAGTTTTCCTCAATGGAGAGAGGGACTTTGGTACCGCACCATTCGAATTGGTCTCGTGATTGGCTGCATAAGTCGTTCAACATTCCAATAAACTTGCTGCCCTTCACTGATTATTGAATTATATACGCGCCCCAAATTCGAAAATCTCGAGTCTTGCGATTTCGAACAAGATCAGTCAATATCTATCTTGGCGGTCGTTATATTTATTACCTACAACGAGACGTGTCTGTAGTATCTGTAATAACCCCAAGAAAAAGAAAGGAAGGTCTTTAGATCTACATGGTCTTATAAAAGGCTTATATGGGGGGGCCCTCGTTGACATGACATGTCAAAGAAAATTGAATTAAGAACCAATTATTTATATAGCAACTTAAAAAAAATGTATTTTTTATACTGAGTGATCCAATTAGAAGATCATTTTCAACCCCTAAAGACTGTGACTGGGAGTTATATAGTTCACAGTGACGGAATTAATGGTATGTGCATCCCCTCGTAGATTTTTAAAGGCACCCTGCTATTTTCTCCTCGTCTTGATCTTTTCGTAACAAATATTGGTTACCACTGAATTCATTGTTTTGTCTCCTATTGTGATTTTACCAGCAGAGACTTTTCTCGTGTTTCGTCACCTCCTAGTCCCATGGACTATAGAGAGGAATTGAGGACCATCAAAGACGTGTTTAAAATGGTTACATTTTATAGGTAACGAAACAAGAATAAATCGAATGTATCATTTTCGTTAAGGATCTTGATGGCCCCTCTGAGCCCTTTGTACCTGTGGGAGCATTATTTACGATACTGGTGGTTCAGTTCATTACTGGCTTCGAAAATTTTGAAATTTGCTACCTATAAAATTTATGTTAAATAGTAAATTGTTATCTAAAAATAGCTAATAAAATTATTAAATTTAACGAGACGTGAATGACTATAAAAAAATTTAAAAAATTGTCACTGTAGAGTCATTTAAATATTTGACCATACAACGTTTTAATGTTAAATATTCATGATGGCTAAAAATATTGCTTTAGAGCTTTTTAACATTTCACATACGTTGCTAGTAAAATTTAAAAAATATATGTATATATGTACACTTTCAAGTAATAAATTCTTACGCCTAATAGGCATAAATCGCATATCAGATCGTTATTGTATCTCGACGAGAAGATTGTAACGGATCTACTCATAAATATAAAAACAGTAGGATGGCCAAGTCACACCATTTGTTGTGTGTGGGTATGGGTATGAATAAAATACGATGGATGTACCATATCTTCAATGTCTTCATACACGATATACCTACACTAATTACTGAGTACCGTAATTGCCAACCTGAAGGAATTTATTCAAATTTTATGATAATATTATTACACATCACACACCGCGATGATAGATTGTGAACTCGGTTTCTAAAAGAATTTCTATTGGCGAAGCCCAAGTGACCTCAATATTTCCAATATTAACATGAATCAGATTCGTAAGGATGAAGTAATCACTTTTATAAAATTACATCATAAAATATGATAAATATTGATACAGATCCCATTAAGAAGTTTCATTTTGTTCCAATATTTTGGAAACTTCAAATCAGTTACATTTTGTCCCAATATTTTGGAAACTTACCTACATATTATACCTTTTCTGTGTTCTATGTAAAACAAGTGTAGGACAATTGCACGCAGCGTCCAGTTTACTGATTGATTGTTTAGTCCAGACACTAATATAAATAATACACAGTACGTAATAAAAAAGTTTCAAAAATTGTAACCGGGTTTATTGCCGGATGGAACGTTGAAGTCTCCAGAACATTACTATGGTTTATACTCATTTTAAAACCCTGCAGTGCTTAATTACTCTTGTAAATCAACTTTTACGATTCAGTAATGATATTTTGAAGACTTTAGAACAAAAACAAGCCCCAAAATGATGTTAAACTACTTTATTTTTTTCTACAAACATTTCTATCTCACTTATTGTGACTTACTGTAGTATAATACCGTCTTAAAAAATATTTTGTTCTATAGTTTTTTTAATTATGAAAAGGGATCCAGGCAATTTCCCTAAAGAAAGATGCTTTAGTGAATTTAGATGGTTTAAGTGGTTATCGGTTTATAATTAAAAATTCCCACAATCCAGAAGGGTGTAGGACGATTGCACGTAACGATCAGTTTAATCCCTGCTATGATCAAAATAATCCTAAAAGTGCTACTTAGGTAAATGGCACGCAAACATGAAATTGTTGCCTGAGTTACATTTGTATTAATTTATTTATAAATTATTTCAAACCAACATAAGTATCTGAGAAACTTTTAATTTTCAATAATTATTCTTTCTGCAAAGTTTGCAGAATAATATCATTTATAGGCACGTACCTACAGAATATGTCATTTAATTTTAATGTTTTTGATTTTGATTTACTTTTTAGAGTCTTTATTTTGTAAAGAATAAAAATAATTCATTTAGTATAGTTTCATTTCTGTTCCAGATAAGTATTACTGTACCTACAGGAATGATTTACAATGACCGTGCGTGCAATTGTCCTGTAATTATCGACCACCTGAGAAAAATTCTGACCACTACGTGCAATCGTCTGTTGCCAAACTAAACCGGTCAACTATAGAAGCTCAAATTGATCTTAAGAAAAAAGTTAATTTGTAAAAAATATATTTCTTGATACTCATCATTTTACTAAGAAAAATATTTGTATTTTTCAAATAATATTAACAAGTCGAAGTAAATAAGTAACTAATACCTAATTTTTAAGCATTTTTGGAAACTTTTTGATTAAATGAACCCTCCTGTAAGTACAAAGATTATTTAAAACAACAACCGGTATCATTGTTAACATGGAATCGACAATGAAATCTAATTCATGGAAATTCGGACCACCTTTGATACGACAGAATTGATACCTCTAATTAAATTAGCGGCGAACGTTCTTTATACACAAAAAAAAAGACCATCAGTCCTTTCAGTTGGGCCGAATTGCGTTGACTTTAAAAGCGCTCGCTAACGAGACAAAATTATCCCGAAGCAGAGATAATCTTTTGATGAAGGTTCCTATAGGTATATAAATAATACATAAAAGCGGCTTTAAAAATGCTCAAAATTGGTTAATGGCCTTCGCAATTCCTGTAGTAGTACATTGAGGTAAATATTAAAAAAAAAAAAAAAAAATAAATAATAAATAAAAGTTGTTCCAACATATTAATTAAATTGGCTCAGTGGCGTACATAATAAGATTGAGAGATAAAAGGACAAAAAATTCTTCTGTATAACAGAATTAGAAAAATATAAATTAGACAATTGTTCAATTCAAACTAAATATTCTTCTACCAGAAGAAGACACAATGGGGCCAACATAATTAGTATCTATGGTTTTTTTATAGTTTTCAATATGTAGTTACAAGAAATTAAGGTGTCGCGAAAAAAGCAAAAAAAGAATTCTAAAAATTAATGAATGCCTTCTATAAAATTAATTAAAAAGAAAATAATTTAGAAAATTAAAAATTAAAGAACAGCTAGGTACTCGAGACTACTATTTTTGAATAATAATTTTTTTGATGGATTTTTTATAATTCCTTATAATGACCCTTTTTACTTGAAAATTATTGTGTATTAATTGTACAATAAAAATATGAGTGTGGATTCTCGATGAAAACAGCATTTGTATCAATTTTTAACATTGGCAAATAATTAATTTAATGTTAATCTTTTTCCAAGTACATTTTTTCATCTTTCGACGCTTTTTTTATTATACGCAAAAGTCCGGAGGAGTTCTTGTCTATCTTAAGCAGGTAAAAAAAGTACCTACAGCGCTCCAAACGCGCTCTTTAATGTCAAAAGGCTATTTTCCTGCCAATTTCGAGAAAATCAGTCTAATAAGCTGTGTTTGCATTTCGGTCTCTATGGTCCTTATCATAATAATTAAGTGTATATTTTTTACTTTTTTTTTTTTGATTTCCCACTAACAACAATTTCTCATCTAAACATAGCAACATTTTCTTATTTCCAATTTCAACCAAATTAATTACCTCTACCTTACCTACGCCCCTGAATTGTTTCTTTGTAAATTATCTTCATTAAATTTCAATTACCTAACTCACCTATCTATTGTTATCATGTGTAGGTACCTAGTGAAATAATTTGGTGAAAGTTAATATAAAGTCCTCTTTAATCCTTTGAATTGTTCTATAGAATTCCTGGTACTTACGGTATTATTTCGTGCGTTACAGCTGTCACTGCGACAAGATTGATCGAGTGAATTTATCTACAAGAAAGAGTTAAATATTCATGGAGGTATTCGGCTACTTTTCTCTGCAAATAGTCACACTTGTATATGCGATTTGTATACTGTCTTGGAACGTACATATGTAAGTTCAAATGATAAATGCATACCCAGAAACTAGTGTCTCTAATGCCATTACTTAAATTACTGCAAATAACATTTATACTTAATACCTATACAGCTTTATAAATGCAATTATTTTGTCTCCTTTTTTGGAATACAATTCAATTAAAATAGTTTTATTTAACTAAGCAATAATTACTAGATATTCTACGTACTACTAAGATAGTAATTGTAGTCATAATTAGTCAGTATTTGTCCTCTTAATATCAGTGTCAAAGTTTCTTAAAAGCATTCGACGACAATTTTCAGAAGGAACTTTGGTGATTTGTAAAATATTAAGAGATTTGTCCTGTTATTTCAAGACAACAGATTTTTTATAAGGGGTGAATGGAGGAGGATCATCACTTAATGAAACTATTAATTTTAAAATTGTAAAATACTCATATTTGACAACCTTACAACAAGCCCTTTAATTTGATACGTCACACGATACAGTTTCTATAACTTTTTTTAATTTTCTAATTCCCTCCACAAGTGACCCCCCGGATTTAAAATTCATTTATTTACATTGCATGTCTGAGTTTGGGCCTTAACACATCATACAATCGGAGCAAATTGACTGTGACAGACGAACAAACAGTCACACGAGTGATCTTGTATAACTGTTCGGTTTTTCTTTTACAACCCCAAAAAGGTTACAAATGGGGATGAAGAAGAAGGTACATTAAAAATATACAACAAAAATATCTTTGACACTACAGGAAAAGTTTTATGTTACGATTAAAGTGAATTAGCAGTCAATATTACTACCCTTTAAGTTCTTAAAGGATTTTTCAAAATCATACCCCTTAAGTATGTAAAATAGGGGTACATATAAATATATTGTCATGATAGAAACAGACAACAATAAAATTTTTATAAAATGTAATTTAGAGAATATAAACGAAAATTTATTACGTAACATAAAATTATTTATTTGAGATTTGATGAAGTTCTCTATATTGATTTCGATTTTATTGAAGAAGTCGAGACGATTTTGGTATTGTTTTAAAATTTAAAACAGAAAAAAGTGGAGGAATAAGAAAATAATTCTTTAAAAGATAAAATATAAGATTATAATCATACATGAGGGAATTGTAAATTGGGCGTTAGTTTAATTAGGAATTTATTATAAGAAACTTAATAAGAATTAAATGTAACAGATAAAAATTAATTTTAATTTAAAAGAAACATTTTTGGAATCAGAATTTGTATCTAATATAATGATATAGAGATTTAGTTGAATTTTAAATTAATAAAAGTAAATTTTAATTGAAATGAAAATCAGGGATTGTAGAAAAATATACGAATAGGAAATAAATTTTGAAAAGTATGAAATATTCTCAAAATATACAAGATATTAATTTAAATAGAAAAAGATATAATTATACAGGGTGTCCCCTCTCAATTGGAAAAAACTTCTAGGGCATATTGAGGAACCATAGACAAGCAGTTTGAGATATTAGACTGATGTCCGGAAGTGCATGGTTTTCAAAATACAGGGTGTCAAAGTTTTTTTCAAAAAACTTTTTTTTTTATCAATATCTCAAAGGCACGTTGACCGATTTTCTTGAAATTCGCTGGTGATGTAAGCTTTAATAAGACGCTCAGTTAGCACTAATTAAATGGTAATTATTACTTCCAGTGGCACCCCGGGGGACAGTGTCACGAATAAAAATGACAAAAAAATGTACGCCACTGACTTTTTTTGAAAATTTTATATTTTTTAGAAAGCTCAGTTAAAAATCGGTCAACGTGCCTTTGAGATATTGATAAAAAAAAAGTTTTTTGAAAAAAACTTTGACACCCTGTATTTTGAAAACCATTCGCTTCCGGACATCAGTCTAATATCTCAAACTGCTTGTCTATGGTTCCTCAATATGCCCTAGAAGTTTTTTCCAATTGAAAGGGGACACCCTGTATATATATTTTTTTAAATGAAAATAAAATATTATCCTGTCAACTGTTACCTATATGTAAATTTCAATCAAGAATATTTTAAAATTTTGTAATTTATATAGAAATAAAATGAAGTGTAAGCTGTATGGATTTGTAATTATTTTGGAACATTGAAATATAATTATGTTATTTAAAAGAAGAATTTAGCAATTTAAATTATTAAAAAAAAAAAAAAAAAATTAAGAAACTAATTTGGAAATATGAAATAGAAATAATTGATATCATTTGGATAAAAACTAAGTGAGTTTTGAAGAAAATTAATAATTAACTTTTAGACATTTATATTGAATAAGAAGTTTATTAATGTTTTATTTTAGATTCATAAGTCTGAATTTTATAATTGTTGAATGATTTTAGTTTTAATGTAATTAGTTCTTATTTAATATTTTATTTTGAAACTGTACTAATGTTATGTATATTGAGGGTTATAAAATACATATTAAATAAAAATTGATTGTTGTCTAAATATTTGAAAGGCAGAATGCGTGCAAGACGTGATAATAATTTTGTTTCTCTTTTAAAGATCGTATCCAGACTCTTATAAGTAATATAATTAGCTTCTTGAGAATGAAGTTGTTAAACTCAAAAATTTCTAAACAAATTACCCCCAAGCAGCAGCTTGGCGTTTTCGTTGACGTGAAGATCAAAGTAAGACAGCCGATTATCCCAACACGAACTGTTTTTAATGCTCAATTTAAGCCGATTTTTGCTGCATGTTCTTTTATGCAGCTTCTTCTTCACGCTACAACTGGTAATTATTTAAATTACTGCGAATCAACGTGACCAGTCTTACTTACCTGGATAAAACTAAAAATCAACGACAAATGTAAAACAACAATTTTAAAACGAAAAAAAAAAAAGTTTTTCCATCCCCTTTAGAAAATTATTCTATTGTTTGTTTTAATAAACGTTAAAAATCGTTTAAATTGTATACTCTTCTAAATTAAGCCACTATACAGGGTGTCCCACTGGGAACTGCGTCGATCGATTACTGAAAAGTTAGTGACTGAAAAATTCTATAAAAAATAGAGTAGATCTAGTTCAATGTGTCCTACTCAGCTAAAATATTTTCAATGTCGCATCACTTCCGGTTATACCGGAAACGGACACCAACTTTATTATTTTAAATGGCACCACATGCTTTTCTTATTATTTTCAGATTCTGAGTATTATTTAAAGAACTTTTTATAGGAAACACCATACCATATAAATCAATGGTTATTGAGATATTTTTGTTTTTTTTTTTTAAATTGCCATTTTCATTCCACCCTTTAAAAATTAAAAACGCATTTTACTTATTTATTTATGACCTCATTTTTGTACAAGTAACGAAGCAAGGTTCGTTCTTTCGACTCAATACCAGTTTGCCAGTCTACAGCACACAGGGTGTTTTAATTTAATTTTTGAAAATGGCAAACTTCAACATGGCATAAGTAATTTTTTTAAATAATATGACCTATGTTTTATTAAATAAAGGAATTCAGCATCAAATTTTACGCGAATAATTAGATAAGGGACAGGAAACCTTACCATTTTTTTTTGGTGTAAGACGATTGCACGTAGCGGTCAGTGGTTAGGTTAGGTTAGGTTAAGTGACGGGTCATTTGCACGCAAATTTATTCAAATTTGGATGATCGTCTTCTGTATATATATCAATTCAAACAAGACGACCACTTAATACAATAACCTCACCTTTTTAGGGGCTTTATTTTGTAAAAAATTAAAATGATTAATTTCCGTTATCCAATTTTCTTTAAGCAAGCCCTCGTGCCCCCTTATTTCCAAACTTTAAAATTTTCAATAAATTAATTATACGTTTTGTATATATCTACATAAGTACCTATGCATGTATATTCATATGGTCGGAATGAATAGGGAGAAAATTATTAAAACAGTTATTAGCAATCAGTGGATTAACGCAGTGGTACTTATAAAAGATTTAATTAGTGGTTGTAGATAAATCGGTATGCACCTGCGGAACCATCGCGGCCTTCGGTTCTATGACAGCATCATAAACTCAAAAAAGTTGCCTCGAAGAAGAAAAAAATAGAAAGAGCCTGTACCATATAATTATAAGTTACCATTTCAAGACGAGTAGACCATCGATTAAAAACCACGTTACGGAATGACAGGCACTTAATTCGATATAAGATATTGAGAAATATACCGGGCAATCAATGTCTACGAGTTACATTGTATTGTTGGTACATCTCTCATTTCAATTCCTTTGTTATACAGGGTGTCCTACAATCTCGGTCGATTGTCAATAAGACCAACTAGAGATATGAATTTAAGGTTAGTTAAAAGTTGGATGGTTTTTAAATTTTACAGAAAAATTCAGCAAAATTTTATAAAGAAAAGTTGTTGAGAATTAAATGTTGTCTAAATATCAAAATATGGCATCAGAAGAAACAAAAATTTTTTTAAGAAAAACACAAAAAATCAAATTCATTTCGAATAACTGTTCGAATTCAAGAATAATTGTAAAATTAACTTAAATTTTTAATTTTTTAGCGAATAACAAACTTCATGTTTGTTTCAACGATATTAAACACAATTTTAAAATTTCGCAAAAATTCTTTTTAACAAGGTAAGGCATTAGTAATGATATTACACATATTTTAAATCTCTCAATTAAAATGCAAAATTATTATTTTATATTTTTATTTGGAAATGATCAGATTTTTCCAAAAAAAATTTTTTTTGTTCTTAGACAACTTTTAAATGTCAACAACTTTTCTTTATAAATATTTCTGCTGAATTTTCTGAAATAAGGGTAGTTAACTTTTATACATTTTTTATATTTTAAGTCCTACCCTGTTGCTTTCGGAAATATTTTTTTTGGCCAAATAATTAAAAAAATTCCCATATGTTGAAAACTATAATGATCACACTGTACATCCGGTTGTAATATTTTTTAAATGTCGTAATTATCTATATAAAAATAAAATAAAAGTTCTGTCTGTTGGGGCTTATGATCATTTTTCATTATTTTTTTTTAAATAACTTTAATTTTCTTTTATTTGAACAATATAAAAACTATGTAGGTATTTGTAGCCTTCATAACAAGCCCTTTCATTTGATATATCACACGGTACAGTTTGGAAAACTTTTTTTTTACTGTTTAATTGGCCCCCGTGTTCAAAATTCATTTAGCCACGTTACGCGCCTATGTTTAGGTTCCGCTTTTTCATTCGGACGCACGCATTTACTTTCTTTGCTTAATTTTTTCTAATTGCTTCCAATTAACCCATTTTCACCCCTCAATCTCCCCTAAAGCCGGAATTAAAAATACTATCTTTCATCTTCTAATCCAACAAAATATACTAGAAAACTTCTTTTTGTTTGTTTACATCAGGGTTGTACTTGGGCTATTTGAATAATATCAAAAATAAAATATTTTTCTTCTCCATGTATTTACTAACAGTTAAATAGAAAAATCTGCATGGCACAATGGTTTCCATGGTTACTAGTTTCTCCATCGTATATACCTACCCCGTGAGGGGGTTAATAAATAGCGTATTAGGCAACCCAATAAAGTCTTATTATATTATGCTGTACATAAATATGCATACATATATGTATTAGCTACTTAGAAAATCTATTGTGATTGCATGTACTTAAAAATGCCTTTATTCGTCGTGATTTCCTTGAAAGGAAATTCGATCTCAATTTTCCGTAGACAGCGTACTCTTTTGGAGGTCTGATCTCGAATCCTGTTCTTTTGCGATCGTATTTATCGCCAGTCTCGGACATTTACTTGTTATTGTCGAGATCTGCGAGCACATATCGAGTCAGTTCCAGTCCAATTTCTGACGTGGACGTATCGGTAAATCTGTCACGAGTTCTAATGCATTTAGGTATCATTTCGTATGTTCACCGCACCTGTATCATCGATATATTTCTTCGACTTCAAGACGATACGTAACGTGCTCGATGGCACAAACAACTCAGATCGATGTCGAAAAAAACGCATTGCACTGTCAGCATCCGACAGACTAACATACATCGATGGAAAAAACTCGAAACCTGTTAGGTACACTGATTAGATGTACCTAAGTCTCACTGGTATCGCGAACGAACAGGAAGAGTATGTGGTCAAACTATCTTAAGATTTAACATTTTTATCGCTGTATCTAAATAAAGATTATCTATGCCAGAATCTTGAAATGTAGATTTACTACAAATAAACAGTTTTAAAATCGTTCTCAAGTAGACGTCGACATGTTCAAATAGTAGTTTCCTGTTTCGTCATCTCATAAAACTTTACCTAAAGTTTTGTCACCTAACGAAAAATGCATTCCTGTTTAGCCACCAACCTTAAGTTAGGTTGGGTTGGATGGGATTCACATATTGTGTATAAGACTCAATTGTGTCTACATTATTAACATGCCCAAGGGATTACGTCAAGTTTGGCTGGGTTAGGTTATGTTAGGTTAGGTTAGGTTAGGTTAGGTTAGGTTAGGTTAGGTTATGTTAGGTTATGTTAGTTTATGTAAGGTTATGTAAGGTTATATAAGGTTATGTTAGGTTATGTTATGTTAGGTTGGGTTAGGTTAGGTTGGGTTAGGTTAGAACAAAATCACTTTTAATTAGGTTTCTAAAAGAATCTAAATTACATTTAAAAGTTTTATATTCAATATTACATTAGATTTAAATTTCCTCTTCGACGACAGGATAAGGTACGAAACAGGAATAATTCTCCAAATTTAAATAAATTTGTTTGATAGTTTTACGTAACTATGAAAAAGTATTGGAAATGTATAAACAAATTGCAAATTGGTAAACTCATGTGACCATTGTATTATATACCTACAGATGCACCTCAAATGAAGCCTAAATTATTCGCTGTGAACACATTTGGTTTGTCTGATAAGATATAATACAACTTTAATAACTAAACAAACATTAAACACCATTAAAAAGGATCAATTAGAAGTTAAATTGATTAATTAATAATAACCAGCAATTTTAAATACCACTTCATTCAATGGGTGTACAAAACAGTTTCATTATTTCATTAGATGCCCTTTTAAGTCTTGCTGTCGCCATAAAGCTAATTACTTTTAATTAAAATTACGTCCATTTTAGTTCGATGAGGATCAATATCAGTCACCTATCGAACTATTAATTTATCTAGTACATTTGTATAGTCTATTAAAATATCGTTATTGTCATTATATTTTAATATATGTGCTTACATATATCAAAGATATTTTTTTTATTTTCACACTTTTTGGATGAAAAAGTTAAGTGTTGGCAAAAATTACTTCGACTGCTGTTGGGAGGTACTACGAGTGATTACTGCCAGAAAAATAATTATCTTTCTACCGCTACTTAAGAAGTATATTTATCGGTCTGGATAATTTATTACCGTTTTCAAAAATGAATTAATACCCACCGATTTTTATCGATAACAACTTTGTGCAAATTTAAATTAATCACAAGTTTCTTAAATTGGAAACGATGATTTATTTCACGAAATGCAACAGGGATTTCTTTTTGTCGTTTTATTTGTTTAGAACTGGTCTTACATCACAGGATATTTATTATAAGTGATTGGGATAATTGAAAATTTAAAATTACAGACTCAGTTTTTTTGAGATAAAAGGGAGAGGTTGATTGATTTTTATCTATTTTCTTAAATAACTATAAAAGTATTTCTTTTAAAATATATAACATATTTAAGACCCTCACAAAAAGTTTTTTCATTTGATATGTCACAAGGTACAGTTTGCGAAACTTTCTTCTTCTAATTGTATAATTTGCTCCCAAAAATGAACCCAGCATTAAAAATTCATTTATTCACATTTAATTTATGTCATTGCACTTCATTTCCTATACGTTTATTCGGTTGAAGATTGTCGAAAAAATGTAAAAAACGCGCAAAATGATGTATTTACCATAAATATCAATGGGTTCCTTGTGCCTACTGTCGACATATACGATACTATTGTACAAACAGAATTCGTAATTAAAAGTCGCCACTTTTGACATTTCCAAATAAAAATTAACAGTTGAAAAGACGTAGCTGATGGGTTGCCTATATTCTCTTACATTGACATGTAGATTATAATATTAAATTTTTGACATTTATGTATGTGCAATACACATAGACATAGGGGATGAAGTGAGCATTAGCCTCCCAAAGTGCCTGTCTCTTTTCTGCAATCCTATGAAAAGGAAGACAAGAAAGATAGCTACTGGGCGTTCATTTGTTATATCTTTCTAGCATTTTCCGTTTCCACCACTGTGAGGTTGCGGTATGAAATGGTCGTGCTGATTAAAATTTCTTAAATGCTATGCGCCTCCACCCAAATACGTATGTACTCTATTAGTATTAAGTAAAAGCTAAGGCTTTCGACTATAGACAGTGAAAAAAAAATATAGATTGTATCACTTTTCAACAGATCGCGCTAATCATTTGTCTTGAAACGTTTAGAATCCATGGCAGTGAGTGAGGCTGTCATTTCTAGGTGCGTACACTATTTATCACAACGGTACAAAAAACAATTAAGGTCAATCTAAAGCAGTATTTCAGGTATAGGTGTAATTATTCATCATTATAGACCTGATCGATTCTAAATGTAATTATAAGTAGCAAAACATTCTTGTGTGAAAACGTTTCGTTTCTTTTTTTTTTATTTTTCGTCAGGCGTAGCCAGCAGTTCATTTACATTTTATTGCAATACGTAGACATGATTTATTTGTTTATATTTCTTAAACAACATATGTTAAGTATCCAGTGTACAAATAAATATTTTTTTTTTGTTTTAAATTTTATTCAATAGAATAGTAGTTTATTCTAGTTTTATGATCCGATTAAAATATTGGTGAATTAATTAATATGTTAAGAAGCAGGATACTCGTCATCTAATCAGGAAGAAATAAGTACTTACAACCTTGAAATTGACCAAAAAAAAAAAAACGTATTGATGGATTATAGAATGGAGGAAGTCGCTTGGAATATCCTCGAAAGACTTAGTGTAGGTATTGTTTTTAGAAGGTTTTTTGTTGATAATTCCAGGATTTTTTTTACATAATGCGCCCACCATCAGGACAATCCATGATGGAATAGATCAAGAAAAAACAACACATTACTAATTGCTAAATTATTTTTACGTGGGATCAAATTAATTTGATTAATCTAACGTATAGTAAATGCAAAATATGTAGGTCACAAAATAAAAAAGTGAGATGAACTTTACTGCATGACATGTCTCGTAACTTTTTATTAGAATGAGAATTATTGTTTAAGTTTGCAACAAGTGTTCATGGTGGGAACTGAACAGAAAATGAAAATAAACTTTTAGAGTAAATAATAATAAAAAAAAAAAAAAAACGAGCAAGCAAAATAAATGAGAATATTAACGAAAACAAACGATGGGATGTAGCACTTGTACCAAAAAGTTTACATATGATTATCTACCATTACTAATTCTTTAACAAGAGGCAAAGACATCTTACATTCGAGTACGCTATTTACTTGATAAAATACTTGAGATTCACAACTACCAAAGTCTATTTACCAACTCCAAACATTACTAACCCGTGTTGAATCATGTTGACACAACAGAATGTAAATAATTTAAAGAAAGGTCTCTAAAGTAATAAAGAATAGTAAATAAAATAGCATTTTATTCATGTAAAGAATTATTGATTTCCATTAATACCTACTAAAAACTAAAACAATTCTTAACAGTAATGTTATCTGTCAATAAGACTTTCTATTTAATGTGAAACATCTTAGCTATTATTTTATGGTACAGATTCCGTGAGTGCAAAGGAAATAAGAAACAGTTACCATGAAAAGCTCAGCTTAAGTTTGAAAAATGAGAAGAAGAAAAAAAAGAAGACACACAGTTGTCAAGTTCGTCTATTTGTCTCTTTTCAAAAATTGTGGGCTCTGCTTTTTCTGTTTCCTGTTTATCATTTCCGTTGCATTCATCGAATAAGTATCACAAACCAAAATGTAAAAGGAAAATAATTGGGTTGAGATGTGGTGCTATGGGATAGTAGCAGATTAGAGGAATAAACAGAAGTAAAGAGGGGCAGACAATGACCAAGATAACATAACTGTTAGATGTTTTAGTTTGTATCTAGTATTTGGGAAAAGGAAAGATTAGTTCAGGGTACGAAGAATATTCTTCTGTTGAAGATGTCATCGTACGAGTGTCGACGAAACGTTCTGCATAAAAAGCCTTAGTAAACAACGGCCAAAAACCACAAAAATGATCAGCAAAACTGGAAAAACCTCGTAATGATACAGAAGAATAAATGGAAACTCAATGAATCTCATATTATTCGATTCATTAATATAAAATATTTATCGTTTTTTTGCTATTTTTTTTTATGTTACAATAAACTATAAAAGTTGTTTTGCTAGTACTGGATAAAAATATCTGATTTTCGAGAAGTTAAAACAAAAAAACCATTGACTGATGAATTGGAAAATCAGGGTTTTTAGATCAAAATATTTGTACATATGATTCTAATTTGTTGTTGATCCTTCAGTGTATTTTTGAAGAGATTTTCTCAATGCTGAGGATCGTACAAGACTAGCACTAATCCGACAGAAACTTATCGAATTACAAAATCATTAAATAAAGATTAGTCTAAAAGCAATAATAAAAACTAATAGGTAGCAACAGACTAACTAAAAATCCTACATACGTAGGTATTAACCATGATAGATGTGAATGATAATTAACATAAATTAAGATGCATTAAAATGAGCAGGTGTAATAAGCAAAAAGGAGGCAGACAAGACAAGCCTCCGATGTGAATGTATGGATTCATACGAGGGTCATTTAAATTTATAGATGATTGTGAGAAATTAATGGCAGAATTTCTTGTTCTGTAACAGCACAGATCTCACTTGCCTTGTCCTATTTTGTTCTTTCGCCAATTCGCGAAAAACCTATTGAATGGCTATTGGTAAAACACACTCGAGGGGTGTTAACAATTACCAATGCAAGGCTGCTCACTGAAATAACAGCACATAATATGCATACAGAAGTAGGTGGGTAGAGTTGAGCTGAGGTGAGGTGAGAGATTTAATTAAAATTTTAGCTTCAGGGATTATTATTTTACGGTAGAAGTCATAAAATGAAAATTAACGCTGTGGCAGGTGAACAAATTTAATCACAAAGATAAAAGGAACAAAAAAACTTTCTTACAAAAAGGACACTTTAGGGCTATCCCTAACCTAACTTTTCTAACACTAACCAACAGTAAAATCTAGATTGAAATTGGGAATTCAAAAAGGTACTCATAAGCAAAGATATTATCTAAAATATTATTTGCCTTCACATATGTACAAAAGACGTCATATGAGTTGATAAAATCTGATCTAAATTTCTATAAAAGTCCTAAGGCCTTTAAAAGGATAAAAACGTTGAACGATCTACATGTAGATATCACATTTGATAGACAGGAGAGCATTATTTGCATTCAAAACAAAATTAATTTAGAATAAGGTTGATTTTTATGATAGATATGTAGTTATAATATACAAATGTAGATGTAATCATAAATTTAATTTCTTTATCAATTTTGTACATCGTGACTGACTGAAACTGTTACCAAAAAGAAAAGGATTCGAAGTATTTCTTCTATATCAACTCCAATTATGCACTAAAGATGTGGTCGAAAGAGAATTTTTATTTTTCATTAATACATTTCGATTCAAGTCGTGCTTCGGAAGAGCAAAAAGGCCCTTCGTTATATTGGGCATACCTACCTCTCGTGCTTTTTTAGTCTTCTTTTGCCGAACGCAACTAATGAGACTTTGTTTCTGGTAATTTCCCCGATTATCTTAGCACTGGAGCTTTCATTAGACAGCGGTATGCGCCAACGAATGAAATCGCTTTAATTTATTTTTTTTATTTGTTTAACGAGTTAAAGAGAGAAAGAAGTCTTGTCCATAGAAGGATTTAACTACACGGCGCGTCAGTCGTCGTTTTTTATTTGTTTTCAACTTTGTTAAAAACAGTGTCAGGTTCTGTTGGCGCGTTTAACATGCTCGCTAAACCTTTTCTGGAATTGAATTCTCAGTAGCGCTCAATTAACATGAAAAGCACCGTCTTTGAAAAGAGGATAAATCCTAATAACGTCTTGTGGTAAGGAGAAACACTCAAGAAACTGGCATTTAAATACCTTCATGTAATGGCTACGCTTTTCAGCTAAATAATTACTTTTGCACTTACACAGGGGCTTCATAAATGACCGAGAGCCACGTAATCCTATTTTTTTAGTAATCCGTAGTGTATTTGTTAATTTGGGGTTGGCGCTCTGAAACTAGTTCCTGGTTTAGTTACTAAAATTACTGTCGACTCTTAATTAATTCTCATCCTTATCCTTGTGAGTTTTCGTTATGTGCGATTAAGGATAATAAAATAATTTTTCTTGCCTTTTGTGCCTGTCCTTATTTATTTTAATTTATTGTGTTTTTATTATATTGGGCTTAACAATAAAAATTTTTAGTTATTTTGGAATTTCAATGTTATCCAGTCATTACTCAGACCTTTTTGTATTTTTTTTAATACTGCCACTAGATTTTTGTCATAAATTGTCATAAAAGTATAATTTATGGAGCAGAAATTTGCGGTTGGGGAGAAAGAAGGGAAACTGATAGTATTCGGGGTAGATACATCAGATGAGTCCTGAAGGTAGATAAGAGTACACCAAAGTATCTGCTGCAAGCAGGAAGTAAAAAAGGAAAATTGGAATTAAAATGTCCAAAAAAGGCACTAAAATATGAAGAAAAAAAATTCATTTCGGAGGATAACGTATTGCAAAAAGAATGAATAAAAGTTGAATATACACTGTCTGGGGTACAAAGAAAAAGAAAATTACAAAAGATGGATGGAAAAGAAAATTTAATGGAAAAATATTGTTCAATGAACTGCTACAGATGGAAACTAGATAATGGAGAGATAACTAGGAAATCTAAGTAAAGACAATGACAAAAATTGGATAGAAAAACGAGAAGCTCCAAAATTGTACAAGAATTGTAAGAAAATTTGGAAGGAAGAGGAGGAAGGAATAAAGAGAAAATATGAATTAGAGTTGGTAGTAAGATTTAGATTAAAAAGTAAAAATAGGACGTTCAGGTACTGGGAAGAAAATGAAAGAAAAAACAGAAAACATGTTTTAGAAAAATGTGAGGTAACGGAAATCAATTCAAGGAATTAAATAGATCAAATGGAAGGACAAGAAAAGGATGAGGGAGATTTTGTGGAAGAGAAGAGCAGCAGAAACACAAGCAGAAAAAAATAATGGAAGAAATTCGAGAAAGTTTTGAGGAGAAAAGTAGACAAAAAAAATAAAACAATTCTATATTAAAGGAAAGAAAACTTAATATCAATAACGAAAATATAATGACTATAAATGGAGGTACAAAAGAAAATAACAATAATGAAAATGTAATGAGTAAAATAATAAAATGTCAAGATTATGTTAGAAATGAAGTAAAAGAAAGGAGAGTACAAGAAGAAGTTAGTTTAGTAATTGATTGTGACCTAAAATATAAAGAAATAATTTGTAAATTAATAGAGGAAGACAGCAGAAAATATTATGATTTTAATCTGAATGTATAAGAGCCATACAGAAGCGTTTATAAGGAAAAGAGTAAAATTCAAAATAGAAAATTTAGGAAAAGTATTCTTACAAAATTTTTTAATAAGTAAAAGGGTAAGATTTAAAATAGAATATTTAGGAAATGTATAGAAACTTTTAATATACAGTTATTATATAAATATTTAGATCAAGATAACAAGTGAATTATTTGGTATTAAAATTTGAAAAGTTTTGTTTAAAATTTTAGAATTTAAAGGGATTATTGTCATGATAGAAAAAGACAAAAAATAAATTTAATAAAATGTAATTATTACTTTACATATTTTGGCGCTCAAATTGCTGATTTAAAAATTTCAAAAATAATTAAACACCAAAAGAATAGTTAACACCAGTTTCTGTGTAAAAGGACTTTTAACTCTTTCAACTCAAAACTGAAGAGTTTTCTTTTACTGTTTTATGAATTTTAACTGTAAAACTTGGATAGATATTGACGCGACACGGTAAAGTTTATGAGCTTTTCACGTGGCAAATAATAATCGCTCGTAGAAGCCAAATATTTGGATTTTCGACTTCCTAACAATGCCAGTGTTAAATAAACGAAATCTATTTCTAGCCGTTTTCTTGTGGTTTGTTTATAATTTTTACAAAATTTTACGTGCGCGGCTTCCAACCTACAAGAAGCTAAAATTTCCTAATAACAATATACACTTATTTTTCACTCATAAAAAGAAAAAATCCTGTAAGATCATATTTAAATCTAAAATAAAACTTTATACTCAATTTCTATCAATGTCAAAATGAAGCTCAAAAGTAGGACAAAAAAGTTTTACAAATAATTATTATTTACTTTAGGCTGACTGTTTAATCAGTCAAATATCATTATAATTTATTTAAATAATAATTCATGTTTATGCATGGATTGGTACTCATGTACTTACAAGATATTTATGGTTAAAGATAGGTGCAAAGCAACTTAATACCTTCATAATAGATACTGCACAATTTATAATCATAACATTGAACCTAAATAAAAGACTGATTACATTTAGAATGAATGGTACTTGTAAAATACATTAGCATTTTGTGTAGGTACCCATTCCAATAAGTTTCTCTAATAATTTTTACAAACGTTTTTATAAAAAAATTAATAAAAATAAAATTTAATAGATAAAGCAAACAAATTAATTTAACAGAAAAGCACAAAAGTTATAAACTAATAATAAATTTCCACCCACTGACTTGGATTCTCTTTTTGTTCTTTCATCCTATCAGTTAAAGATCGACCATTCTGACCTATGTAAGTAGTAATTAATCTCATGTTAAATAAATATTTTTTAAAAGGTGAAAAATTGATTTGATTAATTATTTTTTTCCAATATTTATAATTTTTATATTATTAAATTGAATAAACTAACACTTATTAGTATAAATTTCTGCTTATACTGCTAATTAGTTAATTTTTCAAGCCTCCTATTTCAGATTTTATCAGAAAAATAACTATCCTAAGAAATCTTTGCAATTAAATCTATTCATATGACACTGATTTCTGAAGCTGATCAGTTTATTTCACTAATAGGTCAATATATTATATATTTAATGACATTTCTATTTATTGGAGTTTTAATGTTAATAATTTTTCCATAATTGTGAAGAAACTCGTTTTAAAAAGTAAATGCCTTAAAATTTACAATGACAATCGTATCAAGTTTCCACATTCAGCCAACCGTATTGTAACATGTCTGGACACCAGAATGAATTTTCATCATTTTAAAAAAAGAATATATAAAAATATATATGTGAATAAACAATGACATTTGCATAAACTATCAAAAAAAAAATATATATTCAAAAGGAACAACACAAATTTCAAATTTTCTTTGCAATAATTGTTTCGTCCTTCCACGACATCTTCAGTAGAAACATCATTAGTTGGTTAAAAATTTCACAATAAATTTCAATTTCCAGGATAAATAGTTCGTTATTACATCGACATAAACATAAATAACCTACGTAAGTTCTTTAGGTGAAATCTTTATTTTTATATCAAAATAGAATATCCACAGACCGATGTTTGTTTGAATTACAAACGTTACGCGCAATGTTTAAAATCAAATAAAGTTTAATTATGTTTATCAAAAGGTAAACTGTTAAGTTGTGGCGTCTGTTTCTCTTTACGATCGTGGGCACGATGTCAAACATTATAAGAAAAGAATACAGCTGCAGGTATGCAGCATCAGACTTGAATTATAAGAAGAAGATGGATAGGTACAACCGGATCTAAGAGATTTATTCAATATTTTTTGCAATACTCTGCAAGTCGATCTTATTTGTTTGTTATGATCGTTGGTAAAGTTTACGAGTAATAGCAAAAATAGGATTAGTTAAAGACAATTTATTGTTAGTGCAAAAGATTTAAGAAAAAAAAAGCGCTTTTAGAGTAACATTGGTAGCTCATTATACAGGGTGTTCACTAAAGATGCGGCCAAAATTTAAGGTGTTATTCCTTGGACTATTTTAAGAATATTTTGTCCTTTGGTGATTTTTGAAAAACCGCTTTGTTTCGATGATATAGGGCGAAAACTATTTTCGACATTGACAACATTTTATTCCGAAAGATTACAAGTAATTGTTTTTAATCTACAAAAATTGTTGGAAATGATTACCGCCAGCTTGTACCTATACAAGAATCCATTCTTCTCCTCATTGATTGCCGGACTCGTCCAAACACACCTGGGTCGTTTTGTATTGTGTTACAATCAGCAATTATCCGATTTCTCAAATCGTCGACATTTTCCACTGGAGTAGTGTAAACTAATGACGACTTTAGGTGTCCCCATAAGAAATAATCCAGAGGGTTTAAGTCCGGGGAACGAGCAGGCCATAAGTGAGGTCCACCTCGACCAATCCAGCGATCTCCGTATGCTGTTGTCAAAAAGTGACGAGCAACTATACTAAAAGCGCTGAGCTGGTGCACCATCGTGCATAAACCACATTTTATTTCTTGTTGCCAATGGTACCTACATCTTCCAAACACTCAGGGAGCGTGTGTTCCAAAAAGTTGCGATACACTTCGCCGGTAAAATGAATAATAAAAAATCTGCAGTTTTTGCATTCGATAAAAATTATCAACATTGATTTTCTCGAAAATGGTTTTCGCCCTGTATCATCGAAACAAAGCGTTTTTTCAAAAATCACCAAAGGTCAAAATATTCTTAAAATAGTCCAAGGAATAATCCCTTAAATTTTGGCCGCATCTTTATTGGACACCCTGTATAACAATATTCAAATTCATATTTGAATTTATTTATTAATAATTGTCAAAATGTTTTGCAACTTTACTAAAATTCACACAATTTAGTATAATATTAGAGCTTCTATCGATCGAAAAGTATATCGATAATGAAACTTTAATTAAAATAAGAAACAATACAGAAAGGCAATATAATTTTTTCAAAATTCATATTATATGGATCTTGTGTAAACTAAATCATGTTTCAAGATTTTATTTACACAATTTCCGAAATTGGTTCGTACAGAAACAGAGGAGAATCCAAAAAACACTTTGTATGGTTAACAATTAATAAATAATTATAAATTTTGTAAACTTCACTTTTTACATTTATATTAAATTATCGACATATATATATATACATATAAGAACCAGCTCAATATCTATTGATCTTCTATCTAGATAATATTTCTAATTTTATGTTATTATACGATGTGTTGAAAGGCTTTCGAGCAAAAATGACTAGGGAATGGAATTAATATTAATTACGCGATCAACCTTCAAACTAATTAAAGATTGTATGAACATCGAACTTAAAGAGGAGTCTGTGGCTAACAGGAAACACATATGGCCATTAAAGCACGTCCAGCAGCCACATCACAATATTGTTAATGTCTTTAAACAATATTAATCGGCAGTTAACACGATTATTTTTGTCTAAAACAGGTCGACAAACTGTTTTTTCCACGGTTTTGTCCCAACATTAAAAAACTAATAAAAATTAAAGTGTCAATAATAATTCTATTAAAAGAATTTTGGTTTCGTTTATCAAAAAGAGAATTTACTAGGTAGGTATATAAATGGCATTTACAAATATGGATACATTTTTATTTAAAAAAAATAATAATTTTTAATATCGAACTTATTGAATAAAATTTAAGGGTGAATTTCTAGAAATAACTCAGACAATGTGTTTAGATATTGGCCTCAAGATTTTGTAGACGAAATTTCCGAAATTATGAACCTACAGAAACTAAAATGTTCAAAGTTACAAGTGTGCAAAGAATAGTCCTATTTAATTTTTGGTTTAAAAAATTTTAAAGACTAAGAGCATTGTTTTGAATCTTTGAAAGTAACAAAAGCCTTTAAATTATCCACTAATTTTTTTCCTGCTTTCAACAGGAACAGATATTTCAATTAGATAAAAATACACTTGTAATAGTTGTTGAAAGTGTCAACTGGAAAATGCTTGGGTATTTAATTACGTATATCGAATACGAATAAGTAAAAGCAGGATGTCCCTTTTCTTGCAATTTGAAATTGACCTTCACATTCTATTTTTTTTTTTTATTCTTACACCTCACTAATTTCCTCATACTAATTTTTTATTGTGGGTATTTATTTTCAGCCTTGACAAAAAACTACTCTACTTCACTTAAGTACCTCAGGTGATATTTTAATTCATTTAAGAGTATTTTATAAACGACCAACAAATATTTCGAAACTTAATTTGAATAGGTTTAGGAACCTATACTTCCTTGTAGGCACGAAAACAAGAATTAGTTGTTGCAGGGCATACATTAAAAATAATGCAATTAATATTTCCTGTTCAATACACTAAATAGAAAAATTATATTTGTACAACAGATAAAGAGATAAAAAAAGATTTTATTGATAAAGAGTAAATATTATCTTATGAAGATATCTAACAGGTAATTAATGGTATCCAAGAATTGACCAATATGCTTTCACTTTTTCTTAACAGAGGTCAAGTTGTAATTATTTGTCTAATAAATATTCAGAATTACTATTCGAAATTGAGTCACAGAGAAAGTCGATTTGTCGTAGAAGGAAAAAAACAATAACGTTAATTGATTCTTGGGCATAGAAACAATAAGCAAATTATCAAAATTGTCGAAAAATCCCTAAGGGTTAAATTTTCTTAAGTGTTATAATTTTTTCTGTCTGGAATTACAAGAAGGATTTTCAAAATACGTCTTTTATTGGAAAACGTGTACTTTGAGGTGGATTTTAAATTAAATGAGTCACAGCAATGATAAGAAACCTACAAGAACGAAATAACTTATTTTAAAAAATTTACTAATGAACCTTCTTTAAGTTTTCTAAATTTAAACTGCAAATTTATGATTTCAGAAATAAACAAAAATTAGTGTTACAATTTTGAATGTTCAAAAAAAAAAAAAGCTAAAATATTGTTAACTATTTCAAGTCCAAATTATAAAGTGTAATACCAACCCAACCCAACCTAACATTCAGTAATAATTTTGTAAAAAAATTAATTTTTTTTTTCGAATGTTATTTCATGTTTGCTTTTTACAGCTTATTGTTTATTTATTCTATAGTAATTCACTGAACCACACGACAAATACCCTAGTTCAATAATTATTTAAATATTAAATAAACTTCGGTGTTTATTGCTACATTAAAGGTCCTTAACGTGCAACAATTTAGGTAAGGTCAGGTTAGGTTAGGTTATAATTTTTGGTTTGGATTTAAACCAATCCAAATGGTGAACTTTCGGTTTTTACACATAAGTTCATCACAGTAATTTTCAGGTAAAATAAATTAAGAACAAACGACCCTTGAGGTCCACACGAATAACTTCCCAATGTAATAAAGAGCAATTTTCATGAAAATCAAAAATTCCAACACAATTATATGTTTATAGGTCACTAAAGTATTTATTTATAATTATTAGCAATAGTTATTAACAATATTTCTTTGTGTATAGTTTTTTTTTTATATATATATTTTTTACAATATCAATGAAAATTTATAGTTAAGTTCATAGAATTTTAATTGTTTTAAAAATATTTAATTATTATAACTCAATGAATCTCATGTTATTCGATTCATTAATATAAAATATTTATCGTTTTTTGTCATTTCTTTAATGTTACAAAAAACTATAAAGTTTTTTTTGCTAGTACTGTATAAAAATATCTAATTTTTGTTAAAAGTATAGAGCTATATCAGAACCAATTCAATCAGATAAATCTTTTTTAAAAAATTCCAGAATTTAGGTACTAAATTTCAGTCGATATCATTTTAAAAAAAGAAAATTAAAAGGGATCATTTTTAGATCTTGTATGGCCCAAAAAGTCAGATGATCATAAATAATTACCAATTAAAGTCATAGTTATTAACTCACTTGGGACAGGAAAAGCCGTTTAAACGTTTCCTTGTTATACTTTGGTTCCTTGGAAACAATTTCTGTAACAATTTTCATCTGGGCCATGTACATACGTTCCATCAGATTTTCTCGTTCCATTTTGGACATGGGCACAATTTTACACTTTCTTAACAAATTTTCATCGTTAATATTGTCGATTTTGCACTTTATAGAATGCGATGTTTGTTGAACAATGGGTGCATCTAAAACTGGCTCCTCGATAACACTACCGGATATAATACTGGACGCGTCTGTACCGTCAGCGCAATCATCCTTTGATGATGAGATTTGTTTATTATCTCTAGACAACTCTGGCCCGTTTGTTTCAGCTTTTTCTCGCAAATATTCACAATCCTTTTCCTCATTCTCCTTTTCGTCGTTTATAAACAACTCATTATCGTAACATTGTTTTCCGTTATCTTTATAAACAACAACAACAGAATTGTCAGGAGAATCCTTGAAAAAATCCTCAGGATCAGGAGTCAATTTCTTGTCCTTTAAAACTCCGTTCAGGATTTCTTTCTCTTTTTTTATTGTGTTATCATCAGGACTATTGTCGTTTTGTTTCTCGTAATGTCTTTGGTCGTTTGTGGGAAACAGGACTTCCCTGTTCAGTTCTTCCTTGAGGATTTTGGACGGCATTTTGATTATTTTACACACAATAGGGTCGTTTGTTGTTCTCAAGGCTAATTATAGTGAATAATATTCTAATTTGTTGTTTATGTATCCTGTTCCAAAAAAAAGTTATCTACCTGTTTTTTGAACTAATACATTTAAATAAATTTACATAAACGAAAGATATTCGAAAACCGAACAGATGACGCCAAATATCAGCGTTCTTAGTCTTAGACAGAAGTTAAATATTTGGAACTTAAAGATTTCATAATTTTGTAATATCCAATGAATCACATTTGTATGTTGAATTCATGTGTAATAGGAAACATTTCTTCTACGATCTTACACTCACACTTAAATTTATCTTTTTGATTTTGATTTCACATTTTTAATTACAATTCAAAATTTATTGTCCATCGCACTTTCACGTCTGCACTCGCGTTTGTGTATTTTACGGGCTAGATTTTTACCACAGGTTTACACTAGTTCATCAGGTGTTTCTTCGCGTATAACTGAAGTAGATACCAAATGTGATGGTCAGGACCACTGTAGTCGCCTCTCACAAAGGGTGGGAAATGTGACAATATCAATCCGAGAGGCCTGTTACGATCTGTCAAAACCGTCATCGCATTCGATAGAAACGACTTGTATTGACCAAAACGTTATATTTATTCTTATATTCACGTTAATTTAGATCCTGAAATTCTTTTCTCAAAATAAACACGTTTATAGTCTCAGGACATCGACTTCATAACGTAAAACTTTTTATTTATGTATAATCGTACACCAACGTTTCGTCTAAATTTATGAGGCTTCTTCAGGGCAAATTATAAATAGACTAATACAATTTGAAATAAAGTCACCCAGCGAATGAACGTTACTTATTTTAAGTTACTTCAACGATTTTACTTCAGACTGTAGTAGTCTAGTCATTAGCCCTGAAGAAGATATATAAATTTAGGCGAAACGTTGGTAAATAGAAACCCTCTTACCCCTAAATTGGTAGTTTCTTTTCTACACTGACTTTATTTCTAAACTCAATCGTATCAAAGAAATTTTAAGAATATCGATCAAGAAAAGGGCCCGACTTCAATGGAAAATAAATAGAAATTCTATCAGGATCCTTTATTTTTTTTTTTTTTTAAGTTTCTTTTATTTTACAATAGTAAAAATCAATTACAAAAAATGCCTTCATGAGAAAGTCAAATTTCTTGTAAAATACTTAGTGAAAATTATTGTTGGGTGAGAGGCTCTTTTATTTATATTAACCACAAAAAATACCTCAAATTAATTAGGAAAAATCTATTGCTGTCATCATTCCTCATTAATTTGAGGTAATTTGTGGTTGGCTAAACAATTTAATTCACGTTACATTTTTAAAATCACCACTATCAATTAATTCCTTAGTATTTCATAATTAATTTTTATTTCTAATAATAACCAACAGGTGAATAAATACATAAGTGACCCCAATAAAAAGAATGATGAACTCGGCGAGGCGCTACCTGATAAAATTAGATTTATAGTGCCTTTTTGGTATAAATAAATAATTGTCCTTCGCTGGATTCTCTCAGCTCATAAAAAGAGGAACGATAAATAAAATATTTTACTACTTTTGAGTTGTAAACAACCTACTACCGGTAATATTAATGTGTTTTATTAATATTTTTCGTCTCTCGTTTGTAAACCACCACCTAGTCGAATAATTCTCATACCAATACCAAAATTTATATAAAAGAAAAAAAAATCGAAAAGACTTTTTGTGGGAGTTTTCATTACATATTTATTAATCACCTATTGAAAAAACCTTTCTTCACAATACCATAATTATAAACAAAAAAAATTTTTTGAGTTACAAAACGATAGTGCCCAATGTAACCCTTCATGAAAACTGCAAAGAGTTCGAAGGATATGAAAGGAAGAGAATAAGAGAGAGATACTGTGATGCTGCATACCGGTTGGTTAAGAGAAAAAGGATAATAAGGAGGAAACGCGTTGAGTAAGAACTATAGAGATTTGACTTCAAGATGTTGTCGACGAAATACTTATTAAGTTAAACTTTTTATTATAACTTAAAAAAATTAATGAAAACGAAACACAAAAGTTGCAGTATTATTTCTGTCCAATGAAATTTCCATTTATGGGTTCATAAACCACCCTGTACAACACAGTCCTGATTGCTTTATGATCAATTCAATCGTCGTTGATAGCTTCAAATAACCGTATCATTATTCGCACTTAAAAGTGTAATATCAGATGGTCTGACAAGCAATCCCGGTTGAATGTCTTCATCATGACTCCACTTTGCAGACAAGACAAGATCTATAAATCACGGTCATATTCACTTCCTTATCGTCACCGATCATTAGACGATATGTCGATCGAATTATGCAATAAATTTATACGTTTTCTGCCACCGATTAGTACAAGCCTTTTAAAGGATTAATGGTTTTCGCGTCCATAAGGAAACTTTTTCGATACGTATTTAGGTATCTCATGCTTTTTATTTTTTGTAATTATACAGGGTGTTGTGTTATAATAATCGGCGTAGAATTTGATGCTCAAATCGTTTATTTAATAAAAAATAAGTCATGTCATTTAAAAAAATTAACTTATTGAAGTTTGCCATTTTAAAAAATTAAATTAAAACACCCTGTATGTTGTAGTCTGGCAAACTGGTATTGAGTCGAAAGAACGAACATTGCTTTATAACTTGTACAAAAATGAATTCATAAATAAATAAGTAAGTAAAATGCGTTTTTGATTTTTAAAGGGTGGAATGAAAATGGCAATTTTTTAACAAAAACCAAAATATCTCATTAACCATTGATTTTTATGGTAAGGTGTTTCCTATAAAAAGTTCTTTAAATAACACTCAGAATCAGAAAATAATAAGAAAAACATGTAGTGCCATTTAAAATAAGAAAGTTGGAGTCCGTTTCCGGTATAACCGAAAGTGCTGTGACAATGAAAATATTTTAGCTGAATAGGGCACATTGAACTAGGTGTACTCTATTTTTTATAGAATTTTTCAGTCACTAACTTCTCAGTAATCGATCGACGCAGTTCCCGGTGGGACACCCTGTATATAATTTATATTTTACACACTTACATTAACAGCATAAAATAGCAAAAAACATCCATAAATAAAGATAAAGATATTCATTTTTTTTTTGTTAAAGTTAACGATTCACATCGTTAGATAAGACGAACCTTGATTTTTTTTTGTATTTGTCCTTTCGTTAGAAATCAGTTGTCCTTCAAATCTCGTCGTTATCATCGTGTCTTCAGCAAACAGTTTTTTATCCTCATTAGCACAAATCGTGTAACAGAGGTCACTTTGAATATGACTTAAGGTATAGTCTATGAATTACAAGTTGGTATTGTTTACTTGGAACGACAGTTATAATACATACATGAACGCAAATTATAAACAAATAATGAGATAATATGGTAAATGAATTAATTAGAAATGCCTTTTGTCCCTACTTATCACAAACAACAGTAACTGATAAAGGGTAGTTACAAGATCAAAATCGAACTTACAACAGCAAAGCAAACTATAAAATTCGAAAATTGTGTCTTGGAAACATGGAACTCCTGTAGGATCACTCGTGTGTCTATATGTCTATCTAAGTTGAAATTTGGTGCACATTTTTTGAATAACTTCATTAATATCATATCAAATAAACATATTTTCCTTTATAATTTTAAACTAAATGGACATTTAGAAGAAAATTGTGCATTTCCCTTATTATCACTAAAACAACTGAGTTTAATTATTTAAAAAAAAAAATACATACAGAATTCGGTTAGTTTCTTATAAATTACAGTTAAACCAATTCTTTTTTTTTTTTAATAAAGACGAAAAGCGCCAATTCTTAAAGCAAACACTATAGAATTAAGTTTTGAACTTACCAAATCAATTTAGTTTTCAAGAAAAATAGTAGGCAACACATTAGCCTGATAAACTCAATTTGTTATTAAATTTGTTTAAAATATTTTAATAAATATAGATAAATAAACCCTGCAATTAGAGTTTTGTAAATTACATAACCAAAAATTGTTTTGTAGAGGTCCATTAGAAGAGCATTTGTGGAAATTTTTAACAGTAGCAAATAACTGTTACTATTTTTTATTTAACGTTAAAGTTTTGCAAAATGCATTTTTGACTTTTCGACGCTTACGTAGCGAAAACCGTAATTGATACGAAAAATAGTATAGAGACCTTTTTTGTAGAGAATTGAATTTTCTACAAAAATATCCAACACCACCCTTCTATAGAATGCCAACGAAGTGTAATATTAATTTGTAGAAAATCATGCCGAAACGAAAATTAACGCAAACTAAAAAATATCGTCTTATTTTTTTGTACAGGAGCAGGCCTTTACTGTATAGGAAAAACATTTTTGATTTATTAGAAACAATTATTATGTATTAAACATTTTTTTTTTTTGAGAATTTTGCACGTTTTTAAAGGTAAACTCGCTAACGTAAATAATTAAATAATTTTACACGCTTAGTTTTAATAAGTTCACGTTATCGAACGTCAACTGTATTTATAAAACAATTCTATGAAATATAAATTTCATTACATACATTTTAGATGACTCCTTTGGTCCTGGATGAAGATTCTGACCATAAATCTACAAAAAAAAAAGAAATATCGCCCCCGTAATTAATTAATTTTAATATAAATACTAAAAATATACTTACCACTACTCAAAAACTTTTTTTTGATGGAAATAAAAAACAAACATTTATTTAAAAAGTTCTATTTACAATTTTAAGACGAAATTTAGAGATAATAACAAAAATCACTGCTAGGGTTTTAATTTCTTTGTAATCCATGGTACAAAGTCGTTAATTTTGGTATAAACTCCTGGCCATCCGGCTGTTCCACAAGGAGAAGGACCAAAGGATACCAACCCAAGTGCATACCAATTCGCGTCAGCGTTCGCATTTTTGTAATTTCCCATCAAAGGACCGCCGCTGTCACCCCTGCACGAGTCTTTACCCGATTCACCCCCAGCGCACATTTGACTCGTACCGAGTTCTATATCAGCATTACGATAAACTTCGGCGCAAGCTGTTATCCTTTTAACCGGAACCTGAATAATAATAATTCGAAGAAAATACATTAAAAAAAATTTTAAAAAAAATATGGTACAACACTCCACCTTTAATTTTAATTTTATGGGGCTGTCAGAACTGTTTTCTGTCTTACCCCAACCTGCCACGTACATGGTTGCACCGACAAAATCGTTATTTAAAAGCTCTGGACTTGTCGGTAAACATACTGGTTTAATATAATCTAAAAATTAAAAACTTATACATACTACAACTTGAAAATTGATAGATTACATTCAAGAGAATTCAGAAACGTTTTATATCATATTCAAACATTTTTGAACGTTTTTAAAATATTTTGAAACACCTTTGTAATGCTATAGAATATTCAGTAACATCAATAAATGTAGTTGAACATTGTAAATCATTCTCGAACATTTCCCACCTGAGGAAGTTATTATGTAACGAAACGTGCATCTAAATTACATAATAAGTCTTTTAAAAAACCAAAACAGTATGTTTTTTTTTACTTTTGTTTTACATAATATGAAATTCAAAAATTAGGTGCCTTAAAAATAAATTAGTTTTAAATTTAATAAAATCCCTAAATTATTTCTAAAAATTCTAGAACGTTCTGGCAACCATAGATCATTCTGTAATTTTTTCCAGAATGTTCTCTTATATTCTGGAACATTATAAATCATTCGCAAGCATTCCAAATCATGCTGAAAAATTCTAGAATATTCTAGAACATTTCAGATCGTTTGTGAAAATAATTGATCATCCTCGAACGTGTCAGAACATTCTCTAGCATTTTTAAATATTCTGGAACATTCTAGGTCTATATCAAGAATTCCAGATCATTCTCGAGGAGTGTAGAACATTCTGGGTCATTGTGAATATTCCAATTCATTCTAAAAAATTCTAGAATATTCTAGAACATTTCAAACAGTTCGTGAAAATAATTGATCATCCTGGAATGTGTCAAAACATTCTCCAGCATTTTTAAATATTCTGGAACTTTCTGGGCCATTCTGAAGTATTTCAAATCATTCTGAAAAATTCTAAAATATTCCAGAACATTTCTGATCGTTCGTGAAAATAATTGATCATCCTCGAACGTGTCAGAACATTCTCAAGCATTTTTAAATATTCTGGAACAATCTAGGTCATTATCAAGAATTCCAAATCATTCTCGAGGAGTGTAGAACATTCTGGGTCATTGTGAATATTCCAATTCATTCTAAAAAATTCTAGAATATTCTAGAACATTTCAAACAGTTCGTGAAAATAATTGATCATCCTGGAATGTGTCAAAACATTCTCCAGCATTTTTAAATATTCTGGAACTTTCTGGGCCATTCTGAAGTATTTCAAATCATTCTGAAAAATTCTAAAATATTCCAGAACATTTCTGATCGTTCGTGAAAATAATTGATCATCCTCGAACGTGTCAGAACATTTTCTAGAATTTTTAAATATTCTGGAACATTCTAGGTCATTATCAAGAATTCCAAATCATTCTCGAGGAGTGTAGAACATTCTGGGTCATTGTGAATATTCCAATTCATTCTAAAAAATTCTAGAATATTCTAGATAATTCGTAAAAATTATAGGTTATCCTGAAATGTTTCAGAACATTCTCTTCACTTTTTTAATCATATTAAATCGTTCCAGATCATTCCAACTGATTTCAAACATTCCAAATCAATGTCGAACAATTTGAAATATTTATGAACATTCTAAGTATTGTAAAATATTCCTGCAAATTCTAGATTTCTTATTCTGACATACTAAAGGTCACTTAAAACATTTTCTACTTGATTTATAGGAAATACAACAACAACGAGAATTATGGAGAAAAGTGAGGATCCACAGAAAACCCCCTATCTTTTCTACTCATCGTCAGTCAATGTTTGTCAGGACAAAACTCAAAAACTGCTTAGAATTTTGATTAAATTTTCCAAAGACATTGTAGATTGTTGTATGCCAATGATAGTAAATTAAACATTAATGTTTATAACCATCATGACTGATAATAATATCTATTTTTATGACTCAAAAACGTCTACGAATTTTAGGACATGCATTAGAACAATTCGGTGGAGTTTGAGACAAAGACTTAAAACGTCGCAGAAAAGATTTTTGAAAACTTTTTACCAGTAAAGTTAATTGCTCGAGATAATCTTAATAAAGCTATATCGTTATATTGGTTAGGATCCCTTGGTAGATACTTTTCATGGGCAATTCTCTCTTCAATTGGAATATCGATGGGTTTATCTGAACACCATTTGAACCCATTACCACCTGTGACACAGTCTTCTTCTGTTTCCGTATTATATTCTCCCAAACGAACACTAGAACTGTTGGAAATTTTATGTAAAAGAAAAGTAAAAGAAACAAAAAAATCAGAAATTTTACAGGGTCCACGTCCTTGGTAAATCTTTTCCTTTGACACAATGGGCCGCTGTTAAGACATATCTGTTGCTGATTAGAACTCCCCCGCAGTGGAAACCTTTCCCTCTTGCTAAAATAAACTTATTAAAAAATTAAAATCAAAATATACAATAAAAAAAATAATAAACTTATGAAGATATTAAATAGGAAATTGGAATGCCTTAAGATCTACCTGTAACACCCCTATAGTTTAATAACTTCAAAAAAAATTTTTTTCGTCAGTTAATTCTTTCCCAAACGCCAAAGTAAACATATTAAAAATATTTACATACAAAAGGGCTTCTTTAGATAGATCTTGAGGACGTTCATCTAAGAATTTTTCCTGAGACACCCTGTATATCTATAAGATTCTAAATTTATAATAGCCTACCCACGTTTTGTATATTGCAGAAGTGCCATCCAGGGAAATTCGTCTAATTCGGTCTCTTCACCACCCAAAATTCTTTCTGCTGATGATAGACCACAAATATCCGTATTTGGTAACAAAGAATTTTCAAAACCTTTAATCAATTCAATTACTAATTAATTACTAACGACAAATATCATAAATATTAAAATTAAGGAAACATTAAACCCTCTAACCCCTTGGATGTCCCCTTTATTACCTGTTGGATCCTACAAGATATATATGATGTATTTGGAAAATTTGATGAAGGAAAATCATTTATTTTGTTCAAAACAAATTACCGTATTTTTTGCAATTACGAGGTATTTAAATAATATCTAATATTAGTTTGAAAAGTTAAAGCAGTTTCTTGGCATGCATTAGATAGCCTTGGGAGGTAAAAAAATTAATGTATTTTACATGTTCACATTCTGATACGATTAAGAATAACAAATTAATTTTCTTTTATGCAATAATTATTTATTCTAGAATGAAATATTTCAAAATCAATCTCGTTGTTTAATTTTATTTATTAAAAACAATTTTTGTTAGTAATATCATATACCTATCCATATTTTTTTATTAATTATTGGCAATATTAGTTTCTATTGATTATTATTAATATTTGGTATTATTTTACTTCATAATTTTTTATCATCGTCTAAGCAAACGACATAATAATAATTAATAAATAATACTTAATTTAAACCCTGTTTCAGATAATACATTAAAAAATGCTACCATCTATTTTCACAAAAAGAAAAGATTATTCATCTCAATACCTGTCAGTTTCTCCCCAGTATTTAAGGGTATTCTGGTCACAGGGGGTGAAGTAGTGATTTGTTCATTGAACAAGCTACAACACACTTTGGGATCGGTGCCTTCGAACCCACAATTTGAATCCCTCAAAAGATTTGCATCGTCAGCCCTAATTGGTACATACGAAAGTATTTGAAGCAACTGAGGACAATTCTTTATCGTCAAGCATTGCCCCCTTTCACCCCTTGGTGTTATACATGCCTCACAATCCTCAACACACTCTAGAAAAAAATAATTTTGTATTTCATACAAAAGTGTCTTTGTTTTTGTGATTAATAGTTAATTATTTATCAGTGGATCAAATGAAAATAATAATTTAACCATAATTTCAGCAATTAATTTCAAAGAATTATCAAGTGATAAAAAAAATCGTTTTTTATTTATGATTACTATTTAATATATATTTTATATATTTAAAGATATAAAATATAAAATACGTGTTTTGAAAAGATGATCACATATTTTCAAAAAGTGTTATTGACTTATTATTATATCTTTTACTTTTGAATGTTTATTTAAAATAACGATTTGGTAATTTTTATCTTTACTACTTATGAAAAATATTAAAACTAAAAAATGTCTTTTTAATTAACTACACAGCTGTTTAAAATTAAAAACTAAAATTTGAACAAAAGTAGTTTCATTTGATAGTAGCCAATCTGGATTTTTTGAATTTCTTTAAGAAAATTTACAAAAAAAAATTTATGTACAGTTTTCAAATTGTTTTATCACGCCTCATTTTTTTAAACTTTAAATGAGTCCGCAATACCTTAAAGGGATAACATTTTAGGGATGAGGTTTTTTAAACTGTAATTTTATAGAATCGATGTGATCAGTAAAAAGTCTTTGAAAAATAAAATGAGATATAAACGAAAAGAAAATTTAAAGAAATTCTTTTTAGCCCCACCGTTCATGGTATCAATTCTAAGATACAACAGAAAATTTTGATTATTTTAGCATCCCTGGACCATAATAAAGAAAATATAAATATGATCCCCTGCTATATTTTTTAAAAAAATATTTAATGTGTGGTAAAAACATTTTCCAGGTTTTTATAGCTGTTCTAGGACTTCAAAGGGGTTTAAAAAAATTCATATGTATTTGTACTTTTTGTTTCCATTTTTCTTCTCAACCCTACTAACATTATTTAATAAATGTAATAAGTTTCATTCCAATCAAAATGTTAACTTTGATAATTCAGTACATTTTATTAAGTAAAATTTTTTACTTTTTTTTTAATTATGTTACAGGGAGGCGCAAGTTAGACAATTGTCCCAGGTGCTTCATATCCTAACTACGTTTGGTATATAAAAAATTTATTACAAGATAAATAAAAAATAAGTAAAAAAGCGTTATATAATGTGGATATTATTCTTCTCATGTCAAATAATATCAATTCCACTGGGAATAACTTATGACATAATCTATTAACATATTTTTAAGAAGTGCAAATTTGAATGTGAATAGATATTAACACAAAATAATATTGAACTTCTTTTTATTAAAATATCACATACTTGACGATTCTATTAAAAGTCATTACAAATAGTGAATTGTTAAATAATAACATCTACCTAAATTATATCATATGTAGTACCTAATTAGAAGCATCCTTGACATTGTAGCAATAAAGTTAATTAGTTAACATTTCCAAGAAATTTAAAGACAGATTAAATAATTAAAGCAATGATAACTGCTTTGCAAGTCAGTGTAGAAGTAATAAAAGTCATATTATTGATAACGAAAATGTCACGGTTCAATAATTTTTTATTTTTTAATAAAAAAGCGAAAGAAAAAGAGAAACCACCTTGTATGTACTTACGAGAATTTACATACAACTTTCCCAAAGAACTTAACACAAAAAAATTCACAAGAAAATCCAAAATAAAATAGTTCATTTTTAATCAACACAAACACTAAGATTTCGACCACAATTACTCCTCTTTCACTATCTGCTTTTGGTCAACAACTGACCTCTTCACTCCACAGCATAACACAACACTGCAATCAGTGTATCTTGTCTGCCTTGGAAAACACAAAGTCAACACTACACACACAGTAACACTTCCATACACATTCATTTACACCACACATGCAAATAAATGTTTAAAACTTGCATGCAATAATAATTACTTACCAAACTATTAGAGGACATTATTATCGTCATTAGTGTAGTAATAGTTTATTGAAGATCACTTTTTTTCTAAATAACTGTACAAAAAGTATTACGACAACTAAAGCAAATTAATTAAAGTAAAAGTTTTGCAAATCGAATTTTAATTGCAAATTTCACCTAGAAACTAAATTATCTTTGTTTGATTCTAAAACAAACAAATAACACAAACAGACCCTCCTTAGGAGGGTTGAAAACTGCCTATGTGGATGTATAGTACAATGAAGTGTTCACATATAATTTTCATCCCTCATAGAGCCAGAACAGCGAAAATGATTAAGTAAAGAATTTTTTTTATTTAAAATAAAATTAAAAAATCCCGTTTATGTTTAATTATAATAAACAAATATAACATCAGATGATTTTGAAAATCAAGGTCTTAAGTGGTCCAATATCCAATCCAAATATTTCACGATACGAGTATACACTGCTGGAATAGGTAACAATCCACAACGTTTCGATCCGTATGAAACCACCCCCACGACATAATACCTGGGGGTTCCGTGTTTCGCAGATGGTTTCATAAGTGGTCCTCCAGAATCTCCGCCGCAAGAATCTTTACCTGCATTTCCACCCACACAAAGTTGATTTTCCGAAAGCTGTGTATATTTTCCAAAGTGCTTTTTACAATATTCCATACTTACAATGGGTAAAGTTACAACCATGAGGAAGTTACTTGTTTTTTGGTCCTTAATATCCTGTATGCCCCATCCTGACACTTCGGCCGAGGCTCCAACGTAATTCTCAAACTTTTGAATGCCCCAAGGCAAACAAATTGGTTGCACGAATGCTAAATTAAATTAAAAAAAAGATGGAGTAAAAGGCGAAATGTATATTCCCATAAAATTTTTACTTCATCCCCTTTCAAATATATTAATTGATTCATAACAGGAGAGATCCATAAAAAATATCAATTTCTCCAATTGCCCAAAAATAATAATTCAATCATGTTTATTAAATTTATACAAATAAAGTTTAGGTTTTTAGTTTGAAAAGGGGTCCAATTTTAAACATTCCCCTCTTCCCACTTTAATTTTGTTGAGATTTCCAAATTTAAAGCCAATTTAAAAACTAAAATTAAATTAAAATCATTTTTGCAAAAACTAACCCGAATTTTTTTTTTAATTTTTGCATCTCTGTCATAATAAAAAAAAAGAAATTTTATCCCTTTTAAGTATCACGTACTCAATCAAACTTTAAAAAAAAAAATATGTATGGTAAAAAATCATTCTTAAATTATACACAAAAATTTTCAGTTGTCTCAGAACATTAATAAAATCCAAAAATATTCGTAAACTATTTTTTAATGTAATTGTAGAATTTTTCTTTTTGATTCAAATGGGGAGTTCAAACCTAACATTAAGCTTAAGTTTTAATTATTTTACTGTATTGGTCAAGTATTTGGATGATTCAAAATTTGCTTTTTTTAAAAGTGAGTTATTTTTATAGAAATTTTTTCTGACAAATTACTTTTAAGTTTTTAAATATTAATATAACCTACAGATTGCAACCAATGATGATGATGATAATGTTAATCTATAAAATAGATCAATTTCAGCAATTTTTGCTTTTTTTGCAAATTTTCGTGTCCTACATATTGACAGACATTTTTATCAACGAATTTTTAATTTTTCCTTATCATATTGAGACGATGTTAGTTTTACGATTGGTAACCACCTTCGTACTAGAAAACAATTGTGTTTGTATTCGCTCAACTTACCATGATAAGTCACTGTTGCATTTAACCTTATCAGCGCTATATCGTTCTGAAATTTTGGAGTATCATAATTTTCATGGGGTATAATTAGCTGAGGTTTGAAGTCCTGGACTGGTGGGGCACATATGCCACTTTCACAGTCGATTCTTGTATTTGCATGGTTTTCACCTAATCTTATAATAGACCTAAAAATACGTGCATGAAAATCTGTGCGAAAATTTGAAATTTTCTTTATCTGTAACTGAATAATAATAAGGTAAAGTGGGGTAAAAGCACTTAATATGTTTTTTCAGTATTTCAGTTTTACAAAGCTTAAAAAAGAATTAGAAAAGAGACTGCAATTTCTTGATTAATACATAAATTAAATTAAATTTTATTTCTTGTCGCCTTTCTTAGGGTAGTTTACCCCAACTTTTCTTTTTGGACCTAGTCCTTCCCCGTAGATTTTCTCAAAGCAAAACAAAAAAATTGTGGAGCACCAAATTCGTAAAACAGTAACCGAATGAATCAAAGACTAATATTGTAATGTCAAATGAATTTATGTCTAATATATAGACTCATTACTCTTTGAACCCTCATTTTGTACGCCCCCCTGGAATGAAGGAGCTTATAACCTTCGAAATTGCAACTCAAAGTTTTCCATTTTCACCCGATTCGTTTTCCACTCACAATGAAGTGACTGAACGTTTCCATTCGTCAGAAATCACCCCTGAGACTTAACACATGCTTTGGGGGTGGTTTTGTAAGGAATCCTCCAGAATATCAGCCTTCTCACCCGCACAAAATTGATTTTCCAAAAATTCTGTATATTTTCCAGCGTATTTTTTTAAAATTATCCATACAAGTAACAAACATGGGGAAATTACTTGTTCTTTTTTTTTGCTCTCTAATATCCTCTATCAACCATCCCCTCACTTTTAACGAGGTTCTAACTTTGTTCTCAAACTTTTGATTACCCCAAAGCAAACATGCTAATTGAACTAATTTTAAACTAATTAAAAAATAAATTGAGTAAAAGAACACAGATGTACATTACTAATATCTTCATTAACACCCCTTTCTCTTTCTTATCATGTATTAGAAATTAATGGGCAGATCTAAAACTTTTTTGTTGATAAAAAGCTATTATAGATATTTCGACTTCACATTCAGATGGCTGAAAGTCATGAATTACAGATTTTTACTGTAGTTTTTCCAACTTAAATTTTAAGACTTTTCAACCCTTCATCGAAAAAGAAAAATAGAACGAACTTATCGACCACTTTGACCCTTACAATTTCAATTAATTACAGTTACGCCACTTTACCTTAATCGGTGTATTAGGGAATAATTATTTCTTAATGTTAATTAGACATAATCTTACACTTTATATCCTTCTGGTATATTAATTACACAGTGTGCTGCTGTTAATACGTAAAGTTTACTAATGAGTGACCCAGCACATCGGAATGTAGGCTCCTTATCATCAATTTCATCTTCATAATCAAAATAGTAATAATTATAAGACGACTGGTATTTATATCCTATCCTAGCTAACCACGGATACTGCCCCAAACTTGCAACCGATCCTCCAATTATCCTATCAGACAAACTCTCCCCGCAGTGTTCGTGGTCCAACAAATTCCAATTGTAATGAGTTGTTTCGTCTCTAAATGAATCTATATATTTTTTATGAAACTATTGAGGAAGGAATAAACCTTAAATTTACTTACCGGCTGTTCCAAAAAGTTTAGTAGCGAAAACATAAATAAAAACTAAAAAATTTTTAGTCCAAAATAGCATATTTAAATCACAATGTGGCAGCAATTTCTTTCCACATTTATTTCTAACAAATATCGAACATTATACCGGAGAACACTACAAAAATGTGCGGGCTGAAAGTTTAAGGACTTTACGAATTATTAAGTTTTGTGTCACTAATTTAAAAAGTAAACGAATATAAAACCACCCACTTGTAGCTATGTGCTGTTGATAACGTAATAGGTCATTGTTTTTATTTAATGAATTATAAAAGCAAAAGCAACATATCGCGAAAAATCTGTTACGAAACTGAACAAAAAACTTTTTTTAAAAATTCTATTACTTTTTTTAAAAAAATTCTGAACCGTGAAATCAAAGTATCAAACGCTAATTGTCATTCCTTTTGACACTTCACTAAAGACACTTCAAAATCACACATAAATTTTTCGTTCAACATTCACAAAAAATTCTTTGTGTTATCTGTAACAGTCGTTTTATCATAATTCAAACGTTAATGAAAGTAAGTATTTACATGAATTTACATTTGTTTTCTGTTTTTTTTAGATTTTTGAATTGTTTTCAAAAAGTTCAAATAATAACGCCTAGGGGCTGCTTAAGATCAAAAAATGATCTATATTTTTTGACACAAAATACTTTTTGTTAAATTTCCTTTTCCTTTTATATTATGAAGAACTAAAATTACATCCCTGAAATGACTGAAACAACAGATATAACTGCATCAGAATTAACGCATGCATCTGACGATGGGACAGATGATGGGGCAGCATATGTTTGTAGTGCAATATGCGGATTTTGCAAATATTTTAAGAAGTTGTATAGAAATAGGTATCATTGGGAATTATTCAAGAGCATAACAGTATTCATCCTGGCCCTAAAATTAGCAAACGAATGTAGAGGGATATCGATACCACCACTAGATGCAAGTATGGGGTGTACATGTGGCTGTTCCGGATAAAATGTAATTTGGTCCTTTCATAAATAAAACTTATAAACATATTATCAATAAACATACACGTACAATAGCCTTTGTTTTTGGTTCAGTGGTAAATTGTATAATTAATTATAGTAGTTAGAAAATGTGGGACTAGTGTGAAGAGATTAAGATTCCATGAGCACAGAATTATTATTAGCTGCACGAGCGCACTGTGTGACTGTTGGAAGTAGTAGCCCCATGAGCGCAAAAATAGCCCCACGTGCGCATTGTGCGACTAAAAAGAGAAAGAGAAGATTTAATGAGCGTTGTGTCAGCCTCATGAGTGCATTAGACAACTGATTGGAAGAGGAGGGGGTTCCAGGAACATGAAATTAGCCGCACGAGCGCACTGTGTGATTGTTGGAAGAAGTAGTCCCATGAGCGCAAAAATAGCCCCACGTGCGCATTGTGCGACTAATAAGAGAAAGAGAAGATTTAATGAGCGTGGTGTCAGCCTCATGAGTGCATTAGAAAACTGATTGGAAGAGGAGGGGGTTCCAGGAACATGAAATTAGCCGCACAAGTGCGCAGTGCAATTTATGAGAGGAGTAAAATATTCCATGAGCGTGAAATCAATCGCACGAGCACATTCCACGACTAATGGGAGGAAAAGAAGATTTAATGAGGGTGCAATTAGCCGCACGAGCGCACACTGCAACTAGTAAAAGGAGTAAATGAGTCTATGGGTGTGGAATGAGCCGTATGAGAGCATATTGCAACTAATGGGAGAAGTAGAAGTATCCATGAACTTGTAGTCAACAGCTCGAGCACATTACACGACTAATGGATGGAGGAAAAGGTTCCATGGGTATGGAATTAGCCACACGAGAGCATAGTACAACTAATAGGAGAAGTAGAAGTATCCATGAACTTGTAATCAGCAGCTCGAGCGCATTACACGACTAATGGAGAAGATTCCATGAGCGTGGAGTCAACCGTATGAGAGGATTACACGACTAATGTGAGAAGGAGAAGATTTCATGAGAGTGGAATTAGCTCCATGATCGCACTCTGCAGGTAGTAGAAGTAGTAAATGATTCTATGGGTGTGGAATCAGTCGCACAAGAGCATATTGCAACTAATGGGAGAAGTAGAAGTATCCATGAACTTGTAGTCAACAGTACCAGCGCATTACAAGACTAATGGGAGGAGGAGAAGTTTTTTCTAATAAATAATTATGCAACTAATGAGAGAAGACGAAAGCATTATGAGACTAATTAAAAGAAGAGAAAATTTCATGAGGGTAAAATTAGGCGAAGCGAGTGAGGTAATATGGTGGATTATCCTCCTTCGACATTTCTATAACTGGCGACAGCAATAACTTTTCAAAATTTCACAAAACCGTTCACAATCTCATTTATTGAAATTTGGACAGGTCAACGTCTGTTTGGTCAGCCAGTACTAAATTGAATACCAAATATCTAAAATTCTTCACACAACTTTTAGAAACTTAAAACGCGTTTCGACACCCAAGGCATCAATCTCAGTTAGAGACAGACCCAAACTTGGAATTGAAATGAATTTTTTGAAATTTCTATACGATATATTTATCACAATTGATATTTTGGAAAGATCATAAATCACGAAGGGATACAAAAAATAACATTTTTGTCATTATAATAACATCTAGTGTCCTGTATGACAAAATTTAAGTTCGTGTTTTATGTCAAAAACCAAGTTCTCTCTAAATAATAAATTTTAAGTGGGACAAAATTAAGGGTTTGGAGTGGAATAAAGAAAAATCAAATTGGAAAGTAGCAAAAAGAAATTTCTGTGCGGGATGTATTTTGGACCTTGTCTTGGGCTGACTAATGCTGAAAAAATTTAGATGACCTATGGCTGCTAGACTCAGTCCTCGTAACTCGGAAGTGAACGCTTTAGAACAGAGAGGCTATTTAATTAGCAGAAAAATCGGCCAAGGGTCTTATGCAACGGTCCATTTAGCCGACTATGTGGACGGGTCTGGACCCAAGAGAACCCGTCTTGCATGTAAAATATTTGACAAGGAGAAAGCACCCAAGGATTTCCTAGAAAAATTCTTTCCCAGAGAACTGGACATTTTGACAAAAATTGAAAATCCCCACATCATACAAGTGCATAGCATACTACAAAGAGGGCCGCGAGTTTTTATTTTTATGAGGTAACTCTACAACCCCTATCGTTTTTTTATATATCAACAAAAAGATATTTATAGGATTATAAAGTTTTTTATTTATTTGTTTCAAAAATTGGTTTAAAAATTATTTCTAAATTGGCGACAGAAAAAGGGGGTGTCTTTTCACCCCCAGTTCTTGCGAAATTAAAATATTTTTTATAAACACTTAAATTAGTTTTAAATTACTGGTTCAACTGACCAATGTGACCATCAAAAACACTTAAATAAGGGAGCAATATCCGTGGCACAATTTTTTCTCCATCGATGTACAATTTTTAAAAATACGACTAAGAGACGAGCGCCGGTAATTGACTATTAATCGAGTTGTTTCTCGACTAACAATCGACTAAGAGTCACATGATGATGAATAATTAAACTTTTCAATTAATTATCCAAAACGCAATAAAAAGACCCACACGTAAACATGGGCATTAATTAAAAGTCCAAGACAAATGTTTAAAATAATAATTGTTGTTATTTAACATACAGATACGCTGACAATGGGGACTTGTTGGATTTTATAAAGCGGAATGGTGTTGTTCCTGAACAACAAGCAAAATTATGGTTTCGCCAAATGGCGACAGGCTTACAGTATCTTCACAACAAAAATATAGCTCATCGGGATTTAAAATGTGAAAATATACTATTATCGAAACGGTTCAATGTTAAATTGGCGGATTTTGGATTTGCGAGATTTTGTGTGGACGGAGAAGGTCGTCGAGTGTTGAGTCAAACTTATTGCGGGTCAGCGGCTTATGCGGCCCCCGAGGTGGTCAACGGAACACCCTACAACCCCAAATTGTCTGACGTATGGAGCTTGGGAATAATCCTATTCATAATGCTGAATGCATCGATGCCCTTTGACGATTCGAATCTTAGAAAACTCCTCAAGGATCAAATGACGCGCAATTGGGTGTTTAGATCTCGCGTAAGGGATTCGATCTCGTCACCTGCGAAATCGATAGTGAGGAGTATTTTGGAACCCGATATAACACTGCGATTGACGTTGGATAGGGTTCTGACCCACGAATGGGTCAAAGTGTCGAAAGAAAGGCCGAGCTCTTTAATAGGAAGACTCGTGCATTCTGCACCACCGGTACATAATCAGATGCAGCAGGCCCAACCGCCCACAGCAAAAGCAGCAATAAATGCTCCTTATCATTGCAGAGAAGAATCGGTACCCGGCGATCACAAAAATTCCGAAGTGAAAAAGAGTAACATTACAATCGATATGCCGATTGAGGATTTTTGAACGAAATCATAAGTTTTATATATGATGGGATTTTATTAAAGATATTTTATGAAAATTTAACAATTGTTTTTTTTTGTCAAATTTTTTTTGCGAAATTGCTTGTAACAAACCTGTACACAATTTGTTTCTATATTAATTGTTTTAATAATATACAATAATAATTTCACGCTGTTAATTTTTATACAATATCGAAATTATTAGAAAAATTACTAAATGCTTCACGCATCAGTGAGAAATATTCCAAAATTGGTTTGATAAAATTAGAATACCTAATTCCCGAGTTCCTAAAAAAAAAGATAATTTCCTATCTAAGAAAAAATCCATATGTCTATATTCATATAAAATATTCGGAATTTTGTTTTGGGTTTTCCATACATGTTCCTACTAAAAAAATTCGCACTATCCTTATTTCGTGTCTCACTCAAAAACTGATAGCACCACAAAATTCTGCGTTCATTTTTATATAAATTTTGATGTACAAGACGTTCTGACTAACAAACCAATAATTTGGGAGCACTTTTTTGTTTCGGGTTTTCACACATGTTCGTATTAAAAAACATCGTATTCTCTTTATTTCGCGTCGCACCCCAAAAACTGATAGCATCACAAGATTCTAGATGCACTTTTACATAAATTTTGATGTATAAAATGTTCAGAACCATTGACTAACAAATCAAAAATTTAAGAGCGATTTTTTGTTTCGGGTTTTCATACATGTTCCTACTAAAAAAATCGTATTCTTATTATTTAGAGTTGCACTCAAAAACTGATAACACCACAAGATTCTGCGTTCATTTTTACATGTATTTCGATGTATAAAACTTTCGGAATAATTTACCAACACATCAAAACTTTAGGAGCGCTTTTTTGTTTCTGCTTTTCACACATGTCCCTACTAAAACAATTGGTATTGATTTTATTTTATACCGCACTCGAAAACTGATAACACCACAAGATCCTGCGTTCATTTTTACATGTATTTCGATGTATAAAACTTTTGGAATAATTGACTAACACATCAAAAATTTAGGAGCGCTTTTTTGTTTCTGCTTTTCACACATGTCCCTACTAAAACAATTGGTATTGATTTTATTTTATACCGCACTCGAAAACTGATAACACCACAAGATCCTGCGTTCATTTTTACATGTATTTCGATGTATAAAACTTTTGGAATAATTGACTAACACATCAAAAATTTAGGAGCGCTTTTTTGTTTCTGCTTTTCACACATGTCCCTACTAAAACAATTGATATTGTTTTTATTTTATACCGCACTCGAAAACTGATAACACCACAAGATTCTGCGTTCATTTTTACATGTATTTCGATGTATAAAACTTTTGGAATAATTGACTAACACATCAAAAATTTAGGAGCGCTTTTTTGTTTCTGCTTTTCACACATGTCCCTACTAAAACAATTGATATTGTTTTTATTTTATACCGCACTCGAAAACTGATAACACCACAAGATTCTGCGTTCATTTTTACATGTATTTCGATGTATAAAACTTTTGGAATAATTGACTAACACATCAAAAATTTAGGAGCGCTTTTTTGTTTCTGCTTTTCACACATGTCCCTACTAAAACAATTGATATTGTTTTTATTTTATACCGCACTCGAAAACTGATAACACCACAAGATTCTGCGTTCATTTTTACATGTATTTCGATGTATAAAACTTTTGGAATAATTGACTAACACATCAAAAATTTAGGAGCGCTTTTTTGTTTCTGCTTTTCACACATGTCCCTACTAAAACAATTGATATTGTTTTTATTTTATACCGCACTCGAAAACTGATAACACCACAAGATTCTGCGTTCATTTTTACATGTATTTCGATGTATAAAACTTTTGGAATAATTGACTAACACATCAAAAATTTAGGAGCGCTTTTTTGTTTCGGGTTTTCATACATGTTCCTACTAAAAAAATCGTATTCTTATTATTTAGAGTTGCACTCAAAAACTGATAACACCACGAGATTCTGCGTTCATTTTTACATGTATTTCGATGTATAAAACTTTCGGAATAATTTACCAACACATCAAAACTTTAGGAGCGCTTTTTTGTTTCTGCTTTTCACACATGTCCCTACTAAAACAATTGGTATTGTTTTTATTTTATACCGCACTCGAAAACTGATAACACCACAAGATTCTGCGTTCATTTTTACATGTATTTCGATGTATAAAACTTTTGGAATAATTGACTAACATATCAAAAATTTAGGAGCGCTTTTTTGTTTCTGCTTTTCACACATGTCCCTACTAAAACAATTGGTATTGTTTTTATTTTATACCGCACTCGAAAACTGATAACACCACAAGATCCTGCGTTCATTTTTACATGTATTTCGATGTATAAAACTTTTGGAATAATTGACTAACACATCAAAAATTTAGGAGCGCTTTTTTGTTTCTGCTTTTCACACATGTCCCTACTAAAACAATTGATATTGTTTTTATTTTATACCGCACTCGAAAACTGATAACACCACAAGATTCTGCGTTCATTTTTACATGTATTTCGATGTATAAAACTTTTGGAATAATTGACTAACACATCAAAAATTTAGGAGCGCTTTTTTGTTTCTGCTTTTCACACATGTCCCTACTAAAACAATTGATATTGTTTTTATTTTATACCGCACTCGAAAACTGATAACACCACAAGATTCTGCGTTCATTTTTACATGTATTTCGATGTATAAAACTTTTGGAATAATTGACTAACACATCAAAAATTTAGGAGCGCTTTTTTGTTTCTGCTTTTCACACATGTCCCTACTAAAACAATTGATATTGTTTTTATTTTATACCGCACTCGAAAACTGATAACACCACAAGATTCTGCGTTCATTTTTACATGTATTTCGATGTATAAAACTTTTGGAATAATTGACTAACACATCAAAAATTTAGGAGCGCTTTTTTGTTTCGGGTTTTCATACATGTTCCTACTAAAAAAATCGTATTCTTATTATTTAGAGTTGCACTCAAAAACTGATAACACCACGAGATTCTGCGTTCATTTTTACATGTATTTCGATGTATAAAACTTTCGGAATAATTTACCAACACATCAAAACTTTAGGAGCGCTTTTTTGTTTCTGCTTTTCACACATGTCCCTACTAAAACAATTGGTATTGTTTTTATTTTATACCGCACTCGAAAACTGATAACACCACAAGATTCTGCGTTCATTTTTACATGTATTTCGATGTATAAAACTTTTGGAATAATTGACTAACATATCAAAAATTTAGGAGCGCTTTTTTGTTTCTGCTTTTCACACATGTCCCTACTAAAACAATTGGTATTGTTTTTATTTTATACCGCACTCGAAAACTGATAACACCACAAGATCCTGCGTTCATTTTTACATGTATTTCGATGTATAAAACTTTTGGAATAATTGACTAACACATCAAAAATTTAGGAGCGCTTTTTTGTTTCTGCTTTTCACACATGTCCCTACTAAAACAATTGATATTGTTTTTATTTTATACCGCACTCGAAAACTGATAACACCACAAGATTCTGCGTTCATTTTTACATGTATTTCGATGTATAAAACTTTTGGAATAATTGACTAACACATCAAAAATTTAGGAGCGCTTTTTTGTTTCTGCTTTTCACACATGTCCCTACTAAAACAATTGATATTGTTTTTATTTTATACCGCACTCGAAAACTGATAACACCACAAGATTCTGCGTTCATTTTTACATGTATTTCGATGTATAAAACTTTTGGAATAATTGACTAACACATCAAAAATTTAGGAGCGCTTTTTTGTTTCGGGTTTTCATACATGTTCCTACTAAAAAAATCGTATTCTTATTATTTAGAGTTGCACTCAAAAACTGATAACACCACAAGATTCTGCGTTCATTTTTACATGTATTTCGATGTATAAAACTTTCGGAATAATTTACCAACACATCAAAACTTTAGGAGCGCTTTTTTGTTTCTGCTTTTCACACATGTCCCTACTAAAACAATTGGTATTGTTTTTATTTTATACCGCACTCGAAAACTGATAACACCACAAGATTCTGCGTTCATTTTTACATGTATTTCGATGTATAAAACTTTTGGAATAATTGACTAACACATCAAAAATTTAGGAGCGCTTTTTTGTTTCTGCTTTTCACACATGTCCCTACTAAAACAATTGATATTGTTTTTATTTTATACCGCACTCGAAAACTGATAACACCACAAGATTCTGCGTTCATTTTTACATGTATTTCGATGTATAAAACTTTTGGAATAATTGACTAACATATCAAAAATTTAGGAGCGCTTTTTTGTTTCTGGTTTTCACACATGTCCCTACTAAAACAATTGATATTGTTTTTATTTTATACCGCACTCGAAAACCAATGCCACCACAAGATTCTGCGCACATTTTTACATATATTTCGATGTATAAAACTTTTGGAATAATTGACTAACACATCAAAACTTTACGAGCGCTTTTTTGTTTCTGCTTTTCACACATGTCCCTACTAAAACAATTGGTATTGTTTTTATTTTATACCGCACTCGAAAACTGATAACACCACAAGATTCTGCGTTCATTTTTACATGTATTTCGATGTATAAAACTTTCGGAATAATTTACCAACACATCAAAACTTTAGGAGCGCTTTTTTGCTTCTGGTTTTCACACATGTCCCTACTAAAACAATTGATATTGTTTTCATTTTATACCGCACTCGAAAACCAATGCCACCACAAGATTCTGCGCACATTTTTACATATATTTCGATGTATAAAACTTTTGGAATAATTGACTAACACATCAAAAATTTAGGAGCGCTTTTTTGTTTCTGATTTTCACACAATTTCCCACCTAAAAAAGATCATTTTGTCTTTGTTTCATGTCGCACTTAAAAACTGATACCACCAAAACAGTCTGTGTACATTTTCACATATATTTTGGTCACTAATATAATGTTTAATTAATTTATTAATTAGTGAATCGGTACTGTCACATTGGGGGATTTTTGTGGTAATGAATAATAATTGTGTAGGGCGTTTGAACTACTGCAACCAATTATGCACATTAGTTAAGCAGGTTGCCGTACCGTCAATACAACAATGAGGTTAGGTTAACTAGTCTTAAACGTCAGTTGCACAAATAAAATAAGTGTTTTTATAATAATTTTATAAATAAAGTCCTTTAAAATGATAGAAATAATTTTAAACAACAAAATTATAACAAATGCAGAAGACGGTACCACTCTGTCGACTATTAAATCTAAAATTTCACAAGAAATGGTAAGTACAAAATTGTTTGAAATACTCCTTGTGTTTTAACAATTCCTAATTATTCTAGGATATCGATACCGATGAATTTTATGTTTTGGTTAAAGGAAAATTATGTTCTGAAGACTCAGTTTTAACTGACTGTAAAGTTCACTTTGTTTTAAGACTATGTGGTGGCAAGGGGGGCTTTGGGTCTATGCTTAGGGCTATAGGGGCTCAAATAGAGAAGACTACCAATAGAGAGGCTTGCAGAGACCTCAGTGGCAGGCGGTTGCGTGATATTAATGAAGAAAAGAGACTTAAAACGTGGATAGCTCAGCAAGCAGACAGAGAGAAAGAAGTTGTCGAACGCAAAAAAAAGAAATTGGAAAAACTATGCCAAGAGCCAAAGTTTGAATTCAAAGACGAAAACTACGACAAAGAAAGATCAGAATTGCCAGAAAAAGTTGAAGATTCTGTCTTAAAAGGTCTACAGGTTGCCACAAGTTCTGGTATTGGAAAGAAACGAAAAGCAAAAGGTGCAGATCCCAAATCAAAGAAGCGCAAACTATGGTAACTACTAATTAAATTAGTTGTTAATATGACATAAACTTGACAAATACTACATCATAGAGGAAATAGTTATGTTATAAATTAAATGGATTTTTTAAGTGACGCATTTAGATGGATAACTTCATTGTAATTGTTTACTGTTCATTTCTTCTAAAATAACTTTTTCAAATTTACAGGGTTGATGGCGATTTAGACGACGAACTTAGTTTGTCAAGTGAAAATTCTAATTCAGACTCTGAGTCTGAATTGCAAGAAGTTGTTGTACCAAATAGTTCAAAAAATCAAACCGAAACTTCTTCACAATCTTGTAACAATTTAACAAACAGACAGAATAAATTAGAAAATGAAGACGAGAAAAATGAAAGTACAAACGAGAAAAATGAATAGCTTCACAAGCAAGAGAGCCTTTTTGCAAAACCTATTCCAAATAAATATAAGAATGTTCATAAGACATAACTGTAGACATTATAACAATAAATAAAATCCTGAAAAAATTACAATAATATAAGTATTGTCAATAATTTGTATAAAATAAAACAATTTTCAATTTAATTGTTAGTTTGGTTCATTAAAAAAATTAAATGGTACTTACTAAACAAAAAATAAACTAAAACAAGGTTGTTTAGGATACTTGTACCCAAAAAAAAAAAAATAAACTCTTGGATATAATGTAATATAAAAACTAGTTTGTTAATAAAAACGGAAATAAAAAAAAATTCTTTATTAAAACTAGAAAGATGATCTTAAAATACCTTCTACTTAGTTATCACTATCGGCATCGTTTTCTACTTTGTCTTGTACTTCAGATTGGGTTTCTTCGCCCTTTTCTTTTGGTATTTCTTCGCCCTTTTCTTTTGGCATTTCTTCGTCCTTTTCTTTTGGCATTTCTTCGTCCTTATCTTTTGCCATTTCTTCGTCCTTTTCTTTTGGTATTTGTTCACCTGTTTGCTGCATTTCAACGTCTTCAGATTCTATATTTTCATTATCTATAGGCTCTTCTTCAATAGGTTTAGGAAATTGTTTCTTTTTTCCTTCTTCTTCGTCACTATCTGAGTCCCTGTCTTCCCCTGGGTGTGAGGAAACAAACCCTTCATGTTCAGGAACGGCACATTTCCCTGGTTCATCCCATTTCATCTGCTTCTACAAGTGCCAAAAAAGTTATTTACAGGAGCATAATACGTTGAAATAAAGTATAACTTACGTAATAAGCCTTCATAACTTTCACCTTTTCCATATAATACTGATACACAAAATTAGCCATATGGGGCATATCCGAAACAACGAAAGGGGGAGAAGCTAATCGTTGATTGCTGTATCTCGTTGTGGGATGTGGTTCGTTTAACACTAGATGTAACTGCGTTGGTCTTTGAGTAAGCTATAAAAATTGAATTATTAATGAACAAAAGATTTGCAAAACACTTCATAGTTACCTGATGGAAAGCCGGCATCAATTCGAAGCAGTTCCTGAATAAAGACACTCTTGCAAAGACGTAAAGACCAAGTCTCGCACGAGACATGGCTACAACTAATCGTCTTACATCGCGTAAGTGTCCCACAGCTTTAGTACGGACTAAAGACAGTAAAATATAGTCGTTTTGCTGACCTTGGTACTTATCAACAGTTGTCACCTAAAATAAATGTTTTAAATAAAAACAAAACTTATAAAAGGTATCATTTACCTTATGTGGTCGACCTATAAGTGGATTATCAGCACATCTGCTGTTTATTACGTCCCTAATTAAATATTTTTGACCATTGTAAGTCGTCAGAATCGATATTTTGTGAGCCGAATAACCGATCAGACGCATAAACATAAAAACTGCAACACAATATTCAGCCTCTGCCAAATTCTGCAAATAAAAAACAAAGTTTTTAAAACACAAAAGTTGCGTGAAATCATACGAAATAATTTAAACTCAATGATAGATATTTTGGTTAAAATTGAGCCCAATTTTCATATTTCCAACGCACTAAAAACGCCCAATCTTATCTACCTGATAAAAGTATGGATTTGGTTCTGTTTCTCCGGTTCCATTAAAGTCACCAACGTCAATTAGTTGGAAATCAAAAGCAAATCCAGCATTGGCCCTCTTGTATTCCTCCCAAAATTCCACGTGTGGTAAATTACCTAAACTTTTGTATCGCCAGTTATACAAACTGCAGATGCTGAAAAGAAAATATTAAGTTTACAAAAAACAATCAGGCAAATTATAATAAAAGGGTCTTGCCTCGGTCTAGCTCTTCCCTGTCCATCAAGTTCAACAGTTGGAACGCCAAGTCTTACTAGTCTTGTAAAAAGACTTTGTTCCATGTTAGAATACTTTTGAAACGCCATGTTTTTGATAACTGGAGGCAACTGATGATGGTCTCCTATCATTATCCAACGTTTCAATTGATTGTAGCCGTCCTCCGGATTTTGGAGCAGCAACGGAATGAATGTTTCTATCTCCAATATTTGGGCAGATTCTTCCATAAGTATGTTATCATATTTGAAACCTAAAGAAAGATTATTATCATAAATTTTTTTATTTTTAACAAAACGATTGTCACACACACCCATATCGACCAGTTCCTTTCGTTTCAATGCTGCATGTGTACAAGTCATGGCAATAATTTTGGCCTCTTTGACGAGAAGATATTTCGATCTGTCTAAACCTGATCGAAGCAATTCAAAGGCCCTGAACTCTTCCAATTCGTCGAACATGTGTTTAATGTATCTGAAACAACTTTCAGCAATTTCTAGATCTTCTTCGTACGATTTGCCTTTGAACAGGGGTTGGGGGGCGTTCTCGAAGAACTTGCGGAAAGGAAACTCGTCCGCAATCGTTTCTATGGCTGCTGGTTGTTTCCCACTTTTCGGACGTATGATACTTTCGTAATGTTCCCATCGTGAGAGAACCTGGTAAAGGAAGAAGTAACCTGCCGTTTCGCATGTGTATGCCACATCTCCAGGTACGTCGAGAGACTTTTGTAACCGTTCTACTTCGACCAACAAATCCAAACGTTTCGCCAAAACGTAATTCACTCTTCCATATCTGAAAGAAAAAGAAAAAACGTTTAATAGATACGAGATATTTTTCTGGGTAGGATGTACCAACCTGCTAAAGTCCTTTTCAGTCTCTAAGGCTTCTTCGCCGTGACCCAGACGTAGTAGATGTCTCTCATCTATATCCAAAGCGACGATTTTGTCAAAAAGTTGATTTAAAGCTTGATTGGAGTGTGTTACGATGAGAGTGCGTTGATTAGGAAAGTTGTGGTAAATGTTCGATATAATTTGAACTGCTACGTCAGTCTTTCCTGTTCCTGGAGGGCCTACGACTAAAGTTAAGCCTGGTTGCATCCCAGCTTTAATTGCTTCCACTTGTGTAGGGGTGAAAGCTATGGAATTCCTAAAAAAAAATACTGAAGAAAAAGATAATTTATCAAAATAAATACTTACTTTTTGGGTTCATTAAACAAATAAGGACCCCTGCTGGGTATCACGTGAGGTTCAACTACCAAAATTTTTTCCTTATTTTCTTCATTCTCTCGGCCAAGGTCCTTAAAAGTCAATCTGAAATTAAACAATTAAAGATTAAAAATAATTATAATTTGATTTTAAATAAATGCTTACTTAAAAGGACGTTTTAACTTCTGCGGATTGTCCGTATTAACTTTGATCTCATAATCGGGGAAACAAGATCTCAGATGATCCATATCGATAAAAGTATCGTTAAAATCCATGGTAGATATCTGGTTCGGCATTTTAGTGTAATGGGCTGCACTGGGATCTCCATATCCCAAAATAATATCATGAAGCCAATCGGGAACAACGCATTCAGTGTTCATAAGTTCCCTGATGGTCTCCAGCACTGCCTTGAAATTATTTTCCTTCGGTTTTCTTCGCATCAAAATATTAAAACCTAGAAAAAAACATTATAGGTTTCCAAAAAAACTTTTCTTTTTCTTTAATAACAACCTTCGTATACATCTTCATGTCCTTCATTAGTCTTGTTCATATCATCCCTGTATTGATTACAATCCAGCCAAACTCTGTACGTCCTTTTATCCCCTGGGAGTTGAGGTCTAGGTTCTGGACCGTCCTCTATCACCCTCCCGTTACTATCCAGCATGCCTTCCACTTCACAACCCCGTACATAATGCAAACCTACTTGCGGAATGAAGGGTTGTTTGTAGTCATAACGAGTTCCTAAGAAAAAAGATTAAACATTGACAATATATGAATAATTATTTATTTGTAAATATGACTTACCGATTGTATTGGGAGGTTTTACTGTTACTAAAAAACAGACGTCATGTTTCCGTAAATTTTCCCATTCGGCCTTAACTTCCGGTCGAGTTGATAGATTAACTGTGATGTCTGCTCTAACTCGGCTCGGTTTTTTCTCGCCAATGTTTGGTTTTGAAACTTCCACGACCGCAAAATTGATTATGGGCTGCGCCATCCTGGCCCAACCACCCCAATAAACATTACCATCCTCAGATTTCCTTTTTAAAAAAAAAAATATGTATTTACATCCGAAGAAAATAAGAAAAAAACACACAGCTTACCATGGACAAAGTCTGCTTACAGCGTCTTCAATATCTTGTCTTATTTCGTCTAACAAAAAAAAAAAATTTATTTATAAATAATTAATAATAAATTATTTATTTAAACTTACATGTCGATTCAAGCCGAAACAAATTAAAATTGCGTAACAAATAATCATGTAGAGTTAAAAATTGCAAATTAAGCTTAGGTAGGGCAAGACAACCTTCTCCCGAAAAATAAGCTGTTGGAACAACGTTTTCGTTCCAAATTACATCCTCTATAGGATACAAGGGCATCTCATTTAGGGCTTCCAATTGTGATACCCTACGCTCATGTCTCGAAATCTTCAAATTATAAAGTATTATAATAAAATTAAAAAAATTTAATAAAAAATTAACTAACCAATAATTCCCTAAGAAACGTTTCGTCTAATCTGCACCAGTTTATCAATTTCTCTTCTTCAGGAGACGGTACCAAGTTTAAATAGATAGAGATAGCCCGCAGCTTTTCTTGACTAAAATTATTATTAATTAATCATATATGACATTAACTTTTTTGAATTTTTATTATATGAATACCTTAAAGGGCCAAAATGTTTTAAAAGTGAATTCCTAGTATCAACACTTGCAACATTAGCCAGGGCAAATAATCGCAGTTCTGGAAATTTAGCAAATGCAGCTTTCTAAAATGACACAAATATGTACGTTTTAGAAGCAATATTCAATTTGTTTTTCAGAAAAAGGAAGACTCACTTGTAAAGACGTTATTTTCCTGTAATGGATTTGCGTCATATCGTGATCCGTTAGGGGATCTCCAGATTCATCATTAATTTCGAAACGGGCGTAAAACTTCAGCATATCGAGCAACTGAAATTTTAAGAAATTTTTTTGTGGTTTCTGTGGACTAGTAACCAATAAACAAATAGATTTGGCTACGATTTTAAAATAAACAATCTAAAGAATAAAGTCAGTATAATAAATTCAGGATTCAAGAAATTATTGTGATTTTGGGAAGGGTAGTTAACTCAAGTACTGACCCCTTTCGAAATTAGAACAACTAAAATTTGTGTACCAAAGATAAAAAAAAAAAAACAGAAAAAAATCTAAAGGATTAAAAAGTCAAAATTATAAACTGATGAATTATGAATTTGTGAGGGTTTTCTGTAGCAGATATTTAGGGGTGAGAGTGATTATGTTGCAAACACTGTATACTGTATTTAAAACATAGTTCCTTATAACGATGCTGTTTTACAATAAATAATGTAACAAGGTTCGTGCACAAGGATATGTAAAATGTTGTGCATGGCACAAATATGTTAAACTGATCAATAAATAATTGGATTGTGAACTTACATGGAAAAACGTTTGTGACATGAAATTATTATAAATTAAATGTGAATCATATTAATTATAATATATTGCACACAGCTACACAATGAAAATGGGATTACATCATTTGTTTTTTCCAAGTAGTTCATTTTTTAAACATCTCGTCAACATTTAATTAAACTGAGACAGACATTTTTTTTTCAAATTTGGTGCAAAAATCGTATAAAAAATAAAAAAAAAATATATAATCAAAAAAGATTTTTGTTTGACATAGTTAAGGGCCTTAAATTAGTCTAATAGAAGTAAGAAGAAAATCTTCAGGTTTTAAAAGCAGTAAAATTTTTAATGTGTTCTAAAATAAAAAATAAAAGCTTTTAAGATTATTTAATTATTTTTAAAACTTAGGTAATTAATTATTATATGTTGTCTGATAAAAAAAGAATAACAAATATTTAACAGCATTCCAATGATTCATACACTGGATGCTGTATTCAAAACCACAGAATTTCAGTAAAACCAAAAGAAAACCTATTTTTGTGAGTAGAACTCAAATACGACTCCCGAGTCCTAAATATAACAACCTCTTACATCATGGGAATTAGACGTGCTCTTAAAGGAAAAACATCTGGGTCCTGTTTTTCGTTAACTTTGATAAAAATTCACTTCTTATTCCGCTGACGTCAAATAAAACCATTTGCGAATTAAAAGAAACAAACAACACTTTGAAATTTTACTTAAAACAACAACAACAACTAATTTTACCAGAATATACACGGAAAATAATGTTTGGAAATTCTGTGGATATCGTCTTAACTCAAGTTTACTTTTTAAAAATTGAAAACAGTACGACCACAAAATACAACTTTATATTATACCTATATTCATAGTAAGAGGGTCACTAAGTAAAGTACTATTACGTGTATTTTTTTCAAAAGTTTTGGGGGATTAGGGAGAGAAATGGTTAATTTTCATCTGTTTTCCTTTAATAACTTTGAAAAATTTTTTTTTAATATATTTAAAACCCTCAAAACACGCTCTTTTGTACAATTCGTAAAACTTTTTTTTTTTAATTTTCTAATTTGCCCCCAAAAGTGACCCAAAAAAGTAAAGTAATATAACAATTATTGCTTCGTAAAATAAATATATTTCTTTTTTATTTCTAAACATTTTTGTACTAAAATTTCTCCAGACACATAAATACTTTTTTGTTAAACTTTGGTATCCAAAAGTCAAAGTGTAAGTAATTAAAGTTGGTTGAAATTAATTTTCTTTAAAATATCTACTGTTTTATTATTTTATTTATCTGAAAATAGGCTTTGTTAACGCACTAATTATCATAGCTAAAATAATTACTATAATTGCTATCGTAGATATTTAGGCGAACAAATAACGCATTGTTTTTTCAGGTGAAAATTGAGTCTCACTTGGAATTTTTGTTCAAATATTGATGTAGTACCAGAATGTATTAAAATTAGACAAATCCTTCAACGTGTTTTTCATTTTTATTAATTTTTGTTTTTTATTTATTTTCACCACAATATTGAATATCTACTTGACACTAAACATATATATGTATTTGAAAGATTGTTTATAACAAACGTTATGTTAAAAAAAAGCACAATTCGTTCCATGTTATGTTGGTCGGTTTACGAGGCAATTACGATGTTTATTGGCGCCACTGGTAGTAAAACATTTAAATTTTTATAAAAACCTGTGTAATTAATTTAAAAAAAAAATTTAAAAAAACAGATTTTTATCAAAAAATTTCTTATTTATTATTTCTTAAAATATAGAGATTGTGAAAAACTCTACATAGGACAAATGGATAGATGTTTCCAAGAAATAATAAATGAACATTTCAAAGCTTTTAAATTAAATTTTAATTTATGAACTTAGTATTGCCCTTACCCCAAAATAATTCTTATTTTTTTTTTTTTTAAAGAAAAAACTAAAATATTCATGAAATGTTTTTTTTTTTGAAAAACTTTTTAGGGTTTCGTAAGCACGAAGGGAAAAGCGAAACCCCTATCATTCGTTTATCAATTTGTCCAAAAGTCACAGCTAATTTTTCTCTGAATCTTCTGAGTCAATTAAATTCAAAACATATGAAGCTTTGTGATCCAAACGGGGAATTTTGAATATAGGGGTCTCTTTTGGGGAAAATTAGAAAATAAAGTTTGCAAACTGTATCGTGTGACATATCAAATGAAAGGGCTTTTTGTAAAAGTTCCAAATATATATTTTTTATTATTTTAAAATAAATGGTTTAAATGTTATTTGAGATAATATATATGACAATTTCCTCCTACTTATCTTTGAAACTATTGAACCCAAAATTTTGAAAAAAATCACACGTATGTAATTGATTTTTTTCAGTAACACAGACATACTTTGGGAAACAATAAAAAAACCTTATGGATAACATATTGATGATACAAAACCCTATCCCCCTATCTAACGAGTTCAACTTACACTTGTCAAAGTTTCAAAAACTTTAATTTAGCTTTTTGCATTACAGAATTTCAAAAATATCTCATAATTTAAACACCAACAAAACATTCAAATAGAATAACAATATATTTCAGCTTATTAGAAGTGCGTACATATTTGTTATTTGAAAAAAGAATCATTCTTCCTTGCCGGATTGGAATATTTAACATCTTAATCATTCTTATTTGCAGAGTTTTTTGAGGAGTGTGATCTGATACAGTATCAACATAAGTTTCGGAGTTTGCATCTTGATGATGTACTTGTGTATTTGTGGAGGACAACTTCTTCACGTAAAACATTCAAAACTCGGTTCGCGGCTTCACACACCAAGCCTCAGTTGGCAGACACAGAAAACACTTCAATTGACTCGGAACGCGACCTTAACATTCGCGATTATGCCTTTTCTTTAATTACACAGAATATCATTATAACCGATGAAAGTTTATTAAAACATAAACAGGGACACAATATATGTTAGATTTAAAGTGCGAGTGAAATAATTTTTAAAAAGGATTATACCTACACAAAAAATCAAAGAATTACATGAAGTAAGTGCTTTTTTAATTTGTTTTTTTTTTTCTTTTCGTTTCTGTACCTAACATTAAGTTATTAAAAGTTTATCATTCGTAATTAATAATAAATTATAAATGAATGTTATTAAATTTAGCCTCTGATGATGACCGAAATTACCGGTGGAAACGTTGCCTAATCAATTAATTAACTTACAATAAATTTATAAACAAAAAAGTTGAAAATTGTAGTAATTTGTAAAAATAAAATAATATATAAAAAAATTGTATATTTCATGGTAAAACCAAATTCTAGTTTGCACATTAATACTGGCGCCTTCTAAAAATAAACTTCTTTGTGAATTAAATCGGAAGTATTATAGTTCTTTGTCAACTGCATAATATACATATAAATAGCTTAATTAATAAAACTATGCAATTAGTTCTATTATGTTAAATAATAAAATTGCCCGTTACAATAGAAGTGCATTAGGTAAATTACCTATCTGTTCTATTACAGCTAACAATGGCGCAATGTATTTTTCTTTTATCTTTATACTGATGATGCACAACATTAAAACAAAAGACCTATGTGACCTTTGGCTAATAAGTTTAAAAAAAACTATTAATCAAACGCATGTACTATTTGTTAAAAAAGTTTCTTCGTAATACAGATTACAAAAAGTACGTACGTACTATTACATACCTAATTGTAATGAATTAAAAAAATCTGAATCGTTTCAATACTTTTTTTTGGTAGTTTGGGCATAAAAAATGTCATTTTTTAAGTACCAAGTATAAATTTTTTGAATTGTTTTGTTTTATTTGTAAAAAACGAACTTTTTTTGAGCATTCAAAGACAAAACTATTTGAAGTATAATTCAATTTCTTAAAAATCTTAAAACTTTTTTAACATATATATCCAATACCAAAAGAAATAATTTAAAAAATATTAAAAAAGTTGATTTTTTTGGTAATTATGCACAATTTGATTTTCTTGAAGAAAAGTATGTTGTAGAATTCGTTATGGCGTGGAAATGAGCCGTTCATGGTAGTTTTGAGCTTCAAAATTTTCAATAAAGGCCTTGTAACACCGCCAATTCGTAATGCAAATACTATACTATTTTATACATTCTTTAGCATCTCATTAAAGATTTTGTGTTAGATGGACGTATGTAAAATATGTTCATTTAAAATTCAGTCGATTATTTCAACCATAATTGGTGTCTAACTAACGAAAACACGTGAATACAGATGACAAACCCAAATTAATAAGTGTTTATATCAAACATCATTAGAAAAAAAGAAAGTTGTGGAGGTGCATCATACTTGAATGTAAATAAAAACATGTTTATATCATTTCTTCTTTTATATACATTTATTTTTTTATGAAACACTAAATTTTAAATTTTTTTTGACCCTTTCTTTTTAAAGTGTTTATGAAGAAATTGAATAACAGAATTATTTTAAAAACATTTTCAAAATTCTTTCTAATATTGGAATGTATGACAAAAAATTTTCAAAGAAAATATTCTTCATCATTATTACAGAAAATTTATTAAAATCCACAAATTTTTCTAATTATGTACGGAACGTTCATTCACCGAAAGCATTTTTCAAGGAATTCCTAATATTGTTAATTAACACAAAAAACAACAAAAAATAAAAAGAAAAATTCGACTCATTACTGCTTCCATATATATCAACATATGGTGTTAAATAATGTTTAGTAATCATCTTAAATCTGTAACAAAATTCTTGAAGACAAGCACGGAATTATTCTGGAATGGTTCTTGAGGATTATGACTTATGACCGAAACTTTTTTTTCTTGATACTTATGTAACAAATTATGCTCAAAATAGCAAACTTAAAACTTTTAATAGATACAATGAAGAAGATCAAGCTAAATAAACGGTTAAAAAGTTCTTTGATGATGCAAAACTGACAACAACGTTTCTCCTTATATGTAAACTTATCCTGAAGAACTCTTACATATAAATCAAAACGTTGGTGTCGATTTTGCATCCCTTATTTCGCTTGATCCTCTTCATTGTATCTCAAAGTATTTCTAAGCATTCTCTAATAAAATGGTTGGACAATTTCACTGTCAGGTCCACACGTTTCGACTGCAAATTCAGCTGACATCTTCAATGGATTCTACGTTGTCTAAATCTCGACATGACTTGATAATACTTCGAGCTACAACCTTCGCTGATCGTGAATTGATCGACGCAGCATCCACTGAAGATGTCAATCCCAACTTCAAAAGTTTTTATAAAAATCCGAAATTTCCATCCAACATTTTTAAAATTGTAGTGTTTTATTTTCATTTTTAGTTACAGTGACATCATGTCTATTAGACGAGCAATTTTCTGGTTTGTTTTTATCGCCACAAATGTGGCAGTTTCAGAGTCAAAAGTCACAAACCAGTGCTGCTTGAACGACGTGAATTTAGAAAAATTAGGCCGGTGCGCAGATGGCAGCAAATCAACAATTTCTTGCACCAATGCTGCAATTTTTGATCCAAATATTGAGAACTTCACTTTTACTGAAGAAAACGATTTAATAGTTGCAGATGACGTTTATGAATTTGGAAAGTGAGTTTCACTTTTTAATAAAATGGAAAATACTTCGCCAATAATTTCAAACAATTTGTTTCAATTTACTTAAAAAAAATCTATTACAAATTACAAAAACAATATTTAATTGAAATTTGCAGATACTGTATGACAAAAATGAACAAAAATGAGTCTGAAGTGGCGTTAGTTTGTATAGAACATAATTTTTCGGAGAGTGAACTATCGAACCTCATTAGAGCCGTTTGTGCCATTATAAGCAGTGTATGTCTCTTGCTAACGATTTTGGTTTACCTATTGGTGCCAACATTAAGAGATCTTCAGGTAAATGACTGGATTAAACTTTTTAAAACTTTTAGAAATAATTACACAAAAACATAATTATGACAATTTAACAATTAAAAAAAAAAAGTTGGTAATTATGCACAATAGCTTACCTTTTTCGATTTTCTTAAAAAAAAAAGAGTTCGTTTATGGTGTTTTTGAGCTTCTAAATTTTCAATAATTTCTTATACTTCAATTTATATGTGTAAAACACGATAATGGCATCATATTAAGTACTTGTATTGTTGATTAATGTTAATATTGGGTGCATGTTGTATTTGTTATTTTTAGATTAGATAACGAACGATTGGTTATGCGGTAGTAGGTGTGGGTTTGTGTAAATGCACACGTCCACGCCTACACCATATAACCTAGGTACGTAGTACGCTAGTATAAATATAAACAACTCCTCGTCAACCGTTCCTTAATCTCATCTTAACATAAACAGTACATGGTCTCAAGATTAATTAAACACAACAATACAAGTACTAATGATGTCATTATCACATTGGTACACATACACATTGAAGACAAGACATTTTTGATAATTCAGTAGCTCAAAAACGCCATGAACGGCTCATTTCTGCGCCCAACGAACTCTACAACATACTTTTTTTTTTTAAAAAGAAAATCCAAAGGGGGTGTGAACTATGTGCATAAGTATCAAAAAAAAAAATCTTTTTACGTTCACATTATTTTTAATTTTAGTCAAATATTTCACAGTCCTCGTTCTATTAACGAAAATATTATTTTAGTCTTGAACTTTTGATGGTTATTTAAGTCAAAACTTTATCATCCCCTAATAAATTTTCCTTTTACAATAAAAGATAACTTTTCGCAGGGAAAATGTATTATGAACGCGCTCTTTGGATTAGCAGTGGCGCTTATTATTCTAAGTATAATTCAGTTTAATGCCACTATCCAAGACACCCTGTGTGTTATTTTGCCATTCGCCATGTACTTTTTTTTCATGGTTGCCTTTTTCTGGCTCAACATCCTGTCTTTCAACAAATGGAAAGCTGTGGTGTAAGCATTGATCAAAATAATTTTAATAGCGAAATAAATAACAAATTTTTTTAGGAATCCAAAATTTTTAAGAAACAACAAAGATTCATTTCGTATTTATTGCATATATGGTTATGGTATGCCATTTCTTCTACTCGTAATATCTTTAATAAACCATCACGTTTTTGGCAACCATATAAAACCAGGATTCGGAAATAATATTTGTTGGTTTGATAGTAAGTTTTACTTATTTGTATTTTGTCATAATAATATGATTAATATCATTAAATACACGATAAAACATTCTTAAATAAGAAGATAAAAACACTTCAAGATAAAACCAAAACTCAAAAACTATTTATTTATTATTTTTTAATGAAACCAACTATTCTGGTGAAAACAGCATAAGAAACAGGATAAGTCAGTTTCAAAAATAAAACAGCTCAAACGTTCTTAAATTTTAAAAATATTCTGTTATGAATTAATAATCAAATTGATATTGAATGAAGTCAAACAAAAAAAATTAACTATGAAAATATTTAATTTATTGACTTGTGGATTATAAATTTACAAAAAAAAAATTGTTAAAAATTGAGGATGAAATTGGTAAAAAACTTAAAACCTAAAATTAGACAAGTCGTAAGGATTGCGAAAATAAAGTTAAATAAAGAAAACAGTGAAATTTTTGAAGAAATTGAACTAATTTGTTCTGGAGAGTAGCTACATGTGACCGATTCGAGATAAAAAAATAGAAATTCAAAAACTTAAAACAAACCATGAAATAACAAAAAAACTGGAAATTAAACCCAAACGAATCCAAGAATGAAATAAAAATTGCTTTGTTCTCTTTTTCAAATTTATTATAACAACTTTAGTGTCTTTATGGTCAGTATAACCTAACCTAACCAGTGGCTAAAACACAATTTTTTTATTTAGAGTTCATGTTTAATTTCATTTTTTGATTCTTTTGGGTTTAATTTTTAATTTTTCGTCAATTCCTGGTTTGTTTTAAGTTTTTAAATTTCTATTTTCGGTTTTGATTCGATCACAACCATATCATGTAGGTACTCTTCAGAAAAAGGTTAATTTTTTAGTTTCTATTACTTCGAAAATTTCATTGCTTTGTGTCTATTTAACTTTATTTATTAATTATACATTATGTTTTAAAATTTTTACCCATTTTATCGCTAATTAACAACAATTTTGAATTTTATTGATTATTTTATGACCGAAACGTCGTCTTTTTTATTACTTCAATAAATAATTTGGTCCAAGAATTTTACTATTTAGACTCTTTCCATTGTCTCATTCATCATCAATTAATTACAAAATGATTCTAAAATTCATTTCATTTATAAATTTGTCTAATTTAAAGTTTTCCACCAATTTAACTGGTAATTTTCAAACAGTTAAAAGTTTTCTTGAAAAGGGTCATCCTTTTACCTCAATAAATTGAATGGTTCAATTCCTTCTTTTTTTTTTTTTTTTTAATTGCATATATTTAATCTAATTTTTAAGATCGAAAAGCTACATGGGCATATTTCTACGGCCCGATATCAATTTTGTTAGTCGCAAATATTTTCTTTTTCGTCTGGACAGCGAAAGTTCTTTGGAGCGAGATTGGGGAGAACAATCCAAGATGTTCCTCCCTTAAATACAGGTACATATCACATCATTTATTTATTTATTTATTTATTTATTATTTCTTTTATTATTATTATATTCAGGTTCTTTTTATACTTAAAACTGTTCATAATAATGGGTTTGACATGGATTTTCGAAGTTATATCATTTGCTTTTGACGATAGCAAGACTTTTGTGGATTATATCTGGTATAATTATCATTTTATCCTTTCGAAATATGTCACTAACTATTGAATATATTTCATAGGATTATAACGGATTATGTCAACGCGTTACAGGGTGTTTTAATATTATTAATATTAGTAATTCTACGTAAAAAGGCTCTGAGAGGTTTGGCAGCACGAGAAATATTATGTTTCAAATTTCCAAAAAAATGGACCACATTAAAAGACGAAGAATGTGAAGAAACCGAAGAAGTACGAGCATCTTTATCCCAAGATAACTCGCTAATAACGTAGACTTTTACTTTTTATCTATTATTATGTACTTTAGAATAAAATTTGCAAAAAAAAAACAGTGGCACTGAAGTATTAGTAACGCCTATAAAGAATAGTGCCTCAACTGGTTGAAAAACAGATTGCAAATTTTGAAGGTTTATAATTTAGGTAAAAGATTGAAATAAATTATAAAGTACAAGTATATATATTTAAATGAATAATACGTCAAAAGGGTGGTTTTTAACTTTCACTTGTTTCTAGTGAGTTAAAAGCAATTAAAAAAATTGTAAAATTCACATATGTATTTACAAAATTTTAAGAATAAACAAAACGATAACTCAAAAACCGTTAATTATTTCTTAATGTAACCATTTCTAATGAAAGAAGAATAAGATATTATGATTCCATTAAGAAATAATTATCGGTTTTTGAGTTATCACCTTTATTACTTTCGGAGGTAATTTTTAATTAACTCTTCAAAATGTTTGTTTATCCGTCAAAAGAAAATACAAATTTCAACTTTTTAAATTAACATATCAAAACTGCGACTGAATGGACGACGTACATTTCTGAATATTAACCTACTCTTCATGTACCTAAAAATTATTATTACTTAATTTACATATTTTATTTATTTTTATTTTGGACATTTAGTTTATACAGGGTGGTCAATTTTAATATATCTTTGATAATAACTCGAAAACAAAGACCTAAATCAAAAAAATTGTAGAGGTCAAAGTTGTAGGGGCATCAAATAGTGATTTTAAGCGTTATTTCAAGATCAAATTAATTTTTTCAAACGGATACCTGCACTTTTGACCTCAGAACGCTTAAATTTCTACGTTCAGCCATATGTATCATAACGTACGTCAAAGATTGTTTAAAAACCAAAAGTCACAATAATTTTTTTGAGAAAGCAGAATTTTAAACGCTCTTTGATTAAGGCCAGAAAAAACAACTTGAACTTGAAATAACCTTAACCTCAAGCTTAAGTAAAGGCCATCATTTGATGTTGCTCAAAGTTCTACAACTTTGATCTCTAATATTTTTTCAACTTAATTCATTTTTCGAGTTATTTTCAAAGATAGGTGTATTAAAAAGGCCCACCCCGTACACAAAAAAAGTTTTATTCTTTTTAAAACTATATAACGACTTGCCAATGTCGGAAATATTTTATGTACATATATTATATTTTAAGTAACTTATTTTTTATCCACATTGTACCACTATACATGTACTTAATTTTTATGTATGTGTTAATTAAAACTATAGGTGTTATTTATAGATTAAATATTACTTTTTCTCATATACTTAATATGTAATTTCTTGAGTAATTAACGTTTAAAAATTACACTAAAGTTTATAGGTACCTGTATTTCTTTTAGTTGTAGAAAAAATCTTTTTAAAAATAAACTGAAATAAAAAATTACTTTCCTCCTTATTGTAAAAGTCAAATTACTTAAACAACAAAAATACTATTTAGTGTTTGACATAAATTAACAAACCATTAGCCCCCATTCGCAATTCTTTCCCCATTCCGAATAAATTTTATTTATTTATTTTTTATTTATCTGTACTAGTAATTCCTATCTATCTATCTATAGGTACTCCTTTTTGTTTATAACAAAAACTGTAATTTTTTAAGTACCTACCCAGTTTGATGTTTTTTAACTGTATTGTTTTATCTAATCAATTGGTGTGTTGTCTAATCTAGAAATTAATCACTATATCATTATAAGTTTTCTCATTAACACGACGTACAATATCTCCTAAAGGTAGACAGGCAGGCTATAAAACTTTAAAAACCTAAAACCATTCCAGATAAGTAAAATTTTCAGAAATAATGACAAAAGTACAAAGCAATTATCAATAAAAAACGTAATCAATTTAGATACGTAGGTATACGATAATATTCAATTAATTCTAATAGATATAGATTTTGGTGAAAGTATCGTACATCTTAAAAAAAAAAGTTGGAAATAAAATGGTTTACTTAATTAATTTTTTGATAAATATTCTACACATACACGTTTTGGTTATTTGTCCAATTTAGTGCAATATTCTTGAAATTTTAAATATTTTGTAAAACTCGTAATCGCAACTTAATTTAGATACCTACAGTAAATCTTAAGAAGAATAAAAATATAAGTTAATTAAATCTCATGAAACCTATCCGAACCTTTCAAACAGAAATGGCAACAAGAAGAGGGTGAAAAAGCAAAACTAACTCAACAAAGAAAAACATTTTCTTCACCATCTTCCCCTGCTGCCATTCGCAATTATCAAAAAATTAGATTATTAATTTCAGTCTAAAAGTAAAAAACGTTATGAAATACGAATACTACAACATATTAAACATATAAAGACTGCTAATTAATTACCCTTGTAAGGGGGTAAAAATTATAATGAATTTCATGTAGAAATCCAAAAAAAATCTTTGCTGTAATTCTAGGTACAGTCTTTAAAAATCTGTACGAGAGATTTGTCATTCAATTCTTTGTAAAATTCTGAAAAATGTTTCGATAAAATTATGACGATTATTTTCCAAAGAAACGAATTTTTGGTCAATAATTTTACGATACTCTTCAAGTTTAAATATTAAATGTTGAAAACCTTTTACAGATGAAATGAAATCTAAAAAATTAATTAATTACGTTGAATTCGTAATTTTAAGTTTAGATAAATTTTGATAAAGAAATTCATACTAAGCATGATGGTGAGTAGCAACCCATATAATTGGTTGAGGTATTAAGAAACCAAAAGAGAATTAACGAAGGGCCAAATTTAAGTCAAAATGAAAATAAAAGTAACTCTAAGAACAAAACTTGCTACAACCAAAGGTTGAGATGCCACTGACCATCAAAAACTTAAACTGTCAAAGGAAAGGTATAAAAAAAATGTATATTTAAAAGTAACCAATAAAATTATTTCTAAGGATAGTTCAAAATTAAATTAATTTTAATTTACAAGATTGATTGTGGTTTCAATGGTTGTAAGAGTTCATACGCTGGTCAAACAAAACGTCACCTCAAACCCAGATTAAATGAACATAATATGGAAAGGTATCACTATCTAAGATAAAGAACCAAATTAGGTTAAAATGCTAATTTCAGAATGATTAACATCAAACAACTTTCACACCCCCTAAATGACCAAAAAGATTCTGAAAATTTGAACTATCCTTAGAAATAATAATTTTATTTGTTACTTTTAAATATAACTTGAAAAGGATCCAGAAATTATCGATCGAAACGTCGTTTTTATTTTGAACACCACGTATGAAATGAAAAATCTAATAAAGGACACCGTGGTAATTTAATTTAATTTAATGAAACTGTAGGTACTACGAAAAGTTTTTTTTTTTTTTTAATTACAATAAAACTCATCCTTATTTAATATCTGGTGATGTCAATTTAAGGGCATAATCAACGTAAAACTGATAACTTGATAAGTTTCTAATGAAAAAAAGAAGAAAAAAAAACGAAGAACGAAAAAAACATGTGTCACACAAATTCTGTTTAAAGTAAAACAGCGTAAATTTGTAAGTGCACAAATAATAATAAAAAGAATCGATAACCTTTTCAGAACATGACTATACGCATTTATCAAATATGTAAATAAATTGGCTTTTCACTTAAGTTACTTATCACAACAGATATGTATACTCCTCTCTGATAAGAAAACGTTTGATACACAATTAGTACACTGAATAGTATCGTATGTGACACAAATCATGAAATAAATAGTAGCTTCAAAAATAAAAACTAATTTTTAATAAAAGGGTGTTTAAATAAATCATCTTTATCATAAACGTAAAATTTATGAATTTGAACATGACAATTCAAGTACCAAATATACAACTAAATAAGTGAAATAGTTAATGTGAGAGATATTTTTTAAATGGTAAGTTATTTTGGAATAATACATATTTAAATTTTTTAATTTATTTAATTGTTTTTTTCTTTTCATTTTAAATGTTAATATTATCTACACGCAAATGCATACTTTTTTAACGTAACATAATACTCATGTTATTAAAAATTTGTGCTGTATAATATATATTTAATCCTATGTTATTTAGGGATCATCTTTATAAACCTTCAACTTTCTTTTTTTTTTTATCAAAAGATAACAAAACAAAAATATATTTTTTCTCGTATTTTAAAGAAATCCTTAGTGTGATTCAAAATTATTTACCTTTCGATTAATATTAACAGTGGCTTTGAGTGCTCAAAAGAACCAACTTTTTTATGTCTTCGGATCAACTTCTTATTTTTTTAAATTTTGGTTTCTAGACATTTATTTTATATTCAAAAAATGCTACTTTTAGTTGTAAAAAAATTTAAAAAAATTAATTTCAATTTTCCCCTTAACTTTTCGTTAAAAGTATAAAAATGTTTAATAATTTTCTTCATTTCTGAAATTTTTATCATAAATCTACCGTAAAAACAAACAATTTAAAAAATATTAAATTAATAATGGTTTCTTTTATAGTTTAAAGCCAAAAAAATAAGTGTAAACGATAGCATACAATCACCAAAATAATGAATAAAATTCTTAAGAATTATAATTAACAAGGTTGCAATTAAAATTATGAATCACGTATTGTTTACAATACACACGAAATGATTTTATCAGGTTTTTTTAACGAAATAGTACCTAATTTGATGAAATAGTAAGAATAGAAACAAACACATAGGTACTTATGTTTTAAAGATAAAGTAAAAATTTTTAACTTCTACTTTTACTCCTTTTTTATTCCCCAAAAAAAAAAAAAATAGTACCACTAAACACAAAATTCCAATGGTGCAATTGTATGTAAGACACAGTCTTAAGTTCCTAACTGAGGATGTCTCCTTGGGTGTCGAAACACTAAACGTGTTGTAGAATAATAGTAATTCTTCCTAAATTAATATTAAAAAAAAAAAACATAATAAACAAAGCAGTTGTGGGATCAAATTTTTTTTATTTTTGTAATCAACCACATACATTTGGCCCTCAGGGTAAGGGTTTTTCAAGATTAGAAACGTAAGTGGTTGATTATAAAAATAAGTAGACCTTTACCCCATAACTGTTTTTTTTTGTATTATTTTGGGAAGAACAACTTTACTACCTCTATTCCACAATACGTTTATAGAAAAGTAAGACCCGTTTCGGCATCCAAAAGAATATCCTCAGTTGTAGGCCTAAGGAAATGCCTTAAAATTTTCTTTTATTTTTTCAGAAAGAATGATAGATTTCGTTTCGTGAAAAACAAAAGAAAATGACTCCTATAAAAAGACTATTAATATTATTATGTATGGTATTAAGTGCATCAGCGGAATTAAGCAATAAATGTTGCAAAAATGACGCATATTTGGTTATGAGAACTAAAAGATGCAGCGATGGATCAAAACCACTTTTAGACTGCAATAAATACCTTTACAAAAAGAAACGTGGATTAAGCACATTTTCATTGGATACCAACGAAAATCTTATCATTGAAGAAAAACCCGGTGATGCAGAAGTCATAATAGAACATGGAAGGTTTGAAAATTGTCACGTAAAATGAACTAAAAAACTCAAAAACTTTAATATTTTTAGTTACTGTTTGGGTAATCTAACTGATAAGGATGAAAATGTGGCTTTGATATGTTTTGACGAAATCAGTGAACCATTTTGGGAATTAAGGGGTGGCTGTGCAATTTTATCCGTTATATTCTTGATATTAACCCTTATAGTATACTTTATTGTACCATCTTTAAGAGACCTCCAGGTATCAACATTAAATTCTTACCTATATATCTTTTTATATCCACAATATTTTTATTATTTTAAAAAATAATAATTTTAGGGAAAATGTACAATGCATGCCATAGGAAATTTGACATTAGCTTTTGCACTCCTTACAACCGTTCAACTTGGAACTTACGACTTCCCAGCATGTGAAATATTAGGTTTTAACGTTTATTTCTTTTTCCTATCCGCGTTCGCGTGGTTAAATGTGACCTGTTTTCACATGTGGAGGACTACAGTGTAAGTTTTGTTTAATTGGAAAACTAAACACAGGATTCTAAAAGAGAAATGACTTTCCAAATTAATTTTCAGACGCGCTGCTATAACCATAAGTCCTCAACATCTGTACTGGACTTCTGTAACCTACGGCTACGGTTTTCCCCTTATTTTCCTCACGGCAGCAGTAATTGCTCATTCTACACCTGGAGATCACATAAAACCTGGTATAGGAATCAGCACATGCTGGCTGTCAGGTACAATTTTAGAAATATTAATAAATAAATAATTAATAGAAATCACAGAGACAAATATGTATTTGCTTTTGGTAAAAATACAAAATTAAATTATAGAATAAATTCCTAATAACATTTAAATTATATAATGTCTTTGAGTATCTACTTTTTAGAAAGATTTCTGCAAAATTCTGTCGTTACAAAATAATTTAAAAAAAAGTTTTTTGTGTTAATGCTTAGGCCTAGGGCAATCGCGAAGTTTTTTTTAAAAAATATCGGAAGAGTCGTTTTTTTTTATTTTTAATGATATCAAATACTATATAACGATTTGAAACATTTGCAAATTTTATTTATGACTTAAGAAAGTTACCTAAATTTATAGAAAAATTTACTATACCAAATTATAATGGAATTATTATTATACAGGTGAAATGGCAAGCTGGATTTATTTTTATATCCCAATAACATTCGTACTCATCACAAACATTATAATGTTTTGCTGGACTGGTACAATATTTTGGAAAACTGTTGGAAACAATTTCAGGCAAAGTCATAGGCTAAAGGTTCTCAAAACAAAGTGAGTAAATTAATTGTATATACATTTCGAAATAAATACACATACACATAAATGAAAACACTAAAAATCCAAAATTTCACAAAACTCATATTACAGATTCATTCATTTTTGTATTTTGGATTTTTAGACTTTTTGATTAATATATAAATGCATCGAAAAAAGCAATTCTTTTTCAGTTCAGTGCGAAAACAAAAAAAAAATATTAACTCCATATTTGATTCTTAAATTATGTTTAATTTTTTTCAAATTTAAACATTTTAAAGATTTCCATAAGTTTAGTGCTACGATTGTCAAATGACCTCACACTTTTCGTAATAAAACTTTTGCAAAACTGTTCGTTATGGTAATTAAGTTCCCAGTGGCACAACTATTTTTGGAAACTATCCATAACTTTTTTTTATTTTGCAGAATATTAAAATTCTATGGCACTACTCCAAGAGCAAATTATAATTTGCGTTTAGAAATATATATATAATATATTTTTTTTGTAAAATAGTCGATAGTAGAAAGTAAGTTTCAGAATGTGTTGTCAGAGTTTTGATATTCCACGAAATTAAAGAAAATTTAGACAATTTTTAAAATATATTTCAAAAGCTTAAACAACATTTTTGTAAAGTTTCGAATCATTTCCCTAAAACTCAATTTTACTTAGAGATACTTTAAAAAATTCCACTACAGGTCATTTTGTGGGAACTCAAATTTTTTATAAAACAAGAACGAAAATTATGAATATAAAATATTTATCTTCTCTTTTTAAAATAGTTTTAAAAATCTTTTTCTTAATTTATGATTTCCAAATAAGCTACAATTTATAAAATTGAGTCCTAGAAAATTTTCATTGCGAATTTATTTCCTTAGAAAAACATTTTTTTCCTTGTTCATTCTTACGGAAAACCGTGAAATAAAATTTAAATAATTTAAGTAACTCTTAAGTGAGTTAGAAACAAAATAATAATGATTTTTGAACCATCCCAATATACTCAAAACGATAAAAACATTTTTAAAAAACTGTTTCTAGATGTATCCTTTACGCAAAACTGTCTGTAATCATGGGACTAACATGGATTTTCGAAGTACTTTCATACATTTTCAAAAATTCCAGAGGATTTATAGAGTACATTTGGTAAATTACACAAATAATTATATAATGACTTATATATAAATAATTCTAATTTACAGGATCGTATTTGATTATGTCAACACTTTGCAAGGTGTTTTAATATTTCTGGTACTAGTTTTATTCAGGAAACGCGCCATCAAAGGCATTGCCGAAAGAGGCTTATTTTGTTACAAGAAATGGCGTGAAATCGACGACAACGAAAGTGAAAACACGGACATATTATTTCCCTGTGGTGACGAATTAAAGGAACTAAATAATAAAGACATTACTATAAAACCAGAACCCTAATAAAAAATTAAAAATCAATGAAATGAAAAGAGATCTGAAATTTACTTATTTTGGGGAAGAAATTATTGGATGATCCAGTAAAAGAGAAAATTTACAGCACCTAGTTACGGGTACGACCTAATGTTAGAAAATAATTCAAATCACGAACAACTAGGACACTGTTAAAGGCTTTTTTATATAAGTATTTTGTCGTTTTATTATGTAATACCACTTTGTTTAATAGTATGTACTATATTACACCGATTTATAAATATTTTAATAGAAATTATTGTTATTTTTATTTCCTTTTGTACCACGTATTATTTCCCCTCTTATATCTAAGTTTAAAACTAACGTTTTCGATAAAAAAAATTTGCTTTAAAATCATATTTGCAGAAAAACTGCAGAAAACGCCATCTTTGGACAATATGTTAACTAACGAATGACAGCTGTAATGTATTTGTTATTTCGGGATTAGATAACGAACCATAGATTATGTGGTAGTAGGTGTGGGTTCATGTAAATACATACGTCCACATTGAAGACATTTCTCAAAATTTAGAAGCTCAAAAATATAATTTTGTCTATTATCTTTCTTTTGACTGACTTTAGTAAGATATTTGACGAAAAAGTCTCAAATAAAGAGATTATACAGATACAGGGCGATTCATTAATAATGTGAAATATTTAAACTAAAAAAATTTGGGAATAATCTGACTCAAATCATTTAGAACTAAAAGTCAAATGTTGCTCCTTCCTGAGTTACAAACTACTTCATTTAAAAATTTGAAAATGATTTGTATTCAGTTCTTTAAAACTTTTTGAATAGAACACCCCGTAACTGAATAAGGAACCACTTTAGGGTTAAATTTTTCTTTTGAGCTCAAGATTTTCCAGTTCAGATATTTTCTCTTTATTAATCAATCACCCTGTATAAAATTGTAATAACCAACCCAATGGCACACACATAAAAATATTCAATAATATGGATCTAAAGATTGTTTAATATTTAAAAAATTATTATTAATAAAATAAAATAAAATTGTTTCATTGTATATCAATCAATTTCTAATAGAATATTATTACCTTTAATTTTAATTTATACGACAAATGGTACTTTTGCCCAAATTACCACTAAAATCTCATTAGATTATTTTTAACAAATCAAATAAAAACATTACCTTTCAGTAGATTTTAACTTATTTCAACGAGAACATTTTCTGGTGGTAATTAAATAGTTTTTTACATTTAGTAAATACTTTAGGTTCATCATAGTCACTTTCACTCCAAAAATTTGTCTTTTTTATTTTTTTAAACACAACAGTTTGACACATCATTGCTGTCTAAAAATTAAATTGAATTAAATAAAACTTAACAAGCGAATTAAAGAAAAAATTCTGTTCAAAATTGTAAACAGGCACATCAGAATAGTAATGACCTCAAGTTCACATTGTACGTTATTGGTGGAAAGATTGTTTTTTTAATTTGTTATCTCTCTGTTAGATCAAACCCATTAGGTTTTTTATAAACGAGCAAAAATTCTATTTCTTTTCCATATGTCCTTGTTATAGTATAATATACAGAATGTTTAAATATTTATTAATTAACAGAGAAAAAAGTTAACCGATTTTTTTGTATTTTTTTCCCAAAAAGTATGAGGGTCCTTAAAGTTAACCCCCTTAGCATGTTTGTGCAGAATTTAATTCGCCATAAAATTCCTTTTAAAATAAAAGCTTATTTTGAGGGGTGATAAATTTTTGGTATATTTGTGTTGAATGGACACCCCATTAATAATAAAAAAATATACAGTTTGATTAATAAATTATGTTCGTATTAATATCGAGATGAAAATAACACTTGATGGGTTCAAAAATCGTGGAATTGGTTTCAGAATCGGTTATTATTGGATTTAGCGACGAAAAGAAAAACAATATTTTCTGTTCCTGAGTACCTAATATTTCGACGCTCGTCGTCGTGACGCTTATACAGTGCCTCTGTTGAACCTATTAATATACAATGCAAAAACAGTGACAGGCTTAATTTAACCGATCTCTCATGTCAACGACGGTATACGAGTTCCTAAAAGACGTTTCATAATTTTCTTTGGTGACAAAATAAACATCTGAACCAATACTACACATAAAGATCAAATTTAATACTGAGTGTTAAAATGTATTTTATTTGCAATACATTCATCTCAACGCGATATACCGAGTGAAAAACAGAAACAAATAATTAATTAATAATAGGTAAGTCAACCCCCTAAAGGCTAAACACTTGTACGTACCCATATTATTAAAAATGTCAAGCAGTTTTATTAGTTAAAAAATTGACTGTCCCTAAAGGCTTACTATTTGGGACCCTGTGATTAAAAAATTATTATTTAGTAACTGTTAATATTTAATAAAATAATAACGGGGTCATTTATTTTTAACGAATGCTTTAGCCAGCCTAGAAAACCCTGAAATAATTAGCTACTTAAATAACAGAAAATTTCGAAATGTTTCAAATTTATTGACCAACAAAGTTTGATTTATTGATCTAAGAGGTACTTTATTTCGAATTGATTTCTAAAAATACCTCATTCATTCAATAACAAGGCAAAAAACAACCAATAATTTCAAGCAAAAGTTTCATTTACAGTTAAAGAAAAAATATCCCTTAGTAAGTATCATTTAATAATTTCAAATTTGTATACTATATATTTTATAAAAAATATACTAAGTATTTTTTTTTAATTCATCAATAAAATAACTTGTGATCGATTTGGGAATTTGTGAAAAGCTACGAAATTTGCGATTTGTCTGGAATGTGAGTCAACTTGATTCCAAAGTTGATATATTTTTCCAGGAAAATGTGGAAGACAATAATTTTTGAATTCCTTTTAATCTCATCGGTACAAATGATGGAAAGAAGAAAATGTTGCGAAGGAGAAAACTTAATAACGATGAATAGTACTTGTGCAGACGATACAAAATTGGTAGCAGAATTTAAATGTGAAGAAACGTACATTCTGGACCCAAAAGACATATCCACCTACAATTTTACCTTGGACGACCACAATAATTTAATTATTACACTAGAAAACTTCGTAGACATTTATGTTGTCTCAGACATGTAAGGCGCTTAGAAAAATCCATCAAAATACAAAATTTACTTTAGTTTTATATTCTTAATATACTCTTAAATATATTTTAGGTATTGCTTAGGAAGACTTAACGAAACAGATGATGAATCTGAAGAGGCAGCTATAATATGCAAAACCAGTCCCGAAAATAATCCCAATAATATATCGTATTATATAAAAGCAGTTTGTTCAGCTATAGCCCTTTTTTTATTACTTGCAATCATTTTAATTTATTTGGCGATTCCAACTCTAAAAGATTTACTGGTAAATACAAAGACAAGTTAATTCCCATAAGAGATAAATACTTGTTGGGTCGTTTCTATCCCCACTCCCCTAACCTAACCTATCCTAACCTAATCACCCCCACCTATATCAGTCAGAGTGGTATGTGGGGGGGAGTAAAGGAGTAGAAGTGGGGATGGAAGAAACCTAATGCCTTATGGGAATTTACATGTAAATATATTTATTTCCACTCTATTCAAAGGTGACGAATTATTTGTGGTGAAATAGAATACTTCTTTATATTTTGGATAAATCCCCCGTTTAGATGTCCTCCTCAATTCAGCCATATTTTTGCATATTGATCTTTATTAGACATAAAAATTCGCCATACGGTTTTTAGAGCAAAAAAACATCATTTTTAATGGTCAAAAAATAAAACCATCATCTGAAGACTTAACTTTCTATCTACCAAAATTTTATCCATAGAATATCATCCTTTGGGGATTTTTTGTCCCACCATGGTCAACATATGACCAAATTTTCACCCCTTTCAATGATGACACCTAATCACAACTTTTTTCTTCTTTTACAGGGAAAATGTATAATTATAACAATATTTTCACTAATGGTAGCTTACACAATTATGGCAGTTTTACAATTGTACAACGATTTCCCTGGGGATTATTGTGTTTATGCTGTTACAGGACTTTATCTTTTTTTATTAATAGCATTTTTCTGGCTGAACATTCTTTCTTTTCACGTTTTGCAAAAAGTTATGTGAGTAAACGTATTATGCATTCTCCCCATCAAAAAAAAAAAAAAAAAACATAACGTGCATTATTACACAGGATGTTCCATGGGAGCGCTATTAAATGGTTCATAATTTACTCGGTATATGGATTTGGTACACCCATTATTTTATTACTTTCTGCCCTTTTGACCCGCAACCCAGGAACTGATGAAGATATCTTGGATCATCTACATATGACATGTTGGTTTGGTAAGTTAAACACCAACCCTTAACTCTTTATATAAATAATAACCCTAAATGTAAAGACTTTTTTGTCAGTACGTCATATTTTCCTTAATATTTCATCAAAGTTAATGATTGAGGTATCAATTTAAAGATTACATTCCCAGCTAATATCGAAAAATAAACAAATAGTTTAAAATATTTTTTTTGATTTTAAAAACCACTTAGAAAAAAATTGTAGAAGGCGCCACCTATTGGTTACTGTAATCATTCTTATATTTTTTTTATTTTTTCTTAGAAAAAGAATTATATTATTATAAATTAAGAAAATCCCCAGTACGTTGTAATATTTTTGTATTTTTTTAGGATCAAAATCAACGATGGTTTTTGTGTATGGTCCAGTATTAATTTTGTTGGTTTCCACTTCCGCTGTAATATTATATACCGTAAAAAAGTTATGGAATGACGTGGATCCACATAATGTGACAAGAAGTATAGTAATTTTACGATGCAAGTAAGTAACCTTATGGAATATACCTAGTGTATATTTATTTTTTCGATATAATCACTCATTTTTGCAAAATTTGTGTTCTGAAACGCCTCCTACTAGAAATTGAATTCAAAAAAGTTACCTATTACTTGTACGTAAAATGTATTTTTTTTGTAGGTGTTTGTTGGTATTTTATATGTTTCTTATAATGGGTATTACATGGATGATAGAGACATTGGCATTTTTTATGAATGATATTCACGAATACGTGAAATACATTTGGTATGTGGCTTTTTTTAACCCATGACAGAAATTTGAATTAATTTCTCTGTTTATTTCAGGAATATAATTTATTTTAACGATTTTATTCAGGCAGTTTTATTATTTTTGGTACTGGTTGTATTAAGAAAACGAACTTTACGGGGCTTGGGTATGTTTGGATTTTTCTGTGTAAGTTGTCCCCAAAAATGTCGTACTGTAATCGACGAAGAAGATGGAAATCAACCTTTTGTACCAGAAAATAAGTCTTATTTATAAACTTTGCTTCTCATATTCCCCAAATATAATTTTAAAAATAACTTCCTGCATATTTTAGTCACCTACTATACAAATTTTAATTAAACGAATTACCGCGAAATTTTTAAAAATTTAAATTTAGTGAAAGTTAAAAATTAACGTCTTACAATTAATTTGAAACAAGCTGTTGAGTTACGCATACTTAAACTTGCTAATTGTGACCAAAGAGAAAGTTAAATTAAAATTTTTTTCTAAATTTGTTCTCAATTTTAAAAAGAATACCGCCTGCAACAACTGAATTGAATCAAAAATAGAGAATGTTCAAAAAAACTAAAAAAAGAAAGTTAATATTAAATAACCACACTGTTAATTATAAGCTCTGTTGACAAAAAATAGCAACCCTATGTTTCTATATCAAGTAAAAGTTATTCAGAATATCAAAATATGTGTCTATGTAAGAAATCGCGGCAATATTCAAACCGCGGAAATTTTGGGCCACCCTGTATATGGATGATGAATGTGGCTATGATGCAACAACCGGAAATATAACATTAATCATTCAAAAGAATGACATAATCATTTCAGTACCTAAAAAGTAGCATTAAAACACGGCAGTAGCAACTCAAAACAAAACTATTTTAAATACTCATTTTTACATTGTTCAAGGAAAAAAAAAAATTAGTTACTTGAGAGTTTAGTGATTGCAAACACTACCGATTTCTTGCACATAACCTCACAATAAACGAATCAAAAAAGTAATTAAATCGCGCAAATAAGACAATTAAAAGCAGTAATTACTTAATAACTAAACTATAAACCTGTAATAAAAACAACCAATTAAAATGTACACTAATAATTGATACGTTCAAGTGCCTGTTAATGAAATAATAAACCCACGTAAGCGATATCTGTAGAAGGTATCAAATGACCGCTCAAAGATTATTAAAATTGCAAGTATTAATTTTTAATAAGGATCAACTTCTGCCAATATAGCATAGGTTTAAGTAGAAAAAAAATGTACAGAGTTAAAGGCTTAATTTTAATGTCAGTGCAAGTGGCACTAATAGCAGCAGAACTGGGGCCAAAACTACCTGAAAAACCTGTTGTTGCTGTTAATAAGTGTTGCGAATCCTATGAAGTTATGGTCAAAAACCACTGCACACATATAAACGAGACTAATGAGACTATGTGGTATCCAGCATTTACTTCAGCAGATGGCAGAGCAATGACAGGAATTGAATATAAGTAAGACAAATTAAACAAAATAGAAGGAAAGCTGTAGCAGTGGAAATAATTAAAAACCAAAAAAGACTTGGGCCAATATACCACCACACATTGGGAATAAAAGTTGTCAAAACATTCTTTTTGGTTTTTAATTAAAAGATTGACCTAACTTAACCCCAACCTAAAAGAAACTGCCCTATCATAACCCCGTAAATTAAACTATTAATGGTGTAAGCTTTAAGTAATGTAGTTTTTTTCTGCACTAACATTTAACAGCAAACCCACTGTGCCATCATTTGTAGGATAGTTGGTAGATCATAAGAACGTAAATCACAACTGTAGAATCTGGGTACGTTTTTCAAGCTCCAAAAACTATGTAAAAAATGACTGCTTATATTTCGAAAACTAATAAATTAGACGTATTACATCTTCTTCGCAAATTGTAGACTATTACAAAATCTACAAGATAGTTTTTTTCAGAAATCCGGTTTGACGATTCTTCACCGATAAAAGTTTCCTACAGGGCTCATTTGAAAGTTCACATTATTAACTAGAATTTATCGGAATATTTTTGCTTAATATTTTAAGCTATTAGAGATATGAATTTTTTAAGTGATACATCTTTTTTAGCATATTCCAAATTTTCTCGGTGAACAATCGTACAAATGGACTTCCAAAAACACCATTTTGTAGGGTTTTCAATTACATATCTACAATTTGTCAATTGGGAAAAATCCGTTTCATTCGCTTGTTTTCGAAAAATACGTTTTGGTGCTTAATAATACAATATGACATTATATTCATAATAATTAACGTAATGTTTCTTATGCTTTTCAGAATATTGAATGGAAAGCCGGACTGTGGATCAACACAAAGATGGCCTATTTATCATTATCAAAATTCTAGTGATGTACTTAGACTGTTACCAAATGGGGTCTTACGCCATTTTTTATTTTTTGAAAAAGAGAGCGACGAAGAGATTAGAGAGGAACAGGACAGTTCAAAAGGTTTAATGTTCCAAGACTATGTCCCAGGAAAATACTGCTTGGAAAAGGTAAACTTGTATACGTATAATTAAAAAAAAAAAATTATAAACAATTTTCTTTTAGAGAATTGATGAAAATTTGGTAAGTGAATATGCCCTTGTCTGTGCTCCAGAACACCATAAAACCGACTGGACCAGTACAAAATTCTTATTGCTCAATATAATCAATCCTGTAACACATACCGTCAACATAGCATGTTTTCTTATAATTGCAATCATTTACTTTATCATGCCTACGTTGAGAGATTTGGTGGGCAACATAATCACAACCCTACTCATTTGCCTCATCATTTACCAAGCAGCCGATATGACTAGACTGCTAACAATTTTTACCAATCATGTTAGCATAATCATTGCAGGTATAATTTTTTATCCAGATAATTAAAACTTACGCAAGCTTCAATTTAATAATGTTATTGTTTTAGAAATTGTTTGTTATATAGCTTTGTTGGCAGCTTTCTTCTGGATAAACAGCTTAGGATATTACATTTGGAAAACATTTAGGTACATTTTCCTTGTATATCTATCTTTTAAACAGTAATTACGATTGTATTTTCTTCATAGATCTAGAAACGTTTTCCTAAGAATAACAGACAAAAAGAAATACTGTTATTACTCAATTTATGTTTGGTCATGCACAGTTCTAATGGGATTCCTTGCAGTTTTTGGGCATTTCGCATTGGATTACCCCCAAGTAAAAAGATTAACATTTGAGGGTGAACAAGAGGCAATAGGTAAATATCACTGGCTTTAGTTCAACCACAATAAATGGTTTTGATAATTTTCATTTTCAGGTTCGTTGGGAATTATAATATTTTTCGTACCTGTGGCCTTCACTGTTCTTGTAAACGTATTTTTTTTCGCTGCTACTGTTAAAGTACTCAACAGGATGAATACTTATGGCAGGATACATCACAAACTAAAACATAGGTGAATAAGAACACCTCTGAGCTTTGCATTAATCATTCTTTTCGTATTTGATTGTTTAGTGTGCTGAATTTCTTAAAATGTTAACAGTCCTCAAATCGTTTTCTTCATCTTATATTAAAGCTTGCACAAGGACAATATCCTGCTTATGTTTTAAAACACTCTAGTGTATTGTAGCAGTAATTGAGTTCCACAAACGGAATTATTCAAAGTTACTCGATAAGGCAGACAGAGACGGGCCTAATTAATTATTTGTCGCTATAATTTGTAAATATAAAAATAAGTAAATCGTATATTATATGTTTGAGCAATTCGAAAACAGTTCTTTGGCCATAATATTTTTATTAAAAATGTATGTAAGTGTCCCTCCCTTTCTATTTTTGGTTTTATTTTTTTCATTCATTTCCATTTTCATTCCTTTGCAGCTTCCGCATGTTTCTTTTATCATTTTTGGAAATGACGATAGCTTGGTTGTTCTTCTTGTTGTCTTTTTCGAAATACGACGGTCTCGTCTACTGTTATATCATCGTGAACGCATTCCAGGGGCCGTTTGTCTTATACATTTGCGTCTTTAATCAACGTCATGTGTCTTATCTCATTAGAAAGACGTGCTGTTACAACATATGCGCCTGTTCTTGTTGTCGACCGGAGCCCGAATGCGAATGGGGCGACGAAATGACCGCAATGAATACAGGAATTTATTAATGACACAAATTTTAATCTTTTTTGACTTGATTAGAAGAGGAAACGAGGAGACAGATCTCTATGTGTTTATTATTGTACTTAAGAGAAATATTTGCCATGACTTTTTTATTGTTTTAATGAGTTTGAATCTCGTTTTAGGACTGAAGAACGTATTCTTTTACGCCATTCATAAATAGTGTGTACTTCATATTATTTTTAGTAAGCTCAAATATTAATTACTAACCTAATGATTAATAAATTTCACAGAGGCAGATACTGTAGGATTGATATTTTTATCTTGACATTCCGTGTCGTATTATAGCATTCCAAAGGCTATTTACTTAATTTTTTATAAGCACATATGCAGCTGTTTTTGTATTTTATCGTATACAAGTCTACACAGTTTACAAGTAAACTACTTACAAATTGCGAATTCACAAGTATACTAAGTTTATATTATAAGAGGTGTTTTCACCTTAATATATTATTTGATACGTAATTGTATTTTATGTATTATACAAGCACAATTAATATATAAAACATTTAACGATTTTAATTCTTTCCTTTACCTCGATAATGAGATATACGTGGTCATTCAAACTGAATGGTACATTGGACATTTTAGTAAACTGTCAAATTATTTGAAAATTTGCCAGCAGTGGTTATTAGGGATGATTTTTTTAAACTAAAATACTTTTAAAAAATGTTACTCTAAAAAAGACTCACCTGGCTGAAGAGATGACCCTCTGGCCTTTTAATTAAGGGAGACAACTGACATCTAACAACTAAATGGCAATCATCTAGCACGGTGTTGAAAAATCTTCTTGTTGGCAATAGAGCTTCTAAATCGGTAATTAATTCCAAAAATCGTTCACAGTAATGTAGCTGACAAAAAAAAAGAAAAGTAAATAGTGTATTCATAAAGACCCTCAAATAAGTAATTAAGTACCTTATCTGGTAAAAGTAACCCTTCATTTGGAATTGTTTCAAGAATAGAAAGAAACTTTAAAATAAGCTTTTGCAAAAACGTTCTTTCCCAATGAAGTTTTTCTAACTGTTCTGGAGTTTCCTGCTTGTCTCTTTTTTGGACTGCACGCCAATACTTTTTCCACCTGGGATTTTGTCTGAATTCTTGCTCCCTTCGAGCAGGTTGCAGGGAAACCCACATAGACAGTGAAACTAGTCTTTTAACTTGTTCTCTACACAATGCAACTTCCATACTATTAAAACAGTGATTAAGGAAGACTAAAAGAGCTGTTTGTTCTTTCAATGTTACTGTCAACTCATCCTCCAAACAAGATTTCAACACTTGATGAAAGAAATTTGGAAAATATTGGTCATTCTTTTTAAAAGCCTGCAAAAGTAAATAAGTGTTATAACAACAATATATTGAGGAATAAAAAATAGCAAGTATCTACCTGCCAAGGTGGTACTCTTTCACGAAATTTCTCATTCAACATTGCAACTATGGACATCATATGAGCATGTGTTGCATTAGGACCGTAACATGGCCACAAAAAATTCTCCAAATACTGACTAAATTCCAAAATCATTATTCTACGAACTGAAAAACTAAAATAAACGCAAAAACGTAAATTCGACGTTTTGAGAAATATAAACATGACCATACTTGCTGCCTTTAATATCAACCAAGTAAATATCTTCCACAACATCTGAATCGAATGGTAAGTGCTCATGGTTTGTATGAGGAGCCCAATACTTCTCTGCTAACTAAAAATAAAATTACGATTTTTTAGGTTATATCTTCAAAATCACTGTACCAAAGCCAACCTGAGTTAGTCTGTCGGCATTTATTTGTTCCACAGTAGGAGCCACTAATTTAACTGCTTCTTCGTTATTCTGAACCATCTTACAAAGTTAACAAACACTTTTATATCAAATAAACTTTTTTACTGTTTATTACATACACAACATAACCAACAAATGAAACCGGCGATAAATAACTCCCAAAGAGTATACGAACATAAATATACTATAGAAAACGTATGGTAATTTTTCAGAAGCGCCTCTCTAAATATGCATCGAGCTAAATAATAGATGGTAGCAAATTTAAACGACTTCTTTATTATTTTTTTTAACTATTACAGCTTTTTCCAAATATATACCGAATATATTCAATTGAGTTTAAATTGATAATAACTGCTAGGCCCTCTATGAATGTAGGCCGAACTAAGGCATCCACTCTTCTTCTTGATTATCTATGATGACGCCTGACATATAGTTGGGTCATAATACACTAGTGTTCTTAGAGTAGTATAAGTTGGTTGATGGTAATCAATTAAAATAATATGCTTACTTCATAGCAATTTTATTTTATAATTGTACTTAATTTTTTTAATTAGCTGATTACACCGAAGTATAAAACCTGTATCAGTTAAAAATATTAAAGAGCAATTTTCAATTAACGACTGCATGTGTGTTTAATACAGTGTAGTGATAGTGTTAAGTATTCACACTTCCGAATTGAGATTTGTGTTATTTATTGTAAGAATTGATTTACAATATGAACAGTTTTAAAATCCACGAGGATATAAACTTGTAAGTTTTTTAATTAGTTCCCTTCTATTTTTATTTTAATCAATCATTCATTTGTTTAAGATATATAACCAAAGATAAGTTTTACTTGGAATCAAAGTCTTCTTCTGCGGTGCTTGTGATTGACAGAATCTCTGAAGTTCTTAGCTTACAAAACGACACAAAATCAATACCGACGTCATGCACATGGAAAGTAATATATGGTTTACTGGGAAGTATTCATCTTTTGGCAGGATCTTATCTTATAGTAGCAACGGGTCGAGAACACATAGGACACATTGCTGGTCACTCAGTTTGGCGCTTAACTAATTTTGAACTCATACCTTACCTAGGAAGCACCTTACACTTAAATCAACAGCAACTAGAAGACAACCAAACTTATGTCACAATGGTAGAACAAGTATTGAACACTCCAAACTTTTACTTCAGTTACACGTACGATTTGTCACACACCATGCAAAGATTGCACGGAACAGACCCCACATTCTTAAATCAGTCCTTGTTAGAACGTGCTGATCAACGTTTTATCTGGAATAAACACTTGCTGGGTCCATTTTATGATCCAGTCTACCATAAATTCTGTTTGCCACTAATTCACGGTTTCATTTCCATAAATGTTTGCACGATAAATGCGGCAAGCTTTTCTTGGTCGATAATTTCAAGACGTTCGATACACCGAGCAGGCACCAGATGGTTCAAACGAGGCATTGACAAGCATTCAAACGTAGGAAACTTCGTGGAAACGGAACAGATTGTCGAATACGAAGGGGACAGGTACAGTTTTGTACAAATAAGAGGCTCCATCCCGTTATTCTGGGGACAAACGCCCAGTCTCTTGTACAAACCACCGATTCAAATCATAGAAGAAGATCAAGAGCTCACAAAACAAGTTTGCGCTAAACATTTGGAATCTTTAACTCTAACTTACGGTCGCGTAGTATTGATCGATTTAATCGATCATAAAGGAATAGAAGAAAAATTACAGTTAGAATTTGAAAATACCATCAAAGGTTTAAATTTTAGCTCTGTACATTACGAACCTTTCGATTTTCACAAGGAATGCCGGCACATGAGATGGGATCGATTATCAATTTTAGTAGACAGAGTTGCTAATGACCAAGATGAAATGGGACATTTCCTGTTAATGAGAGACGGATCGCTGGCGTCCCTACAAGAAGGAGTCTTCCGCACAAACTGTATCGATTGTCTCGATCGTACTAACGTCGTGCAGAGTATTTTAGCCCGCCGTTCTCTGACAAACGTGTTAAAACAGCTAGGAGTATTACAACCCGGACAAACCACTGAAGACCACCCTAATTTTGAATATTTGTTTAAACAAGTATGGGCCGACAACGCAGACTACCTTAGCATTCAGTATTCAGGAACAGGAGCGCTTAAAACAGATTTTACCCGAACTGGTAAACGTACGAGAGCAGGGTTGGTGTATGATGGAATCAATTCGTTAACTCGTTATTATAAAAACAACTTCAGTGATGGATTTCGGCAAGATTCAATAGATCTGTTTCTGGGTAATTGTAAAGTAAAATATCCGCTGAAGGTTGAACGTGGCTGGAGGTACGTTACGATGCCCTCCGTTTTACTCGTTGCTTTTGCCATGTTTGTGGCCTGTGCTACATTACCTTCAGAATATTCCAGTGAGTCCTTGTTATTCCTTTTGTTTTGGGGTTGTATGGTAGCGACCACGTCTGCAGCTATCTTGAGACATGGTACAGAATTCGTTGACGTTCCCAGGTTGAACGCTTCCACTTAGAAATTATTTTATGTGATCACAAATTATTGCAATTCTTTAGTAAATATTAATGGTGTAAGTTAAGCTGAAATAATATGATTTGGAAATTATATTATATAATTGTACTAATTTTCTTAATACGAATGTTATTAAAAAACAGTTAAACATTAAAAGATTATGAATTCTTGTTTATTATAACAAAAAGAAACCGGTCCATTTATCATTCAATAAAATACATTTTGGAATAGAAACTTAAAAAACAATAACTGAATTATCATGAAACTATTTAGTTATCCATCTACGTAATCTTACGTTATAATATTCGTTCAAAATCTACTTTCCAACGTTAATTACAAAAAAACACTCCGTTAGGCTTTCGCATAATTGGATGGAAAAGAGTAAAAAATGAGGTATACGCATGCACACACTAAATTCCTGTCAGAAGATTCGCATGCGCACTTCAAAGCGACAAATAATTGGTCTGAGCATTCGTACCCCTCATGTTATCCCATTCTTATTCTACTCAAATGTGAAGGCTTTTACCTTTAATAAATAGAATACAATATCTATCCGACAGATAATCATTCCTGTTCCTTGCCAAACAAAAATATTCTTAAATTTCTCGAACACATTTTAAATATATGTAATAAATATGAAAGCAAATTATTTTACTACTTTCTTCTTTATTGTCGAGAAAGTAGGGCAAAACAAGTTACAAAATTTCACTTAGTGTATTAAAAATCTGAACTACGTTAACAAAGAAAAAAAAATTCCCTAATGACAGACATAGACGCAGTAAATTCGAAAAATGTAAACTGGTATTAGGCTGATAGCCGTCAAAATAAATTATTACATTTAGTAGCCGAAATAATAATATTGATAATATGTAGAATAGAAAGTAATGAAAAAAACCCAAAAGCAAGTGAAAATATTTTTTTTTTCGATCGAAACGTTTAACTGTAAAGGTCGTCTTCGGCATCGTCTTGGAAATTACCTTGATCACCTGCAGTAACTCCAGGCACGGGAGCGCCTCCGCCGGCCGAAGGGAAACGGAAATTGGTTCCAAAACCTCGAGACTGTTGTAATGTTTGTGCAAACATCTCATATTTTCTAATATCGTTGTCTGACACTGATCTTCTAGCAAAACGCATCGCTTCTTCGAAATGAGCCCTAGTTATTTCAGGAACTGGATCTTCCTCATCCAACTATTAATTGTAAAAACAAGTTCTAGTTTTTCTAATCATATAATTAATTAATGGCGAATACTCACATCCATTGCGACGTTTGGATTGGCTGCTCGTTCACGTTCACGTCTTATTTCCGCTTCTATACTCTGTCGAATGGCCAATTTACAGGCACGTTGGCAGATTTCTGTTAAATCGGCACCAGAGAATCCATGAGTGACTTTGGCAATGTAAGTCATGTCCACATCCTTGGCTACTGGCGATTTACGCAAATTAGCCCGGAAGATAGCCTCACGGGACTTCTCGTCTGGTAACGGGATGTAGATCAATTGATCCAAACGGCCTGGACGTAATATAGCCGGATCAATAATATCTATAAAAAAAAGAAAATATTTTGATTAGTCATACATTTGAAAAAATCACAAAAACAATTATTACCAGGTCTGTTTGTTGCCCCAATGATGAAAACGTTCTTTTTAGCTCCCATACCATCCATTTCAGTAAGAATTTGATTAATAACGCGATCCGCGGCACCCCCAGCGTCTCCCACGTTACCCCCTCGGGACTTTGCGATAGAATCCAACTCGTCGAAGAATAAGACACAAGGAGAAGCAGACCTAGCCTATAAAATAAATCAAATTAAAAAATATATTAGATATACAAAGTTAAATTAGATATACCTTATCGAAAATATCTCGGACGTTAGCTTCGGATTCACCGAACCACATCGTCAAAAGTTCAGGGCCCTTGACCGATATAAAGTTAGCTTGACACTCGTTGGCGATGGCTTTCGCTAGAAGGGTCTTACCGCAACCCGGTGGCCCATAAAATAGTACCCCACGTGATGGTTGCATACCAAACTTGAGGAATTTATCCGGATGTTCTACAGGATATTGCACAAGTTCTTGCAATTCCTTCTTAACATTTTCCAGACCGCCGATATCGTCCCAATTAACATTAGGTACTTCGACGACGGTTTCACGTAGGGCACTTGGGCTGCTCTTGGTCATTGCATAACGGAAGTTCTCCATAGTCACAGCGAGCGAATTTAGGACTTCGGCGTCAATCTGATCGTCTTCCAAATCGATGAGATCCATCTTCTCACGAATCTGTTGGAGAGCAGCTTCCGAACAAAGAGACGCAAGATCGGCACCGACATGACCGTGGGTCTCCGCAGCTATTTGTTCTAGGTCTACGTCATCTGCAAGCTTCATATTTTTAGTGTGAATACGAAGAATTTCAAGGCGACCAGTTGCGTCTGGTATGCCGATGTCGATTTCACGATCAAATCGTCCGAAACGACGTAGAGCCGCATCAATGGAGTTAGGCCTGTTAGTTGCGGCCATAACAATAACATGCGAACTCTTTTTCATGCCGTCCATGAGGGTCAACAGTTGAGATACAATTCGACGTTCGACTTCTCCGTGTGTCTTCTCACGCTTGGGAGCAATAGCGTCCAATTCATCGATAAAGATGATTGCTGGAGAATTCTTGTCCGCTTCTTCGAACGCTTTTCGCAAATTACTTTCAGATTCGCCAGCCAACTTGCTCATTATTTCGGGGCCATTAATGAGAAAGAAGAACGCACCGGTTTCATTAGCAACAGCACGGGCTATCAGTGTCTTGCCCGTACCCGGAGGCCCATAAAGCAATATTCCACGAGGGGGCTTCACACCAATCGCCTTAAACAAAGATGGATGACGTAGAGGCAGCTCAACCATCTCTTTGATCTGAGCCAGCTGCTTCCTGCAACCACCGATGTCATCGTAACCGACAGCATTAAGTACCTCTTCTTCTTCCTATTATACAAATTAAAACAAACAATGGTATAAACTTATTCAAAAGCAGTGTTATATTCGTCTACCTCGCGTTTGATGGGATCTCCATCACAATGAATTACAGTATCTGGTGCGACAATACAGTATGGTGACGGATCTGTTTCAACAACTTTAAATTCAACAGCTCTCATTCCTCCGCGTACAACAAACACATCCTCTTTGTGAATCGGTCTGTATGCTTCCAAAAAGTAAGGTTTTAAATAAACTTCAAAGAGATTTCTAGAACAAGGAAATTAATCAATACAAAAAAACTATGACGTTTAACCCTTAAATTACATTATTTTAAGTAGAATAAATCTCATCAAAAACATAAATGTGAAAATAAGACCCAAGTTCAAGATTAAGTCAAAAGAATTGGTATCTAAATTAGTGCCAAAACATGCAAAATGACAAAACAAAAATGTTTGCTATTTTAAAATATAACTTCTTAAATTTGAACAGTTGATAATTTACTTTGTTTAAATAATTGGACTGTTCAAATTTAAGAAGTTATATTTTTAAATAATAGAAATGGTTGTAGCTGAAAAAAAAACAAGAAATTGTGGTTTAAATTTATTTTATAATTACTTTTTGTAAAGTAATTATTATTTATTATTCATATTGGAAAGGTCACTATTAAAAAATTAAGGTTAATATGTGTGAGATGTAAGATGTATACCATAAGAAAATCTACATAAGAAAAAGTAAAAATTATTTACAGGAACTTATTGTAACTAAATATTCATATGAAGATATTAAATGTCGCTTTCAGATGCTTTGAAGGATAATAACAATAATACAATATAAATAATGTCTTTAGTACATAATGTCAACACATTAATTTTTGTTAATCACAAACAAATATTCCAATAATTCAAAAGTGATCAGTAAAATTATTATTTTTTTCTGCATTGTGAGAGGCACGGATAATCGTCGGGACAAACTCAGCCAGCGTAATTATTAAATCGTAAACATTAACCGTTTTCTGATTTTTTTTCCTTTGTGTACACACAATTACCCTTATTGTCGCTAAATTTAATTTTTGTAGGTCGTCCAGAAGTTAATAAGATTTTTGATCTACATGTTAAGCAGTAGATGATAAAAATACCGATTTTTTGAAGTTTATATATTAATAACCGTTTAACCGTTTTTAAGATATATTAATGAGTTTTAGGGTTCTAGTTAATACAAGGGTATTAATAAATAAACCAAATTTCATGTGTCTAAGTTCAATAGATTTTGAGAAATTGAGTCAAAAGTGGCTCCAAATAAGTAGTTTATGTAATATAACTCAGCTGCAGTCTGCCTGATCCTCTTTCTCTTTATCTAAAGACAACACTTACCCAGTTAATCCTTCTACTGTATCATCAATGGGAAGCACATGAATTCTTTTCCCATATTTAACATCAGGACATGGTTGAATGGAAACAACATCAGAGAGACGAACACGCAAATTGTTTCTAACTATACGGTTCATTCGGATCTTTTCATCTGGGCAAGTTTCATCAGACAGTACGATGCAGACAGTTTCTTTTCGTCGCTTTCCTTTTAAAAGTACTGTGTCGCCTCTAAAAAGTTGCAATTCGTCCATTTTCGATTGCGAAAGGGCAACGACTGAATTATCATCATTCACAGCTTCTTCTACCAAAAGCCTATTTGGACGATCCTTGCGACGCAAAATTGCAGTTGCTAAATCATCGGGACTGAAAATAATTATTTTTACGTATATTACAGATTGCCGTTTTTTTTTTTTTACGAAATGATTCCAAGCGGACGATGATAATCGTCCATAATGACAAAAGTTGAGTGAACAAAAAAACCTATTTAGAAACTATTAAAAACAGAATAAACCAGCATCGACATACCTTTTTCCTTCAGCCATTTTTAATGTGTAGCTTTAACCAACGTTCTTTTTAAAAATTATTTCAATAAAATTCGATAATTTACAAAACACACACTACACTTATGTGGACCGACTCACGATTGAACAATGACGGTGCCAAATCTGAAAACCGCTTTCAGGAAAAATGACAGTCTTTTGGTTTGACGCTTCTCTTATAAACTTCTATGATCTAGTGACTGTGGCAAAGCTACACAAACAAAAACGTAGACCTTAAAAATAAAATGGACCTAACCTTAATTAATTCTTTTAATTATCGTAGACATTTATTTCTTAACGTAGGAGAACATTTTGAACGCCAGACTGATTATTTTTATAAAAATAGCAATATTAGATTAAAATACATTGCGGTACTTCTATCTCTGTCTTACAGTGCATATAATGATACTGCAGGCTGAGCATTCCGTAAGAAAGTGTTAACCAAAGGTGCTAACTAAGTGCTAACCAAGTGCTAACGAGACAAAGCAAATATATGCCTAATAATTATTCTAGAAGTTTTTAGAAAAGTTATAGGAGAGCCAATGCTCAGTCCATTCTCTATGTCTATGATTACAGTGGAGATTAAAAAAAGATGCAAATACTTTATTGAATCTCTTTCTCACTCCGAGATTCTGTCAGTTATACGTTATACGTATACGTTGGTTATACGTTAGCATATAAATAACGTGACCTCCATTTCTACTTAATATTTAAATGAGCCAAAAATAAAGATAAAACTCTTACAGACAATACAAGCAATAGTTTGTGGTTGTCTTACTTCCAGTTCTTTTAATAGTTTTTGTTACTTGGTCTTCTTTCGGTATTTTATAAAATATGAAATTTATTAAGAGTCGATATAAATTAATATACTAAAGAATAAATTACAACATAGGTAAAGTTAGTAATACTGTATAATAATAATTTAATTAGTTTATCCCCAATCCGACTGCATCTGAGTATTTAGCCACAACAATGAACGCAAATTATCTCAATGGTTGATGTGTATTACAAATGTCAGCTGAAATTTAATTAACAAAAAGTACGGGTCATATACTAAATTTATTTTTTACTCAAAAATTTTGAGTGATGATTTTAAATATAGTTATTTCATATTTAAAATTGTTGTGCAAATCGTCTTAGGGTAAAGCCGCGATACTGAATTCGACATTTTAGAAATGGCTGGGATAAAAGGTAATGTTAGTCATACTTGTGTTAACAAGTTTAAATAAATATAACTTTTTTTATTGTTGTTTTAAAGTAATTTTCAAAGTCTGCTAACGTTTCATTTATTTTTATTTTTCATAACGTTCTGGAATTGCATTCTTATAAATAGGGTGAGTTAATTTATTGACATACAAAAAGCATAATGTATTCTTATTTTATCTGTTTTAATTTTCAGACTGGTATGTTTAGCGTTTGCTGGGTCTATAGGGATGACATTTGTCATACTGGCCTGTGCTTTGCCCCAATACAAGTAAGATTGAAATTTACTTGTGTGCTTATGGTTAAATTTATAAACTTTTCAGGATATGGTGGCCTTTTTTTGCAGTTCTTTTCTATGTATTATCACCTATTCCTACGCTGATAGCAAGACGTTACAATGAGAACCAAGGATCCAGTAACGGCTGCATGGAAACTGCAATATTTATTACGATGGGTTTAGTTGTAAGTTCATTTGCCCTACCAATTGTGCTGGCAAGGGTGTCAACGATTCAGTGGGGTGCATGCTATTTGACTTTGGCAGGGAATGTTGTAGTGTTCTTTACTTTGATAAGTTTCTTCCTTACTTTTGATCAAGAAGATGCTGATTATAACATGTGGTAGAGTTTTTTTAAATGGCAGACCAAAACAAACTGAGGACTGAGTTGTATGATGTGTAATGATTATAGATACAGATAGTATATGTTTAAAATTATTACTTTCATTTCTAGTTCAGTGTTTCTTTCTTTTAATGATATTACTATGGGCTAAGAATCTAATAACTATTTTAATACATACATACATAAATATCTAATATTGTTTTTTTTTTTGGTACTTCAAGTGCTTGTAATAAGAGTTTTATGAAAAGCTAAATTATCTGTAATTATTTATTGATTTTCAAAAAAAAAAAAATAAATGTAATTTATTAGTTTTATACATGTTATATTCCTCAATTAAATGTGTTACAAGTGTATAATAGAAGTATAAATACAATAAATGCACATACTGACCACTTTGCTTCGTTTTCTTTTTATTTTACCTATAAAAACTTTTCTCCATAAAAAGAACATAAAAATAACAAATATGTAATTTTTCATCAAAATTAATATTTAGGACGTCATTTTAAAGATTACTGTTCCTCGTAATTATAAAAAATTAACAAATATTTTAAAATTAACGTTTTCGTTAAAAGAACCAATAAATAAAGATAAAAACGGTTCTATTGATAAATCAGTTCAACTATGTTCTAATTAGTTGTAACTATTTCGAGACTAACTACAATATATTCGCAGGGTTAATCCCCTTAGTATTTCTGTAAGATATATACTTTTTTTTTTTGAATACGCTATATCTCCGTTAATGCTTCACCAAAATTAATCCCTGAGATACCATTCAGAATATGTTGTTCCTCACTATTCACAAAAAAATAAACAAAAATTTGAAATTGAAGTTTTGATTAAAGAGAATTACTTTAAACACATTTATTGTCACGTAAGCGCTCCTAGCTTATAGACTACAAGTTTAATTATCATGCATAGCAAGTATAGTAAGTTGTATATACGCAACTGTAATAAATTGGTAATAAAATTTACGTGTAAAATATTCACAAAAATCTGCTACTAATTTGTTATAATTAATAGTTTAAAATTTTATGTTTCGTATTTATTTATTTGGAAAGAAAAATCCTTATGATATTCTTAAAAAAAGGTATTGTTTATACATGAGTATAATTGAACTTTCGGTTGAAAAGCTTTACTTGAAAAACATTAAATAGCAGCTTAGTGCTCCTAGCTTATAGACTATCAGTTTAATTAATATGCATAGCAAATGTTGGTTGTATATACGCAAATGAAATATATTGATAAATTAATTTACGTGTAAAATATTCACAAAAATCTGTTACTAGTTTATCATATAATTAATAGTTTAAAATTTTATGTTTCATATTTATTTATTTAAAAAGAAAAATCCTCATGAAACTTAAAAAAAGGTATTGTTTACACATGAGTATTCATTGATACTGTGTGTCAACATAGGACGTACGACGTCAAAAAAAATACTTAAAAAAAGAATTTATTGATACTCTTTGTCGTAATAAATATAGATACAATTACAGAATTTAATAAAAGAGTTTCAAGACCCGAACCAGATATAACTTAATTTTAAAAATAATTTTTCTTTTTTCATATTTGTTATTTTTATCGGTCCAACTCCTTTAAGCATCTAATATTGATTTTCCAGTTAGAAAATCCTAATAACCGATATTAATTAAATCTCTGATTCGATAAACTCAAGCACTTAATTTGTTAATGGTCAATCAAATTCATTCATAAAAGAAAGATTATTAGAGACAAAAGACTTATAACTCTTCCATAAAAAAAAGTTGAGGAAAAAGATCTTCTAATTTAAAAGACAATTTCAATTTTAAATGCATTTTTTTTTATTAATTCCTGGATTAAAGGACGATTTCTAAGAATACTTTTTTTTGGTAAAACATCATTTTCTGTTGTTTTTAATTTATAAAAGAAATAAACATGGAAACGTGTGAATGTAATAATTATTTTTAATGATGACACATGAAGAGGGTGTTGAAGTACTTTTTGTACTAGTCACTTAAAATGCCAATTAAAATGAAGAAGTTGAGTAGTTGAATAGCCGATAATGTCATCCGTGATAACATACAAAATTTTCCATCCACGTTATCATTTTGCGAAGAGAAAAGGATATTAATGATGACAATTAAAATAAAACATTAAGGGTAGTTTCACCAAATTTTATTGAAAACTCCTGACAAGTTTCGGTCACGCGACCATTTTCAGAGGAATAGAGTAAATCTTACACTCTATTCCTCTGAAAATGGTCGCGTGACCGAAACTTGTCAGGAGTTTTCAATAAAATTTGGTGAAACTACCCTTAATGTTTTATTTTAATTGTCATTATTAAAATATGTTTCACAATAAGTGCAGCCCCCGCAGTGTAGAGGATATTAATGACTGTGAGGGTATTTCGTACATCGCTTTCTCTGATGAATGTAAAGGACACCCTGTTCACTATCTGGTCTTCGTTTAAAAATGTCATTGTTAACTCTATCAGAACTATATAGTAGACCATTCGAATTAAAAAATAATAGTTCTTTAAATAGCTTTGATAAAATATGTAATTTTTTATTAACTATCACACAATATTTTAATCTTTTCATAATGGGAATAAAAGGATTTTATCTTAAAATTGGATTGCAAAGTTTACGCGAATTTGTGACAGCTCTAGTAACTTCGGGTGAATAATTTAAAATTAAATTTCCTCGAGGAAAATTAAAGAAATAGTCCTGAAGCGTCGAGAATTTCTTTTTTTTTTAAATATCCATAAAAAATCCAATTAAATAATTACGCTGTTAATTTATTTTCCAGCCAGACGAATTTATGTAAGTTTAAAGAAAATTATAGGTACTATAAAAAGACTGACTCATCCATGTAGCTAATTCTGAAGGTTTTTTATATATTTATAAGTATAGAGGATATTTTACCCTGATGGATTTAAATTCCACTTTTAGGGTAGAAATGGAACACTTATAGGATAACCCATCTGTCTGTCTGTAAATCTGTCACAGTAAAGTTGCTCCAAATTTGACGCACATATGAATTTCTATGACCAAAAATAAAGAATTTTGAATCAAAATTGACCACCCTTATCGCAATAAAAGCTATAAGGCCTTTATAGTCTTAAAATAATATTGTAAATGTCAAGTGCATTAAGAATGCCAAAAGGACTTTAATACTAATTTTAAGAACAAATCAGTAATTCCCTCTACAACCCGGGACAATACATACTTTAAAAAAAAAATTAGATAACATATTTATCGTATGGAACCCTCTCCAAACGAGTTCAACTAGCACTAAATAAAGGCCTAAACGTTCTTTTATTGACCCTCCTCATTTGCATCTAAATTAAGATTAAAAAATAATTAGTGCTTTATTAACATATTTCTTTGTACTTATTTTTATCTAACTGAATTTCATTTATTCTAAAAATGTTTTTGTATCGTACAATAAAGATCGTTTTGAACTGTTAAAGATCGGTACGTGTCTATCTGTCTGTCTGTCTGTCTACCTACAGCATGCAATTTTCCAATCTCGTTCCTACCCTTAAAGAAATGCCTAATAATTAATTCCCATCAATAAAAAGCAAATTATCCCAAGTATGTATGTATGTACTTATATATATAGTATTGTTGTTGAAGAAAAATCGATGATAGTGACGTCAGCAATGCGCGTTTGTAGCGTCGCGACGCTTATGTACCGACCGAGCGACGTCGTTATCCGTTTTTCATAACCGTCGTGCAACATATCCTTTCTAACATGCCTCTGAGTTGGAGGCTGCTCCTTGTTTCATTATCCTTCGTCTACTTGTGCCAATCGACAGGGGATGTTTTTAGCAACTCGTTTCTAGTTAAATTTCGAAAGGACGTAGAGAACGATGAGGCCCACAGGATTGCCAAAAAGACCGGATTTGTTAACATGGGACCAGTAAGTAGAATAAACAATTTCATAGTTATTTACAATAAATTATTATTATAGCTCAGTATCAACAAAGTTTTTCTATTTCATTTTTAAAGCTTTACGTATAATAAATAATAAATTCATTTTTTTGTAATAAACAAATCCTGAGGATAAAATTGAACTACTTTCCCAAAATATTTTCAAAATATATATTATGTACGTAAAATATCTGCAAATTTTTTTTTTAAGTGAATTTTATTTACCAATTTAAACAAGTTAATTCTATTTATTTAAATTTTAATGGAAATGTTATTCACAGCTAATACAATTTATATTATGTAAAAGCTCACATCAACTTAAAAATTACTTACTTAATTTATTAGAATGTTTTGCCATAATAATAAATATAAAAATTTAATTGGTTTTGTATTAGAGCGTTTAATTTTAATTTGAGAAAATTGGCACGATAAAATTAACGGACGGTAAAGGGTTACTTTAAGTGCTTTGTTACGAAGCTCGAAAACATTGTTAACAGTAAAATACTCGGAGCAATAAATGTAAAAACTTAAAAAGTTTGTATACAATCATTTCTCCAGGGACTAAGCAATTAGTCGGTGCTTTATCGTGATAAAAATTTAAGTTTCATCAACAACTTTAAGTTAAAAATTTCAAAAAACAACAATAATGAACACTATAAAATATTTATAAACTCAGTTGTATAAATCTTTCTAGACATTACGTTAAATTAATACTTATACAATTTGGATATAGCCAACATTCAACTTTTACATTAGTGAGAATAGATATTTCCAGGACCGGATTTAGCGCCAGAAGAGTGTATCAAAAACCAAACCTATAAAGCACTTATGAATACTTCAAATAAACAATATGATTCTTTTTAATTTTGAGGGCTTCTACGTGATATTAGACTCAATCCTAAATCCGGCCCTGGACCTTCCAAACTAAATTCCATCCATGTGAACAGATAATTTGAACGAAAAGTTTCCAAAAAAAATGATAATATTCTAAACATACCTAACAAAAAAAATATATTTTTTAATATTTAAAGAATTGGTCATTTTTATAAAAAAAAAGTAATTGCTTTTTATTTTCATTATACACGTAAACGCAATTACATTTTCCTGTATTTAATAGTTGTATTCCACTTTTCCTATCTTGTTATCACAGTTCAAAAGGCGTGATATGAATGATACGACTACATGCAGAAAAATTATTAAACTGACTGAATATATTGGGTGATACAACACATAAATTCAAATGGCTTTACTATTTTATGAAATTAATGATGCTTTTAGTAAAATTTGGCACTTAATGAAAGCTTAAATTAGATCCCTACCCTACCTCGAGCTTTAAACGTAAAGCCTTTAATTATTCATACAAAATTATGTTTATTTATACGAATCTTCAAAAATAGAAAACCAAAGATTATGCCACAATAAGTAAAAACTAACAAAAAAAAAAAGATTTATACCTGATACATCACAGCAAAGTTTACTGACAATAAACAAGGGCGTATTTCGCCCACACTTGAGGGTGGGCGAAGCTCAGTAAACTTTAAAATCTTTTTCTCCTCGACAAGTTTTCATGTTTATTCGTTAGCTTTTCATGAAATTTATTATAATATATTTTCGACCACATCAAAAAGGGAGATCAAAAAAAAATCTAAAACTGCCCCCTACCCCATTATACATCTAAATATATTTTTTAGATATTGATTTCTAACCCACGAAAAAATGAGGTTTTTTTATTACTTTTTTTAATGGTTCCATTTAAATTTTACGGTGTCATCTTCAATTACAGACAGTCTCTAACTGAAGATGGCACCTAGGATGTCGTAACGCGTTTTAAGTTTTCAGTGTTTATTTTTTGCACAATATTAGAAACAATTTACTTTTACTAAATTTATTGTAACTTCATTTCCACCCCTCAAATTGTAAACTATAGGTATTTAAGATTCCAGATGACACTCATGTCTGAAGAAGGCAAGGTTTTTTCGAAAAATTTTAAAAGTATGTCTGATTATTAAAACAAATTTTGTAAATGTATATACATTTTGGAGATTTAAAGAAATACTTCGGCTCTTCTATAAATTTAAAGGATGCAACTCATTTTTTTGTACCTGCATTTTACCCGGAGGGAAATTGGGAAAATTTGCCCTCCCAGAAGCTCTACTGCAAATGATTGGCCATCAAATATCAAAAAAAAAAAAAAAATTAAAATGAAAATACTATTCTAGTATTAGGTGACATATCGTATCCAGATTTTAGAAAAAAGTTATTCCACCCCCACTGTTTCTAGATCCACCCTTGATTGTATTATAAGTATATTAAATGAATTAAAAATCCCCTATTAAGCTTAATGGAAACATTAACAAAGTAGAATAAATAATACAGATTCAATTGAAACGTTTCTAATACATCCATGTTTTTGTAAAAGTTCAATATTTTTGAGTTAATTGGAGCGTAAAGTAAATACAAAGCTAACCAGCTCCCTGAGGGGAAAAAAGGGGCATGGAAAAACAGCGCAAAGCCAGGGATTGTGCACTACCGAATACTAATCGGCTTTCAGGTTAATAGAGTTCAATAAATGTAAATTTCTATTCGAATTCGATTCATGTCGACACCCATTGGGGTCTCAGAACACACATCACATCAGCACGTCAAATAAATGGAACATCGATGATAAGGTTCGAAAAATGAAAAAAGCATTAAGGATTTAATGTTCATATAGTAGATTCCAGAAAAACATAACTTTGTTATTCAGTTATATTATTCATATCTTCCCTTAATTAGTAACAGTACTTAAGATGAAGCCAGTAAAGAGTAAAGGTTATTTATTGTATAAAAAAATCAACAACCGATGTTTCGCCTTGAATTTTAAGGCTTCGTCAGGGTAGGTTTTTTTTTACTGAACTACATACACATGCACAAATGGAGCTATGGTGTTGAGAAGTAAAGGTATGGTGCACAAATCTTATCATATAATTAGTCAATAATAAAAAAAAATCAAATTGGTATGAAGATAACATAATAAATATTAACAATTATTTTACTTGAAAGCCACCTGGTACATTTTTGAAAATCACAAATACTGAATTAAAACTAACAACTTGAAAAATACGATTTCTGTAAGCAATTAACTAAAAAATTACCCTGAGGAAGCATTACCATTTGGGACGAGACGTCAGTTGTTGGTATTTTATACAATTGCCCTTTACTAGCCTTATCATATTAACCATAAATTTGTTATAAACAATTTCACAATGTCACAGTAATAGGACGGGGAAATTTGGACGCTCGACTAACTTGAGGAATTAGTCCCTAAATTTAGGGGCAAAATATATGGACTTTTTTAGAGGCCAAAACATTTATGGGGATTTTTCCGTATCTATACGAAATTACTAATGGAACTGACAATATAATTGTTTTTAATAATTTAATTGTTTATTCAAATTTGACCAATTATTTATTTATATGTATAGCACTTTTAGATGATTAAAAGTATGAATTTACGGATTTTTGGGGTTATCTGAATTTGGCTTTAGGGGGAATATTTGTTCTAGGAGATGACAACCCTAACGACGAAAGAAAAAGGGTCCTGTTGTATTTTTCAAAATGTTCGCGTCTTTTTTTCGTTTACTCACATAAAATGTAGGATAATAAAAAAAATCAGGGATATTACTTATATGATATACGCCCAGGGTATTGAAAAAAATAAAAATTAAAAATAATATTTTTTGATACCTTTAAAACTACGTACCTAATAGTTTATTTAATAAAATAACAGACACCTTGTTGCCTAAGGTAAAAGTCGTCTGATTAAAAAAATATATTTGTACATTTTCTTAAATTTCATCAGCCCTAATATGTACAATAATGAAACACCACCCAACAGAATTTAATTTTAAAAATTCATTAGATGCAGGGTTGAGCAAAAGCACAAAATTTCTAACTAATGATGATGAAAAAAACAATTATTTTTTTGTAATCGTCTTCATCTACTCACTAACATAATTTGATTATTAGTTTCTATCATGTTTCTTAAGATACGTCATTGGCGTTTTTTTTGTGGAACACCCTGTATATTTTTAAGTCTTTCAATAAACCCCTTTTGAAAAATTACAATGAAGTAGGTTGTGCAATTTATAGTTGTTACATTAAAAAGGATTTATCGAAAGACGTAAAAATATACAGGGTGTTCTATAAAAAAAAAGACGTCATTGACGTCATATCTCGAGAAAAATAACGAAGAAAAGTATTTTTTTATATACACTCATAATTTATACATCAGTGTTCCTATAATTTCCGAAAATCTTGCCCCACCCTGTATATAGCAAGCAAAAAACTCCTACTATATTACATTCCTACGCCTTAAGTATCTGATTTTTTTAACATTTTTGTCCTAGTGCTCCGTAAATTAATCTAAGCAAATTGGGTAAATAAAAGTCTAATTTAGATTACAATAGAGTAATGTGTACTTTAGAAAATTAGATTTTATCCATTAGCGGCTCATGAAGCTATACTTATACTTAGGTACATAATCCACTTACACCGTATTGCTAATGTAAAAATACTGCCAAAATAAAAAAAATACATATTTTATGTAAATTGAGCATATTTTTAAAAAATACCAAAATAATAATTTGATTTCGTTTACGTTAATCCTTTTAATTAACTTCTTAACCTATAAATGAATTATTTATGCGATACAAAGAGTCGTTTGAAGATAAATAATTAGAATGGAATTTTCTTTAAGTCAATTGGTGAATTAATATTAATGTTAATGAGTAATTAAAAAAATAAAATCTCGTTGCGTTAAACATATAGGTATGAGTAACTAACAAAAATTAAGACGTGGTTTGCGTTGAATGCAATTTCTTTGAAGCTTTTAAAGTCAGCCAATTTTTTTTAGATTATGTGTAACGTACAATGCCATTGTAACAAAAAAGTAAAAAAGAAATATCTAATATCTGACTAAAGTCTTAACACAAAGCCTAAGTTAATTGAAATTTTTCGATCTTCTTTTATCGTTCAACTTTTTGAAATATGTACCTACTTAAATTTTATGTATTATACGTTTAACAAGTCGCTGGCGCAAATGATGCGCGGCTGTCATTTACTTCATAATAAATAGTTTTTGAAATAACGGTCTGACTTGAGTACATTTTTTTCTATTCAAAAATTTATTAAGCTCACAAAACTTATTTTAAAACCCTGATATTGCGGATTTTTAAATTAAAAGTTCTATAAAATTTTATAATAACTTGAAATATCTATAAGTTTAATTTACAAGTAATGAATTTTTTATTTTTGAAATTACAATTGGGTAAGTAATTTAAAAATTCATAAAAACCACCGGCCAATTTACCTATTTAATTTAAAAATGTTGATTCTTGAGAAATATTTCCGAAACGAAAATTATTGTATCAGAATTAATGAAAAGGAATTTTTAAATGTATCAATTCGTTTATAATAGAACTGGAAGTTTTCCTTTCATTTATTGGAGAGAATACAAATTATAGGAAAATGTTCCTGTCAGTAAATGTAACACGTTATATGTTTGGTTATTTGTTTTGTATTTTGAGTTCGTATGGTTTTTGAAATACGATATTAAGCCTTTCGTGCTGTCTTCTCAAAGCTTCGGCTTGAAGCATTCTCGTTAAAACTCACGACCTTTCGTTGATAATACGGTGCAACATTCTTTCTGTATTTTGTACTCAAACTTTTGCAAAATAAAACTATTTTTATTATTTTTGTTATGTCAGAAGAATTGGTTAATTCATAACTGAAATTTTTTATTAAAATTCACCCCTATAGATACATCAGCTGGAACGAGTCAAATTTTTTGTTTAGAATTCTGTAATGGTCAGTTACAGAGCCAAAATTTTTTTAAAAAATATATAAAATAGTTTTTTACCTGTAGATTATAGGAAAACCTACAAGAAGTCTTAAAACTTTAAAATAACATGGTAAATGTCTTGGTATTTTATAAATCAGCATCACCAAAATGCAGACGAAAAAAATTATCATAGCAAGAAACTTTCATTTCAATAAAAAATGAAATATTTGAATACCTTCTTTTCAAAAATATACGACAAGACAGACTCCAAAATACATAATATATTCAGCAATTTCCCTTTACAATTTGGTATCATACATAGTTTTTTTAAGTTCCCAAACCAAAAATCCAAATTTTAAACAAAAACCCTCTCCACTTGAGTTCAATTTTCCAAATGTTTTCTTTCATTTTTTTATATACCTTCCTATAAAATTTATGTCGTAAATTTTTACGTAGTAGCAATTTTGATTATTTTTTTTTTTTATTATTAGGTAGAGAGTATACCTTGAAGTTGGCTTCACTGTTTAAGTATCAGATTTTGGTAATGGACTTTTACATGATTTATTCCTATTTAAATTTTAAATTTCAGACTCGAATGCTTTTTAATATTTAAGCCCTGGCCATAAAAAAGCTCAAGCTAGGGTACGATAATTTCGTTTTCCTTTTTTTTTCTGAAAGCATTTTCAGAGATATAAAGTAAATGTCAACTCAGTTCTTATCGAATATAAGCGTAATTGAAAAGACCGACAGAGAAATGAGAAATTAATTTCCTTGACATTTACTTTTTGTTTATTTCCTCATATAAACTTTAGTCGAATTGAAAAACAATTTTTTCTTTCTGGAAGATATAAAACATCACAAAAGGATAAGTCAAACTTCGTCTGAAATTATTTAAAACAAAAGCGACTCTTGAGATCCACACGAATAAGTTTCCAGTTAAATGAAGAATAATTTTCATAAAAATCAAAATTTTCAACATACTTAGGTCACCAAAATATGTTTTTATTTAATTTTTTTTATTTTGTATTTTTTTTACAATATCAATAAAAATTTATAGTTGAGTTCATAGAATTTTAATTGTTTTTTAAAATATTTAATTATTATTTTTAATGACAAATCTCGTAATGATAATACAGAAGAATAAATGGAAACTCAATGCATTTATTTGTCATTAACATTAACATTAACTTTTATTTTAATTACTAGTAACTGTGGTTTCAACTTTTCAGTTAAATAACCCTCCCAATAAAATCGATAGGAGGGTTTATGCTCCTGTTGTAGAGGTTGATGGCAGCAATAATAATTACTATTTGAAGAGCCCTAAAACCACAAAATGACCTCAACGATTATACAATAACCCCATAAAAAGACACGACCATCAGAGCTTTGACATAAAAGAAATGTTTTGAAATTATTTTTGGATATTTTACTGCTTATATTGGTACTATATAAAGCAGATTTATTTTCATATACAGGGTGTATCTAAAAGGAATTTAGGTACAAAATCGTACCATTTATCCCTTTTCACTGATGATAAAATAATTAATAAATCTATCTTATATTGAAGCAGTTTTGTAGTTTTCTTGATTTCTTCAATTCTATTATTAATAAAGCATGTTTTATAAAAATTCTACAAGCATTTCAATTTTTACATCATATTGTCATTTTAATGTAAAATATAAAACATAAAATTATATCAAAATTTTTTTTAATATTCCATATTAAAATATTCAGCAAAAGCTTTTTTTGTAAGTTTTATAAGTATTAAATTTTCAGTTGTAAATTTTGCCTTTTAGCGGATTATTTTGTTTTCAGGTTCTGGGTTCGCGTAGAGAATATCATTTCATCAACCACGCTTTGCCGGTGGCAAGAAAAAGGCGAAGCATACCCCACACCCGACGCCTGAAGGTTCACCCTTTGGTAAGTCTAATTTTCTTTTCATGAATTTTATAACAACAAGGAAAAATACAGCCTGATTTGACCTCTTTAGTTTGTTAGGCAGGATTATCTTGTTATTATTAGATGTTAGATTAAACATTATGTATTTCCAATTACTCTAGTTAGATAATAAATAAAAAAATAAAGCTCTTGTGGAGTGAAGATTTTTTCATTTTTTTATATATGTAATTACTACCAACGTTTCGTCCTTTGGGATAGGGATAATAAAATTCAAAATACCATTAAGTATTTAATACTCTATATAAATATCTGCGCCTAAAAGATTTTGAGGTTTAATTTAACCACAAATTTGTCTTCAAACTTTAAATGTTTAATCGAAAATTCTCAAGAGTATACGGAGCTGGCTACTAAACTAAATTGTGAGTCATAACTCCACCGCTTCAAGATTTTGACGACAAAATTTCAGAGATGGGTCAGTAATACTGTTAATTATCTCGATAAATCAGAGGTTTCTATATAAAGAAACTTGACTTTTCTTTGAACACAAAAGACTCCAACGTAGGAGAGTGTTTAATAGGTACTATAATATCTTTTTTAACCAGATGACAGGAGAAAGTAAAATACAACCCACAAAGGTCAACCTACTACCTTGTAGGGTGTAGGCAGAAGGAAGAAAATAATAAATAAAAATGAAAAGACCCTGTCCAGCTATAAGAAAAATAAACAGCAGGTTATTAAAAGATTGCGAAGCTGCTTTTTGCTTTATTTCTTTTTCATTTATGAAAAATCAATAGGTTAGATGAAGTTGAAAAAGAAAAATAGCTTTGCAATTAGTTCAACATTAATAATCCTTGTCACAAAAGTAAAATTACTACCCCTTTCTGATGTAAATAATAATTTTCAATTTATTTAATTTTAATTTAAATTTAATAAATGGATTGAGAGAGAAATAAAATGATATTTTTCAAATGCCAATAAAAATTTTGTATTTATCTATTGTTCAATAAAACAAAATATGTTATTATTAAAGTGAAAATAAAAACAAAAATTCGAACAAATTTTTTCTTTTGTTTGTAATATTTTCAAGATTGTTAAATTTCTAATTAATCAAAAGTTTATTAATATACAATAATTCCAAATTTCTAAGTGGAACTTCAGCCTCATGAGTTTCTCTCTGGCTACATCAGATCAATTATGGGTTTTTAATTAAAAATAAGATAATAATTTTGATTTTCGCGCATATAATAATGAAATAATTATTATTTGTATTTTTTTTTTTTTTTTGAAAGAAAGTATTTTAACTTTATAAAAAGGCTTTTGTAAATAACAAATCCCAAAGTTGCTTATCGATAAAGTTTGTAATCTGATTTTGTTTTCTTTTTATCTTCCCCTGTTGTTTTTTCCGCGATATTTTCTTTCCCGAAGAAAACCAACACACATCCAAGTGTTTTCACAATAATCTTCACAATAACTCAATTCGTATCTACATTTATGGTTACAAAATTTGCTATCAATCAATTTGAATTCTAAAAAGGACAGACTATTTCAAAATTTTCACATTTCTCCTCATTTTCTACTTTTTAACATTTTTCATTATCTATGGAAATTTCTTAATTTTTGACGTATTATAAAATCTCCCTAATTATAAAGTTAATTAATTTAAAATTATTTAAATGTCAGCCAAAAATATCAAAAGACAAAACTTTTCTAGCTATCCTAAAATTAATTTTAAAGAAACGGTTTCTTTTCCTAAGTAGTTTTAGAAATTTTGGAAAACTCAACACAGATTAGAAAACATAATATTTTAACTAACGTCCAAGGGATAATTAGAGAAATATTAAAGGCAGAAACAGGAGTACAGGGAAAAATAGTTAAATAAGTTTTTGATAATAATCATTAAATTACTCTTTCAAATTTAATTTTTGTCCACAGATTCATACTGCAGTACAGCAACCTGGTTTCATAAGGGTGAAAAGGGGTTACAAGCCTCTCAAAGTCGAAAATTTGGTACACAACATTGCACCTCACGAAGACCCAACAGATCCCTTCTTCGAGCTTCAATGGTACCTTAAAAATACTGGTCAAAATGGGGGAAAACCAAAATTGGATTTGAACGTAGAGGCCGCTTGGGCACAAGGTGTTACCGGAAAAAATGTCACCACAGCCATTATGGATGATGGTAAGAATTTTCACATTCATAAATTTACATTTGTTTTTATAACAATGTATAATTTTAATTTATTATTCCATAAACAGGGCTTGATTCTATTATAAATAAATTTGAAAATCTAAATTGAGTAGGTTAGAATTGGGAGTTCGATAATATATTTGTTACATAATACACACACACGCACACGAATATCTTCCCACAGGGCTTACAAACCCACGCAAGATTGTTGGATTAATGTATTTATTCAAAATTCGATATTGTAGTGTCGACCCTTATCTTCCATTTGTGGGTAGCGATTAAATAAAATGTATTCGCACCATCAAAAAATAGAAAACAAACAAACAAACAAAAACTCAAATTTTTGCAAAAAACATTTACGTACTAAACAAACTAATTTTTTCTCTATTTACAATCTAATCTATGCCCCTTATTAGTCCCGTTTCTGTCTCTAACATGCTTCTAACCACCCCCTGATGTCTTTTAGAAGATTTCCCACCCTCCAGTCTCTCTTTTGTACGTAGAAAGCATTTTTTTGATATATTTGCTTGAAAATAAATTATCAACCCTTCTGAAATTGAATTAATTAATATACTCAACGGTTTTACATAGGTAACTAAATCCAATTTGCTTCGAGGAAAAATGGAAATTGAACTTTAATTAAATTATACAAATAAGGTTCTCTCTACATCTTTCTAATACATAAGAGGTTAATCAATTGGAAGAGTAATTTCGTCAAAGTAAGAAAATGATTCAATCCAAACATTTTTTGGACAAATATCTCAATATATCCTCCAAAAACTAAAATATCTAACATACTTAACTATTTGCTAACAATATTTCCCCTTTTTGCACCTGTTTATACCTCCAATACTAGCCCTTCTGATCGACAAACACGAGAAATTTTCTGCACTAATTAAAAATCGATATAATCGTACTTTAATTAAAGTCTGTACGTATTTTTTCGTCTTGATATTTGCATCGCACATTGGATATTTTGGTAATTTTCCCATTCAATATTTTCAGCTTCATTAACATTCGATTAATATTCACCTCCCCCGCCCTATTTGTTTAATTTATATTTTCACTCTTACGTCATTTATCTGTTGCAGGAGTCGACTATACTCACCCCGATTTGAGATTTAATTACGTAAGTATTAATATTTATATTCTATAAGTATCATTTCCATAATAATTTAAATATTTATGTGAAGTTTAAAAAATAATCAAAAAAAAATAAGTTTGTTAGAAGAAGTTACAACAATTATGAATATCAATCCCTCAAAATGGGATAAATATGGGATATGATAAAAATTATATCGCAGGGTAGTAGAAAATAAATAAAAGGTACAGAGGAACTTGGGAAAGAATCAGATATGTGAACATTTGTAGGGGTTGCAATAAAGTGGGTATATAGGGGATGAATTAATTTGTTGTAAAAGGAAAATAAAAAACATGAAACTATTAGACAATCGAAATAAGCAGCTACTAAGAAAGGTGTGAGGTTATTGTTTGTTTATGAATATCACAACCAACGTTTTTTACTTTTTATAAAGGCTTCTTCAGGACTACAAAGATATTATTGAATTAAACAGGTATACATAAACGTTGGTGGTAAGTTTCACTAACAAATAAAAACCTTATTGATAACTGATTATTTTGGACTACCTAATAGGGGTAGATATACTTTAGACAAAGAACTATGAACTAGGGGTGGTAGAAGTGATCTAGACAAGGAAAATTTAATGAGTGAAGCTACAAGATATGGTTTAGATATTATGATATCGCTTTCTACCCTTAAGTAATTATCAGTAGAAATTCCTGTTTTTTTAAGCACGTTTCACAAAAACTACCCCTAAAAATTCGCTTTATTTTAAGTAACTTATCTCCTTGTATTTTCCATGTGACGGTTTGTAAATTTGTTGAAATAAAACCGGGATGAAAAGGTTATTTTTCGGTGACTACAAATTGTCATCCGATCCAAGAAGGATCTTTTCTCAATTTACGTCGTCATATTATGCAGAAATCGATACGAGTATATGTACGTATTGGGTAAATGGCATTCGCCTTATAACTTCATTTCATCGCCTAATTTCCCATACCTACGTCATATGGAATTGGTATTTAATCAACAGGGCTAATAGAACTCATTTCGAATTAGTTACAACAAACTAGTTTCACTCGTGTTAGATAACTTCGTTTAAACTCACAATGAGTTTCTACCCCTAAATTGGATCATACACCATCAAAGGTTTAAATAAAATACGTATTAAAATTTAAACAATCTTCATATAAGGGGCCTTCTATAAACCACATAATGCTGTTTCTTTTTTTTTAACCCCCCTTCTTCCCTCTCTCGTAGTCTACCGCATGATTTTCTCAAAAATCCTCCCCCAATTGTTACGTGGTTTCTTAAACAAACTCATTAAAAAATAAATAAATTATTTGTATGAAACCTAACCTAACCTAACCCTTGATTTCATTTTTTTTTTAATAAAAATTCCCTTTTAATATACTGGGAAGACCCCAAGGGTCGCTACAATAATAATTATTGATAATAGTAACAATACTAGAGATCACCCTATATAATTCAGTTGTTTTATCTCCCACTTTACTTATTTTTTGAAAAGTATTTCTTCTACAAACACCAGAATCGATAAGAGATTATCTTCGTTTATTTATTTTTATTATTCGTTAGTAGTTTTTGTAAGCTTTTCCAGTTATTGTATAAAAAGAACGTTAAATTTAAGAAAGCTTTAACTTTTCAGTTATCGTTTCCTCGTCTTTTATTAGCTTCCAAATTTTTTTCCCCTAATTAATCACAAAACATATTGTATCCTCAAGCATTTTGTAACAAAAGCTACTCTTGTTATCGTTGCGCCAAAGTAGTTTGCTTTCCCTTGAGCTGTTTGGCTGTTTCCACTTTTCTTTTTATTGCAGAATGCCAGGGCTAGCTACGATTTTAGCAGCAACGATCCGTACCCTTATCCGAGATACACGGATGATTGGTTTAATAGGTTAGTAAATTAAAATTTAATTAAATCGTCTGTTGGTTTTCTTAAATTATTCTTAGTAATCCAGAGCGATATTTTTAAATTAAAAAAAATGAATTCAGAAAAAAACAATTTCTTTGGTTCCAGAAATCGATTTTTTTTTTACTTTTTTTGTCTGAAAATGCTTTTATTGGTGCACAATAAGTTTAAGGGATAGTCGAGTCTTACCCCCCAATATTTCATTTGGGACCCATGGGCTCAAAAATAGTGTTTTTCGAACGTTCTTTTGGTAAAAAAAATCACAAACGTACTCTGTGTTAATATCATTTTACATATATTTTTCAAAAATTATTGGAAGTAAACATAACATTCAAAAAAAATTTCTAAGAATTTTGTTGCACATAATAGGCTCCTAATGATGTGCCCCAATGAACACATTTTCAGGCGAAAAAGACAAAAAAGAAAATTAAAGGCATTTTGACTTTTAAAACCGAAGATACTCATTGGTATGAAGAGGGGCTCATCTCATTTTTTTCAGTCATGGTACGAGATGTGCTGGAGAAGTAGCAGCAGCAAGGGATAATGGAATTTGCGGGGTTGGGGTGGCGTACGATTCAAAAATTGCAGGTAATAATGTAATATACAAAAAGAAAATTTAGTACATTATTTTTTTCTTCATTTTCTCTTTCTATCTCGTCTCTAATTTGTCAGAAACAGGGGGAGGAATGACTAAACATCTCAAAATCTAGATAAACGACAATTATTTTTTCAAACGCCTCCTTATAAATGTGCATTTCTTTAAAAAATGTATATTTTTAAGAAAAATTCAGAAAATAAATTATTTTTAACATTAATATAATAATAATTACATCATTATTTCTACTACGTTTCGACCCTTTATTGAGTCTTCATCCGGCATCATAATTCATATTTAGAAATATGAAATAATAATGTAATTATTATTAAAATCCTAAAATATCCTCATTCCTGAAAAAAGAATATTTTCGGAAAATTTTAAATATTGTCTGTGACAAATACTAAACGAGCAATAAATCAAGGATTTTTAAAAAAAATTATTATCAACTGAATGTCAGAAAAAGAAAAAAAAATCATTAATTTTTCCTTGAAGGGATAAGAATGTTGGACCAGCCCTACATGACCGATTTAATAGAAGCCAATTCGATGGGTCACGAACCAAATTTGATAGACATTTACAGCGCCTCATGGGGTCCTACAGACGATGGTAAAACGGTGGATGGACCGAGAAATGCAACCATGAGAGCTATAGTACGGGGAGTAAACGAAGTACGTTCCGTCATCCAAAAAAAAAAACTTATGCAAACGTTTTTTAAATATTTATAATTTTTTTCGGAAGGGACGAAATGGGTTGGGGAACATTTACGTCTGGGCGAGTGGCGATGGGGGTGAAGATGACGATTGCAACTGTGACGGATATGCCGCAAGTATGTGGACAATTAGCATCAACAGCGCGATAAATGACGGCCAAAATGCTCATTATGACGAAAGCTGTTCTTCAACTTTGGCGTCAACTTTCAGCAATGGGGCCAAAGATCCCAAAACAGGGGTGGTAAGTTTTTTAACAGCTGTTTTTTTTTTGTAATTATTCAATTCAAGTTTTTGTTGTTTGATTTATAATTTTATAAAGGCAACAACTGATTTATACGGGAAATGCACCACGACCCATTCTGGCACATCGGCGGCTGCCCCGGAAGCTGCAGGGGTCTTCGCATTAGCATTGGAAGCCAAGTGAGCTTTTGACTTTATTGCATAGTGTATTAAGTGGAATTTTATGTAGTAGCTTTTTTTTACCCACAATCGATAGGGATAAGCCAAATATTATATAAATATAAATAAAAGATAAGTAAAAGAAAAAATTGAATTCAAAGAAAAAATATTAACACAATTAAAAGTTTTTACCCAAAATTATATTCTGATGATAATGATATTTGCCATAAATTAAAAAAAAATTGACAAAGTACCAGTCGTACGTTTACCATCATGAATACAAGGCCCAACAGCTTCGAAGAAAAATATGTTGTACGTCACGTTAGGTAGGGGATTGTACGGAATCCTTTTAGTCTAGTAGCTAAGGGATGCTGCAGTGTAATAACTTTTTTGATAGCGGATTTTTGTAGAGGCCGATAAGAAAAACATTTATGCATTTTTTTAACGCTGACAAATTACTGTTGTTATTATTTATTTAATTTTAAAATTTTGCAGAACCTAACCTAACCTTTCGACGCTTACGTAGCAAAAACCGAGATAGATATAAAAAAATATATAAAGACTTGTTTTCTAGAGAATTAAATTTTCTACCAAAAAGTCCAGGACAGTATCCCTCTAACTTTTAGTACTATGCTCCAAAAGGACACTTAAACGTATAACGTGCCGCTGAGCCGTATTTAGAACGCAGCAATTTTTTACCTGTAAAAGATGGAGGGTTGCTTCCCCGGACTTTTCTATAAAAAATTTAATTCTCTACAAAAATTGTCTTCGCATTTTTTTTGTATATGTCACAGTTTTCGCTGCAGAAGCGTCTTAAGTTCAAAAAACCCATTTTGCAAAACTTTAGATAGTATTAAATAAATAATAGCAACAATTATTTGCCAACGTTAAATTTTCTTTCTCGATAATAGCACCTACATAGCGAGGGTTCTTTTTCTCCATTTGAACTTTCAGAACCCTAAAAATAACAATATGTACCTTAGATCTTAACTGACACTTAATTTGTAATTTTATTACTTATTAATTTAAAAAAAAAAAAAAACTAGTGACTTTTGTGAATGAACTGAATTTAAATTCTTGTTTTATTTGATTCGTTATCATTAGCCCAAAGCTCACATGGAGGGATATGCAACATCTGACTGTGTTAACGTCGAAGAGAAATTCTCTCTTCGATGCAAAAAGTCGTTTCCACTGGACCATGAATGGAGTTGGTTTGGAATTCAACCATTTATTTGGATTCGGGGTTTTGGACGCGGGAGCCATAGTGGCACTGGCCAAACAATGGAAATCTGTTCCACCAAGATTCCATTGCGAGGCAGGAGCAATTAAGGAAGAAAGGCAAGTAAAAAAATATTTTCTTTTATATGTACAATATTAATTTTGGCAAATATTGTTATGAAAAATGTCCCAAAAAATTATTACCGAAACCAGGACCGGATTTAACAAGGATTAGAAAAGCCACGGCTCAGCACCTCCACCAAATTTTGAGTTACTTATGTCATTTATTTTTTTTTATTTATTAAAATAACTTTAAAGTATCGAATTTTTAAAAAATCGATCTGTTTGTCTTATTTTTAAATTTCTGTTTGAATTTATATTTCAAAAAATATATTTGTTCTTGTTTGCAGACCGATTCCATCATCAAAATCTCTCATTTTAAAAATTGAAACTGACGCTTGCAAAGGAACAAACACCGAAGTTCGATATTTAGAACACGTACAAGCCGTTATATCAGTAAACAGCAGTCGAAGGGGTGACTTGGAACTGTATTTAACATCCCCAATGGGAACCCGGTATGTACACCTTGTTATTTATTAATTTTCGAAGTAAATCCCAAGATTTTATTTGAGCCCATAATAAATTAATACCTATCTGTAAATAGTTTAAAACGTTTTGTCTTTTGAAATTTGTTTCCTTTAACTTGATGAATTTTTTTTTTAATTATTTTCAGATCTATGATTTTAAGTAGAAGGCCTAATGATGACGACTCACGAGATGGTTTTACTAAATGGCCTTTTATGACCACCCATACGTGGGCCGAATATCCACAAGGAACATGGCAACTGGAGGTAAGTAAATAATATATTTATAATAAATATATTTACAAAAAAATCAAATATAGTTATTAAATTCATAATTTCCAAAAAAAGAAAAAGTGTTAAATAATTAAGTAACGATTTTATTCAGTACTTTTAAGTCAGTTTTCTTTCTATTAATTATCTTCATTAAATACGTAATTATTATTTCCAATCGTCAATTTTGCATATTCTTCCAAAAAGTTAGAGAATCTTCCACAATACTTTAAAATGATCTACAAAGTTCATTAACATTCCAAAATGATCTGAATTTTTAAAACATGGTCTAGAATGTTCTAGACTTTTCAGGAATGAATAAGGATGTTTGAGAATGATTTAAAAATTTTCAAAAAAGTTAGAGAATCTTCCACATTAAGATGATCTAGAAAGTTCAACTATATTTCAAAATGATCTAGAATTTTTAATGATGTTCTAGAATGTTCCATATCTTTCAAGAATCATTTGAACTGTTAGAGAATGATCTACAACATTCCAAAATGTTCCAGACTTTCTGAGAACGATTTAGAATGTTTGAAAACGTTAATTAAATTAAAGGCTAAAGTTTTTCATTTCAAAATCATATCCTTTTAGGATTACTAACTATTTAATAAATGAAACCAAAAGAAAAAAAAATAAATATGAGCCTTTAGTGTTTTTACTAATTCTACCAGTTACATGCTTCTAAAAAAATTTAAAAAAATATTTTTCTTAAAGAAATACTTTTAAATATTGTTTTTATTGCGTAGGTTCGTTTTAAGTCAGAAATTCCACAAAGTGGTTACTTCAAAGAGTGGATGCTGATGTTACACGGTACCCGGGAACCCCCGTACACGGATCTTTCAGTGCTCGACCCTCATTCGAAACTGGCTATTGTGAAGAAGGCCCACGAAGAACAAATGAAAGTGTAAGGGGAATTTATAATTAAACATTTTGATTTCACAAAAATCTATGCATCTGACATATGTGAATGAATACATATAATAATTAGGTATGTATTATTCTTTTGTTCTTATCTTTTTTTTTTAATCCATTACAATTAAAACAAAAAAACAACAGCAACAATTTATGCAGTTAGCTATGAAACGATTATTTAAAATAATACTTAATTCAATATACAGTTGTATCCGAAACAAATGTACTAATCTACTCCTATTATCAATACTAACAGTAGATAAAATAATTTGATAATTGCATCGTTTATCACTCACCCCTTTGACGATCTTAAAACCATAGTAAGTTGAGATGCCTCTCCTATTGAACACAGAAAACGTAACTCATATAATTTTTCACGTTATTGAATATAGAAACAATAAACTTAAAATAATTTTATTCGCACTACACAGTACGTAAACACGACAAACACGAACAGAGTCCAATTTCCTGACTCAAATCTCAAAAATTATCTCTCTCTATTATCTTTTTTTACTGGTTTCCTAGCAACCGCTCGAATGTTCCCGAACTTTAAGAACTTGTCACAGTTACACACAAATTTCATCCTTATTTCGTGAATAAATTACAATATTCGCGTCGATAAGATGGGAGCTAAACGATACAAATACCAATATTTTCATGAATCTGCATCTTTTAAAAACATGTTAAGTTTTTGTTAAGTTTCCCATATTTTATTAAAATTTTGCAATTTATTTCTGGGGTCATTTAAAAGTCAACACCAATATTTATATTTAACTATATAACCATAACATTAACACATACGTATAATAAAGAAATATTAAAATTAGGCTTCTGTTATTTCATTATATACAAGGTGATTATAAAACAGTCTTTTAAAATTTTAAGTACCAATTCTGAAAGTCTTGCAATTTGCTGAATAGTTTTTTTTTTTTTTTAATTAAAAAACAAATGCAACAAAATATAAAAACATCTTCAGTAATCCGAATTATCAACGAAAATTAAAAAAAAGATTACATATTATACCTAATTTTGAACTAAAATTTTCTTAAACATTTTGATATAAGATTTCTTTCTGGTTAAAAATTTTGGTAACGACCATATGTACAATTTTTTGTATTTATGAAAACGCACACTTTTAAACATTTAAAAAAAATCATTAGTAGGTATATAAATAAGTAGAAATAATCCATATTATTTAAAATTTTGAAATAAAAAACTAGTAATCATTTAAAACAGATTTCGTTTAATTTATTTATATCTATATTAATTGTGTATATGTTTTTTTTAAATTTTTGGCACCAAAAAGATTAAGGAAATAAAGAATGTGATAGAAGTAACTTAGGAAATTGTTAGATCTCTAATAAATAGTAAAATTATTTAAATTTACTATTAACAAAAAGTAACTTGCATAAATAATCTCTAATGATGTACAGTAAATTTTCTCAGTTAAAATTTTAAATACTGTTTCAAGTTTTGCTATGTATGTATTTATTCAAGCAACACTGACGCTTATTTTAGTTGTAGTATCCTATAACTGTTAAGTTTGTTTAAATCTAACAGTGAGATATATTTGTTAATAAAAATAATTAGTATTCATATGTTGAAATAATTTATTCGCATTATGCTATAAAATACATATGTTCCTTTTAATAAATTATGTAAATAGATCGTTATTATTGCTTAACTGTGAAAATATAGTGTAAAAATATCTAAAATAAAAATGTATTTATATAACCCAGTGAGTTTTTTTCAGAAAGGATTATAAATTTTGCTAGTATATTTTAGCTAACATTAAATATCATTAAAAGTAACATTATTAAGTTTAACATTTAAAGGGTTCAATGATTTCTATTATTTTAACTATTAAAAACAAGTTAAAAATAGTTTCGACGTTTCGCAGTGTTTTTTAAACTTTTGAATATAATTGGTTCGCGCCAAATACTTTTATTGGCTATCATGACAGACAAGCGCCAAGACGGCTTCGGAACCTTTCGGGATAACTCGTTTTGTAGTCGACTGATGTTTGACCGCCATTTAATGTCACATTTTGTAAAACGCGTGACTTAGTCTTAAAAAAAGCATTTTATTGCATAATTTCCATGTGCATTCGAAATTAAAGTGAATGTGAATTCGAGAGGTTTTTGTGAAAAAGTGTTTTAAGTGATAATTAACCCGCAAAGCTGCTTGGTTATTGTTAAAGTGAGAGATAAACGCCGGGTTTGTAAACAAATCATGTTGGCCTAAAAAACAAAAAGCTGTTTATTTGGCAGCATTCTTACTTGAACAAACGATTCTTTTAAAAAAGTGTGGTCAGCTTCTGTTTATTTGGCCTCTAAACCACCCTTCAGCCATGAAAATTAAATCACGTAAGTAACAAACTGCACTGTTTACAATTATTCAGATGCCGGTTTTGTTTATATTTTTGCTTAAGTAAATTTTTAATTAGAAAACTCAATTGTCACAGTCATTTTGGCGAATACTTTAATTTGTTGTGAGTATTTAAATGATAAAAACCACGAGGTGATGGAAGCCATGTTGTCAAATGTCATCCCAAATTCAATGCTAATATTAAAAACATGACTAAAACTGTATCAATTTCCTTTAAAATATTATCTGAATAATTATAAAAATTATATTTAATTATTGCTTAGGTGCTGCCGTATCTTTTTTGTAACGGGATGATTTATGTTATTTTAAAATTCACATAACCTTTTTTTAGTTTGACATTTCGGTTGTTTATCGGCTTCTTACGACTCAATCCGTTAAATTGTAAAACTTTTGAATTTGTAACTGTCTGTTTTCGAGAATAATCTGTTAAAAATTACTATATCGAGTTAAAAATATTTGAAATTGAACATTTAAATACAATGAGTTACTCGTGTAAGTATTTATTGTTATGTGACAGCACGAAAATGTTATTATGTATAGGTAATTAGTGATGGAACGTTAATTATTATACGATTACAATTAAAGGGCAAATATGTGTCAAACAATTTTGCCTTCCAGAAAATAAACAATAAAAAGTTATGGCATTATACAAAAACAATAAAAAATACCTAAACACTGGCTTGCTTAACAATAATAGACGTTTCTGCCGAGAAAATTCCTATTTTTGCTATTCCAGCAGTCAAGGAATGCCCGAAATTTCCTTGGATATGAATGAATAACTTCCCATAAATAAATTTACAGTTTCCCCTTGGCTCATGTGTATTATTTTGTAACTTTTTTCCCCCCTTTATAACATTGCTCTTTTTTGAATCAAAGCAAAGTTTTCCGTTTCTAAGTAATAAAAATTATTTAGATCGAGACCAGTTTCAATCAGGAAGTAGCACCGACGAGAATGATTCCTATTCGGACGTGGAGGATCATGTTGAAACGTTGCAAGTTAACATGCAAAATCATAGTATGGGATCAGTCCGAAAACGTCGTGGCAATTTACCGAAACATTCAGTTAAGATACTGAAAAGATGGCTTTACGAACACCGTTACAACGCATACCCCAGCGACGCCGAAAAATTGACCCTTTCCCAAGAAGCCAACCTTACTGTATTACAAGTTTGTAACTGGTTTATAAACGCTCGCAGACGCATACTGCCAGAGATGATAAGAAGAGAAGGACACGACCCCTTACACTACACAATATCCCGACGTGGCAGGAAACTAAACAATTCGGCCATGATAATAGAACAGCCCCAAGCTAATTGGGACGAAGAGGCTGTAGCCAGGAATGGAAAGCGTATTAGATTAGATCATGACTATGATGAGAGCATCACTCTCATGTACAGATCTGAAGAGGACAGTCCGAACGAATATGAAAGCTCCAGTCCCAGTGAAGAGGAAAAATTCACTTCTTGGCAGACGGTTATTCGTTACGGAATTCCCAAAGAAAGCCAGCATCCCGCAAATCGAGGGTAAGACAATTTTCCCTTCTGTTTCAAATTTAGGAGAGATACAAATTTTTGTATCATTTCAGATCCCAAAAGGAAGCCATCAGATCGTCATCAGATTATTGGAGCGCTCCACATCCCCAGCTCGCCCACCTACCCCAACTGCCCCATCCCTTATCGAACCCTAAGGTTCAGGTGGTGCCTGTACACTCAAACGTTGCGGTTTTACCATCGTCGCCCCCGCCTACACCTCCAGAGAATGAAGAGGACGAAAAGGACAAATTTAAATGTCTTTATTTACTGGTTGAGACCGCGGTGGCCGTAAGACAGCGTGAAAAGGAGCAAGAGGAGATAAAGCTCTAGTTGTCAAGAGAGCATAAGGAGGATTACATCGTCCCGCCCAACCCCCCGTGCCTTCTTGCTGCCGTTACGTAATAAGTTTGGGAGTTTCGTTTTCATTTTCTTAAGATTCAAATAATAATGTGTTGCAATTTTTAAATTTTTTTACAGTGTTAGGCGTTTTTTATGTTGTACTCTTTCTTCTTGCATAAACGTAAGTAGTTGATAAAAATAGGCTACAAGTTTGGTACAAATTCGTTCGTTCAGAGAAAAAAAAATATACATAGATATTATAAATACTACATATTATGTATATGTACGTAGTAGATTGAAGAATGTTAGCATAAATGTTTTTTTTTAAGTGTCTGGTCCATAAACAGAGAGAAGTAATCGGTTGTGAACGTAGTTATCGATTTTGGAATAAAATGCTAACGTTTTTTAAAACTATATTCTTCACATTTGTTTTTTTTTTTTACTAACAGACTTAGCAAAGATTATTCTAGAATGTTATAAATCATTCTGCAACCCATTGAAATATTTTAGATTATAGTCAAACATTCCAAATTAATCTCAAATAAGATGGAATATGCTAAGACGTTCTTGATCGTTTTTTAAACCGTTCGTGTATACCCTGGAAAAACGGGAACATTCTGGAATGATTTAGGTCTTTCCTCAACATTCCGAATCATATTCCAAAAGTCTAGAACTTTCTGGGCCTGTACACAAAATACTCTTTATTATGACTATCGATAAACAACATTTTTTTGTGTGGGGTAATCGCAACTGTTAACAATTTTTTTGATCCTACCAGTGATGTGATGGCTTCATAGGAATATGTATTTAAAAAGGGCATTGCATGGATGGAAAAAATAGTGGTTTTGTGAACAATTTCGGCAGGCAATTTCTTGAAAACTTCAAATCATCCTGGAATGTTGTATGCAGAACATTTCTATCCTTTTTGGATATTATATAATCAGTCTTAAATACGTATTCCGAATTATTTTCGAAAAAAAATTGAAAATTTTGAGACATTTCTAATCATTCGCGAACAATTTGGAATATTCCATACCATTCTCACACAAAAGGAAAATTTGGACATAATATTTGCCAGCAAAAAAGCTCTAAAATAAATTATTTAGAAAAATAAATCCGATAATCATAATTTGTACAAAAAAATGTGAAATACTTAAGCGCTAGGGAATAGTTTGCTCATTTTCCCGCCTTTAATATTTAAATTTCGTTTCAACTTTAGAGAACCACCATAGATCTCACTATCAAGATAATCAGAAGGAGTAAGTGAATTTTCAGAAGAAACTAGAAACTGGCTTATAACCAAAATATCATGTTTTTACGAAACATGATTAGTGATCTTTTGTGAAATAGTGGTAAGAAACTTTTTCAATTTTAAATTTTCAAAAGAAAAGTAGTGAAATCACTTAAATTTTTAGTTGTTGAAAGCATCTTTCTTTGCCATAGATTATCTACATATTAACCATAGATACGTCAACCACCCAAGAGAATTTTACTTAATGTTTTTCATGTAGTTTCTTAAAAATACTGAAAGTGCATTAATTACAACCAGAATTATTTGTTGTATTCCATAAAAAAAATTAATCAAAAACAATAGTCAGAGGAAAACATAAACAGGTAAAAAACAAATTGTGACATGTAACCTAACCTTAAAAGCTATTTTCAAACTTTTAATTCAGATCATTTTCGAAAATGGATAAAATGGAAACCAGTGACTCTTCCAGTTCTGATTGTGATGAAAATGTAAGTATGTATATACTAGTTTATCTTCCGATTATTATCTTTTAATTTTTTTAGGGACTCGAGGTTCGCGCTGAAGAACTTGAAAAACAACTTGCAGACAACAAATACTTATACGATGTACATGTAGAATTAGTAGATTTGTACCGTCAACTAGGAGATTTAAAGTCCATGCGGGAAGCATATGAGAGATTTCACGAATTGTATCCTTTAACACCAGAACTTTGGTTAACTTGGTTAAGAATAGAAATGCAACTTTCCACCAGTTCTACAGAAAAGAAGAACATCCTAAACTTATTTGAGAAGGCAGTTGAAGATTATTTATGTATGCAAAATTAATAATAGTAATGCCTTTATATAAAATTTATTGTTTATAGCAATCGACCTTTGGCTGGAATATGCTCAATTTTCCATGGGGGTATTAGAATCAGATGATGTAAGAGCTGTAATAAACAAGGGATTATCGGTAGGAGGACTTCACGTCAGTCAAGGAGCTTTATTGTGGGATGTTCTAAGAGAATTCGAAATAACACATCTTTCATTGACAAAAGATGGCACTGAAGAATGGCAAAAACAATTACAAAAAGTACAAGACGTTTTTCGCCGTCAGCTATCAGTACCCCTTTTAGATATGGAAGGAACTTACAAAGAATGGAAGTTCTGGCTGGAGCAACTCCCTGACAACCACGGAATCGATTTGAAACCAACAGAATGGGGCTATCAGAATGCATTAAAAAAACTAGAAAAATACTCTCCATTTGAAGAACGTCTTTTACAACTTAAAGATGAAACAGAGGTCTTTAATTGTTACAGAGAATACATTAAGGCATCTGATGATCCTTCAATGTGTCTCTGCTTGTATGAAAGAGCTGTAGCAAAATTAAGTTTGAATACTGAATTATGGTCTGAATATTGTTATTATTGCTTGAAACTGGGAGAAATATGTAATAAGGTGGTCAAGCGGGCATTGAGAAATTGCCCGTGGTCGGAAGAACTTTGGATTTGCTCCCTAAGGGTATTAGAAGACCAAAAGAAAGAACAAAAAGAAGTTACAGAATGTTTTGAACAAGGATTAAACAGCATATCACCTACCCCAGGGCTCAATTTATGGCTAGCATATTTAGAATATATCAAAAGGAACTCTGAATCTACTAAATACCTTCACAAGTTGTTCTCACAAGCTTTTCAGCAGCTAGGGGTTACTAACGACCCTTCTTTGATTTTGCACAGATGGGAAGCAAGATTATATGTGCAGGAAGGAAATTTTGAAGCAGCTCGCAAAATATGGTCAGATATTCTGAAAAGGCCTAATTTCAAAAAATCTGCAAGTACTTGGCTTGAATACGCGGCGTTAGAAAGGCAATCGAAAGAACCCCAGTCACTTAGAGCGATTTTTCAAAGGGCAATTTCCAAGCTCTTAGATTGGCCCCAATACATAGCTGATGAATGGATTTTATTTGAGAGAGAATTCGGAACTCTTCAAGATATTATTCGGTGTGAAAACGTCTGCAAAGAGAGCCTGAAAAAACACATGCTCAACAACATTAATCTTCCTGTAGAAAACGAGAAAAGAGTAGAGCGGAAAAGACCCTGGAATGACGACAACGAAAATCAATCTCACGCTAAGAAACTAAAAGAAACGGATCGCAAACCAACCAAGAGACTAAATCCTTCAGATTTCGATAAAGAAAAGTCCGTTTTCCTCAGTAATATGCGACCGACCGTAACGGAAGAAAAGTTAAAGGAACTTTTTTTAAACTCCGTAAAAATTTTAATACCCACCGACAGAAAAGGACATTCAAAATGTTTTGCATATGTAGAATTTACAGACAAAGAAGAAGCCGAGAAAACCCTCCAAAGAGACAGGGAACCAATAAACGGTCGACCTTTATTCATATCGAGATGCAGAGGTGCAGAACAAACAGACAAAACAGACAAAAAATTTAAATTTTCGACGACAAAAGAAAGAAACAAACTGTTCGTCAAAGGATTGCCGTTTTCGTACGCAAATGAAGATTTAGAAAAAGTCTTTCAACCTCATGGCGCTAATGCTGTACGTCTGGTCACGTACAAGAACGGACAATCGAAAGGTTTGGCATATATTGAATTTCCTAACGAAGAAATGGCCGAAAAAGCTTTAAAAGCCACAGATCAGATGAAGCTAGAAGATTGTACAATTTCTGTATTTGTAAGCGCCCCGCCGCCAAAAAAATCTTCAGATGAGAAAACGCTTTTTGGACTTGGAGCCGGGAGAAGTGGGAGCACTCTACAACATAGTCGTCCCCGTTTAAAAGTTCCACTTATTCCAAGGGCTGTACAATCAAAGGTAATCAATTCAAATTCAACAGTAACAACTGAAAGTAATAAAACTACAACAAAAAGCAATGAGGATTTTAGAAAAATGCTACTAAAGGAAAATTAAAATTCGCTAAAGAATACAATATTTACGTTTAAATACTGCCCCCTGAGTAACTATAAGTTTTAAAAAAAATGGCGGAAGGAGTCAATACATTTTTTTATTATTTTCAACTTATAAATAAAATCGTTTTTAGTAAAGTTGATTACTAGATAATTATAGTAAATTTGCCTCACTCTAATTCAAGTTTCTTATTTGGAACGTTAACTTTAAGACTTGTATTAATTTTTTTTTTTTAATTAATTTCTTTTTAAATCATTTTAATGTTTGCACCTTTTAATTAATAATAGTCGTTGGTTGTTGCTTCTATTATTCAATTTTAATTTTCCTATTAATTAAATTGTTTATTATAATTATAATTTGTCGTAATATCTTTTCTTAGCCGGTTTGCTGTTAAATTTTAGTGCAAAATACTTCTTTTTTTCCCTATATTGCCATGATTATAATATTAATTGTAGTTTTTGTACCAAAAAAAGAGCACAAAACTTTTGCTTATGATTAAGGCAAATTTACCAGCATTATTTAGTAATGGCTTTAACTCAACAGTTAGTTCTAAATACAAGATCTTGGTAACATTTTATTAGAAGCATTAGCATAAATAGTAGATTAAGATTCAGACTTGCACACTTATCCATAACAGCCTACAAACCTGAATCTTAAATAATACAATAATTCTGGCTCTTTTAAGCTTATATACTTTTACATTGGTATAAAGTTAGTTAAATAACAACATCGTAAAAAAGTTATATATCTGCATATATAATATTTATGTAATAGAAAATCGAGAGTATTATTTTGGAATAACAGAGCCACACAAGAGGCTATATAATCACAAGTTGTGTTATTTAATAAAAGAAAAAGAAAACAATTTTTCATTACTTGTTCAACTGAAAGTATTCATATCAGTTTGCTGGCTTAATATAAACGTTCTGATATTGTTCAGTGCTGGGTCCTTGAATTAACCTATTTTTCATTCTCTGCATAAACTCCCGATGCAAATTTTGACGATAGGCTAAATAGGAGAAATCGACGTTTAAAAAAAAAAGAAAGAATAGATGGTAGTGTTTTTACCCTTTTGTCTTTTCGCTTTCCGAATTTGATAAATAATATAAATGGAGGAATATACCATGCCAATGAAACAAATCGTATAAGTTACGGTTTTTACATCAAGTTCTTTTAATTTTCGGATATAATTTTCGAAGAAATCAGACATTTTACATTATTTAATTCGTACTTATTTCTCCAAATTTTATGTTTATTTTATGCGACTTTATGTTAGGTTATAATTATAAATGATTGCGGGGGGCGGGGACGTTCTCAACCATAGATCATCAAAAGTTAAAATGGAATTTTGTATGTCATAGTTTGGCCAACAAACATAGATAGCGCTAGCGTCAGGAAATTGTGAAATAGTCTAGCCGCCTTTTCATTAAAATATCGGTGCAGTTGTTGGTATCTGGGTTCATACCAAGTTCATACTAGTGTAACATTGTTAACGTTAATTGTATTTGAATAACATGCAAATTGTCGTAGATAAGAGTTTTCTCGATTGATAACTCGAACTTTGTGCCATCTCTTAGATGGTGTGTTCACTAGACAGAAAGAAGCGGGATATTTAAATAGATTGGAGTCTATACAGTCTATATTTTTCTTTGAGGTGTTGAAGTTAGTTTTTGTCTTGTAGCAAACATTGCTTTTGTGAAAATTAGTTGTCAAAATTTTAAATTTTAAACGTCAGAATATGAAACTGAATAAGGTATTAATTTTTTACTTTAATTATTTTACTGTAATAATTTTGATGACAGTTTTCGAAATCCTACACCCTATTGACATCATAAATACTAATATTTTTTGAATAACAATTTAAAAAAAAATAAGTTTCTAATTAGCATTTACAATTCCTTTTTTTAAATTTCAATATCTCCATATGCGTTGTTTAAAGAGTAACATTTTTTTTTTTTTAAGCAAAACTAATTAATATTTTTGTAAAAACTTTGTTTATGGTCGTTTTAGATGAGACACCTGATGTAGGTATATCACTAATGAAATCATTAATTGATTTTGCCTTTGTGAAAATTGATATTTAACATTAATGATATATTAATCAAATCGGTCACAACACAAAATAATTTCTGATTAATTCGGACTAACCAATTTAAGATAATACGTCATCGCACATGTAAATATTTGTATCCTTTAAAAGCAAGATAATTAATTAAAAGATCACGAAGCAAATTAAAATAAAATAAAAACCGTGCGTGCGATGCGTACCATATCCGTTATTAATTTAATTCAACTCGGAAAGAAAAAAATCATTACATTCAATCAAATTTTATTTTATTTGATCACAACTCAAAATAATGAAATTATTCATAAAGAAAACGCCAATAGGAATAAAAACTATTTACATATATACAAATCAGTTTATATAATTATATCAACTACATGTAACATAGCTACAGAAAATATATAAATATACATTATATTTAAGTATAAAAAACACTGATTACTAATTATTAATATCATAAAATTAATGTTGTCCTATACGGCTGCATCTTTAATTCAATAAAAATAGAAAAATTATCCCTCTTATTTCATATTTTATATTTATAATCACAAAACTGCCATTTTCTCATGGATATAGTTATTACTCATCAATATCAACTATGTAATTAATAACACATTTCTTTATAGTTTAATAGTTAGGATTGTACGGGGCCTGTTTCGAATATCCTTCTTTAACTAAATTGGGATTATATGGCTGAGATGGTCCCAACTGTCCAACTACTTCATGGTAAGGCGGTGGCAATTGTCCAGGAGCAGGGTGTGCAGGAGGGTAAGAAGCAACACCCACTGGAGGATATGGAGAACCTAAAAAATGGCATTAACAGGTAAAATATATTTCTAAATAGCAATGCTCGTTTTTTCTTTATTTAGTAGAAAATTAATTAAACAAACAAAATAATCAGGCCAATCAAGCTAAAAATAGAAACCAAAGCGTAATTATTAATGATTAATAAAAAAAAAATTAAATACCTATAATTCATTATAAGAAAGGTTCGTATTGTTTTTAAAAGAGCAGCACACACAACTCAAAAGATTCCTCTTCATACTGTTCTAATATCAAGAAATATATTTCATTCATATCTAATTTATTGGATATGAATACTTATCTTGGAATTTAATATCTGTAGAAATTATTTACAGACAAAAGCTACTCTTTTAAAGTTAGAAAGGTCAAGTGACCCACGTTTCAAGATAACTGACCTATTTAAAAAATCACTGGAAACAATTTGATTTTATATCGTAATGATATAGCTTATCAGATAATATAATCATTTTCACTTCATAATACATAGCAAAACACACCTAATAAAAAATAATTTGTATAATAAAATAGGACATACGAAAAAATTAAAAATAACAAATTTATTTTGAACCAATCTTAGCTTTTGACCTACCCATTATACCAATTGGTGGGCCAGGCTGTGAATATCCGTACGGCGCTGCTAAGGAAATATTCATAAAAATAATTACTTTTAAAGGTTTCTCTAATTAACGATAAGAGAATTAAAAAAAAACCTTCTAAAGTGAACAAACCAGTCAGCTGTGACATAGAAAACTTATTTTCTGATTCGAAAGGGGCAAAACCAACTTAGATGTATGAGCAATGTTTAAATCATATAATTATCGTATTTGCAAAGAATTGAAATGATATTAAACCATAATAAATTATTAAGTACAAAAAATTAGAAAGCCAATGCAAAAAATGCAACAAGGTTTGGTTATAAATAAGTTTCCATAACTTTACATCATTGATAAGGACTAAACTAAGAAAGTTTATAGGACCAAAGTCAAAGTTTGAAGTTTATTTCTGATAAAATTAACATTGATAAAAAGTATCTGAGTACGCCACTAGATTGTTAAATGCCTTCAAAATGTGTACAGAATTTTTAATACGGCCAAAAAAAGAAAAGAAGGCCTGTATCTCAGTTAATGTCATACGATTTTTTCCATATTTTCCACGAGTCACGAAATACGTTTTCTTTATCAAAACAGGCCAATTTGAGCCACCCTGTACATAAAATTATTTTAGATAATTAAAAATAGATAATAAGATAGATTATGTACTACAAACAGGGGGTTCTGTAACACTACAGGACAAAATTTATAATCTACCAAAACCAACATACATAATTCTATTTGGCAACAGTAGGTACTTACAGACATTAAACTCTTTTATAAAATTACCTGGATATATCGGATGATATGATGGATAATGGTGAAAAGCTCCTATCCATAAATAAACATTTAAAAGTACATTAAAATAACAAAAAGAAGATAAACGAAAAAATATTTGTACCTGATTGCATGGTAGGCTGTCCAACTGGATAGGGGGGTGTTTGGTGTGCAAATCCAATACCTGTAGGTGCTTGAACTGGTTGAGGCATGGGGTGTTGAGGTCCTGCTGGATAAGGCGGAATACTTGGGCTTGTTGTGACATGTGTTGATGTAACTGTTACCGGGGGAGCTGCTAGAAAAAAATAATAACTTAGTACGTTATAAATAAGTGCTGATAGTAGTTCAGCTTACGTCCATAAACGATTCCTGCTTTATGTCTCTTGCAGCACCAGCCACAAATTGAAAACAAAATGCAAAATATAATCACCAACACTATGGGCAAAAATATTTCCATGTCTGATTACGCGCACCTTTTTATACACTTTAATTTTTAATTTAACTTTAGAAGGCTAAAGTCGACCTTTTTTAGCGTCCTTTACTTGATGTTATACAATGCTTGAAAACTAATTGACCTCTTGTATTAGTCAGTCATTTTATAATCGCAACACGATTGTAATTTTACACGCTAAATAATTATGAAACTAGTTTTTTTAGCTACGATAAATTGCTAACTAATCATTAATATCATAAATACCAGACACCTCAACAAAACAACACAACACGAACACAATTGTTGAAATATAAATGACATGCAGCAAACAATACTTAAATAAGCATATCAATGGGAAATGGGTATCAACATTCAACATCAACAAAAACGCCTGGTGAACGGTTAACTAATACCGTCGACCTGCAGAGGTCTCCAGTGAAATCATAACCTATTATTTTAATTGTAAAATTGTTCGTATTTATTAGTAACAATTCTTTATTATTAATTATTACAACAGTCAATAACACAACTATTTACACAAACGCAAACCATTGGATGAGTACCTTCAATCCAAATTTAACGATTTACATAATTTTTTTCAACCATATGAATTGTGAACTAAATAAGAATTTCATTTAAATTGATAATAAAAGAAATAAATAATAATAATAAAGAGTTATTATTAATAAATACAAACTGTTTTACTATTTGAACCTCAGAAGTTAATGTACAGATCCTGTGTACTTTTTAAATCTGCGGTTCATATATGCTTCATGATTTATGAAGACTTCTTTTTTGTAGTGACTTTTCGTATTTAGAATTTGGTCGACTGATACACTTAAGCAGCTAATTTCAGTCGATTGCTTTTTATCTTGTCTATGGTTTTTTTGTAAATATCAATGGCTTATCTATGATCAATGGCGCCAATTCGCAATTTCTCTTGCTACAATTAATTTTGTTTATTAATGTAAGATTTCTGCTTGATTATATACTTGAAAATAAAGCCAGTTTGTGATTCCACCATTCTTCTGTGTCTGTTGAATTTCAAGTTAGTTGTACCAGAAGTTAATTACATTTTCGGTAAGTTTTGTTAATACGTATTGTGCGGACTTACAAATTCGGTTTAAAATGACTCGAGAAAGAACTTATTCTATTAATGATTATTTTATTGTTTTCAAATTTGAATTCTGAGGATGTTTTTACATGCATTAAAGTTGTTATATTACCCAATAAAATATGAATAATTTAAATTAATAACGTGAAATTTCATACGAAATAGCAGCAACTTATTTGAAATTTAATTGTTAATCTGTTTCTAAATTTAAATAATAAAAATATTTTTACGTGTTTTTGTTTGCTTTTATTGTAAAATAATATCGGAATAAAAAACTCCTGATTACAATTAACTGTTATTTGCTAAGCATTTAATTTATTTATCGTCTGTATGAATTTAATAAGTACATGACTATGTAAAAGTACATTTGATTTAAGTAAAATTAATGGTATGTCAATTATATAATTTTGTATTTATTATATTAAGACATAAAATAAAGGAAAATAATAACATTCGTCAATGCATTTTGTGTGTATGATCAATAGAAATTGATTTACATATTCTACAAATAATGGTGGAGGCGCCGGACATGGCTAAGAAAATTTGTGTGCGCTTCGAAAATCTTGGATTTGGTACCAGGAGAACATGAGTAGCATTAGGTCGTTTTAGCGCCAATTTAATTTTGCTCCGGATATTTAGTGTTATTATTAGTATTTTGTTAAAGGTGCGTTCATATATACTGCTGCGTGTTAAATCCCGATTTTCGAAGTGATCCAAACTAATAATACGAGCTTAATCAACTTCGAAATTTAACTTAATTATAAAAATTAGAATTGGCACATTAAATTCTAGCAACTGATTAATAGTATTTAGATAAATTACCTCATATAAATTAACTTTAAATATTTAAAAACTGATCATATTATCGAACATTACAAAAAAGATGGCTACCGTTTGTTTACAAACAAAGAATATTTTACATCACAAATTAATTTGTTGTTTGAAGCAGTGCGTCGCCGTATTTTATCAAAAAATAGTACTAAATAGTGTAAAAAATATTCCGTTGAACAATTGCAAAAATTATTTAACGTAAAATAACTGTGCAAGCGTAATTTGATGTGTTTAATAAACCAGAAATGTGAATTTTACATACTTCCCCTTAAATGTTTTGTTCTTCGAAGAAGTTATCCAGCACTTTATTTAGGATTGAAGCTGTAAAAGGACTTATTATGAACAATTTAATCAATTAAGAGCCTCTCAATAGACATTACTTAGAATAAAGGGTAAAACTGATAGTTATCATGGTCTAAAAAACAGGAAGGATTCTTAGACGTTGTGCACTGCAAATACAATAAATCGTACTGTTTTTGGAGAATTTTTCATCAAGCAGTTATCTTTGAAGAATTTTATGTGTATGTATATCCTAAAAATTAAGGAAACCTAGTGGTATAATGAAGAAAATGAACAAAGGAATTAACTTAAAGATTCTTAAAGTTCTGCCATTAATTATACTTTATTTATAGTTTCATTACCGTTAAATTTGTTTGTAGATTAAAATTCTGTAAAATTCTAATTTTACTAAAATCAAATGAACTTTTACATAGTCATATACTTATTAAATTCATGCAGACGATAAATAAATTAAAAGTTTAGCAAATAACAGTTAATTGTAATCAGGAGTCTTTTATTCAGATATTATTTTACAATAAAAGCAAACAAAAACACGTAAAAATATATATATTATTTAAATTTAGAAACAGATTAACAATTAAATTTCAAATAAGTTATAGCCCTTTCGTATGAAATACCACGTTAATAATTTAAACTATTCACATTTTTTTGGGTAATATAACAACTTTAATGCATTTAATAATATATTCAGAATTCAAATTTGAAAAAAATTAAATAAAATAATTACAGTTGCGTTATGTACACTTCCTTGGCAATACACACTTTTACGTAGAAATTTCTCCAGATTTCAAATTCAAAACTAGATTTTCAATACAATTTCAAAACTAATTAATAACAGCTCTTTACTTTATATTCCACATTCTTAATTGTAATTACTCATATATATAATTTTTGCCAGTACAAAGGCTAACTATACAAAAAAAGAATTTAAGTTGAGGGAAACATGAAAAATAAAAAAGTTAAAAACAGTCACAGTCGTCAACTTCTCATCTTACACTTAATTTTATAGATAACAAATTATTTCTGACATTTACACTTTATAAACATTAAAAATATATAGCGATTATCTTAAGAAATATTAGAATCTAAACTTAAAAGCATATTTGCTACACTTCAGTTAAGAAACGTAGAAGTTCTTGTTGTATAGCTGTATTCTGTTAAATACTTCCCATGCATGCTATGTTACAGTCATACACTCAATATTCCACGACACAAATACACATTTTCGTGTAGAAATAACTGAATGTGGTTTTACAATCCATTTCAAACAAACGTAGTAACTCATTCATGCCTAGATCCCATCTACTTTACTGTTGAAATTTTTCAACTAACTTGTTTATACTTTCATAACAATAAACTTCACAATTCTATGTTAAAATACGCAACAAATGACACCTCTTATGCATATTTCCAGTCCTTGATTTTCACTTAGATGTAGAACAATTGTTTTATCTTCTAGAACAATTCTTTTCCTCTGATATACCATTATTTTGTCAACCTTTTAAGTTTCTAACATAAACGTTTCTACAATCAGGTAAAGATAACTTTATTTGATCAGGTTTTGTAAAATTACTGCATTTGCAGGACACAAAAGATAAAAAAGCATCGCATTACTTCTTGATCTAACTATTATGTTTATCACTTACAACATCAATTCTGAGTAATGTGCATTATGTAACCAGCAAATATGGGTCTATTAAGAGGCTCTCGACTGATTAAATTCTTCGTAGGAAGTCATTTTATTGCCCAAATCGTAAAGAAATAACTGGATAACCTCAAGGAGCAGAACAGTCACAGGTATGCAAAAGAGACACTTCTGGTTTCTTTCTGTGGCACAGATTACACGCTAACACTTATTTTAAATTAAACAATTTCTCATAATTGTTCAATGGGTTATTTTGAAAAGGATTTAGTTATATTCTCTGCAAAAACACGGCGTAGAGCAATAAACTAATTTGTAAACAAACGGCAGCCATTTTTTTGTAATGTTCGATAATATGATCAATTTTTAAATATTTAAAGTTAATTTATATGAGGTAATTTATCTAAAAACTATTAATCAGTTGTTAGAATTTAAAGTGCCAATTCTAATATTTATAATTAAGTTAAATTTCAAAGTCGATTAAGCTCGTATTATTAGTTTGGATCACTTCGAAAATCGGAATTTAACACGCAGCAGTATATATGAACGCACCTTTAACAAAATACTAATAATAACACTAAATATCCGGAGCAAAATTAAATTGGCGCTAAAACGACCTAATGCTACTCATGTTCTCCTGGTACCAAATCCAAGATTTTCGAAGCTCACACATTTTCTTAGCTATGTCCGGCGCCTCCACCATTATTTTAAAATATTAATAAGTAGGTTTCTAACAGAATAATATATATTACGAGTAATTTATTGTATTTATTATTTAATTTTATAATCATACCTTATTTTCTGTAATGGTATAATAAGAAAAATAAACAACTTATATACTTTCTATTAATTTTATTTAACTTTAAAGAACTCCAACACAGTTATGTCCAGGTAATTAATAAATGAATTAAAAATTAGTGTACAAAAGTTACTTTCAATCACAATTTTTTAATCCAAATGTACTACTACAATAAAAATAATATCATAATAGCTATTTACATTAGAATTTTATATTATCTATTGATGTTTTTTGGGTAATACATAAACTTCACTCCGTTTAAAATCATTTTCAAAATACAAATTTGAGGAGAAATTTAATAAACGACGTAAAATCAGATAATTACGAGTAGAACTATGTATTTCTTTTGATCTATTGTACTCATTAAAAGTAAACCTTACACATTTGTAACTTGTTTTAGTCACTTTTATATTATAATTTTCCTCTTTTAAATGTTGATCAAACTACGATTAGTTAAATAAAACAAGTAAAAATTAAAAATAAGATTTTATTAACCAGTACCATGTAATGAAGTGTAAAGAATTAACGTTTACAATTTCACATAAAATTTTACTACTTTACAACATTAACTTCCAATAAAATTGAGCCTGGCTATTTACACATCTATATTAATTTTGTTTTTTACAGTTAACTCCTTAGTTCAAATCAAACAAAAATACTGCAGGAAAACACTATTAAAGCCCTAAAGCCTGTCTTTTAAAACAATTAAAAATAAACGATAAAAAACGTCGACACAGGTCAAAAATCCGGCTTAGGAGTAACACCTGTTCAGATTTGAATTAACTTCGAGAAAACAAAACATATTTTTATCAATTCTAAAGCAAAAACGAATATTTCCATTACATATTTTTTTGTACTAAAAATAAAACCTGTTGAAAAAATATGGCACTAACTAATCGTAAGAAATTACTTGTAGGTTTTGTAAAAATTTCAAATCTGAACATTTAAATCTGGCCTATCATTTTAGTCACAAACTTACACAATTGCATCAAATACTGTTTTGTCAAAAGCGAAATTTTGGATACATTTTTGAAATTCAATTACTTAAATTGTGCAGTCAAATGCTATGCAATTAACAATAAGCATATTAGTTTTTGGACCTATAGTATACTCTCTGTTATAGTGTCCTAGTTTTATCATTCAACTAAGAACAACAAACTAGATACAAGTCGAAGTGTTCACTTTTGTCTTCAAACGCTGTAAAATAAAAAAAAAACCTTGTCTTTTCACACAAAACGACAAGAATGTTAAAAAATAAATTCAATTAAGAATTGACGGACATAAAATTGCTGATATTGTTGAACACTGTCTTCCCAAAAATTGTTGCACACCATTTGACATAGTAACAGAAATTAAATTATTACAATCACCAAAAATGACCTCCTATTTAACATATGTTCACTAACACACTACAATTAAACCTCTTAAATGTTTACAACAGATTCAGGAGTTCAAACAGTCACATTAGACACAAAAATGAAACACGTTTAGGCACTTGGGTGGTTTTTGTTTTTACATTGTATTTTTTTAGCAATGCCAGTAAGCAAGCAAAACCAATATTGTACTAACTTAGCAACAAAATAACAAAACAATCATAAAAAATATAAAGATATAACTTAAAAAATGCCCCAATGCAGATTTTAATCAGAAGGGGACTAAACTTGTTAAGTATTTATTAGATTGCTTTTGTATTGTTTTGGATCATTTTTAATTTATTTCATAATTAGTTATGATTTAACAAGCCCCTTTTGACCATTCTCTGCAATATAACGACTAAAAAAATATAAAATATAAAAACAATCATGCAAAAGATAATGTATGTACGTTTATTGTTACCTGAAGGAATCGAATTTTTGTATATGTATATTGTATGTATGTACAATAAAAAATAATAATTTTGTAGCTACTAACATTGCCTATAAGAAGAGGAAGTATATCACAAGGTAGTTGTGACAACTATTTACTGCCATATGTATCTTCCAATGAAAATAATCAAATGACAATAAATACGAAATCGTGGCATTTTATCTTTGTTTTATATTTATTAGATGTTGTGCATCATTTTCGACAGCAGATACAAAGGGCAGGGCATAGATGTTTGCTACAGACTAGAGAGCGCATCCATCAGGATCGTTTTATTTTACCGTTTTCGACGCGAGTCGAATTGGTAACTGCCATTTCAGCTGCTTGTACAGCCATCTGCTGCATGCTTGTCTCTATGAAATTTTTGTAAACGGGTTTCAGGAACTGCAAAAAAAACTTTTTAAAATTTCAAAAAATAAGTAATAAAAACAGATATGTACTAGATCATCCTTTTTCTCTAAATCATAAGCGATCATCTCTGAAATTGAGAAAAAACTAAATCGACATTAATTTGTGCTACTTTAAATTAGAAAGCAAGAAGTTTCATATATGCAACAAATCCTTTTTGAAAAAAGTGAAAAAATATAATAAAAAGTATTCAACACATCAGTAATTACGATTTAACTTTGAAAGGTAACATGCAACCTTATATTTTTTTGTTTAAGCTCTTTATATTAACATAATTAAATAGTACATACGCTGTTTTCTTTGATTTCTCTTTCTAAAATATGCATGCTATAGGAATAATAACACTATTAAAGTAATACTCATAAAAAACAATTTTTATAAGGTATTTAAAAATTACTCATTTTAAATGTGAATGAAAAAGAAATTACTACATAATAATATATTTTATACTGTTAGGATCTCGAGATTTAAAATTCTCGATAATAAAAATTGTACAAACAATAATGCAACTGAAAATATTTTCAAGTTGGTTACTTTTATTTTAAAAAGCCAATAAACGGGCCAATTACTAAGTTCCTAATTGTAAGTTTTAAGTCAATGCAAGGAAATTTGAAAAATACTGCGAAATTTAAATAAATAAATACTAAAAACTTTAGAAACCTAACACGAAAGTGGTACATATTAGATTTCGAAATTGTAAGGTTTGTAGTTTAATCAAGTTTTAAAATTACAACTAAAATTACGATTGTTTTAAAATAATAATAATAATAATTCCAACACAATAGTTTTATATAAAGAATAAAATAACTTACGTTTTCCCATATGAAGTTGGCGATCTCATCAATCTGCGTGCCTATTTCTCTGAGTTCTCCACTATACCTTTAAACAAAAATAGACAAATTTTTATAATAAAACACGACAATTTTTAACTAAAAGAAACCATATGTATTTACCTAATGTATGCCCAAGTAGCTAAAGTTAATAAAGAGACACCCATAAATAAATTGAACAGATTGGCAATGGTGTAGGCACCAAAAAGTCCGAATAATCCTGACGCAACGTAGCAGATTATTGCGAGCGCGAAAAACACTGCAGGAGTACGAGCCGCTTTGAAGATGTTTTTGCTCTCATTATGAGCCTTGAATTGGGAAAACGTGTCTTCCAAATCCTAAAACAGAAAAATGCAAATGTAGATTTTACTTTAACAAAAGGGCTAAAAATAAAATTGAATACTTATTTGAAAACTAAAATTGAAAACATTACCTTATCTAGTTGTTCCTTATATTTACTGCTGAATTCTTCACCCCCCATTTTTCGTTTACTATTAAACTGACTTAATGCTTTATCCTTTATCCTCTGATGTTCTGTTTCAATAGTTGTAGCATTGAGGTATGGCTTATTGCCCCCACAAACTTCTTCCATATGTTGCACGTACAAATCTTTGGCGTCTGCAACTGCAGCTAAATTGTTTGCCTCTGCAGTAGCCTGAAATATTATTAAAATTATTATCTTTTATTAAAAGAACAAAAACAATACTTACTACTAACATGGACTTGGGCTCTGGGAGTTCATTACCACTGTAGATTTGAATGTACGATTTGAAGTATTGCACTAGATCTCTGGATTTAACTTTATGACCATTTATTTTCTTCAAAACCAAATTTTCTGGTGAGAGTAGCATTGGCACAAGTATTTGCAAGTATTTTTTAAATTCCGAATCGATTTCTGCAAAAATAGAGTATAAATATTATTTGAATTAAATACGCACTTAATTTTAAAAACAATATTTTTAAATAGGTACCAGCGAGTCTGCCGTCGAATGTTGGACTGGTAGCAACTTTAAGTCCTGGATGTGGCATCAAAAAACATGCAATTTCTGTAAAACATGATTTTATATGTTTTCTTAATGACTGCAATTCCGGATGCTGTTTGTCATTTAATTGAAGTCTACGATCGAGGATCTTTTTGCCCCCAATTGCGCCATACTCTGCTTCATATGGAAAACTCCAATCCCTCACCAAAAATTGCAATCGTTGGAAGGGTGCCTTACCACTGTCCGCTAAAGCTAATCTACCATACTCTGTGAACAACTGAATAACATTTATAGACGATTTACTTTAAAAATACACATTAGAAATAAACTGTGGAAATGCATTTTTATCAAAATCTCAAACTACATACCTGTAAATGTTGTAAATCATCTTCCTGGATATTTTGAGATAAGTTATAGATTTCAACAGAGCTAACCATGGTACTTAACGCAAAAACTGTGGCACAATCTTTCACAGTGCTCTCACTATCAAAAGCACCTTGTGTATCTAGTAAAATTACTGCTACCTGCAAAATTTTTGTCATTCCTTCACGTATTTCCTTTTTCTTTTAACAATTTACCTTTTCTCCCGTGTTCAACTCTGTTAAAAATACTTCAGACCACATTAATATACCTGTTGTCTCCCTTTCTGAACCGCCACGCCACGAAAAACCAGTCAGTGGAACATTGGGAGGTCCTAGCCATTCTGATGAATTTTGCTTCAAAATATACTGAAAAATATGGGCACTGCATTAGTATATTCCTTGCACAATACCCGGACAACTTATCTATCTAGGAAGTAGTCTGAGAATTTTCAATCCAAAAGTAGTAAATGAGACAAAAAAGGATGTATGATAAATACAATGTTTTTTGATTTTACAATTTATTATCACCTTATATTGAATTTAAAAATTTAGCAACTGTTTTTGAATGACTTTTTGATTTTAATAACACATTTGCCAATGTCAATAAGCTGATGTTTAGCCAGCTCAATAAACTATTAAACAAATTTGTTTTAATTATTTTCTTACTTACCCTCGAGTTCATAAATCTGAGGAAAAAATCTAGCAGAAACGATTTTCCTTTCCTGAATGCTCCTGCAACTGATACCACTGACACATATCTGTCCTTAATTTCATCTCGTAACAAAATTTTCTCTAATGCCTTCTCATCTAAAGTAAAGGAATGGTTCGCATTATCTGCTAAAATTATTGGCACTGCATGTGGTTCCATGTTTGTAGTTGTAATGTCTGAAATAAAAAGAAATTGAATACCTGATAAAAAACCAGCTACGCCGGAGTAAAGATCAAGGACGATAAATAAAACATGAAAAAAGCAATTACAGTTACATTAAACACTCTTGGGAGGTACAGCGCTTAACTGACGTATTTTTTATATAACCTTGCAAGGATTATGCCTGTTATTGTTTTGAAAAATGTACAAATAAAACGTACAATTGCTATTCATAACGCCAAAAATCACACAAAATGAAATTTCACGACCTGAAAACCTGAAATTTCAATGTTACATTGAACTCAACGAGTCATGACGTGTGTGTAAGAATTCCATTATAATAATTTGTTTATTGAGAAATAAAATTTCGACAACATCTACTGCTAATCAAATAATTTTTAGAGCTATTTAAATTAAATAATTTTTCTAATTTACCTTGTACAGATGTTTCTTCAACATATTTCCGTTCGTGTTTACGTTCTCTTCTGTCAGACATGACGGAATTACTTAAAATAGTTACATTTTTGGTTACGTTAAATTTCTTGTATTTGCCTGAGCTTCGCAAACGAAACGGCGGTAAATTTAAATCCATAATTTCAGTCATTCATTAGACAATTTCAAAAAATAACATCTAATTTAATTGTTTTAAGCCTAAAATTTTTCATTATTTTCGTAATTTAAAGTCTTCATTTTTAGAGAACAAAAAATGACACAAAATGTCACAATTTCATAAAATTTAAAAGCTTTTATTGCAACTTTTGCTTGTTTTTCAGTATTTCTTACCGAGTTTTTCATTTTCATTAATTACAAATTACTTAATGATTCCCAAAATTTGATCAACAAAAAAATTAACAATTAATTGATTTTATAAGTGCTAACTTATTAGCATTGATAAATAAAAAACATATTTAAGCTCAATGTAATTTTATTAACGTAACTATTAATAGCTGCTATGTTTATCAGAATATCTAATTGAAATAAATTACAGCAAAAAAATTAACCCATCTAAAATTTAAACATTTTTTTGACCATCGCATTAACTTTAGCATTAGTCTCGGTTAATTTAATAGAATTCAATTTCATTTTTTCTAAACCGGCTTTATTACTGGGATCGATTTCTAAAAGTTTAATAAAACTTTTGTGCGCCCTCTCATAGTCATGCGTTTCAAACCAAGACAATCCATATTTGTAAAGTGCCTTAACGTTATTTTCATTAATACTAAAAATCTTTTCACATAAAGCAATTACAGTCTCATAATCTTCGTGTTTAAGATAACAAGAAGCGAGATTATTATATAAAGTTACTTTTAAATCATCTATTTCGGACACTTTCAACCCATCTTTTTCATCGGGTGGATTATCGACCTCTATTGGGATCGAACATAAGATTTTTAAACCCTTTCCAAAACGATAAGAAGCGTCAACATATTTGTTAACTCTGTACAGTTCGTTTCCAGCTTCCTTGTGCTTTACAGCCCTTTCGCGTTTGTCTTGAGCATCCCATTCGTAAACAAAACCATGTGAAACGTAACTAATCAGATGGAGTGTAAACGAAATTTCATTTTCGAATTTGAAAGTGACTTTAGATACTTCTCCAATGTTCATAGTTTCAAGTATAACATCGAGTGCTCTTTCAATTTCAGTGTTACTTTCCCCAATAATAAAGGGACGTCTACTATATTCGTGCACATTAAAGACTTTAACTGAACAATTTTCTATATTAATTCTACATTCACTAGCCTCCATCGGTTTTAAACCTGCAGATCCTCTTTTTAAAACTTCTTTATGTATTTGACTGTCAGGGGACACCCAAACATTATCTGAACCCATTCTAGCAGTCGGATTCTGTTGTGAAAATGTCAGACAACAATTGCATACTTAATTCGTAATACTCTTCTGCTAATGTGTCGTTTAGAGCTATTGAACTGGGTAAGGTCAGTTTACAATCGCTAATATATTGTCCCGTGGAACGATTGGAAGTTAATAATGCATGTAATAAAGACTGCGCACCCTGGTTAGGGCTTTTGACGACAAAAATCCGAATAGGCCACTGTAGAGCGTACAAAAATGGGCTGCACAGTGGTGGGAAGTACCTATAAATTGCTGTTTCTACATTTCCAGGATTTACTGCGTTCACGAGTACATTGGTATCTAAAATATCGATAATTAATTTTAGAAATGTGGACTAGTTAACTGCAGAAAACAAATTGAGATTAATTAATTATTAATTTATTAATTATTGAATTAAATTATTCAACCAACTACAAATTACCTCAAGTTAGCGAGGAAAAAGCCAGGGACCCGGATAATTTAATTCGCATTAATTTATAGACGTCATTAGATAAAAAATTGATTTTTTGCACAGAATACCAATAGGAAACCGGCTGTACTATCAATTTGAAAATGATACCTTAAAAAATCTAGTTGGTGTAAATAGAACGAATAAACAAAATGAATCCTGGATCGATTTGCAATATTTTTCAGCGCGTCTCAATGCTCATAAATCGTCCGATGACAAAAACAATTGGCAAATTAAAGACTCGTTCTATAAACTTGCTATTGTAGTTTTCATTAGTCTTTGAAACAAACATGTTACAAATATTTACAGATATACCAAAAACGGCCGAATAAACGAAAGCAGCCGACTAGTGCTGCTACCATCGTTCATTATAACGTTATAGTTAACGATATTGCTTAGCTATTTAATAAAAAATAACGTAGTAAGTCCGAAGAACACACTTACTTTTCAATTTTTTAGCCAGCTGTCGAGTAAATAGCACTAATGCAAGCTTGGATACCCCATAAGCTTTATAGTGGGTTCGAAATTCAGTTTGACACTTGGTAATGGCTTTCAAATCGTACACATTCACCGTCCTGTGGGCTTCGGATGCAACATTAATAATGCGTGCATGATCTGACCTCTTCAGCGTTTTTAACAAATGATGTGTTAGCACAAATGGTCCTAAAAAAGGCAAAACAGTTATCTCAAATAATACGAAAACAATAAAACCTACCAAGATAATTTACTTGGAATGTAGTATCAAAACCGTCCTCGGTTAATTTTTGCTCGTAATAAAATATACCTGCATTATTTACTAAGGCGTATATTTCGTTAAAACTTGAATCAATGTCCTCAGCAAACTTAATTATACTGGAAAATGATTGAAGATCTAACTCTTTCACGATTATTTTTGCATCGATGCTTTTGTATTTCTTCAATTTGTTTCTTAATTGGTTGCCTTTTTCAACATCTCTGCATGCAAGAATTAAAGAGGCTCCTGCAAAATTCAATTTTCAGTTATATGAATTGCCTTTTTTGGTACATTTGATTAAAACACAGAAGCTAATCCTACCAATATAACTTTAATTAGACAACGTTTCGACCGCCAATTTCAGTCATAATCAGGCTAACATATAATCATAATAATAATAATAATATAACATCAATAACTGTATGATCAACAGTCGTTGATTATTGGCAAAATAAGCTTTTATTGATCAAACAATTATTTAAATTGATAATGCTGATAGACTACAATCTGATAATGAAGGTGCTATTCATTGGTGTAACTTTTCAATATATTAACAAATGTAAAATATCATCTTCTTCTTAGAAACATAATACCGACTAAATATACACAATAATTATAATGTTATTCATGGGGCTGATAAAATTACTGACTTGGGAATCATTTAACGTTTATTGATCATATAAATAATGTCTCCAGAATATTATATGCTATTATATTATGCTAATGATCTCTCTGAATATTAAATTAATTAAATGTCTATACAGATTACTTGTAAAACCAATTGTAACATATATTTGCTTTCCTAATTCCATATTTTACAGAAACAGAACCAAACCTGTGCAAATTCCAAACTCCCAAGAGTTACAATGATCACAATTATTCTAACATTGCCTTTAATTTAAATATCTGCTCCATTATCTATTTTCATAAATACCAAGACAATGTTTCCAATTCAAAAGTATACACTAATGAATCTAATTTACTACCTAAAATTGACTTCAATATTTTTGTTAAATTAAATATTACCTTTCAAATTCCAATTAAAAATAATAATCTCAACCGTAAATCTTATATCATCACTTAAGAAATTTTCTTGAGATAATTCAATTTTGCTAATTTATCTCTAATTACCTTAAGTTATATACAATTACTTGCCATTGAAATTTAAACCTTTTAATCCTACTATAAATTAGGTTATTGTATATTTGGTTTTTTGATCTGTTTCTATTCAAATAAATAATAAAAATGTCAAAGGTATACCTTTTTCAGCTAATAGAAACGATAACGCTTTACCAATGCCAGATGTGGGTCCTGTTATTATGACAACTAATCCATCTAATCTTGTTGTACAATGACAACTGCCTCCAGAGAAGTACCTGCTAAAATTTTATTATTGCAACTACTTTTTCAATCTGTATATTCACTTACTAAATACCATAAACGGCAGCACCTGTAAGTACTGTAGTGGCAATGTATTTTATCATTTGTAAATAATTGTTTCTATGCAGCACAATGTTTTTTAAACAAGTTTAAAACGCATTAATTATTAATGTATGAATTTAGAACGATCTTTTATTACGAGTAATAACAAATTGCTTCAACACTTTTGTGGAACTTTTGGTTTGATGTTTTAGTAATTTGTGAAAGAACAAATATTTGCCTCTGACGAAAATTCAAGGTTTACTCTTCTGCACTTTTTATCTAATATTAATTTAACGTTTTTATTACGTAAAATGTGTACTTACAAGCAAGAACACCGGTAAGCTGTTGGCAATAATTGATAACCATAAAACAATTTTTATTTTATACACTGCTCTAATTGTTGCTAATTTTAACTGATAAATACGTGACGAACCGTATACAATAAAAATAGCAGATAATACAGTTTTTCTTATGAAAATTTTATTTAACAATTTATTTTATTTATCATTAACCACTACATGTGTCAAGTTTTTTTTAAATGTGTATTGTATCAACTGCATTGACAAGAGAGGATTAACTGGTACTGGAGACACAATAGGTATAAAATTAATTTTCAGGACCGTAATAAACATAGTTTAAAAAACTACTAGTTCGTAATATAAAAACTCATAAAAAAATATCGGATTAATTTTAATCTAACATTATAATACCATTTAAAAACTGAGAAATTTATTTTATATTTTTTTGAGTTAATGTAACAAAAAACATTACTAACCAATTATAAAAGTATAACGTAAATGCTGTCCTGTTCGATTTTATATATCCAATCTCCTATACCATAGACAAGTTCAAAATAAATAAAAAAATTAACCTCAAATTGAATTTAAAATCAACTAATTAGCGTAAAAAATAAATTAAAATGGATAAACCGTCTCGCAGAGAATTATATTTTTTTCACAATAATATGGTTTGTTTAGTAAAATCTTTAGAGAGCCATTCTACAGTTATAGATCTAAGGAATGAGGATAGCGTATACGGTAAAATTTTGAATGTGGATGGTTTTATGAATATAGAGTTAGAAAATGCCATTTATTGTGACTCACGAGGTATTTATATTGTTTACCTGTCTTTCAATTTTTTTATGTACTGTTTTATAGGTAACAAACACCCTTTCGATATGTTTTTTGTACAAGCCAGAAATATTCGTTACGTTCACATTCCCAAAGGTTTAAACGCAGTTAGTCAGGCTCAAAAGCAACTGGAAAGTATGCATAAACCTACAGCAGCACCAACAAACCTCAAGACTTTTAAAATCCGTAGAGCACAAAAGTATCAAAAAGAAATTCTTCAAGAGTTATCACAAGCAGGAACAAGTAAAGAAAAGTAGCATTAACTTTAAGTTTTCTATTCAGTTTGAATGTTTATGAACTCATAAATAAAAACAAAGTAATAAATGTGAAGAACTTTTATTTCAATATTGTTTAAAGGTACAAAAAAACTCTAAAGCATAGAAATATCAAAATTTATAAACCTCCTCTCAAGCGCAATACTAAATGCAAAGTAGACTCCTTTTGAATATTATAATCTGATAAAGTACGACCATCTTCTAATTGTTTTCCGGCAAAAATTAATCTTTGTTGATCTGGAGGAATGCCTTCTTTGTCTTGAATTTTTGCTTTCACATTTTCAATGGTGTCTGATGGTTCCACTTCCAATGTAATAGTCTTTCCTGTAAGCGTTTTAACGAAAATTTGCATCCCACCTCTCAGTCTCAATACCAAGTGCAATGTAGATTCTTTCTGAATGTTATAGTCAGATAGAGTTCTTCCATCTTCCAATTGTTTCCCGGCAAAAATTAATCTTTGTTGATCTGGAGGAATGCCTTCTTTGTCTTGAATTTTTGCTTTCACATTTTCAATGGTGTCTGATGGTTCCACTTCCAATGTAATAGTCTTTCCTGTAAGCGTTTTAACGAAAATTTGCATCCCACCTCTCAGTCTCAATACCAAGTGCAATGTAGATTCTTTCTGAATGTTATAGTCAGATAGAGTTCTTCCATCTTCCAATTGTTTCCCGGCAAAAATTAATCTTTGTTGATCTGGAGGAATGCCTTCTTTGTCTTGAATTTTTGCTTTCACATTTTCAATGGTGTCTGATGGTTCCACCTCCAAAGTGATAGTCTTTCCTGTGAGGGTTTTAACGAAAATTTGCATACCTCCTCTCAATCTTAGTACCAAGTGCAGAGTTGACTCCTTTTGAATGTTGTAGTCAGATAATGTTCTTCCATCTTCTAGCTGTTTTCCAGCAAATATCAATCTCTGTTGATCTGGTGGAATACCCTCTTTGTCTTGAATCTTGGCTTTGACGTTTTCAATTGTATCAGAAGGTTCAACCTCCAAAGTGATTGTTTTACCAGTCAATGTTTTTACAAAAATCTGCATTCCTCCTCTGAGACGTAGAACAAGGTGAAGAGTAGATTCTTTTTGAATGTTATAATCAGATAATGTACGGCCATCTTCTAGTTGTTTTCCAGCGAAGATCAAACGCTGTTGGTCTGGGGGAATTCCTTCCTTATCTTGAATTTTGGCTTTGACGTTCTCAATTGTATCAGACGGTTCAACCTCCAAGGTGATAGTTTTTCCAGTGAGAGTTTTTACGAAAATTTGCATTCCTCCCCTCAATCTCAATACCAAATGGAGCGTGGATTCTTTTTGGATGTTGTAATCAGAAAGAGTACGGCCATCTTCAAGTTGTTTTCCTGCAAAAATCAGACGCTGTTGGTCTGGAGGAATTCCTTCCTTGTCTTGAATTTTTGCCTTTACATTCTCTATTGTGTCTGACGGTTCTACTTCAAGGGTAATTGTTTTGCCAGTTAAAGTCTTAACAAAAATTTGCATTCCACCTCTAAGACGCAAAACTAAGTGGAGAGTGGATTCTTTTTGAATGTTGTAATCAGATAATGTCCTACCATCTTCAAGCTGCTTGCCGGCAAAAATCAATCTTTGCTGATCTGGTGGAATGCCCTCTTTGTCTTGAATCTTGGCTTTGACGTTTTCTATGGTATCTGAAGGTTCTACCTCAAGTGTAATAGTCTTTCCTGTTAATGTTTTAACAAAGATTTGCATACCACCACGAAGACGTAAAACCAAATGGAGGGTGGACTCTTTCTGGATGTTATAATCTGACAATGTTCTACCATCTTCTAATTGTTTACCAGCAAAAATAAGACGTTGTTGGTCTGGAGGAATGCCTTCTTTGTCTTGAATTTTAGCTTTTACATTCTCAATTGTATCAGAAGGTTCCACTTCCAAAGTTATTGTTTTACCAGTCAATGTTTTTACAAAAATTTGCATACCGCCTCTCAATCTCAGTACCAAATGTAGGGTTGACTCCTTTTGAATATTGTAGTCGGACAATGTTCTTCCATCTTCTAGTTGTTTTCCAGCAAAAATTAACCTCTGTTGATCTGGTGGGATACCTTCTTTGTCTTGAATTTTGGCCTTGACGTTTTCAATTGTATCAGAAGGTTCAACTTCAAGTGTTATAGTTTTCCCAGTCAATGTTTTCACAAAAATTTGCATCCCCCCTCTGAGACGTAGAACAAGATGAAGAGTAGATTCCTTCTGGATGTTGTAGTCAGACAATGTACGGCCATCTTCTAGTTGTTTTCCTGCAAAGATCAGACGCTGTTGATCTGGAGGGATTCCTTCTTTATCTTGGATTTTGGCTTTAACATTTTCAATTGTGTCAGAAGGTTCAACTTCCAATGTAATGGTCTTGCCAGTCAAAGTCTTGACGAAAATTTGCATTCCACCACGAAGACGAAGAACCAAATGCAATGTGGACTCCTTCTGTATATTGTAGTCTGACAGTGTACGACCATCTTCTAGTTGTTTTCCAGCAAAGATCAGACGTTGTTGGTCTGGAGGAATTCCTTCTTTATCTTGGATTTTTGCTTTGACATTTTCAATTGTGTCAGATGGCTCCACCTCCAAGGTAATTGTCTTACCAGTAAGCGTTTTAACGAAAATCTGCATCCTGTGAAGTGAAAGGTAAGTATTAAATTCAAAATACGCGAGATCAACCTTGTGGCAGTCCACGTTAAAGAAATTTAAAAAAAGATTATCATACTCCATTACTAATTATATTGATAGGCATCTACTGGTACTTAATAAAAACAAGTTTGTGTTCGTTTAAATTCAAAACTCCAACAGTGTAATACAAGCTTAAATGAAAAATTTGGTTTTTCCAAATTCAAAAAAGTACTACGAACAAAGGCGTGACCTTTCGATTCCGTTCGTCGTAATTAAATGTCTTTGTGACGTTTTCGTGAAGTCGCCATTTTGTTGCGTAAATAACTAGCGAATTTTCTCGAAAAAAAGATCGAAAATTGTGCAACTTACGAAGGAATTTTAATGTCTAGCAGCTAAATTGCATTATTTGTTTTGATTCCACTATTTGAAAATACCTCTAACACTACAAATATAAAATATAAGCGTACCAAAAATGGAAAGTATTGCATCAGAAAATTGCAGTATTTGAATTTTACCTTAAAATTGAACGTTTTGTATTATAGAACCAACGCTTTTCGTATTTTCATATACTTATTACGAACTAAAATTTTTTAGTTACTAGGTAAACAAAAAAATTGACGAATATTCTTTTTTGAATAATTGACAAATAAATAAAATTAGGAAGATTTAATTATTTACCTGTATGCCTTTTATATTTCTTGACCACAAAGAACTTTAAAACTCGTAATAACAATCGTTTAAGTTTCTTTCACGAAGCACAATAATGAATTGAAAATGGTGGTAAGCCTTTTATAGTTTCCTCCCTCCACTCGATCCCCACCACAAGTTACTCTCGAACCTAGTTGCTATTTTTGAAAATGATTCGCGATTTTTCGAGAAATACGCAGAATTTTAGAAATCTGTTACATTCAAAACAAATTAAAGACAAAGTATAATAACTCAACTCAAACGGAATTAAATTTTATTGATAAATTAAAAAAATTATATACGGAAACAGTTTCATTTGCATTGATCAGCTGACTTCCTCTGCAAACAGCTGTATTGATTACTTGTAATTCTATGCTTGTAATTTATTATTTGCATTGACTGCAGTGATGACTTGCAATCTGTAAATATGAATGCGTTTTAAAAAATTACTACTCTTGTCTATCTATTTTATTTCCAATATACCTAATAAGAGTGGAAATTATTTTTTCTTTGTCTCAATAACAGTGTTATCCATCTTTAAAATGCCTATAATAAAAATATCCTGGTGTCATTGGCACAATTAGTTGAATGAACACAATTACCTACACGTCACTATTCAAATATTTATTTACATTTTCTTAGTAAAAATAGAAAACTTTCGATTAAAACTAAATTAAAATAAAAAAATTATGAAAATCATTGATTAATAATTAGTAAAAAATTGTATGAAGACCCCTAAAAAATTCTAGTATCGAAGGAAATAAATAAATTCTTAATTCTTTTATTTTCATATATTTTTGCTTTTTACTTTTCCCTATGAAAACAATGCAAGGACTTTGTACTATTTTTTACTGCGTATCACTGTATCAGTATTTTTTATACGTACAAATTAATTATCATATTACACACAAAATGGTTTATCGTTTTGTATGTCACTGATTTAAGGTATTTCATAATTTTTCGTAATTTACTTAATCCAGAAAGTTTATAGGCGCAACAAATTTTTTGATGTTTTTATTTATTAAATTATTTTTAATTAGGAATCTATTAATTTTTTTAACGTTTTTTAACAGAAACTCTTTCAAGCTTTCATAAGAAATTCAATTTTTAATTATAATTTAATTTTGTTGTTGTCTTTGCATTAATATAACACATCTGCAAATAAAATATATAAATTTCTAAATATAGCGAACGTAATATTTTCTATTTATATATTTTATTTAGTTCATAGTAACGACGTCAGTTATTAGTTACTGTATTAGGGATTAGGGGTTAAATAAAATTACCAGCATACCATAATAATAAAACAGTAATAAAGGGATATTTATCTTAGCTTCTTTTGTGTGTGAAATTCAACTTCTAAACTAACTGGTTTTTAAAAATATAATGATAATAACTGTATAAAATTGAACTTTTAAATCATAATAATACGTATTTAGCATAACTCGGGGATTTCTCTAAATTTAGCTATATTTAATAAAACTAAAAACTTAAAAATAGGCACAGAACAAATGTTAGTAAACAGTAGTACAATGAAAAATAATGTACCTTTTGAACTTAAAAACATTGTTTATTTATCATATTGCTTATCTTTATTTGTTTAATACAGACATATGTTATCTTTGTAAATAAGAGCATGTGTTTTGAACGTTTTGTAGTTTATAATATCTTTATACTGGACATAAATCATTTTAAAAATTTTAAATAACATTCAAAGCAGCCACATTTTATCTAAATAATTTTGGTTAAATCTTCACCTTTTAATCCCAAGAGATTATCTAGTTCAAATATATCCCATTTTTAATAAATCACCCTGTATATATCTATTTAAATTTCTAACTACTGCAACCAATCATGCATGCTAGTTAAACAAATTGCCTTTGTTTTATATTCAAATTTTTTGTTTATTTCGAACTTTTAATTGGTAAAAATCTTTATTTAGCTAAGGAACAAATAAAGTAATTATTTCGACGTTGAATTTTTAGCCACAAGTAGTCATTTAACTTAATTAAGTATTTACTTGAATATTTGAATACGGATAAATTCTAATGTAACTCATGATTTTTGGACACCAAACTAAATAAATAAAAACTCGTCAATGGTATGACATAAGCTAAGGGTTATTCATAAAAATAAATATTTATTTACAAAATAGTATTTGCTACATAAGGCACCGTTTTAAAGATAGCTGTTTTGTATCACAATAAGGGCAATACATGGCAAGATGTTGTTCACAATTTATATGTACACATGCAGCAGAATATTACTAATAATTACGCAACTAAAACACAAACTAGTGTTTAGTTTTCTTTAGACAAAACAAATTGTTAATTAATGGTTATTATATACACAGACAACACATAAACTGTAAAAAAAATAAAAACATCAAGTATGTTAATAATTAAATTTGTTTTTACTAAACGATACATCTACCATGATAAAAAAGCAGAAAGTTCCAAAAACATCGTTTCAATTCGTTGTTTCGTATTTTCTTTAAATTTACTTTTGAAATTAAAATCGTTTAGAGAACTACTGTAAATTAATTTACTTAATACTATAAAATTTCGAATTCGATATCTATAATTATAATTATTATTCTAATCTAACTTTATCAACTCCATTGTCTCTTTGAAGCACATATCAAAATTATATTCTTATTTGGTAAACAAAGCTGCCATTATAACAGGAAATCATAGTTTTCAAACAAATATCAGCAAACTTTAAGTCATAATGTGGTTAATTGGGTATATATATAAAAATTATTAGACTAATCCTTTCGGGTTTACCTCGCCCTTATTCAATTAAAAATATCTGTCAAACACAATATTCACATATTTCTATGACTATTAAATCCAGCCAAGAAAAAAGTGGCTTTTATTTTCTCATAAACGCGATTGTGTAACTCTGATTCGTCTTTTAATGAGAATTTATTGTGAAAGCCCGAATAATTTTAAAGCATTAAATGAAGTTGATAAAGCTATTTCTTCAGGCTTTTTGTTCATGAAAGCAGCAATCATTTCGACAATTGCTGGCAAAGAACAAGGCTCATTACGTTGGAACGTGCAATATCGATGTAGAAACGTCATGGACCTGAAAAATTATTTACATAGTAAAATAAAATCACATCTATTATTATTGTCTGATTATACTTTAAAAATAAACTGTGTTTTTCTTTAAAATTATTGTACTGTCTTCTAGAAATAAAACATTCGTAATTTCGAAACAATTAATTGGTGAAGCCATAAAGTAACGAAATGAATGTAAAAAATTATTATGAAAATAAATGTTTTATTTATAATTTTTTACAGTGATTTTCCATCAAGTAAAAGTAGATAAATTAATTAATAATTATGGTGTTATTTCACAATTACCCCTCTGAAAAATCTAATCACTTAAATGATTAAGAAATGAAAAATTTAAAACTGGTTTATTATTACTTATCAGAATAATATCATTATCATTACAGTTATTTCCTTAATTAGTAAATACTCTCAAAGATAAATGATTTTCTGTTCTGAAAATGTTACGTGAATTTTTAAACGAACATTATCTAATAAAAAATTAAGAAAAAAGAATATAAACCCTGAAATCTCCGTAACTTTATGGATAATTCAATTCCAGTTTTTATTATTTAGTTAGTTAGAATTGAATATTTTATTTCCTTTACTTCACTTATATTATTTTCTTTTCATTGGTTTTGAATTACCTATGTATTTTTATTTTATTTTTAAGAAAAAAACAAAATACAAATAACAACACAAACGGAATACAACAAAAACAAATACCTTTCTGATAGTCCATCTTTCACATGAACTGGAAGTTTAGAGGCACGTGTGTTGGGGTACATAAATGGGGCATCAGTTTCCACCAAGAGACGGTCTAATGGTATTGAATTTTCAACAAGAAGTTTACGAACACCTTTATCAGACTTATCCTTACATAAGTAACCTTTTGAAAATTAAACAACCAAAATAAATCAAAACATGAATAAGCAAGTAAATTCTTACATAAGATAAAATTTACCTGTTAATCCTATGTAAAATCCTTTGTCCAAATAATTTAAAGCATGTTCGCTAGTTCCTGTGAAACAATGTATAACAACAGGTGGTAAACGACTGCTGTATTCTCCCAATATCTCTAAAAGATCTTCATGAGCATCTCTTTCATGAACAAAAAGAGGTTTTTGGATGTTACAAGCCAACTCAATCTAAAGTTTCAAAATCAGTATTAAAAAAGAGTATGATAATAAAAACAACAACAACAACAACGGTGTTGTAAAAATGGCAAGTTTCTAGAGATTTATAAAAATAAGTGATATGTAATGCAAAAAAATCTGAAAATAGGGCATCCTGCACATACCTGTTTTCGGAAGACCCTCCTTTGTTCTTGTGGTTCTGAAAAATTCCTATTATAATCTAAACCACATTCTCCAACTGCCACACATTCAGGATTTTGAGCAATAGAGACCAACTCATTCCAGGCTTCATCTGTATAAGACTTTGCATCATGAGGATGTATTCCTATTAATATAAAACTAAGTAAACTATCCTAAATTATTTAATAGAATTTTTTAAACAAGTACCTGCAGTGGAATACAATGTGCCAGGATAAATTCTCGTCAAACGCAAAGCTTCTTTACTAGCTTTTACAGATGTTCCTGTCACCATTATTTTCTGGACGCCTGTAAAGTTGGTTCTTTAATTAAACCCCCTTTTGAAAGTGATTTATTAATACACAATTACCTGCGTCTTTGGCCCGTTGAATAACAGAATCCAAATCTCTGCTGTATTTTTTGTTGGTCAAATTTGCTCCGATATCTATAACAATTAAATTCTCGTAACATTGTTCCATGGCCTTTTCGTTTCTTAATATATCGTCAGTCGATTTTGCTGCCATATTTTATGGTTGCTATTGGAAAATTCGAAGGGTCTTCCTAGAAAACTAATAAATCGTTGGTGCGTGATGAACTAATTTAACTAAAATATGAAAATATGTCAAACAATAAATAATTATTATTCACACATATGTTTACTGTCAAATAGTAATGTCATTTAAAAAGTTCCTGCATTGTATGCAACCCATCATCTTCTTGACCTCTGCGTGATACATACACCACGAATTTTAATTATAAAAATTAACTTTGAATCCCTTTAAAATCATTTTTGTTTTATCTTATGCAAATGAAATCATTAGTACAGTATATATTTATAATTAGAGGAACATCTGAATTTCGTTTAAATCTTATAATAAATTCGTATATACATTTTAAAAGGTATTTTTTTAAGATGTTTTTTAATACAAGTTTCTAAATTTAAAATCGCTTCCAATAATACTATATTTTTTAATTAAATATTTATTGTAATTTTTTTCATTCTTCTTCACTAATAATATTATTTTCTTTTAACTATTTTTGAATAACTTCTATTATATAACATCCGTTTATATATTTTTTCTTTTTAAAATAGCCCACATTTGTAGTCGTTTTTTATATCTCTTAAGAGCGTTTCTAGCCTGTTGGAACTAAATAAATAAAACATTAACTAATATCGCTAAAATATTATTATTTAATTTTTTATTTTAAATCTTAAAAAGATAGATCAATAATTAATTTTGGTGAAGTGTTAATGAAAGATATTCCAAAACAAAAAATCTTTTAGAAAAACGTTTGCATTTTTTAAAATAACTACTAAACAAAATTCAGTAATATTAATTTTATTTTAACAAATATTTGAATAAAAGAGACTCGCATTACAAGTAAAAAAAGTATTAGTGGTAATTATTTTTACGTAATAACAAGACGCAAAGAATAAAAAAAGATTTAGAGTTTCTAAAATGGAATTTAAATTTGAAAACTACCGTAGCATATATTTACGTAATTTTTTCGATTTTATTAAAAAGTTTAAAAGTCTAACAATATCAAAAGACAAAACTAATCATTACTAACAATATATCAATAATAACAGGTAACTAACTGAGGAAATAAAGAGAATCTCAATTGAATTTCCGGTGGGATATTTGTGAAACATCGTTTAAAATAAAATTAAACACACAAAAAACGCTTTAAAATGTTTTAAAATGAACATTTAAGTTTAATTTTATTTTATAAAGACAATCATATGGAAAATATAACAAAAATATTAACAATTAGTCAGTAGATATTCTATCTTACCAAATAGCATTAAATTGTAGCAACATTGTCCTGTTGATTCCTCCTTCCTTTCTGTGTTTGAAGTTGGGCATTTAAAACCATTAACTTTTCCGCCAGTTGGGCGTTATGATCTTTTAAATGTCGAATTAAATCAGCCTGAAAAAATAACATTAATAATAGAACATAAACTACAGTCTTCGATTTTTGTTAGAATATTTTTTTCTTAATATATATTTTTTCTACAACAACGTAAAACATCTTTTAGAACGTTCTAAATTACTCTTGAATAATCTCGAATATGTATTTTGGAACGTTCTAGATTATCCTTGAACATTCTAAATCATTTTCAAAAAATCTGGAACATTCTAAAACATTTAAGAGAATTCTTTAGAACATTCCCCAAAATTTGCATCGTTCTGGAACATTTTAAGTAATTCTCGAATATTTTAAGTGATTGTTAAACTATCTAGAACATTCATAAAGATTTCAGATCATCCTGGAACGTTATAGATTATTTTCTAGCAGTTTTAAATATTCTGGATAATCCTAGATTAATCTCAATTATAGGAACACTTTTCTATAAAGCAAAAATTATTTTTGTCTCGTTTTAATTTAATATTTGTTATTATTTTTCCAACTATTTCAAGACTGACTTATGTACATATGGGCATGTTAGTGAAGCCCCCTGTCCTCTGTAGATCTTTCTTTTATATTTGAAACATGTGAAGAAGTATCTTCTGGTAATAAATATTATTAATTAGTTAGTAAACTCACCTGTTTTTCTAAAAGATCATATACTTTGTCTCCAGGAGATCTGTATCCTATTTCACCCTGTGCAAACTGTTCGTGAGATGAGCATGCATTCCATTCTTCCTTTTGTACATCTGGGGGCGGTTGAGTTTTATTGAATTCCTTTACCCTAACTGTAACAATTAAATATTAATTTATTATGAATTTGAAGCAGAAAACTTAAAGGAAATAATTTACCAATATAGTTAATGTTTATTCCTAGTATTACACACATCTCAAATGTGATTAAGGCTGCTAAATAGCTTATGGGAGACAAAAAACCGTCTTTTAAACATTTGCTTGCAAAATCATCAGAATAAAAGTGCTGCATTAGTACTTGTATAAACAATATTACGGCATTCCATAAACTAATCACATATAGAGGTAAACGATGATGAACCTGCGTCTTTTTGTAAAATTCGAGATATCCACTCATACGCAATTGGTAGTGCTGAATCCTGACAATTTGATCAACAATCTAAAAATTTATGTATCGACATACAAGTACCTATGAAAATTTTGAAACATATATTTACCAATGAGAAGAACCACAGCCCTACGTGTATGTAAATTATAATAAAATATTCCCTGCATTTGCTGTTTTCATCCCGGTGTTTGATGGCAAAAACTATCGCTGTTATTTCTAAGGCCAAAGTAAACAATAACTGCAATGTGAAAGGATAAATCGTCTTAAGCGGACGAAATAATCCGTAAGATTCGAAAATGGGCAATAAATTTCTTGTATCGTCCATATTTGTGGATTCGTCAAAGAAAGTTGCACCCTAAATATAAAACACAACATAAAAACACAAACGAATTTTTGGAGGTTATGATACGACTATTATTATTATTTTTATGATTTAAAACAAATAGTATTATACCATACAAATGAATACATTTTAATTTAAATAAACTTACCCCAGAATTAATATTAAAACTTCTTGATAAGCTTACCATTGTAACACATCATCTCTATATTTGTCTTTTACATATTTTACATAAATGGCATAAATGACTGTCTATGTAAATGACGGTTGTTGCTCATTACATTACAGGCTCATTACATTGCGATGTGACGTACAATAATTGAGGGAAAAAACCGAAGAGCAACTTTTTAAAAGTTTTAAAACTTTAAACACGCAGTTCGTTCGTTTTTTGTATGTGCTTTTCTTAAGGATTGATTATAATAAGAAAAAGTTTTTCAAAATGAATTTAAAATAAACAAATAATGTAAACATTATATATTTAGGTCAAAAGATCGCCTCAAAAAATGATAAGACTGATATAACACATAGCAAAGCAGGAATTTAAAAATAAAAACACAAAAAAGTTCGCAAAATGATTGAGAAATAACTTTTTTGTTCACCAGAATAAATTTTCATTTCAATCCCAAATTTGTGTTATTTCAAATAATTTACATTAATACAAAAGCTAAAATAAAGATTAAATTATCATTTTAAAAATTATATTGTTGAAATATAAATAATATGTTAAAAAAATTACTTTAAGCATTTTGAATTCGCAGTTGAATGTTGACAACCAGGTATCATTTACAATAGCTTTGTTGGTTGCATATATGCAACCGATGTACAAAATATTTGCACGCATTCCTTTTTTTTTTTTAAAGTAGCTTTAGCTTTTTTTAATATCATTTTGAAGATTATATTTTCCTTATTGCCCAAAAATAAACAACATCAGCTGAGTTAAAAAAAAATACTTTAAACATTTTGAATTCACGGTTGCATGTTGACAACCAAGTAATATTTACAACAGATTTGTTGGTTGTTCATTTTCTACCGAATTCAAAGTTCTCTATTCGTCTAGATTTTTTTTCTCTATATACTTTCACAAAGAATTTCTTTATTTATGATCCAATTTTAATAATTCTTTTTGTGTTGCGCTTAGTATAGATTAAAAATGGTCCCACATTAATTTTATTAATATTGGACATTCGGCTTAGTAGATACACCAGGGAAATCCCCAAAATTAACTAGGAAATGCGAAGTAATTAAGGTATAGTTAGGTTTATCATTAAAAATTGTAAAATGATTGGCTTCAAAAAAAGAAAACCGCCTTCATTATTACAAAAAAAAAACTTTTTTCTTTTATTGTTCAAAAAAGATATGTTCTACCTAAAAAAAAATTACTTCTATTTGAGTGTATAACGAATGAGACTGAAAAGCAAGGGTGAAGCTATCGACTTTTTAGGAGCATCAGACTATGAAACTAGATCTATTGACAAAAGTGATTATAAAAGCCTCAATTTATTAAATTACCTAGGATCATAAAAAAATATCCAATTTGTGTCGGTTATTGCGTCAAATTCTTTTACGTAAGGCTTTATCAGCATCACGTAAATTTTATCGGAAAAGTAGCATTTACCTACCCTTTCTACTTATACAGAATAATAAAATAAAAATGTATTTGTTAAATTACTCGTATTTCATAAATGCAATTGTATCGGTCATACCACCTCATTAAGAAATAGATTAGCACTTAATTAATTTTCAAAATTTATCTGTGAATACTGATATGACGCAATAAATTTCTTCAATTTTTTTTTAATATGTTACATAAATTTTTTCTTCCATAAGTCAACTAATTAGCTTTACTTACATTTTTTGACTAATAACATAATTAAATTGATGATATTTTTTTTTCCAAACAACGAGTTTGCTTTCCTTTAATAAGATAAGAGAAGTACGCAGTCGTGCAAAACGCATGCAGCCGTCGCGACGCCCATTCGGCGCCCAAATCATACGTAACCATAACAGATAAACACATGGTTTCAACTTGAAGCAGTTGAACCAAACGCGGTGCTCAAAAAACCCAACCTGTTCCAGTTAAATAAGCAATTTTTTTGTGGTATTCACAGGAGAAAATTATGAAGTGTGTTAATTAATTTTTTTTGAGACAAAAAAGTAAGTATTTGTATTTAATGTTAGTTCCAATAAACTATGTGGCTGAAGATGGTTGAAAAATAATTTTTGGGGTAAGATATCTGTGAATTAATACGATATTTTTATTGGTGTAAATTGTTTATTTTCGAAAAAAGCTTCCTTTTTAAAAAATAATTAATTATAAAAGAAAAAATAAAAGAAATTCGTAGGCTGATGTTTTTAAATTAAAAAAAAAAACACACTTCTTTAAGAAATACATGGAGTCCCATAACGTCCTTATGATTAATTTAATTTAATTTTGAGTTTAGGATTTTTAATATCTTTCTACAGAAATAAATTCTTTAAATAATTTTTTTTTGTTAAAATTTCCAGATAGACCGTACTACTCATTGTAATAAATTGTATAAATGTCACAAGAAGGTAGTAACGCCATTAGAGAGGACAATGGTCCTTCTGGGGCAACTCCTCCCAGTCCTGATCCATTCCAGCCCAAAAAGCAATCAAAACTGATAAGAATGTTAACAGTCATAGCTTACATGCTGTCTGTATCGATGGCAGCCATTTTTTTATCAGCCTACTACATTTTTATGTACGATGCTCAGCCAACTTTGGCTCAAAAAACTTATCCCGCCGCCAATGCTCTAACACAGGGTCCAAATTTCCACCAATATGAACAATACGTTTACATAAAAGAAAAGAAAATTTTAAAAGACAAAGGTTTGCTTACCAGCAATTTAATACAGAATGTAGAAAATAATACTGACGAAAGTGAATCAGATAATCAAAATAGCACTTACAGCTTGATTGATAATAAAATTAACGTTGATAACAAATTATTTGAGACTGAAATGCGTAACAACAGCTATAATAATAATGTGAGATTTTCTTTTTACCGACTGTATAAAAGGAATATGGAAAAACATAAAGAAAACGAAGGTGGTAAAATGAAGAATAAACAATTTTTAGTTGCTTATAATCAAACTGAAGATAGGAATATTGCTAACGAAACAGTTAAAACTGAAGGTAGGTTCTAAGAATATTAATTAACATATTTTAAAATAACAAAATACAAAATTTTTTTATTGAACCATAATGAACATTTTACCACACTATTACTTCCCTGTGTGAAGAATGTAAGCTGTAACACAGACTATATGGGTCAAATTGGCAGACGTTTTAAAGATAGAATTAAAGAACATTAAACAATTTGAAACTATATAATAATAACTCTAATCCAACTCACACGAATTATTTCTTAGAAAATAAAACAATAAAAGTTTTTTTATTGTGAAGATGTTAGCTTTAGTTGTAGACGAAACGTCTGAACGTAACTGTTCATTTCAATCACGTTCCGTCCAAAGTCCAAATCTTAACATTTTATTTTTTTTAATGTCAACAAATTATAAGAATAAAAAATAATGGTAAGTCCATCAAGATAAAGTTATCAAAAAAGTGTATTCTTTTGGGATAGGTATACTAAATTTTGGTCCCTATTTTTGCAAAAGGTAACTATTTACTTAAGTGTTTCTGGACTTTTTTCTTGTTTTGAAATCCAGAATTCATATTTAAAATTTGACCAATTAAACCTGAAACACCCTGTATGTATCCACGTTTTAGTAAAGAGGTTCTATTTTTTTTTTTACTTTTAAAAAATTTAATTTCGAATTCGTTTCTTAAAAACAAAAAACTTTCTACTTTAATTTTTATTAAAAAAAAAGTAGTACAGCAGTTTTTAATAATGAACTTTTTCGAAATTTGAACAAGAAGCATACTAACTGTTGAAATCACATAAAATAAGGTTTCATTGATTTATTTTGCGTTTTGAATTTTAATTAAATAAGTGCAAATACCCTACTTATTAATATGTTAATTAAATTTGTTTGAAGAAGACTTACATATGGTGTTATACAATTTTCAACCACACTCGTAATCTATAAAAATATGAATAGATTAAAAAAAATAGCACATAATAAGAAAATATTACTCATGAATCTAATACTAATAAATGTAATTAGATACAATCCATATATTTTCGAAACACGTGGTTTGCAGTTAATATTTCTGTGGTAAACATTGTTTATTTACAATGAAAATATTTTTAGATTCATCGGATGGACAACATGTACCGACAGAAATCACACAAAAAAAGATTAATTCAAAAATTCCATTTACTGTAAGCGAAAATAATAGTAATATTACAGAGTCGAACTTTGATTATGAAAACAATTCTACTGATGTTAATATAGAACAATTGTTGTTAAATATTAGTGATACAATTAATAAAGAATATTAAAAGCATTTGCTACTGTTTCATTTTTTTTTTTTGAAGTTTATTTTATTTTTTAAGTTATATAACAGTGAAACTATTTATTTTACATTTATAACAAATATATATTCGAAATCCTCACAACAAACCCATTCATTTGATGTGTCACATGACATAATTTTTTTTTAAAAATATTTTAATTTTGCCCCCAAAAGGTGATCCCCATATCTAAAATTCGTTTATTTATTAATTAAAAACAAAACTACGATTCTTAGTGTTTTTTTGCTTCGTTAAAGCATGGATATGTTTTACATTTATTAGAGCTCCTGTAATCAATAAAATTAGATATTAATACTTAGTGTATAGATTAATTAATTAAATTTCTTTTTATAATGTGTTGTAATCTAATCACTAAAACAACTGTTCATTTTGGTATTCGTTCGTGCATCAAAAAAATTATTTTTGGAAGAAGTTCAAACAAATTATTGCGTAGATTTTTTTTGATAAAGCATTTTTTTTTAAATTACTTATCACTATGGAAAAAAAAGAGTTAAACTTTTTAATAAAATGTAATTAATGTTAATTTAATACAAAAAAAGAATTTTCTTGATCCATTTTATGGGTTTTAGATATTCAGACTGATATTCGTAAATAGGAATGGGAATGAATATAAAAGAAAAATGGTTTTTTTATGTAGAAGTGTTTTTGAGACGTTTGAGACGTTTCGTTGCTTCGTTATTATCGAAATGAGCCTTGGCCTTTTCGTTCAAATTGAACCAATTTTCTTTCTCAGGCAAACACATTTCTTTTATATGTATATATTCGTAGAAACATTCTTTGTCTTGTCATCAGAAAAATACACAAATCCAACTAACCACCTACGACAAATAAACATAACATTAAGGTGTAATTTGAATTTTTTCACCCTATTTTCTGCGAAGGGTTGCAAATAGAAATTTTATATGTAGGCAGTAGTTTTTGTTTGCAAGTATGTATCTAATAACTTCTCAAAACTTTTAATTGGTCAGTAAATTAAAAAAAAAAAAAATTAAAGAATGTTCTAAATTAGCAATTATCAACTTCTGTCGGAATTAGGGTGAAAATAAAAAGAAATATTAAAAATATGAGTACATATGAATATTTCGAAAATAGGTCTTTTAATATTTATAAAATTCAGTTGCTTTCGATAAATTTTTATGACAGTGTATTGTTATAAATATTTTACTCAAGCAATGTTTTTTCTTTGTTTTATAATGATATTAAATTTAAAATTTAGTTTGTATTTTCACTACTTCTGGACAGATTTACGTCTCAAATGAACGTTAATTAATTTTTTTTAAAAACATTGTTGTTTTTAAGTAAATGGGTTATAAAAAATAAAATACCTTTTTAATTTAAATGAACTTTAGATGATTTCTATTTTTGACATCGAAGTTTTTAACATAAAACGAAAATAATAAATATAATATGTTTATAATCTCATAGGTTATCCAGCGTAAATCATCATCTCATCCGCTTCCTAAAAGAATTTAAAAAATGACTCGCAATAATGCAAATTTTAACAGCAGCGGATGTTAATATGAGTCAATAAACTTGTTCGTTATTAAAATAAACCAGAAAGTTAATAACCAGATTAGCGAATTCCATGCTTACGAAGTAATGAGGGTAAAATATTAAACCAAAATTAGGTATACCAAATTTTAATGACTTATGTATGTATTAAATAGATAATGGTTTAATTACCTACTTTATTGCTGTTATAAAAAATTAGATGAGAAATAAAATTTGAATTCAAAAAAGATATATTTGAGACCCTTGCAACGAACCCTTTCATTTGATATGTGACACGGTATAGTTTCCAAAACTTTTTTTTTTCCAATTTTTTAATTTACCCTCCAAAAGTAATTCACATTTTGACCCTAAAATTGCAAAAAAAAAACTAGAGAAAACGATCGCAAATCGAATTTTTTAAATAGTTAACTCAGTTCAATTTTTGGGAAACACTCAAAAAATTATTAAAAATTTTTATGACGAAGTTTCTTACCTACTTGAGTACCCACGTTTATCACCATTTAGTGAAGCTGTTTCATGTTAATTTTCCCTATAAATTTTTATGTTTATTAGCGTACCAGATACGAGATGGGTTATAAAACTGCACTAAATAGTATGTTAATTTGAGGTCGAATGCTTTCTAAACAGCAAATATATAAATTTTAAAAGATATTGGTAGGTTAAATAGTTTATACGTTTTCACGAATTTTTATTAGTAGCACTTTTGAAAAGGGGCTACATAGGGTCAAAATGGGGGTGAAAACTCCATCACAATCTTATGAAATTATATTATAACATTATATTCAGATAAAAAAAAAATTCGGGTTGTCATATTTTTCCCCTATCTACAGAAAAAATTAATTTTTCCAAAAACAAAGGAAAGAAATGTATGTATACGTAACCATTTTTAATACGGAAATCACCTTTCATAATTGACTTTTCATTATTGGATTTTCCTAATTAACTGTTTCAATTCCCAGAAGCTTTACAAACCTTGTCATCACATTAATTAAGGAATTACCTACCCAACGTCGAGAAAAATGAAAAAGGTCTAGTATATTAATTAAGAAAGGTACCTAATATTTTAAATTTGACAGTTTGTGGAATTAATTATTTTATTTAAATATTATTATTTGGTAACATATCGTTTTTTTATCATTTATACAATTTTTACTAATTAAAAAGACAAACAAATAAAACCGCTTGGTTTATTTAACATATAACAAATTATAGCTCTTCAAATAATCCCTTAACAAACTAAATTTTTTTTTTTAAATCTTGAAAAACTTGAACTTATTTAGTTTTATTCGTTTATTTTTTTACATTTAATATTAGGTATTTTCAAGTTCTTTTATTTCAAATATAAATTATTATTTATACATACCCAATAGTTATTGTTTCACAAAAAATATCCTGAAATTATGGCAAACGCTTTAACTTGTAGACGGTGATTACACAGTCTTCAATTTCGGGGTAATTTGTCTTGATTTGACAGACTTTTCTGAGGTTTGGTTGAAGATATTGTATGGCTTCTAAAGTTATGATTAAAGAATAATATACGGAAGATACAAATAACAAACCAAAAAATATTTATCTAAAAAACAAAAAGGGGAAAATACTGATCCCATTTCATTTAAAAGAACAATTTTCCATGCCAAAAAAAAAAAATAAAAATAAGAGGAAAGACTATGGTATTCTGAAAGCCTTGGGGTATTTATATATTTAATTATTTTTTTAAACAGAATAGTACTTTTATCAAATCTAACAAAAATTGTTGTGTAAAATGTTTAGTATTTACGTAATATACCTTTTCTCAAAATCCTGGATACGTCCCTGTAACTTATCTACTTATTTTGTTAAAGAAGGCTTAAAGTTAGTTAGAAAAGAAAATCTAAAAGGAAAAGCATATGGAATAATGAAAATAGAGAATTAAGAAAGTTTTAATTTTAGAAAACATTTAATAAACTAAGAGAAAAGTTTTCTTTAAAACAAAAATAGTAGAAGAAAGACAAAAGTTTTTTTACTTTAGTTTTAAAACAAAAAAGTGCATGAACCACTTTTGTGCAAATACAAAACCTTAACTTTTACTATTACATTTTATACTGATGATAAAAACTAACATAAAACAATTACCAAAAACAATAACAACCCCACTTGTATCTTAATGTAATCCAAGAACTTATTTTTCATTAAAATTAACGTAAATTATTAGAATTGCACAAATCTTCGTCGCATATTTTGCAGCGGTAAATTGCGGAACACGCTGCGTAATCTTCATACTTAGGCTCAACGCAACCCCTATAACCAATTGTTTGGCCGTTTTGCTGGAGTGGTTGCTCAAGGCATTTTTTATCACCATCGCATGAAACAACTTCTAATTTATCTTTTATACCTTCTATGCATTCGCTGTCATCGCTCCTGCAGGAGTAACATTTTACGGCTTCATCTAAATAAAAAAAGAGGAAGAAATTGATTTAATTGAAATTAAAAATGCAAATAAATGAGTAAATATTTTTTCAAGTTTAAGAAATTCGAATTTTCAAAATATTTCCAATAACCAACGTTTCAATCGTCAATTACTGTCATCATCAGGCTAACATATAACAACATCAATAACTGCATAATGAACTATGACATCAAAAAACAAGAAAATTAAATTCATATAATTTAAAACTAAATGTGTACTTACTTGAATATATTGTTAAAGCAATTAAAAGAAGAACTAATGTGAGTTTGCTGTACATTTTGACGTAAATGACGCTAAAAGTCTTAGGACCATTATATATGAATTTTTTTTGAAAATAAAATGTTTTTTTTAATCATATCTAACAACATTAACTGTGTACATCGTTTTGTGTACATCGTTTAGTTTTTACGTAATATTTTTATCAAAAAGTAGGTCTTTTAAGGTGTGTTGGTTTAAAAAAAATAAAATTATATTTGCAAAGAGTAGAAAAATCATGTTAAATTATAAATTATTGACTTGACAAATAAATACTTGACTTGTTATTGGAAAATTACCTTTTGTCTTGAATTTGACTCGATTCAAGTCAAGTAATTTGAATATCCTATTTTTGAAAACAAGTATCGCTAAATTTATTAACTGAAAAGGGCTAAACACGAAAAACCTAACTATGTTTTCTATATATAAAAAAAAAAAAGTTTTATTTATTTTTGGTAAAATTGATGATATGGGAAACCTGAGTATACCATTGGATTATTTATCAGAAATATGTTGGTAGAAATTTAATATTCTGCGAAATTAAAAGTTATTGATAATTTTCAATTTGGCTGCAAAAATTAAAAAAAGCCCTGTATCTCGATTGCCGATTAATAATATGTATATCTAATAGAAATAGAAGTATAAAAGCGTTACATTTTAATATTTTTTTACTAATCATAACACCTTGTTGATTTCAACATTTTTTTTAAAAACAATAAAGGTTTCTGTTACGAATAATTAAAAAGATAAAAAAAAGTTAACATCAATATACATTTTTTTAATAACTTCGTTATCTATACATATATAGTTTAAAACAATAATCTTGTTCGATTAAGGGAAGTCGAAGTAACGACGCCTTTAACATTTTGGTGATAGTACGTACCTAATACATTTTTGAAATTATGTAGATACATATATCCATAAACGTTAAAAAAAAAATAGACTAATTATTAGAATTATGTAGGTATCTCACTGATGAACAGAATTAACAAATCTAAACAATTACTGAAGATGGTTTCGATTTTTACATTAAAGATTTTTTAAATTTTTTTTGTCTTGAAACATACAAACGTTTCGTGAAATATTTGGTTTCTTCGGGCTAGAAAATGTATCTAAATTTATAGACTCTACAGAAAAAATTGTATAATTTTTAATGATATATCGACTTCCTAAAATATCAATCCATCAAAGAAACATATATTTAAAATAAATTCAGTTGAAAAAAATTGTCCCCTCAAAATAATTTTGGCTGCTAATGAGGACACTTAAAAAAATTAAATTCTCTTTAAGAAATATTGCAACGTACATATCTGCCAATTAAATCAACATAAAGTTGTTGTAAAAGTTTTATTTATTATATTTTTAATTTTATTTTTATTAAGTGTAAACATTAATAACGAAATATACTTACGAGTGTGATATAATTTTCAAAAAAAATTATATTTTTGTATCTGACAATGATTCAAAAAAACCTAAACTGAAATAAAATCGGGAAAATCCTAGAGGACAATGTATACAAAATTCCCTACAAAAAATATAATAACTGATATCAATGGTGTTGGTTCATATTAAAATTCTTTGGATAATCAATTCTGCATGGATATTAAAATTAAAAACTAACAGAGTTCTACAAACAGACATGCACTTGAATACTAACTAATACATATAAAGTGCATACTAAATATACCATGTGTTTGTTTTCCATTTACAAAGTATCAGTTTGACCTCACGTAACCTGACGATGATTAAAATATTAATTACTGTAATAAAAGTCCCATCTTTGTTTTTTGCAACTGGGAAAAGGGGAATTACTTGATGATAAGTAAAATTTACTTATTATTTAATTTATTTATGTATGCACATGTTTTTTTTTCTTTCCAGACATATAAAAGAAGACAACTGTTAATTGTGAGCATCATTACTAATTGCACTCCAACTTGCAATCATATTAATCTAAATCCAAAGAAAAATCTGTACAAGATGGCAAAAGTTTTGTTGAAACTTTTTGTTGCAGTTTTAGTTGTATGTGTTCTTGTTGGTTCAATTAAAAGTGCTCCAGTTGAAGAAATAGAGGAAGGTAAGATCATTTATATTAAATTTTAAAAAATAGTTTGAATATAAAATATTTTAAAAAAGGAATTCGTCATTTATTAAAGTATTATTATCGTTTACATGTTTTTTATTTTCTTTTTTGTTATAAAAAATACAATTGTTTAACCTGTTTGGGAAAAGAACGACAACTATGACCTCTTATATATGTAGTTGCTAATTTTTTTTATAATTACAAAAAAATTTAACAATCGTAGAATAAAAAAAAAACAGTAATTATTATAAAAAAAAAGGCAAATTTTACCCTCTTTTTTTCTTTAAAACCCACCCAATTTGTATTGCTATAGTTAATTTAAATATAAATTTTCATATATTTAAACATATTTATTTTTACAATTTATTAGGGGAACATACTGCAGAGGTAATTCGTACCAAAAGGGCTACTTGTGATCTATTGAGTGCTCAAGGATTTGGAGTTTCTGTAGGACATGCCGCATGTGCTGCTCATTGTTTAGCCATGGGGGGTGGAAGGAAAGGTGGTTATTGCAACAGTAAAGCAGTTTGCGTTTGTAGATTTTAACTTTAAAATTGTGTATCAAATTAAAAAAAATATGTACTTCAATAATATAGAGTTGTTATCTATTTGTTTATGCTTAAAAATATAAAAAGTATTCCAACAATCTATTTCAGTTTTATTTTGCATCACTTTAAAATAAAATAAAAGGAATTTATGAAACAAATTCTAGTTTATAATAGAACTACCTTAAAACAACCACTGAAATGTTCGAGAACACTTTATCTATTTTTTTGGTAGACGAGCGAAGGGTGGAAAATGTGTGACAAATCTTGGATGTTCCAAGACATTGCTGTACCATCTTCAATATTTAAAAAAAAATCGGAAATTTTTATTCAAAAGTTTAAGTCATTTGTTTTCAAAGATCATATCTCCCACACAACCCCATCTATGTTAAAATTATAAAAAAATTGTCTATTTGAGATCCTCACAACAAACCCTTTCATTTGATATGTCACAAGGTACAGTTGCATTTTTTTAATTTTTCTAACTTGTGCCTCCCCTTCTCAAAAGGGCCCCAGAATTATTTATTTACTTTACACGTTCGAACTTAGGCCACATAAAGACATTTCCGTTTTTCAATTCGGACATACAGGACCTTCAACATTTACAAAACAATTATTTAAAACGTACCATCGTTTTTCCACTCTTAATTCAATATTAAAAAATCTGTTTCCTTCAATTCAATTTCCACTTACACTACCTATGAATATTATTTTAATTAATTACTTTTTACCCGAGGAAACAAACAAGAAATAAATTAAATTGTTGATGTATTTATTATTTGTTTTTAATTAATTACAAAAAAGATGATTAAAGTATTGTACTTAATTTAATTAATTAATTGTTAAATTATTATTCTTAATAAAAAGTTAATTTATTTTAGGTTTAATTAGGTACTTCTTCGAATTAGGCGAAACTTTAGAGGCTGTTCAGGTACATATGTAGGGGTAATTTTATAAGTAAAGGGTTCATGATGGTATTCCACCTTGTATTTACGAAATACCTACCAAAAACGTAAATGTATAATATCAGTTTTTTTTTTTTTTTAATTTCGAAAATTCAAACCTTTGCAAGAAGTATTTGAAGTTCAATTTCTGCAAAGCGCCTTCCAAGGCACGACCTTCTACCATACCCAAAGGGTAAAGAGACGAAAGGATGAATTTTATTTGCATGTTTACATCCCCCATGATCGTCCTTTAATTTTAGCCACCGTTCTGGTGAAAACTCGTGGGGGTTTTTGAAATATTTTGTAATGTTGCTTACAACTAAATGGGGAAATATTACATGCGTCTAAATAAAAAAGAATAAATAATTATAATTTAAACGGGTAGGTACTTAAGGGTACTCTTAAAAATATATATACATTAATTAGGTAGGTACATAGGGTAAGTGAAAGAAAAATTATATGGTGAATCGAAGATAGACGATTAAGAAGTTTTTAATTTTTAAAATATATTATTTACCCCTTTTGGTACCATATATCCTTCTATAACTGTATCAGATGTTAAACTGCGTCCATTTCCAATTATTACAGGGTACATTCTAAAATAATTACTTGGTTTTGAATTGCAAATTAAAGAAATCAGATTTTTAAGAATTAAATAAAAAAATTAGAGATGGCAAAATTTTGTTAACTTAAATATGTTTTTCTACAAATAAAAAATTTTCACATCATTCAGGCTAAAGAGAAGAATTTTAAGCAAAAAAAGAAAAATTATTTTTCCAAAAAAGAAAATGTTTAAATTTTTCTTTTCTATAAATCTACAAACCTCAATGTTTCTTTGATGCACGCCTTTAAATAATGAAACTTTTCTAAATCTTCTTCACTAATTACACAGTCTGAATCAGGAAGTGCTCCCTTAAGTTCCTTGAACAGTTTTTCTTGCACTTCGGGATTTATTGCAAGCTGATACAGGGTTGAAGCTACCGCTATCGATGTCTAAATTTATCAAATATTTGTAACCACAGTTTCTTCTTTCAGTAATTAAAGAAAAAAACTTTATGTCTTTAACGACTATTTTAGGTATTCAAAATTTTGAAAAATTAATCCAATATAAAGGGTCGATATAGTCCAAAAATAGTCCTCATCAACTTAAGTTTCTTTCTTAATTAACTTACTGTGTCCACTCCAACAAGAAGTAGATCCAACGCTAAAACAGCAGCAATTTTGCTGCTTCCAGTCTTTTCTAATATCCTCTCCAAGATTGAAACATTTTCTCTTTTTTTATTTAATATGTTTAAGTTGGATTTTGAAACCATTGCTTTACTAATATTTCTCATGCAAAGGCTACAAATTAACACATTGAAAAATTAAGATAAGTTCCTACTCAAAGAAAACATTATTGATTAGTGTTACGTAAGTTTTGACTTAATGGTTCTTTTATGGGTCAATAGAGAACTTCTAAATCTGAAGTAAAAAATCTGGTAAATAAGAAACTTTTTGAAGTGCAAATATTTCAATAACAATATGTATTAGTAGTACATATTGTTGTGTAACTTAATTTATTAAACAATTTCGATGTCAAAAATAAAATACCAATTAGGGATTGCTTAAATTTAGATGATGGTCTGGCACCTTGCAGATTTTTTCAGAGTAGGTTTCGAGGGTAGTTTGGAATGTTTGAGAATGGTTTAAAATGTTCCAAATTTTTTCAGAATAATTTTGTGGTGGAGAATAGTTTAGAATGACTTGAAATGTTAGATTATTGTTTTGGAATGCTTCAGATTCTTTTAAGGTTTTGAAATGTTCTGGAGAATGATCTAGAATGTTGGAAATGATCAAAAATATTCTAAACACTGTTTGAGAAACACATAAAATCTTAGGAAATGGTCTGAAAAATTCTACATTTTTCGGGAATGACTTAAAATTTTAGAGAATGGTTTGGAACCTTGCAGATTTTTTCAGAGTAGATATCTAGGGTCTAGGGTAGTTTGAAGTTCTTGGGAATGGTCTAAGAAGTTCCAGATATTTTGACATCTACTAAGATAGATTAGTAATGTCCTAGATTTTCCGAAAATGGTATGAAAGAATGGTGCAGAATGTTTCAGATATTTTGATAAGGATTTAAAATGATTTAGAATGTCCCAGATTTTCCAAGAATGATTGGAAATGTTGAAAATGATTGAAGATGTTCTACATTTACTGAAAATTATTTGAAATGTTAGATAATGGTCTGGAGTGTTCCAGATTTTTTCAACGATTTGAAATATTCTAGAGAATGATCTGGAATGTTGGAGAATGATCTAAAACATTCTATACACTTTTTGAGAATCACGTGAAATCTTAGGAAATGGTCTAAAATATTTTACATTTTTCAGGAATGACTTGAAATTTTAGATAAAGGTCTCGAAACCTTGCAAATAGTTCACGAAGTTCTAGATATTTTGACATGTATTAAGAATGATTAGTAATGTCCTAGATTTTCCGAAAATGATAGGGGTCTTGGAGAATGACATAAAATGTATGTTTTTCGAAAATCACCATAAATTTTGACAAATGGTTTGGAATGTTCCAGTTCATTCCAAAATGTTTTAAATGTTCGAGAGTAGTTTGGAATGTATGAGAATGACTCAGAATGTTCCAAATATTTTGACAAGGATTTAGAATGATGTAGAATGTCCCAAATTCTCTAAGAATGATTGGAAATGTCGAAGAATGATTGAAAATGTTCTACATATACAGAAAATGATTTGAAATGTTATATGATGGTCTGGAATGTTCCAGATTTTTTCAAAGATTTGAAATATTCTAGAGAATGATCTGGAGTGTTTGAAGATGATCTAGAATGATCCACATACTTTGGCGAGGACGACCAGAATGATTTAGAGCGTCCAGATTTTCCGAGAATGATAATTCATTCGTTCTTTTCGTTTCAAAAAAACAAAATAATAATCAAAGAAGATTATATGGGACACATTTTTTTTTACGACACACAAACTTTCTTATGTTAATTGTTGTGTTCTTATTTTGTTGTATGCATAATAAACAAGCAATTAAACTGAACATAATCGGTTCTCATGTCAGAGAGAAAGTTGAACTTGACTTTGAAATTGAATATTATATGTATATACGTATGTATTGCAAAAGTAAATAGTGGATATAATTAATTACCTAATAAACATTTCATATTATACAACTTAATAGCGAAAGGTCAGTGCACCATATAACGCAGTTTACTTTCTTCTTCCTCAAACATGTAAATTGTTTTAATGTTAAACATACATAACTAAGATGACATTTAAAATGACTGTTTTTTGAAGTTTCTATAAATAGATGCGTCGACAAAATCTTGAAGTTACAATCTAAACCTCTCAGACTTTTCATGCAATGCAATGATGAAATCAAATAAAAAAGTTTTGCAAAATCCTTTTTTTTTTGTCACAAAAAAATGTTTATTTACTTACGTTCTAAAATCTTCTAAAGCTCCAATGTATTTTCTAAACGCTTTGTTTTTGTATATTCTCCAAATGGGCATCTTCAGTTCCACTTCCGCCACGTTCCAAAAAAACGTGTTTATGGAATCTATAATTTTCTGGGACTCAGAGTCCTTTGGAAGATTGGGCTCTAGGCATCCCAATCTTGTATCCAAAGATACTCGGGCCACAGCTAAAATGGTTTTTCAATTCTGATTTTTTAAAAATTAAAACGATACATAATTATTATTTATTAATGAAAGTCTGATGAAGTAAACTTACACTCTAGTGCCCATTTATAAATTTCAAACAGAAAATTTTCTGGCAATTCCGCGTTCTCATCGAGAGATTCTTCCATCCTAGAAATTGATACCAAACATACTGAAATCACATTTTTAAAAAGGGATAAACAAATAATTAATTGTTTAAAATTATATCATTCAATTATCCCCAATAAGAAACAAACAAATTGTGTGTTTTTTTTCGAGGTTTTAATGATTTATAAATTTCAAAGCTTCCACAAATTTCATATTGGAGTAACGTTTTTTTTTTGTTTTGTAGATGACACTTCCTTACAGCATATGAATTAATATGAATTAATCAATCTGAAAGTAACTACACAATTTCATAATATGGTAACCGCGCCTTTCATTACGATATTTGCGTGCAAATCAGCTGTTGTATAATAAGTATAATAAATAAAAGCTCAATTTAGAAAGCCGAGACTGTGTCGAAAAAAAAAAAATAGTTGTGGTTTAACTTCCTAGTTTCAACTATGCCCTATTCATATTATGATATAAATTAGTTCGGTAGGTCTGTAGGCCAATTAGATTAACTTTTATTTAACAAATACAGAGCGATTCGTTTTAGATAAATGGAATCGTTAATGAGAAAAATCAATGCAATTTTTTTTTGATTTTTTAGAAATTGAAAGTTGTATAATTTTTATAACGATAACTCACGTACAAATATTAATATACTTTAAAGTAAAAGTATTTTTGAGCTTCTAAATTTTTTAAAAATGTATTGTATTTGTCTTCAATGCGTATGTGTACCAACGCGATAATGACATCATTAGTACTACATTACTACATGTATTGTTGTATCTATAATTTTTGTGACATATCAAACGAAAGGACTTGTTATGAGGGGCTCAAAGATATACTTTTTTATAATTTTTAAAGTAGTCTTAAATTTATTTAAGAAAATAGATAAAAATTGACTATTTCCACCCCCTAACGTTCAAAACTACTGGATTTAAAATTAAAAAAAAAATTCTTTTCTTGTAAATTACAGAAAACCCTCAACAAATTATCGTTAAATGTATTAAGGACGTTATTAGAGTTCTCAAAAAGGATTATTATAACAAAATATTAATTTTAAGGTTATTTTCCGACACATTTCAAATTTTCTTTTGATGTATGGATTTGAGTTTTAACGTATGCTCTATTCAAGCACCACAGAAACTCCCCTTTTCCCAAATTATTTTTTCATTTTTTTTATTGGTGTAATTTGTATCACCCTGTAGATAATTTCTTTAATAACATTACCTACACATATATGTCAGAGTTGCATAATTTTATAGGTTGTTTGTCACATAAACTTATATGCGAATATGGGAATTTAACACCCGGAAGAACCACAAGAATGCCTCATAAATTCTATGCAGACGCTAAAGTTACATAAGAAGACAGGTGCTACCTAATAGATTTTGACGAAGCCAGAACGACCAGATATAGATTTTATTGTTTATTGAAATGATTTTTAGAAAGACTAATCCTTATTGTAAGTAGTAACCCACATTCTTTTTTCTTCATTAGCACCCAGGTACTAAATCTAATCTATATTGTTATGTAATGAACTGATGATTAAATCTGCTCGTTTATTTTATCAATGAAAATTGTAAGCAATCTCGAATGAACCAATAATTAAATAATTTATTAAATGTCGAGGAACACTTTGTGATCTACTTTCTCTTAATAAGTATACGTATTTAATTATATTATGTATTTCAAATTAAACTTTTAAAATTAGAAGATTTTAATAATAAAATAAAATATTTGTTTAAAAAAATGCAAAGTAGTAAAAAAAAACACCAAACTAACACAAAATTGTTAATTGTTAAACTAATTAATTTTTGATTGGTGGAAAAAAGAAAATAGAAATACCTACATTAAAATATATTGCAAATATTTTGAGTACTGACCTGTCCAGGAAATCTGAGGCAATTTCATCTAAAGGTTTTACATAGCTTTTTGCAGTTGAGGGTGTCAACATAATTTGTTGTACCTGTTTTCGAAAACGATCCCATTTTGGACCATGTCTAAAAAAAGTAGAGATAAAAAATTATTCTTCTTGGATGAATCAATAAATTTCGAAAAAGAAACCCATTAATTTATTGAAAAAAAAAATACGACGTTTCGGTGATCATAAACTTACGGCGTTTACCAAAAAAATCAAAATTGTTGACAAAGGAGAGTGAAATCGGTGAAAAAGTTAAAGATTAGGTACAAAAATAATGGCAGATAAATTTTCGTGGTCTTCACGATTTGTCCAATTTTAGGTTTTCAACCAATTTCATCGTCAATACCTCAATTGTCATTAATTTTGAATTTTCTTGATAATGGTCATAAATTTATGACTGTCGAAACGTCGTACTACACTTTTACTTTTACAAAAAATATTTTTATTTATTTTTCTTCTAAGGTGAAGATACGAAGATGCCCAATGACCAAAATTAATTGGTAATTACCTACCCTGTTAGTATATATCCACCCCTTTCATACCAATAAAAATTTTGAAAAGGAAAATTGCTGTTTTCCTTCAGAAAAGAATTCTAATAGAGGTGTACCTGCCTTAATGTAGGTGGGTCCTTTAACAAATTAGTTTAGTGAACTTTCAGCCAAAATTACACAATTCTTTGCATGTTACATTACGTTAACGCAGCGTTTCTTTGATTTTCACAATCATGTGGATTGCCAAGACGTTGTTTTTGGAAAGAGAAAGCACTTCTTATGGATGGCATCCGTTTATTCTTGTTATGAGAATGTTTTCGTTTGTTTTGTAAGGAAGCTACCTTGTGTAACTTTTTCTTTGTTTAAATCTTTTTCGTTATTAGCAGAAGTTTGTTATTTTTTACAACACTTTTACGTAAGGAACGCCAGGATGTCAAACAGGAAGCAAATTTTCGAAATGTGTAAATTGGACGAAAACTTTATTTATGGATTAATAATTTCATTTGTTTCGTCATTTCGTCATTCAATTATTTGTTACAGGACCTTTAAAAGTTGTAGAGTTCAAAAGCTTCTTAGAAAACAACTTTTTAAATTAATATTTTTTTTTTAATTGAAGGAGAAACTATTCAAAAACTTCAAAAGGAATAATTTCTTCTTCTGTTTTTTTTTTAAATTTAATTTAAATATTTACATGCCAATTACTCCTTCGTGTCCCTCAAAAAAATCCTTTTGCAAATGTTCCTTGTAATAATGAAGAGATGGCATGGAAGGCCTGTGGGGCATGTGCTCTTCTTGTCTGAAAATTTTTTGTATATTGTCCCCATCAAAGACAAATAACAAATCGGGGTGTCCAATAAGGCCTCCCACTTTTACTATTTTTCCATATTCTTCGTACAGTGACCACATAACTTTATCCAAATCTTTAATTTTATAGTGACCTATACGGTTTAAAGAGAAAAAGTAAATAAACAAATAAAGTGACCTATTTTATAGTATTTTTCCCTCATATTTATGACTTATTTACTACATACTTCTTTAATTAGTTTTTAAATTTTAATTCAATTCACTTTCAATTTTAGTATTTTTAAAAAAAATGCAGTATGTATTTTTTAAGTTAACGTTAATTCCTTCTTTGATTTTCTACAAAAAAATTAAGAGGAAATCCTATTTTAATTGTTATAAAATTATTATTACTATTTCTATTTGTTAGTGATAATACATAAAAAAAAATTTAATTAAATTTACTAACCAATAAAAGGAGCAAACCTCCATGAGTTCCCTATTATTGGTAATTGTTTAGGTCCTGGAATTTCACTGTAAGACTTAGGATAACATTCGGTAATTAATTCTTCTGTAATGAGCGGTAAAGTTGCCGTAGAATAAGACTTTTGAGTACTGTATCTCCTCGTAATAATTGTAACGATTTGAAAAACTTTTTTAACTTTCATTTTCGGACACCACAATTAAATTTAAAAGACTCTGAACTAATTAAAACATATTTTAATACTTAGTTAAAGTTAAACTTTTATTAATAGGGAATTATTTTACGTTGTGTTCGGTTTTGTCATTTGAATTTTAAACTAACATAAGTAGCCCGCGTAAAAGATCTTAACTATTATATCGTATATAAACCACGAGGTGGGGAAGCACCGCACAGGTTATGGCGATTTGTGGGAATGTTGTAGTAATCCATTTTGACATATAAAATCCATACTGGTAGGTGCTTATTAGATATACTTTTACCTTTATTATGAACCCAGGAAATATATATGTTTAACCACTATTTATGTGTTATTATACAACGACAATATTAAACGAAATGTCTCATAAGCATAACTTTTGTGTTTTCGCTAATAATTGTTTCAAAATTAAATAGCACATCCTATACATAATTAAGCAATTTTTATTTACATCTGCTTACATAAGAAATATTTTTTATGATTTTTAAGTACAAACGTATGTTATAAATTTTCCTCATTCCCACTTTTATTTTTCCTTTGTAGTTTTCGAAATAATTCTCAATTTTTTTAATTCGAATTTCGAGTTTTATCAAATTTTATTGCTCATTTTTCTAAAATTTAGCTCTATTATCACTTCATTATGAAACTTCTTAAAATATTTTTTATCGTATTATTTGCTAAATTTTATAAACAACCTATTTGTTAGCTGATATAATAAATTCATACATATTAGCATGTTACTTATATATTTTATTGCGTTATATATGCTCTTTACTGATTTTCAAAATATCTGTTTTTGTTATGTGTACTCGTTTATAATTTTTGTATTTTTTTATGTTAATCCAAATTAAAAATACACAATAAAGATTATTATTGAAGAAATTATCTCAATTTTAGTGAAAACCGCATTAAAATCGGCACAAAAATGGCAGAGTAATTATATTTTTGCAATTTCTAATTCTCAAATTCATCATTTATTTACTATTCGAATGGAACGGGTCAATGAACCTATTTATTTACTTCCGCATTCCTCGGGAAACCCCTATGTATTACAGGCGTCTGATGAATCATTTTCCTATTGGACAATGTTGTATTACGTAAGGAGTGAAAGCCAATCAGATGATCCGGAGCGTTTTAAATCGACGCATCTCGTATGACAAACGTTAGTCACCCTCAATGGTTGGTAGAGTGCACTTTATAGTGTAAAATTATTATTGTTTTTCTCACTTTTAATATGTATATCAATTTGATAATAAAATAGAAAGATATTAATTTAATATTTTACCTATTTATCCGTACTTATAATTTATTAATTTTACTTTATTTGTAAAATTATAAACAAATAACGAACGTCTATGGAATAAATAATAAATCACATAAAATATTAACCTCTCTAAACTATTTTCTACGCCTGTCATTAAGTTCTTTTTTGTTAACTGTGTTTTTTTCTTTTTTGTATCAGAAATGCCGAAAGATGTGAATAATATGGTAGTTGCCGACCAGCTTTGGAAGGCTTACGTTGTGTCTGAAGATACTTCGAAAGACGCATGGACAAATAAATGGAGTTGGATTTTGGAAGAATACGAGTGAGTTTTATCTCTTTTTTAAATACTTTTTTTTAGAAATCTATTATGTAGGAAATTACATCAAAAACTAGACGAAATTTCCAAAAACACTGACTTCGTGAAACCGCCCCCGGACAAACGATCCCTTAAACCATATCCCAATTCTGTTAACCACGAATATGGCTGGGTCTGTGCTAATCCAGAATTTAGACTCGAAAAGTACGGATCTGATATTATGAAACCAAAGCCATTACCTAAAGATAACTAATAATAAGAAGATATAACATGTACTTACATCTCTATTTGGGTCAAGGAGTGAACTTTTAACACTGCATTCCTAAGGAAAGCCGGAAGTTCCTTGACCTAATTTCTTATTGGACAATAAAATGACGTAATGAGTGGCAACCAATCAAATGTTTTAAAACGCTTTAAAAGGATGCGTCGCAGATCGTCACCGATTAGTCACCTTTGATGTTTTGTGGCGTGTACTTCGTTTAAATTATTTTTTAATGCTCTAATAAATTTATGTAAAAATTGTTCTTTTTAACTTAAAAAAAATATGTAAGTATATTCTATAATAGAACTACTTTTAAACGCTTTAGTTACGGCATAGTTACGGCAGTAAAAAAGCAACTAGATCTTTCAAAATTGCATTATCAAAACCTGTCAATAAAAATTAATATTTTATTGTACCTATAATTTAATTTTTATTTATATGCACATTCAAAATGCCGAAAGGTTTAAGCATGGTTGCTGCCGACAAACTTTGGAAGGATTATATTGAGTCTGAAGATAATTCTAAAAACGTATGGTATAATAAATGGAGTTGGCTCTTAGATGAATACGAGTAAAGACAATAAAGTTAAAAACAATTTTTTCTTTTATTATTTTTTCTTGAATAGAAAATTACACCGAAAATTCATTGCTGTTTGTCGTTTTTTTTTTTGGGTTTGATGATTTTTTTTGATACATAAGAAAAGGAGCAATATTTTATTGGAACTTCCCTGATTTAATAATTACATAACGTGATAAAAATACTACTAGCAAACACAATTGAAACAATTTTTATAAATTATGTACATAATTAATTCAAGGAAATAAAACAACAAAATACATTATTTAACTGACACGTCTGCTGTAATAATAATTATAATAATAGTTAATAATATAATAATCATCTGCTCTCTGCACTATAGTAGTAAAAATAAATAAAACCTAATTATTTACAATATATACGACAATTAATTAAATAATTTACAACAGCATTTCATATTATTATTTATACACATTTTAATAGCAACAAAAAATTTCTTTTAAATAATAATTAGGTAAATATGTAACATCATATTGATTACTATAATACATGGGTATTAATAATAATTCAAAAAGGAGGATATACAACTTCCGCATGCTCATAAAGAGTAATATAATGTGCATTTAAAAAAATAATTTCAACAAAAATAAGCTCTTCTGGTCGCTAAAATAAAATCTCTATTATATTCACATTCGTTGTTTTTAATTAAATTATTTACGAACTCAAAATAAGAACGGGAAAACGGCCCCTAGGATTAATTACAAAATTAACAACTAGTCTATAAGACAATTTTTTTCAAAATTTTTCTAACAAGATGTAAATATATTACGAATACGACGCAAGTAATAATAAAATGAAATTTGATTTAATTTTTTAACTCTGAAACCAGAGGTGTTACAACAGTAAAACTTTGTAGAAATATTTTTAGTATGTACTAAAAGACATTATTGTAGATAAAGTTTCAGTTTTGTATTAAAGGGCTGTTTTCTCGTGTTATATCCTTTACTATCCTTTTTTTTTTAATTTACAAATTTCACAAGGAATGCATTTTTTTAAACAATTAATTATTAACATAATTCACCGAATGCAATTCAATTCATTTTCTAAAGAAAATATACATTTAATATAAAATAATCTAAAGGACTAGATAAAGACTAAAACAGCAACAAAAAAGAAAAACCGTTTACGATAATTAATACAATTTTACAGCAAGACGTCGTTCTTCGTCTGCCTGCCTGTATGTTTTAGTTGAATCAACAAACATAACAAAAAATAAAACTAATAGTATCAGTAGTGACCTACTAAAATCTTACAATGGTACTTGTTTATTAGTAATCTTTTCTCTACCACACTATTTGTATGTATATAAAATACAATGTAATTTTGTAAAAACAAAATTATTTAGTTTTAGTGGAATTGTTTTGCTAGGATTCTGCATTTAAAAAGTTAATTTTATATTCAAAAAGTATTTTGAGTCCAAATTGTTTATCAATTTATCTGAAAATCGTTAGCTCCATTTATGTTAGGCACATTCTCAACTTGACTATTTAGTCTATTTAATAGCAAGTCTTCGATTTAATTGAAGAAACAAGTCTCATTTAATTTCCTTGTTTGTATCTTTGGTATCCCTTTTATTTTATGAGGATTTTAAAGTGATATTTAAATTCAAAAAATTAATCTTAGTGAAATAAACATATTTTACATATTTTTATAAGTAGTTTTGGTTGTAAATTGCTCCAAAAGTGTTTAACGCCAATATATTTTCGAAATGAATTTGTTACACCTAAAAAGGAACTCGGTTTATAACTCTTGATTAATTCGTATTTAGAGCAATTTTACAAAAATAAAAATAGAAAATGATAAGCTTTGTCTACTTTAAAGCATAAGCTATACCTATTTCGATATAATACCTCTTATTAATTGTAATACGAAAATTGCAAAACTGAGAAATTGTGCAATATGGCCCAAAAATGAGAGAATGAAGAAGTAGAGGAACAACAACAACACTTAAGTACACTATACAGAGGATTTTTATTATACAGGATCATTCAAAGTGAGTGGCACATTAGATATTTTAGGGAAATTAAGCGTCGTAGAAAGTAGAAAAAGTTATGATTTCTTACAGTTCGGATTTTCAAATTTATGATACGCTCAGTTTCCTTAAAACATCTAAAGAACCACACAGTTTGAATGACTCAGTATGTATGTATTATATGAATATATATACGATGAGAAATAGATAGTAACTGGCTTTTTAAAATGGACAACAACATCTTACTTTAGCTTGGTTTACATACAATAGATAAGATTCATAAGTTTTTGTTGTTATTAATATTTTAACACCCAGGCACACACTGTACTTTTTAAGGCTAATACTAAAAAAGGGTAAATGTTTTGTTGAGCTCCCCAATGTTACAATTAGATCCAAAAATCAAACAGTCGACGGACAGACATTTCAAGAACTTACTAGCGACCTAATTTTTTCGGCTATTAAAAAAAAAAATAATAACTACTCAAGTTATCAAACTGGATTTTTGAATGTTAATTATGGCTGCGGTACATTTGGGAGCTCTTCCTTTATGCGCACAGTTTTCCACCAATTATTTTGCGACCTACAACACCTTTTTATTGTCTACTTCCATTCCAAGGGGAAAATTCTTAAGAATATATCTTTTATATATATAACACGACACAAGAAAGAGTGTTAAATAGCTTTTAGGAATAAATAAATTGTGCTACTCCAACAGCCTCTACTCAAAATAATATAAATTTGAAAAACAGTAAGACGACTATGTCTAATAGTTTAAAAATTTTGAAATCCTAATTACGATTTGTGTATTTATTTAACGACGTTCTCTGATTTAGAAAAATTCTTGAGATCATTCACAAAAGTTGTATCTGTTATTGACACGTTAAAAAAAATTCGATTTCGTCCTTAATCCAAAAATACCATCGTCTTCAAAGGGTTTATAACCGGATAAGAAGGTCAAAAGTGCCCTCGACGATATTAAGAAAAAGAAAAGAAAAACATGTTCATATCTACATCAACAAAAAAGAATATCTCAAAATTTTTAGTACAAAACGTTTAGAAAAGAAAAAAACTTCGTCAACTTTAGAAGTAGGATGCAACTGCATCGAAGGAAAAATAATTTTTTACATTTAATTTTCATTTTGAGATTAGAATTGAATTTTTTGGACTAAAAATTTGGAGATATTGTCTATTAAGAATATTAAACATAGAACAACTTTTTTTTATTCTCAATTTCATCTGGGGACTTCTGGCCTTGTCTGGTTATGCCCTCTGTTAAAAATATAATTATGTATATTTACAAGTGTAGGTAATAAAAAACGAAACATAAATCCACATTGACTGATTGTCAGTAAGGCAAAGATCTCAAATATTAAAAAAAAATAGTGATTGGACACTGTGTATAATTCTAAACTATTTCTTTCTTCAGTTATTATCAATTCCACTAATTCTTATTAAGTAAGGCAACACTGGTTTTTAAAGATCAAAACTTGAAAGTTCCATTTCGATTTTAAGTTACTTTTTAGTTTAATTTTATTAGAATAAATATAATTAAAAAAAATGAATCATATTAAATTGAGCAGGAGCTGTAAGAGGTAAAACGAGTTTTTAAAAATTATGTAAGTTACTAATGAACAGTCCTAAAATATGTGCTACAGTAATTACAACATCGAAAGGAGAACTTGAATAACATGTAGGTACAATTGTGTAGTAAATATTTAAAAATCAGCCAAAAAGGGAACAGCAAGTAATAGGAGATTCAACACTTCCTTTATTACGATTATTTCCGGTTACTTTTTTATTACATATTCCGTCCGTCCGTACTTCCGAAATAAATAATAACCGCTCTGTTCTTTTCTATGTCTATCGTTTATACGTAATGTGTAATTAATGTGTTTGCCTTTGTTATTATTTACCCTTAAATATTAAATCGAGTCTCTGAACCGTCCGCCAACATTAACGTTACGGTCCTGTTATTAATCCACCTCAGTCTTGCCAGTCTCATGGGGTTTAGGCGGGCCACATCAGCTATAGGGGCGGTACTGTACGATTTTATGCACCGTGTCTGTGACGAACCCAAACCAAACATACCTAAAAAAAATCTTGCTAAAGTATGAAAATTAAAGGAAAAAGTTGTAAAATACAAATACATTTTGCTACTATTTGGAGCCACTTTTGACCTCTTAATAACTCAAACTCTATAGACTAAACGTCTAAAAATCAGCATTTTTATCATCTACTTACTGATATGTAGATTAAAAACCTCAGCCATGAAAAAACTTAATATTGAACTTGCCTCCTATTTTCTTATTTATGTTTTTGATTGAATATGAACTTACCAGAACTCGTTTGCCAGAAATTGAGCCTATTTTCCCCGCACGCGTAACTGACTAAAGTTTTTCCGTCGTGACTAAAAGCGCAGGCAGTAACTGGGGCGGAATGTGCATTAATTGTACTACATTTTCCCTGTCGCAACTCGTAAATGGTCAGGGTACCGTTCGTCGATCCCACTGCTATCCTTCTTGTGGCCGGACAGTGGGACACTTGTGTAAAACGACATATTGCAGGAAATACTTCCTGTAAACCTTTGCTTTTAAGCTGACCAGGATCTAGACAGTGCAATATTATATCCATCACCTAAACAAATATACAGAACAATGGTGACTAAAAAAAAAAAACGTATTAATATATTAATTATTATACCTCTACTAGAAGATCTGCCATTTCGTTTTGCATTTTTTCAATTAACAATTCTACACCTCTCAGTATTTCCGGCTTTGCTTTGTACAAAACGAAATTGTGTACATTTACGTTCAACGTCTGTGCATTCTGCTGCATTGTGTTAAAACGAGCAACTTCCCTAGCCAATGTAGTGATAAACGCTGCAGGCCTACACAAAAAGTTAGAAAAATATGTACCAAACGGCCTTAAAGAGAACTTTATAATTAACGAAATAATTTTTGGGGTACAATACAATATTATTCTAATTATATTATAACAAAATGTAATCCAATTTTATAAGAAACGTTTAATTTACCTCGCAGTTGCAATAAGCGTGAGGGCATGCCTCGCAGTTCGGCAGGAATCAGCTTGGGGTGTTAGGGGAAGGCCGTAGGTCATACTCGGAACTAATTTATCGGCATCACAGCATAACTCTAAAAGTCCTGAAATGATAAAAAAACTGAAAATATTTGAACAATGTCCGCAAATGTAACCTTTTTCTTGTTTATGTTTCAGGTTACAATAAATTATTTTCGAACATTTTAGATCATTCTTAAAAAAAATCATAAAGTTTCTAAAATTCTATATCATTCCCGAAAAATCTCTAACATTTTTGATTATCCTGGAACATTCTAGATGGTTCTTGAAAAATTTTGAATTGTCAAAAATACCAGTTTTGTGATAAGGGCTATTTTCTTTAGATAATAATTATTTAAAAAAAATTAACTTACCTAAAAGTACTTTACTTATATCTAAGTAGGGCTCCCATACGGTAAAACCTCTGCCTATTAAATCTATAGCGGCTCTCCTTAGAGGTGTATGGGCTGGTAACTTGGGCGAAGAGGGCGCCAAAAGTAAATGCGAAAGGGCCATCGATGTTAAACGTGCCAAATTATTATTTCCTAAACCTATAAAGGTACATCACTATACATTTTTTTATTTAACCTGTTTGTTAGCTTACCAAATCCTTCAACAACACTACTTTTCCTCTTTTCGTTATTTTTCTTTTTGTTTGGGTCAGAAATAATGTCCTGACCAAACTCTGCCCCTATGACACCCAGTAGAACAACCGCCGTAGTCTGTTTTCTCTTCAGTTCTGCAAGACTTGATGGTTTTCGTACCTGTTCCTCTTCTTCCTCCTCAAATTCTTCATCCTTCGATACAGAAAAAAAACTTTATTAACAACCAAACAGGTTTACAATCTTTAGCGATTAATTACAAGTCCGTCAGGCGAGTTCACAGCCGTTCCTGAATTCGAATTGACATTATTTTGAACTGTTGGGGTGACAGCCTGTTGATTAATCGTTTCGGTTTGTGTATAAAGTGGGAGAAACTGGGCCCATGCATCCACCAAAGCCTTGCGTCCTTTAGGTCCCATTCTAACGAACGAAAAAAAATAATTATGGCACTCAAAAATTGTAACGGAAATGTTACCGTCCAAGTTCAGCTAAAAGCAGCGCCTGCGCAGCTTCCCTGACCTCCAAACAATGATGTTGCCACCTTTTCGCCATCATTTCCACTTGAGGTCTTTTGAAATGCCTTGAACCAGCAGCTACAACCTATTAACAAACATATTCAAAAATAATGCAATGAGGTAAAAAACAAGATTTTCTCGTCCTTCGACTTTTGAACGTACTTTATCTGGAAGAAGGACACAGTGCAAGGTGGCCAGTAACGACCATCCTTGTTTTATTTGAGCCTGTTGTTGCGTATACATTTCTTCGTGTTCTTCATCCGTTTTACTCCAATGTAATCTTGAAGTTTGCCTGAAAAGAATTTCGAGAGTAACGAAACGAAACATAAAGAAATAGGGGGAAAATAATTACTGACCTGTGCATTTTTCTATTCCTTTCCTGTTCAGGAATGAATGTAGCATTACTCATGGACATAAGAGTATGACTGAGTGCAATTATGGCTAACAGGTGGTTACTGGTAAGTGTTGTACTGAGTTCCCAATGAGTTCTACACGTAAATATCCTCGTCAAACGTTCTTGTTTAATTAATTCTTCAGGCAAGTGCATGTCTGTTAAATCCTCTGGAACTGGCACGTCGTCTAAAGGGATGGTATTTGTCCATGTAGGAAGAAAGAAAGACATATAATTCGCCTTTGAAAGGACCCCAAATGATATGGGAACCTGAAAATAAAGAAAAGGTTAAAAAATTACGGGACATATGAGAGCATATGTGTACCATGGGTCGCAAAAGTCCTAATTTAACTAAACAAACTCGATCCAAATCAGGATCCATGCCCCAAGCATGGAGAAGGGATAAGAGAAGTTGAGCGATTTCCATAGCATGGCTAGTTTCCATAGGACCCAGTGCAGGTCTGCTGTTTGACCTCGAATTTGAGGCGCTATTTTCTAAAAAGAAGCACTACATCGTATTTCTGACACAATTATTCGTGATAAAAATGTAATAAACATAAAACCGTAACCAATGAAGTGAAAAATTAATAAGCGTTATTTATTAGCTACCAAAATAATTAAAAAGCTTAAGATTTGGTACATTACATTAACTAATAAAAAATAACTGAACTGAAAATAAAAACGTTTAAAAACACATTTTTTATGTCAGTTACCTTTTGATGAGTTAAGCCCTTGTTTAAGGACACTTTCTGCCTTAGCTTGAATTTTAGTTTGCATATTTTCAGCACCTTCTTTCATTTTCGCTAAAATTCCTAAAACACATACACCATCGCAGAAAAAAGATGAAATATTAATTATATTTTAATCCCCAAAAAGCGTACTTCTTGCAAAAAATATTAATAGGATTATATTTACGTAGATAATTGTTAAAAGGTTTGGAAAAATTATATTTCAATTTAAAAAAATGTTGAATGTAGAAAATTTAATTCAAGTGACATAATTTAGAATGAATCGTGCAATTTAATACGTAATTACAAAAAGCATATAATAAAAAAGCCACTTAAGATATGATTTTACCGTGTTTATCTTTCTCTTTAATTATTCTTTCCATGTTTTCTGCTTTATCTTTCACCTTTCCAAAGAATTCTTCAGAGAGAAGCAGCAAGAAACAACAATATGACTTAAATAAGCGAAATATTAGCATTTAAAATATGAATACAAAAAATAAACCATCATTTGCCACTATAAAAAAACTTTGGCATTGAAATAAAATTATAAAACTAAAACATGCGAAAGGTTAATGCTAAATAAATTCCAAGATATTATTTATTGTAAAAATAATGTTTTATTTTACTTAATTAAGTTATGCCTTTCACCTTCACTAACAACACCAGATTAAGATCGGTTAAAGAAGAAAAGTAAATCTGTAAAACAATTCTCTTTGAACTTACCAGCAATTTTCTTATGAGCGTCTGGACTCGCACTTTGTGTAAGGGCAGCGACTTTTAAATACTCAGACTGTGATATCAGACCGGCTGCTTCCAAACTTCCCGGAGACATTGCCGAATACTCTTCACTCAACAACTCGATGATCAAAGCTTCCACGTCAAAGAACAAAATGTGACTTTCAGGATCTAAAAACGAACACGGAAATCAATTACAATAAAGAAAAATATGATAATAATAACAATTCTTTTACATACCTTTTGGGTTAGTCTTCAGACCCTGCACAAGAAGAGATGAACTATGATTCAACTTCATGTGTGGATCATTTTCGTTAGAGTGTATTCCCAGTTGTTGAAGCTGATGAAGGCCTCTCTGGGTAGCATGTCTTATAGCTGACAGATTCCTATATCTCAATCCTCTACAATAAATCAGTAGAAATGACAACAAAAAAATCAAAAACCGAATTTTACCTAAAGAAATGTACGGCAGGATTGGCTAAACCCATTTCAGAAGATGCGTTATAATTCGATTCGTTTTCATCACAGGCATACAAAACATCTTCAGCTGCTACACCTGGAAAGACATTTTTTTCAATGGCGTAAAGTAGATATTAATTTCCGGTTTTCAATATAAAATACCTTGAAGAACTCGATCCAAATGACCAGTTTCCATTTGCCAAACGTAGACGGTGCCATCAAGACACCCTATGATCATGAAATCGTCCAGAGGTCGCCACTTAATCGTTGTAACGGGAAATAAATGTCTGGAGGCCAAACAGACGCACTTCCTCTCCGTTAAACTTAGCAAAGTTACCGAATGATCCGATGCAACGGAACAAACGCATTTTTGTATTCTCGTCTGGAAATGATAAAAAAACCTTTTATCTATAAAGAAATAAATTAATATGATATGTTACATACGCTGCAGTTATTTGGAGGCACTAAAAGTTGGGTGATTTCTCCAGCATGGACACAGAACCTGTGTAAAAGCGTTCCGGCGTATAAATCCCACAGACAAACGGCGAAATCGACACCACCGGAAACAAGATGGTTCTTATCGTATCTGCTGTGCTCCCTGTATGGGTACAAAAGGCAATTCACTCTTCCATCGTGTCCCGATAAAATCTGATGTGGGGGCCAATCTGAAATTAAAAAACATTGGTGCCTAAAATCTATAGAATTATTAATTAGAGTAATAATTTACCATTGCAATTTTGATGGTTTCCATGTAACAGCTGAAGCATAATTGTTTGGGTGGCAGGAACTATGATAATCTTACCATCTTCCCTGCCCACAACCAACCTGCTTTGTAAAGGAAGATAAATACTTGCAGTCAGTTTTATTGCTGGAAAATAAATTCCTACAATTAAAGTTTTTTGCAAAAATTATATAATAATATATCACCTTCTTTTTCATTTTTCTCAAGCTGATCTAAAATTCCTACAGGACTTGGATTCATATTAGCCCAAGCTTCTGACAGACTAGTGGTGAGAGTGGCGGTCATTTGCACAGGCTGAGGTGGAATCTGCTTTTGTATTTCGACTAGCTGCGCCGCAGAAATTTCAGGAATGTTCCAAACCAATACATACCCTTCTGAATCTCCCCTTAACAAATACCTAAACGACTTTCCATGTCTCTGAGTTGTTACAAATCTCATTGCCGGAGGACAAGACAATGGCTACATAAAAAAAAATTCTAAATCAAAAGCTAAAAGAATATTTTGTAATTATACTTTATTATCAGGTTGACTCAGGATGCAGTACAGGAAAGGACTATCGCTCTCTATTGTGGCCGTATGAAAGTCTTTGCTGTCAGGTATGCTGCTGTAGGAATAAAAAAATAAAATAAATGTCTAATAATGTAAATGATTTTCGTCACCACAAAAAGCAAGAATTGAAGCAAAATTGATTTCAACACAAATACTTATTTAGAAACCCAAGCAAAACCAGAAATTTTAAAGTGCTTCTCATAAAAAATTAAAATCTATTACAGATTGTACATGTAGTCATGTAATAATAGGCGTAAAACTTCCTTTAAAAAATTAACAATAAATGTTAATAAAAACCAGATATAACTAATTTATTTTCAGTAATATTTAGGAAAATTTTAAGGCTTAAAAAAAGAAAAAAAAGATGATGTGTAAAAAGTTAAAAAGTTGCTGAAGTAGAAGGGTATATTATTGTAAAAAAAGCGATTAAGTATTGCATTTGAGATGAGTTTTTTAGTAAAAAACTAATTCTACATTAGTAAAAATTAATGATTTCAAAAGCAATTTCTAGTCCATGATTAATAATTTCTTTTTTGGTATTTTTAAAATTTAAAAATCCATTATAAACCAGGGACATTAATGCAATAAATACAAAAAACAAACATAAAAAAACAGTGTGATGATCTGACCTATTAATAACCTTGCCACGTAGCTTGCTATGGGTCCGGGAAAAAAATAAAAAAAGTATTAGTAATGCCTGTTGGATACTACCGAGCTGTAGCAGCAATATTAAATGTGCTATAACAATGATTAAATAAAAAATATATACTTAATCATAATTAAATGAACGAAATCAAATTTATAATTAAAATCAGAATTACTAAAAGAACTCTTTTTTATTTTAAAACCTCATGGAAGTATAAATCATAATGAATTATATAAAAATGAATTTATGTTGGTATGCTAAAAGCAAAGTAAATAATTCATAGCAACAGAAACGAAACAAACTAAATATTAAACAAAAAAAAAATCGAATATCCTTTTATTTAATACGTTTCGCCAAATTTTGGCTACATGAGACGTGAGTAATTGCTGCTAAATCTGTAGTGTAGATTACATTCTTAGTTTACAATATATTGGTGGAGGGTAATGGCAAAAAAAGAATAAACATAATAGTAAAGGGTTTAGTATAAATCCCAATTTTTAAACTTCTAGTAAGTATAATTTTTGAACTTATTCTGAAGGCATTGAATTTTTTATTCATTATTCACCAACGGATCTCCTATTAGTAGCATTTACTCAAGTCAAAGTTTGTTGAATTTTATTTTTGCTTTGAAAATGATTTAAAAGGGCATAGCCATGGAACAGTGTTATGTACTGAATCACTGATGTTTTGGACCATTTTTCAATCTTTTCGGCATCCCCTTGCTAATATTATTCTATATTGGTTTGAAAAGAAGTGTTTTTCACCGAATCATAATGAAAATATTAGTAAATGGATACTAGTTTCGCAATTTCTCAAAATGAGAAATGAGCAATACAGGCTGTAACTGCATTAATTAATGTAATAAAATTAAAATTAAATTATAAAATGATATTACAATGTTCTATTAATACTTATTTGTGTTAATGTTATTCATCAACAACGCATATGTTGAAGTAATGATGTGATATTTTGAAGACATGTTATACCGGGTTATTGGGTAAAAATAAAGGTTATTAAAATTGTAATTATTTTCTTATCAAACATCAAAAATGATAACTGGAAAAGCATTAATATTGTTAATCTCTTTTTAATATTTCTTTGTACATCGCGCATATATGTACACAATAAATTCCTTAATTTCAATTTTGTGAGTCAAAGAGCTAAATAAAAATGTGCCTTGCTCAATTTGACACATTCCCACACCCATTATAATAATACCTAATGCGAGTATTCCCTCAACCTTTATACAAACAAAATAACATTGCAAAAACGCTTACTTTGAAGGTAACTTGTATAAATATCCTTTCCCAGCATCAGACCATACCAAAATACGATCTGCTGCTAAAAAATCCCCGGACATCCACCGTTCCCCCCTCGGGGCTACATAAGAACATAATACGCTAAAATCTCCTACAAAAATTCATTCATATGACTTGTATTGGGTTATCAAATGCAGATAAGCAAAAACGAGTTTGGTACTGAATCTTGATTAAAAATGAAAGAAACGGATAAAATATTTCGTTACCTGCATCATAAATCTGCCAATATTTACTACATACTATAAGTACTGTTCTTTGATTGTATGCACAACATTGCATACAAACTGCATTCAAACACCTTATTTGTTTACTTTCATTTTCGTAAATCGGCTCAGAATGTTTGTTTTCGTGACCTAGGAGTGTCCACACTTTAACCATCCCCGTAGTTGTCAGTGCTAGCACAACGTCGTCCTTACGCTTTACAGGTCTTAGGACCTTAAAATAAATTGATTCGGGTAAGATATTGAGTCGACTTGTACTTGATGGAAGTTTGCTAAGTAATTTTTAATTAGTTGTTTATTAAATTTAGAGTTACTTACGTGAAGAGCACTTATCCAATCGGGATTCACCTTAGAAGACAGGACAAATAATATTTCTAGACTAAATGGATCCATGACTATGACTTCGGGGTAATATCCATTACAAAACAGTCTTACATCTTCGCAGTTACTCATATGGTATGCCTGTTAGGAACATAAAAAGCAATGCATTATTTCTCAAAAATATTTTTTTTTAACAAGTAATAATTCAGCAAAATTAATGTTTAGCATATCATTTTAATAATTACGTTGTCCGATATTGACGAAAAACAAACCAGAAGTTTAAAGTTAAGGAACGTTTTCGTTAAAAAAAATCAAATTCTGAACTTATATGGTTAAAAGCTGCTGATTAAAGTAGTATACATTCTCTGTAATCTATCAACCGAAAAAAAGATAATTTTCGACTTCTCATACAGTTTAAAACATTTATAATAAATTAAGTAAACATTTTAATGAAAATTTTATAGTAAAAAATTGCCCCTTAGAGATAGATAGATTACGATGCACATATGCAACCAGCAATTGTAATGTTAGTTAAAATGATTGTCTATAAGTTGGGAGCATTCAGCAGTTATTAAATATTTAAAGTAAAATATTTTAGCTAAAATATTAATTTTAAGATTACCGTTTACTTTTCGTCAATGGCAAATAACATAATTTTCAAAATGACACCTCAATCATTATAATATATATAAGGAAAAAAAAAACATTAATGATATCATACAATAAATAAAAACAGTAAGTAATTATTTTATTGTAAAAGTGTAGTAATTCAATAAATTTAAATTCGACCCTATCATAAAACGTAAACTTTGATATCGTTTTTTTTTTATTTCAAAATTATAAGATGCCTTGCAACCTTATCATGGACACAATGAATGTCTCAATAAAAATACATTAAAAGATTTCCTCGTGACTGTATCAAATTTACACAATTAGATACACAATCACATGACAACACAAACGTAGACGTAAATAAACACCGATTTCATTTCGTTAGAGTTAAGATAAGAAATTTAAGTATTTCTTCGGAATACATAAAATAATTGGGGAATAATTATAATGAGATAACTTATCGAAAATTGAAGTACAACCAACTACTAAAAAACGTTATTATCATATTAAAAATAATGTATGTTAATATTGTAGTATAGATCAATAAATAAATTATAATAGCTATAAAAAGTACAAGTAAAAAAAAGGATTAAGGCACATTCCTACACGTCGTTTATAAAAATGATATGAAAGTATAAAAAAAAAACTAACTCAAAAATTAAATTCCTATTTAACAATTCACGTGATATTTAAAGTGTAGAAAATTTAATTAATTAAAATTGTGGTTTGCAAAGTACAAAACGAATTTGATACAGATTAAGGTCATACAATACATTTTTTACAACCCATTTTGTGGTTTAAAATTTATATCACAACCGACTACCTCAAGGACAAATTAATAGATGAGAATGCTGGATTAAAGCCTTACATAAACATAATTTAAAAAAATTGCTTACCTGTATGTTAGTGTGAACTTGAGACAATTTTACCAATTCTCTGCATTTCCCATCTATCAAATCCCAAGTACACATCTCTCCTGCTTCAGAACTAGACACTATAAAATTATTATCTTGAATTATAGATGCTTTAGAAATACACAAAACTGGTGCAGAATGTCCCACCAATAAACATCTCGGTACAATTTCCAGTGTGTCTGGATCAACTTGCCTAAGAAAATAGGTTACTGAACTGTTGTTACATTATAAAACAATATTCTTCCTACCAGAGACATATCTGTCCATCATAACAGCCGGTTGCCAATGTTCTTTGATCTTTAGATAAGTAAATACAGGAAATACAGTGTGTCGGAGCATGTTTTCCCCATACAACTATTGGAACCACAAGACTAGTTCCAGGCATTTTCAAAAACTACAAAACATTTTCTGCTCAAATGATGTATGCAAGTTTTGGTTTAAACTGGTTAAAAACCGAGCCAATATTTGCCAACAATCAATTAATAAACAATAAGTTTAATTAAAGTAAATTAGTGTCAATTAAAAAAATACATATTCAGGAATCATATGACCTCGTTCGACTCGATATCATTAACATTTCGCACTTTTAAAATATGTAAATGAATCATAATTAAGCCAATATTGAGGCAGTTGGTAAAAAATAATACAAATATATTAGCTGATGGAGATAAACTGGCAAACATTAACCCAACTTTTTGACAGTTATTAACATACAAAAATTGGAAAATCCGAGTGTTTCGAACAAAAATTACTCACATGTAAGATGAAATTTTACGAAGCTGGACGGATTTTAACAGCTAGGTTAAATATTTATAATGTATCAATGCCACAAAATCCATTTTCAGCAAATATCAGCTGTTAAAATCTGTCGATCCACTTGACAATAAAATGACAATGACAGTTCCACAGAAGCACGTTTGATACGTTGAAAACTGAGACACCACTCGGTAAGATAAAAATACACACATTTTGGCAATGAACCATTTAAATTTATGGTTTTAAATAGTGTTATGAATATAAAAACGCATAATTCACAAATTTGTTCCTTTTCTAAATGTAGAAAGTTATCGGTTGTTTTGTTTTCCTTGTAAACATTGTGCAGTTTTCCGTAAGGAAAATGAGGTGTTATTACGAGGTGTTAGGAATATCGAAAGAGGCTGACGATAGTCAAATTAAATCCGCGTATAAAAAATTGGCACTTAAATGGCATCCTGATAAAAATTTGGAAAATGCTGAAGAAGCAAAGGAACAGTTTCAACTTGTTCAGCAGGCATACGAAGTTTTAAGTGATCGACAAGAGAGGGCGTGGTATGACAACCATCGAGAACAAATTTTACGCGGTTCAAATTCTGAATTCAAAGACAATTGTCTCGATGTATTTCAATATTTCACGACAACCTGCTTCAAAGGATACGGGGACGACCCAAACGGATTTTACACCGTTTATAGAAATGTCTTCGAAAAACTTGCAAAGGAAGATTTAGAATTCATGGAAGATAAGGACGAATTTTGTCAGATACCTTCATTCGGGGATTCCTACAGCGATTATGACGAAGTAGTAGGACCTTTTTACGCATACTGGACTAGTTATAGTACGAAAAAGAGTTACGTTTGGCTAGATCCTTACAATCTTAACGAAATTCGCGACCGAAAGATTTTTAAAATAGCGGAAAAGAAAAATAAAAAAATACGGCAACAAGCCAAAAAAGAGCGAAATGACGAAGTCAGAAACTTGGTAGCATTCGTAAGAAAAAGGGACAAACGTGTGCAAGATCACGCGAAAAAAATAGAAACTAAAATATTAGAAAATAGACAAAAATACGAACAAATTAGCAAACAAAAAAGATTAGAACGCAAAAAATTACATGACAACCATACTCAAGCAGAATGGACGAAATTTGATAACGTAAAGTCGGAATTAGAAGAAATCGAACGTCGCCTCGCAGAACAATTCGGAGAACAATTATCTGACTCTGAAGAAGATCAAGAAGACAATAACGAAGACGAGGACAATTTGTACTGCGTCGCATGTAACAAAATTTTTAAAACTCCAAAAGCCCTTCAAAACCACGAAGCAAGTAAAAAACATAAAGAAAATCTACAAATACTTCAAGAAACAATGTTAGACGAAGAAAACGACATCAGTGAATCATCTGAAGAACAAGAAAACGACGTGAGCGAAACATTGGAGAAAAACGCACAACAACAAGACGTTAACGAAGATAATCATAATAATGATCCAATTTCGGACATTGATAATGCATCTGATATTAGTTTATCAGGTACAGAAAACAAAAAGAAGAAGAAAAACAATAAAAAGACGCGTAAAATTGGCGCAAAAAATATTTTGGTAGACAAGGAAGATCATGAATATGATCCTTTACCATCAAAAGACGAGATAGGAAAGTTTTCTGACGACGATAGCGAATTTAGTAAAGGAAAAAAGCAAAAAAAGAAAACGAAAAAATCATCCCAAAAACCTGAGGATAATCGAAACGTACCTCTACCAGAAGATAATCGTAACGTAATAAAAGAAGTTTTAGATGACTCCTCTAAAGAAACAACAACAGTAAGATCTAATAAGAAATCAAGTAAAAGAAAAGATCCCAAGAGTAAAAAAGAAGCAAACTCCAACATTGATATCGACGTTAGTCATTGTTGCGCTACATGTAAATCAAATTTTCCCTCCAAAAATAAACTATTTGAACATTTGAAATCCACCGGTCACGGTGTATACCTATCCAAAGAACAGAAAAAAAATAAAACGAAGAAAAATATTAACGACTTTTAGTTAAATGTTTGTACAGGATGTAGTTGATACGATTTAAATTATTAATTTAGTTGTACAATTCAATTTATTTTTAATTATGTAAAAAAACTGAAAAAAGTATCTGAATAAAAAATTTCAGTTGAATTTACAGACGTTTATATTTATTAAAATGTATAATACAAAAGTCGCGTTTATAGTTAATAATATGTGTATATTTAGATAATATGTTTTTGGTGTAAAAATTCACAAAATCTTAAATCTATAAATAATATCAAAAATTAATCACAATTCAATATCAATAAAATGCAAACAAAAATATTTAAGAAAAAAATAGAGAAACAAGTGTCATAGATTTTACACTCCATCAAATACTTTCTAAAACTCAAAATTTACTCTTTTTCTGGGTACAAATTTTTAGTTTTTTTTTTTTCAAGTTTACATTCTCAAATTCTCGTATTATGTATAAATGTTTTGAAATAACAAAAAAAAAAACAATAAACGTTCCTATAAATATTGATAAATATATGATTATATAATAGATATAATCACTTATTATATTACCACAAATAAGCTATTAATATGCATAATTTAACGTTTAATTTTATTCACAAAACTGTTTTGTAGATGGTGAGTTGGAAGTTTCATTTATTATTCAAAAGAGTATTAACTACTAATATGAGGTATGTGTTATAAATATTTCTAAAGTCTTATAAAATACATCATTTATTTCTTTATAAGGCATTATCACTGAGGTAGTACCGAATTAGTTCTTATTTATGAAACCTGCTTTATATTATGTTAAATTTAGTGAATAAATTAATTTAAAAGTTAATCGAAATTTAATTATTGTTTTTTTTTTTTGAAATTCAAAAACGAGGAGAAACTTTGTCCTGCTCGTCAAAATAAATTGTAATTGCATTACATTTAATCATATTGTTTTAGCACCACATCATATATACTTGAAGCTTTTCCAAAAAATTGAAAAGGCCTTCGACTGCATACACGTAATGTTTGATACAAAACGAATATGACCTGATCTTTAAATATTTCTCAAAATTTACCAAACATATAGCCAGTTTAACAAAATATAAAGCAGATTCTAGCATGTTCAATCCGTTTTAAATTGAACTTTAGAAAAATACATAGCACCATAAAAACAGTAATCAAATACATTTTAGTCAAAAATTGAGATACCCAGCCGCTGATCGGAATAAACCATACATTTTGAACGTGCTCCGAAACCATTTCGATTCCGAAAAATCCGGAAGAGTTTTAGAAATAGCTTCTGGAACTGGTCAACAAATTTCTTTCTACGCTGAGTATTTTCCAAAACTGACTTTTCAACCTACAGAATACGATACAACATTATTTGATAGTATTACAGAATATGCCAAAGAAACCTCCACCAAAAACGTCACTCCACCCGTTAGAATTGACGCGTCAACAAACCCATCTACTTGGAATTTGGACGAAAAAGAATACGATTACATGATTTGCGTTAATTTACTTCATGTAAGCCCTTTTAATTGTACCGAAGGATTATTTAAGGGGGCCAACGTTCGCCTCAAACCCGGTGGTATAATGGTCACTTATGGCCCTTACGCCTACAAGGGGGTCATCACCCCTCAGAGTAACATTGACTTTGACAGAAGCATCAGAAGCCAAAATCCCGAATGGGGTTTGAGGGATATTGTGCATTTGGAATCAGTTGCAAACGACTACGGTATCAAACTGATAAAAATGTACGATTTACCCGCCAATAACAAATGTTTAGTTTGGGAGAAAGAAAATAAACAAAATAATTAGTTGATTAATTACCTACTTATTTACTACTGTAGTAATTAATAAATACGAATGTAATTTACATATATCTCATAAAAATAAAAAGTGTTTATTATAAATTTACTGGGTGATTATTTATTGAATTAAAAAAAAAAAAAATTTACTCACACAAATTGGTCATTTATGCCAAGCAAATGAGGGTGTGTCCTTCTTGAATTTCGTCCTGGACCTTATCACTGCTCGTGGATTTTTCGGCTGGTACCGATAGACAGGCGCTTAAAAATGTAAGAAATGTCCCAATAATGGCCATCCAAAGGCCCCATCCTAAAGTGCAGTCGTTAGGGTAAAATGCTGAAGCATCTTTACCGCATAACGACTGTACTCTAACTGTAGCCCACGCCATAGGGTACAACATTACCCCGAGAATGTAAAAAATACCTGAGAAAACAAATAATTTATTTCATAAAAATTAAAAAAATCTAAAATTCATTCATTACCTGCAACAGCTTGGGTGGCTCCGGATAAAGTAAAAATGCTTTTTCTAAAAATACTTTGGAAACAACAACTAATAATACCAGAAAATACTGTTACACAAATAATAGTAAGTCCTGAAAGCAAAAAAAAAATACAGGGTGTAACACACATACATATTCTACTATCAGGTGCTGATTCAGGTTTTTGAAAAAGTGGGATCCACAAAAAATTCTAGCCTCTGGTGGACACGAAGTAAAAGTAATAGAGGAGAATAATGAAAAAGTTAAAAAGGAGAAAGTATTGAAAAAAGTAGAATAAAAAAACGATAAAGGAAGCAGAAATAGGATAGTAGGGGTCTGAAGGATTAGTTGGAAACATATTAGTAGTAGAAACAGGAGTAAAGAGAGGCAGAGGAAGACTTGGATTAGACTATTGTTCACAAATAATTAAGAATGTACAATATTTTAGTTTTCGATTATTTTAGGATAAAAAGAAGAGTAAGTGGTTCCCCAACCTGTATGACTCTGAGATGATGATTAGTTTTAGGATTAAAAGCAATCAAAAAATTTGTCAAAACTCAAAATACTTTAAAATATGATCACCCTATATCGTTAGGTACTTATTTTCTTATTTATATGATACCTACTTATACTTAAAAAAACTAGAAAAAAATTACCAAGAGCTAAAAATATTGTTGCAGCCTTCCAGACATTCGGAAAGACGTTAGAGTCGGTCCTGAAGCCTTCCACGGCCAAAGTGCTGCAGTAAAACTGTTCTTTCATTGGTTTACATCGAGTATACACTCCAAGACTAGATCTGTAAGTTAAGGTTTGATTTCCGATCGTAATGGTTTTGGCCGGGGCCAAAATCCACGAAGGGCTCGTAAGGGCTGACAGTATTAATAGCATCGCCACTATGCTTATCAACAACCATAGCAAACTTCTACTTGTCACTATCACATAGCACATTGTCGTAAATTACATTTTCTTCATCTAAAAAATTATTTTGACATATATATAGACATGCATGCAATGTACTGTCAACGTGTTATATTTTAATTTATTTTAAATAAATTAGAAAAAAAAATGGTGAAATCTCCAACTTCGTCTATTACTAGTACAAGACATTCAAGGGGGAGACTATCAAAAGGGTCAAGAAGCAAGTTATTGGAAACTGATTTTGACTTATATTTTCAAAGATTATGCAGTCAAGAAAATGTTTCGAACATTGCAAATTTTACTGTATTACAGGAAGAACCATCCCTAAGAAGCCTAGGCAGTAATTTGAGCATTGTACAGTAATTTCTTAACATAAAACCCTAAAAAGTTTAACAAATGTTACACGACTTGTAACAATAATTTTTAGTAGCTTAGCAATATTTTCTGGAAGTTAATAAAATGCAAAACATGAGAATTTTTAAAAATTAAAATTCTGAGATATCATTCGAATATTTTTTTAGAAATTCAAAATTTTATGATTTGAAATGTGTAAAACCTGCTTAGTTCTATTTACGAAATGATCCTAATCTAACAAAGACCTTTTTTGAGTAAAAATATATATTTTGACTTTATAAAGAAATTATAGGAAGATTAATTTAACAGACACGAAAATCAAGAAGAAGCTCACAACAGCAAGGTAACATTTATAATACAATTCTGACAATATACGAAAATGCTGAAACAAAGACAAATCTTACAAAAATAGTCGTCAAGTATTTGAAAATGCAACCAAAACTTATCGAACTTTTGGGAAAAGCACTGAAAAATTTTAGTTCAGTTACAATATTAAAGTAAGTGCATTTTTTTATATTTTTCAATTCTGGGTTTTTTAATTAATTATAAATATCTATTAAATTATTATTTATTAATTCTTAATTTTTTTGCTGCTTTAATTTTTTCGTTTATTTTTATTATAGATTAGAATTTTGCAATTTAAAACATGAACAAATTCTAACACTGAAAAGAATATTAAAAGAAAATATAAATATAACTGAGCTTAGCATAGCCGGAAATCCTAACGAGTTTCAAACATTTCATCAACTTTTGAAGAATAACAGTTTACAATACGTGTCCTTAAAATTATGTGAAATAGACGACAGGGGTGTGGAAAAAATTTCCCGGGTTTTACGAGTGTTTGATCACCCTTTGATCTATTTAAATTTATCCAGTAACAAAATATCATCAGAAGGTGCGAAACATTTATCAAAAATACTACGAATCAACAGAAATTTGAAAGGCTTGAACTTGTGTGATAATTGGATAACTGATGAAGGGGCTAATGTGATAATGGAAGCCCTAAAAAAGTTCAGTCTTTCACAAGACGAGCTTTATATAAGGAGGAAAAGGATTTTTGATTATTTGCAAAGAAAACGAGATTTGGTAAAAAAATATCTTTAGTTCGTTGATATTTGTTAATAAACGAAATAATAATTATTCTCTAATGTCATACCAATTTTTCATTTTTAACCACAAAATGATTCACTTCACAACTTCATAACTACATTGTCGAAGCCCAAAAAAATATAAATGAAAACTAAATGAACTTAACAACAGCTGCTTAGTATTCTGGAGGCATTTAACTAATAAAATTTCATGCAGGGTTTCTATTAGCTAAACCGGATGTACAAAAATAAGTTCTAACTACCATCACAAACAAATAATTCTAGAAAAAAAATTAATTAGCTAACGAAATTAATTTACAGCTGCTGAAAGGCCTAGCGAGTCCAGGATCTACTTCTGTCGATATTACATCAAGTAGATCAAAGAAAAGTGCGAACAAATTTAAAGAAAGCAATTCCAAATTAATTAAAGGTTAATAGTTTAATTATTTTTTTCAATAAATAAAAACTAATTATTAATGTAGGTAGATCATCGAGTGTAATTAGAAAACGATCTATGAGCGCATCGAGCAGTCGAAAATCTAACGCACCTTCTTCGGGGGGTAGTAAAAAAATTAACGATTACGAACTTGAAAAATTGTTAGGAAAAGATCTTCATCCCTTTGTAAAAGATTCACAACCTTCTGACTTAGAAATAAGTTGTTTTGGAAATCTAACTCTCGTTCATTTAAATTTATCATGTACGTAAGTTTAAATAACTAATTAAATAATTAAGTTTTCAAGATATTTTCTAGCTAAAATTTTTTTGTTACGAATTTAGAACGCAAAACCCCTCAATTATTGGTAATTATGCTGTTATTGATCACTTGATGAAACATGTTTAAAATAATTGATATAAAATAATCCATTATCGATAGCAAAAAATATTAGTCATCGATATATCCGATAACTTGAACCTAAACTCATTCTGGGAGTAAATATCGACAATGTTATCAATAAATAACGATATATCGATAGCAGTAACAGCAACTGATAACTATCGACATACTATCGATTCGTTATATTTATCGATATGTCGATATTTTTGCTCAGGACGACGCATTCCAGCATGTATAACGATAACTATCGATAGTCAGCGATATATCGATTACAAAATTGTTACTATTTATCGATGTATCGATCACCATCGATAGTTATCGACATATATAATATACCGATTATCTATATCGATAATAACAGTAGCAATTGATAACTTTATTTGGGATCCTTTAATATATTAAGATTACCTACAAATTAAATTCGTATGCAAATGTTTAGACGATCGATATAAGGAATAGGAAGTAGAATGTAATTTTGGCCTCTTTACTGTTCGTGCGACAGAAATTAATGATGTTTATACAATCAATAATTTGCCCCAACCCTCTGTATTTATGGACACAAACACCCATAATCAATCAAATATTTTTCTTATCTTACGAACACACCTTGAATTTGTCGTCAATAATTAATTTAGTCATCACAAGGGTTAATGACCTTTGGTTAGATGCGATATTAATATTCATACAATAGGGTAGTACAGTGGTACACAAAAGTAATGTAAATATTAACAATACTGCTTTATATTATTTTTATAATAAAAAAAAAAGATAAAAAAAATATCAGACGATAGATATAGTAAAATGTACTATTTTTTTGACAGACTGTACATTAAAAACTTTTTAAATTAAGGGATAAATGTTAGCTTCCTTTTGTAGACAATAAAATTACAAAAGATGGTATTCAAGATATTATAAATACTTTAATTTATCAAGATACAATTATATCTGGTAAAGAGGAAGGACTTTCTAGTATTGCACTAGAAGGATATCCCGATTGCGTTGATAAATTGAAGGAAATTACCGAAATCATTTACCATAAATTTACAAAAATATATTCAACAGCTAACAAAACTTTGACAAGTTCCAGTTTAAAAAAAATAAGAACAAATAGTAGAAAATCAATTTAAATTTAATTGTATTAAGCAACTTGTACTTGTATCTAATCAGAAATAATTAAATGATAAAAAATAAACCGCTCGTTATCTTTTTTAAATATTTGATAAATGTGTATACTTTAAAATTATTATAATTAAATTAAACAATTAGCAAAAATGTACTCAGTGCAGTAGTGTATGTGTTAAAAAATATATTATTTATTAACTCACCAATTTCTCGAGAAAAAACTTAATTAAATAACCATTATATATTATAAAATGTACTAAAATTTAAATCAACTGAACACCGCACCACACCCGACGACTGCACTGGATGGTTTAATCTTGGTGGTGGTATGTCAATGCGTTAAACTTGGGGTTTTGACTTTGACTAATAAAACATCTGACCCGATATAACACTAGAACCATTAATAACAAGTTCGTTCAATTTTCGTAAAAAGCCGAATTATTTTTGAATAAAATTGGTAATTACTTATTTTTTTATACATATGATCCATCATATGAATTGAGAAACTCATTTCATTCTCATCTATTACCTGCATCTATAAAAATACTCTCATTCATAATATAACTGTTGCTTTAGGCTTTCGCTTACACACAACATAGGCGTAACTTGTAATTTTACGAAAGGAGTATAAAAAACGATTGTGACCAAAAATAGCTAACAATTATGTCACAATTTACGAAAGTATTCGTTTATGGCACTCTTAAACGAGGAGAACCCAATCATAGTTGGTTTTTAAAAGACGAAAGCGGATATCACAAATTTTTATGCGAAGCGAAAACTGCTGAAAACTACCCCCTAATTATTGCAACAAAATACAACATTCCATTTCTTTTATATGCTCCAGGTGATAACATAAAAAAACATATTAACTATAAGAATTATTGACCTTTTTTCAACACAGGACAGGGACATTTTGTTAATGGCGAAGTATATGAAGTTGACGAAAAAGTTTTGAAAAACTTGGATATTTTGGAAGAACATCCGGATTTTTACCAAAGAGAGAAACGAAATGTTCGAAGTTTGAACGGTGATGTGGAAATGAAGGTATGGATTTATTTCATAAAAACATTTAGACCAGAATTACTAAAAAATCCAATGTACGAGAATTATTCAAGTAGGGCCAGTCACGGCTTGGAATATGTAAGCAGGTACAGTCGTAACCAATACTATGACTATAAAGAGGAAATAATTAATTATAAATAAATATAATTACTTCATTTGTAGCGAACAATCGACTTTAGAAGATCTGAATTAAGCGAATATATTTATTAGACATTTAACAATTTATTTATTTGTTGTTATTTCTACTACAATTTTATTTAAACGTTTAAACATTTTACATTTGAATTGCATTTTAATTAAAATACATATATATATGTATATTTACAGTCTTAATTATAATTTAAGGGTTGTAAATACTATTATGAACCTAATTACTTACCATTTCTTTTATATTTTGTATAAAAATTAAACATTGGAATCGTACCTTTCATAATATTGAATTAATTGGGTTCAGTGACCTCTAAGAACTAATGAATTAATAAGCACGTGGTTTTCGTAGTACTACGTAACAAATCATGAATGAAGTAGTAAACAATTTCATTGATGAAAAAAGATGGAAGACGCAGTGTAGCGACGTAAAGTCGAAAATCGCTTGCTTTTGCGGCGGCGGCGATTTGTTGTTGTCACTTTGGTTGTCACTATCTTAACCCTACTTTTACTTTAAGACGTTTAAATCTAATTTTGAGGCAAAATTTGATTAAGGAGTTACAAAATGTACGCAAATAAAACATTTAATTGGTTTTGCAGTAGAGCAAGTTCCCAAATACGCTTAAAATAACCACAATATTACGACAAAAATTGCATACGCAGTTCCTGGTGAAGGAGACTTTAAAATTACTTGAATGTTTGTTGGTTTTAACTATTCAGTGTGGTAATGACTGTCGTAAGTATTATGAAATAATTAGTTAATTAAAGGTGCGTATATGCAACCAACAGCTGTAATGCAACTTAGTCCAACTAGTTGTCTATACGTCAAGAGTATTCTGATATTAAAAATGTTTTAAGTGAAGTTTTTTAACCAAAACACTGTTTTTTTTGGGTTTTTAATTTATTTTTAGTCCAGTGAGGGACCTAATCTTGAAATATTGCATGTACAAAAATAAAAGTATTAATATTTTCTAAAATTGGTTTGAATTATTTGAGTAGAAAATAAATAACGACACTTGTTCTTTTTCATGATAAAATTACTTTATTAAAGAAAACGCCATGTCACAAAAATTGTGTTATTTCAAAATTGTATCTCATAACAAAATGTGTTGCTTTAATGACAAAAAATAATATTACGAAAGCAAAAAAAAATTACGTTCAGATATAAGTTCAACATTTTTCCACCTATTTTTTTGTATATAACAGTACTGCCGTCTTTTTCAATAATCTAGCGATCACAATTAGAAACATTCGTTAAGAAACAAAAATAGTCTGTCCCACATGACACTACACATCTTAAAGTAAATTTATTTCCCCATTTTCATTTTTAATACTAGCTGTCATTGCTGAGAGTATTGTAACGGTTGCCAAGGTTCAATTTTGGTCCTTGGCTACTGGAAATCTTTGATTGTTCTGCTTGCCGGATTGAGCTAGATTTGTTATGGGAAACTACCTCAAAAGAACCTTCATTGCGAATTCTGAAACAATAAATTAATAATATAACAAATAATTTTAAAACCCAAAATTATTCAAATAAAGCTACAGGAAACGTCCAAATGTGTTGAGGAAAAAGAGTTTCAGTACTTTTGGTGTTATAGGACGCGAAATTAAACTAAAAATCCTCATTTAGATTAATTTATTGACAAAAATCACAAAAACACCAAAACTAATGAAATTTTATGAATTTTAAAAATCCAAAATTGCCCAAAAGAGGAATCGAGTGATAAAATAAAATATGGTAGGTGTCAATTGAAAATAAAAAAACCAAGTTATTTTTATTTAGTCTTTGAACATAGGATTTTTTTTTCTGAACGCCCTGTACAAGTTATAAAGCTTAGTCTTGGCAGAACGTTAGCCTTAAACCTCTTCTATAACCGGTAAAAATTTCAGTACTCTATGTCATTTTTTGTGAAAGTTATGATTTTTTGCCATTTGGGTTGAAGTAGCCAATTTTTTTCTATAATTACATTATCTCAAAAACTGTACAAGTTGATTATCAAATTTTCCTATGTCCTTTCAAACATTGATGACAATATATGGTGATGTTACAACTTTTTAGTTTAGGTTGTAGTGCCACTTTTTCTTTATAAATTAAATTATCTTAGAAATTATTTTTCGAAACCATATATGTAATTTTATTTTAAACTTTTGTGTTATATACAAGTCAGTTGTAAAGCTCTTTAAAGATAGCACCACAATGTCTGGAAAATGAATTAATTCCAAAATTAAGTTGTTTGTAGGTTCTAATTTGTTGCCAAGGTTATAAATTAAATGCTCATAAAATGAAAAAGATATTCGAGAGCTAGTACAACACTATTGAATTTTGAATATCTTTTTCATTTTAGGAGTACCTAATTTATAACTTTTGAATCAAATTAACACCTAAAAAGCACTTATTTTTAGCACTTTCGAAATTCATTTTCCAAACAAAAAAAATTACCATTTCAATTAAAATAAATAATAAGTTGGTATTAAATTGAGTTAATAAACAATTAGGTATAGATAATTACTCCTAAATGTAATACTCACTTTCTATCGGTCTTTGAACTTGATAAGCTAGGAAAAAAGTCCTCGTTGTGAATATCAGGGGCTGTTTTACTTTTCAAACGAGAAGGTTGCAGTGTTTGCTGAGGGGGCTGATTTCTCATACTAGGTGGTACATAAGCACCCGGAGTGCTTGTGGGAGTTGGCTGAATAACAGGCTCAGGTTTCTTTTCTTTCTTCTCTACCTGTTCAGCATGCTGATTAGATGACATTTGCTTCCATGGTCCTGTTCTTCTATCAGATTCACCACCACCTTCTTCACCATGTCTCTGCTCTGAAATGTTCTCCGAATTTCCACTCGAACCCTCCTGGGAATTAATTGTAAGATTTCCTATTTTAAGACCTGTGTAATCCTTTTTCTCTTCTTCGAACTCTTTCCATTCGTCTTGGTCCTAAACAATACAAAAAAATTAAATATGGCCGACTACTTTTTGCTAACAAATAAAAAAAGGCAATTAAATATGTCGTATTTAACTCACCCCGACAGGGGCCCCGGCTTCTTCACCCTCTTGAGGACGTTCTTTCTTTGATGGCTTGTCGGTTTTCTTCGAAGTATCCTCCAATTTTTTAGCTACTTCATCTGTAGTCGCAAATTTTTTACCTTTGGACTTTTTACGATCCTTTTTAGCGAAGAAGTCATCCAAATCGGCCATTTCACTAATTTTAACAAAACAAAATCCGTAATAAGAATATAATCACAATTTTTCAGTTATTTTTATAGAAATATTGTACAATTTCACGTGCTATAAAATTTACTGACACTTTAGAGAATTGGACAAACGACTGACAAATGACAAGAACTTTTCTAGGGAATTTTGATGGATAAGGTTTTACGATTAACAACATTGAAATTTAACAATATCAAACAAACAATGCTATTAAAAGGAAAAGCGAGTGGTTTTCTTCAGTTTCCTCTAGCAGTTTTTAATAATCATTTTATAATTTCAATTGAAAATATTCAAATTAGTAGTTTATTAAGTGAAACACGTTGTAAGAACGAAAATGTTGGCAATGTGAGTGGTTTTTCCCAAAAGTTTTTCCAGTGTCGGAACATTCACACTTTCAGTTAGGATGAAATAAATATTGAAAGTCTGTGGTCATAAATGGTAAGTGATTGATATTACAGGCTTTAATTTGGAGATAATTTATTTTATACACTGAAAAATTTATTTAAAATACAACCCAATAATGTAACACTAAAGAGACAGATTTTTTCATATACAATGCAAGACGCGTGACTGTTTTCGTTCTTATTATCGGGAATTTCATTTTTGCGGTTTTCTTCTACTTCTCGAATAGAAATTTCGATTGCTTTATTAATGGTCCTCATAAGTGGAAATTTTTCGACCGAGCAGTCACCGTGAAAGTCGTCGGTGTCCATGGACCAAACCATGACTCCTCCTAAACCTTCTTCGATGGCAAATCTCACTTTCGCCACAATCGACCGTTCATTATCATACGTAATAACTTTATCTTCATTAATAACAAATGGCGTTTGCGAATCTTCATCCCAATATGTCTTCCAATTAGCTGTCGTGTTTTGGAGTTCTAAACAAATCTAAAATAATAAAAAATTGTTTAATGGGCGTTATTTCCAAAAAGTCTTTCAAAAACGAATAAGTACCTCATTGTATCCCATAAAACCGTTTTCTTTTGTAAACGGTCCTTGGAATCCGAAACTTCTTGCCACCGCGCCAAATTTGGGAATTTCGTGGGAATCCGAAGGCCACGGCTCGGGAGTCAAAAACGTTCTTCCATACAGGGGAACCCCTAGGACTAATTTTTCTTTAGCTGCTCCCAGTTTAATTAGATATTTAATGGAATACTCCTAAAATGACACCGGTGACCATTACTCTTTTAAAGGGTAACTTCATTTTCTTACGACAGTGTATGTATCATTTGTATCTTTGCTTCTAAGGGGTGCATTTGGGCCAGTTTTTGCGTCCCAGGCACCATGATAGTCGTAACACATCACATGAATGTAATCTAGGTAATAGGCTAGGCTTTCTACGTCGTAGGCGACATCAATGGTGTCTTTACCAGCCCCAATGGCGGCTGTTAGGAGCAAATTGTGTTTTCTGAATGCTGATTTTAATTCCTGAAATAGAAATAATTTTTTTTGTAATGGCATGTCCTAAAAGTAATTGTTTTTGTTTATTTACTTTTACAAGGAGTAAAAAGTTATGTTTGTCTTCTTGATCGCCACCTCTCTTTCCGGGGAATTCCCAGTCAAGATCTAAACCATCGAATTTGTACTTCCTATTTAGTAATAAAAAAAGTAATTTAAAAGTAGTTTGTAATAATCACTTCTTAATTAAGTACCTTAAGAAATCGATGACGCTAGTAATAAATCTCGACCTTCTTTGCGCACTTTTGACTAACGCTGAGTAATTAGCTGAACCCTCATTCCACCCCCCAATTGCTAGGGATACTTTTATATGCGGATAAAAATTTTTAATGTTTGTCATTCTTTTATAACCACCTTTTCCGTAATTATCGGTTAAATCTTGCCATGCGTCTAAATAATATTTAAATAAATTAGGGCTCACATATATTTCATCGTACTGTACATTTACTAATGCGAATATTTTTCTATGTACAGTACTGTGCAGAAAAACTTACCCAAAGATTTAATACTATCTTTGGCTGCGTCTAAACCAGCAAACGAATAAATAAGATGTGTACAAACTGTAGGATCAATATGATCGATCGAAAATGATCCTTTATCGGGTCTGTAAACTGCCCAAGTTCCTATGTAGCATACAACAACCTTGTCATGTTTTGGCGCTAAAATAGCATTTAATTTTTTCAGAAAAAAATAGTAAAAACTAGTACAAGTAATTTATTACATGATTTAAAAATTATACAATTATAAACGCTTTTATTCTGAAGTTTATTAAAATAAGTGATAATAAGTTGTATAACTTAGCGCATAACTGCATTAGATAGGTAGGTCAGTTTTTGTTGAACTTTTTATATTTAAAAAAAGTAATACCTGTATAAGCCTCGGTGTGCTGTAAACTGTAAAATGCGGCACATAGAAAGACTGATAACGACTCTCTCCACTGCATATTGCTTCAATTTGATATATTATTGTAATATAAATTTAAATTAAATTATATTATTTTGACGAATACTACATTCTTAAAACTACCGCACAACTAAAGAAGTTGTTTCACCGTTACTTTTTCGAGCCAAAACGAATTTACCAAGAATTTACTGTTGTGAATGTCTTTGTCTGTTACGGGCAAGTTCTTAAGGAAATAAGAAACAAAAGTTGTAGTTATTTAGAGGAGGGGACGAATTATTACTTTCACTACTTAATTATATTCTTTCTTTCTCTTTTCTGGTCTTGTTTCGATTTCTTGTGCGAGGTAGACGAGGTAAACCGTATTATTGTACAAGAATGTAAAAGAAGCGTTTTATCAAAACCTGTTTGTTATTTAAATGATGTCTTAAGGAATAAAATGTTAAGGCACTTTCGTTGAAGGATTTCTTTTAGTTGGATAAAATCTTTTAATAAACAACTCGTTCGTTCCTCTTGTTACACCAAATTTGAAGTTTTTAATAAGGAATGCTTTTTTATTTTATTTTTGGTACCTAGCAAATATTAAAATGCAATTTCTAGTTTAAGGTATAACTCAAATTTCGACATTAACTAATCAAATTTTCAAAAATTAATAGTAGTAATAATATCCTACTGTTACAATAAATGATTAAATTTTTGGTTTAAAAGAAGTATCATTTATTTCTTTTATCTTTAAGAAACACCGTTGGCGCAACTTCTTGTAAAATATTGAATTTTAGCTCATTTATAAAAAAAAAAAAAATTATAGCATACCTTCATATATTTATTTCAAAGTACAAATACAAATAAAACCCGATAATTTTTTAAAAAACAAATTAAACAAATTAATTAGTCAGAGTCAGAATTTGAATTATTTTCTTCTTCTTCCTCCAGATGCTTAAGCTTAGCAATCAGTTCCTTAGCAGGATTAAATACCCCACTTGTTTGAGTCGAACAAATGGCACATCTTGAGGTCTTCTTAAACCTACTCAGTGCACAACCCTCACAAAAGTAATGCTTACACCTAAAATAGAAAAGTAATTATAACTTATTACTTCAAAAAGTTTTCCTGCTTACTTTGTTACAATAGGATTAACAAAGCTCTTCCTGCAAATATAACATTTGAATGGTAAATCTTCTTTATCAGAATCAATTTCATATTTCTTGTCATCATCACTTTCATGACCGTATTCACCAGATGCCCATTCTCTTTCCAGCTGCCAACCATGTTTATAATCGCTTCTATCATGCAAAAATTTACAGCTGTCTCCAAATCCACAATACCCCGTTTCTTTGTAGTCTTTACAAATGTCTGGTTGATAATCCCATCGAACAGTTGCTCTTAAGTTAGCTGGGGCCCTAATGGGACCTTTTCTAACTAAACCTGTAAATAAATAATAAAATTACATTCTCTGTTTAGTTAAATGATACTGTCACTGTAGATATTCCTAACTATTCCTACACTTGAAATATTATAAATACCTGAGCTTGCATTTCCTGCAGCAGTGTCTTTGGGTTTGTAAAATTGTGTGTAATTATTTAATCCTCTGTACACCTTGTCATCTGCTTGTCCTTCTAATTCCTTGTTAATTTCCAGTCGTTTTTCAAAAATGGCTTGAGCATCTCTGTCTTTTTCTGTTTCTGTTTCCTAAAAATGTATGTACTAATATCTAAGTTATATTTTAACTTGGGTTATTTACCAATATAGCTGTGGCTAGTTGATCAGATGATCCACTTGGCATTGCAGATCGGTTTGATTTATAATTTACTGAAACTGCTTCATCATTTTCATCACTATCACTTTGTACTTCCACAGTGTCATCTTTGTTTTTCTTGTTACTAGTGCTGCTCTGTATATTTAAATTTACTTTTCTTTTTCTTGACGACGGCTTGATGACAGTATTTTCGGGTTCATGCTCACTATTTTCTAAAGTATATTGTCTTTTTAGTTCTCAACAAAAATGTTGTTAAATTTTAGAAATAGGTTACCTGATTCTGAACTGTTCTGTCTTTTTCGAGCACCTTTTGCCTTAATGGTACGTTTTTTAAAAATAAACTGGCAAGTGACTTCACTTTTTTCTCCTGACATGATAAATAATTTAATTATTTAAATATAAATAAATCTTTATTTATAAATATTAACATTTATAACCTCTACGAATTTTACTGACATTTGTTTTGATATTTGTCTATGATTTTAATTGTTGACGTCGTGCAGCTTTACCAACCGTTAAATAAGTCAATCGTGGCTATCTTCAGTTGCTTAGAATTTTTCTCTATTGTTTAATTGTCAGTTCGTTCATTCTTTGGTTTGTTCTGCTATTCCTCATTTAAACGATAATTAACAACAATTTTAATACTTTTTAATGTTTAAAACATTGTTAATTGTAATAATTGACAGTCATAGTGTACAAAAAGACTTAGAATTGTGATATTTAGTGAGTTTAGCAATCAACGTGTGTTAAACTACATCGAGGGGGCCATTACATAAATGGAGTTTGTATTAAAAAGGTACATTTATTTGTTATACATTTTTTTTTGCGTTTTAATGTTATTTACCATTACATAATCAAAAGTGTATGTAATTATGATAAGTTTTATATGAAATTGCAATACTTAAACTTCCATAATCCAAGAAACTTTTCCCAAAATACTTATTGGGCAATCATTGCTATATTTTTTGCAATGCTTTTTATCTTCGCCATATTTTTCAATTTTTCGTATCCACAATGAGACACTGACCTTTCCTTTTTTGCATCTTCTGTTAATAAATTATTTCATGCACGTATATTAATTAATTTCTGTATGTGAGGATGTGCAGTATAATTAATAGATTGTTGTAAATATTACAAATCAGACCAAGTAATTAATTTTAAAATACTAAAAGGACACAAATCTTGATATTTATGACAGTGCTCGTTAGATTTCCCATAATTTTCGGCATCTTCATAAATTGATGAACCATTTTCTTTCAAACTGTGAGAGGGCCTAAAAACGTCACATGGGAAAGTGGTAATTAAATTCCATTTAAACCGGATTTTATTATTGCGTTTACCTCAAAATTACGTTTATTAAATCGCCCAATATTCCATTTCCATTTAAATTTTCCTCAGCACATTCACAAATCATTCTTAAAAGGCACCCTCGACCTGGGTATCCATGTCTACTTACATAGATATGTATTTATTATTTTTATAAAAAACTATATTAAGTTTATCATCTACGTACCCCTCTAATTTGAATTCTAAAGCTTTGTACACATTAATTCTCGAAATGGTCGGAAAATTTCTACCAGAAACAATGGGTGGATATGTGAAATTAGTTTGATTTGATGGTAAATTATAATTTGCTTCTAAATTAACCGAAAAAAATAAATCGACATTATTAATTTCTACTGGAAACGCAATTGCCACAAAAAGCTAAAAAATATATAAAAACAGAAATAAATAATAATCTACAACTAAAAATTGAGTTTGTAAATCAACTTACCCCTATGAAAGGGACAACAGGGTCCCCATAAGGAAAGTGAAATTGATTGGGGACGATTATTTGCCCGATTCCAAAGTTCGTTAAAAATATAAATATAAATAAGAGTGTAAAGTGCATGGCTTTTCAAAGTTACTGATGAAGTACGTTCAAAAATGCCTGTTTTCTTGTACTTATGTTACACTTACGCATGTTTTCACCGTTATGAATACAAAACGGATCAACTTTTGACGTGCTAATTGGTTACAGAATTTATTTAAAAAACTTATACAGGCATACTCGAAAATTTTGTCTAAAATTATCAATAATTGAAATATGAAAAAATCCACACGAAATTTATTTTCGTAGCAGCCGAACCTTTGGTTGAGTGAGATGACTTGATAGAATTCCGTTTTGTTTTTGTATTTTTTGGAGTCCCAAGTCCCAAGATTGAATTTCAAATTTGGTACTGTTTTGGTAATTTTTTCTTATCTCAACCAAATGCACGTGGGTTGTATTCAATTCTCATACTTTTAATCCTGTAATTCTACTGTAACTTGAGAAGGATCACGAATTTGTGATCGAAACGTCGTTCTTTTAAGTCTTAATTAAGAATTGAATGGTATTATCCAAAATAAATTTCAATTTATTATTGGCAATAATTGTTTATATAGTGACAATTATTTACTTTCACGGTATAATTCATGTTCTTAAATTGTTTTCGAATATACAGAGTGTACCTTTTGGCCTGGATGCTACCTAACTTTTTTTTTAATTGAACACTATATATTATTACATTTTTGAATTTACCGATAAAAATAAGGGTCACTTTGATGACCAAATATTGGGCCGAAGTTGTACCATTTTAACCTTTTTGAAAAAAAAATAGCGTATGCAGCGTTTCAGAAAAAAATCATAAGTCCAAAATCAAACAAGATGTGAAGATCAGGGTTTCACCATTGTATTAAATAAGAAATTGTCTATTCTTTAGTACCCAAATTTAATTCAATTCCCTTTTGCTAAGATCAAATAGAATAATTTCGATTTTTAAACTTTTAATCATCAATAACTTGATTTTCTTAAATGGAACAGTTTACTTTTTTGTGGATTATCTGGTGCAGAATTTGATTCTCTATCGATTTTATTAATATACGTTGGGCTCTACCTCTGACCGTTTCCGAAATAACATTAATTTTGTAAACTACGTATAGGGGCCATTACAGAAAATAGAGTTTGTATTAAGAGGGTAAATTTATTTGTTACCTATACATTTTTCTTATGTTTAAATGTTATTTACTATGACATCATGAAAACTTTATTTACTAATACTAATTAATAGTTAAATGTCCATAATCCAAGACGCTTTTCCCAAAATACTTATTGGACATTTTTTGCTATATTTTTTGCAATGCTTTTTATCTTCGCCATATTTTTCAGCCTTCAAATAGTTTGTCGTTTTGTCTTCAGCTAGACTTAACGATGGTCTAAAACAGTTTAATTCTTTAAAATATTTCTTTCGTAATTTTTAAATTGAGTACATGCCTCAAGGCGACTTCCAGTAAATCCCCTAAAACTCCATTGACGTTTAAGTGCATTTCTGAAGCTTCACATATTGTTCTTAAAAGACAATCCTTTCCAGAATATCCGTGTCTAAATTAAAAGGAATCATGTGTAATAACAGTTTTTCAATATTTAATTTATCTACCCTTGTAGCTTATTTTCTAAAAGTTTGTAGAAATCCCATCTGGTTATAGGAAATATAGAACGGCTTGAAATATCCGGTGGATATGAATATTCTGTTTCATTTGTTGGTAAAAAATAAAGTGCTTCCATGTTAGCAGTAAGGTATAGATCGATATTTTTGAGATCGATAGGTATCGCTAATCCAACAAATAACTAAAAAAATACTTATGTCTTAGATACTTTTATTAACTATTGAGTACCTATAACTAATATTATTCTTACCCCAATGTAAGGCACAAGGACTTCACCAAAAGGGAATCGGTATATGCTTTTTACGTCAATATTCCCCGCCGAATTATTTAAATTAATTACACTGATAAATAAAACGAATTTTACAATGATATAACTCTGCATTTCTGGGTTCTGATTAGAAAGATGTTATCCTTTTCAATGTACTATATATGACTGATTTTTAAAGTTCATTGCATAGTATTATTTGTAAGATTCAACGGTAGAGTCAAATTGTTTTCAATTTACATAATTTGCAAATAATTTTAAGGTGTTAATTTTTCGTACCAACAATATGACACACTCACCTTTCATTTGTACTTTTTATTAGTAAATTATTTCATTTATAAACAAGAATCTAAAAAAAGTACTTTCATATCTAGAAATACGTGTAGTCTATCGTAATTAATAGATTGTTCTAAATAAAACAAATCAGACAAAGTAATTAATTTTAAAATACTAAAAGGACACAAATCTTGATATTTATGACAGCGTTCGTTAGATTTCCCATAATTTTCAACAAGGTATAAATATATATTTGTTTTGACGAGGGATTTAGGATAAAATATCTAAAATAAAACGAAATTAATATCTACATTTATTATTTTTATTTTTAGACCGAACAAAAAAAAAATTGTTTATTTTATTATACCTTCAAACTGTTTGTTTTTTTCATGTAAAAAAAAATATAAAAGTTTGATCTGTATTACAAACATTTCGGGAATTAGGGCTTTACAGAAAGTCCCTCCCCCCCTAAGGTTTGAAAATTTATAATTTAATTTATTTATATTCTGTTTTAGTAGTCGTTTTATTTTTCTTTTACTATTTTATATATAAATTTACAACTTTAGGGTCTAAATTTAATTTTAAAGTGCGTGCACTGCCCACCCTTCAACAGTAAAGACTGTTTTCATACTCGCCATTAAAAAAAAGATTTCTAATTGGATTATCGAAATTAAAATCTTGTGATGGTTGTTCGACTGGCTGATCCTCCCTAAGCAAAACATTCTAGCTACGCCAATGACTGTTTTCTATGATTTATTTGTATCAGTATGAAGTTGCAACTTCAGTTTTGTTCCTCTCTTGTCTATGTCTATGATTATTGTTGTGTTTTGGTTTTGGTGCAATAAGAATTTGTAACGTCGTAACAGTAACACACTTTAGTTTCTTAATAATTATGTTGTATATCAAAAATTACAAACGAAAACATGATCTTTGGCCATGACTATTAGATAAAAGTGTTTATTGTGTTAAGTTGAAGTGCAATATTAATCAAAAATGAATCATTTTAAAAAAATATGACATTGTTGAAAGTACAGACAGACCAAAGTGCAGACAACAATGTCAATAAAACATATTTCTTCCTACAAAGTATACTTTTTTAATATTATTGTTTTATTTATTTTTTTAATAAATTGTTCTATAGGACGTACCTTTCCCTGATGGAACCACAAAAGAAGAGCAAAGAGTTTGGAGTGGCTGGTGCGAGTTGGGGGACCGAGAGGTTATTAGGGAAGCAGCAGTTAAAGGTGTTCATGCTCATCTTGCAGTTACATTTTTGGCAACACGAAATCATACAGTTCTTGAAAAGGCGCAAGTATTTTTTAATCAAGAGGTAAGCATAGTTTCATTCAAACTTACAATTAATGGTCTATTAGAGGTTCTAATGGTATTTTTAACTAAAATTGTATTTTAGTTTTTCATTTGATTCCTATTTTAGTCTATTGTCTTATTTGAACATTTTTGATTTTTTAGTTAAAATGGTTGAAGTTTATTTCATTCATTTTTGATCATTTTTGTAACATAAACTAGTCAAAACAGTTGTTTTTGGTTTGGTTTACTTACCGCTATATTTCATCTATATCTTCAAGCTCAAAAATACGACTGTTTATACATTATTCGGCTCTATTTGCTAAAAAAATCATAACGGCACTTTTATTTTTTTGATCAACAATATTTATTGAACAATTAACTGAATTGTTGTGGCATTCTGTGCAGTTTGTTTGGTACAAATAGCTAGTAATGTTAAAAATATTGATCGATCTAGAAATTGGACTTTGTTTATTATCTGATATAGTTTTATCAACCCTTATCCCTAGCTTGTGAGAAGCCCTTAAAATAATGCCAGCTGATTCTTAAGACTCGACTAAAAAATTACAACCCTGTAGGTCATTTTCTATGAAAGTTGTAATCTTTTTATAGTTTGCTGTTGCTAATTTTTTCTTTATCTTGGAAACTGTCAGTCTTGTAAAATATACTTTCTAAAAAGTATTTAAATACAAATAGAAATACTTTAGAGTATTTAAAATAAAATACAAATTCAAATTTTCGTACAGTATTTGAGAAACAAATACAAATACTGTAGAGTTATATTTATAGTTTACTGAATCATACATTATCGAAGAAAACTTATTTTATTTACTTTTCAATCATTATACATTGGATTTGCTTTCATATCCTTTTTGCTCTGTTCCTAGGTTAATTTATGGATAATTGAACTTCTCAATAGAAAACAAATATTCAGAGCATCTCACGTCTTAAACAATATGAAATTAGATCCAGTTTTGGAGATGATCCAAATTTTTGTAGAAACTGACAAAAAAGAGCTGAGAGACTACATTGGTGACCATCTGTCTAAAACTAACAAGATGCCTGAAAATTTCGTAGTAACATGGAATTTATTGAAAGCAATTGAAAATGAGAGCAAGGTTCTTAGTCCAGATGAAAACTGCATACAAACATTTTCAGAAATTAATAAAAAAAACCGTAACTGGAAGTGCAGAGTCGGTACAAAACTCTTCTTTTCTACTTTTGGTAAGTTTGAATGACCCTGTAAAATAGTAATAAGTTTATTAAAAAGGGCACTTTCTTTTTATAGATTTTCAATTAAAACCATACTTAGAAAAAGAAATAATGTGGGAATTTTTATTAAAAAATAACAGCAAAAGTTTATTGAAATTCTGGATTGGTTTAAATTTTTCTGAAAATCCAGACATAGACTGTAATTTAGAAAATGTAACCAACGACCAAAAAGATTCTTTTAAGGAACTGTTTAATAGTTACCAAATCAACAAAGAAATGATAGATTTATTATGTAAAAACAGCATTTATATAGATAACGAAATCAAAGATTTTGTGCTAAATGAGTTGTGCAAATTTGGTGTGTTTAGCTCAAAAGAATTAGATGGCGTAATTTGTTTGGTCCGGCGAATCATCAACACAATTGGCATTTCAAATTTGTACGACATAATGAAGAAAAATCAAATTGGTCACTTTTTGAACTCATTAACCAAATATTGTCTAGAAAGCAAATATTACATTCCTCTCAACGAGATTCTAAACCAAATAGGCTTACAATGTTTGGATTACGATAATTTTCATTCCGAACATTTAAATTTAATCATCAGTACAAAATCATTAGCAACCAATTTTGAGAACGACAACAAGTTTATTAAAAATATTTTTGATTATTCTAAGCTGCTGTCAAATGGTGATTTACATTCTTATTTTATCGAAAATCCTTTAATATTTGTTTCCCTTGTCTTGTTCGACGATAAGGATCTGCTGACACCAATTAAAGGAAAAGGACCAATATATCTCGATAATTTTGAAATTGACCTCAAGTTTTTGGAAAAGGTAGTTGAAAAATTACCTGTTGTTAAAAAATTAATCGAAGAAATTAATAACAAAACGTCTACTAGTTTGACTCTCTATGATCTCTTGGAAAAACATGCTCAAGTCGACGTTAAAACGATTTTTAATTTCCGTTTTTCATTAAACGAATCGTCGTTTCCTACTTTCACATCTCATCCTTCTTTACTCGAACACGCTTACAACAAGAAAGTTAACTTTTTAACGTATATACGCCAAGAAAGACCAAGTATTGCAGCTTTGAATTTTTATAACACATCATCGGACGCTAACGAAAAAGTTATCAGGAAGATCGAAAAATTCGCTTATAAAAACTACGACAAGCCAAAATTAACTGCAAGTTGCGTAGCATTTTTAAAAATGATAGGCGAAGATTGTGGCGAACTACGAAACCATATTCGTATAGCAAACTTATTGGATATTGAATCCGATTCGAAGGGACATCTCCTATGTACTCTTACACCAGAGGATGTTATTAAAGACATCGAAAACTTATACAATTCTGATATAATTAATTTAATGGAGTGCTTTAACGTTTACGATTTTGTGGATGTTTTAAAAAAATACAAGGTGCTCATAAACTTTGCTAAATGTCACGAGACAAATTATCCTGAAAAGATACTTGAAATACTAGCTGAAAACAACCGTTGGTTAGAGTTTCTTATTTTCGTACAGCACTTTAATTACCCTGAGAGCCAAATACATAAAATATGCACGAAGTTTAAAAACAGTGCATTATCAGAACACCTACAGCACGCACTCTTTAACGACATAAAAGTAGATGACTCGAAGACGTCTCTCATGAGAGAGAGGAATTCGAGGAACTTTTTTTTATCTCGAATTGGTGTACGAAAAACTATCGATAATCACAATGCCCCTATTGACCAGGGTTATTCCAGTATAAGTTTTATGTCTCAAACGTCGAGCGCTGAGACTTCTTCTAGTTCCAGTGGTGTTTCCGAATACGAGACTGAAATGACGCTGCAAGGAGAGAACGTTGATCTGTTGAAGGTGCTAGTAAAATGCCATAATAGTACTGATCCTCCCAAAATGCTTCTGCAAGCTTGCTATTTCTTTAAGTGTCCACTTTTGGCTATTTTTGCAACTAGTTACGAGGTAAGAATCCAATTATTTATAAGATAGTTTACTATAATTAATTAATTAATTTTTTAGCCGGATTCTGTTTTAACAAATTGGTTAACCTGGTTGTCAGTTAGTAGTAATTTAGATACAACATTTGCCTCGGCCGAAGACATTGTTTATGATTCGAAGGCGGTACAAAACATGCTTGTTAAAGTGCAACAAGATAATTATGTTTCGACGCTTTTAGAAAGTTTCCAGATATTTCTACCGGTATGTCTATTAACAAATATATTTTTAAATTCTCAATTTCATTCCTTCTTATTAACAGGAAAATCCACTAACGTCATTCCTCGAAGTGCTTGTCTGTTGTTCAAAAGGCGATTTCTGTGAATCTTCTATTAACGAGAAACTGGATTGTTTTAATTTAAAACTGAAAACTTTAAAGAATAACTACATTGAAATGGACATAGATCGCGATTTGTCTTACATTGACAACAGACAATGGATCGAAAGTGTCGCTGTGTCACTTTTAGCAGCTACTTTTAACGATATTTTAAAATCCTCGTATCAGCAAACGCAATTTTTAAAACTTTTAATCAAATTTAACGTATCAGAATATCTGCCAGTCGCTATGGATTCTTTAGAAAAAACGCTAAAAATACTGATCAGTATTTGCAATAATAAATGTAACGTTCGGCCGAGATTTTACGATCTTTTTTACCAAGAAACAAGAAATAATTCAATTCGAAATTACATAGATGAACTTTTGAATCAAAAATTTTACAAAGTAGCTTTTGAAATTGGAAGTATCGAAGGTATTACTTTTGATCATGTGATACTGCAAAAATGGGAGGATGAATTTGAAACGAAACATCGAGATGACGATTTTTGGAGCTGTAGTTTGATAGAATTCGTTAACGTAAGCCAAAAAGAAAAGGTACTCTACATACTGGAAAGGTGTTGCGAAAAAGTGGAGACCGAAATAGAAAAGTACGAAATTTTAAAAATTGCCCTGAAATGGGCCAAATCAAATAATTTGGGCAACACTACCGTTATCGAGAAAAAACTGTGGATCTCTTTTCTACATTTGAAAAACTACGACTTCCAATTTCCTTTTTTTACTGAATCTCAATCGTTCGTTTATTCTCAAATAAAACAAGAACTCACTGACGTTTCTTTGTCTGAAGAGGAGCTGCAAACTCTTACTCAGGGTGACATAAATTACCTCAACGCTGTTGTAGAATATTTGTTGAATTCTGGGAGATTTACCGAAGCTTTAAAATTGTCTAAAATGTTCAGACATAAACATGAAGATTTAACAATACTAACTCTTTGTCTTAAATTGGCAGAAGGCTCGTTGATTCCGTGCCAACTTAACGTAGAACAAAGGCTACTGGTTAGTAAGGCGGCCCATCTCCGGAAATTTAATCAATGCAAACCCAGATCGTTCAAATCGTTTCAACTTTCAAACATCGGAATCGGTAAGTGTAATAAGATGTTCTAAAAATTTTTGTTACTTATTTAAAGACCCTCTATTATCTGTAGGATGGTTTAGTTCTACGTCGCACGTGGAAGACTTTGAAGTCCCTAGCAACGATACAGTGAAGATGTTGGAAATATTGTCAGAGAGGGTGAAACATGGTTCCGATTTGGCCCGGAAGGTGTTCCTGACCTTCAGAATAAGTGTCAACATTGATAGAACGTACCAGCAAGTACTGGAATGTAAACAACCCACCGAACTACTTAAAGCCAGTTTGAAAGATGATTGCAGAAATAAATTACAAGTTGTACACGATTTTATTACTGTATGGAAATGGTCTAAAGAAAAAGTAAGATTTCATTTATATTACAGTTGCTCCAGCAAAAAAAAAATTGTTAATTCTAGGGAACATTTCAGGAACAACTTTTTAAGTTTATTCCAGTGTAGTCCATATATTTATTTCTTTTTAGGTGGCTGATTTTGTGTGTGAAGAAGTAATTACAGCAAACGATACCTTTACTAAAGCAAAAATTGAAGGGACTGTCTTGTGGGATTTGGATTTAGACAGAGACTTCCCATTTATATTGCAGTTTTTACCAGAAAATACTTCGTCAACATTAGGTGCAAAATTATATTCTTATGCTAGTGCACTATATAAATCTCAAAATGTCGACGATGGCGACTTTAAAATCAGCGAATTTCAAATGATAATAGAGCTTTTGATACGATCACATGACTGTTTTACGGCAGATTGTAACATGGAGGGAATTTCAGTGATATTAAGAAAAAGTAAAAAGATCATTTCGGTACTCTTCGAAATTAAGAGTTGGAAATTAATCGTGAGACTCCTTACCGGCGTCGGAAGATACACTGAAATGAGTTACATATTCCAAATTTTAAAAGAAAATGACCATTTCGAATTTTTGTTAAGAAAAGGAAATAGAAAGGACAACGGTCTTAAAATAGCGTTGCTCGAGTATTTAAAAAAGTATTGTCCCGAAAACAGGGAACTGTACAGAATGGTGGCGTTACATTTCACATTGTATTCCGAAATTGCCCAACTGTGGGAAGAGGAAGCCCAGAGCCTAATCAAAAATCTGATTGCCATCTCCAAGTTGGAAATGCAAAACAACGGACTCAATCCTGATAACGAAATGTTCGTTCTTTTGTGCAATTCAGACGGAACGAAAATCAGTTTGAATAAGGTAAATAAATGCCGAAGAGAAATTAATTTAAGAATATCTGAGCGGGGTTTCAGAAGGACTTTTCTTTTAAAAAATAAGATATAAAAGTAGTAAAGGAGGTCACGTAGATTACGAATATGAAACAATTTCTTCTATCTTCAAGATTTCAAAAGTTATTTAGAATTTGTTGCAATAAAACTAATATTATCCCAAATAACTTTTGAAGTTTTCAAGATAGAAGAAAATAAAAATGTTGATCTATCTCGTTGATTTTTAGAAGTCGTTTCTCTGCTTTTTGGAGAAAAGTCTAACTGAAACCTTACTGGGGATGATGTAATCATTAAAAATGCATATATTTTATTGTCTGTTGTTTACAGGCGATGCAAAATTACACCCATGCTGCTGAGTACCATTTGCAAGGCGAGAAACTGATGAAGGCTATACAGTCCGCGAAACAGGCCGAACTTATAGCCCTGCAGCTGTCAATTCTGAAAGGACTAGCGACGAATGCCTGCTGCAACTGCCTCCTGAACCTGAACGCATCCCAAATCAGCACCTTAATTACTTCACATCTAAGGTAGGATTTTTTTACTTTTTTTCATTCCCTGTTTTATATGTTGGCTTTGGTTGCTTACCACATTTACGAATAACAAATATGCTCACGGACTAATTAATTAATAAGATGAAATTATAACATTTACTCGCGTGCGTTTTGTTGTTAACTGCTGGCTTGGGAGGGTAAAATTGGGTGCACGAAGTTGATTAGTTGCTGTAATATAAGCTGTGTGTTTGTGTGTGTCGCTTTCCTGGCTTTGACCCATCCAACCCCCGATCCTGGACTTGTTTTGAAGAATAAGGTAACGTTTTTAAATATATTTCTTTTATTATCAGGTTTCCCCAATCTCTAATTCTTGCAGAGGCTTATAAATATCAGCCCGATTGGGCATCTGCGTTATACGAACAGTTCGTTGTGCAGAATCGGCAAAATTATTTCGACAGCTTCCTGACTTCGCTTACGCTAACAGATACTCTTGTTAACGACGTTTCGAGAAAGTTCTTGTCTTCGGCAAGTATAACGGCCACTATGGTGAAGAATATGAAGGAGATACTGCGAAAGTTACCATCGATTCATACCAGGTATCGAATTGCGAGTGAGCTTGGATTTTCCGATTTTATTGAAGACATGCTGGCAGAGAATCAGTTAAATTATTTAAGAGATACTGTGTGGAAAAAGGGATACAAGAATTGATTGACGCTGAAAAATGATCAATAGAGAATATGTTGAAAAACAATTATAAAAAGAAATAGAATTTTAAACAATATGAGTTGTGAATTGTTTAATATGGAGATACAGGAACAGTAGGACTAATGCTAATAACATTAGGATGTGTTCAAAAGCAATTAAGCAATAAGAAAAGTCTATTTGGATCCTTTATTGTTCACGTTATTAGGAGTTTTGTTAAAAAATTACTGGAAGTTACCCGAATTATAGGAATACATTCCACTGAAATTTAAGTTCCTACCTAATATACATTGAAGTTATTTAACTCGATTTTAGTATTAAAGACGTTTTTTCAACACGTGAAATTACTAAAAATCACCTGAACAGATAATTGAAAAAACTCTAAAATTTATTGAACGTCTCATTTAATTTTATTGCGAATACGTGCCAAAGGTTTTTGTTAGCAGAATATTCGCCTAAAAAAGCTGTGATACTCGGTAAAATGATAAATTTTATGTTTATATTATATTAGATTTTATTTTTATTTGATAAAGGTTAATAAAGTTTACATATTTTTTTGTGTACAATCACTTACAAACCTGCTATCCTTTTTTTACGAAAATTTGTTAAATAGTAGTCACCTTGTGATATATATATACATTATTTGATTTTAAAGTGCTTTTAGGCACCAATTTACTGTTTCACTGTAAGCAGCTATACAGTTAATAACTAACGACGAGTTGCTAATTATTAATTAAAATAAATTACATACCTATTTCATTTTTTTTTGTCCACATAATTTAAATTATTTTTCAAATTGTACAAACATGTTAATTTGAAATCTGTAAGAATAAGGCTTTTCTAACAATGATTCAGATTTTAATTTTAGGCGCCATTTAATTTAAATCGAGAGGTCGAATTGTAGGCAATTATTAATACATCTCATTATTCTAGTGATGGTGTTGCCTATAGTGAATTACGATTTTTAGAAAATATAACGCGTTATTTGACGACTTTGAAAAGGGAAAAAATTAACGCGGAGAATGATTTATTAAATATTCACAATCAAAAACTAACAAGATAATTTTAAAAACGATATCATTGTATTGCATACACACAGCTTTAAAGAAAATATTATTGCCAAAAAATTGGTCCCTAAAAGGATACAATTTATTTATTAACTATAACGAAAAATTAGTGTTAGGTCACTATTGATGACATATTTTATGTTTATAACTAAGAAAATTTATGTGGGATGCCTGATTCTATATCGGAAATTTGAAATTCGGTGAAAATTTGCTGAGTTCCTACAATTGTTTTATATAATTCGTGAGGATAACCTATCAATGATTTTACAAATCTAAGTCAATCATAATGAAAGCTTATTATTCGGTCGCTTAAGTTGTTAAAGACATTCCAATTTTAAAGCCAGATTAAAAAGCAAAGTAGCGACACTGCAACACTAAAAATTCGCAGAAATGTCTCTAGCACTAAAAGATAGTAGGTATATCGAAAAAAACATCAGTATCGTCGTCCTTTGTAGTCAAATCCAAACAGTTTTATTAAAACTGACAACAAATGCAAATTGTTTTGAAATGAGGAACATTTCCTTTCTCTTAATCTTTTATATGTAAAGTTCTAATATATATCTAATTGTAAGATGTTTTTTTCATCACAGATGAAAGTAATTTGTAAGAGAAAAGTTCTTTTATTAATAATTCAAATATTAATTTTGGGCGCCGTTTAATTTAAATTGAGAGATCGAATTATAGGCAATTATTAATACACCACAATATTCAAGTTATGGGGTTGCCTATAGTAACTTACGATTTTTAGAAAATATAACGCGTTATTTGACGATTTTGAAATGGGAAAAATTAACGTGGAAAATGATTCCCTTCTCTACACACAAAGTTTAGAAAATTATTCCTAAAATTGTCTCAGAATTATCAATGGCTTCAGCAAAAATATAAGATATAATTAAATATTTGCAATTAAAAACTATCAGGATAACTTTAATTAAGGATTTCATTGTAATGCATACATACATCTTTAATGAAAATATTATTGGTAAAAAATTAGTCCCTAAAAGTATACAATTTATTTAGTTATTTATTAACTATATCGAAAAATAAGTATTATTTATAACTAAGAAGATTTATAGAGGAAATTCGGTGAAAATTTACTAAATTCCTACAATTATTTTATATAATTTGTGAGGATAACCAATGAAACATTTTTCAAATGCAATGTAAAACATAATAAGCTTAAGGAATTCTCAGAATTATTCGGTCGCTTAGGTTGTTAAAGACATTCCAAAATTTTAAAGCCAAATTTAAAAGCAAAGTAGGGGCACTACAACACTAAAAATTCGCAGAGATGTTTTTAGTACTAAAATATTCTAGGTATATCGAAAGAGCATCAGTATTCTCGTCCTTTGCAGTCAAATCTAAACAGTTTTATTAAAATTGACAACAAAAAGAATGTTTTGTAACGAAAAACAATTTTCTTTCATTTAATCTTTTATTTGTAAAGTTTTAAGCGATATATATCTAATTGTAAGATGCTTTTTACTTTACACGTGAAAGTAATTTGTAAGAAAAAAGCTTTTTTATCAATAATTCAGATATAAAATTAAGGCGCCGTTTAATTTAAATCGAGAGGTCGAATTATAGGCAATTATTAATACACCACAATATTCAAGTTATGGGGTTGCCTATAGTAAATTACGATTTTTAGAAAATTAAAAACAACAGGATAATTTTAAATAATCTGGTGACAATTTATTGAATTTCTACAATTATTTTATATAACTCGTGGGATAAATTTTTTTTTTAAAAAGTTGATTGTAGAACGCGAAAAATACAATAATTTGCGATATGGAAAAATATTTTTTTTTTTACGTTTAATGTAGACATATCTATTATCACATTTTCTTTTTGGATTGATTTGAAGATTTTCTTTATTATCGAAATCGAACATGGCCGTATTTTTTTTTTCTATTTCCGAAAAATTCTAAACTAATTAGCTGTTAACTTTCGAGGACATTTAATTAACTTATTAGTTACGTAGTTAAATGAAACGATGTATGGATGGATACCTATTACTTAGATAGGTATAGGTATAATTTTTTGGTACCTATTTTTTTTTTTTTTTAATAAAACGCATCATTTGTCTTTCGCTTTTAGATATTTGCAAAAGTTCATTTTCTAATTGCCGTCAAGCTCCGGTAGGTACCTATGTATGTATATATGAAAAACAAAGAGCTCGTTAACGTAAAAAAGGCGAAAAGAATCAGTCACGGACTCGCGTATTTCATTCAGCCCTTTTCCGTTTTCTCTTTCTCTTCCAACATTTAATGCAACTTGGTCTCTCAATATAGGTATTCTATTCTATATACCGGATAATTACATTCTGTGTAGGCAGTGTTAAGATTAACGATCTTGCCAAGCCCTGATATTAAGCTCTTTCTATCCCTCACTTGTTCTCTGCACGTAGAACTGCCCCTATTTCGTTGTACGACAATGCAGGAAAAAGACAGGGTACTGATTTGCCAGGGGCGTATTCACAAGAAATTTAAAAAAAAAAAACGTAAACAACGTAGGGGAAGGTGGTACACAGTGGGATGTTTTTTTTCGGAGAACCCTACAAATCTAAATAAAAAGTGAAAGAGTGACATTGACACATATTCAGATAACTTGACACCATATTTATTAATATTATACATGTTTTTTTATAAATGCCTAAATTCTTTTGAATAAAAAAATTAATTCCACTAAGTACCATGTTCCCACTATGTACCAGCATATGGTACATAGTGGGAAATGAAAATTTACGTCAAAGTAACCCAATATAAAAGCGCAAAACTACGTTTATTAACTTAAAAACAAATATCATACAAGGAAATAACGAAATAAACATACAAAACACACAAAGATGTTGTTATATAGAACATTTAGGGCAGGTATTTTGATGTGGTGTGCATGTTTTATGCAACCATTTATTACAACCCATGCAACACAGCCAATCAACTTTTGGGCCTTCTTTATCATGATAGGAGCCGGCACATATAGCACAAAAATTATCACTGTCGCTTTCAATATCATCAGAATCATGATCGGATAGGTGCACCTCACTATTATTGGTTTCAGAACTGTCATCGCTAAAGGAATCATAACTCATTCTGTATTTATTCCCCTTGACAGTTTGCTTCCGAAATTCGGCATTATTTTTCTTCTGTCTTTTTACTTTTTTTCCCTTTAAAAAGGTCTCTTTTCACTAATTTATTCTTTTTAATAATATTTGCTTTATTTTTCTTTTCCAACTTATTTATTTCCTGTTCCTTTCTGTCCTCCATATTCGGTGTATCAGTCAAAATCTTTGAAAATCCTTTTCTCCTAGACTTTCTCTTATTAATCCTTTCTGCAGCTTTTAGGTGAGGCCTAATTGCTTCAGGAGTTACGATTTCCTCATTTAATGTTTTCCGCGAAACTTTCGGCATATTTATCTATAACGAAAAACGAATAGGTACATAGGCAAATCCTTTCATAAAATATAAGAATGGTATATAATGGGAAGTGTCCCACTATGTACCATTTGATTGTTTCCCACTATGAACCATGAATAGATTTTTAAGATTCTTTTGCTAAAGTAACCAAATTGAAAAATTCCTCCAAATCTCCACATGAAGCAACACGCCTAATGTGCATCGACGTTATGTTTCAATTTACTTGACTTTAATACGGCAAATAAGGCAAAAACAACATAAATTATAAACCTTTCAATGTAACTTTTGGCTATTACTTACCTTAATATTGTTATAACTTGAAGCACATACAGTTTCTTTGCATAAACAGTTAATAAACACCACCGTTTTAGACATACACACCACAGATATGAAGGATAGTTTCCAGCGATTTATTAATTTTACTACGTAGGTCATTTCCCACTATATACCCAGTCCCATTATGTACCACCTTCCCCTACATGTATCTAGGTATGTTGTCTAATACCTAAGTACTTAACAATGATATAGGTATATATATATTTTTTATTGTTCCGGACTTTTTGGCATTAAAAAAAAAAACGAAAAAAAGTCAAAAATTTTTTGTAGGACTTAAAAAAAATTTAAAGCCTAAGAATTAAAAAATTTTTTTCGTTTTCGTAAAGATGAAATAAAATAAATTTGTATATAAAAACGATAGATAATTCCTTGCCCAACACAATGGACCTTTCGTTTCGGAAATAAGTACGATTTTTTTTGAGACGCTACATTTTTTATGCTAAATAACATTGAAAATTCAATTTATACGGGATGTTTCGATTGAAAAAATTAAGTTAGGTAAAGCCCAGACGAAATTGTAAGTACCTACACCCTGTGATTTTAAACCTTCATTTGAAAAAAGATTCTTTCTTTAAAAGATGAATGTTTTACGTATTTTTCAATTTTCAATAAATATAGGTAAGGGTAGGATGGTGTACTTAGAATTTGCAATTTTATTTCCTTATAATACACTACCTATAGGTACCTACCTATCTTATTAGAAACATTAAATTTGAACAGCAGAATCTTAAGGGCTTAATAGGTATAAAAAACAATTTTTGAAAAATCTTCTCTTTGAGAGTTAGGTACCCAAAAAAGATTAAAACGGTGTACGTAAAATTGCAACCTGTGTAAAGTAGAAACTTTTTATATCTATTAATAAATTAAAATTTATAAATAAATAGATATTTATGTAGGTACTTATAGGTACCTATAGAAATATTAAATTTATTTAACATATATGTATATCTATAAATTTATACTTATAAACTTTAACTATAAAAATTATGTGTAGGTATTTTGATATTTTTTATCGTGTTTTTATAAAAATTTATTTTAAGGGGTGAAATGAAACTGGTTTTAGAAGTTAAGAAAAACGCGATTTAAGATGGCATGAAATACCTAGGTATGTACCTACCTACTAAGTATTTATGATTTATTCTTGTTTCGTCACTTAGTAATTCGTCGCCTAATTATATTTTATCTACAGAGCCCTTTTTTCTTTCGTGATTCGTCACCTATAAAATTTAACCATTTTAAACCCATCTTTCTCTTTACCCTTTATCCAGACTTAGGACTGGCAAAACAAAAAAGTTAAAAATAAAGACTCTGATGATTGTGAGTAAAATGTTATCGCAAATAACATAATTATATTATTAGACCTAACCTAACCTAACCTAACCTAACCTAACCTAACCTAACCTAACTTGCAAATTAACAGGTTTTTGTTTGTTTTATGTTGGTACCTACCTACATAGTTTCCTTAATTATTCAGTAATTATTACCACTTATTGATAAATGTCCAAGAATGTCCAATTATTTAGGTATTAAGTATTTAATGTACCTACTTCAACGTGTAAGTGTATCTCTTCAATGTGTATGTGTAACAACGCGATAATAACATCATTAGTACTTATATTGTTGTGTTTAATTAATTTTGCGACCATGTACCTACCTACTGTTTATGTTAAGATTAAGAGATTAAGGAACGATTGACGAGGAATTGTTTATATTTATACTAGCGTACTACGTACCTAGGTTATATGGTGTAGGCGTGGACGTGTGCATTTACACGAACCCACACCTACTACCACATAACCTACGGCTCGTTATCTAATCTAAAAATAAAATTAAATCAACAACACAACTACTATAACGATGCCATTATCGCGTTGGTTAGTGCAAGACATTAAAGTAGGTATATCTATAGGTATATCTAAAAGAATTTAATTACGTCCCTGGTTATTTGATAATGTAAGTAGGTACCTAAAGCCGTGCCTGTGGGTGTAGATGGTGTATGTGTATCAGTGTGTGAATCTTAGTCAGTTGCGCTCCATCTATTAGTAGGAATAAGAGAGGAAATAAGCAAGTAAGCGGGCGAGAACGGTTTTAGGGGTTGGAGGGTAGGTAGGTAGGTAGGTGTTGGTGTGGTGTATCGGTAAGCTGTGTTTGAGAGTTTTTGCATGAGGCATTCTCTCGTAATTTGGCGCGGTTTCTATCCAGCTGATTGATAGTTCGTTGCTTGTCACCGCGTTTGAAAACGATACACCGAGAATTTTCCATTAATTTTCCTCTCTCGGGAACTCGCTTTATTGACGTTTGAAATCAATGGTATCTATCCGGGGTAAAAAGGGCAAATTAAATGACTAACAGTCTTCTGCCGAATTCTCCAAACTGTTTCTAAATTACTTGGCTACGTTACCACTCTACCCAGATACTTACCTATACGTACCTACCTACGTATTAGTAAGTAGTTAGTATAGGTACACACACAACGCCAAACACTTATTAGGTACCTACTTAAATAATAACAGTTTCCATATTTTCGTTACTTTTTTGGTAAATATGTACATTAGCTTTTTTACCCCCTTTCGATTTTCTGATCAAGAATTATATACCTACCTATGTTGGGCGCGGCTACCACCCCTTCATGGTGTTTTTGATCTTCTTCATTTCGTATATTTGTCTTCCATGTCTATCTATTGTAAAACGCGATCAGTAGTAGTGGTTTGCTTATTGATTCGAATTTTGAGATCGCTATGTAGTGTTTATTGTTGTAGATAAGATACGGAATAATTTATAGTCTTTATCTATAGGTGATAAGTAGATACATGATACTGCTTGTTTGTTTGAACTCTGAAAGCGGTTACGAATACAAATTTTGGGAAAAAGTGACGGATATGTAAATGTAAAGACACCCATCCTGAACCGTAACCTATTCCAATACAGACGGAACATAACCTAAGCAGCCTACAGTGTTGAAATAATTTAACAATTGCACTTACATACGTAACAATTGTTGGTTAAATTAACGCGTAGCGATATTGTAGCGTTCCCATTTATTAATAAAATTCCCGTTCTCCAACGGGATTGGATAACGTGCAACAATAAAGCATAATCATTTTATATTATCGGCGTTTATAGTACCGCCCCTCCATTCGCAGGCTCCTCCTGATCTTTCGATTGGTGGTTCGCCGTAGACGAGCGTATGTTTGTGTGCCGAGCCATCTGCGATCGAACGTTCTGCGTGCGCCACGTTGACCCGTCTCGTCGTGCCAGTACATAGTATCAAGTGGTAGTGCAAAATCAAGGTTCGTTGCTGCACGTTAGGTACGTTTATAAGTATTTGACGATTGTCGACCGCCGGGTGAATTGAACTCATTTATTGTGCGCCCTTTGTACGTACTGCAATCATCATTATCCCCTGTGTACGTACATGCGTAATTTGTTGTTGCCGTTGTTTAGTGCGCGAAAATTCGCGTGTTAATAACTGTTAGGTACCTAAGTTGTTTTCTTTGTCGTGTTGTTGTTGTTGTTGTTTATAAAGGAGATAGAGGGGCACGTGTGTCGACGTACGGACAGTATTTCCGGATTAATGTGCATGCAGAGTGCGTGAATACGCATTCTGCTAGACACTGTCAAAATTCGCGTCAAAAACAGGGAACCCGTGCCGGTGTATGCCATGGAGATGGACCCCCACGAACGGGATAGCGAAATAGGAGACGACAGCCCGGTACTTATTTTTTATTATTATAATTTATTACTGTTGTATGCATACAAACTAGTATAGGTATCTATAAGTAACTGTGACTAACTTCATTGCAATCGACGAACGAAACAAACGGTATCTCTATAGCAACGTCTTTCAACAATTGAATTAAGTACTTATAGATACGTATTGTTGACTACTATTACTATTATTGTAGTTAGATAGGTATACGTATCGAGATTAGTTGAATATACCTAACCTTGAAGTTTCAATTGTCGTCGCTCTCTGGCTTTAACAATAGGTAAAATTTATTGATTATAATAATTGATTAAATCGAGCACAGGTACCAACCTAATTACAGTTAACATCGTATGTACATGCATAATACACGCTTATTGTTAGTTGTGGGCGGGTGTCCGTAAATTTAGTTTTAATAAAACCTTTGTGTGCTAAAATTGTGCAGTAATTGAATGGGTAATTAAAATGAGACGTTTTTAATAACAATGACGTGTCAGCAAAGGCTCTAAACGGTTCCATATACTTACCTATTATAGCTGGGACATTGGTATCAGTAATTCTCTAAGTTTTTTGCTATCAAAGTTGTGTTTATCGTAGGTACTTATTGGTTATGTCGTGAGCCTGTTTGTGAAAGTTATTTTTGTTTGAGACAAAAATAATAGATATAATTACATATTATAAAACGTTGGAGTTCCAGTAAATTTAATGGTTAGTGAGTAACATTATTTTTAATGTATAGATAATATACTTATAGGTATCTAGGTATTTGCGAAAAAATCACGCCAGCTCGATGGATTTTATAATAATCTTTAAAATTCACTTTTAGTAATTGGATTAATTAATTTTCTCATACTTATTAGTTTTTTAAAATTTACCTATCAGCTTAATTAGTTTTTGATCTCTCCTATTTTATCTTGATTGATTTTTTTTTAAAGAAAGGTGGTTCAAAAAAATTAAAATTATTTAAGACACATAAAAGTTGATATTTTGGAAGCTGAAAACTTTATTATTTTTTTCTTATTAGTCTATTTTTCAAATTATCTAATTAATTATTGATATAAATTGGGAATGTCAAAAGCAAACAATGTTTCGTGCAGAATCAAAAATAAAAAAACCTATAAATATAGGTAGATACGATGGCATATTCGGGTATTAGTAGGTATCTATCTGTTATTTGTTTAAAAGATATAGGTAAGTACCTGTCTCGAAGGGTAGGTAAACTTGGTTTGTTTACCTCGTATATTTAGGTACCTATAGCTAATCTGTCCTTGAAATGTAGCTTTGCACGTTACTCACCTGCTGACTTCTCGGTAAACAGAATGAAAATGGTCCTGAATAGGTAGAAAACCGTTTGTAGGTAATTGTTCAATTTCAGACAATTCTTAGTAGTGTCAGGTACCTACCTACCTACCTACCTAATCTATTTATAAGACCTTATGGTTACCTGTGACAGGTTAAAATCTAGGTAGAGAAAACTTTATAGATCCCTCGGTATAACGGAATTTTCAAAAATTATAAATAATTGAGTATTATAAATATAGGTATAGATACGTAACTATCAGTAACATAATATTGCCCCTGAAAAAATTAGCTAATTGCGTAAAATGTTTAAAAATTTTAAAAGAATTACTTCTTGAATAACCTGGAAACTCGAAAAGGTTATGGTAGTGGGTTCCTTCTCGCATATGAAGGAGTTTTAGATTGAATGTTAGATATCATTTAGTTTAATTTTGAGGATTTTGGGTCTCTCACTTACCTATAGGTAGGTACCTATCTATCTACAGTATTTTAAGCAAAATGTTAATTAATTGCTGTTTGCTTAGTTCAAATAATAATATCTAATTATTATCTAAATATAGAATAGTGTGCTTTTGATTATTTTTTAAGAATAGCAGGTGCCAAAAGCCATTGGTGTACCTAAATGTTTATTGATAAGAATAAGTGTAGGTAGGTACCTTCCTATAGGTACCTACTTAGGTACGTTTACCTAATAGAATTTGAAGTAAATATATGCCAACATGTGTAATGTAAGTAGGTGTGTCGAGTTCATTGATCCAGATGGTGTTGGCAAAATTTAATTAGGTACCAGAGTGCTGTTTACTTAAACTGCTGTTTACCTTAAACGTTTAAGTGATTTCGTTTGTTGTTCATTTGATATTCATGCGTAACCATTTTCCGAATTCTTAAACAGGTTTTGTTGTTAATAGATTAAATTTAGGCAGGATTAGGTACCTAATATATCTCTTTATACAATAGTAAACTGTATAAGTATAACTAAGTAGATATCTGATCCTTAATTACTATAATACTTAATGAGATTTTGATATCATTTTATAGAAGACGCAACCGTTTCTCAAATAAGTACTTATTTCTTCTACTAATTAATTAATTAATTAGTTATACATTACAATTTGTGTGTTTCAAAATAAATAAATAAACTTCGCGACCTCGTCCGTCGGATTACCTTATTAGGTACCTAGTTTTGCTATAAGAGTCCCATAGAAAATTGTAAAAATGGGACCAGATTCACTTTCGGTATTTTATAATTATTTTGGCTTAAAAAAGGTAGGTACCTATCAAAACCTTAATTAATTAGGGTCAAGTTGAAGTTCAAAGACCTTTTCCATACTTAGGTAGGGGAGACCGGGGCTAGTTGTCACAAGGGCAAGTTGTCACAGTGCTAATTACAAAAAAATAGGGGGAGCTGAGTGGTAGCGCCATCCACCCAATAATTGGCAAAAAGCTTAAGAATTACACCACAAAGTATCCTGCCTTGACGCCTTAATATGCCTTATCAATTCTTGAAAAAGCGTTTCAGGTGTGTCCACATAAATTTAGGTTACAACGAATATTGTGTTTTAGTAAAGCCGTTTTTAATTTCCAGGTAAGAATTAAGTGGTATTTCTTTTGGTATAGATAATGGTTTATTAGTTAGTGAAGAAATAATTCCGATTAGTTTTACTGTAAGCTGAAACCAGGTCAAATAAATGAAAAATGTCGTTTGGGGCAAGTTGTCACGCTATGCCAGGGGCATGTTGGCACTGTGACAATATGCCCCATTAATAACTAAAATATGAATTTTAATATTATATAAAGTGTAAACTCTATATAACGACACTCAAGGGACTGTCCATATTTTGACGTTATAGAGAGTTGTCGTTAAATGGAGAGAAGAAAAATCTGTATTGGAAAAAGAAATATTGTGGACACGGTAGAGCGACTAAATCCAGAGCGTCTACCAACATCACTTATCTTCTCTCCCGCCTCTATTGCGCGCATCAGTAAAACTTTTTCGCTAATACACAGTGATTTTCTTTTACTTGCCATGTTTACATTTTGAAAGTTTGTGAGCAACTAAGAATATGATAACGTGTAGGCATTACATGACTCCTACTAACAACAGTCTACATGTGCAAGCAATCCCAATTTATAAACAAAAGAACGGATTTCTTAGAAAGTTCGGTATTTATGATGCCGACAGTCGAGTTTATAGCGGGCTAGGATTTTATTATTTAATTGTTGACGTTATTGAGAGTGGGTGTAATGCTATATAGAGTGTGTCATTGTATGGAAGACGAGCTAAACCAACCAAAGCAGAGTGATTTCGACGCTTTAGGGAATTTAGCGTTATATCGAGTGACGTTACCTGGAGTTTTACACTGTATATGAATTAGAAATGCAACAATCATTAAAAGTAAAAGCTAAACAAATAAAGCAAAATGTGTTTTCTGCTAAAACAAATAACGTCAACAAAAGAAAGCGGAACAAAAAGCCTTTACAGAATCTTCATCTGAAGAAGAAGAAGAAACATTTTGTCTAGTATGTGAAGACAGCTATGGTGAATCCAAAGATCCGTGGATGCAGTGCACCCAGTGTAAACAATGGGCTCACGTAAAATGCACTAATGGAAACCCATTTTATGTCTGCCACAATTGTGATTCGGATGACGATATGTTGTTATAGTTTTTTTATAATAATATGTTTCATAATACAAAATTTTTACTTTAGAATACTTGACGTTAAGTTTTTATTATATTATCGTTTTATTTTTATTAAAGTTGTGTCTATTTTTTTATTTATTGTTGCAATTATTTAGCTAGTGACAATTTACCCCGCTACGGGTGACAATATGCCCCGACATGGGGCATATTGTCACGCATTACACACATTAAAAAAAAAATTCATTTCTCCTAAAATATTCAAAATTTTCGAAATGTAAAATATGCCCAACAATCTCCAATGCATAGTTTATGATACATAGAAGAAACAGGCCAACCAAATCAAAAACAGATGAGAAAAAAAATTGAACACTAATTTTGCGACAACTAGCCCCGGTCTCCCCTATACTAATTTTACACACACGTGTATACCTATAGGTGCAGATAAAAAACGCATTACTTAATAGGTAATTTTGAACTTGACAGGGTTTCGTAGTGACAGCTATGTGTGTACCTACCTACTTATTTGTACCAAAATCTGTTGTTGATTTATTTCAATCTCGGGTTCATGTTGTGTTTGTTATTTTTAGATTAGATAACGAACTATGCATAGGTTATGCGGTAGTAGGTGTGGGTTCGTGTAAATGCACACGTCCACGCCTACAGTACATAACCTAGACGCTAATATAAATATAAACAATTCCTCGTCAACCGTTCCTTAATCTATTAATCGCAACATAAACAGCAGGTACATGGTCGCAAGATTAATTAAACACAATAATACAAGTAGGTACTAATGATGTCATTATCGCGTTCGTACACATACACATTGAAGAAAAATACAGGGCATTTTTGTAAACCTATAGGATGATAAGTTTCTGAGATACTTAATTTAATTTGCGTGTTAGGTAGGTACCTATAAAAAAAAAACTCAATCGCTGTCAGAATTATAAAAAATCATAATTTTCACCAAAAATTACTGAGGCTGTTGAAATTTTTACCAGTTCTACTTAGTCGAGTCTTAAGCCTAATTTCCTACCAAAACTAAGCTTCATATTGGATACAGAGCGTTCAGAAAAAAAATCCAAAATTCAAAAACATTAAACACGAATAACTTAGTTCTTTCTTATGGCCCCTACAATATTTTATCCTCACAGTCTTTGAAAATCTACTGATCACCAGCAGCAGATCCAACATTTTGTGAAGGGGTTAATTTTCATAAAAATTAATTCTACTTACCTATTTGTCTAAAACGCGAATAAGTAGATTGTTTTAAGTGTGAATAAACGTCGTATTTTGGTTCTGATTCCATTTTAATGGTAATGTGCGAAATATTTGCACAGGTTAAATAATACAACACATAAGTACAAACTCTAGACATATTTCATAATGAAGTTTTTAAATTTTAAACCATAATATAACTTAACCTAAACCTAATTAAAGTTTCTCTAATAATTAATCTTGTATTAACACATGCGTGCTCATCCTCCCAAAATTTCAGTACTTACCTACTTAGGTAGGTATTAGTTTAATTTTGTTTTGAAATTAATTAATTCAGTTAATTTTTGGTGACAATATTGTAATAAGTACTTATAAGTACCTATACCATTCAATAACTAGGTACCTAGGTAATTAACTCAATTTAGAATTCAAAATCCCTCTGATTTGTTATAGCGTTAGGTAGGTACATTATTATAATTTTTTCAATTGTTTCATTATTAGGTAAATTAATTTATATAGGTACTAGGTACCTACATTACGTTTATCAAAAGAAACTAATTAATCACAATGTGTCAAATTTCAATTAGGTTTATTATAAAACTTTCACTTTACTAATTCGGCAAGTAGATATTAATTTGTTAGTTGAATCAGTAGGTACCTAACTACGATTCCTAAGTAGCCTTTGCAAAATTTTGCTTTGGGCATTAAAAAAAAATAGGAAAATTGCTAATAGGTAGGTACCTATAGCAATGTAAAAGTTTTTCAATTGTCAAAAGATGTTTAAACAAAACTTACTTACTTTATTAGAAAAAGTTATGCATACCTATATAGATACCTACTTAAAAACTTAATTTTTTTTCGGTGGTCCTTCGAGCCGGATAATGCTTGTATACAGACAAAGAAATACTTAGCAACTTTCAATAAAAAGTACGGATATGTTTATTTCATTGTAAATTATATTTGAGAAAGTGATGTTTTTTAAGTACTTAACAGTAATTGCAATTAATGATTTATATTTTAGAGAAATTGCAGGTCGAAATATTTTTTTTATTATGTGTTTAGGTAGACTTGTGTTTCACTGCATTAAAACGCATTGTCTTATCGTTAGCTATTGCCTTTATTTCACATTATTTCCTACTCGCATTAATTATAACTGCCCGTAATTATTACGTAAAATAGCTACAACTACTTCCCTACCTATAGGTAAGCTGTCTGCGAGAATATGGATTTTTTTATTAATCAGCGAAATAATTAAGAACAGAAAGCCCAAGTAGGTATAGGTAGGTACTTATATTTTTAATGCATTTATTTATTGCTTAATGATTTAACATAACATAATAATTAACGATTAATAAGTACCTACCTAGGTAGCTATATAATCCTATAGGTACCTACCTATCCAGTGCATGTTCAACTCGAATAACTGCGCTATTATTTAGTCACCGTAGCTGCGGATAAACATACGGTAAACAACATTGATTGGGTAGTAGTTAAAATAAAAGAGCAAGTGCTAAATCCATTAAAATTTATGCCCATAAACGGAACCTTTACATATTTTAATTATGAATTTGACGTTTATAACACAATTAGAGCTTCTATGTAAATCGTAATGGTATAATTTTCTTAATTCTCATCAGCAGTCTACTGGGCATTGATGAGATTATAGATTTTACCTATCGATCGTCTTTTTTCCCGAATGATCTATAGAAAATAAGTTCTAGCTTTGTCGAGAATGATGTCGAATGCTCGACAATGACTTATATTTTAGAATATTCGAAAATGATTTAAAATAGGTACCACCTATGTTCTTAATTTTTAAAAATGACAATTCTAGAATTCTTAATAATGATGTTAGGTTAAAGTATAATTCCACAATAATAAAGTTTATTTGAATATAATACTCTAACATTCTGTAGGATCATCTAAGTGTATTTTGAATGTTCGAAAAATGGTCTAAAGTATGTTGAAATTTTCTGAAAATGAACATTCTAAAATGCTTAAGAATGATTTAGAGTTTCAGATTATTCGAGAGTGGTTTGGAATGTTCGAGAATGATCTAGAAATTTAGAGAATGATTTCGATTGTTTGGGAAGAATGATCTAAAACGTTCTAAAGAATATGATCTTAAATTCCAAAATGTGCGTCAATAATCTAAATCATAATTCTACAATAATAAAGTTTATTAGAACATCGTAAGTACACTACATTCTGGGATCATCTAGATCGCTCCAGAATTATCTAAAGAATATTTTGTGAGAATGGTTTTAAACGTTCGAGAACGATCTATAGAATGATCCAGAATTTTCAATGAATGATCAACAGTGTTACAGATTATTTAAGAAAGACTTAGAAAGCTCCAGATTGGATGAGAATGTTTGAGAATGATTTTGAATGTTCGACAGTGAACTAAAATACTTTACAATAAGGTGTTATGTTTGAATGTTTTATAACATTCTAGAATGATCCAGATATTTGAGAATGATCTGCAATGTTCCAAATTCTTAAAGGATGTTCTGGTTTTTTGAGAATTATGTAGAATTTTAGAATGTTCGAGAATGATTTTGATTACCACAAGGTATTTATAGAACGTTCTACATTTTCTAGTAAAACCTATAGGTATAGGTAGCTCCAGAATGTTTATGATTAGCTTGGAATGCTCGATATTAATGAACAATGTTCTAAGTAGATCTTTCGAGAATGATTTTCAATGTTTGAGAATGAGCTAGAATGTTCTGTATAGGCATTTCTTAACAATGATCAATAGTGTTCCATATTTTTCTAGAAAGATTTAATGAGTCCCAGAATGTCTTACATTTTTCGAGATTAGCATGGATTGATAGAGGATGATTTTCTTAATTTTTCTCGAACGATTTTAACCTAACCTACAGAATGTTCTACAACATTGTAGGATGTTCTAAATTTTTGTGAATAATTTTAAATGTTCGAGCATGATCTAGAGTGTTGCGAATTCTTCTAGAATGATAACTATTTCTTAAGAAAGACCAACAGTGTTCCATATTTTTCAAGAAAGATTTGAAAAGCTTCGGAATGTTTTTAGATTGTTTTAGATTAGCTTGGATTGCTCGGGAATGATTTATGATCAGAATTTTATTAATTTTTGAATGTTTGAAAACGAATTAAAATATTCCACATAAATGTTTGCAAACATGTTCTACAACATTCTGTGATGGTCTGGAATGTTCGAGAATAATCTAGAATGTTCTAGTTTTTTTTTCGTGAAAGATCGGGAAGTTCGAGAATGACCTCACCTGGAATGTGGACGTTTCAGGGTGCACCTAAACTACCCCATAATGTAGTATTATCAACTTAAGACGACGTAGATTCGCGTTTTAAATAAAAAATATTATTATTCTTTTTAATGTCTTAATAATTTTCTTGTCTTGTTTTTTTAATTACCTAAGTATTTCCAAAAACCGATGGTCTGCTGCAATTATAATAATGTGCACCTCAATATTGTTAAAAATAATGCATGGTATTTGTAATACGTAAGTATAAACAATAGCGACAGGTTATAATGTTTGTCTATCTCTTTGTCTTATTCACTCTCCTTGCTTTACGTCTCTTTCTCTCTCCCGGTTACGTTTCCCATAAATAATTATTTCAGTTGCCAGCGTAGGTACACGGACCGCTGCTTGGCGCAGAAAATCCATAAACCATCGCAATGTCGATGTACTTAACTTTCTGTCGGGACAGAGAACGAGAGAACAGGTTTTCTTTCGTTGTCTGCCACTAATGCATATAACATACCTACCTATAATTACACACACTTTGCCAGAGAAAAAAGAAGCGAGCGACTCTACACTCCAACTATACACAGTTTTTCAGCATAAAACTGTTATGATTTGTAGTCTTTTAAACGATTATATACCTACCTACTCTATCGAAAAAATTATGTCGATGGTCCATCGAGCCGGATCGACTTTTATAAAGCTATAAGTAACGATGTACTGTGGGGAAAAACTAAATAAAACTACTAAGTGTACGAGTAGGTAGGTACCTCAAAATTCCATACAACGTTTGGTAATTATGTACCTACATTAGCTTACCCCTTTACGATTTTCTTAAAAAAAAAAGTATGTTGTAGAGTTCGTCATGCTGATCAAGAATATACATATATGTTTGGCAGGGAAACCACCCTTTCATAGTGTTTTTGAGCTTCTTTAATTCGTGTATTTGTCTTCCATGTCTATTGTAAAACGCGATTAGTAGTAGTTGTATGTTGATTTATTTGAATATTGAGATCGTGTAGTGTTTGTTGTTGTAGATTAGATACGGAATAATTTATAGTCTCTATCTATGGGTGGTACATGATACTGCTTGTTTGTATTAACTCTCAAAGGTTATTCTTAGTGTGTTGCCAATACAAATGTTGGGAAAGGGTGAGGGGTATGTAAATGTAAAGACACCCATCCTGAACCGTAACCTATTGCAATACCGCGGTTGTATTAGGACAGTGTTTTGTATTTAATGACATCTTCATACTGGTTTTGAGCTTTAAAAAATACAAAAAATTGTCGTAATACTTCCGTGTGTATTACAATAGGTTACGGTTCAGGATGGGTGTGTTTACATTTACGTATATCCCTCACCCTTTCCCAACATTTGTGTTCGTAAAAGACTAAGAATAACCTTTCAGAGTTTAAACAAACAAACAGTATCATGTATCAACTATAGATAAAGACTATAAATAATTCCGTACCTAATCTATAGGTAACAATAGACATTACACGATCTCAATATTCGAATGACGAACTCTACGACATATTTTGTTTTTTATAGATATCATTCCCTAGATTACAATTAGGTAGTTACGTAGATTGCGCACGCAATATTGTTTTATTGTCTGTCCGCGCAAAGAACAAAGAGCGCCAGCCAGCCCCCGCGCTATATTGTAATGAGAGGAAATAAAAAAGGAAAAGGATCATAATGGAAAAAGGGAAGAATATGAAACGGCCTTTGAGCATGAGCATTAAACGACCAGACAACGGCGGATTGCATAATAAAACAGGTATCAAGATAGCGCGCTTTTGAGGAGGGTCGCCGCCCGACCAATCGCGTTCTACCGGGCGTGGCATGAACTCACTGTTTACCTCCAATCCACGGCTTTATAACAACCGCCGCTTCATCGCCGACTCGATTAAAACGATATCAAATGTTCCCAGTCATAACCAACGTAGATAGAAGTTCACTTTTTTCTATGTTCTTAGTACGTAGGACAAAACACGGGTAGCGTCAAGTCAAGGATTTCAAAACATAACGTGATTAAATAACGTATTCTTCTGTGACCACAATTAAATCAATTAAATTGCTTTGAATGTCCAGGGTCTGATGGTCAATAATGTAACAATTAGGTACGTGTTGCAAATGGGAACCCTGAGGGTGTTTGAAATGTCACTCATTGTGTTATTGTCGAATAGTTTCCGTCATTTGCTCACTTTATGTTCCAACATTAGATACTTCTATGGTGGCAAACTATTCAACATCATGAGGGTTTAGAACCAGTCCCATATCATACTGGTTGTAAAATCAGCAAACTTTACTTAATCTTGTTAATAAGAAGGATACATTTATAAGTATCTGTCGTATCTATTAAGTGTAGATTATTAATTAAAATTAAAGGGGCATGTTTTATCATTAGGAATGATTCAGGGTTAATATGTAAGTATGTATAAGTATTCACGGAAAACTTGAGCGAAATGGTTTCATCTTTTGGAATAGTCTCCGTATGGTCCATCGAGCCGGATAAATTAAAAAGATTAGGTCTTAGACTAGGAAAGAGAGGGGACAGGTAATAAGTAGTCGACTGCAAATTGAGGACGATTGGGATCGCGAGACTGCGCTCAGTATCGCAACATAAAATGTTTATTTGATAACGTAAACAATTATTAAGAACTGTTGTTTTGCGTCTTACGTTACTAAGAAAATATTATTTATTTTATGTCAAAGAGAATACATGGTCAATGAAATTAAATATTATTTAATTATTTTATTAACGTTAATTAACATGATGTGGCGGAACTAATAAACGTTAAGACGAATTTTTTTTAGATTTTTATAACTAAAAGTGACGCCGCCTATGGTAATACTGTGGTAAACGCATGCATCTTACAACTTTGAAAGTATTTATTGTTTCTCTCACTATCAGTAAACCATTCCAACAAAAAAAAAAATATGATGCATTAATGATTATTGTACGTAAATCATAACATATTTTAAGTAGTATGTAAACAATAAAAAAGTTAAACGTAAAATTCTTTTTACTTGTGAAATGTGATTTCGGGTTCATTTCTTTCACTGCGGCTTTTACAGCCGTAAGAAGAACAAATCAGCATTGTTTTAAACAAAAATCCACTAAAACCTAACCACACTATTTAATTATATTGACACTTTTACACAACGCTGTCAACGCACTTTTTGGGATCAGTAAATGGAGCCGGTACCAAAATATTGCGTCAATTTTCGACGTACAGTCGGCATACGAGTTACGTGCCCCCTCTCTTTCCTAGTCTAAGGATTAGGTACTTATTAGTGGAGTTTTAAAGACGAAATGTTTCTTAATAGGCAAAATGTTTATTGCAGTTTGGAAAAAAAAATCGACTGTGTTAGATATGTACCTAATGATACTTATAAGATGGAGATGAAGTGAATGAGCTGAAGCCTTTTTGACGTTATTTTCTCATCATTTTTTATTAACGGTGTTGTCATGTAGGTACCTAAGTACTTAATGAAGGTATCTATGTAGGTATATAGGTAGGTACATGCAGATTGACAATATTTGTTTGTGTGTGTGTGAGAGACTGCAATATAAGTAAGTACGAAGAGAGGAATAAGAAGAAGGAATAAAACTGCGGGAATCTCGCGAGGCGGCAGTAAAAAAGGAAAAAACAAGGGCGGGTCGAAGACTCGTCGACCAATCCGCGAGCCGTTTTGCTGCTGCTTTTGTTTTACGACCCGAACGAAATTAAACTCGCCAAATTTAATTACAGATAAAATACGGGGAGCAGTTAGACTGTGACGAACAGGTCCGTCTAGAAGCCTCTTCGGCCGTATAAATGTGCCTACCTATAGGTACTTATAGGGACCTAGGTACCTACCTACCTACCTAGGATATTATTTGTTGTTTTCGCTATAAGTACCTACCTATCTACTTATTAGCTGTAGGTACCTAATACTTAGTACTTAGTAAGTACACTGAAAAGATAGGAGATCAATCAAAAATATTTCATGTAGGTACCTACCTACTTAAGATTAATGGATTTCGGTAATTTTTGAGTTTTTAAATTTTCAAAAATGTCGTGTATTTGTCTTCAATTTGTATGTGTACCAACGCGATAATGACATCATTAGCACTTTGTATTGTTGTGTTTAATTAATCTTGCGACCATGTACTTACTGTTTATGTTAAGATGAGATTAAGGAACGGTTGACCAGGAATTATTTATATTTATAAGTACTATCGTACTACGTAGGTTATATACACGAACCCACACCTACTACTGCATAACCTATGCATAGTTCGTTATCTAATCTAAAAATAACAAACACAACTACTACCTATAGGTATAATGTTGCCATTATCGCGTTTTACACATACACATTGAAGACAAATACAGGAAATTTAGAAGCTCAAAATCACCATCATGAACGTCAAATTTTCGCGCCCAACATATGGGTAGGTATATTATGTACTACATTTTTTTTCAAGAAAATCGAAAGGCGGTAAGCTACGGTGTGCATAATTAGGTAGGTACTGATATAATTATTATTAAGTACCTACTCGTTGATGGCAATAAAATAAGCTCAGTTGGTAGTTTAACTGAGAGCCACCTCAGTTGGTTGGTACCTATAGATATATGCCCTTGAATATTGCTGAAGAAAATCTGTATTGTGTGAATACCTGTAGGTACACGTGTTTTTCTTATGGTCAATTACCTAACTCATGTTGTACGCTATTTATTCGGTAATGCTTCGGCCATAACAATAATGGGTATTGGTACCTATACTTATACTGCGACTCGTTATTCTTTTTTGTTTTATTTTTAATTTCTGATTTGTTATGTTATACATAGGTATATCGAATGTGTGTGCATACCAAATGCATAATGGTCATGCATGTAGGTATAAGGTACCTAATGTGCTTGCAGTAGATGTACCTATAGGTAGGTACCTAGTAAAGTGTAAAGGCGGTGGTATTAGCAAGTAGGCAGAGGCACCTAAGTAGTTAGGTAGTAGGTAGGTAGGTAGTAGGTAATGGTGAAACGCGTAAAACGTATCAACGTAAAATGGAAACGGAATGGAGAGATTGCGGTCGGTTTATTGCGTCCCGCAGCCTATAAAAACGGAAAATTAATTACCGGTCGCGGGTCATATTATTCCTTTTTGCCATGTTATTGTTTGCTTGCTTGCTTGCTGCCCCTCTGCAGTGGAGTGCCACGGTCATGCCGCCATGATGTCGGTGCTGTTACGCATGTCGTTGTAGGTGAGCCAGAAAACTTTAACAAAGAAAATGTACCTATATCTATTTGCAATTTGTTAAGAGGAAATTATTGTGTGTACAAGTGTACGTGGCCATAAGTACCTAATGTCTTGGGGAAATCAGCCGATAATTTCTTATGTACCTTAGGTACCTATATAGGTACCTACCTAATACACCTTACTACCTCTGCTTCAATTCCGACTGACACAGAAACTTTTGTTTTCTGTATTATTCTTTTTAAAGACCACGTACATACCTAATAGGTACCTATACCTATCATTATTATGGGCAAAGGACGATTGCACGCAGTGGTCAGAAAATTTTTCAAATCTTAACAAGATTAATTCTCCAAATCTAGAGTAGCCAATTCCAAATTTATTCTCTTTCTCGATCTCTACTACATCGCGCTCTCTTTCGCGCGTTCACCGAGTCTACAAGTACTATATACAGGAAAAATATTGTGTAACGTCATCAGAGAATCTTTAGATGCAAATATCTCGCTAATTAAGTAATGCATATTTTTGGATTCAAGATTGTTTGGGTCTTTACTTGATAGAAATCCATCATTTAGTAAGTAGGAAATAAAAACACAATTGGTTTTTTAGATTTCTACTTAGATTGTTTATTAAAATATAACAGCTGTTTCGGTAGCATATTACCTTCTTCAGATGTAAATTACAACTAAGTTTTACTAACAAAGTGGCTTCTATTTAAGTATACCTAATTAGGAAAGTTCTTGCTGTTAAATCATAGGTACAATGAATTGGGATGACATGGTAGTAACATTATAAGTAAAATAAGTAATTGAGAAATAGAAAAGTTACAAGAAAAATAGACTATACAAATAAAAGACTAAATAAATACAAAATAACTGTAAAATAAAATTAAATTAACTAAGAATATGTTGAAAAAATCAATTCAATTATTATTTAATAACAAATCCAAGTTCAAATCGCCGAAGAAGTTATTATTCTGACATTTTTAATCAAGTACCTACCTACCTACTACTTATGTTAAATATATTTTCAGGAAATAATTTGTTAATAAAGTTCCAAGAAATTCGGCACTCAATTGCATTAAAACGTCTGATTTATTTATTTATAGCTACGAATTTTCAGAGGTAGGTACCTACTTATTTAACAAACAAACAAACAAACAAACAGATTTCTTGGCTTAATTTAATCATAATGAAATATAGAAACATGTGTTTAAATCTTATTTACATCGTGCTTAAACATTGAACATTAATTAATAAATAGATGAAGTAGCCAAAACGCGCGTTTTGGAAGCAATGTCTCCTATCTAACTGACAAAATGCATAACACTATTAAAAACCTTTACGTCATGCATTACCTATATGTTCTATATCTATCGAAAATTGCACTCATTTTGTAAGGGAGTTTAAATACATTTTAATATCAGCATATTTACACATTATAGAATCTGGAAAAAAAATCTACTTAGGTACCTACCTATATCAAAATTTTTACCTCAAAAATATCAGACGAAAATCTAAAGCTTTTTGAAAGCTCTTAACCCTGATTTATAAATTAAAAATTACGTTTTGTTTAACAGTTCGTCAAATTTCGTAGATGATAGGTACCACATGATCATCTATGATCAAGTATTTATAATTACGAGACCAATTTTGAAGGTTCAATTGATTTTTGGGCTTGATTGCTACTATGGTCTTGGAATCCTCCTCCTCAGGTGGTAGATAGGTACCTATCTAGTTTGAGTTGTCTTTCGAACGTTTCACCAGAAGCTTAATCATCACGTGGTCGTATTTTTTCCAAAGCAGAAAGCTGCTAACGAAATATCATCATCTTTATATTAGAGATCACCATCAAGGGGTGAGAATTCCAAGACCACGTAACAGCACAAAACTAAAGTTTCAGGATGAAATAAAAATTTTTATGTTATTTTGGTGTTCAACTTGCTTCGTTTAATTATCATAATGTTACTGATGATTTTGAGGAAACAATTTGATAATTTTTTTTTTAATACTTTTTAAATTTCTACCCCCCGCATCGTTTAAAATTCTTTTTTTACATCCCGTGTGATTTATTTGTCGATTTTAATATGAATGTGCCCTGTCGATTTTGTCCTCTTTTCATTCAACCTACGATGTTGATGATGATGATCGTTGTTGTGGTCGTCTTGATGGTGTAGTATTTAATGGCAGTTATGGATTTATCATTGTAAGCATCTTAATATGTCAGCGTGATACCGATCGCCGCCGACGTCGCGACGCGACGTGTCGTCCGCCGTCGATACACATAATCTAGACGTATTTATAATTCCCGATGAGAAGACAATGTAATGTGTATTATTTCGGTGGCATTAATAAATTGAAACAAGTGGAACGCTTGTCGGATTGATCACGATCCCACGACGAGATTATAGACCGATTGATTTCCCACCTGGACAAAAACAGCGCTCCGTAATACCCAATAAAGATACCTGTCTACAAGATTATCGGTATTTCTTTTTTTTTTTTGTAACCGAGATCGTTGTTTGGGCAGGGTATACAAGGAAGTTTAAGCAACTGGACATTTTTCTTTTGCTTTTTGTGACATTGAAAGACAATAAGTGTAGGTACCTAATAGATACCTAATACATTGTCTTCGGTAATTTAAATTATGTACTTATAAATTGAGTATTTTGGAACTTTTCAAGTAATTCTGGAACGTTTTACATCGTTTCATAAATCTGAAAGATTCTATACAATTCTTGAATCTTGAAAATACTAAATCTTTCTCGAAAAATGTCCTGGGATGTTGGAGAACTTTTTGGAACATTTCCAATCTTTTGGAATCCTATTCCAAATCATTCTTGAACATACTGAATCATTCTTGACAAATGTAGGGTATTTTAGATCATCCTGGAATCCTGCAGAACTTTAACAAATTTTTTTTGAACGCTCTAAATAATTTTTAAAATAACTGAATTTTTTTGGAATATTCTAAATCATTCTTGAACATACTAAATAAATCCTGACAAATGTGGGATATTTTAGATTATCCTGGAAAGTTGTGGGGATTTTCGGAACATTTGAAATCATTCTAGAACGTCCTTAAATCTTTTTTAAAAAATCTGGACAATTCTGCAAGATTCTAAATTATTTTCGAACATACTAAATCATTCTCAAAAAACGTGGGACAGTTCAGATCGTCCTGGAATGTTGTAGAACATTTTTACCAAAATTATAAATCTTTCTTGAACGCTCTAAATAATTTTTAAAATATCTGAAAATTTTTGGAATCCTATTCTAAATCATTCTTGAACATACTGAATCATTAGTGACAAATGTAGGATATTTATGATTATCCTGGAAAGTTGTGGAGCATTTTCGAACATTTCAAATCATTCTAGAACATCCTTATATCATTTTTAAAAAATGTGGAAGATTCAAGACCATCCTTGAATCCTGACGATACTAAATCATTCTCGAAAACTGTGGGACACTTTGGATCTTCCTGGGATGTTGTAGAACATTTTGGAACATTTGAAATTATATTTGGAATGTTCTAAATCATTTTTAAAGAATGTGTAACGTTTTGGAGGATTCTAAATCATTGTTGAACATATTAAATCATTCTCCAAAAATGTGGGACATTCTAGATCATTCTTGAAAATTCCAGGTCATTCTGGAATGTACAATTGTTAGAATATGAAAATTCTTTAACTTTTTATATTTTCTGAAACATTCTGGTTTGTTTTTAAACATTCTAAATCATTCGAGAGATGATTATTTCGAAATAGTCGAGAGTCCAGATCATTGCCGAACAATTTGGAACGTTTAACTAAACAATAAAAGATCCAAGCTATGATGGGGTACCTATGTAACTGTTTGAGAAACTATGCCAACGTTTCGTCTAATACACGTGGCTTCATCAGGGGTATGTTTCGAAATTATTTAGTTATTTCAGCTTACACCCCACTTTTTGTTTATTAGTTTGAAATAAGGGGATTTAACTAAACTTCTAAAACGTTTTGGAGCATTTCTGCAAATATAATGAAACTGTAAGTACCTAACTATTTAGTTAGATAATATTGACAAAGTGTTTCGTCTTCCTTTAAGTTGGTCATACTCATTCGGTAAGTTCATGAGAATGATGGACTGGTTCTAATCGTGTTTAACAGATTGTATTTTAATAGGAATCCTGCTGTTCTTTGTGATAAATCAATTCGACTAATAGTGTCTCCAGGTATAGATATAGGTACCCGCGGCGCGTCGTGAAAAAGAACTTGCTGCTATCTGGTAAACCTACCTAATATTTGTTTCTGTTTTGTGTGGGGTTAATATGTTTGTATATCGGCAACGGGTTCTATTTTGGTGATAAATTTTGTCAAGTCGAGCCCCCCCACACGGGTCGCGCGTCCAGCAACGTATCACACGCAGCCACACCGCGGTTTTCACCTTATAAATAAATATACCTACACTGAAGGAGGTTGGTAACTTTTTCGACGATCTCAAGTCGAATTTAATTAAATGTTTCCTTGTGTAAGAGCAGGGTCCCGCACGAATTCCCCTCCTTGTTAAGATTAATTGATTCGATTTAGGAAGTTATTTTACACTAATATACCAGCTGCTTTGACAGACTAAATATATTTTTTTATTTATTGAGACAGGGACGTTGATCGTTGATTTATTTGATTTATAAAATTTTATAAAAAAAAATATGTAGGTATAACTATTGGAAATTAAGCGATTGTTGGTCACTTGGTTGTTAGGCTATTTTCAAAAAAGTTCAGGAAACGAGTTTCGCATTGTCTTTCCGAGCCTTTCCTGAAATGTATTTTCCAAAACCTAAACATCATAAAAATAATTAAAAATCTATTTAAGCTTGTGCCAATGAAGTTCTTTCATACGATACCCCATATGACACGGTTAACTCACTTCAAAATTTGGACCCCCGTTCCTTGCATAAAGACCCTGTTCTTTTTTTGTGATTTAATTAAAAATATACCTACGGCTTTCAGATTTTTCTCTTCTGTACAAATTAGTAAAAGTTTAAAAAAAATCTACAAAAAGATTTGGTCACCCATACAATCATGACCGCGAATACCGTAGCTTAACCTCGATGATTGATTACGTACTTTAAATAAAGACTATATTTTTTTATGATTTAATTACAAATGTATAGTCCTCAGATTTTTCCCTGTACTTGTAGTATAAGACGATATTACTTGCCAAATTTCATAGTTCTAGGTCAACGGAAACTACCCTATAAATTTTGATTCCCTTGAGAGTGTCGAAATATACATTTTTTTGCGAAATAAACGGCCGTATCTTTTTTTACGTTAACTTAAAAGTTTGATTTTTTCAAATCTTCGAGGGACTGTAGACCTGAGTATATGGTTTAAATTTCATCTCGATACCTCTACGCGTTCCCGAGATAAAGAGATCCTATAAGGGTTCCGTTTTTTTCCTTTCGAGATACGGAACCCTAAAAGCCTTTTGGTCTTACTTCTATTTATTAAAAAAAAAAAAAAAAACATTTCATGGTCAAATAGATTTCGATAACCAATTTTCGATTCCTTGAATTCCGAGCTATGGGTAGAGGTATTCGGTGGAAAATAAAATGATTTCGACCTTGGACAATTTGCTACAGTAAACTGTCATCTGGCCAGAACCGTAATAAATGTGCTGCAGCGTGAAGAATTATTATTTATTATTATTATCATTCTTATTCGATGAGAGGATTGGAGACCGAACAAGAGAACCGACACACGATCATAAAACCGTTCTTGTTCTTGGTTGCAGTTGCTCAGACTTTCACAAAATGCATTCGAGTCGTAAACTTCAAGGACACAAAGAAGTAACCTCCTCTTAAAACCCATGTCGATCGTTTTTATTCTCACATCTACCGAGAAAGTCATAATTATGTTTTCAAACGTAATCGCGAACGTTTAAAGTCGAAAATGAAACTTTTATTACTTTTATTCTTCAATTTTTCTCATTCTGATCGATTGGCAGTTTCGAAAAAAGCTATTGATTTATATGTCAGATAAAAAAATTAGAAAGCCGATCCAAATCCAAAAAGAATGACATCTATTGGTTTTTAGGTTTTGATAGGCACCCAAAAGAAGTAGGTAGATCATGTCCAACTGAGGCAACGCAGTTTCTACCTGACTCCCTACAAAGTCTGCCTCAGTTGGTGGTAGTGTACCCCTTGGTAAAAAAATGATCTCAGTTGGTGCTAATAGACGTTAATAGGGATTACCTCAGTTTTTGATTGCTAGGGATATTAAACTCCATACATAAGATGTTATTTTTTTCTCTACGTCTTATTGTGCTCTTCATAAACCCTTTTCAAAAAAAAAAAAAAGAAAAAAGACCATGAAAGTTTTTGTCTGTCCTTTGTTTACACCAAGGTTTGACCCACGTCTTTTCTGGTATAGTGTGAAAGTGATACTTGACGCGTTAAGAAAACATTACATCATGACCAAACGGTCGGGGAAGTATATGTTAATAAATGGAAGGTAGGTGGATGGTATGCAGCAGGGCGGTGGCTTTCTAAACTCGGTCACAGAACTGAAACGGTTGAATAGAAGGAAATATGGGGTGGCGACGACGACGACGACGCTCGGCCAGACAGCGTCGGCGGACGTCACCTTGTATAACGTCGGTCGAAATGAAAGCATACCTAAACGACACTTGTACGCTGGATAAACATATAGGACAGCAGTGCAAACATTACATTGTGCGAGACCGTTTCCATTTAATATCGGACTTTGCTTCTGTGCCTGACACTTCTCTAAAGGACACCAGACAGGACGAATAAAAAAAAAAGTAGGAGCTTTGCCACTGACCGACTAAATTATTCGAATTTTTGTTTTTTAAAACAAGAAGCAAGCTAAAAAATTGAAGAAAAAATGTTTTATTCTAAAAAGGATGATAGTCTATGGGGGATGTAGTAAGATCCCAAAACACATTTTTTATTTGTTTGCGGTCTATATGGAAACATGGGATTGGGAGTTACCATGATTTATTGTCCAAAATTTTTTTTGATAGCGGATTCTTATAGAGAGAAAGTCAGAGGAACATTTGTTGAAATTTTTAAGCTGGCAAATAATTGTTGCTACTTTTTATTTAGCGTTAAGTTTTGCAAAACGTGTATTATTTCGATCTTTCGACGCTTACGTAGCCCAAACCGTAATAGATACAAAAAAAGTATGACCCTTTTGTAGATAATTGAATTTTATATAAAAAAATCCCTGACATCACCCCTCTAATTTTTATAATTAAAAAAAAAAAACAGCACTAAAAGAGTGCTTAGTCGGTACCTACATTACATGTTGAAGCGCGTCTTTGAAACGCTGTATTTTTTACATGTAAAAGGTAGATGGGTGCTACCCTGGACTTTTTTGTATAAAAATTCAATTATCTCCAAAAAGGTCTTTATACTTTCTTTTATATCTATTACGGTTTTGGCTATGTAAGCGTCGAAAGGTCAAACAACACGCAGTAACAATTATTTGCCAGTGCTAAAAATTTGCAGAAATGCTTTTTTGATCTTCCTCTATTAGAGTCCACGATCCAAAAAATTTTTTGCACCTCGGCTATAAAATTAAAACAGTTCTTTACGAGGACTCCCTTGTATGACGTTGCACGTTAGCTCTCTGGCCTTCAATAACGATGGCAACGGTCTGGTCAATTTGTTGGCAGTACATCATTTAATTTATCGTTTCTTTCTCTACGCGAAAATGACGAAAAACTTTACAGTGTTAACAACATTTACGATTAAAATTTATACTTTTTTTTTACCTTTGGGTTAATTAGCAATTCTTATTAGGTACGATGTAAATTGCAACTCAGTTTATACGTAAATGTTTTATTTCTTAATGGTGTGGAACAAACAATCAATAATTTATACGAATAAAACCCTTGGGCATAATGTTAATGTATGCAGGTAAACAACAAAAGTAATTTTGGGGTAATAAATGACCCAATATTTCTATCGTTAAATTACTGCGTTTATCTTGTGGTCTTGATCTAGTTCAAACAGCTTTCGACAAATGTTGGTTGTGTCCGGTGGTAGAGGTATTAAATTATGTTTGAACGTGAGGAACGAAGACGGGCTTAGGCGGAGATAAAAAGAAAAAAATGAAAACGTTGTAATGAGTGCTCGCGATCAACATGGCAGATTATTTAGATGTATTGGGTGTACAGCATAATGACGAGCTCTATTTTGTGGGGGACACGAGACAGATATTGATAGGCCTTTTGACTTCATGCTGATAGAGCGCGTGAGATGAAAGTTCCCATGCTTATTATCATGGGAAATGCGATCCTCATGATCGAAAGCCTGTTTTTTTTAGAAAATTGCAAGGAAATTAAAATCTTTTCATTCTTTAAAATTAACAAAAAATAAATGGGTGAAAGTTTAAACTTATTAGGTACTTACAAATATTTATTTGGTGAAAAAAAATAATTAGGTCTCATCAATTATATTTTCCATAAAAAAAAAAGTGATTATAGAATTTATCGATAGATTCAAAAAGCTAAAAGAATTTTAAATGGTTTGATCTTCATTAAAACGAAGAGAGAAACTTAATTGTCAATAAATAATTATTCTTTCTGCAAATACAATGTAAGTTCGTATGGTTAGGTTAGGTTAGGGTACAAAAAAAACAATAATGATGGGAAAAAAGCAATCGAAGGGTGAATATATTTTTTATTTAAGGATAGAATCAATCTGAGGTTCTACGGAAACTTTATTTCGAAAGCAAAACTTTGGTTGTTGATTATTAATTGAATTGATTTTCACCCTTTATAATTAGTTGGTTTTGCGTCTTAATTTTTGAATTTTTTATGGAAGATTCATTAAGTGCGTTATCAAAAACAATTTTTAACTGAAAAAAGCGTACAATGCTCATGTTCTTACCGAACTATAAGAGAAATGAAGAAGAAATTGTTCTATTTTATTTTAAATTTAAATCTGATATTATATTAAATAGGTACCGAACTTTTAACAGTAATTTTGACTAAGTATTATAGAAACAATTAAAATTGATTTTGTTCTTTCTCTTTCCTATTTCTCGCGAAATCATTTTGGTTGCAATAGTAATTACAATTATTTAAATTAAAAAATATAATAAGACAGTACCTATAATTTTTTATTCTTAAATATAATTTATGTAATAATTATGAATATTTTACAACGGAAATGATTTTTCGAAAAATAGAAGAATAGTCTGCTCTTATCAAGAATACAAAATAAAATCATCTTTAATTTGGTTTTTAAAAATAGTCTAAATTACTACCGAAAGTTCAACATTCAGCAGTAAATCGCCCTTAAATTTCTAGAACACAATCAGAATTATTCATTAATTGAAATTCTACGGATACACTGTGATGACAATCAGAAATAATCTTCTTGTACGGTTATTTCACAAGTGCAAGCCCTATTAGGATGTACTTAATCATCAATCTGATGAAGCTTTATTTCGTAGGCGAAACATTGGTTCTTGATTACTTGCCTTAAATAGAAGATCTCTTCATTCCTTGATTGCTTTTTTCTACTATCCTCATTAGATACCTAATAATTATACTTTTTTTTTCAAAATAAACGATAACACTAGTTGTGATACCAAAAGATAGTACTTTTTAAAAATTAACGAAACTAACAGATTGTTTATAGTGTCTGGTTTACCTACTGCGAAATGAATGTGTTATTTTAAGAACGTTGACAGTTGTGAAATGTACCGCACATGCTCATTTACGTGTTTGTTTTCTAATGTATGTACCTACCTAACTATTCTCGTGATGGCATGTCATGGAGAAAGTGATGCCTTCAAAATGTCGAAGGATAGGTCAGGAACTTTTTTTTTCGCATTAAAATAGCGCTGAATTTGAAACGACCTTGACTTTTTGCCTTTGACGAACTTGACATATTAGCAAACATGTTATTATTTGCAAAAGACGAACTGGCAATAGCCATTGACAGTGAGATAAAATAGCAAACCGCACGTCTCTCTACGTGGGGCTTTTTATGACTATTTTTGGTAGTTAACAGTAAGAATAAAAAATGTACTTATTAGTTTTTTATTTTTATTGTTGATGTTACACTCAGGAGAAATGAGGAGGAGGGTTAGGTTATTAAAAGTGAGGTTATGTTACCTTAATCGATGATAGCTACGTCCCTGATGGTTCCTTTTCGATAAGCGCATCAGTAGTAGTTGTGTTTAAAATCGGGTGCATGTTGTATTTGTTATTTTTAGTTTAGATAACGAACCATTGGTTATGCGGTAGTTGGTGTGGGTTTGTGTAAATGCTCACGTCCAGACCTACACCATATAACCTACGTGTAGTATGCTAGTATAAATATAAACAATTCCTCGTCAACCGTTCCTTAATCTCTTAATCTTAACATAAACAGTAGGTACATGGTCGCAAAATTAATTAAACACAACAATATAAGTACTAATGATGTCATTATCGCATTGGTACACATACACATTGAAGACGAATACAAGACATTTTTGAAAAATTAGAAGCTCAAAAACATACATACTGTAGTTTTGATAAATATGACGAATTCTACAACTTTTTTTTTAACAAAATCGAAAGGGGATAAGTGATTGTCCAGAATTACCCTAATATTGCTCGTCCTCTCCTGAAAGTTTGTTTTATTTTCGGACTGATCTTAATGTTTTCGTTTTTGTTGTCTGCCGAGAGTGAGTGTCTTGATGGAACTTGAATCTCGCGAAAGAGCTTTGTGTGGAGTTGTCGTCGTCGGGCAGAAAGCCCGCGTGGGTTTAATTTTGATTAATAGACTTTATAAAAAGTGCCAGAGTCGTGAGTGAGGCAGACGGGCTCGGGCACGTGCGTTATTTTCGGTTTTATTAATAAGACACCGAATGGTCTTGTCTATCAAAAGCGCAATGAAAAGCTGCTGGGACAACGACAACGCACTGTGGGTATTAGAGAGGAACAGGGAGAGAGAGAGAGAGAGATGGTACGAAATCCCGACTTTAATTAATTCGTTCCTGTAATAACCATAAACTAACGTTGTCAGAGGTAATTAAAAGTTTGTAAATTAAACGAATTCTCGGTCGTTTCCGGTTCTACATTTGTGTTTATTCTCATCAGTTAGCATCGCACATCATAATTACGTTTGTCAAGACGTTTTAAATAAAGAATATATTCTTCTGGATCATTTTTCTTAAAAATATAGGTACCTACTTCGAGATTAATGATGATCGTTTTCATGATTTCTTATTTGAATTCAATTTATTAGGATGGCTAATTTCATAGAGCTTAGGGATATAATTCCGTGTTAGAGGGAGTTGGAAAGATAGTGCATGTAATTTAGATGATTTTTTTGGTAACTATGTAAATTAGTTTACCCTCTTCCGATTTTCTTGAAAAAAAAAAAGTGTGTTATAGAGTTCGTCATGCTGATCAAGAATATATGTACCTATAAGTTGGGCGCGGAAACCACCCCTTCATGGTGTTTTTGAGCTTCTTCATTTCTTATATTTTTCTTCCATGTCTATTGTAAAACGCGATCAGTAGTAGTGGTGTGTTGGGAAAGGGTGAGGGGTATGTAAATGTAAACACACAATCCTGAACCGTAACCTACTGCAATACACACGGAAGTATTATGACAGTATTTTTGTATTTATTTGAAGCTCAAAACCAGTATGAAGATGTCATAAAATACAAAAAATTGTCGTTATACTTCCGTGTGTATTGCAATAGGTTACGGTTCAGGATGGGTTTGTATATTGAGAGCGGATATACAAATAAAGGGGAGAATTAAATTTTTTCTGAAATCTGTCTTCAAGAAACCAGTAAAATTTTGTCTGGAATGGGGGGCTTAGACTTGATAAAGGATAGGAGCTTAAAATTGCTTTCTCTTCCCTTAAATCCTCCCTTGAATCCCCCTGGTGACATCCTTACGTCTTTAACCCTATGGCCTCTCATTAACAAAACTTCTTGCAAACTAATAAATCGTTGAGTAATATTTTCTTCGCCTACCGAGTTAATAGTGTGTTTGACCCTTCACCTCTGTGCAAGGATCATTTATAATAATTATTGTTATTATTATTAAAACAGGTGTGTTCGGAATTGTCCCCTTTTCCACGGCACGCTGCGAAACGTGAAACAATAAAGAAATAAAATGTCCCCGACACTTGGCCACATTGCATTAGGTACATACATAGTGTGTACGTTGTATTAAGAAGTTGCAGTGCATTTAGTAAACATGTCCGGTAGCGGTGACGCGTACAGGTCCGTACTTGAAATTTACAACTACTAAATCGCGTTATTTACCGAAGCACATGCGACGTATGAGTGTAAACAAACTGCGAAATGTACAAGTAATACGAGAGGCGAATTTCTCGATAATAAAGTCGCGCAAGTTGGCGTCGTTTTTGTTATTTGGATGTGTGCGTGTATGTGTGTTGTTGTGGCGATTCCCTTTGGTCATATGTGTGTGTTTTGCGCTCGCGAAACAATGTTGCGTGTCGTAAATTATGGCACAGCCTTTAAGATATGCAAAATTAGTAAGCTGGTCGGCAAAAGTTGAGCGATTCCGATCCGACGTCGTTTCTTGCTTTCATTCGATCGTGATCGATCAGGTTTTGCTCGTTTTTATCACCAGAGCTTTAGGGAAGGAGGGGGTGAACACTGCCAACTTTACAAAACTCACTGTCCACCCTAGAAAAATCGACAGTATAGTGTTCTCATGCTTACCATTAATTTTGAAAACTGGCAGTAACTGATCGACTAGTCGGCTGTCCATCCTTAGAAAACACACCAACTACGCCAATATCGAATTTCAAAAAATATATATAAATATGGATCTAATTAGGTCACAATTGGTCAGATGGATAGAAAATTAGTAAAATAAGGAATTTGATTTATTTAGGGTATTTGATACTGCTGGCACCCCATGTAAATTACAACCAAAAAATTTCAAAAACAATCGATAGAATTTTAGATTCTGTTAATTGGTTAACTATAATTAATATTTGGTCAGGCCTAGATAAAAAAAAAAAAAAAACAATAAAATACCTAGGTATATGCTGTCTCGATGATACGCATGCGAAAAACTTCTATTATACTTCTATGAATCTATGAGCTGCCAGAATAGTTAATAAAAATTATATTTTTCATAAATCTAGGGGAATTCGTAAAAAAAATATATGAATCTAATAGGTCAGTAATAGATCACAATTGGCCAGGTGATCGCGTTAATTGGTCAGCGGTAGAAGATTCGTAAAAGCAATTTGAAAATTTTCACGGTTATTCAATACCACTGGCACCCCATCTAATTCAAAATTAAAAATTTTTAATAGAAATCGATAGTTTTAGGTAAGTAATTAGAGATAGAAACAATAAAAAAACACATTTTACGTTTACAGGTATGCACAAACCGATGAATGAATTATCTATGGTTATTTCAATATATTTTAACGTTAATATATCTATTAACATTTTGGTCAATTGGTGTAACTAATTGGTCAGCTGTTTTTATTTATCAAAAATGTGTTTTTGTAGTAATTCCCATAGATGGTGAAATATTGTCACTGACCAATTGTGACCTATTACTGACCTACTAGATTCACATATTTTTTTTACGAATTTCCCCTAGATTTATGAAAAATATAATTTTTATTGACTATTTTGGCAGCTCATAGATTCATAGAAGTATCATAGAAGGTTTCCGCATGTATATCGTCGAAACGGCATATATTTTATTGTTTTTTTTTTTTTTTATCTAGGCCTGACCAAATATTAATTATAGCTGACCAATTAACAGCATCTAAAACTCTATCGATTGCTTTTGAAATTTTTTGTTTTAAGTTTAGACGGGGTGCCAGCAGTATCGAATAGAATAACTTTGAAAAATTTCAAATTGCTTTTACTGATCTTTTATCGCTGACCAATTAATGGTATCTACCACCTGACCTATTGTGACCTATTAGATCCATATAATTTTTTTTTAAATTCGTACAATGGTGTGCCAGCAACCTGGAGCTTACGCCATGCATCAAAGACCCAGTATTATAATATGCCAGGATCACAGAAGGTTCAAAATTATGTTGTTCAACTAGGTGTCTGTTTGATTCTCTTTTAGGAGGATCTGCCACCTAAAATCCCTCTACCTCAGAACCTCGAGGCACGTGGGTCTCATCCGATAATCGAAATCTCAATTTTACTGGGTAGTCAATAGTAAAATGTTCGATAGATTTTTCATCAGAAACCTTACAATCTGAAGGAATTAAATTTTTTTTTTTATGGCCTCACTCTCCCCCTACATTTTCTGGTGATCCCCGTAGGGAATCCAGAATTATCCCGGTCATCCTTAAATGATCATTTTGATATCGTGTTTGTAAAGCCATTTAACATCACCTTTACTCAAGCAATAAAATGTTTAAATGTGCCTTTTTGTCGCTTAATGTACCTATTATACATACGCATATTAATTCAGTATTTGTTTGTTGTGTAAAATTAATTGTTTATTGTTGAATTATTAATTTTTTTTCATTAGCATATCGAGAAGGTATTGATGCGTGGGCTTTTTTATGCGTTAATAGTGTTTTATTAATTTATGACGGCCATCGGGGTGGTCTCGGTCGAATCATCTACGTCTTTTCATCGCAAATATTTAATATTTATTCACGTGTGTTCGATGTCAGGTTTCGGTGCCTTCTGTGACCGGCCAACACCCAACTAAGAAGAGTTAAATTAGTTTGGAGAGGTTTCCATACACTCGTCCTAAGTTAATAAAAGCTGGCGACAGAAGATATTCTTCTTCGATTTGACGGCGACACGTCGCTGCGGCGGATCCAAATACGTGTCTGTCTGTCTGTCTGTATGTGTGTATATTTTACGGATGGACACCAAATGCACTGAGAATTTGTTTCAAAATCTAATGTTTAAATAAGGCCTTTTATTTCTCGTGGATATTAAATTGAACAAATCTATATGAAATAGAAATATCGTCATAATTCTTATTGTCCGTAAATACCAAGTGTTTCAGGTATACAAATAAAACAAAATAATAAAAATGCACTCATTTTTGGTCGTAAAAACCGATATTATTGAATGTGTAGGTAGGTACATATAAATCCATAGATATTAATACTCAAATTGTTAATAAGACTGCTGGTCGTTGTAGCAGATATAATTCTCCCAAGATATTAGTTAAATGTGGTCGCTTAATGAGGTATGTCGTAATAAGCAATGTCGTAAAAAGCGGTATTTGTTATACGGCGATCATATAGCGTCAGCTGGGACCTATGATTTTGGTCGATATAACCGGTACATCGTTTTAAGCGATGTCGTTGTAAACGGTTTTGACATATCCAAAAGTTTTGCGTGATACTCCTATAAGTTCATCCTAATTAAAAATTAAGATTATTTGTTTAAATTTGTTTTTTTTTTTTTGAGAATAATAATAAATGTTAGTGCAATTCGTTTTTTGAACCTGTTAGACACATCTACCATGGTAATTTAATCCCTCGTACCCTTTCCGAGACCGAGTATTCTCTACGAAAACAGTTAAAATTGGTTACTCAAATAAACGTGAAGTAAATTTCTCCTTAACTGGACATTATTTGGATTTCGAATGCCCCGACTGAATGGTGCTCTTTTTTTATTAATTTTTTTTTTAACGGACTTGAATCAGATTTAGCGGTAAAATCGAACAGATTTAGGTAGATGTTAGGTATAATCCAAAAAAAATAAACTTTTTGACTTCTAACAATGAACAGACCTGTAGTCTAATGTAAAATATAACAAGTTGATTGAAGAAGACAATTAACAACAATCTTAAAAATCAACAGCTGCCTTCAAATCAGATTTATTTTGGCAGGTTTATTTCTCGTAAAACCAGATAATGAGGGTTATCTAAAAGGTAGCAGCTATTTATGTTTTGCACGGGTTTACAGTACTGTAAAAAAAATTGCCTCGAGGAATACTTTAAAATATACCCTAAAGTTGAGTTGAACAAGAGGAAATTTGACCTATTCCCGTAATATGGCTTTCCCCGTGAAAATTTGATTTTCAATTTAAAAAAAAAAAATGTGACGATTTTCTAACTTCTGTCACCTTCATAAATTGCTAGGGAATTTGTGATAACAAAATTTTAGGTATGTGTTTAAAGTGTCGAAAGGGTTAAAATAATATTTTAAAGACGTAAAGAGAATTGAAAAACTTTCGTGATTTTCTAACCGCTAGCCGGTAAAAGAACGAAAGTCTTCACGCTAGAGGACTCAATAAAAAATTGGCAAAGGGCTTCTAATGGCAAAAGATCATTTCACGAAAAATTCGTAAAATTTTCCATCAACTTTCTCGCAGTTAAAATGTTATTTCGCCATTAGGAGCCCTTATATAATTTTTATGGGTCCTTTAGGGTGAAAACATTCATAATTTTGCTGAGCAGCGATTAGAAAATCATAGAAATTTTTCAATTTTCTTTTCGTCTTTAAAATATTATTTCAACCCTTTCGACACTTTCAGCACTTATGCCTAGAATTTTTTTGATACAAATTCGATACTTTTTCCTACCGATTTATATAAAGGTGTCATGAGTAAGAAAATCGTCTCAGTTCACTTTCTTTTTGAAAACGAAAATTGAATTTTCAAAGGGAAACGCTATACAGGAATAAGTCAAATTTCTTCTTGTTCTACTCAACTTTACGGTAAGTTTAAAAATCGTGGACCAAAATCTGTTACTATTTCCCTGTCTAATAGGTAAAGATCACCATTATATCATTGACAGTTATGTAGACGTAGCGGAAATATTCTGGTATCTACAAAAATTATTTTTTAATGATCCTATAACCGGTGTAATTAAGGTATATCAGCAGTATTTTTTTATCAGAGTGTTGTAGATTAGAAACCAATAAATTTAACTTACTCAACATTAAAAAATTTCTACCCATAATAATAGATATATTTTACAATTTTTGGTATTTGAAAAATGATGATATAAAAGCTTACCTCATAAGTACTGAAATTACCAAGTTCAGTCGACTTATAATAGCATATTTAGAGCACTGCACTTTTCTTGTATCTTTCTAAGCGTCAAAGGGTCAAAAAATGTATTTGCAAAAATTTAAAATTATATAAATAAATAGCAATAACAATTTCAAATATTAGTGCACGATTCGATTCTAGTTAGATTTTGACATCTAGATTTTGCAAATGCGGCTTATATAAGGTACTAAAAATTAAGTAGTGTATATTATTTCTTTGCAAAGTTTTCTCGTGTTTTTATTTCATTTATGGGCTTGCTTACATTATGTTGGATTTAATGGGGTTGAATTTTTGTGTTATGCATTTTCTTTTTGTTTTGTGGAGTTCATTGAATTTTCGGCCGTGGACTTTTGCTCACGAGTGTGCATTCGGTCACAATTATTGTAGTTGGAAAAGAAACTGCACGCGATGTCTCTTGGGCAGTAGCACAGTAGCATGTTTCGCTACCGCAACAAAGAGATTAATAAAAATTTAATAGCTGGGCCCCTCCGTCTAAATTATAGCGTCGCTATCAGGATGTCGGCTGACTATTATTTCAATTATTATACTTGCCATGCCATAATTTCAGGATCGGCATTATCGAAAAATATATTCGACTTTAACAGGTCGTGATGTCTTTTTTTTTTTTTCTTTTTTCGCCGTCTCCTTCTCCTGCATCCTTCGTCGAAAGACGGGCATTCGAATCGAAAATTTGCGAGGAAAATAAGTTAGTAAAAAAGAAATACGAAGACAAAGCCAGTTGCACATTGCATCTACATAGAGCTTAATTGCTCACGGGGACCATAATTTCGTAACATATGTACCCTCGTAATTATACCCCCAAAAGGCACCAGTTGCTAATGAATTGTTTTATTTTTAAAAAGTTAAAGTATGAATGGCTAAAAAAATTGGCTCGCGTGAATATAAGGTCATATTATTGGAATAAACGTCTTTTATTATATGGCTGCTTCTATATGAGGGAGACCAAGGGCTGTTTTTGTAAATTTCAAATTGGATGTATCATTAAATAGTACCTATTTCTTACAATTATTATCAAAACAGGGTGGCCACTATCCGGAAAAAGTGCCATTATATTATATTAGCTACCTAAACAGTTTTCGTAAGAAAGTTGTATAGCTATTTGTTTCGATACCTATTTTTTAATGCTCTTCAATTCTGTCTTCGAAACATCTGTCATTTTGTCCTACATATAGGCCTAGTGAATTTGACTTTAGATTATAAACTCCTGATTTAGCTTTTAGTTTTGATTGTTTTGTACCTATTTTTCTATAGTGCATTATTAAATAGCAAAAAGACTAACGATAAGATAGAAACGTTGTGACACCCTTCTCTACCCCCTTATTAAAATTGTTGTGACCCCTTTCTCTATCCCCTTATTAAAATTTTAAACAATACCTATCCATATTTAGTATACAGGAATTATTTACTCAATATTTTAGATTTTTAGTCAGGAAAATTGCTAACTTGTAGGTTCCTTTATTTCATTTTATTTAAATCGATGACAGGAGATATTAAATATCAATTAATTTATTAGTTCAATAGTTTTAAAGGTTCTTATTGTAAATACATATTTCGATTAATAGTCCAATGGTTAATCGAAAAAATAAAAATTGGTGATTCATTGTAGCACGTTGAGTCAGAAATTTTGGATTCTTAATTGCACCTTGTCTGTGATGTTAATGACTTTTTGAACTGTTTTAGACACGCTTTTTGATTGTGTTATAATTCAACGATATAAATATTTTGAATCGCATATAGACATATAAATATTTATTAATTGACTTTTGTTAGATAGACTAATATATCTATTATAGTCATATCGGACACAAAAAATAGTAAAATATATGTAGGTACCTACGTGTGGATTTTCCACAGTAATTAAATATACGCATGTGCCAATGTAGGTTGATTACCCGGAAGTCTGTTGAAGTTTTCAGTAGATTTTTCGTGGTGAAAATGAAATCAATTTTCACCGGGTTCAACCATTGTAAAAACTATGGGCATTCATTTAAACGATCGTTCGAGCCATCATTGTACGTAGGTACATTCACTATGCATATGAAATATTGAATTAAATTTTATCTTTTATCTTTAAACTTAGACCCATTGGAATGGAAATAGCTGCTAATTTTATTTTCAATTTCTTTGTAAAACCTGTGCTTCCCTAAACCGATCATTATCTTTATGGGCGACGTGGGATGCTTAACCAGTTCATTTCCTATTACTTTTTATATCTTCCACTGTGCATTTCCTTAAAGAAAATTAAATCCGTGGCATCGAAAGTGCGTTGTAAATCACATTCGTGCTATCACAGGAGTGGACGAACAATCCTATTTTTCGAGAACTATGAAATTTTCTATCAAAGTAGGCAGAAATTAAATTTATCTACCTATATAGGTATAAATAATAAAATAATTTTTTGTACGATTAAAGTACAATTTACAAAATTATTTATTGAAATTCATCTTGGAGGACTTCAGAACCCCTTCTTACTAAACTAATCTTATTATTCTGAACCATATTGGATCTCAAGGTGGCTAGACTTTTCGAAATTATAAATCTAAGACACAAAGGGCCCACGCATTTATTTTTAGTCGCGACAACGGCAGACACGTGCTGTGGGTTATTAGGGTAGGTCGGAAGTGACGTCATTAGTCGCCTAACCCACGCATAATCGTACGTACACACACACACACACACATGTATATACCTGCACCCTCAGTTGCCAAGTTTGACAATGAAATGGGACATGCAAGGAAACGGAGACACCTATTTCTTTTATTAACCCTGACTAAGCATAACAACAGATTTCCGAGGGATTACCCCAAACAGTAGCTAATAGAATATTGTAATTTGTATAGGATATCTGTTGCATATGGTAAAAAATAATTATTGTTGATACCTACAAGGTTCTAAGGGGTAGGTACGTTTGACGTTCAAGAGATTAGAAAAGTGTATGGTGTAAGGGTTATTAAAGATCAACTTTTTAACTATACAATTATACAAAAATTTTCAAATATTCCAATAAGGAGCATGGGGTTGGGTTAGGTTAGATTATGCTTTCAGTTTTTTTATGAACTCCCAGTATAAATTATGGATTTTTTTTTGGTATGACACTAGCCTTAAATGTCCAAAGGAACTGATAAAATCTTTAATACAAAATAAGTGTTTTTTTGGGTTATGTTATGATTTTTAGGGTTCCGTATCTCGAAAGGAAAAAAATGGAACCCTTATAGGATCTCTTTATCTCGGGAACGCGTGGAGGTATCGAGATGAAATTTAAACCATATACTCAGGTCAACAGTCCCTCGAAGATTTGAAAAAATCAAACTTTTAAGTTAACGTAAAAAAAGATACGGCCGTTTATGTCGCAAAAAAATGTATATTTCGACACTCTCAAGGGAATCAAAATTTATAGGGTGCTTTGCGTTGAACTAGAACTAGGAAATTTGGCAAGTAATATCGTCTTATATTACAAGTACAGGGAAAAATCTGAAAACTATAAATTTGTAATTAAATCATAAAAAAATATAGTCTTTATTTAAAGTACGTAATCAATCATCGAGGTTAAGCAACGGTATTCGCGGTCATGATTGTATGGGTGACCAAATCTTTTTGTAGATTTTTTTAAACTTTTACTCATTTGTACAGAAGAGAAAAATCTGAAAGCCGAACATTTTTAATTAAATCACAAAAAAAAAACAGGGTCTTTATGCAAGGAACGGGGGTCCAAATTTTGAAGTGAGTTAACCGTGTCATGTGGGGTATCGTATGAAAAGGCTTCATTGGCACAAGCTTAAACAGATTTTTAATTATTTTTTTTTTTGGAAACTAAATTTCAGGAAAAGCTGGGAAAACACTGCAAGACTCGTCTCCTAAATTACGTACGTACGTCCAAATTTGTGCAGTACTTTTTATAGTCTTAGTTGCAATAGCCAATTTTTCTCTCCAGACACAGTGTCGTTTTTTAAGGTTAGAAGTAGTTTTTTCGACGTTTCGTCAACTGCTATGATTTACATCCCCAGGAAAGTTTATCGATGCTCTTGTACTGAGACCCAAATTAGTAGACTAGACAGTACCTAGCCATTATCAAGTCGAGATAAAGAAAAGTGTCGATAAGACCTACTTTATTATTTTATAGTTGATATAATAACGGTTTATAAATATAATAAATTAACATTTAAAAAATAAAAATGAAGAGAAGGTACGGATTTGTTGACATATTTCGAACAATAAAATTGATTAGTGGCTATTTGCGAGAGAAAAAGAAAACGAATAAGAAATAAATATGGTTAATACTGTTGTGATTTTAATGTTCATTGAATTACGACTGCACACGTGCATTTAATTTGCTCTTCTACTAATTACGGATAATTATCAGCGCCTACTTTTGCAACATGTCATCCAATATGTCTGCAATGGTAATTGGTTACGTCACCAATTGTATTATACGTACAAATATACGATGCATTTACATTATTATTCTCCCGTTTTATAGTTGTTTTCCTGGTCGATTGCAGCTTTTATATTTTCTAAAGAATATAACAATGCAACGTGTCCGTACATATTTATGAAAGTAATTTTAAGATGCAATTATTTAAGAAACCGCACAAGTGGTTTTGACAATTTTTTCGCCAACTTGCTAACCACGTAGCACAGTGGTCCCAACAAGTAAATAAATATTCTTGGTTTGAGCTTTTGATCCAAAAATCTTTGAAAACCTAAAACTGTCAGGGAATTTTTGAAGAGTTATGAAAAATCAGGAAATGTTAGTGATATTCATGAAAGAATATGGATTTTTTTGTTCGGTTTCGTAATTTTAGAAAAAATTCGGAAGTTTCTATTTATTTATTTCATAACCTAATATTGAAGGTTTGGGATGATTGTAGTTATTTTCTGGAAAACCTGAAAAGATCAGGGAATTTTATATTGAAAAGAATAGTAGCAACTCTATATCGATTTTTCTTAAAATCGATTTTTTGTTGGCGTTTTAAAAAATTAGTTCAACTAGTTTCGAGTTTTTTTTAACATCTGTAATAGTTTTCACACTTTCTTATACTTTATGGAAATCTGCTTGTATTTTTAAGTAAAATCGAGTTTTTTGTTTAACTTTTAAAAAATCAATCCAAATGTGTCGATATCGATCGATTCTGAAAATCGGTTTCTCGATATTGATTCAAATCCCTAGTTTCACGCTTTCTATTCTTGGATAATTTATGTGTAGGACGATTGCACGCAGCGGTCAGTTTACTTACTCCCTGCTGTGGTTAAAATAACCCTGAAAGTGATGTAAACATGAAATTATCATTTATATAAGTATTACATTTTTATTAATTTATTTATGAAAATATCAATGCTGCAATTGACCTATAAACCGTTGACAATTTTCATGCAACAATTCTGTAATCACCTAAAAATTTCTCTGACCTCTGTGTGCAATCGTCCGTAGGCCGATCATTTTTGTTTGATTTTTTAAAAATTATAAATTTCATTTTTAATTTGTTTGTGTGCCTTTTTAACAAAAATCTATCTCTTTTATTTAATTGATTCCGAAAGTTAATCTCTGGAAATTGATTATTACTATTTTTTTTTATTGGATGGACAATACTTCAAATTTAATTATTTAAATTTGAAAAAAAAATGGACCTACGAAAAAAGAAACTGAAAATCGAAATAAATAAATAAATAAAATAAAATCTTTTCAATATTAAAGCTTAAGCTTGGTTACTTAAGAGTAATAAAGTTTTATTTTTTCATTTTTGACATTTAAGTTTCTTTTTTTTTTCTATGTTTAATTTTTTATTTATTTTTTTAAGTCAAGTGAGTATATAAATATTCTCGTTTTGTAGTCTGCTGTGTGCAGTTGCCGTGCGTGTAAGTGTAAATGTTTGTTGGCCTCCGGTTTTTTAGTTTTCATTGTGAATCGTGGAAGCAATAAAATAAAAATACAAAATTACAGCCGTCAGGGGATCTTTTTGTACTTAAAGAAAAACGAAGCGATAGATAGCCACAAGTAATTCCAATATAAAATTAGTTTTGAACATCATGCAAATGAATTATTCAATTTACGTACCTACAAAGTTATGTTAAATTGTTTCTGAAATTCTGTCATGCGAAGAAGATTAAAAAAAAAAGTATTAGATACTTACTTACCCTTACCATTCATTTATTCTCTGGAAAATTAATGATGCATTTACTGTACCTAATGTGAATTTAAATGGCAAGCTTATTAGGGTATGTAATTTTTGTTGGGAATCAGTCCATTAAAAACTGGGGTAATTTCATTATCAACCATTAACTTTCATGGTAGTCATTTAACAAAATGCAATTATATTTGCAGAGGTAAGTTATTCAACTGGAAATATATATTTTTTTTTATAAAATCGTAGACATTATATCATTATTTGTGTTCAAAAAGGTTTCCTTTTGAGGCCACAGATTGAATTATAGTATAAACTAATGGTATTAATCGAAATTGGATTAGAAAGAAATCAGATCGTTCGATATAAGATTTCTCAAGGCGGTAATTAATCCGAACACCGACAAGTGCATTTCTTCTACATTTCTTTCCCCCTTTCGAACTCCTAATACGGCCGCAAAATTAAAGTAACTACGCGTACGTAAGTCTGTATGAAGATCAGATACCTAAATCCAATATCATTAGAATTAAAAAAAATTACACAAAAGAATCTAGGAAGAGAAAACTAGAGACGAAATAAATTAATATGGAGACTGTATTAGAATGATTAATTTTTATCTATTATTTTAAATACCTAACTTAGCAAGTATTTACATATTTTGAAATTTAAAAAAAAAGTATATTTGTGTCCCCCACAGAAAGTCCTTTCATTTGATATGTCACATGGTGCAGACAAAATATTTTCTTTTTTAGTTTTTCCAAAATTTATTTCATATCAGTATCATCCAGAGCCGTGCTCCACACATACCTATACTTTTTCCTAAATTTAATCTATTTATTTGAAAATCGTTTTCTTTCGTAATTCGAACTATTTACATTCTGCTAGCTAGCTTACTGCTTTAAAGTTCAAGAAGCCCCTCATGTAATACTTTACAAAGTTAGCTCTTAAGTCAAAAAAAAATTAAGCCGATTTAATATTTCTTTTATTTTCCCAGTAAGTAGGTAGTTATAGATAGATAAAATCATTGATTGATGGAAAAAAAAATTCTTTTAATACCCCTTAAAATTGTTCAATTAACTAATTAATTATTCTATATGAATCAAATTTAAACTTAAATAAATTTTTGAATTTATTTTATAAGATTAATAGTTGAAGTCGTCCCTTTTTATTTAATAAATATTACATACTGTGGATTTCGCTTATAACCACGATGAAGGGATCACTATAATTACGTCGCTATTACCGAAAGTCGTTATATACGAACGTAGAAAAAAAGCAAGTCGCTGTAGCCACAGTATTTTCCACTTAAGTATACTTTAAATTGAAGGGACTTAAGTGTAACGTCCCTATTACCAAAAGATCGTTATAACTGAGGACGCTATAAGTGAAATCCACTGTATTTGTAAGAGTCAGTTCTTAACTAATTAATATTAAAAGATAAAAAAAAACAAAGAAATTATGGGGCAAAGGTCCTTTTTATTTTCTAAAATCGATAACCTACGTTTCACCCTTGGACGAAACTTTATTCCCAAGGGCTTGGGTTTTTTTTTTCTATTATATATTTGTATCTATTATCAGTTTTGAAAGTTTCTGTTTGAGTAAAATATTAATCATACTGGAAAAATTGCATCATATCTAAAGTAATTTTCCTTCTTTTTTGCCAATGTTTTTCAACTTAGAGGTAGGGCATTTGAATTTTTATTTTTATTTTAAATTTCATGTTTTTTTTTTTTGTGAAGACCGCCATATACCTACCTAGTAAGTACATAAAATGACCAATTCTGTTACACCCTAATGGTTTTAAAGTATTTATGTTTATTCATTCCCTGAATCATTCATTGTATTTGATTAGATTAATGTCTGTTATTTTAATAGTAATTCCTTATAATACAAATTCCTACTAAAATATGTAGATAAGACATGCAATGTCCACTTTTCGTTTTGGTTATTGTCACAATCTACCAGCATAAGGAAAGGTAAAGTACCTGCAGCGTTGTAAAGCTGCATTTACCTGAGAAATAAGCAGGTTTTTGATATTAAGAAGATTAGGAAAACAGGTAGTCGAATCTTCCAGGAACTTTTGACGAATTTAAATATTATTAGATACTTTCAAATCGGTCCCTCACTATGACATCTTAAAATAGCAATAAAGTCAAGATGTTCAAAGTATTTTAAATATTTATTTATGGTTGGGCTTTTTGTTGACATTGGTCGTAAATTTTTGTATAGGTTGGAATAGATCATTTGGGCCAGAAAATCGTCAAAAGAAACTCATATTCAAAAAGAAACATAGGAATTATTTACTGTCTAATAGGCCCTAAATGCACTACAGTCGTTTGCTATTTTTTAATGGCATTATTCTGTATGGCAAATTTGCATATTTTTATCCATTAAAGAAAACGGTCTTCGGTATTCATTTATTCATTAAACACAGATAGTTTAATTTTTTCTCGGAAATAATTGTTTGCCAAACATGAAGAAATTTTTCTCACGGTGTGGTCGTGCATCACAGAAAGAGGCAGACGAATAAACTTGACGTATAAACTTGGCAAACAGAAATCATTAAATTATATTCTTTCCCATTCACGTTTAATGGTAAAGTTTGGACACACACGGATTTCGTTGGATTTATTCATACATTTCTCGTTGGCCTGCCACATCGCACCGGTCGAAGTTTATTTGCATTTCAAAATTGTTTTTTTTCCATCTAAACCCTTTACCTATACCTATGGTAGTAGTTGTAGTAGAAGTCAGTCCATCAAAAGTGCTAAAATCATTTGCTTATTCGTCGTCTAGATTTTACAATATTTAACTTGATATTCACAGTACTTTGTTTGTTTTTTTTTTTGTATTTAATCCAGGGAAAACTGTCAAAAGAACTTGTTAAATTTCCTAGGGTGAAATAAGTCTCATTAAAATGTACTAAAAAAATATTTTTAAGGAAAACTTTTGAGTTTCTGTAATAATTAGTTTACAGGGTGGTTCATATTCAATGACCTATTAGAAAATTTTTGAAAAAATCGAGTTGTGCTTACGACAGATGGTCTATATTTGAAAAATATTTTTAATCTTGTATTTTTTCCGGTTATACTGGAAATTGATATTAACTTTGTTATTTTAAATGGAACGAATTCAAATAAAATTTAAATTTTCAGGTAATTTTAATGACCAACTTGCACACCTAGAATGAACAGTTTTTAAGATAATTTAATTTATAGAAAAAAAATCACTACCGCAATCCAATAAATTAAATAAAAAATCATAATTAACAAAGTTTTTAAATTTTGGATTTTATGAACGCGGTTTATAAATTATGACGCTTATTTTTGGTAGAACGTTAGTCTTAAACCTCCACTACAACCGGTAAAAGTTTCAATACTGTAAGTCACTTTTTGGGAAGTTACGATTTTTTAATTTTTGGATTGTGGCAGTGAATTTTTTTCTATAAATTAAATTATCTCAAAAACTGTTCATCCAAGGCGTACAAATTGGTTATTAAATTAATTTAAAGTTTAACGTTTTATTCGAATTTGTCTTAAAAAATATATCAACTTCTGGTATAACCGTAAGTGCTACAAAATTAAAAATATTTTAAAAAATATAGACCATGTATCGTAAGTACAACACGATTTTTTTCAAAATTTTCTTCCCATTAGTTTTACATAAACGTCTAATAGGCCACTGAATTTAAACCACCCTATACATATATTTATAAACTGAGGCAACGTAGGTACTGAGGTACAACTGAGGCGATTTCTACTAGGGTTATTATGTCTGCCTCAGTTGGATGTACCTACCCTTTGGCAATAAAATTGCCTCAGTTTTAAATGATATTCGCCTCAGTGAGTGAGTTTAGAAACTTTAGAAATAGTCGAAATTTTTTTTTTGTTTTTCAAAAATGCTCTAAACCCCTTGCCACGTTGTATAATTTAGACGCAGTTTTATGATAGCTTTTGTTAATGACTGTACTTCCGAATTCGATGTACTGTAGGTACATTAATGCATGTAAGAAAAGAAAAGAAAAATCGAAAGTCAATATTGTTAAAGGCCCTGACCGTGTGGCGTCATGGTGGCATAATGGGTACCCACCTATCATGTCGTAAGTAGGTACCATTACAAGACGACAATTAAAAATGCCATCGCACGTTGATTCAGAACGCAAGGTCGTTGATCGAAGTTTAGGTATATCTATTATTGTTGTTGCTTTTGTTAATGTTGTTACGCTGCTGTCAGGACATGCCCATTAACTCAATTTATCTACGCTACTCAAATTCCAGAAGTACAGTCAGAAATTGCCATAAAAAATATACATGTATTCGAGAGAAAGGAAGCAGTTTAGGATAAAACGTTTTGACTGATACATTTTGGCCATTAAGATAAGGTCGATAGACCTATCGCCACTTATTGTTCGTAGGTAAAACAAATAAATTGCTGTAATATCGGAAAAAAGGGGAGAAACGGTGGCGAATGTTTGAATTATGGACATAAATATGCCCGGAAATCAGGGCGTAACTCACAGGAAATGAAGATAAGTGGAGAAAAGTAAAAAATTTTATAAGGTGGAATGATTTATCTGTAGAATACCAAATAGAAATTCTTGATTTGTAAAAGGGTATAGTCTACTATTTTTATTGTTAATTAAGACAAAGGGTGTGAATGGTTTCGGGGTATAAATTTGTGTGTCGTGGTGTATACAAACGTCAGCATTATATTACTGTACGGACTGAGGGTGGTCCACGTTCTAATATAACATAAACACTCCCCAAATTTGTATGCATGCTGTTATAGAACACACCACGGTCCGTTGGTGGCGGTGGCGTCATTTAACCTGGCTCGTTCCCCCCTATTTTAAAAGTCAATCCAAACAAAACCTCATTATTCGTGATTGATACCAAAGCAACCATCGTATTATAATATATCACAGATAAAAATAAGTGGCTGCCCGCCGCTTAGCTTAAACTATCCCTAAATGGTCTGTTGTTGAATGATTTTCTAGTTTATTGACTGAATAGTGCCACCACTTGTGATGTCTGCTTGTCGTTTGTCTGATGCTTCTCGATGGATATCCCAAATAAACTAGCTTTGATCAGTGGCGGTGCGTCATAACTCATAAACCCACAATTTTTTAAATTTAGCATTAATAATTAATCCCTTAGTAATTTATTGGTTACGATGTACGAGTATTTTCTACCCCGAATGCAACCGGCGACTAGGCAACAGTACTCGCCAGTTACGTGCTTGCGTTTGCTCGGAAATAGCAGACATAGGACGCGTATTACTACTGCTTATGTGACTTTGTTTAGGGTCCTAAAAGCACATGCGATGGTTCATTGGATTCGAAATAACGTCTAGAATAATGTATTAAAATATTATACCTATAAGCACATAAAAAATTACAAAAGTTACAAACAAATTAAGATTAGAAAATAAAGGCATTTAGTTTTTCGTAAATAACTCAAAAACCATAAGTGATAGCATAAATTGGAAAAAACGTGCTTAAGGACGAGAAAATTTCCAATAAAAAGTCCTGAATTTCGAAACTCTATCCCCATTTCTATTAAATTTAATTTAACTTTATATAAATTATTTTTTTTATGGTATTAATTATCAATTTAAAAATTTGAAAGTTCATTTTTCAACGAATTGGGCAATAAAAAATGTTGAAATAATTGGCCTAAAAATTTTTCACTTCGTGGAGCCCTTTCTATTTATGCTTATATTTGATAAGATAATGTAAAAAAAGTTTTTAAAAGTTGTTTATTTTGTTGATAATAATTCTTTTTATGAAAATCATTATTTACTTAAAAAAATTAAACTAGTCCACTTGTTTATAACAAATTTATAAACTAATGGTGTAAATTCTTTTTTGAAGTGTTGAGAATACCTAAGTACAGCATTTTTTCGAATTTTTAAATTGATAATATCACAAAAAATTATTTATTAAATCAAATAATTACAGAAATTATATGTTACTATTATTTTTGTGTACGGCGCACCCCAAATCTTAGAATAACGCACCGCCACTGGCTTTGATAATTATAAAACTAGTAATTTAGGGGTCGAATAGGATTTTTTTTAAAATCCCGAAACTAAATTATTATTAATGGAATGATATTAATAATTGAATTATACCAAAGAATTATCTTCTTTCATGGATTAATACAATTATTAATTTTTTTTCTGGATGAATCATTGGAAAAAATTCCGTAAAAAGTAGCCAAGTCTGCTTGAGTGATCAAGTGTGATAAATTGTCTAGAATTGGCCTGTTGTTGAGAGTCCACAATGGTCAAGGATTGTACCGAAATCGTTGAATGCTTGCTTGATGGGCAATAGATTTTCGGCGCCTGTTTACCATTCACTTACTTTATTTTGTCGGAATGAAATGACACGAATAGTCTACGGCCGTTTGTTCTGTAGGACGATGGTCGGTATTTCTTGGATTTTAGCATCATTCCCTCCTTATTTAATCGTAGTTGGCGAGGGTTAGCTTAGCGGAAGGGCAAATACAACTAGTGGGGCCTTCCTTTACCCAGATGTTTCTTGTTCGATTATAAATGAAAATTCTCGGAAGGAGGAAGGCTGATGGTTGTAAAGAATGTTATTTCGGAAAGGCCTGATTTCACTAAGTATATGTATGCAGTGTAAACACTATAATATTATATATAAACGAAAGTTGTGATGGTTGACACCGAAATAAAATTATGGTGATGTACTAGGTTCAAAATATTTCTTGATAGATATTACTTCTCTTTGACGTAGTGAATCTTTGGAGATTAAGTCAAGTATATTCATAATTTAACAAATAACTTGACTTGATTTGAAAATGAAGCTTTTGACAAACTAAATTAACTTGACTTGACTTGACTTGGTTTCAAACGGTTTTTACTTGACTTGGTGTATTAATTTTTAAAGCTACAGGTTATTTTTCGTATTTTTTAATATTCAATTTATTTTGACAAAAGTACAAAGGAGTATCATGAAATACAAACATTGATAAAACTCTAAATTAGACATGTTTTACTCTAATCTTAGCCTAATATGATTTGTAAACATCTCTAAACATAGGTACCAAAGATTCTGCAGAAAATGAAAAGTGAGAAAAAATCTGGTCGTAATCAATAAAAACTAATATCACTAATAACCAACAATTATTAAAAATTGAGGTTAGTTGTTTGTCTGATGATGACCGAATTTGACAGTCGAAACGTCGCATAATTAAAGAGATTTTTAATAATTATTGATTATTGCCAATATTATCTTGTAATCTGGAACGAAGAATTAAAAAAAAAAAAAAAACCTAAGAAATCGGTTTTCCATCGTAATTTTCACCAGATGTTACGTTTTCTTTCTTTTTGCTTGCCAAAAATTGGTATTTTTTTTATAAAAATTGATTGGCGGCTAGTTCAAACTTTGGGAGACGTTCAAAAAGTTTAAAATTCAATTAAATAAACAGCAGAAGATAGTTTTCACGAAAAACTATAAGTATAGGTAACCATAAATTTTTTCGGATTTTTTAATTTGGTAGGACAGTGCCACAATTAAAAACACTGGTTTTTTTTATCATTTTTGCAATCTTTTTAATATCTCTTATTACAAAAATATTGTTAGGTATATACTGGGTCACAGCAAATACTGGTTTTCACCTAATGATTTTTAAAAATACATAGGTACTAATTGTAATATTCTAACGTGGTTTATCGTAGCCTTTCATCCTACCCCTCACCCTCTTTCGGGGATTATAGTTTATGGAAAGCCCCCTAACTTGTAAACGAACTTAAATTTTCAATAAATAACGTAGGAAATAAATAGAAATATGACAGAATTTCAGAAAATTGTCATTGAAATGGTTCTTTGTGATTTAAAAAAAATTTTAGTTGAATATTTAAAATTTATTTTGCGTACGTGAAATTATGGGTCAGTTTAGAAAGTTTTTTTTTAAAGTTTAAGGCTGTACCTAGGTTATTTCTTGCATTTTTAGATTTTTAAAATTTTTTTTTTATTTTGACAAAATCACAAAGGGGAAGGTACCAAGAAATATAAAAATGTATAAAACCCTAATTTACTACCTATAATTTTAACCTGTAGTTTGTAAAAATCTCCAAACATACGAATGGTGCAAATTCTGAAGAAGAAAATCAAAAGTTAGAAAAAAATTTAAATGATGAAGGAAGGATGTTTCCAAAAATTGTGAATAAAATATTTTATATCAAGACAATAAGGCCAAATAATATTGTCCAAGGTTAGCATTTTATTTATCAGTCCAGTCGGAACTATTCGTCCTCTGGAAGGGAGGTCGTTCAGATTCGGCATTCGGAACAGAAAGATTATCACCCGATAATAAACGACTCTTCTGTGTTACTTTATTGTAGTATAGAGTTGTTTATTAAGCACTCGTCATCGTAAATCGTGTTCTTTTTAATTCTTTGGTAGAAAATTAAAAATAAGTAGGTATTTGTTTGAAACGTTGTACATAGGTATTTTGCAAAAAATAAATTATACTTTTGGTTTAATATTGTTCATAGGGCAAGTGTTGGATGCATTATTTATGGAATATTTCTTTTGTTTCAGTCGCATCACGATGAAGACATCAGCGAAGGAGAAGTCGACTCAACACGAGAAAACGAAGACGCCGACAGTTGCGACGAAGTCAGGCGACATACGAACAACATTCTCGCTGACCATAACGATGTACTTGCCAAACTCAAAATGCAAGTCCGAGACATCAAAGTTCAGGTGAGTTTAAATTAATTAAGCAGAATTTTTTTAATAGTGGCGGGGAGGGATTAAAAAAAAATGTAAACCAACAACATACACACATACTTAACGAAGTGTCTTTCATGATCTGGTTCTCAAAATTATTTACAGGGAGAAAATTCGATAATTATTCACTTGAATTTTTTAGTTATAAACATTGAAAAAATATCTTCAAGTTCGTTAAAATAATATCTTACAAGATCGATAAATAAATTCCTCGGTTTTTCATTTTACCTCCCACTAATATTCATCGGATATTGTATACCTACTATTGCAGTTAGTTGGTTTTCTGGCTGAAAAAAGTCGAAAAGTCGATTTCTAGATCTTTTTTTTTTAAATGATCAGCGGGAAGGAATCAAATAAGTAATAAAATTTCTTCGATCAAACTATTCAATTTATTAAAGTAAAAGACGATATGTGAGTCATTAATCTATGACCCTTATCAAGAAAAATCAAAATTATTGAAAGTTGAAGATGAAATTCATGAAAAATTTAAAACCTAATATCAGACAAATCGTAAAGGTTACAAAAATATGAAATAAGGATATGAAACAAGAGGTTTTTAAAGTGGTACAAAACCAATTTATTCTAGAGAGAAAAATAAAACCCAAATGAAGTTAAACAGCATGAACACTGGATTAGAAAACTTAAAAAAAAGTCTTAAAATATGTCTCAACCACTGGTTGAGTAGAAGTGACCAAGAAGGTGACTAATAGCTAATTCACCGACCAGTTGAGATACATTTTTAAAGTTTTGTAATTCAGGGTTTATAACTTGTAATTTCAGTTTTAGATTTTTTATAGTTTTCCTTCAATTGGTGGTTTGATTTTAATCTTTTTGACTCTACAATGGTTTTTCAGTTATCTTCAGCCGCAATTTCTGGTTTCATTTATTTGACTGCCTTTTTGTTAATTATAGGTTTTAAATTTTTTACGAATTCCACACTCAATTTTCAATAATTTTGAATTTTCTTGGTAGAGACGATCGTCTTTTACTTCAATAAATAATTTTTTTTAAAAAAAAGAATAATTCAAAATGATTTTAAGTTGATAAAATGGAACATTTATATTTAACAAAGAAGTCAATTTTCTCCTATTACTTATTCCAAAATAATTTAGCCATTAAGAGGGGTGTAAAGTTTTTATTTGTGGAAAACTGTCAACCAACGTTTCGCCCTGTATGCAGGGCTTCTTCGGGGTTGTATACGTGTTAATGTATTTAGCATCAGTTGTGACAAGGTGAAAAACTTTCAATAAAAAGTTTCAAACCTAATTAAACCTCATTGGCAATTAGTTACAGAGGCACGATGTTTAATTAACATTGAAACTTAATAAAGTGTAATCACTTTGTTACACAAAATGCATTAGCACCTTTATATCCCTGAAGAAACCCTATATAAGGGTTCAAGCGTTGATTGTAATTTATTTTTGGTTATTTTGGAATAATAGGGGAAGGAATAATAGTAGATAATAAAAAAAATTCAGTCATTTTGATTTTTCTTTTTCTGAATCCAAAAAAAAAAAAACAAAGAAGATTGCGATGAAAAGCCAATTAAATCAATTTATTGAACGAATTAATCACATATAGTGCGTTTTAGTTATTGCCAAACACGATTATTAGCAATGCGACACTAATTGCATTATGTCTCAGGTGGTCGTGGTTGGCTGGCGTTATTTAGTAATTAGTTTCTACTTACCGTGTGCTAAAAATTACATTAACGTTCGATATAAAATTAATGTCTTTATTATCGCATCAAACGTGTCATCCTTTAGTTTCATTTATATATTTCATCTAATCAATTAAATAAGCTATAAAAAACCTATTGACATGAATTGTCACAAATTTCAACGTCCAATCAATTAAAAATAATATGCGTACCTAGGTAATTTAATCATGATTAAAATTATTTTTTTGTTTTAATATGTACTAGGTAATTTAAATGATAAGCAATAATTAATAATAATTTATTGAGTAGATAATTAGCTAAAAATTCCTTCTGTGAAAAAATGTAATTGGAAATAATTCATAATGCATTTAAAATTAATGGCAGAAAAAAAAAATCAATTAAAATTTTTTGTTAATTAAAGTCAACGTGTTAAACCAACAACTGCAGTGATAGATAAAATATAACGTTGTTGTTAGTATTTTTGTTATCCTTTTATTCAAGGAGGATTACGACACAAATCGGCACCTAACATTCTCGACACATCGAAACATGACGATCCCGGACGGTTTTCAGCTTCCAGTTTCGTTTCCGTTTCCGCACCCGGCAGCGGCGTTTCTACCACCAATAACAACGCAACCTCCTCAGGCACCGTCTTCAGGGAGTTCACATTCCTCCGAGGGTAGTGCGTCGTCGCAGCAGACGTGGTCGTTTGAGGAACAGTTCAAACAGGTGCGTCAGGTAGGTCGGTTTTTTTGATTAGGAGTCTTTTGTCGAAGATTTTTTTGGACATTTTAAATCGCAGGGTGTCGATCTATTTGGAAAATCTGGGATTATCAGGAGGTTTACTAAGAGAAGTTTGAGGATAATTTTCATTTGTCAGGGAAAAGTTTTTGGATATCAAAACAAAATTTGGGAATTTTATAACTTGATTTGAGTCGACACCTTGTTCATGTGCAAGTCGAATTTAAATTTTCGAGAATTGTCTCGGTTTTTATTTTTAATTCTTCGATATCTATATATTGACAGATACTATTGGAACAATTATTCTGTTGGAAATTATACAGGTACTATATGTTAAACATTCTCAAAAAATCGGAAACATTCTACGTCATTTTTTTATTCAAAATATTTTGAATAATTCTTCAAAATTCCAGATATATTTTTAGAATGTTATAGAACCCTCTCTAACATTCTTTGGTATTCTGGAGAATTCTTGAACATTCCAAATCATTCTTGAAAGATTACGAACATCTTCAAATAATCCAGAACATTTAATAACATTCTAAAACATTCTGGAACATTTCTGCAAATTTTAGAAGTTTCTGGAAAAAATTGATGCTCTCTCTGAATAATTCGGGTTGAGTTGATATCTCGCACTTGCATAAGTCTAAACCTTCTTCTTTTCTCATTTTTTATTATCTGTTTTTTTAAAATATCAAATGACATTTTGGAGCAGTTATGTTCCACTGAAAACAGAGGGGCTAAAAATGTACTCCAATCAAAGTAACTTTTATTAGGAAATTATAAATGATTTTATTATTATTTTAGACACTGTCTGAAACATTCTACATCATTCTCGAACATTCTAAATAATTGTCATTTTTAAATATTTAAAATTGCTCTCTAACTTTTTTTAATATTCTGGGACATTCTAATTCATTTTGGAGTATTGCAAAATGTTCTCAAACATTTTTGAATATTATGAAAAATTTCAGATCATTTTAGAACAATCTGGAACACTAAAATATTCTACAGCGTTTCTGTAAATTCTAGATAACTTTCTCGGAAAAATTTAAATTATTACTATTACTCTCTGACACATCAAACGCCGTTCAATTTATAGGGTGTAAAATATGTTAGACAAAGACAAATAATATGTCATTAAACTTGTGCAAAATTTTCGATTCTTTTATGTTTAACTGACAGCCTAATAATCTTTAATGATTATCCTCCTATTTCTTGGATAATTGACTAGTATCGTAAATGTTTTAATAGTTCTCAACATTTTGACGGACGGACGAACATGTTCAAAGCTTCAAATCTGTAGTGTTTTTTTTTTATCATCATTCTTGCGAATCGTCATGTTACTACAAACTGCTATTTTGACTTCATCCACCGATGATATTACGCCAACAAATTGGCAATGCGATCGTTGGTTAAAATAGCTGACATTTATGGGGGTCGACGTGGTACATCTTTCCGCGCCTTCAAAGAAAGAACAAGAGGACACACGGCTTTGATGTAAATTCCCCGCGCATGGCCTCGTTCCTTAATAACGATATAAAATGTTTGAATTACGATACGACGAAGCGAAGTAACTGTGCGACCAAATTATTTAGCGCGTTTATTGCGCGACAGAAGCGATTAGCGGTACGGATTTTTAGTTTCTTTTTTTTTATTATTAATTCTTCGAATTTGCTACTAAATTTAAAACACTTCCTGAGGTGTTATTCTTTACGATAATTCCTAAACGTGTAGTGTATTCGAATATTTTTGACCTGTTTTGAAACATAAAAAATAAACACTAATAAACTTGTCATAATAAAAAAAATGATGAGGCCAACGTTACTGATTAGCATCTATTATTAAGCAGCGTAAAACTTGGTTCGATAAAAAGGTTTAAAATCGATTTAAAATTAGTAGGTACCTATCGGAATTACAATAGCATCGGTACTGCTAGCTACTAGTGTAGGACTTATACCAACTGAGGCAGACCATACAATTAATGACGCAGGATCTTGTCCAACTGAGGAAACGCCGTTACACCAACTGAGGCGGTTCATAAGTATATAATTCCTGTGTACCTGAGCACACATTACAACTGAAAAATTCCAGTTTTTATTTTAAAATAATAAGTAGATACATAAACTGAGCCAGTTACTTAACCTAACCTTGTTTGTTTTTTTTTTGTAAAAAATCTAGTGAAAAAGAGCACGTTACAAAAATAACATTGCATTTTTATCGATGGTGTTTTATGGTTACTTAATTAACTTTCAACTTTGGGAGCCGGTAGGTACGTCTTTCTCAGTTGGTAGTAAGTTACTTCTTGGCAATAATAAAATTGCCTCAGTTGGTGACGTTTTACAGTTGGGACCTGTACGTCCCATAAAAGTGTAAGTAGGCGGTAAATATGTACAATAGCTTACCCCCTTCCGGAAACCTCCCCTTCATGGTGTTTTTGAGCTTTTTCATTTCGTGTATTTGTCTTCCATGTCTATTATAAAACGCGATCAGTGGTTTGTTGATTTATTCGAATTTTGAGATCGTGTAATGTCTATTGTTTTATATTAGATACGGAATTATTTATAGTCTCTATCTATGGGTGATACATGATACTGCTTGTTTGTTTAAACTTTGAAAGCGGTTATTCTTAGTGTGTTACGAATACAAATGTTGGGAAAGGGTGAGGAATATGTAAATGTAAACACACCCATCCTGAACCATAACCGATTGCAAATCCTGTATGAAGATGTCATAAAATACAAAAAAACTGTCGTTATACTTCCGTGTGTATTGCAATAGGTTACGGTTCAGGATGGGTGTGTACATTTTCATACTCCTCGCCCTTTCCCAATATTTGTATACTAAAAACCTTTCAGAGTTAATATAAACGAGCAATATCATGTATCACTTATAGATAGAGACTATAAATTATTCCTTATCTAATCTACAACAATAAACACTACATAGCGATCTCAAAATTCGAATAAATCAACAAACCACTACTACTGATCGCGTTTTACAATAGACATGAAAGACAAATACAGGAAATGAAAAAGCTCAAAAACACCATGAAGGGTTGGTTTTCGCACCCAACATCTATATATATTCTTGATCAGTAAGACAAACCCTACAACATAGATTTTTTTTCAAGAAAATCGGAAGGGGGTAAGCTAATATACATAATTACCAACCAGGCTAATATTCCAGCACTCTTTCGTAGTAGAGCAGCAAATTTGGGTTTTTTTCCTTGTCTTTGGGAATATTTGCAAAAAATAATGTAGTTGTATATTTAAATGGCAGCTTTTGAGTGCAATGTGGTGAAATGCAATGTAGTGTTTTGAGCCCAACATTGTAGTCAAATTCGAGGCAATCACTGTCAACGTTCGTCCCGGTACGGTCGATAATAAGTTAATTATTTTACGAAAAGTCTACCAAGGCGGGCGGGTCATAATATGTATGTCTGTCCGTCCGTCGGGATTTTTTTTCCAGAAATCCAGACCGTTGTTGACCGGCACGTTTTTTCCTCCGGGTCGATTACTCGGTCTGGTCCGACTAAATATAAGTTATATACTATTCGCCAGTTTTACGACGCATAATTTCATCAGAGCGAGAATTACAGGGCATTTTAAATTTTATTTATCGTCGCACGTCGTCGTACTCCGTCTCGCTCGCGCGCCCGCATATCCTTGCCGCAGCATCGACCGCACTACTGAATTTTTCGGGCTCGTCAATCGGACGCACACCAACAAGACCTCGTGGTCCCAATCATTCCCTGGTGGGTTAACTCTACCGAAAGTTGAGTCTGCATGATGTTGAAGCTAAAATCTAACTACGTACCTAGGTTATATGGTGTAGGCGTGGACGTGTGCATTTACACGAACCCACACCTACTACCGCATAACCTGTAGTTCGTTATTTAATCAAAAAATAACAAATACAACATGCACCCGATATTAAAAACAACACAACTAGGTACTACCTAATGATGTCATTATCGCGTTTTGCACATACACATTAAAGGCAAATGCAAGACATTTATAAAAATTTCAATTCGGGTGTCATTTGTTAATTAAGGACGATTGTGAAAGTGACCCGAGGGTCGAGTTGATGCGCGTCACATGGTTCGGACCATGGTCGCACCGTAGTACCTACCCGCATTCCCGGTACTATTATAATTTGGCGTAATATAATTTGAAACTTTACTGCCGTTTCCGATGATTTATAGTTATTAAAAATTAGTGCGAATATTCATTTTTATTTTCCATAACAATGGCCGCCCGGGCCGCTTAACAACAATATAAAAAAGGATTCTTTGTCTGCGTTCGCGCGTTCTTTCAGCCCCCTCGTCACCCTGCCATCCCCCTCGCGTTCTCCCCGTCTGCCCGCACTGCCCCCACGGTCCGCGGTCATAAATATGTTTTATAACTGCCAATAATAGTACCGGGCGGCATTCGGAATTATTTTTTGCCTCCCGACGTATTATACCGAACGGCAACCATTAAATTTCGCCAGTTTATTAGCCCCTAATTATTATTAATTAAATCCGCGTGCACGCTCTGTGATCGGTAAAACGGCGAAAAACAATAAACTTATTTTTGGACTCGGAATAATTTCTTTTTCTAGACCTTTTGTTCGCGTGTAGTGTCAAAATTGGTACTGACGATGAAATTGTATTTTGCTCTCATCATTGTTTCTTTTTATTCATTTTATAGCCCCGTTAACTGACAACTGATTGAGCATCGACAAATTCTTGAAGTCAGAAATCTAAGCCACTTTAGCTTTTAGTCGTTTAGAATAAAAATATTTATTTATTTTCTTTTTGATCGTGGATTCATTGGTTGACCTTTTTTGTAGATAATCAAATTTTCTACAAAAAAAATAAATAGATGAAAAAGTGCAACGCTCCAAATGAGCCCTCAAAAGCCACCCAATATGGTAACTTCAGTTTCGAATAGACACATCTTAAACTCAGTATATTTTTCCACCTCGTTCCCAAAATTTCGAACCCTATATCAGCTAACGTCCAAATTTAAAAATAATCGAATTCAAAAATAAATTGGGTGATATGGTTGCAGCTGTGCCTCTATGGCAGGTAGTGCTTATATTTACATCCATATGTCACTGTATTCGCTTGTATTTGAAACCGGGATTTTTCCAGAAATAGTTAAATCCACCCTTCGACGCGCGATTAGTAGGGGGTTCCCCTAATAAAACTTGTTTGGGCGTTTCAGAAAATTCGGTCCGTGTAAGATTAGATTAATGTCGTCAATGTTTCCTCAACTTAACGTAGTTTCGTGTGATACAAACGAAAATTGTGTTGTGCTTATTTTTAGTGCGGCGCATTTTTTTCACGGGAGATGATATTTACGAGATTGTGTCGCGATGAAATTATTAATATTCCATGAACGCAATCCATTTTATTACTTCAAGACAAAGTAACATTATCCACCGTATGTTACGAAACTAAAATACATGTCTCTCGGCACATCATTTTTAACCCACACAAAATAACAATCGAAACGGGAGAGTGCGCCAAAATCAACAAAAACATCAATCGGATTGTAATATGTACTCTAATTTAAATATAAAAAGAATTATGAAACTTGTTTGTTTTTTTATTAGCTGTTTTACTTCATAAAAATATTTAAATAAAATGGTACGAAAATATGCATGTAAAATTTGTTATATTTAAATCGTTGTATGGGGTAGACGAAATTGGTCTTTTTTTGATAGGGATTGATAGCGCACATGGGCATGGACTTTTTTTTTTGAAAAATTGTTCATTAAAAATACCGCTAATTGTGCAGTTTATTGATCTGTGGGAGCAATTGCTTAACATTTTTATGCTGCAATAAAATTTCTGATTTTAAAGGGTGTCAAAACAATGTCTGCAAATTTATTATTTTATATTCCGAATAGAAATAAAACATGCACATACCAACGTAAGTCAGGGGCATGTGATGATGAAATTCAAATAAATCAGCTTTCTGTTCAAAAAGCCATTTCTATCGAGAATTGAAGGCCCAACAGCTTACGCGTGACGTCAATGGAAGTAGTCCATTTACTAAACTCTTTTAGTCCAGTAGTCATGGGATTTTATCTTGCAAAAATTTATTGATCGTGGATTTTTGTTGTAGAGGTCGATAAGAAGAGCTTTCGTGTAAACTGGTAATTAATTGTTACTGATATTTATTTAATGTTAAAGTTTGGCAAAATTTGTTTTTTAAACTTTCTACGTAACGCAGACAGACAGTTATTTTTAGAAGTAAAAATTGTAACAAAATATCAAAAACTATAAAAATTGAAAAGAGAGACAGGATGGTAGAACATTTTGTGAGACTTGAAGGGCCGAATAAACACATATTAGTGACAAAACTAGGAGTAAAGGGCGGCAGAAGAAGACCGGGGTTATATTAGTGTACGGAGTGACTTTCTGAAAGAAGTAATTATTACAAAATCACACTTTCTACATTCATCAAAAAGTTAATTTTAATACATAAATTACTTGATAGCCATTTTAATTTTAATTTTTGGTCTATGAAATATAAGAACCAATTTCTTTAAGTATAATCGAATTTCGAAAAAAGGGTTGTTGAAAAACTTGTGAAAATTTATACTTAGGTACCTATTTTTGTTTTTTAATTTAAAAACGATTCGTTGGAATAACTGTGAGAAAATTCTATAGACATAAACGGTTTGAAACACGTCACAAACATTAACATTGGCATAATTGTATAGGACATTATACAATATACGTATGAATGCCTGATGTACAAGTCATTAAAAAGGTGAGAAGGATTGTAATGGAATTCCGAAACATCTGCGTTTAAGAAATTCCACTCGACCGACCCCCTGTCCTTTTTCTTTGCCCGATGTTTAAATACAATTAGGTATAATATTGAAGACTCAAAAAACGTGAACTGCATTTTCCAGAAGCTCTTTCTGGATTGAAATGTAAATAAGTTTAATTTAAACGTATTTTTGACAAGAGGGGTCATACCTATATAAAGTGTGGTTTTTGGTTAAGTAAAGTAAAAGTAAACCCTTATATAGCATGAGGAGGTTGTCCATCACAATAAAATGAATTTGTATATTTGAAATAACATAAAAAAAGGCCAAAAGGTCACTGAAAGTGAAACATTAAGCTGGCTGATCAACTGGTCGGCTAACTACCCTAGGAAATCACCCCAGCTATATACCACAATGCTCATTTCTTGAAAATGTTCAACATTTTTAACTATTTGAAAATAGTAATTTAATCCAGATTCTTCCTGTGCCTCTTTTTACTCCTGTTTCTGCCTTTATGGTGTCTTATTATTTGTACTTCCACCCTATTTCTGCTTAGAATTTTGGCGCTCTTTTTTGTTTTCTTATGTCTGTTTCCAACCTTTTCTATCCACGATATTTTCGTCTATATTAAGACTACACGTTAATCGCATTCAACTTTCATCTCAATTTCGCCCACCATGAATTTTCGCACCCGTACATACCGAGCCATGCTCAAGGCACAAAACCTTAGATGCTAATCTTTTTCGAGTCTTTATAACAGCTTTTAGTTACAAAAAATACCCTAACTTTTACGGTTAGTTCTATTTGGTTCCAAGGGAATCCTTAAGTCATTTGAGAAAACAGGTTAAATGGGGGTTATTAATTTTTGTTCCTCTTTGATTTCTAAGATTCTGTGGGCCAAAATAAAATTTTATATATTCTATTTTCGTTACCACCCCAGTGGCTCCTAATGTATGTGTACCAACAGGGTCCATTTTGATCTGCCTTTAAGAATTACTTGAAAAAATAATAGGGGCCAAAGTTGTAGAACTAGAAGGGAGGCCATCAATTTGGGACCTTGAATTCGTTTTGGAATTTTATTTATTTGTAAGGTTCTAAGTCACAGGCACCTAAATTTTTGATCTCAGATTCAAAGAGCTCTTAAAATTCTACGTTCAGGAATATGTATTAGGTATCATGATAGGCGTCAAAGGTCGTTCCTGGGTCATCTCATGATCAAAACGTGATATTAATTTGTTGAGCTTTTTTACCGTAATGGCTGACGTATGGGTCAAAGGTTGAAGTCAATTAAAGGTCAGAAAGGTGATGTTTAGATTAACCAGTAAGGACCTTTATTGACGTCCCGTTTTGACTGTTAAATACACAGGTAGAATTTTAAGTGGGATTTCTGAATCTAAGGTCAAAAATATAAGTATTCGTTTGAAAAATCAACCTATAGGTTGGGTTAGGTTAGGTAAGGTTACGGTATATCCTTGAAATAATCTTGAAAACTAAACAAAAGCCCTCGAAATCCTACAACTTTGGACTTTACTTTAGGCCTTTGTTTTCCAGTTATTCTCAACGATGGATTAAAATGGATCACCCTGTGTATGTAGGTACCTACTTATAATTTTTTTTTATATATATAAGAGTCCTCTGCAGACATTGGCAAATAATAATTATCACATACATAAATAATAAAGGTAAACCAGCGACATCGGATGTGATTTGTAAATAAAGCGACATAACTCATTCGAGCCTGTGTTAAATGTGCATATTTACCTCGTCCTTGTGGGTACATGGAATGATGGCACCGCGACATGCACCACCACCGGGTCCTGCCTGATGGTTTGTATTTTGACAAACGGGTATGGTGTACGTTGGTAAGATGGGAAAAAAGGAATTGCGCACCTCGCCGCACATAAATAAGCCTACGGCCGATGTGTGCGGCGCGGCGCTTGGTAGGTAGTTGCATTAATAATAACGATAATAATAATTGTGACGCACCTTGGCTGCACCAGCCTTTATTTTATTGTGCTTCTACTGAATTAAATTGCACTTAATCACAGGCGGCCGCGTATAAATCAGGACGGTGCATTAAAAACATCCCATTAAAATATAATAACACCCACGCGCCTATAGATACCTATATAGAGGCAGCCAGCTTTGCTCTGGCGAGATAATCTCTCTTTCCTTCATTCATTCTTTCTTTCTGTGACAGTTTTCTTTCGCCTGAAGAATTTATTAACTATTTATTAACATAATACCTACTTACTACCAATGTATCTACCATTCCATTACAAATTGTTTATGTTTTACACGTGTATCTATTTGTTTTAAAAAGATTCAAGAGGTAATTCGTTTAGGTTGATTTATTAAAAAAAAAAAAAAAACAGTCTTTAGAACACGATGGAGATAGGAATTGAACCCGGGAACGCCACGTGCTAGACTGTAAGTTGCAAGTTAGTGCGCCCACCTAATGCAACTACTAAACAGTTTGGTTGCTGGGTGTGCGCTCACATGAGCTGCAACTACGTACAATCGCTTCTACCCGATTTTTATCATCTTTTACCGCTTCATTCGCAGTTTACCTGTAAATCTTTCAAATTTACCCTCCAATCTCCATTGAAATCTTACTAATTCTTCGAGCAATTAATTTTTTTTTTATTCTTTCAACTATCAAATTTCACAAACCAGTCACATCGAAATATTTACAAATGGTCTTTAGTCAATCCTTTTTCAAAACTTATTTAGACCCACTCCTTTCAATGCATTCTGGGGCGATTGCAACAATTTGTAAAAAAATTGCAACTGCTTAGTTTGCAAGCGATTGCACTCCCATACAGCCCATGTTTCTAGTTTTCGCTACTAAACTGTTGTGGAAGTAAAAAATGCATATAGGTCCAGGACCTTCATGTTGATTTTTTTTTTCAAAATTGACTAGATAGTGCCCCCTCTTACTCAACATAAATTACCACCTGAAATTAAAAAAGTTAGTCAGGGTGATTGGGATAGGTACTTATTGAACCTAAGGGATTTTGTCTACCAAATCTTCGAAATGGGTCCATGGCTTACAGAATCTTCACTTCAAAAAACTGTCCATATTTTTAAGAAATTTTGGACGATCAAAACCAGTTCAGTATATCTTTCGTTTAAACCCACCCCTATTTGATAGTTCAGACAGTCTTTTCCTTAGAATTTCATAAAGACCTGTAGCGTCTGTGGCGTTAGGTGTAGCTAAGGATATGTGTGCCACTCTCCTGTAGATTTCTGAAAGCTCTTTGCTATTTTTAATCGACTTGATTTTTGCGAATCAATTATTAGTTTCCGCTTAGTTTATGATATTATGGGAACCCCTGGATTTGACTGGCATCATTCCCTCAACGTGGGGCTTGTAAACCAGGAGATATAACAGATTTGGGTCCACTATTTTCTAACTAGTAAAAGACGAGTAGAACAAGAGGAAATTTGACCCATTCCCGTATGGCGTTCCCTGTAAACATTCGATTTCCATTTTCAAAAAAAAAATGTGAACTGGGACGATTTTTTGACTTCTGCCACCTTCGATAGGAAAGTATCGAATTTGAAATAAAGAATTTTTAGGTATAAGTGCTGAACGTGTCGAAAGGGTTTAAATATTATTTTAAAGAAAATTGACAATTTTCCATGATTTTCTAACCACTGCCCAGAAAGTTTTAACCCTAAAGGAATTGTAAAAAAATGGCATAAGGGCTGCTGATAACGAAAGACTTTTTTAACTGAGAAAAAGTAGATGGAAGATTTTACGACTTTTTCGTGAAATAATCTTTTGCCATTAGCCAGCCCTTACAGAAATTTTTTATTGTCCTTTAGGGTGAAAATTTTCATCCCTTTACTGGGCAGTGGTTAGAAAATCACGAATATTTTTTAAATTTTTTTAAAATTTATTATCACAAATTCGATACTTTCCCATCGATTAACCAAAATGTGGCAGAAATTAGAAAATCGTCTCAGTTCACTTTTGTGTTTTTTTAAATGAAAGTCGAATTTTCACGGTGAACGCTATACGTGCATGGTTCAAATTTCCTCTTATTCTACTCAACCTTAATGGTGTATTTGAGTAGGTACTCCTCGAGGCATAACTAAAAAAATCGTGAACCCAAATCTGTTACTATCACCTGGTCTATTGCTGGGACGTTATTTAGGCCACTGACCAGTATTCGTATTTCTTGATTGTAAAAATTTTTTTTACGACATTTTTTGTTTGACGTTGGCCTTACTGTACCACAACTATGTACCTAGTTTTTCGTCACAGAATAGAAGAACGAACGCAGTTCTTAGTAGGTACCTATATGTACGTATAAACATAGGTAGTATTAAACGTAATGCAGTTGTTCACATTGAAGTGGATTCTTTATTGTTGTAATTACCGTCAGAGTCGTTTTCAAATAGCGATGGCAACTTGTAATTTTCTGCCGTAATATAAAACGAAAGCAATTAAACGATGAATGCATATACACGAACGGTCAGTAACAAAGACGAAGTCTGTAGCTATGTATGTTTATTTTATGTACGGTACATGATGTTAATGTATTCGCGTATTTTGAAGAAGTTGAAGACATTGGGTTTTTGTAATTGTAAAATAAACGTAGGTATTGCCGAAAGATATTAAAAAATATTTAAAGTTTTTGTTTGAAACTTTTAAAACTCAATGAGTAATCTAATAAACTAACCACCAGAACTCGATTCGGGACGATTTTTGGTAATTTTTTCGAAATTGACTGGATAGTGCGCCCTTTTATCTATCAATGTTTTCGTTAGATAAGTGTCGAAAGCTCAGGAAACGCATTTTCCAAAACTTTTATATGTAATATTTAAAGACAATTCGCGATCAAAGTAAAAATTAATGCATTATAAAAAGTTAAAGCGGTTTAGATTTTGACTTCAAAATTTTGTCGACGCAACTTCTGTAGTTGACTAAAGCTTCTGTAGAAACATAGTTTAAAAAAATCAAAATGAAGTAAATTAAGTAAATCCTTAACTGTCTGAGCTAATAATACGTGAATTACGTTAGGAATCAGGGGCGTAGGTAGAAACAGTTTATTTTGAAAACACTTCAACGTCTTAAGAAGCCGCTCTTAATCGAGACGAGAACCGCATCGCGCCTATATGCTTATGCATACGTATATGTACGTATGTGTAGCAGCACGAATCTTGTCAACTTTTGTTGTTCTATTATAACATTAAAACAGTGTTGCTATTGCTACTGCTTTACCAGGGGATCGAATTTAATTGTGTCGGCGTGCCGTACGTTTATTTACGCGGCCGGCCGAGATCAAAGTGTCCCGCGATCGTTAATTCGAAAATATCAAAGGAGCTTATGCGGACGACGGAACGGTTTGCCGGTGAATATTGTCAGGATACACAGTTGGACGATGTCTCTCGTATGCCAGGACCTTCTTGCTTTCACTCTTTCGATTCTGAACACTATTTATCGTCAATATGCCCAAAAACAACCCTCAACTGATGCTAGTTCAAAAAGAGCATATCGATGAAGGCGAAACGTCTAATACTGGACATAAATTTTATGGCGGAAACAGATAACATGACGATTCTAATCGTTATTTATGATCCAACAATACTATTCGTGTGACACTTGGACGTACACCAACTGAGGCCGTCAGTAAAATTACAACAGTGGGATCCTCTCCAACTGAGTTAATACTGGTGTTCTAACTGAGTTGGTTTCTATCAGTCTTTACGTCGGCTTCAAGTCGATTAAAACGTCTACCTCAGTTGGTAGTGCTCCTTGGTAATGAAAATGCCTCAGTTGGTGATGTACTCTTGAGGGTCGTCTCAGTTGGTAGTGCCCCTTTGCAATAAAATGCCACCGTTGGTAGTTCCTTTGCAATAAAACGCCTCAGTTGATGATATTTTCATGAGGGCCGTCTCAGTTGGTAGTTCCCCTTGGCAATTAAGATGCCTCAGTTGGTAGTGTTCCTTTGCAATAAAATACCCCAGATGGTGATATTTTCACGAGGACCGTCTCACTTGGTAGTGCCCCTTGGGAGTAAAATGCCTCAGTTGGTTATATTTTTGTGATGGCTGTCTCAGTTGGTAGTGCCCCTTTTCAACAAAATGCCTCAGTTGGTAGTGTTCCTTTGCAATATAACGCCTCAGTTGGTGATATTTTTATGAGGGCCGTCTCCGTTGGTAGTTCCCCTTGGAAATAAAATGCCTCAGTTGGTGATATTTTTGTGAGGGCCTTCTCAGTTGGTAGTGTCGCTTGGCAATAATATGCCATCGTTGGTAATATTTTCATGAGGGCCGTCTCAGTTGGTAGTGCCCTATTGCAATAAAATGCCTCCGTTGGTAATATTTTCATGAGGGCCGTCTCAGTTGGTAGTTCCCTTTGGCAATAAAGATGCCTCAGTTGGTAGTGTCCCTTTGCAATGAAATGTCCCAGATGGTGATATTTTCATGAAGGCCGTCTCAGTTGGTAGGGTCCCTTTGCAATAGAACGCCTCAGTTGGTGATATTTTTGTGAGGGCCGTCTCAGTTGGTAGTGCCCCTTTTCAACAAAAAGCCTAATATAGTTAGTGTAAACTAGTTTTAACTAGCAAAAACGAGTTATAACTAAAGGTGGCCCTTCACTCGTGATCCTAATATCGCGATTTAAGTGTAGAATCGGCTTAACATATGAGCACTAGTAGGAATTTTGTAGTAGAAGAAATGAACAAAACGTTTCCCGTTTCTTGGCAATATAAAATTTTCTTATTGCAGAAATTTCAATAAAAACGTTTTACGAACCATATAAAGCGTCTTATTATTACCATCACATCATCGTTCAACTTTGCAAGAACTTTATACCTTTCTAATTATATGTTATACCTGTAAGCGCCCGACAAAGAAATGAAGATTTAATGATACAATATGTTTAAGAAAATATTTGTTCATTCGTATGAGAAATTTTTGCATATTTGACATTTCTGTTTCTGTTTGTAAAAAAACAATTTCGTAAATAATATTTTTTTAAGTAGATACATGGAAAAAAAATTCTTTTATATAACTGCAATAGTGAATATTTCGTCATAAATAAATAAACCCATTCTGACTCCAATATTGCATTTTGTTTCGTGTTAACATCTGGATTTGTTCCCTGCATTTACTGATAGTAACAAATATTGCTGTGAAGAACGATGGTTCGTAGTAGCGGTCATTTTCATGTTGGCCAGTAGCTACAAACATTTCATTTCAAAAGACTGATCGTTTAATTAACTAGCCCTAAACTGTTTGTCTGAAATTGAGACATCGTCTGCCCCAATCGCTGTGAAAAATGCCATATTCTCCGACTCTAAAATCCCCCGTTGAATTAGCGTCGATGATGATGAAACGGACTGCTTTCAACACACGAACACTGTTCACAGGAGTGGACAAACAACTACTCGAATTAATAAGTTCATTTTCCAAAATAAGATTACGAATTTCTGTTTCGTTAAAGCCTTTTTAATTCCTAAAAATTCAAGTACAGTTAATTTTCTGATTTTTGTTTGAAAATGTTGTTTGAAACGAATTTTCAATGAACGACCCGTTTGTTCCACATACAAGCTACTAAAAAGAAATTTAACTCTTGTTTGTTATATTTTTTTTGTTCTAATGGTGATGCTATTTCGTCTGTGAATGAAAGAATTTCTATAAGGAAGACGTCCTGTGTATGTATTATTGGGATAAAGAAATTTATCCTTAAAAGTATTAGATAGATATAAATGGTAAAGTGAATCCTTTGAAAACACGTCATGCTTACGACCAAATCTGTCGTCGATAAGAAGTATTGCGAGCCCTTTAAGCTTCCCATCATTTGAACTGTTTCGCATCCAATCGGTCGAACGGTAGCACCTCATTATTTCCCTGATTGAGCCATTATTTCGTTCCCCTCTTATAACAGAGATTAATTTCGTGTGTTTCATCGGATAACCGGAACTCTATGTTATACCTACATATAAATGTATGTATAGGTAAACTGTGGACGGAAAATAGGGACTTCAAACAGATGTTACGTTTCCTAAGAAGAAATCTGTCTTAATGCAATTTTATAGCAAGAAAAATAGAAAATAGAATACAATCCCTACGAATGGGGATAATTTTAGTTGGTACAGATAAGTTATTAAAGTGAGTCAGACACCACTTCGTTTTATGTTAATTAAATATTATCTCTGATAAACTGCCTGGTAGATTTTAAAGTTTATTTGAAGAAAATTATTTTCATTTAAATAATTATTAAGCCAATAGGAATATCATTTGAGAATTATTTACAGACATGATTAAATTTTTGTAAGATAATCTCTAAATAGAATTAATTTTCCGGTAAATTAAACAAATTCAAGAGTTTCAATAATTACATTTACGAGTGCTATTATGGCAGTTTATAGATTATTATTAGGTATGTGCGTCCCTGTATACCCATATAAACTTACCTTTTCAACGCGGTAGTTAGTTCGAAGAGCAGAATTACGAGAGAAGGAATTATTGTGGCGTAGACACGGCCGTTGTTCCTCACAATAAGTAGGCATCGCTTTTTCGTTATAATTAAATTTAACAGCTAATAAATGCCGTAATAATTCACACAAAAAGCAAATATTGCTTCACATGAGAACTGGACCGCCGCATATTTTATTTATTACACACAAATACAAATATTGTAGGACAAGAGCGAGAGAACATCAAACTATAGAAACACAAAAATTTTTAAAAAGCACTTTTGCAAAAGAAGAATTTCTTTGCCATATACACTTCCAGAGTCCATATTTAAAATTACATTTTCGATGGTCACAAAACATTGAATCGAATATTAAGGCGGTTCTAGACTCGTTCGCGATCATTACTTTCGATTCGTGTGTGATCACCGGCAAGATTCACTGTTTTGATCAATATTTACGTGTGACGCCACTGTGTAGTATCTATAGATATATATTATACATAGATTGGGCATCCGCTATGATGCACTGTAAGTGTATGTGTCACGTTAAGAAAAAAAGAAAGCAGACGAGCAGTTGCTGTATCTATCTCCGTTGTTGCGCTTGCTCATTGGATAATACGTTTGAAATGAAAAGAGACAGACAGTGTTCCTTTACTTTCTGTCTCTATCTATTGGCGCATCATATTTTTCATCAGCATGCCTACTCTAGGTATATTATATCTCTATGGTAGTATCTGACCAAGATAAAATATTGAAGCGAAATCAACAACATAGGGATTTCACTCATCCACTCTAATCTTGGTCGGTGCGAACAAAACGAAACCGTTTAATGTGTCTCGAAATAAATTTATTTTCTCTTAAAAGCCACACATTAATTATTTGTCAACGTTAAAAAGATCGCCTTTGCCTTTTATTAATTGGATAGCACGTCGCGCGGTGAGGTAGCGGCGATATTTTTAGTTTCGGATTTACAAAAAAAAAAAAAAAACTAGCGCAAACGCCAGCGCGATCTCGCATACTCTGATGTGACAACGGCGCTTTGGATGTTCATCTCTTAAATATTAATTTATCTAGTCATCTGTCATAAACTAAGCTGTTCGGAAGACGAAAATTAATAATTACGAAAATAAAGAGGGCGAAAATATGCTGTTATTAATTGCTATTGTACAATATATCCACGAGTTTCTTTATTCTGAGTTGAATAATTTAGTTCGCTAGAAAAAATTAACCTCGTCGAAAAAGTTAATTAATCAATTGACTTTCGTGACTTTATTTTAAACAGTAACAAATAAATGTTTAACACAATTTATTTATGAATGGCTGCAGTTGATCCTCGGTATATTGTATTCTATGTAGGAAAATTAATTAAAGTCGTTATTAGTTTTATCAATAGATGTATCGAGATTCACAACTGTATAACAGATGTAGAGTAGAATACAAGATGCGAATGGCGTGAAACTTGTCGCCGGTCGAGATCTTTCTCTACCACCGGATGCAGCATGCCAATCCAAATGGGTCTAAATGACGGATATCACAGCGAGATTTATATTTAATGCGAATGATCGAAAGCTTCGATTTAATTTAGTCACTAAAAGCGCATCTGTCGGCAACAAGCATGTGTTTTAAAGCACATTTAGTGCGGAAACTACGTAATTTACTATAATATGTAGGTACTTTCTGAATTCCGAGAAAGATGGATATAAATACACCCACCACCCAAGCAATAATCTATTAATAAAGAAAAATATAGGCAGATTTTGTCTTTATCAAAATATTGTGTTTCTAAAAATACTTGGAGATATTAAAAATTAGTCCTTTTTAGCATGTTTCAAACAGTAATAGCACCGGGTCGTTTTGGGAAGGCGAAGTTGGAATTTAAATCCACCAATATTTCGCTACACGTCGTTACCATCGCTAAAGAAGGCCAGAGTGCTGATGTGTGGCGTAATGTATAGAGGTCTTCGTAGGGAACTCTTTTAATCTAACAGCCAAGAGATTTTAGCGTCCAAAAATTATTTTGATCACGGTTTATTATAGAAGAAGATCAGAGGGGTATTTTTTGACACCCCTCTGTCTTTTACAGGTTAGGTTAGGTTAGGTTAGGTTAGGTCTTTTACAGGTAAAAAAACAGCACTACAAGAGCGCTTAAGCTGTCTTGGACTATTTTATAGAAAATTTAATTATCTACAAAAAGAGGTCTATATGCTTTTTTCATATACATCACGGTTTTCACTACGTAAGCGTCGAAAGGTCAAAAACACGTTCTATTAAACTTAACGTTAAATGAAAAATAATAAGAATTATTTGCCAGTGCTAAAAGTTTGCACAAAAGCTCTTCTGATCTTCCTCTACAAGAATCCGAGATCAGTAAAAGTTTTTCACTATAAATACCTCGACTATAAGATCAAAGCAGTTCCCTACGAGGACCTCTCTATATGACGTAGCGCGGTAGCGCTCAGGCCTTCTATAACAATGGTACCTAACGTATACATAGGTGAAATGAAAAATGAACGACTTAACTAATTTAGCTATCTTTTTTTAATGTTCGTAGGTAACAGTTCAAGGAAATTGCACAAAAAAACTGCATTTCCTTTTTTCTGTGGGATTTGTTGTACTGTTGGGCTTTTAATCTGGTGATAACGACATAACTAAATTTAATGTTTTCAATTGAAAGAAATCTGGGTGATGTTAACGTAAATAAAAATAGCTTTTGTTTTCGAACCTTGCCTTCCGAAAATGACCCGACCGACCGACCGACTGACTATACATCTGATTTAGTGGGACCGTTGTTGCAGTTGTATCGTGCCGTTAATTTATTGCAGCGGGCTGACGCTTATTTGAATCCGAATTTCCGAATAATTTTATTTTCACTCGCGGCATTCATTCACTGACTGACATAAGTGTTCGCGACCGGTACACGACAGCATTGGTAAAATTAACGCTGCATGATGAAAATTGGCAATACATTTAAAACACTTACTGATCAAGATTTAGGGCCGTACCCGCGGCAATTTAATTATGCAATTCACATCAAACGACTAACTCCCGTTTTATAAATACATACTTAGATACATATATGAATATATATTTCGGAAGATCATTGCGAGACAGGCGGCACAAATTAAATTAAATTTTCGTTTATATATTTATGGATGTGTGTGCGTGTGTGCGTTGGTTAGGGTGTGTATGTGTGCATGTGTGATGCTCGAGGAATTCGACTGGCATTAGAGCTAATGTTAATATTTGATTGTGTACCTTTTATTATGTCCAGGAATAGAAGCAAGTTATGAAAAGATGAGCACATGTATGCGACGTTAAATTACAAATGAGAAGACGCTGGTGTGACCGTCTGTGCGGTGGATTTAGAAACCGCCGCTGCCATGTAATTAATTCATCGTTACTCTTTTTCGTATATTTCGTTTTATTTGATATGTGTACATTGTACATCATCGTCAATCAAACCGTGTACAGACCTTAACAATTTAATTTTGTAGAAAAACAAACAAACCCAAATTGCTTACACTTCATTACTTTGTCACGTGCAACCCTGGATACTTCTTATAATTAAATTTTGTTAATCAGCTTTGTGCTCCAAGGCTTTATAATATCATAACAGAAACGTAATAAATGAAGAAATTTAGGCCTCCTGCCCACTTACAATTTTTTTGTTTTGCAACTATGTACTTAGTTACTTGCACAGATTCTTATGAAATGTAGTTGCAATCTCTAGCAACTAAAACAGTTCGAATTTTGTCTCAAACTGGTTAGTTGCAAACAGTTACAGAACCAGCTCAAAATACGTAGAGAGGCAATAAGACAGGAGAGCATAAACAGCGGACACTGCATGAGGGTGTGAATTTCTTGTTGTGCAACTATTTAGTTGCAAAAGGTACGTGCATTGATTCTTATGAAATGGCGCTCATATGTAGTTGCAATCGCTAGCAACAGTTCGAATTTTGTCTCAAACTGGTTAGTTGCAAACAGTTACAGAACCAGCTCAAAATACGTAGAGAGGCATTAAGACAGGAGAGCATAAACAGCGGACACTGCATGAGGGTGTGAATTTCTTGTTGTGCAACTATTTAGTTGCAAAAGGTACGTGCATTGATTCTTATGAAATGGCGCTCATATGTAGTTGCAATCGCTAGCAACAGTTCGAATTTTGTCTCAAACTGGTTAGTTGCAAACAGTTACAGAACCAGCTCAAAATACGTAGAGAGGCGTTAAGACAGGAGAGCATAAACAGCGGACACTGCATGAGGGTGTGAATTTCTTGTTGTGCAACTATTTAGTTGCAAACGGTAGGTGCATGGAGAGTGCGTAATATGCAGCTGCGATCGCTGGCAATTAAACAGTTGCAAATTGTTCGATTGCCTCTACTTGAAGTGCATATGGTTAGTTGTATCTGCAACCAAACAGTTGGACAACTGTAAAAGTTTTACGTGCAGAACCCTAAGTCTCAACGCTCACCTGAAATTTATAGTTGCCAAACTGTTGCACTGCACATTATTGCGCGCAACTAATGCAACTAAACAGTTTGATTACCAGAATTGCGTTTACGTGGAATACAGTTACATAACAATCTGTTGCATAATCTTCTCCATTATTATTTTAGTTTTATGCTTAGTCTGCCGATTTACATATAGATAAGTTAGGTTAGGTTAGGTTCACCCGTGGTTCACATCCTCTTCATGAAGTTTCAGCTATTTATAATCTAATCCCTCTTCAGACCTGATAAATACACTGGCCTTAAACATCTGCTTAATGATGAAAATCATCATTATCATATATGTACTTTGAGGTGGCCGTGCAACTAGTTGCAACTACCAGTATGTGACAAAATTCGAAATGTTCAGTTGGTGGCTATTACAGTTGCATATGTGAACACTTTCATAACAATTCATGCATGTAGTTTTTGCAACTAAAAATTGCAACTGGTCTAGGGGCTTAAAATAATTGATTAACAATACTTGACAAATAAAAACATTTTAGTAATAAAAAAATCGTCAATTTTTCAAACCTGCTACTTGAGGTGGTTGTGAAACTAGTCGCAACTAACCAATTTGGGACAAAATTCGAACTGTTTAGTTGCTGGCGGTTGCAGCTGCATATGTGAATACTTCCGTAACAATGCATGCCTTTCGTTTTTGCAACTTAAAATTGCAACTGATCTTGGGGCTCAAAATATTTGATTAACAATACTTGACAAATAAAAACATTTTAGTAATAAAAAAATCGTCAATTTTTCAAACCTGCTACTTGAGGTGATTGTGCAACTAGTTGCAACTAACCAATTTGGGACAAAATTCGAACTGTTTAGTTGTTGGCGGTTGCAGTTGCATATGTGAATACTTCCGTAACAATGCATGCCTTTCGTTTTTGCAACTTTAAATTGCAACTGATCTTGGGGCTCAAAATAATTGATTAACAATGCTTGACAAATAAAAACATTTTAGTAATAAAAAATCGTCAATTTTTCAAACCTGCTACTTACTTGAGGTGGTTGTGCAACTAGTTGCAACTAACCAGTTCGAGACAAAATTCGAACTGTTTAGCTGTTAAAGATTGCAGTTGCACACGTGAACATTCCCATAACAATCCGTGTATATCGCTTTTGCAACTTAAAATTGCAACTACTCTTTGAGTCCAAAATTTTTGATAAATAATGTCTATATTTTTTCCCTAGCTTTCTAAATACCCTCCCTTGTTTTTCCAATTTCACTCTTTCGGGCAATAAAACTTCTGTAGGAAGACATATTAATTAAAAATCAAAAATAAAATTTGAATTGCAAATTAACAGTAGCCTGCCTGCATTAAAACGATCGCACCGGTTGCTATAATACACGCAGTCGAATTTATTCTTACCCCACAAATTCGACTATATTTAACCTCTAACCCCTCATGTTGTTACATTTGGTTGGATTATGTGATTGTAAACAGCTGCACTACACATTTGCCACTCTCTTGATTAACTACCACCACATCGCCCTTCGTCCCTCACGTATTTCAGTAGATACAATTAGCAGTTCGTCAGGACGAGTATTGTTCCTCCAGATAATTTAAAAACAATTTTACGAAATTTCAAGATTAGTTTTTGAAATTACAAAATCAGTTTAATATTTTTTTAAAAATTTAAATTGCATTTGTAGATACAAAATTATTTGCTCTTATGGGTAAATTCATTATTTTATATTTTTGTGTTAGCTAATGAATGAATGCATACTAATTCGTAGGTATATTAGGTACCTGCAGTGTACGTATTGCGTTTCGTGCAACAGAATTTATGGTTAATTTGCGGTCATGTTCTCGGATTGGATTTACATTTTTCTTAGAAAGATAAAACAATAGGTTGGCGCGGGTAAGCGTTTGTTTAAAAGTCTGGTCGTGGAGTGTGGGTAAGGGTAAGAGAGTGAGAATAGTTGTTAAAGTCGGCTATTAAGCCGGTCATTAGAGAGGGCTGAATTAAAGTGCCGGCTCGCCGTATAATTATAAAGTGTTTACGCGGCATACACCGGCACATACAGGGTGTCCCACCCCAACGCAATTCCTCCATAATTATATACGTATACGTTGTTTATGAATAATTTAAAACCGCAATATTATTCCAGTAAATTATGAATTTGACTAACATCAAATATATGGAAGTATGTAGGTACATTAAAAATCGAAGGGTGTTATAATCAACTACTGACCTAAAAATATCTTCACCCTAATACAATTACTTTATTTTTGGTAATTATTTAGAAGTGGGCCTCCAGACAAAACTGGCCCCAAAAAAAATTTCACCCCTTGGAGACCATTTTAATACATCAAAATAGTTCATTTACGGTGGGGGAAGACATTTTCAATAATTGTTTATAAACAAAAACATTGTTATAAACAACAAAGTTTTAGAAATTACCAAATTAAGAGAAAATTAAAATAGAAGGTAGTTATTGAGAAAATTTCTCCAAAAACTTTCTTGTATTGCACTAAAAAACGTTTTAATGCATCAAATGCATTCTAGAGGTGGGGGAGATATATTTTTCACAAAAAAAACGTCGTAATAATTCCCTGTGTCTTGAAATAGGTTATGGTAGAGGGTGGGTGTGTATATATACATACCCCACACCCCAAAATTTTAATTTAATAATTAATTTGGTATTTGGTTAGGTTAGGGTACGGGATGTAGGGTATGTGTATGTAAACACACCCACCCTCTACCATAACCTATTTCAAGACACATTGAATTATTACGACGTTTTTTTAAATATTTTTTATAAAAAATATATCCCCCACTTCTAAAATTTTCTCAATTTTCTCAATAACTACCTTCTATTTTAATTTTCTCTTAATTTGGTAATTTCTAAAATTTTAAATTTATTGTTTATAACAATGTTTTTGTTTATAAACAATTATTGAAAATGTCTTCCCCCACCGTAAATGAACTATTTTGATGTATTAAAATGGTCTCCAAGGGGTGAAAATTTTTTTGGGGCCAGTTTTGTCTGGAGCCCCACTTCTAAATAATTACCTTATTTTTTTTTTTTTTTTGATTTTCTAATATTAGTGGGTATGAATAAACTTCTACATTGGATCTATCAATTCAGTTGTAGATTGGTAGATTTTTGAATGAATTTATTAGATCACAAAGCACAATTCCACCCCGTATTTGAAAGTATGCCACGATTCCGCTTCTAATGTTATCTGTAGGCACCTCAGATTCGAAGGGGTGAGTGGCCTTTAATTTTTAAAAGGATTTAATTTAATTAGAGAAGAGTTTGTTTGAAATGTTGTTTTTTTAGGGTAATTACAGGAGAATTAATAATTGGGTGAGTCTGTGGGTCACTCTGTATATATCGTGATGCACGTGTATATTGTACATTTACACGTGTACTACACACGATTATACGTAAACACACATGTAACTGCGTTCGTTGTAGGAGTGGAACTTTGTAATTCATCACATAGACAGCTCATTTGCTATTCATATTATCAACGTTGTGTTGCTTTGGGTTCATTATTGTTTGAATGAGAGTGGTCACAGGTTGATTGGCCGTTTAGTGAACCGGGCTTACACCGTGAAACGTTTGCGGAAAAAAATTATTCTAATAACTACCTTTCGATAGGTTATAGATTATTGTAGAGGTACTTATAGGTACTTGCCCTGTATTTGCTGCAAGCTGCAAGACATAACTTTGTCACCCCTATGGGGTTTTGTAGACCAAGATGAGACATGGACTTTTGGCGCTGATGCACCATGACATTTTTATGAAAATCTTACTGATTTTAACTCTTTTTATGGGTTCCGTACCTCAATAGGAAAAAACGGAACCCTTATAGGATGACTTTGTACTCCGTCTGTCTGTTAAGACCTTTTATCTCGGGAATGCGTGGAGGTATCGAGTTGAAATTATAACCATATACTCAGGTTTACAGTCCCTTGAAGCTGTGAAAAAAATCAAACTTCTAAGTTTACGTAAAAAAAAGATAGGGCCGTTTATGCCTCAAAAAACGTATATTTCCGGACTCTTAAGGGAATCAAAATTTATAGGGTAGGTACTTTCCGTTGACCTAGAACTAAGTACAGAGAAAAATCTGAAAACTATACAATTGTTATTAAATCATATAAAACATATAGTCTTTATTTAAAGTACGTAATCAATCATCGAGGTTAAGCAACGGTACCTATGCACGGTCATAATTGTACGGATGACCAAATCTTTTTGTAGATTTTTTTAAACGGGGATCCAAATTTTGAAGTGAATTAACCGTGTCATGTAGGGTATTCTATGAAAGGGCTTCATTGGCTCATGCTTGAACAACTTTTTAATTATTTCTATGATGTATAGGTTTTGGAAACTGAATTTCGGAAAATCTCGAAAAAACTGCGAGACTCAAATTCAAAATATGTTACCTACAAATTTGTTACTATTATTTAAGGGGGCAAAATATTTTGTGATTATTTTTATGAATTTTGATGCTAATTTTATACCTAACTAATTAATTTTTACTGCCATTTCGTTAAGTTCCGATTATTATGACGTAAATAGTTTATAAAATACATATACCTACTGTGAATATTCAAGTAGATTGTTATACATTTTATTATAATTTATAATAGGATCGTAGTGGTACGTCAGCTTTTATTAAAAATGACTCCGAGAGGGGTTGTATTTTCGAGAACCTAAAACCGTCCCGTCACAACCCTTTTGCCACTGATAATAATGACAGTGTAAATTAAAGTCTTTGATTATGGGGTATTAAATCTTCACGGAGACAGGCTAGCTACCTCCTAATCCGCTGTATTTTCTACCTGTGCAAGCATCTCTTATATCTAATCTCCTTTGTTAAACTGCCCCTACTTTTATACCTGTACATTCTAATTTACTAGATGTTACAAGACCAGAGGTAAATTCCACCCTTTATTGTAATATTTTTTTCAAACATTCAAATTGACGTAGGTACCTACATTAGGAGTTATTACCATTTTATTTAAAATTTATTAGAAAAAAGTAAAAAATAATAAATTTCTTCGGCTGCTTTTTTTTAAATTTTGATAAGGGTAGGAAAATACGAGATTCTTAATTTTTCACCCAGTGAATTTTTACTTGTTCTACTTTTTGGTTATCTGATTTCAAAGATTATTTTCTTATTAAATAGAAAATACCTCGAAGTTTGTCACACCTAAACTTAAAAGAAATTAAAAAAAAAACTCACTCCTAAAAGTAGGAATGTAGGAGATGTTTGTATGCAACTGAATGTTCATTTATTAACTGATTCCACCACGCATAACTTTTTACTAGATTATCCGAATTCGATGATTCTTTTCTTATTGGATAGAGAATACGTCCACGTTACTCGTATTTACATTTAAAAAAATTCACCCCTATAGAGATATGAAAATAAAGGATGATTTTTTAACCACTAGGTTATCCAATTTATATGATCTTTTTTTATTACATAAAAAAATAGAATTTATATTTGTAAAAAAATGAGGATATGTCTGGTTTTTCCTCTATCGAATCTTGGTATAAAATATACAGTCAACTGTTAATAATACCATTTAAGTCACTCATTTTTTATATGTGCCCTTTTGTTTTACCCCCCATTAAATATGAGATAATTAATATAGGTATCAACTATTCCTTTTATAATTTTTTCAGTGATATTTTTACTAAATAAAGTGGGCAATTTTTTTTGTCGTAGGAATTTCTTTATTTTATTGGGGTGGTGGAATTTACCGTACGATTTCATCGAGTTCTTATAACCATTCAAAATGTCACCACCCACTGACGGTTCTGAATCGTTTCCAACAGGATTGGCCCGTGTTATAGTGTAGATGTACCCTTGTTGTCTCGATCAGTTCCTTGTTGTCGATAAGAAGGTTCTTTTGGGAAACTTCATCGTTTCGGCACGCGATCAATGGGTGGGTCTCTCTTCTTTGGGTCTCGGTATCTCACGTCAGCCCAAAACTGCATTTTTATAGCTTTTATCGTATGTAACGTGCGGGTAAATGTATAAAGTTGTAAGTTCGAACCAGGAAATTTAAATACTTAGATAAAAGTGCAGCTAAAAAGAGTTTAGTAGAATGTTGATTTTTTTATTGTGTTTATTTGGTGGAAATCGAAACCGTTGGTTTGGTCGCGCGTTTTCCGGTTGTAAAGTGCGCGTTTGTTTTCGTTTGCTGTTGTCGTAAAATTTGAGAATTGTTTTTGTTCGAATAGTCCATTGGACAAAGTGCGGAAAATATGTTTTTTTATGGGATACAAACAATAAATTAATGTTACTTCCCAATAACCGCTATTCTGCAGGCCACAGTATGGAACTGCATAAGGTTCGTATTTGGTTACTAATTAACAACAAATAAATAAGGGTTTATTTTTGTTTTTCTTGTAAGATTTGCCTTCATCTGACAACTGATGTGCTTCTTTCTCCTCTTCTTATAGATTGAAGCATTTGTTAAGAAATTTAATAATTAAATTGAGTGCAAGTGTTTAATAGAGGTTTCTTCGAAAAGTCACACTTAACAGAAGCATTTTGTAATTTTTTATTTCTTCGATTTCAATACTTTTGAATACTTTGGTACCGTATTTTTGACTGTGGGATGGAATTGTACCATATTCTTATGATCGTGCCTTACTTTTGACCTATGGGCGGAATCGTGTTATACTTTTGACCATTGGGCGGAATCGTGCCATACTTTTGACCCCTAAACGGAATGGTACCGTACTTTTGCTAGGTCTATTTGAATTTTAACATACGCTGTATTCAAACTTTTTAAAGAAGCATACGCCTCATTATTTATTTTTGCCTAACTTTCTTAATTAGCATTACCTATTTAGTAAATTAATATTAGGTATCTCTTATAACATATTGCAACTAATTATTTATTTATTATTTCTAATTTTCTCGTCTCCATAACGATTATTACCTATATGTACTTTGTTATAAACATACTTATTGAAACTTTTTAACAGGTGTTTGTTGTTGTTTATTGTTTATAAAAACGCATTCTATGACCGTGCAGACGAACGAACCATTAGGCATAGCAAAACTTTCAAAACTATAATTAAATTACGTTAAAATTACCGAGAAACTGATAGCTAGTGTTTGATTCTTCATCGATTGTCATTGACTGTGGTAAACGAGTATACATATGCATGTAATTAGTGAACAATGTGTCTAACGGCATATGAAGAATACAAATAATAATTCTTTTTCAAAATTCTTATATAGGTACGTATGTTGTCCCGTTGCAAGTTGCAATTATGGTACTTATGTACTTAAGGTGTAACTTATAAGTAACTTTTATTATATACAAGCATTAGTGCTAAAATACCTTGAACGTTTTATTATTGCCGATAATAATATTATAGTCTGCAACTGTTGCCAACACAAATAAATATTAATTGTTTTCTTCGAGTGGCAGTTCGTATAACGTCTGTATTTATAGCGAAATTTCTTATTTGATGTCTGAATAATAATGTACAGTCAAGAGAATTGTGTTATGTGCCGAGTAAGTTGCAGTGGCGTACCAAAAAAAAAACATTTATTGTTCAATTGATTGTTATTGTCTCATAAGTACAAGCGGAATACGGAATTTAAAATAACTTTTATAACTCTATCGTCGCATTATAAAGTGTGATAAATTAAATTATTTTTTTGTGTTCACACTAGCGCGCGTCTACTGTAGCAAGTAAATCCATTTATATGCGTCTCAGAGGGATGTGACGCATTATTTGAATGACAATTTGGCCGTCAGTGACAATATATTTTAGTGTTAATTAGTTGTGTTCTAAATTGGTACTTTTAAGTATTGTGTAATAAGCAATTACCCAAAATTTATTGCAATCAGACCTCTCTCTTCTTTTGATTCGATTATAAAGCCGAAGAAGGTCATTTTTAGGTAATTCGTTTAGCATTCTATAAAATTTAATTAATGCAATCCTTTGAGCTTCCGAAGGACGACAAATGGTCAACAAAAATGTTTCAGCGAACAGAAGTAGTATTTAAATACAAAACGAAACGTTGTATATGCGACATGACATATAGGTAGGTACGTGTGTACATAATAGAAGAGGTATTGTAGATGAGTATAATATCGCGTATATCATTTGGGAAAATCATAAAAGCCGTTAGTGCATTAGTGTCATCCTTCGCGTCTCAGGTCAATAATAAATTCACACCGAAGGTGATGCCACACACGGCGATTTAATAAAAACTACAAACACAATTGTATCATCAAACGGTCGCTTTCACGACGTTTTGACGACGTGGATCGGAAACAAAAGAACAGAGACGTGATCGTTAGAGATCTATGGGTAGGCGATCGATGGCATCGGCATTTGTCTGATGTAAAGAGTAAAATGTAGCGAGGCGTCAGCCATCTTGTTCGCAATGAATATAAGTTTTTGTTTAAGTGCTATTTGCATTAGCAGTTAGTGATAGGGCGCTAACGAGGCCCTAGTTTCGAATCGAGATAGTTAGCCAAAGTGAACAGGCCGGTGCTAAGTGGCCGTTCATAATTAAATAATATACACTGACCTGGCGTATAGGTACCCATTTTAGAACGGTATGATTATTACTAACTTAACTACAACGCCATTATTCGTAGCTCTAAAAGCTTCCAGAAACAATCTTTCTTCACATAGAAAAAAAAAAAAAAAACGTGTCTTACGAAACCGAACGGTCACCGACAACACCACCTAATAAATCCTTGCTAGCTATGGATCGCACTCGTTTCAAATGTGTGGATTACCACAAACCTCGCGTAGGTACATAACCCAACCCAACCCAACCAAATACAATCTTCAACAGCTTCTACTCTTATGAGTTTCCTAGAAGTCGTGACTCATACTATCGATGACTTTAAAAGGTTAAAGTTGTCATTAAGAATTAATCTTTTAAGTGTCAAATTGAGGTTTAAATGACATAAATTTGACATAACGTAATGACCATTTTTCACTGTTTCTATTTATTTATGGTCATATTCATTCTTTTTGTTATTATGTACAAAAATGTTACTTTTACAAAATAAATAAGGGTTGAACTATTTGGACCTAATACGGTTCTCATTAGAGAATCCTTCTTGCTTTTCTAAAACGTCTGTCTATCCCATTTTGGTCTATGATGTTAGGATTCCAATAGAAAAAGTCATGTTATCATACTTTGGACCTTAAATTCCCATTAATTCATACTTGTGGTAGCATAACTTACCAATACCTTAAAAGGCCACAGTCTTCTATCTTTTTCACTATTTTAGCCATGGTATGATAGTAAGAATTCCGCCCCGTGATGGTCATCTGTGACGCCAGAAAAAATTGTAATATTGGCATGATTCCCCCCGAACCTTTCAGGAATCGTGCTACGTATACTTTTGAACGCAAAGCGGAATCGAGTCGTACTTTTGACCGCGAAATGGAATTATGCCATTCTTTTGACCGCTGCATTGGGCCCAATCGATCGTGCCTTACTTTTAACTGCGAGGCGCAATCGTGTCTCACTTCTGCCGTACTTTTGACCACGATGTGGAATCGTGCTACGTATACTTTTGACCGCGAAGCGGAATCGTGCAGTAGGTACTTTTGACCGCGAGACGGAATTAAGCCTTCCTTTTGACCGCTGCGGTGGGCGTAATCGATCGTGCCTTACTTTTAACTACGAGGCGAAATCGTGCCATACTTTTGACCGTTCAGTGTAATAAGAAAAAGACCATGCAAAAATCTAGACTTCCCCTATTTATACAGGGTGTTCACTAAAGATGCGGCCAAAATTTAAGGTGTTATTCCTTGGACTATTTTAAGAATATTTTGTCCTTTGGTGATTTTTGAAAAACCGCTTTGTTTCGATGATACAGGGCGAACACTATTTTCGACATTGACAACATTTTATTCTGAAAGATTACAAGTAATTGTTTTTAATCTACAAAAATTGTTGGAAATGATTACCGTCAGCTTGTAGGTATACAAGAATCCATTCTTCTCCTCATTGATTGCCGGACTCGTTCAAACACACCTGGGTCGTTTCGTATTGTGTTACACCCAGCAATTATCCGAAAAAATATTCTTAAAATAGTCCAAAGAATAACCCCCTTAAATTTTGGCCGCATCTTTAGTGGACACCCTGTATTGTATAGATAGATATAAATTACGAAATTCTATTATCTCTACTTCCCTTTAAATCTATTTTCAAAAATACAATTTAACTATATACCTATTGCACTGAAACTAATGCTAAGTGAAGGAACTTTTGGGGTATAATTAATTTTAACACTCAGGTGCTAGTTAGATCGTTAGTAATGTCTGGGCAATTTGTGTGTATTAGAAACTTGAGTATGTATTTGTTTGTTGTTGTTAATGTTAATTAAAAGTGTAAGAAATTGAAGAATCGAAATTAATAAATTCAGTAGGTACACAGCTCTAAGCGAAATCGTAAAACGTAATATTATTGTCAATAATTAAATACAGTATTAGTTGTTAATTGAAAGAAATAATAATCGCCAATGCCATTAGAAATTGGTAAAAACTTCGATTCGTACTAATTCCCCAAGCTATTTGTCTAGCCTACAAAGTATACCTAATTAATTTAATTAAGGGAACGGCATATGTTTGGTATTTTTTTTAATTTTATGGATTTCATGAATACAAAGTAAATTTTCCAATGAAGAAAACAAAGAACAATTGATTACAATTCTCTTTTGCTATACCCAACAAGTAGACATCAAAATATTCTACTATATTCTCTTTGAAAAGCTGAAGAAATATAACGAGCATTTTTTGACTTTGTTACCTGCAGGTTACCCGAAAATAATGCACTTTTCGAAAAAATTAAATGAAAAGTGTTTTTTTTAACTTTTCAACTTTCCCAGTAACATATCGATTTCAGCTGGATTTAAATCGAAAACTTTTTTCGAAAGATTTAGTGACGATGATATTTTTTCTTGGAAGGTTTGTTGCAAACTGGAAGGAAGAAGAAAACAAACGGCACAAGCCATAAAACTCGAGATTTACAATTTATCCTTTTTAAAAGGTAGAAGTGAATTTAATAACAATAAAGTAGTAAACGCGGACAAGGATTTATAATGGAGAATATCAGACTAATATGCAACGACCAACTTGATTTATTTGAATAAAACGGTCGGTCGGTGAGAGCAGACACATTTGAAAAAGTTTATAGTCCGGGAGCTTTAAAAATATTAATTTTTATAGACAGAAAATTACTTTATTAACTACTCGGGCCCAGACTGGAATTAAAAAAGTATCTCCTAAAGAGGCTCCTGGGAGAGAACTCATAAAATCGTTAAATCATCTAATCATTTTTTTTTATAATAAAGTCAACTATTCATGAAATTTAAGAACAGATTATCTACCTATTTTTTGGCCGCAAAATTTTTATTTATTTTTTTTCAATATTATACAGGTACATAGATACATTGTAGAAATGCTGATTTATGATGAACTTAACAGAGTTTTGTTTTTATGTAGACGCGCAGTCGTTTAGCGGCAAATGAAATTGTCGACAACAATTCCAACAAAAATATTACAATAAGGCGAGTTATTGTTATTATTTTATCGTCAATAAAACGAACCTTTGCGAGAAAATTAACCGAACAATTCGTAATCACACATCGTGTGTGTGCTGTGTATGGAAACGTTTATTACTTTTATTCATCACAGTCAATGCAGTACATTTACAATTAATAATACAATAGGAATATAATAATAATTTACTCAAATAGCAAAATTTTGTTTTAAATTTTATACCTTTTACAATAATTACTTTTGCCTTTTTTGTACACACGTAGGTAGTTGTACTTACAATTAGTCATATTGCCTATATTGTATTGAGAAATCACCACGTAATTTTTGATTTTTTAAAACATTATAAAATACTTCAACCTAAAAAGTAATTAGGGGCAAAAAAGGACATAGGGAGATCCAGATTAGAGTATGTATTTTGTTGAAAATTATTCCTAAAACAATAGTTTTTTATTAAAAAATATTTCTAGATATGCTTAATATATTTTTTCTAGCCCAAAAAAGTGTTAAAAAAATTTCGTATTTTGCTGTCCTTAATTTAGTAGAGACGCGTCTTAACATGGATATTTTATAGGAAAAGAAATAAAAATATGTATCTGAATGACCATATATTTCGAAACAGAAAAAAAAAATAATAATAGGTGCAATCAAATTAATGGATTGTGACTTCTGTAATCCAACACATTTATTTTTAATGTTCTTTTTAATAATTCAGTTTCGATTTTATTATTATTTCTTTTTTTCCACGGTGAAGTTGATTTCCCATAAAGCAAAGCATTTCTCGGAATCATAAAATTCCCTAATAAGAAGTTGCGTTTTATATCAGGACCGTATGGCAATAATAAATCTTTGTCGGCTTAAGAGGGGGCAACAAAGGTGCCGCTCTAGGAAACTTAGTAATTAAACTTTTTTCTATTACGATTAGATTATAAAATGAATGAACCCAGCTCGGTTTAACCATCGTCGTCCCCGTGAATTATTAATATCAAAAACGTATGGGCATCCGTCTATATACATAATAAAAATTAATCGAATTTTTATTTTTACGTCTCGCCAGAAAGAAAATTTAACTGCTCAACAGCTGCTCAGTTATTGTTATTGTGTGTGAGTACTTTTCTGTTAACTTAATAAAAAGAAAAATACAATCAAAATTTTATTTTGGTCACAATAGCTGCCACACACGAAAAATTGAGTCATAAAACCAAACACATGCCATCTTATTATGCGCCTTTCTATTTCACAAGAGGGAGAGAAACAGAAAGAGATTTAGTAAAGTCGATTCCACGTTTTGGAAAGTCATTTTTAGAAGGAAAATTCATAGAAAATCTGTGAAAATTTACTCAAAGATTTTTCTAAATATGACCAGTGATGACCAAAAGGAGGCGTTTTAAATGACCAACGCGTTAAAGCTTTTTTTTTTGACATTTTAAAAGAGAGCACTGTACTATAGAGTAGATGACAGAACCTGAAAGGATTTGTGGTGACCAGTTTTGTTTTGTTTTGGTTGATGCAATAAAATTTTTCTTTTAAAGTGGTGCTTTAAGAAACCAAGACTACATCATCGGTAGAAAGTCAAATAACAATCGGCATACCTTTCCACAGTAAGAAGAAACGAAAAACAAATAGTGATTGTCCATTGTTCAAAAAACAACCAAAAAACAATCGTTTACTTTTCAATTAAAACAGAATATTCTTGTTCAAAGGAACGCGTTAATTAAGAAACGTGTTTGAATGAATGACCTATTGTTCAATTAATATTCTGTTACTATTGATTGGTTCGTTACATTCGTATTCAACTTTCACCTGGTCAATAGCAAATATTATCAACTACTTTATTATTAATTATATAAAACAAAACACTAAACAAAAGATCATATTTAATGAGACAGTAAAAAAAACAATTTCAAAAAGCAAATGTTTTATTAACACCAGAGTCATGTGAAGTCCTTTCAATTTTGTCTCGTAGAGTCAGCAATTTTTTTCTAGTAAATAACGTACACTCAGGGATGATTTTACAGTTCAAATTTTATCATATTAATTGACAACTATAATAGTAACAAATTATATGTATCGAATTTATCAAAGGGTGTGCATTTTTGTGTACAAGTTTCTCATGTTTTATAAGCGTAATGTATGTTCTAGCGATAAGTTCTCGCTATAATTACAAAATAGCGAACAATTCCTTTATATTTTAATGTGTTCTGATAACAGGTAACATATTTATTTATCAACGTATGATATAATTTCCATGCTAATAAGTAAAGCGAAAACGTGCGTGAGCGATACTATTGCAGTTTGTGTGCTTACATAGATACAAACATGCTTTACATTTATATTCAAAAAATTTTCCCATGTACATGTGCACATAGAATTCGAATACTTTGTATAATGTAAAATAACTGCGACCGATAACGAATAATAAATAGGTCGCAAAATAATAAAGATAATGAACAATCGGACTTCATGTAATAAAACAGAAAAAAAAAGTAAAATGTTGACGTATCGAATTTAAAAATAACTTAAAACAGGGAAAATTCCTGCTATTAATCGTACCATTAAACATGTCATATGTTGCAACCAGTTATTCGGTTAATTTCAATATGCAACCGACTTGTTTTTATCTTGCTATATTTATTACAATTTCCTAGTTACTTACTTATCAATTTGTTGCAAACAAACAATTAGAAAAAAAAAACGTATTTAAATAATTACAAATTTTTATCAGAAAATCGGTAGATACAATTAACTACATTTTCTAATAACAATTTTCTATACCGCGGATTAATAATAATTTTTACAAGTGTAGGTTAATGAAGAAAATTAAAAAAAAAAATAGATCTACTCTCGAGTTTTAATTGAAACATGCTAGAGGCAGAAACAGGGGTAAATACAAAAAAAAAACTGGAGTGCCTTTTTTTACCCGAAACGTTGTCATTACAGTTATTTAGATATCACTTTATGACATGTCTTTAGAGGGTGCAGAAATGCAATACTTGGTTATTTATATGCTAGACTTAGTTGTTAATAAAATTTTTAATCAAATGTGGAATTTGGTATAAACATGCAAAAATTTGCTTAACTAATGTTCTATTCAATGTGGCATGCTACATTCATGCCAGTTACCATAACACAAGTCAGATCGTGTGTCACGATACTTAGAGGTTGAGCACATCTATTTTGAATGGATGTAAAATACTATTTAAAGTGGCATGCTACGTTCTTTTTTAAAGAAAGGCTCACGTTTTATTTTTTTTGCTTGGATAAAATTTTGATTGTTTTGTTAATCTTCAATAAGTATAGGTCTCATTGATTCTGAAACCATATATAAAATCCACAAAATTCATTAAAGTTTTACTTAAAGATTGACGTACCTATAGGCATTAGGCAGATATTTTTTCTGTACGTTTTTTTTTTATGAGATTCGAAATTTTGAGTTCTAGCATTTGTACAAACCCAGTGTGAAAAATTTACGAGCGTTATGCGTTCGTGGTAAAATTTTTAGTCAGTGTTCGAATTGGGCAATTGATAATTTTTATTGCTAATTAAAGAATGTTGTAAAAGGTGACTAAAGCCATCCGATCATTTTCGTTATTGCATCAGAGAGTTACCTATTCTTTCCAAAAACAAAAAAAAAAAAGAACGGAATTATCCAACATGCTTGCGTGCTTGCTTTGAGTAAAAAGTCAAACATTTCGGAGGAAACAGGATGTTTGATCAATCTGTTGGAGAATTTATATTTAATTAAAATACACATGTTAGATAGTTGAATCCATTGTTTTATTGATTGTAAATGTACACGCAATTGTGTATTTTTGGTGTGTTTTACCGAGATAGTGTTTGAAGATTGATTATACATTTTATGTACGTATCTATGGAGACATATTATGTATTTGTCCAATACAAAATGCTGTTTTCCATGGTTGGCTTGTTGGCTGTTGCCATTCGAATTCCTCGAGAACTCAATTGATTGGTTATTATGTTATATTTACTTTGTGATTATGTTCAGTTTGCTTGTTTCCAAGAAACATACCTACAAACATGCCTCTCTCTCTGTGGATGTTCACTGACAGATAAATTCTTTCCAAATAGTGAAAATTTTGAAATTTATTCATATAACCCCTTATTCAAGTAATTGTGGAGTTAAAAAACAAATTAAAATCGCTCATTATTACCCTATCTACCATGGGGGTAGATACAACACTTGAGAACGAAATAAAAACAGAAAAATTCGAAAAATGTCTGACCCTTAAGTCATCCCTTATTAAGCTTCTGGTTGTTGTCGAGTTCAAAGTGATCAAAAATAATTCTAGTCGTAATTGTTGAGCTCTTGGTACTCTAAGATATATGACTTTTTTGTACATTGTTGAGTTCTTTGATCACTAAAACTAATGAAAACCCTTTGGATGGCATTTTTTATTAAAAATAGCATAAGAATTTATTCACGTTCATATTAATAGATAAACGGAACGCAACTGTATTAGAGAGTCCTCCCATCGCGCGTGGGGAAACTCCCTGATTTTAAAGTTGAGCGGCATCGTATTCCACTATTTATTCCCCAAAATTCATTACGACGTGACTTCTGTCTTTACTGAGACACAGAATCGGATCTAATAAGTATTTAATTACCTAATCATTTGTATATTTCATTATTATCCCACCCTCCACCTGTAGGAATCCTTTGAAATCATATTGCCACCCGAACTCTTTAGGCCAAGTCCCCGACCCTGTTCGTCTGTATTAGATATTACCCGCACTATTATACTCCAATAAAATTGATAAAGACCTCTATACTCAAATAATTACAAACACTTTGTACACCTGTCCCATTAAATGTATTATTACGTGAGGTAATAATAGTTTTAAAGGTGTAGAATAATTCATTAACTTTTCAGTGGAAATTTTACACTCAGTGAACAGGGTCGAACTGTCGATGACATGAGCCACTTCGTGTTGTAGATATCAAAATTAATTGAAAATTGAAACTTTATTGAATTAATTATCATCTATAAAGTTCTTCACAGTAATTTTGTGATTGTTTGACCCCTCCCTCGTCCTTGTCACAGTTGGTCATATTTGTGAGACGTCACATATTTTGCAATTTTCCAAACAGAATTGGAAATAGTTTTAAGTCTTTCGTTAATAGTTCAAGATACGAAACTTGGGACTCCTTCCTCCTCCTTGTCACACTTCTTCGACCCTCTTAACATGTGACGTACTTTATGGATGGTCCCTAATCTTTTGCATCTTCAGAACAGTGTCATAATTCAATACTGACCTATTCATTAAATTTCTAATTTTTGCCATTAAAAAACTGAATTAAAGGAGCTTTGCATCTAAAATGAAATAAAGGCGCGAAGTCAGGACTGTTGGGTGGATATGGCAATACGTCCCAACTTAATTACAATTTTTGACGAATAACTAAAATGAATTGTGTATAGTATTTGATTATACAGTAGCCTTTTCCTGGTCCCAAAAAATACGTTATTTTAAAAGTTTATTCACACGTTTTCTGCTTAATATTCTGTTTGTTACCAAAGCTGGACCCCTTTTTACATATATTGAAAACACAACCCCCCAAATATAATCCCGTCATATACTTATATGTAGTAAAATTGTATTTATGTCCATTATAATCTCGGTGGTTTAATCCCTCTGTGAAAACTGGGCGAAAGAGGAGGGAATTCAAATTAAGAAGGAATCCGTCGATGCCGGAAATATGAGTCATTCATACGCAAAAATTTTTCGTAAAAACGGCACTCTTTTTCGTCGGAACGCGTTACCGGTTCATAACATTTTTATACGAAACGAGGGGGGTCATGGGAGGCGACGGACCGTGCTAATCGGTCTAATTACGGAGCCACCGCTGTCATGTAAGGCCATTGTACCTGAATATACGACCATTCATAGGTGACAATGCACGTGAACATCGCGGTGAATAAGCTATTGTTGCGCCGACAATATAATGGGGGACAGGACGGCGCTCTTGCACCTTGAGGGTCGCCAGTCAACCAAACCCGGACGGCAGTTCTTCCAAGTGCCTCCTCCTCCGATGCTTCTACTCATCTTCCTCTCATTCTTTTGCACGAATGCTTAGGTACATATGGTATTATATGATGACAGGGAGCACATGCGACCCTTTACGACCCACGTACGCATGAGAATGGGTACCTATACCATGTCAGCAAGAGATTACGACGTCTCTCTTCCAAAGTCAAGTGGACGATGACTCCATCCTTTCAATTTGGCTACTCACTGGAGTAGGTACATTTTTGAGTAGGTATCTAACATTTGATAATTTTTTGAGTCTATTTTTCCCACGTTTCTGCATTTCAATTACTCTTCTTGCCCATGACGATTATCAATTACCTAATAATTGAACTTAAGAACGATTTGGGACTGAGTTTTCTAAACTTTTTGTGCACTACGACACTTCGTACCCCTGAAACTTTAATGGAACACTTCACTCACTTTATTTAGTTGAATAATCTTGGGTTTGATCTTGTTCTTATTCAATTAGTCTTGGTTTTGGTCTTGGTCTTGCAAAATGTAGAAGACTAATTTTGCTCTTCACTACTCAGTTAGTTACTACACTTGCATTGCTTCAGTTGGTATACGTCCATAAAAAAAAAAACTATTTCCGGTATTTAGTGAATGGTTAATACCTGTTAGCACCCATTAAAAGTTACTTATCATCCCTTAAAATGTCTCATCAATTTACCATAAATACATCCCTATTTTTTGGACTATCTCAAGTCCAGACAAGAACTAATAGGTACTTTATCTTTACACATCTTAAGACCTTCGGTCCTACCCATATGGTATTGTCTTCTCGAAGTTGATAAGGTCTATTTATTGCACCTGATCTGTATCTGATCCTTTAGCAGTTTCAATATCGTTGGTTGCAATGTTAACACGTTCAAATTACACGAGATGCATAGGTATGTAAGATATGATGGCCTGGAGGTGTGAAGAAGTTCCCATTTCGTTCTAGCACGTTTTCATTAACAGGTGAAAGAAGGACGGCGTCACGAACGGGCCGGAGTTGGAATAATCGGCCGGCCGGTAGTTTTAATTTAGAACGCGTCAACGACGGCTATGATCGATGGTTTTTGGCGTGGGTTGCGCGATCACTAGATATAAAAAAGGAATTAATTGTTTCGTAATCGTTCCTCTTTTTTTTTTTCGTTTTCGAGCTCCGTTCGAGATGGAATTTTTGATTTAGACGATCGATCGTGAGACGTTGGTTTTAATCGATTCGTATATAATAAGGAAACAAAAGAAAGCAATCATGTAAATTGTAATTTATCACCTGCACAGATGAATAATAATACTTGAATAAAAAATAAAAAAGGGCAGAAAATTACGAGCGGTTATTAAATGTTATTAATCATGCAGGAGGCTTGTTTTGATTTGGGCTAGATTGTAGGATTAATTTACGCAAATTAATGTGTCCAGCTTAAGAAGACTTTGATATGTTGTTCGTTTAATTATACGTGGCAATTTATCCATCAGAACAAGACTTGGAAAGTTTCAGAACCGGCTGGACTATTTAGCATGATGTTTAACGTCAATAAACTGCGTGGATAAAAACATTTTATAAACAAATAATACATATTACTTTTCAATGTTTTAAAGGTTTTATGTTTTGACAAGTTATCTCTTGATGTTCCTTAATTCTTATCTCTCTGTGTTATTTCCTATCTAACCAATATACGTACATACTTATTTTATTACCTCTTGAGAGCAGTTAAAGACAGAAGCAGGACCAGAGGGAAGTTTCGCAAATAGTTAAGGGATGTTAAATGTAGTATTCGAAGAATTCAAAAAAGTCTCAGGAAGGGAACAGATAAACTTAATTTTAATATAACTGGCAAATGAGTGTAGGGGGAAGTATTTCGGGTCCAGACCCCCTTTTCGTAATTAGAAAAGCGAAGATTTTTACATTTTTTTGACTGATAATATAATCAAATTATTCACGTATTAAGCTGGGAAAAAAGACAGGGTATTCTGTGGATATCCTTTTTCCAAAATCCTGATTTGTGCCAAAATATTTACGTCTATAATTTCTAAACCTGAATATTCAAAAGGACCTATCATTTGCTTTATCTATTAGGAAAAACGTAGTACATATTCAAGGTTTAATATTTTTGATTATAGCTAAAGTACAATACTCTGTTGTCCGGACCTTTTCCATAAATCAGTTTCATTCGAAATTCTGTTTCTTGCACTTTAAGTTTTTTTCGAACAATAGTTTCTTTCAAGCATCAAAATCTTTTGTTTACATTTTTCAAGACGAAGATTCATTGATTGCACTGTAATAAATCAGGGGGTAGATACATAAAATTAGACATGGGCGAAAGCATGCTGTAAAAAAAAGTGTATTGTCAAAATAGGGCTACTAAAGGACTTAAAGCGTTCTCGATTTTATTGCTTGTGAAATCCAAAATTTGGTATCTTAAATTGATGTGGTGCACATTAGAATCCCGTTCGTATTAACCATTCAAATACTAATATTTAGTGAAGGGCTCGTCTAATTCGTTCGATTTAATTTTTAATTTTGGTCTTTAAATAAAAAGTTTTATGATGGTGTGATTCGTAATTGGCGAATAATTTTTTTATAAATATTTGCAAAATTTACATAGCGGAAATATTTTCATATTTTATTTTTATTTAGTGTCATCAATTGCACGTTCTGAAAAATTTTAATGAGAAACTTATGGAGGACGTCTTTTCTTTCCTTTCTTTTTTATTTTCAAAATAGACATCAAGTTACGTAATATTTAAAATGATGACACGATGGTGCGGTCAGATCAAACGTTATCGGCAGCGTTCTTTTTGTAATAAATCAAACATTAGCTTAGTTATTATGTTACTTTGTAAACATTTAACGATACAATATTTTGTAAAGGCAGAATAAATTTTTGTGACAAAGTCAAGACCGCAATCGTTCACCAGTCAGTTGAATTTGATTATTTTTTTCATGTCGGGGTCGTATTATTAGATGTAACATTATGGCTGACGATACTCGTAAAAAAAGACGATAATTTATACGATGACATCGACGATAACGAGTGATACTAGATTTTCGATAACGTTACACAAAACGACACGAATTTATAATGATTAACCGAACACGAAATCACGCATTGTGAAAATGTAAACATTATCGATTCTTGTATTATATTGACGTGACCTGTTTAGATTTCCTGACAAAATAGGGATCGTAACCTCTTCATTCATAAAAATTATTGTGTGTTTTATAAATAAAATGGAAATAGTTTTTATCTGGTACTTAAATTTTGAAAACGTTATGGCATCCACTCGAAATTTTAGTCGCAAAAGCCCAAATGAAACTAGCCATTGCAACTAGAGTTGCCAATTGTTTAGTTGCATTAGGTGAGCGCTCTAAGTATATTTGCAAGTGGACGTGGGATTTCTAAAATTATCCTTAAAGTACTTAAATTTTGAAAACTCGTCCACTGAAAATTTTTAGTTGCAAATGCTCATATGCAACTAACCATTAGCAAATGATGTCGCAAATTGTTTAGTTGTATAAGGTCAAGTAACTTACTAAAATTTTGAAAACGCGTCCTCTGGAAATTTTTAGTTGCAAAAGATCATATGCAACTAACCATTAGCAACTGATGTCGCAAATTGTTTAGTTGTATGAGGTCAAGTTACCTACTTAAATTTTGAAAACGCGTCCACTGGAAATTTTCAGTTGCAAAATATCATATGCAACTAACCATTAGCAACTAAAGTTGCAAATTGTTTAGTTGCATTAAGTAGGTGCACCAAGTACAATTGCAAGTGGACGAGGGACTTCTAAAACTATCCTTTAAGCACTTAAATTTTGAAAACCCGTCCATTGGAAATATCTAGTTGTAAAAGTTCATATGCAACTAACCATTTGCAACTAAAGTTTCTAATTGTTTAGTTGCATTAGGTGGGCTCACTAAGTACAATTGCAAGTGAACGTGGGACTTCTACAATCATCTTTAAAGTACTTAAATTTTGATAAACCGTGCTATAGAAATTTTTAGTTGCAAAACCTCATATGCAACTAACAACAAAGTACAATTGCAAGTGGACGTGGGACTTCTACAATCATCCTTAAAGTACTGAAATTTTGAAAACTCGTGCTATAGAAATTTTTAGTTGCAAAACCTCATATGCAACTAACAACAAAGTACAATTGTAAGTGGACGTGGGGCCACTAAAACTACCCTTTAAGTTCTTTAATGTCAAAAACGCATCCACTTTAGGTGCAAATTGTTTAGTTGCATTGAAGACTATTGATCTTTTGTTTTCTTCTTCTCCTTTATGTGCACTCATTCGCAGTGCCTGTTGGTACATAAATTTGTTCTTTTCTATGCAAATTATCGCTGTTTGAACATTGTGATTGGTGTGTGCCCGAACACGACATCCCATCGCATATAACGTAAAGTTGAAAGTTTCTGTCCGTTTTGCGGTCCCTTCAGGCGCGATACGCTTCGCCCGATCGGGACCCGGAGTCGGCCGTTGAGACTCGTAGCTATCGACCGGAGTAACTTGTAAAGATGGATGGCTGCCGTAGACAGATTAGTTAAGCAGGGTTATTAATGACCGCGCTTAACCTCCGCAACCCCACCTCGAAACAATGACCGGTGTTTTAACACCACATTACAAGCGATTATTATTGAAGTTTTACTAATCGACATCCACCACTTCATTATTTAATTTTCGGAAGTTTTCCGATGACAATGAAAATCTGTCATCATGGTCATCATCCCTAACTTGTTTATCAGATATAAGCCATATTCCTGACTTTGTCTGCGTAAAAAGAAAATCTGAGACTTTCCCGGAATAATAGTGTAACTACCAACCACATTTATAAAATAAAAAGATTTGGAGGGAAATTGGTAGATAGAGCATTTGTAGAGAAATATTAAGAAAAGTATCTGCTTGTTTTCCCACAAACAAATAGCTTAACGGTTTAGCATTTTCTATACACAATTTCAACCCCTTTTGGTTGTCTTTTTGAACGTCAGGCTTTGGACTTTATCTCTGTATTTCGTCATAACTGGATCAGAGGTTTCGCATCTTCCATACAGATTTTCGTCTCCTTTTTTACCCCCTCAGGGTAAACTGAAGAAGCCCGTGTACCTATCCGTGTCTATTCTAAAATTTCCAAATATCTATGTCCCGAATTTCCCTTTTTTTTTTTATTTGATCCATCGCATTTAAATTTTTATTTTTTCTTAACTGTTATCAAAATATTATTGCCCTTTTTCTAACTTTTATCTATGTTAGCTAATACATACCAAAATTTTTGCCCTCTGTCAACCATAAAATTTTTTACTCCTCTGTCCCTGTTGCTTCTTCATCATTAGATAGGCACCGTAATTTGAAATTTTTGAAATAAAGGTTTTTAACCAAGAAACAATCTCAAAAGTTCAATGAATGTAAATCAATAAATTTTTGGCCAATGACTTGTACGATTGTTCTTTAGAATTTATTTTTTTATAAAAGTGTTAATCATTTATTATTACGATAAACATGTAGGTAGGTTTCACTGTATATCTATTGTTTCTTCATTTATCATAGACGGGATGAGTTCATTAAATGATAATTATTATTCAGTAAATTAATTATTTATTTATCAATCATTAACCTGTCTAGTTAGACAAATAACCGTTTATAATGGATACAAAACAAAAAAAAACTTTTAACTTTTTTCCAAGTATTTCCCATATCTCTCGCGTTTCCATACTACGTACCTACGTCACTCTTCTTAGTGGTAAAGGAACATGGAATCGTTTAATATTTTTTCATCTATTTACGTTAAGTTTCAAAAATCCTTTTATGTGCATATACATATAATTAAAATTGCAAAATTTCCCAAAGTAATTGTCGTTACTGTAAGTAGATGTGTTATCGTCGTTGAAATTTTCTTCTCAATTTCCCATTATCATAAAAGAGGGACGGATGGTACTGCATACATGATGAGAACTCTCATTACACCATTTAGTTGTAACAGTAACATGAATCGTCTATTATGGCCTATGTCGGACACGAATTCAACTTGATTACAACACTTCTTTCGTACCATACCGAAGAGTTGAAACGTGGAACTTATATGTGCATCTTGCTCATGGGAACGCGACGGTTGGGGTCATTCCACAACTGCACGTTTTCTGCATTGAAATTTATAGAAATGGGCAAACAATTACATTCAAAATAAACACATTTTCAACTTCACTACAAAATATAAATTTCCTAAAATTTATCGGAAGTAATTTGTAATTGAACACTGTTACTGAATTTTGATGTCCAAAAGATATGGACAAACTGCAAGCATTGTGGCTGCAGTTGGACTATACCGTCAGTTAAACTGGCCAGCGGTCTTCCACGTCTCAACAGGAACTACAATTAACAGAAGAATAAATTATTTTGTAAACCATCTCACCGTGAGAAAATTTTGTGTTACAACGTTTTCTAATAACGCAGTTTATCCAATTTGTAATTATACATAATGGAATTTATTGTTATTCAATATAAAATTCAGTTCACCCGTTTCGCTCTATTTCAAAATGATGGTCATTACGTCTTTCCAGTCAGAAATCCATTCCGCCCTGTGGTCAAAAGTATGGCACAATTCCTCCTCGAATGCTTAGGGGTGATCAAAATAGGTGGCACAATACCCTGCTCGAAATAATACATTATGGGGTGGAATTGTACCATTGAAGCTGGAGATCCAGAACGGAATCGTGCTTTTATTATGATTTTGTTTTCCGTTACTGCTGACCATGTGGGCGGAATCATAGGTACCATAACGCTAAAACAGTTATTAGGTATCATCATAAACTGTTTTTTTTTTCTGGATAGATGAATGAGTTCAGATCTCCAAACAAAATACGAATGTTGAAACAGGTTGGTTTTGTGGATGTGGATTCTTCAAGTAAAGACTTTGGCCGCAAAAGCCTTCACTATTTTACAGTAGATTATCCCTTGGATATTAATATTTGTAAACGTGTGATATATCTCGGTCGTTTTTTTTTTTTTTAATCATATAATCGAGCAAAGAAGAAGAAGAAAGAGTGTAGCAGATAGAAAGACAGACAGGGCTCATCAAGCAATATTAATTGTCTAAAAAAGAACAGAAAAAAAGCGATATAAATAGCTGATCGTATAGGCGTGGGCGTTTTATCAATTTTTCATCGTGAAGGTTAAATTGAAGGTGCTGAAGGAGAATCGTTTCTGATGGGCGTCCATATAAAAATATTTGCTGTTAATTTGCGCCGCTATTAAGGCTGAAGGCCTTATTAATTAGTTCTTTCTCTTTTGCAGTTATACGAAATTAATGACGATCCCAAAAGGAAGGAGTTCCTTGACGATCTCTTCTCATTTATGCAGAAACGAGGTAAGTCTTCTTTTAAAACTTTTATTAACGACAGGACCGGTTTTAGGACCCTTTCTCGTCTTCTTTTACTTTTATGCATAAACGAAAGGATGAGACGTGTGATTAAAGGCATTTTAGAAAGCGAGTTTTCCACGTGTTAATTACGATTCAGTAAGGATTATTTACTTACCAAAAATAATGTCCTCATTGTATTATAAATTGGATAATTTTCTGATTTTGAAATTGGACTTTTAGATATTTTCGTTCAGTTAGAATGCCTAAGATTTCTAGTCTTGCTCAATGCTCTTCTCTTGCTGGTTTAATTTTTGTCTTGCTAGCAAGTGGATGAGCTCTTCTTATTCTTGTTAGATTGCTAGCTTTTGCCAGGCATCAACCTGAAGGTTGGGTTAGGTTAGGTCAGATTGATAGATAGTGAAATCTAATTATGGAAACATACCTACATATATTTAATCAATTATTTCATCTCTCACTTTATGCATCATGTTTTTTTTTTTTAATATTACAAGTTTAAGTTTTGTCCTTTTTGAAGTCACTAACATAAAACTTTAAACTACGTAGGTACTTGCCTCGCATTTTTTGGTTCATGAACTACGTCAAAACTCGCCAGTAAGTACCCAAAAAGCAAGAGTTTTTGGTTCTTGTATATTTATTGATAAGAAATCTTTCGCTTGCTAATAAAAATTTGTTAACAAGAACAAGAAAACAAAATAATACAGGAACAACCAGAATTATTTTTACTTCTTGCTATTTTATTGACAAGAAATGACGCTCTTGTTAATAGAAATTCTTGTTATCGCATGTCTTGTTCTTCTAGCAAGAATTAATAACAAGAAGTTTTGCTCTTGCTGATTGAAATTCTTGTCTTGTTATTTCAGCAAAATAAAACAAGAACGACTAAAAAGCAATAATTTTTACTTCTTGCTAATTTATCGATAAGAAATTTTGCTCTTGCTGGTTGAAATTCTTGTCTTGTCTTGTCTTGTTATTCTAGCAAGAATAAAGAACAAGAAAAATTGCTCATGCTAATAGAAATTCTTGTCTTGTTGTTTCAATAAGAATAAGACAACAACAACTAAAAAGCAATAATTTTTGCTTCTTGCTAATTTATCTTTAAGAAATTTTTCTCTTGCTAGTTGAAATTGTTGTCTTGTCTTGTCTTGTTATTCTAGCGAGAATTAAGAACAAGAAATTATGCTCTGGCTAATAGAAATTCTTGTCTTGTCCTGTTCTTGCTCACAAATTTCTTATATTGTCCTTATAGCAAATACAATGCTTACGTTTAAAAAAAAATTTCGAGATGTATTTTGCAAATCTAATTACGTAGTTCAATTTCAATTTATTTAATTTGATGTCCATATTTTATGGCAAGTACTACCCTGTATGTTGTTTAATAGTTTTTGTACTTCTTGGTTCGTTAGACAACTGGTTCGAGTGACGAATGATGATTACATTTTAATTACAAAAAGTATTTAATTATTTCTTTTAATGGTCATCTCCACCTAGGAATGTACCATACATATACATACATACATACGTGTGTTTGTTCATGAATTATTATATCACACATAAAAAATTTCGTTTGACCACTCCTCCAACGTGATTGTTTCACATTTTTAGGCTTAATTATAAATCCTGATCTTGTAATCGATTAATCGATTTTACATTGAGTTGCCTCCTAATCCTAACGTATTTCTGACGAGTCTCATCGAAAAGTTGGATTTCTAGAAATCTGTGCAATAAATACTTTGCTAATTTTCGTGTTGATTTACGATAGGTACCTACTCAATATCTATGTGCTATTAATACCAGAAATGAATATTACTTACTTGCTATCGCAGATACAAAGCGATTTCACTCTATAGATTTGTGCCCCGCTGAGTTTGGAACATGTTTGGGTTTCTGGCACTTCCTCGAATTGTCCATTTATTTAACAAAAACCAATCTGCATCAAAGTACGGTCTATAATACCATAAATCCTCTGTATTTTGCTTTCAATGCGTATAAAGTCGGATGTCCCAGGGTGACTATGGGGGGCGTACGGTACCTACTTGGTACCCACATTAAGAAGTTTTTTTTTGTTTTGTTCCATCCGGCCCTGGGGCTCTTACTTTCGAGAAAAGAGGTTTATTTTGAATAAGGTCTTATGGAGGGTAGGAATGGTCACTAGAATTTTATTTATTGTGTTAAAAGATCGTTCTGTCACGCTTAAGTCAGTACCATACTATAAATCCTTATATTTGTTTTTATAGCAGTTTAATCCTGGTAGAAATGCAGATTTCACTCCATTATTTAGTCTAAAATGTTCTAAAAGATTTTTATAACTTTACCATAAGCCAAAAAAAAATTACTGAGAGTTAGAAATGTCTTGCTCTTTTTTTGACCAATTTTAGATTCTTCTTCTTCTTCTGCCTCTACGTTACTCCTGTTTCCCTGTCTAAGTAATTCTTCCAAATTATTTAAATTTTTGTAGAAATTGTGCGTTAATTTATAAAAATTTCAGGTACAATTATTTTTGAAATATTAAAATTTAACGGGAAAGTTTCACCTATTATTTATTTTAATGTTAATTACATGTTAACTGTTAACTGATAATTAAGAGAGGAAATCTTGTTTGTTTGATTATGCTATTGGCTTAATTAGTATGTTTCTGGTGGTGGTAGTTAGTGCCAAGTTTCAGAACAAAGAGCAGGTCGTTTTTTTGATTAGTAAACTCGTCTTAGGTAGGTACATTAATTAATATAATGATGGTACATTATAATGGCCTCAGGTATATAACATTATTTTTAACAGGAGATCTTCTTTTTCGTTAACAAAAAAAATAAATATATACCTACCTACCACCATTGTGTGCCCTAAACGTTCGTTAGGTACCTATGGTAGTATTTTATATAATTTGTCCATTATACGGCTGTTATCCTCCATCAGGAGTCGCAGCTACTGTTTAATGATTAAAATAGCTGGTTTACGATGACTATGCAACATGATAAAATGACTAGGTCAATTTGCTGCCTGAAATGGTAGAGGACTTTATTTAATTAATGCAGGGGCCAAGTGTAAATACATAAATGCAAATTTTTAATAAGCCCAACACTTTTGTATTAACCCTGAAAGGTTATTGTTGATATGTAAATGTAAACACACCTATCGTGAACCGTAACCTATTTCAATACACACGGAAGTATTAGGACAGTTTTTTGTATTTTTGTTTAGCTCAAAACCAGTATGAAGATGTCATAAAATACAAAAAACTGTCGTTATACTTCCATGTGTATTGCAATAGGTTACGGTTCAGGATGGGTGTGTTTACAATACACAAATACCACTTTTTTAATGGAGGTTTTACTTTATTCTTTTTGTACGTTAACTTTTTTTGGTTAAAGAAAAAGTAAATGAATTAGAAAGTGAGTTTCACATCTCTTTCATTTGTTGCTTCATTAAATTCTAATGGAAAAAGAAGGTGCATCTCGACTTGGTGGGTTAATTATTTCGATCTGATGAGAACGTCTACGTATACGTACGTATATACAAACACACTTATACATTGTAAGTACCTATGTATTTTCGCATCGCGATGCCTTGATGAAAACAAATTAATTCTGTCGTCGGTACCGACGAAGACGTTATGGCAGGCGCAGGAGACATTGAAATATGCCGCCTTTACTCCAAATTTCAAAGGCCTTCCCGAGATAATGTTCCAAAGCCAGGTCAGATAACTAATAGACTCTGTCAGATATCACATGATAGTTTCTCATCAGGATCGGCTTGATTTATTGCGATTCATTTATATTCAGTGAAAACACTTCCTCTAAAGTCTAAACGATGATGTGCCCCCGTTAGTACAACTACAGTATCGTTCTAATTATTTATTAGATCATAAATTTAAATTAAATTTTTTTTTGCACTATTGATTTACGTAATATGCAAATGTAGTTAAATTAGCTCAGTTTTCGATTAAGAAATTTTACTATTAATTCTGATGGTTGGTAGAGGTAATTAAAATAATTGAAGGTGATAACTTATTGTTTCATTAAATTAATGATGAGAAAAGGCACCTGCTAATGATTTCTAAGCACCTAGAAATTATTATTATGTGTTTTTGACTTTTACACCCGCTTAATACGTTTTTGATTTCTTGGAAAATTTTATCGACTTATTTAATGGTGGTAGAGTAAGTAGTAATAATACATATTCTTACATACACCGGCCGAGATATAAATTATTCGAATATCACCCACAGCAAGGCAAGTAAATCACATTAATATGCATGGTTTTATATTATACTTAGGCTAGGTACCTATGTCTGGGCCAACTTTGATTAAAATGTAGCCTTCTGAATAATTTATCGACCATAGAGTATTTGCCAATAAAGATTACATAAGTGGGCTATGCAGGCTCGATGACAAATGTTGCTATTCCATTAATTAAGATTATATCATACCCAATAAAACTGTCCTAAATTATTTTGAATTCGCTTATTAACAATACCTGCATATTTTATACAAATGTAGAAGACAACTCTACATTCATGAAAGATTGTATAATTAGTATCATACATAGGACAACAAATTAGATTTTTGCGAGAGTCTTGCACAAGACCAAGACCAAAATTCTAACGTCCATAAACCCACTAAGTCTGCAACTTTTACATATGTATCTATGTTTGTATGTAAATATGCATTAATTTATTCTTATTTTCACCCTAAATGGACGTCACCACCATCACCTGCATGATGTGTACCTACTTTTATTTTCCTTTTTGTCATAAACTACGGAGCCCGACATCCTAATGCGTTTAGTTTCGGAATCAATTACTGCAATATAATGATCTCTGACAACGATTGTCAAAGGAGTATAAAAGGAACCCAGTGATTTGCGTAACACTCGAAGGAGCACGTACTGGGAAGTACATACCTTACCTATTTTGCTTATTAATTGTGTCCCAGCATTAATTAGCTTTACTGTATAATCAGGTGTGTTTTGCTTTACCATTTACCACGAACTCACTATTTCTTTGAACCATCAACTTTCAAGTATACTCGTGAAGTGCTTTGTTCTATGGGATTTCAGTTTTCAGTGTGAACTCAAAACCATAACTCTTTTTTTCTAGTTATGATACTAGAAAAATTGGTTCAGTAAAAGTAATTTAGAAAATCAATGTTTTTTCCACTTTGGAAATACCTACACACGTTCAAGTTCTTCTTTTGTTGGACCTTTTTTGTTTAATTTCTTATTATTGTTCCAATTCTTCCACTAATTCAATGAATTTATTTAATGTGTTTGTAAACATTTGAATCGATTTAGGTATCTATGTATAAAGTATTTTTTTATTATAAATAATATTGACGTCAATTACTTAATTGTCCGTAGAAATAATTATATCGGCAACCAATAACGTTTGACGAGGTTGCGTCATTTATTAATTATCACTTACATTTTCGAAATAAGTATGTATATAATTTTAGCTACGAACTTTTAGATATACCTATGTAACCGGACGCTACAAAAATATTGGAGTAAATTATATTTTATAATGATTTGGATAAACATTTTATAGATTTTTTTTTTTTTTTTGAAATACATAATCCAAATTTCTTATTTTCCAGTAGGTACATATTTCTGTAATACCACCCATAAGGTGTTTTTGTTGCTCCTGTTACATTTAAAGATATGTCAAAATATTTTTGAATTATGACCCCAATATTCCTGCATGTGTTGTGAAGTGTTAGAATTGATGTTCTACTTTTGCCAATTGATTTAATTAACTTTGGCGTTTGTTTTTAATTAAGTGTAAGAAATCGATTTTGGTTGAATCGCAATAATAAGTAAATGTAATTATGATGACGCAAATTTAAGTTTCCGGTGTCGGTGATGGTGCTGATGCAATGGGATGTGGAAGTTTTTTTTTTTTTTCTCTAGAGCCCATACAGCCGTGGTATAAAGTTTGTGCTCTTGCTATTTCTGCGTCCTCGTGTTTTATTTAAGTTAATTCAGTTTACACTTCTGTTAGCCATAAATCAAGCTCAAGTTTTATAGGGTATAAAATTAAATGTGTTTATAAAATTCCGAATTCCGTTTACCACCGAAGAGCCAATGGCACTGCCCAAGTTAATTTGATTTTTACGGCTCGCTCTTTGATTATTCTTCGGGCGTTTTTGTGGAAACTCTTTTGTGTTGTCCACATGTTGAGTTTCTTTTCTATTTCGCCACCAGGGGCGCAGACCAAAATTTTTAACAGAAAATCAAAAATCCCTCAGTCAAATTTTATATTGAACAAAACAAAACTCATCTATCTATTAATAAAATTTCTGGGAAGCCATGATGGTGTTCAAAATTTGTAAATTTTCTCTTCTCCATCTAGCGTTATTCTAACATTATAATTTTTAAAAGGATCTTCTAGATTATTAAATTTTAAAATTATCTTAATTTCTGCTTTGGTGGCACAGAAGTCCAAAAAATCTTGAGCTCAGTTTTTTAGAATTATCATCATTTTTCCATTGGATGTTCAAGACTCATCACGAATTGAGTTTTCTGAATAATTATAAAAGTAGAATTTGAAAAATAATTTTTGTTCCGACACTGGTTGAAGCAAGTAAGTACATTAGTCCCTGGTTACAAGAAAAGAAGAGTCGAAACGCGTCGAACACTAAGCTGGATTTATTTCGAAAATAAACCGGGCTCTTTGATTCAACTGCAGAACTAGTTAATTTCAAGTAAATCTGGCTTAATGAGCATTTAACATTGATTTATACTTCATGGGACTTTATGGCCGATGTAAATTGCAGACCGAAATTAAAACCACTTCGGTAACTAGCAACAGCTGATGATAGCTCTCCGAAAAACTTTACTACTAAAAGACACGTTCCAAGGGAACATTCTAGACTGCAACGTTGTTATAGGTGACTATGTACGAAAATATCTCTTTTTATTACCTACCCACCGCAAAACGCGGACGACAATTTTTGATGTGTGACATCTTAGTTCTCGGTTTGTGTCTTTGATTGCTTCGTGTGTGCAACGAAAATAGGAAACAGAAAGTAGGAGAAGCACGAGCTTTTCGATTTATTAATTCTACTAGAATATTATAATTCTTCGGTTGTATGGAACAGACATTAGATGCAACCCCAAACAAAATTTTACTAGATATTAACTTGTAACGACTTTTCTAGTTTAACTTATTTATTTAACAGATATTTATTTATTTACAACTATTTATTTAACACTTAAACACTAATAACAATTCAACAAATTATTTATATGACAAGGAAAATGTGTATTTATATCACTCGGTATATCGTAGTTCGGTATTTATATTACTCGTTCGGAAGCTAACTGTAGACTACTCTTACTGGCCACGTCAACGAGTATTTATACAGACGTAGAATAATCCAGAAGAACCGAGAAAGACCTACTAGAATTTACTCGTGTTCCTTTGATTTATGGCCTTATTTATTGTCATAAAAGCGCTGACCGACGCCGACATTCTTTGAACTCCGCTTATCTGCTTTTGGATCTCGTCGCCGCTCTCGCATACATACACGCTCGTTACAAACTATTTTATAAAGAAGTGGCCTAGAACTAGGGGTATCCGGATATCTGGGCAATTCACCCTATAAGATGATCCACGACTCAGACTAGAGATGCTGAATGAACCTCAGGAAATAGATATGAAGAAAAATGGGAATTGATTCGAAATAATCATTTTTTTTTTGTAAAATAGTAGATCAATGTAAAAATCGATCTCTGATCGGCATTCCTTCTTCAGACCAAGGATAAGATCGACTTTGCAAGGTCAGAATGAAATGTGTAAGATTAAGATTGGATAGGTACCTAATCATAATGAAAATCAAGAAAATGAAAAAGTTACCTATATGCCTTAGTTTTAATAATGAAAATGAAATCTGTAATTTGTCTCTTAACCGTGATAACACATGATTATATTGAATTAAAACAAAATCCTAGTTTCATTGCCAACTGTGGCTGACATCTTCAGTGGAAACTGTGTTAATGACAAGTGCGAAGACTGCGTACCTATCTCGAAGTTGCGATAGTAACTGAGAGTCTTCAAAATACAATGTTCGCTCTCGTCGTAATCACCGTTTCCACTGAAGATGTCAGCTGCAATTGCGGACGAAACGTCTGGATGTAACAATTCATATGGACGACGTCCAACAAGCTCCGTTTTACTTACAAAATGTCAATTCTCTCATAAATTTGACTGGGTCTTTTTAATCTCAAAACTAGGACTATTTTAAGGGGCACATTATAGATTTCATTTTGATTTACAAAACTAAGGATTATGTATCATTTTCCTGGATAATTTTTTTCATTTTCTTGACCATGGATTATCTATCTGGATTTTAATTATAATTATTCAAACTTGGTCCTACAGATTCTGGCCTTGCAAAGTCGATCTTGTCCTTAGCTTAAAGAAGGGATGCTGGAAATCGATTTTTACATTGATCTACACTTTGGCAAAAAGCAATTAAATTATTTTGTATTAATTTCCATTTTTCTTTAAATATATTTATTTCCTAGCTTCCCTAGTCTGAATCATGATCTTGAAACGTACTTTTGATGTTGCAAAATTTTAAAAATCCTAAAATGAACTAGTAATTGGTATTGTATATTAACTGTTGCAGTTATTAACCTGAAGTTCGCGATTTCCTAGTTTGATGTTTTTATGTAGATTCTAATTTCGGTTTTTTCGTAATTAAGTTTTTCTTTGACCACTTAAAAATAAACAAATCGTATTTTTGTTTTACCAGTTTTAATGAGGTGTTTAACCTATTTGAGTGTTTGTTCCTATTGTAGTTGCTATCGTTATGAAGCAGATTTTGGACGCGCGCCAAAGAATATATTCGTTTTCGCTAATATTAATTTTGAAGAACATTAACCACATTAGTGGATCTGAATCCGTCTGAATCAACAATATTCAAAATATCAGTTACATTCCACACAGGATTGATCATTTTTATAACAAAAAAAACATGATCTACTTTTATTGTACGTCCGTAATCATAATATGGCTGTTATGAAATAGTAGTCACATAACTGAACTTTCTAAATCGTTCTCGGTCGTAGTGGCCCATTAGCTCAGTTGGTTAGAGCGTCGTGCTAATAACGCGAAGGTCGTGGGTTCGATCCCCCCATGGGCCAGTCCGTTTTTTTTTCTATTGTGCTTTCTTACTTTTCCAAATTTGAATTGAATATCAATTGAGGAGTTTCCATATTTCGTTATATAATCCTGAACTCAGTTTTAGTTGGTACTTTCGCATTTCTTCAAATGAATTCAGTATCTGACGAATGTTCTCAGTTGGTTAGAGCGTCCTGCTAATAAAGGGAAAGTCGTAGATTCAATTTCCCCATGGACCAGCCCAATGTTTTGTATGGGGCTTTTTCATTTACCCAAATTTGTATTAGATATCTAACGATTATAAATCAAAAAATGAAGACTTTTCATATTTCACTGTTTTAACAGTTCCTTCCAGAATAATTATGAATTCAGTTTTACCATTTTCTACCTGATGTCTATGGATTAAGCTTACTAATCCTTAAGGGCAATTGAAAAATGCAACTGAAACTCCTTGGGCAGTTTCAAATCCTGCAGTGATCATCAACGAATGTTACCAGTTTCTCAGAAAGTCGTGCTAATAATATGAATGGTTTGGGTGCGATTCCCCATGAGCTAGCGCATTGTTTCGAAATATGGTGCTTTTCATATTGAAAAGATTTCATGTTTCTATCGGATTAATGGATTATACTTTGAAATCCTTGAAGTCCTAAAAAGAGTGCATTCGATCTTTCAATGGACCAGCTGAGTTTTTTATGAGTAGCTTCTTCACTTCCCCAAATTTGGATAATGTACCTAACGATTTTGAATCAAAAATGGAAGAAATTCAACATTTGGTTATGTCTTAAAAGTTCTCTCGATAATACCCAATCTTGAATCTAACATTTGCTGATGTCGATGGATTATGCTTAGAAGTCTTTGAAGTCTGAATGGAGGGTAATCCAAAAATGCAAATAAACCTTCGTGGGCAGGTTCAAATCCGTCATCTAAAACTAAACAGCAGTTAGTCATAAACTAATGTTTTCAGTCAGTTAGAGCGTATAGTGCTAAAAACACGAAAGTCGTGCGTTTGATTCCCCACATGAGCCAGCTGAATATTTGTAAGGGTCTTCCCTATTTCTACAAATTTAGAGTAAGCATCAAAAATTGAAGGATATCGGCATTTCGTTATGTTTCAACTGTTTTTCGACAATAATCCTGGATCCCAGTTTTACCATTTTATAATATCTGATGACTATGGATTGTAGGTACTTATAAATCCTTCAGATCCTTACAAGTTTTACTTCGTCGATGCCCATAAAACTTCATTAGCAGTTTAAGTCCTACTTCTAACTTCTAAGACAAATGCAAAACTAATGCTTCATGGTTTTAACTGCTTTAATACTTGCACCAAATACTCCTGGGCTGATTCAAGCCTCTTCAGTTAATCATTGAAGAATTGTTGGTGTTTTCATCTTCTTCAGCACAAATAGGTTATTGGGGATTTTAAGTTTAATCTTCTTAGTGGGTCAATGAAGAAAGTATTAAGGACCTACCAAATTGGAAGAAGATCGACTGAATTTTAGACAACTCACGTGAGAGATTCAGAAATCAGTATCAATTTTGTTGCATTTGGATTCGATGTTTGATACATAGATGGGATTAAAATTGATACATTCCTGTACGGTTTTCGATATTGGGGGTGCTTTGTTCGTGGCAAGTTTGAAGAAACGAAGGACCATAATAGAGAAAAAGTCTAAACGATGTGGTTATTTATTGGACTCGGCAATAAGTCAGTGAGGATCGACATGGAACGCACGATTGCATTAGCGTGGTCGTAAGTAATGCATTCCGATACGGAATTAGACAGGTGATGGTTGGCGAAACGGCAATAATAATACTATTTCGGTTGGAATAATAAGTAAGCAAAGGAAGGAAGAAGGTATGAGACGAGAGCGAGAAAGAGTCGAACGCACAGGTAAAGTGCAATCTGCTAAAAATAAAAGAAAGCCACCTTATATCTCGTAAGAATAAGAATAATGGAATGGCGGCGGGTGGAAAATAAAACACAAGTGCTCGCGGGGCCTCGGGTGAGGATAAGCTCGTAAATTAATATATTTAAGTTGGATCGTAAATCTCGAGAACATTAAGTCACATTTTCATAATTGCATTTGGAGTGGATACATCTCGCGTCCGTCGACTGTTTCTTTCTCTTTGACTGTCTATAAAAACGATGATAGGTACAACTATTTAGACCTCATAGCCACCGGCGCGACGGATTTACCGAACGACCAACAGTTCCAAACTCAGGCCTGCACATTTTGGGGGGTTAACGAATTTTTTAAGACCCTCATTAAATTTCATCTCGTCTTTAATACAGACGAATGTTGTTAGGAGGTAGGTACTTTAATCAGTTATGGATATTATTAGTCCAATACCAAGACCAGTAACTACCTTAGTCTTAGAATTAATCCTTTAATTATGTGACACATCCTGGTCCTACTCAAAACACTATAGGTCTTATTCTTTTGCCTTCTCTTGTTTAGAGCAGCTAAAACATAGAGGTTTAGGATCATTGAAGGAGTTTTTCTTTATTCTCCATATGACCACTTTGTTTACAGTGATAGTGGTATTTAGGGGTGAGTTTTTTTAATCATTGTTCTTTTCTCTGTATTGTTTAAATAATTAATTAGTTTCTTTAAGTATCCATTTATCCAACTTATTTCAAAGCAACTTCTCTTAACATACTTGAGCATTTTATATTGTAAGGAAATTATCTACTCAAATTTGTATTTTGATGTTGATGAACTTCTTTGTCGTCAAATATACCTACTAGAGCAAAATAACGCGGCCCACTCATAATAATAACAATAACAAAAAAAAGGTATCAGTATTTGTACGAATCTTATTTATTTTTATACGGGGTCAAAAAACTACTTGCAGCTTTAATGTTTACGGTAGTTTTTGGGTTTTTAAAAAAATAAATGACAGTGTATTTGACGTTCAGTAATTAGAATTAAAATTTGTCAAAATGAGTGCGCGTGCTACTAAAAATAGTAAAAATTTCGGCAATAGTTTACAATAGCTTACCCCCTTTAAACTTTTTTGAAAAAAAAAAAAGGTATGTTGTAGAGTTCGCCATGCCGATCAAGAACATATATATAGATGCAGGGGGCGGAAATCATCCCTTCATAGTGTTTTCAACTCTACGACATACTATTTTTTTTTTTTTTCAAGAAAATCGCAAGGGGGTAACCTATTGTAACAATTACCAAAATTTCTATAAGTTTTTAACGTACCTACTACCCCTTAATCAATAATTCAGAATGGTTACAAATTGAAGTATCACCCCCTTGTATATTTAGTAGCGTCAACGCGTCAACCATAAAAAAAAGAAAATACCAACGATGGTAAAAGACCGCGAATAGCAGAAGGTTTTTAAATGCGTGGCGAGCCAAGTGGCACGTAGCATAAAAAGAAGTCAGTAATTGATTAGTTATTGAACGATTTGTTTGTAAATTTAGAACGCGACAGCAAATTCATTGAAACATTATGCAAATAGCATGGGTTTGTTCTTGCACATATTATTATGTATACATACATATATATTATATAATGCGACATACCTCAACTTGGATTGGAGTATATTGAGGAACAGAGGTGTACGTGTGTGGGAATGTAATTAAATTAAAGGAAACAACGGATTTCTGTGTTCACTAACAATCACTAAGTACTTCTTAGAATTGCAAGCACAGAAAGGGTTAAATGCATTATCTAAACTCTTAATCAACAATTCTCAAGAACACGATCCTTTTAGAATAGGTCTTATACACAAAGACAACATTATGAAGTCAACATCAAACCAATGATCTAATCGTAAGTAAGACCAAGGCCACAATATGGTCATGATGTACAAGACAAGAGCCAAGTGTAGGACTTTGATCTGCGAGGACAAGATCATGTTCTTGTCTTGAAGTTCAACAATAAGACCAATGTAGAAAAATAATATAATTTAGCAAGGTTAAGGCCAAAATAATCATCTGACCTGCAAGAAGGGTCCAGTGTAAGACTTGATCTAAAAGAACAAGATCATGATCAGTAGTTAGGCCAAGATCTACTAAGGATCCAGTAAGACTAAGACTAAGATAAAGATCTGACCTGCAAGAAAAGCTCAAGTGTATTAGGACTTGATCATGAGAAATCTTGAAGTTCAGTAATGTAGCCAAGATCAATCAATTATTTTTTACATGAAGGCCAAAATTAGGATCTGATCTGCAAGAACAAGATCTTGGTTAAATCTTGGAGTTCAAAAATAAAGTCAAGATCAAACAATAATTCAGTAAAGCTAAGGCCAAGATAATGATCTGATTAGCAGTAAGAGAGTCAACTATAGGGCTGGATCTACAGGAACAGTCTCATAATCAAGTCTTAAACTTCAGCAATAGAGCCAATATCAAGAAATGACGTAGTTAGGCTAAAGCTAGCATGAAGATCTACTGATCTAGGAGGACAAAATCATGATTAAGTCTTGAACTACAACAGTAAAGCCTGGTTCAAGAAATGGTTTTTAAGGTAATGACCAACACAACGATCTAATCCAAAAGCAAAAGGATCAGTGGCGGAGTACAAGACACAATCAAGATGAAAGTCTTTCAGGTTTAGCAAATAATACATTAAAATTAAGACAAAGATGATGATCTGACCTGCAAGAAAAGGGCCAGTACAGGATTTAATCTACATGAACAAGATCGTGATCAAGTCTTAAAGTTCAGTTATAAAGTTTGGATCGTAAAGTAAGGTCAACTTAAAGATCTATACAATCTCCACGAAACGAGACCAGCATAAGATTGGACCTACAAGGACAAAATTATGATCAAGTTTTGAACTACAACTCTAATCCCTAGATCAAGAAACGGTTTTATCTGCAAAAGAAGGATCTGTTGTAGGACTTGATTTATAAAAACAAAATTATTAGTAAATGACTGAGATCAAGAGGTGATTATTAAGAATTAGACAAAGATTAATTTTGATCTCCAATAACAAATCCATTTGTAAAACTTGTACAAAAAGTACAAAAACAAGATCGTGATCAAATCTAAGAACCCTAATGTAATTCAGGAAATTGAATGCACTATAATGTAACAATTTTTCTTGATTGAGACCCTTCAATGAAGAGGCATTCCAAAATAAATATGTAATTTAACTTTTTTCGTTTTATAAAATATTCACTGAAGTAGTAGTGAAAAATAACCGCACCCATCATCGAAAAGAGCTTCTTTGCTCGTAAGTTTCAGTCGCACCTCGAGCTTCTCGTCCTGTTCGTACGTACCTTATTATTCCTTCGTAAATGAACATGACTTTGCAGAGATGTAATCTACCCACTTAAATAACAATTTCCATGAGTTTTATTTCGCCACATTAATATTGGCCGTTAAAGAAACGAATGAAACACTTGTTAAAGTATGCAAATTTCAAGAGACAGCCCGGCCGTATTTTCGAACTAAAGGACCCCGTGACATGTTTATTCAACCAGGGTTCAGGCAAATTGAATGGCCCACTACATCGGACTTGGCCAAGCAAAACGGATAAATCAATCGACCAACAGAAAATTAAATTGCACGAAAAAAGATCTACACAATTTAAAGAAACAGGAACAAAAATGGAAAATACGATAATTTAAACTTTAATAAATATTTCAAAATCTATTTATGTTCACTAAAAAACTACCATAAAGTTGCATGTAGAAAAAGAACTTGGATTAACTTTATACAGTGGCATAAAGTATACCCCCTCAGGGGGCCGGTCATCTTAGGGGTCTAAGATACGAAATTGGGGAGGTAATAAGGATTCCAGATTTAATATTGTTTGGGGGTAAGGGGGAGGCTTATGGTTTTTCGTTACGCCACTGACTGTATGGGTACTGACATTGGATGAATTGAATTGTTCAGTAGGTGTGTGTCAGAAGTTCTATACATCATATTATTCGCTTTCTCTTGCTGGAACAAAGTCACGAAAAGTAATAACGAGCAAAAAATAATGCGTTCATTTCCAGAAGGAGCACGTGCTCCAAACGTAAACGGTTAGGACCGGGCTTAAACAAAACAGTTTAATGTTCCATCTTCAAGAATTTCGAATTTAGGCGAATGCAAAAAGACTTCCAAATTCAAGATGATTTAGATTTGTTTCTCTAAACTTGAGTATTTCGTGACTAAAAGCAGTTCATTCTTTTTTTTATGAGCAAAATCTTGGAATCATGGAAATGTTTTATAGTCGGTTGATTTTGTTGAATGGCTTTGATCATTCCTAGTATACAGAGGAAGAAACAATTTCTTTATACAAGACTGGATCAAACGTGGACATAAAAGCTGCTATCAGTAGCTTTATAATCTAAGAATCAGGAAGTAGATTTAAAAAAAAATTGTTGAATAGAGTCAATATAGCTCATCAGATTGTCATAGATTTCCATATCCTTCTTCTGTCTTTAAGAGGGTTGAAGACTATGAGGATGTAGATTGCAATAATTTGAAAATTAGGGCTAAAAGACATTAAAAATCAATTTTTACAGTCACATACTTTCAACCCTCTTAAAGGCAGAAGAGAGAAAAATTCCAACATGCTTACTGATTCTTAGATTATAATGCGACTGATGTGAGATTTTATGACCACGTTTGATCCACTCTCGTTTGAAGATTTTGCTGATTCATTTAGATAATGAGGCTAAATCAAATCCCATTCAGCAATTTTCTTTAATCTGCTTTTTTATGTTTCTTAAATTATAATGTTACTGATATGAGTTTTTACAACGACATTTGGAAAAATTTTAATTTTTTTACATATTTCAATCTGATTCATGATGAGCTGTTTTTTATGGTTAACTTCTGGTCTTCTTGGGGAAATCGTAGCATTATTTAATAGCCTAATGAGCCGTTTGTTTTTGGATTTGGGTTGTGTTTGTTCATTTTTCGGTCAGTCCGTCCCTGATTCATTCCGGACGGTCCTCGGCGAGAGGTGCAATAAGAACGGCTATAAACTATTTATAAATTATAATGAGAGTGCCAGTAATGTATTTTTATTTGTCGCTCGTTCTTGATTTGGTCACGTGACGGTAATCAGTCATAGTTTGTCACTCATCTGCTTGTGTGAGTGAGTGTGAGTGTGCGCGCTTTTTTTTTATACTATTCCCGTGTGTGCGCGTATTAATTTAACGAACAAACCGAACGACGCTTTGACTCTGGCTAAATTTACCACACAATCAGAGGTAGACGACGTCGATCGGTTTTGGTTCGTCTCGAAGTTTTTCGTTTTTTTATTTTTTTTATTTTAATCTCCGTTATAGATAGCTATTATTATTATTGTCATCAATTATTGTTCATGCTACTGAAAATGATATTCGGCGTCGAATACGGACGCTAAGTGACGCCGACGTCTTATGACAATTCCAAATGTATTTCCATACGTCGTCGGTTCATACGCCTCTGCGCATTTAATTTTAAATAAATTTTTATGACGAATTTTTGGTTGATGTCAGAGAAAAGAATGCAAACATCAGAGGTTTAAAGTTTTTTTTTTAATTATTAATATTAGACTGTGTTTAGAAGAAATTTTTAATAATAAATTTTGATAGAAGGTGAAAAAATGCATAATACTGTGTACACCCCTTCCCCTCTAAGGTCTCCACAATTCTCACTCTTCTCATTTTTTGAGTAATTATGGGGCAAGAGTTCACGAACCAAAAATTTAACTTTAATAATTTTAATAATCAATCATTTGTTCCGAATTTTTGAAAAAATATGACATTTTATATAATCCTTTCTTATTATAATATGTATTTACATACGTATAATGTTATAATAGGATGTTAGTTAATTAACCGTCACTAATTAAACTAGTAAATTAAAACAATCGCCTACTTTCGAACTGATTGATTGGCACATTTCATTGCCTATTATTTAGAATTAATTACTTAAAGATTGATAAATGGTTCTATCGCATAAAATTAAAATAAATTGGTTCTGGGTTAGATAATGAATATTCGTTTTTGTTTTGACGTGTTGCCCTAAGTAAGTAATCATTAAAATTTTTTCATCCGCCCGGATCTTGAGTCAATTTCATTGAGACGTTTGAACATCAATTACTGAGTCATTCGTGTTGCCAGGAACTTAAAAGATGCAATAAAGAGGGATATGACGAGTGCCAAAATAAGAGACGGGAAGAGGGGACCACAAAACGACAGACGGACAGACAATCTCGGCCGTAATTAATGTGCAAACAAACGAAAGAGTTCTACAAAAAAAAAAAAAAAATGAGCTAGACGCGCGTGCGAGACCAGACGTACAAAACGGTTGGTATCACCACATCCTGGAATGAGAAAGACGAATAACGAGAGAGAGAGGAGGAAGAAGTGAGAGAAACGTTGTGTAGGTGTCATTATCATCATGATCATCAGTAACAACCAAACGGCGGTGGTTTGTTTTTTGAGGAAGAGTGCAAGTATAATTACCCACCAGTTCTGAAATAGCTTACAAATAATAGTCACTACCAAGCTGCTAAAATTAACTAAATCGTCATTGGTAATTATAAATTAGTACCATGGAATCATGGGCAGCGGTCAATGCTATCACTTAGGGGCAAAAGTTAAATAAATTTGGATATGACAACGTTTGTCCTGTCTGCATAAATGTCGGAGTGTCACTTGAGCTCTGCCTGTAGACAACCATGCACAAAATCAATTGAACTATACCCTCAGATGATTTCTGACAAATTCCAGTGGCGGCGTTTAAACTAATTACAAAAAAGTGTGATTAATAGTATTTTTTTAACATGCCAAAATAACTAAAGGTATTAGTATTAAGCCCAACAATATAATAAGCAGATATAAGAATGAATAAGAAAGGCAGAAATGCAAGAACTAATATTTTATTTTATTTTTCCATTAATTATTATAGAAAAAAATTCCTAAATACTTACTATACACAACTAGCGAGTAGGTACTTGCACCACCTTGATGTAGGTTTAGTGTAGGTTAGGAGGTTTTGGTATGAAATGGTCTGATATGTGCATCTACACACACTCACCCTCTACCCCAACCTTTTCCAAGCCTTGTATCCTTGACTCCGTACAATTACCATCCTCTGCAGCCATCAGCGCCTCCAACCCGCAGCCCTCTACAACCTCAAACCCCTCCCCAACACTATTATTAAATTTTTTCAAGAACACTATGTTGGAAAGGGTTAGGGTAGAGAGTGGGTGTATGTACATACATATATTATACATACATATTTTGTTTTATAAGCTATTTGTACAAATTTCAAGCTGCAAAAAAAAATCATTTTTTTCACCCCCTTCCCTCTCGCGTTGCCAAAAATCTTTTATATACTTTCGTTTTACGTATCTATAATTGAATGTGTCGGTTCCGGTTTTCAGAACTCCAGCCCTAAAAAATTTTTTGTTTGGGCATTTAGAGTCTACTAAACACTAGTAAAAATATATTTTTTTTTATGTTTGTAATTTTTATCATAAATCCACCTTAAAGTGGAACAATTTAAAAAAAATCATACCGATTTTCGTCCATTTTTTTATTTTTTTTTTATGACCAAAAAACCAGGCGACCGTAATTCTATGTAATTAATTATTACGATTTAAGCCTTCACGAATCGATTAAAAATTCAACAACTTTCCAAACGTTTCCATATTTTTGATACCGCTCTAGTGCAGCTTATTTTTGCTTTTGAAATTTGTGCTACTTTCGTATTACGATTACGACGTATGTGCCCACGGACCTTAGGACATGTGGGAAGGAACTTTGTGCGATTGTTTATTAAGTGTTTAACTATTAAAAGATCCTAATCGGCGTCACTGATGGAACGGCCGGCCAATCTTCATTCTTTCATCGGGGTATCAATCACGCGGGGTCCTTTCCGAGTACCGTACGAATTTCGGAGGCGCTGGCGCTGCTCTCACTCCCTCTTGCTCTTGTCACATTACCACAAAACAACACGAACGGATGCTATGAATGGATGGATGGGTAGTGTGATGTTTATTTTAATTTTCACGATGCCCATTTAGTAGCTGGTAACTACGTGTCAAACAGATGTGCTTTATTAAATCGGGGAAAAAGATGTTCCGTTTAAAAGAACGGTTTTAATTTCACTAGAGTATTAGGGCACTATTCGAACAGGGTTGGATTCATCAGTTTTTTTTTTTAATAAAGTAGGTACGTTAGCTCGAAAAATTTATCAAGTACGTTTAGGGACAAACTGAAGTAGTCAGGAATGGTTTTAATTAGGAGTGCAAACAACATTTTGGATTTGGTGTACAGTGGACATTTTAATATTAAGAAAAAAATTTGCCCTTAAAAAGATTTCAAAAGTTTACTGTTACTGCTAAAGTAATGATAAAATACAGGGTGTTCTTAAATATCATGTAGGTACATACGGTAAGGGGTATATAAAGTTTAGGTCATTTTATGATTTTTTTGTCGACTTACAGGGCGTTGGAATTTCGAAAAATTGTTAAAAATGGCTTCCCCCAACCCTTATGCGTTTGATTGCCCCTGATGATGCCCCTGTATATTTCTAAAGAAATATTGATTTTAACAGCCTGTAAATGAGTAAGGAAACGTAAACTTTAAGTCGTAAAATAAGCTAAAGAATTGCTGATGATATTTATTAACACCCTGCATATAAACGGTCAAATGCCGACATTTCCCATTTCGCCAAACATGAAATGATTTATTTTTATTACGAAACACCTTTTGAGATCACCGGAATCTCCGTTAAAAACCGTTTCTTTTCACTTTTTCTAAATGTTTGTGTAACTGATGCTGTTACATATCTGTAAAATATCAATTAACATTGGAACATTAATTTGAGTTGGGTACACGTTTGGATACGAAATATTATTTAGCAAATACTTAACGTTTTCATATTTGTATTGGGGATCAAGTTCACATCTGTACGATACCTAAGTATATGTATTAAACGTCTTCTTTAAACAGATAAACCGTTTGTTTTTCAAAAAGCTTTTATTGAAAGGAGGCATCAAATTGATTGACTCTATTATGACTACCATTATAAAATTAGTACATTTTAGCACGTACTTATAAGTAGGTAAATTTTTACGGTTACCTACTGGTGCTCCTGTGTAATAACTCCTAATAAATGGAACAAACAATAACCTACTGTTCAGTTATTGCAAACTTCATTTTTTTTTTTGGCTGTTAAATTATGACGTATTTATTCAAACTGAAAATTTATTACTTCAACATATTAATAGAAAAAAACAAATTATTTTTTCTTTTTATTTGGATACTTGTCATACGGTTTAATGAATAATCCAAATTTGAATTCCATCACGTTATGTTTTACCAATAACTCTTTTTAACTTGCCAAGTTATGGGGTTTTGGGTTGATTGTATAAAACTATGGGATTATTTTGGACGCAACGTTTCCTTTACATGATGGTTCCATTTAATGGAACATGACAGTTTGGGTTATGGAGTTGTATAGGGTGTTGGTCCTGACTTGATGGTGTGAAAATGAATTCAGATGAATTTAGCAATCCTGAAAAGTTCTACATTCACCACAGTCACCACTCATCAGTCCAAAAATTGGTTGGACAGACACCTCCATTTGTTCCTATCTTGGTCTAATTTTTGCTTTCTCCAAAAACTAGAAGATTTAGTATCCTCAACTATTATTGGAGGCCCTGGATGCTTGAGGATAGTGATGGAAAGGACCATTTTGGTCAGTCCACAAAATATATATATTTATCGGTTAGTGGTTGGTGATCTTAAGGAAACTAGGAAATTAGGGGATCCATTAAATGTGGGGTTTGGGTATTTGTCCAGTCCAGGGTGGTCAGTGGAAAAGACTTGCTTATAATATCAGCCACATATGTTTCCTTATTTTAATGTAAAGGATGTGGACAAATACAGAGCTGTGGAGGGTGTAATAATATATATAATTAGGAATACACCTTCCATCCTTCTGAGTCTGATCTGTCATTATTTGCGAAAAATAATGTACTCTACCCCTGTTTCTTCTACCTCCAATTTGCCTCTTAAACAGCGCTTCATGCATCTGTAGATGCCTCTCTTTTGCTGACTCCATTGTGATATTTGGAACTTGGATTTTAATGAGGATTGTCTTCAAATCAAGTCAAGATGCATATATACATTCTTCTATTGATATTCTAAATTTAATATTTTTACAACAATTTTTCCGCAGCTTCAGTTTCTCCACTACTTTTCTACTTCCACTTGACGCTATTTTTTTTTTCCGGAAACGTGCTAGATGTCATCTTCATTGTAATTTATTAGCACAGGTTTTTGATAAAAATTTTTGATCTGGATTCGCTCAGTAGAAATCGATTTGTACATTTGATCTTCCATAAATATTTTAATACGACATTATCCCCTCACCATTCCTTCCATTCGGAAAGTCGTTTTAATTTTCCCTTTCGACCATCGTCGCTCTGTAATCACCACCACCATTATCGTCATCATCATCAGCTAAGCACCTAATTGTTTCGGCCAATGGTTGGTTATACATCGTAAACGTTTTAACTTGCTGCTGACTAGTTCGGGTCCTCGGGCTCTCAATACGGCAAAGGATGACGTGTATAAATTATACGCCACAAAATGGACATTGACGGATAAAAATGCATTAAAAGGATACCTACGTATATCGGATAATGAAGTGTAAGTCGGGTCGCTTTTCATCGAACGAACAAGAAATTAATCACTGCATCTTACACGATCACTTTATAGCCGAGGGCACAAAAGTGCAATGTGTATATATGTATGTATATGTAATTATAATAACTATATATGTATACCTACATATTTAATGCATTTAAAACTCAACCATCAAATGATAAATCGGTTTTCGTATTGGTAACAGATCTAATCTAGATGTTATTAAAACACCTGCTAAAAAGCTCAATTTACATATGGTAAAAAAGCTTTTCGTAAATACATAGTTTTTTTGTAACAACCCAAGTTGTGTCCTCAAAAACCCTTGATAATTTTTATAATGGATGATACCGTTGAATAAGGAATCTTTGGGAAAAATTTTTAACTTCTTGGCTCAACGGTTTGGCAATAAGGGAAACTAGGGCAAGTTGCAAGGCAGATAAGTTTGAATCAACTCTTTTGGTAACAGAGTCGTACTAACTGTATCCATGGGGTAAATGCAGCACTTGATGGTGGTACTTGTACCTAACTAAGTAGGTTCCATATTCGACAGTTGGTAAATAATCTGTGGTAGCATTTGTGCTTTCGACGAGGCTAAATGAATTTTTGGTATCGATGGTTTACCATAGACAAGCAGCATCCTTGTTGAAACGAAAATTGTGGATGTTTATGCAAGTTAGGATTTTTTGACAGTTGAATATCAGAAATTATTTTGGAGCACATTGCAACCACTTGTTGCAACTTGCATTAGTTGCATCCATCACTGGCCATGTACGTTTGAATTATTCTGAATAATATCGTATTGTTACCACATTAACAACCCTCTCACAATATGTAAAATACATACTAGAGAAACATATTTTGGAAAGCACTTCTGGAAGATAAGAAACGAAAAGCTAAAAAAAGGAAAGAAGAAGTTTTATGTTCAGGACGATTGTGGATTCACTGTAATTGTAGCACCTCATATATAAATGTCGTAACGTACCTACCCCATTTATGGGGGGTAAGTTGCCAGAGAAATATCGTTTTCTTTTTTTTATTGTATATTACCTATAGTTGCAATTTTTTAAAAATCCCCAAATGATTGTAATATGTAAGACAAACAAAGAAGTGTTGCAACTGCAGACTGCAGTCTCCTCCCCTTCATCAAACTGAACCCCCTTTTCACGAATCCGATTTTGAACGACGTTTCTCAGTAACATTGTAAAAGCGTAACGTATCCATCAACATTATAGGTCGTTTTTATTGTTTCAATAATAATATTAATACAAAATAGAATCCGTGGAAGTCTTTGATCGCGTTCCGTCGTCATAACGATAATCGGTTCCGGTACGGCCGGATCGGGTGTATCGGAGGGTTTGCGCCAAAGAAAGAGAAGAAGTCGACTGACTGACTGACAGGCAAACAGTCAGTCAGGCAGGGCAGGGCAGGGCAGGGCAGGCAGTCAGGAGCAACATACATTGCAACAAATAATGCAACATGAAGGACATAAAATGTACTTTCATGTGCATTCCGACAAGCATGCTCGTAAAAGTAACACTTCGAATACGGCTGCCACACTGAAACCATAACTTACCACTGGTGACATTTATGCATCGACTGGTAAGGTGCAAGCGAATAAACGATTCGACGACACTGTCAGTGTATTTGCTTCTTGGTGTTTGTGTCTGAGTGTGAGTGTGAATGGGCTTTCGCGGAACAATTCAAACTTGAATGTATTACATGTTGGTAACAGACGAAAATCGGGAAGCCAGGCAGTGAATCAGGTCCGGTCTTGGCGAACGGTGAATTCGAATGTTTTCAGATTACCGACTTTGGCCTACTTTTTTTTTTCAAAAATCTACTCCTAAACGGGTGAAAAGGGGAATAAAAACTTCGTATGGGAAATACTAAACCCCTGAACCGTTTCATTATGAGGAAATTTAGTACAGAGATGGGATGTTCTTGGAAACAAACGTATAGGGTAAGTACTATCTCTGAGAGGGGAACAAAATCGTAAACCGCCTTGCTAAAAGGGCACCAAAAGCTGTCTTATTGGGCCGGAATCCTTTGTAGGGATACAGGCAAGAACTGTAGAGACTGGGACAGTTGTAAAACCCTGGTGGGAATTTTCACCCGCCATGGGTAGTTACAACAGGTTTCGATTCTAACACACCCAGAGGATACCTTTTAGGAGTGCAGAGGATATGTGTCCTCGTAGGGAATTGTTTTAATCAAATAGCCATGAGATTTTATCGTCCAAAAATTTTTTTTGATCGCTGACTCCTATAGAGGATGGCCAGAAGGGCATTTGTCGGAATTTTTAAGCTGGCTTTTTATTAAGCGTTAAGTTTTGCAAAATGTGCTGTCCCGGACTTTTTTGTAGAAAATTTAATTATTTACAAAAAGGGTCTATATAATCTATCACGAGATTTTGGCTACGTAAGCATCGAAAAGTCAAACAACACGTTTTGCAAAACTTAACGTTAAATGAAAAATAGTAACATTTATTTGCCAGTGCTAAAAAATTTGCAGAAATGCTTTTTTGATCTTCCTCTATTAGAATCCACGATCCAAAAAAATTTTTGCACAATAAATTCCTCGACTATAAGATCCAAAAAGTTCCCTACGAGGACTCCCTTAAATGACATCGCATGTTAGCGCTCAGGCCTTCAATAACGATGTTAACGACGCTAGGCCTTCCCCTATAATGTTTAAAATGTTAGTTTGAACATCGAAATAACAATATATGTTAGAACTGCATCAGTCAAGTTTCAACTTGTTGTTTAGGTAAATACTATATTTTTGGAAAAATTTTGACAATATAATTTTAGTTAAGTAAATTATATAAAATAATAATTAATTATTTTCTATTCGTCCACACACATATTATTAGTATTAGTATTAAGCACAGAAAAAGGGTGGTAACTATTCTGGACATCCCTCTTCCCTTCCCAAAATCCTGGATCTTCTCCTAAGTTTTAGACGCTTTAACGGCTGTAGTTGCTTATTGTTATTAGTCCTATTTTTATTTTGAAATATAAAAATACGACTCTTTGCTACATTTAAGGGTCGCTGTCTTTGAACTATTTTATGTATCTTGGTCTGAAACAAATGCAACCATAATGCGTTTCTTACGTTTGATGTCAAAGCCGCTTTTTCCCTTTTTTTTTTCTTCATTGTTTTGGATCCTATAAGAGACCTCGAGAAATTAAGTGTCATGGGTAAAATAAGCACGCACTTTTATTACAGATATAGCAACTTTTATTTAAGATCTTTTTTTTATTTTTATTAAAACGACGAAAATGATAGCAAAACCGTGACAAGGATAGTAAACGCAATTTTCGTGTAGTCGGAAATGTAATAAGTGTTTAGCGTTTCTTTTTTTCGAAAACAAATTTTGTAATTAATCTTACGTTCTTTTCATTTTTCACATTCTTATTAACATTTAGCATAGTATTCCTAAAGAAATAATACGTGTATGCAGAGTTTTTAAAAAAAATTTTTCCATGTCACCAAATTTCAAAAATAAACAAAATTTGTAATCTTCGTAACCACTTCGTCTCTAACTTCACAGAGGCGGATCCAGGAGTCTTTTGGGGAAAAGGGATGCGATGAAATTAATAATAAAAGGATTCATCAGTACAACGTTAAGGTGCATTCTTTTTGCAAACGTTGCCTTTTCAAATACAATAAAGTTACTTCCGTACCTCAGAAGGACAAAACGGCACACTGATAGGGTTGTTGTCCGCCTGTCTGTCTGTCTGTTAAGACCCTTTATTTCGGGAACACGTGAAGGTATCGAGTTGAAATTAAAACCATATACTCAGGTCTACAGTCCCTTGAAGTTGTGAAAAAATCAAACTTCTAAGTTAACGTAAAAAAAAAGTACGGCCGTTTATGCCGCAAAAAACGTATATTTCGACACTCTCAAGGGAATCAAAATTTATAGGGTACTTTCCGTTGTCCTACAACTATGAAATTTGCCAAGTAATATCGTCTTATACTACAAGTACAGGGAAAAATCTGAAAACTATACGTTTCTAATTAAATCATAAAAAATATATAGTCTTTATTTAAAATAAGTAATCAATCATCGAAGTTAAGCAACGATATGCGCTGTCATAATTGTATGGGTGACCAAATCTTTTTGTAGATTTTTTTAAACTTTTACTCATTTGTACAGAAGAGAAAAATCTGAAAGCCGTATATTTTTAATTAAATCATAAAAAAAAACAGGGTCTTTATGCAAGGAACGGGGTTCCAAATATTGAAGGGAGTTAACCATGTCATGTGGGGTATCGTATGAAAAGGCTTTATTGGCACAGAATTAAACAGCTTTTTAATTATTTTTTTTTTATTAAAGGCGACAATTTACGTAGACCAGTTACGATATATAAGTACTGGCTGTTATTACATGCGGATTTAATAGGTATATAAGAGAATACCAGTTTATATAATTTCTTTTTTTTTTATATATTAGACATTAAATTCCAATTACTCCTATATTTCGTTTGGAATGCTTCAGTTTAAAAGACTCATTTTAAATAAATATTTTTTAAGCATTTCGGTTGGCAGTGGTCCAGCAAGCAAAGATGTTCAGTCGTTTCGTTATGACGTACCTACCTACCATAGTATTTCGTACCGGGGCAACAATATACATATACCTATGTAGTAGGCAATAGAAGTAAAATATTATCAAAATAAGGCGGATTAGCAAAAATATTCGCACGTATCGCGTGTACTAAAATAATGCCAACTATTAATACATGCGTCACGCTGATTTTTCTCTTTCTGATGGGCGGCTATTTATTAAAAGCTCTCTAATAATTATTGACTCAGATATTTTAATGGACATGGCATTATTTTAAAGTAGAATTTTGTTAATTAATTCTAGGTCACTTTTGCTGTATAGGTACACGTACTTTTCTTTTTCTAGTAAAATATTTTCGACTGTGAGGAACTTGCAGGAAATATTTATCAAAATAGAACAAAACGTGCGTGATCAGTCATGACTGTTCTGTCAAAACCACCAGACTTATTACTTAAAGAGTTCCCGTCAACACGCCATAGACAGTTTGAAACTGAATCTCCTATTTAACAGGAATGAAAACGTATACCTACTTTTAGGAACATTAAAAAATACGGTAATTATGTACAATAGCTTCTTACCCCCTTCGGATTTTCTTGAATAAAAAAGTATGTCGTAGAGTTCGTCATGCTGATCAAGAATATATGTATATGTTGGGCGCGGAAACCACCCCTTCATGGTGTTTTCGAGTATCTTCATTTCCTGTATTTGTCTTCCATGTGTCTATTGTAAAACGCGATTAGTAGTAGTGGTTTGTTGATTTATTCGAATATTGAGATCGTGTAGTGTTTATTGTTGTAGATTAGATACGGAATAATTTATAGTCTCTATCTATGGGTGATACATGATACTGCTTGTTTGTATTAACTCTCAAAGGTTATTCTTAGTCTTTAACGAACACAAATGTTGGGAACGGTGTGGAGTATGTAAATATAAAGACCCCCATCCTGAACCGTAACCTATTTCAATACACACGGAAGTATTAGGACAGTTGTTTGTATTTTTTGAAGCTCAAAACCAGTATGAAGATGTCATAAAATACAAAAAACTGTCGTTATACTTCTGTGTGTATTGCAATAGGTTACGGTTCAGGATGGGTGTGTTTACATTTACATATCCCTCACCCTTTCCCAACATTTGTATTCGTAACACACTAAGAATAACGGCTTTCAAAGTTTAAACAAACAAGCAGTATCATGTATCACCCATAGATAGAGACTATAAATTATTTCGTATCTAATCTACAACAATAAACACTACATAGCGATCTCAGTATTCGAATAAATCAACAAACCACTACTACTTGTAGCGTTTTACAATAGAGATGGAAGAGAAATACATGAAATGAAGAAGCTCAAAAACACCATGAAGGGGTGTTTTCCGCGTCCAGCATACATACAGGTTGTCCCCTCTCAATTGGAAAAAACTTCTAGGGCATATTGAGGAACCATAGACAAGCAGTTTGAGATATTAGACTGATGTCCGGAAGTGCATGGTTTTCAAAATACAGGGTGTCAAAGTTTTTTTGCAAAAAAACTTTTTTTTTATCAATATCTCAAAGGCACGTTGACCGATTTTCTTGAAATTCGCTGGTGATGTAAGCTTTAATAAGACGCTCAGTTAGCACTAATTAAATGGTAATGGAAGTTTTTTCCAATTGAGAGGGGACACCCTGTATATATTCTTGATCAGCATGACGAAGTCTATGACATAATTTTTTTTTTCAAGAAAATCGGAAGGGTGTAAGCTATTGTACATAATTACCAAAAATACTTTGTCCCGATGATGCATATAAGGAAAAACAAATTTTGTGAAATATCCCAAGATACCTATGTTTTTTTAATTTTTCTGGTTCAAATTATAAGTTTTTAGACTAAATGAAATTCTCGATATCAAAAGCCAAGTGGATGAAATTTCCTGTATTAATTTACATTTCCGGGTTTTTTGTTTCTTCCGTGACAAACGCGCCAACATTTGGTGACACATTAATAAGTTTCTAACAAAAACTGTGAGAAGTGAGAAGGCGATCCGATAGCGCGATTCGGAATTCAAACAAGTTGGCTGCGGTCCAGTTTACCCGTGTCTACCCGTCCCGTCGACCCCGCGCGCCGCATTTTCATGAAGTGTTTGTAAGAAGTACCTACAGCGACTTCTTATTTTCCTAAACTTTATACGTATCGGTAAGTACGTAGGTATATACGCGCGTCCGTAATCAAAATAAGGCGGATCAGGAAAAGGCGGGCCATTAAAAATACTAAAGGATTTCGTGCGTGAAAATAGCTCCACCACCGGGACCGCCGCCGCCGCTTCAGCCGCCTCCGCGACATGGAGCAACAACTGATCCCCTCGTTGTTCTGTCACAACAGCGTAACCACCCGGTAGGCACGTTGTTTAATCTCACAATACAACGGGTTGGCCTTTGATGTCCACTCGGTTGGAGAAAATGGATTTTTGACAGCAGTTTATCATTTAGTCCATTGGCAGAAGAATAAAAATTACCTCGAACCGATTTCTGGCAATTAAAATAGCGAGTTAAGTTTAAGGGTAATTTGAGAATATTTATGGTAACCTTACCTAACCTAACCTAACCTAACCCAACCTATTAACCTTACATAATCTATTCTGATTTAGCCCTTATATTGCCCCATCAAAAACATAGTTAAGAAAAACTTAACGTGCATTATAATTTTTGTAACTATGTAAGACAAGCTGACCATTTAGCCAGGTCACAGAACTGTTTATGTCTGTTTATAATAGATGGCGTTACATGTTAACATAGTTTAGGTTAGGTTAGGTAAGGTTTGAGACGAAAGCAAAGTTGATTTGCAATAGTAACCTAAATTTTAAAAAACTGTGCAAGTTTTGACTGAATTTTTGAATTTCTGACTATAAAAATGTAATTGTTGACTTCAATATTTCAGAGGCAAATAGTGAACTCAAGCCGACATCCCCTCGTTAATCGGAGAGGTTTAGATTTGGCTTCAAAATTTTGTCAATGAAATCTCAGAAAAGGGCGCCTAATTCAAGCCTAAAAATTTCGCAAATGTGAAATAATTTATATTATTATTATTTTTTTTAATCGTTAATCATTTGAAATATCCAGTTGGCAACTCTAGTAGAATTTCGGTGCAATAAATAAATCGTTATGTCACCTGTAATAACATTCGTATCCGCGTAACAGGTGTAATGATTAGTAATCTTTTGTTTGACGTCCGAATTCTAGTTTTATAAACGAGTCAATAAATAAAATCCTAACAGGATTCTAAATTGTCATTCGTCGTCGTCCCCATCACATTCTCCATCCGTCCTCGTTAATAAATCCTTGGGTAATTTGAAATATAATTTCTTTCATCTACGTACGTACGTACGTTCATGACCAGTAGGTACAACTGGCTAGGGAACGACCCCATTAATTTTTTTAAAATAGAATAGGTACGAACACACGCACATATATTTCTTTTAATAACTTTCAATAGGTACATATTCATTTGCAGTAAAAATTAGTTGAAGTTCTGAAATTAATAAAAAAAAAAAAAACAATGGAAATCATCAATGCAGTTTTCTGTGAAATAAAAAAAATTCTCTATTGTTTTAGGAACTCCAATAAATCGGTTACCAATAATGGCCAAATCAGTATTGGATTTGTATGAACTGTACAACTTGGTTATTGCCAGAGGGGGACTGGTAGATGTGATAAACAAGAAATTATGGCAGGAAATAATCAAAGGACTTCACTTACCATCTTCGATAACGTCTGCTGCATTTACGTTAAGGACACAGTAAGTTTTCTTGTATTTTTATTGATTTTTTTACGTAAATCCAAAAATGACGGTGACATATTTTTTTGTAAATCTTTAATTCACATTTTGCAAAAATAAAAATTAATTCAAAGTATGGTACCTTGATGAAGCTCATAAAAGGACAAAAAAAAATAACAATAAAACTTAATTTTTTTCCCTATGGCAGCTTTCAAAAATTAAAACGTTTTTTTGTGTAACGTTTCAGTTCATTTAATCATCATTATCAGATCTTTTGTTGAAGTTTTACTGCTTCTATAAATACCATTGTTTTTTTTTTTCAAAATGTTTGAACTTGTATTTTATAGTTTAACAAAAATTTGACCACCACCTTAGAAAAAATAATTAACTGTGTGGATACTCAAAATAAGTAGGATTAAAATAAAATCAAATTCAAAATTTATATTTTAAGTTATGGAAAACTGGTATTTTTTTTTGTATTAACTAAAATTTTGATGGAAACAATAACACAAGTACATAATTAAAAATAATGATTTAAAAAAAAGTGTTTTAATTCGGCTTTTACAAAAACTTATTTTTTTTTTTTAAATTTCTGAAAAAAGCTTGTGATTGATTAACCTCCTCTTAATCCTATGGGTAATGGATGGTACCGGTATGGAATGTTAAAAAAATAATACTTAAATCTTTTTAAAACGGTTTTGATCCTTAGATTTGTTTTCTATTTTTCTGTTTAATAGTAAAAGTATGTTTTATTTGATGATGACATTCCGGCATCGTCTCGAAATAAATTAAATCTATGCGATATATACGTATGTATCTCATAAGCAGTTAATTTAACTCTGTCTGACAGATGACAGGTCGGTTTCTAGATAAATGATCAGTTCTATATTGAGCTCAAAGAATGACTGCTTGAAGATTGCCATATAGACGCCGCTTTGAATCATTTCAAATTAATAATAGACTTTCGAATATAAAATACTATTTTTTTGCCTATATTTTTATTCATCAGTGTCTCAAAAAAGAAAATTTTTTTAACCATTCATTCATAGTGAAATTCATTTATTTAGTACAGATGATTATTTTTTTTTTTTTATTACCTACCTATAATATCTATTTATTTTATTTGCGAATATTTATACAAAGGGGTATCAATATTGAGTACCAAACTGGGGCATTATAAAAATGAACCCTTTTAAAACATGTCTAAAATATTGTGTCTGTAGGTATATACAGGGCAACCTACTTTAAATGAACTATTTAGCTCCCAGGGGAAGACCCTTAGTCCTTAGGGTGGAAACTTTCAACAGTTAGAAAATTATGGAAATTTTTCATTTTTTTTTTACATTTTAAGATACACTTTCAGCACTTATGACTAATACATATATACTTTGTTACCTGTAAAAGGTAGAGGGATGCTGTCTCGGACTTTTTTGTAGAACATTCAATTCTCTACAATAAAGGTCGATATATTTTTTTCATATCTATCATAGTTTTGACTACGTAAACGTCGAAAGGTCAAATAACACACTTTGCAAAAATTAAATGAAACATAGTAACAATTATTTGCCAATACCAAAAACTTTTGCACAAATGCTCGTCTGATCTTCCTCTACAAGCATCCGCGTCCAAAAAAATTTTTGCACGATAAATAGTTCGGCTATAAGATTAAAACGGTTCCCTGCGAGGACCACTTTATATGACGTTGCGCTCAGGCCTTCAATAACGATGGTAACGGTTGCATCCGTTTATCATGAAACGGAATTCAAAATTCTAAAATTCAATTAAAATCATATACCTGTATGATAAAAGATGATAGATAATTTAAAAAAAGTATGTGGTTTAGAATATTTACTATCCAAAATTTTATTTTTGCACCTAATCACCTTTCAAAAACATGAATCACTGACTCGTCATCATAATTATATTATGACATAGCCAGCCAATAAAAATACCCTAAATCCATTAGTAATGTGTTGTTTCTTTAAATAAAAATAAACTTCACGTCTTTATTATTAAAGTACAAATGGTTTAGATATAGAGCGTACGATCTGACGAAAAATTTTGTTCAATCCTTGATTAGTACACAGATATTCATATTATCATAAAAATTAGGTAACTCACTTAATAGAAAATGTCCAATTTTTTTTCCAATAACAAATAATATAAAGAAATTAAGATTGGTTATCATAAATTGTTGAAAAATTTATGACGCTCGGATCAATTGTAACATTTGCAGTGATTTTTAATCAATATCAATCTCAAAAAGTGATTCAGCATCCCTAAAACAATCCCATAAAATATGAAAATTATTCCAAAGTTGGGATTGAAAAATCGAAAAAAAAAAAAAAACGTTAGAAAACACAGACAGTTTCTTTCGTTTTAGATACATGAAGTACCTGTACCCGTACGAGTGTGAAAAAAGACGATTAAGCACCCCTGCGGAACTGCAAGCCGCGATAGACGGTAACCGAAGGGAAGGTAGACGAAGTAGTTACGGTCAATACGACAACGTCCAAAGATCACCCATTCCTTCCACCCAAATGTCACCCCTTACCCTCGTATCCCAACAGCAACAATTCGCTGCCCGTATGAACTCAGTGATGAGCGGAGGTGTTAGTTTACACAACGGTGCGCATCACCCGAGCCATCCCCAACCCATGAGTCAACCCCTAAACGGCGGACCCATCCCTGGTCTTGCTCCGAGCGAGTTCGAAGCCAGGATGATGGAGTACGTGAAATTATTAAACAAAGAAATGCGAAATTCAGCGGCGACGCCCCCAAGACAGGGAGACATGTCACCACCGAGTGCAACGTCACCTTTGAACCCTTTGGAAATGTCACGAATGACGCTCTGGAATTTGTACAATAATAACCATCAAGTTGTTCACGAACCTCAAAAGGAAGCTTTGAATCTCTCGGAACCGAATCAGATGCAATCGCCTCCTCATCTACCCCTCGTTAAGAGGGAATCCGAACGAGAATCTCCACCACCCGCTAAGAAATTCATAAAGGATGACGCAGAAAATAAACCACTTTCACCCGCAACACATATCAAAATTAATAGTCGAGGTAAGAATTTTTTTAATTATTTGCATTTATTTTTATCTTGAAATCCGGCTCGAAGGACCATTTTATTGTACGAGGAAAAGCACAAAATGTTTTTCCAAATATACTGCGGATAAGTATACCTACAAATAAATAAAAATTTCAGGTGATGGTCGAGGTGCTGACAGTTCATTAGTGGTAAGTATGGAGTTAAACGGTATAACATACCAAGGGGTACTTTTTGCGCAATCGTCGCAACCGACGAGCCGAACAGCGCTCGCATCTTAAATAAATTAAAAGTGTTAATAACAAATTAGAACACTTTTTTATTTCACTGTGACGTTAAATAATATATTTTTCGGCAATAGTTAGTTTTTATTTATTAATCGGGACGTTCGTTGTTCGTTTTATTTTATTAGCGTTATTTATAAACAAATAAATAAATACTTACATAAACTTAGTGCACAAAACAACTTATTTTAAAGACTGTTTTTTTTATATATAAAGTAAGTACATACTACTTAAATATGTGGTTCATAATAATAATAATAATAATAATAATACATAATGTTAATAATTAAAAATGTTGAACGTGATTTCTTCATGTGATTAGTTGTTGCATAAAAATTAAACAATCCAAAATGCAAAATGCTGATGAAGAAGAAAAAAAAAAAGGCAAACGAAACAGTTAACGACCATTGCAAGTGATTTGTTTTTTCGCCAAGAAAATGGGTCTTTTTTTACCTAATTAAATTAAATAAATAATTACATCATTAATAATAATAATAATAATAATGACAAGGGCAGTGTTGTTTTTAACGGTACATACGTACACTATTTTTTGTCATACTGTGGAAAATAAATGGCATCGATATAACGGGACTAAATTTCGTGGCACGAGATGACAAAAAATATTTTTTTATGTACTTATGCTGAAGGAAATTCTTGTTGTTTCTCGTTAAAAATTTTTAATTTGGTATTTCTCTTTTTTTTTTGTACTTATCGTTCGTTAATAATATATCCGTCTTTATATAGTTCTTAGCATTTAAATTAATCGTTTATAACACATCTTTAAATTGTAACCTACAACAAGCGTTTTCTTCCTTATGTTGGTGCGTCGTTTTTAGAGCACCTTGTAAAATTTTTAAGGGCCAGTTAGTAAATAGTAGTTGTACATAATAGGAGAGTAAAGTGGTAGTATAGTGAGCAGTATTTCTAGAATAATAGGCATCTCTTGTTAAAAAAAAAAAAACAAACATAACTTTTTTGTATGTATGTACCTACCTATTACATCTTTTATCATTGAAAGACTGTTACTTTAGTTTTTATTAACTAGCGTTTATCGCCTTTTTAAAATAAAAAAAAATAATGACAGGTAATAAGCAAGAAAAAATTCCGTAGCGAAAAAAATAAAAAATTTATTTATCAACAAAACAGCCTGTGTATTCATAATGTATTCGTAATAACTGTGTCTAGATTAAGATATAAGTATTTAAAAATGTAACTGCTGCTTCATTCAAAATAAGAATTTATTCGAAAATAAAAAACCAACTGTACAATTTTTGTTGATTTTTTTTTTAATTGCTAAACTAAGCACTGTTTAAACACTCATTTACAAAGTGTTCAAATGAAAAGCAAATGTTTATTGGAAAAGATGTCAAGATGTTTTCATATACCTAACAACACCCAAACACTACTAGGTAAATAAAATTAACAGTTAACATTTCAATTGACTAATTTTTAAAACTGCAGGGGATGGTGTGTCTTAAGGAAGGCCAACTAGACTTGAAATTACCAACTTGAGCTCCCTTCCTATTGACCTGACTTAGTCCCGGTCATGTGTATCTATTTTGCCTTGCACAAAGATCTATCTTTCAAGAATACGTTTTACGTATGGGATAGATTTGCGCTTGTCATCTGCACTTTGGGAGTCGCCATTAAGGTATTTATTTAATCATTTCATTAATTTTCAAATATATTAATCATTTTATATAACAGTGTCGTTAACTGACCTTTTCTTGTTTTCGATGAATAACTGTACGTTGAAGATTAATTCGACCCCAGTGCGCCAGCAGGTCGTCGCAGACGCAGTGCTATTATTCTCGAGGATTTTATAGTTTCCTCATCTTGGTCTTAGAACATCGTGCAATTAATTAAGGTGATAACACATTCTTCCAGTAGTATGTTTTTTAAGAATAGAAACTATTTTGTATTTTGTTTATTTATAACTTGTTTATTTGTTTTTTTTTGTTCTTTTCTGCAGATTGTTGGATTAATGAGAGCAATTGAAATGGAACAATCCACAAATAAAAAAATTTCAACACGTGATCAGATAGATGATTTACAGTGGTACAATGGTTCTTATTTTTTATTTGCCGTTCTTTACTTTGGACGATTCAGTTCTTAAATTAAGGTGAGAATGGATACCATAAGTCAATTGACAATCAATTAATTATTCATTCATTTTCATTTATCCAGCAAATTTTTATAAAAGAAAACAAATGTACAAACTTTAAATTACAGTGTTTCTCTGTATCAAAGCAAGACAACTATTAATTTTAATTGATTTCTAAAGCAATTATAAAAAAAAAATTAAATTTCAGCTGATTTAATTACAGTATACAATTAATATGGATTAATTCAATTAAGTTAATTGTAACGTGCAATTAATAGATCAATTGCAATTAAACTAATGACAGTTGTTTTTTTAATCAATTAATTGATTGTTTGAAATTTTAATTGATTGATGCCCAACAGCAGATTTAAATTTTTTAATACTGCTGGTTATCACCAACAAGAGGAATGCAATTTGAAATTGTCTGGAAATTATTTTCAACACCAATTTGGTCTTGTGTTTTTGATGTATTTTTATTGTCCCATTTTATGTTTTATTGTTTACAATCGTTTGTTATTCTTTTTTATAGGTCGAATAATGGATGAGAGCGTGTAAAACTATTCATGTACGGTGGTAACGTTCTTCTTGGACTTCGTTTACTGTTCGTCTGCTTCACCATCCAGAAGTTTTCCAGTGAAGCAAGTCTTCTACGTGGACTTCATTTGCTGTTCGTCTTCTTCGTCTTGGAACATTTGTTGTTTAATAGGTAGTTAATATACGTACTTAGGGACATCACAAGAAGAACGTAAAAATTGTCTTTTTGTATTTCATTGTCATTTATTTACTGCTTCATTTCTTTTTTGAATGTTTTTTTATTTTCAAAAATGAATTTTTTACACAAAATGTTAAATAACCCCTTAAGGTAAAAAAAGATGTCTTCGCCCTTGTTTTTGGGCTTCTTCAGGGAGTCAGTATGTAACTGATCTAGTTGAGTGTTCTAAATTAGATATTAAGTCTTTTCACTAATAAGTTTGTCGTAGAATCTAAAGTTAATATGGTGCATGTGTCCCTTAGATATGAATTTAATAAATTAAATTAAAATAGTTTAAATTTAAGTTAAGTTAAACTATTTTAATCTTATATTAAGCTTTAATAAACATATGAATATGAATGTAAACAAAAATGAATTTGTTTCACAGAATGTTATAGTAATCATTATACTGCCTTAAGGTAAAAAAAAGATGTAGTCTTCGCGCTTGTTTTTGGACTTCTTCAGGGATTCAGTTAAACTATTTTACTTTAATTTATTTAATTATTATCTAATGAACACATGCACCATAACAACTTTAGCTTCTACGTCAAAATTATTAGTGAAAAGTTACTTAACATACATATATAATTTAAATTTAATTTATATCAGTTACATATTGAACCCCTGAAAAAAGCTACATACAAGGGCGAAACAGCTGTCGGGTGATAATAAATACGTGGTAACTACATTTTTTTTTACCGGAAAGCGTTGTATTGTTTATAATTTACTGTTGGTCGTTACACATATTTTCAACAAAATGTTATATAAATATAAATGTAATCTTTCCAAAATTGATTTTTGGCAAAATTGTTAAAGACAAATTCAAACTTTCTAACTTTTAATACGATAACTTTTATTAGTTTGAGTGGATAGGGTGGCTGTAAAGGGAGATCTGGACACCACAATGTTAGGGGATTTATTTTTTGTTCATATTAATGTAATATGTATTTGTATGAACGTAATGTAATATTATTTGTTTAAAGAAATGTAGTTTAAGGATATATAAAATAACCCTAACTTATTTAGTAAAAGTATTGTACGACGAAATGCTTTCTAATCATTCGATAAAAGAAAATAGGAAGTAATTTACAACAGGAATGTGCGTATATTCACAAAAATAAAGTTAGGGTTGTTTATAGTATTAGATGTAAAAATGTAAATGTTCACCAGCCATTTATTGTTCAAAGTACATTTATTTCTCTTTGTATTAATATAAACATGAAATAAATAACATAAATATGATTATCCTGTCGTATTTTATTATTTTGAATTAAATTATTGTCTGTAATGTATTCTGTGATTTTTTAAATAATTTCCAATAAATATATAAACAGCAAAAATTGTTTTAATGCCCTGTATAATAAATTATTCAATTTCGATACTACTAGCGCCATCTTACTAGTAGAAGCTGAACTACAGTTCAAACTGGAGGAAGGAAACTGCCGTTATGTTGCTTCCATATACGAGGGTAAATCAGGAAATAAAAATATATACCTCCTGCTACTTATGCTCTCCTGGTACTAAGATCGGAAATTTCGAAAATTTTAAATTTTCTTCATATACGGGGGTAAGTCAGGAAATTTTTGGAAAATAAAAAAATAAAATTTTGTATTAATATTCTTTTTTAAAATTTAGGATGTTTTTGTAAATAAAAGACTGCAAATAATAAAAATATATTTATTTGTTACGTGTTAGTTGTTAAAATTCATGTAAAACGAATTAATAAATAAGAGTTTATTCAGATAATAAATATCTATAAATCATCAACTATACTAACAATAGAGAGTACAAGTACTTACATCAAAATAATTATTAACAGAGAAGCAATATTTCTGTAAAAACGCCAGAATCAACAATCAATATGAATATAAACAACACCCCTAAACCTATACCTCTACATCTGCCCTTATAGCCACCCAAATTAACAGGATTTGAATTTATTTTTAACAATTTTGACAAAAATCAATTATCAAAAGTTTACATTAATATAACATTTTATAAATCAAATTAATTTCTGAAAATAAAAAGAAATGCAACAATAAGTAAATTACAATGAAATACAATTTCCTATTCTTATTGTAATGTCCGTTATTTGAAAGCTAACATGCTATGTAAGCATATAAACTGTTGGTTGACAAATTACTAGTGACAGTCCCATTTTTTTTGTAATTCGTTAGTTTGGGTGCACTTGAATACAGTTTGCAGTGGTATTCCGTCGTATGTATGCCTGCTCCCTTTAATAGTATGCATACATATAGGTGCAACTCAAAGAACTGCAGAGTGATGAAAATGAATTAAACTAGTGTTTTATATTATGTACAAAAAAGTGGAAAAAACAATAGTCTGCAGCAGTTTTACGTCTAAAGTATTTTAGAAATTAAAACAGCCCTAAACTGTTTTATATATAAGTTGAACACATATGCTTAACATTAAAGAAGCGAGCACACTTACGACAGGACAAAGGATATTACTGTAGTCTGGTGCTCCCAAACTAACAAATCACAAAAAGAAAAAATGCGATTGTCCCTAATAATTTGGCAAACCCACTGTAATATAGTTTAAATTTAAGTTAAGTTTACATTCATATTCATATGTTTATTAAAGCTTAATATAAGATTAAAATAGTTTAACTTAACTTAAATTTAAACTATTTTAATTTAATTTATTAAATTCATATCTAAGGGACACATGCACCATATTAACTTTAGATTCTACGACAAACTTATTAGTGAAAAGACTTAATATCTAATTTAGAACACTCAACTAGATCAGTTACATACTGACTCCCTGAAGAAGCCCAAAAACAAGGGCGAAGACATCTTTTTTTACCTTAAGGGGTTATTTAACATTTTGTGTAAAAAATTCATTTTTGAAAATAAAAAAACATTCAAAAAAGAAATGAAGCAGTAAATAAATGACAATGAAATACAAAAAGACAATTTCCACATGTTCTTCTTGTGATGTCCCTAAGTACGTATATTAACTACCTATTGAACAACGGCAGAATGTTCCAAGACTAAGAAGACGAACAGCAAATGAAGTCCACGTAGAAGACTTGCTTCACTGGAAAACTTCTGGATGGTGAAGCAGACGAACAGCAAACGAAGTCCAAGAAGAACGTTACCACCGTACATGAATATTTTTGCACGATCTCATCCATTATTCGACCTATAAAAAAGAATAACAAACGATTGTAAACAATAAAACATAAAATGGGACAATAAAAATACATCAAAAACACAAGACCAAATTGGTGTTGAAAATAATTTCCAGACAATTTCAAATTGCATTCCTCTTGTTGGTGATAACCAGCAGTATTAAAACATTTAAATCTGCTGTTGGGCATCAATCAATTAAAATTTCAAACAATCAATTGATTGATTAAAAAAACAACTGTCATTAGTTTAATTGCAATTGATCTATTAATTGCACGTTACAATTAACTTAATTAAATTAATCATATTAATTGTATACTGTAATTAAATCAGCTGAAATTTAATTTTTTTTTTATAATTGTTTTAGAAATCAATTAAAATTAATAGTTGTCTTGCTTTGATACAGAGAAACACTTTAATTCAAAGTTTGTACATTTGTTTCTTTTTATAAAAATTTGCTTGATAAATGAAATGAATGAATAATTAATTGATTGTCAATTGACTTATGGTATCCATTCTCACCTTAATTTAAGAACTGAATCGTCTAAAGTAAAGAACGACAAATAAAAAATAAGAACCATTGTACCACTGCAAACCATCTGATCACGTGTTGAAATTTTTTTATTTGTGGATTGTTCCATTTCAGTAGAATTGAAATTGACTTCAATTGCTTTCATTAATCCAACAATCTGCAGTAAAGAACAAAAACGACGAATAAACAAGTTATAAATAAACAAAATACAAAATAGTTTCTATTCAAAAAAACATACTACTGGAAGAATGTGTTATCACCTTAATTAATTGCACGATGTTCTAAGACCAAGATGACGAAACTGTATAAAATCCTCGAGAATAATGGCACTGCGTCTGCGACGACCTGCTGGGGCACTGGGTTCGAATTAATCTTCAACGTACAGTTATTCACTGAAAACAATAAAAAGTCAGTTAACGACACTGTTAAATAAAATGATTAACATATTTGAAAATTAATGAAATGATTAAATAAATACCTTAATGGCGACTCCCAAAGTGCAGATGACAAGCGCAAATCTATCCCATATGTAAAACGTATTCTTGAAAGATAGATCTTTGTGCAAGGCAAAATAGATACACATGACCGGGACTAAGTCAGGTCAATAGGAAGGGAGCTCAAGTTGGTAATTTCAAGTCTATTTGGCCTTGCTTAAGGCACACCATCCCCTGCAGTTTTAAAAATTAGTCAATTGAAATGTTAACTGTTAATTTTATTTACCTAGTGGTGTTTAGGTGCTGTTAGGTATATGAAAACATCTCGACATCTTTTCCAATAAACATTTGCTTTTCATTTAAACACTTTGCAAATGAGTGTTTAAATAGTGCTTGGTTTAGCAATTAAAAAAAATCAACAAAAATTGTACAGTTGGTTTTTTATTTTCGAATAAATTCTTATTTTGAATGAATTTTTAAATATTTGTATCTTAATCTAGACACAGCTATTACGAAAACATTATGAATACTCAGGCTGTTTTGATGTCTTGCTTATTACCTGTTATTATTTTAAAAAGGCGATAAAAGCAAGTTAATAAAAAAAACACCTGCACTAATGAAAAAGAATAGACGAATTAACGACATTGTTAAATAATATAAATGCATCGAAAAGTAAATACCAAAATAGTCAGCCACGAAAGCGCGTTTGGGTTGCATTTTGATTTAGGGCGGGTACTTCGATCAAATCGAAAATCAATTCAAGTGCAGCAAGTCGAAGATTTTCTTCCTCATCTTGTTCTTTAATATTAGGATTACAATTATCCAAGCAAAAATCTTCAATTCAAGTAGAAATATTAGTTATATATCCAGTTCAGGCATTTCAATTCTTTCCTTGAATACCTGCAATCTGTAAAGTGTTTATATTGTATTCATTCGTATAAAGTTTTAATCTAAATTTTATTAAATACCTTGTTATTGTATATTTGCATCGATTTAACCATACTAAAGAATTTTGTTTTGAGTCTTTCTTCTTGCTGAGTAACACATTTTGCTATTACGTAGTTATAGTTCCGCTGATAATTTTGTAAAGCCATCTAAAAAAACAACATACGTATTTTTAAAAGTAAGAATAATACTCTTTTTGGTAATAATACCTTAAGTTCTTGTTGGAAGTTGTTTTTTAGTTTAATTAAATATTTTTTCAGTTCAGTATTTTCAGTGGCAGTTTCAAGATATTTAGTTTTGTAATTTTCCATTTCGTTCTCTATTTGCAAAAATTTGCGTCGCAACTCCTCTATCAATTCGACTGTAGCTTTCCTATCGTCTTTCATTCTCTGAATAAGAACTTTCATATTTTCCTCAGATTCCAAAAGCGAAAGTTTTTGAATTTCCTTGAGCTGCTTTTCTTTTTGCTGTAATTTTTTATCAAACTCTTCTTTGATTTCTTCACGGAGCTGAACTTCAAGTTTCACTATTTGCGTTTCATAATATATTTTAATAGTTTCCAAAAAGCCGTCTTCTGTATTTGTGCCCTGGGATAAACAAGTTTTGGAATTTCTTTCCTGAATTACCTTTTCAAACTCCTTAGCAACTTTCTGAAGATCGTTTAAAAGGATTTCTTGTTCCCGCCTTTGAGAATCTTTTTCTCTAAGAAATGCGTTTTCCTCTTGGAGCGCCTTCATATTAGAAACTATTTCCGAATCTGTAATGAATTAGTTGGATAGATTTTTCAAATAAAAAGTTTCTTAGCCAAAATATTGATTTTAAATTTTTTTTTAAACATTCTTTGTAATAATATTTCAATCAATAGCTTAAGATAAATATTAGGAGAGGTATAATTTGTTCAAAGACACAATATACATACCAATACTTTTTACATTATCAGTTTGTATTCCTACATCACATTCTTTATTTTTATCTGCTACTTGTATGCTTTTATCCGCCTTTTCCTTACTTGAAACTTCATTTTTATTCACTTCTTTTATAGTTACTTTTAGTTTTCTGGAAATAAAAGACGTTATTTTAAAATTAAAATAAGATACGATTTATGGGCACGTACTCATATTCTTCCTTCAGTTTTTCATGTTCAATGAGGTCTTGTAGATACTCTTGTATTTTGGTCTTCATTTCTCTGTTCTCTGCTGCAAGTTTTTTCAGTTGTTCCTGTAATAATAATTAGTTAATATTACAGTAATTTTAATAAGTATTTACAGGAAATTTACATTTAAATTATTTAAACTGAGGTTGCACAATTCAGTTGTTTTTGCCTTTTGTAAAATATATTTAAGATCTTCTTTATCTCTGTTTAATTGTTGAATTTCTGCGTTGAGATTAGTACAGTCAACTTCTTTTTTGTTTAATTCTAAATTATATTTTTTAATTTCGTCTTCTTTTTCTTGGCATATGTCATCCCTTTCTTGTAGCATTCTTTCCATCATTTGCTTATAACTAGTGAATTCATTGTCCTAAAAATTGCATAAAATTATTTAAAGTATTATCACTTATTAATAATGTTCCTACTTGTTTTTTTATTATCTTTTCTAATCTCTCAATTTCAACAGTTAAATCATCAATTTTATCCTTGAGTTCTCTTTCTCTTGCTTGAACAGCATCTTGTTTTGGATTAAATCCCTTTTCTAGAAAAATTAACTGCTGATGTAAATTATTATTTGCTATACGTAGTGCATCCCTCTCTTCTGTTAACTGGAAATTAACTGTTTAATTATTAGAAAAAAAATAATATAAAAAATTTAGTACTTCTTCAACTTTTTCTTCCACTTCTTTAATGGTTTTTAAAAAATTGTGTTTTTCTTCTGACAGTTGATTGACTTCTTCTGCTTTGATAACTAGAATATATACTTCAAATATAAGGCGTCACGTGTAATTTAGAACTATAATACCAAGAACTGCTTCATGTTGTTTCAATGCAAGTTTCGTTTGCTCCAAATCCGCTTGTAAACAAATTATTTGCCTTTGTTTTCTTCTTTCTGACTCTTCATTTAACCGTTCAGTTTCCTCTAGTTTTCTAGAAACTTCCTCTAGTTCTTTAGTACGAGTTTCATAAAGAGCTTTAAGAGTATCATTATAGTCAGCAGCTTTGTATTTTTCTATTAAATTAACGTGAGAATCTTCTACAGGGTCAGCTGTACAATTCAAAGAAACTACGGTGCTTTCATCGTAATTAAAGTCTCCCATTGCAGTATCTAACAAGGATTTTATCTACAATAAAAAAGAAATGTAAAATATTGATAAAGAAACACTGGAATGATTAAAATTACCTCTTCATGTCGTCGAAGATGTTCTTCCTCATCTTCTTCTTCTTCAATATTACGATTATCTAAGAAAAAATCTTCAGGTTTTGAATCTAAAGCCATTAAGTAATAATTACAAATACAAACAACGGTAATTAATTAAATATTTAAGAAGGAAAAGTTTCAATTTCAAAATTTAACCTAATTCACGAACTGGAGTGTCCGTATAAAAATTAAATGAAATTTAAAACAGAAAAACACTCTACATTTCTGAACGCAACCTAGAGAATTTCTCTTATTTATGGTTTATATGTTTGACTATGGTTTGACTTTTGACAATTGACAACATTTGACAAGTATGATGTAAACATTATGATTAACATTAAGGAGGGATTGTTACTCAAATGGGATTTACTTTTTAATAATTAATAGTAAAAAGGTTCCTAAATGAATGGAGAGTTGAATAAAATTAAAATATTTATGACGATCTGTTGAGACCTATAAAAGCCTGATGGCTGGAGAAATGACACCCGGTTGCAGTGGACAGAAAAAGAAGAGTAAACTTTTGAGGCAAGATTCTAAACGAAATGGCAAAGATCCTGGATCTGAAATTCAAAAGGTAACACCAGAAAATAGCTTGCACACTACCAGAGGTGGTGTAAGAGTGTACAAAATTGTGGTACTTGGGGATGGAGGTGTTGGTAAATCAGGTAAGGAGCTTCCTAATTATTTCTAGAAATGTCCCCTGCTGTGATATCTCGCAAATTATTTAATAAGCAATTTACAGGAGAATTCATCATTTTTTATTTGAAATCATAATTTCAGTTATTCATTTAATTTTATTAATGATGAAATTTTTCGGTTGTTACAGCTGTTACCCTTCAGTTTGTTAGCCACAGTTTTCTCGATTATCATGATCCTACCATTGGTAAGTTTATACAAGTGTGAAAACTTAAATAAATTACAAAAAATGTGTTTATTCTATGTAGAGGACTCTTATCAACAACAAGCAGTAATAGATGGTGAACCAGCACTCTTAGATATATTGGATACAGCTGGACAAGTAAATGATAATGAATATAGTGTTAAATATAATGATTATTGAACAATTGTGTTTTACTTTGTTTCAGGTCGAATTTACAGCCATGCGTGATCAATATATGCGTTGTGGAGAAGGTTTCTTAATATGTTACAGTGTGACTGACCGACACAGCTTTCAGGAAGCACTTGAATACAGAAAATTGATTCAGAAAGTTCGTGCTAATGAAGACATCCCTCTTGTTCTTATAGGAAACAAATTCGATTTGCAAATGCAAAGGAAAGTGTCCACTGAGGAGGGTAAGACCTTAGCGAAACAACTTGGTTGTCCTTTTTATGAAACGTCGGCGGCCTTGAGGACCTTCGTCGACGACGCGTTTCACACTCTAGTCAGGGAAATTAGGGCCAAAGAGAGACAGAAATTAGGGCTTTCAGACGGTTCAAATAGGAAACCAAGAAGATTAAGTAAATGGTGGCGACTTAGGAGCATTTTAGCTTTCGTTTTTAGACGCAAACGAAACATATAGATGGAAAATCAAATTTATTTGCGTTGTTAGATGTTACCACGACGACAATTTCTATATTGTCCGAATTTTTATTAATTGCTCCTTTGGATTTTAATGTTTTGGAGATTAAAGAGAAAGGACATAATATATATTAATGGATTATCACATAAACTTCCAACGAATGTATTTAACATACTTTTAATTTTCTTAATGGATTATGGTACAAAAGAATCGAAAAAATATTGAAAGACTTCTAAGTTAATGTTTAATAATTTGGGTTGAAAAAAGTTAGAAATTTTATGTATAATGGGTACCGTTTCTATCTAAACGAAAATCTTAGGTTTAATTAGTAGGTATCTAGTATTTATTCAGTAGAATATTAAATTAGATGGCGTATGGCGTATTTATTAAAATAAATAACGGTTTTGCTATTTATTGTTTAAATGACAATGAAGACATTCACTCAAACATATATTTATATATAAAGGATATTTCACGACATCTTGAGAATAAAATGTAAGAAAACTAGAAAAACCGTCTGAATTGTTGTTTTTCCTGGTTCTCTTTTGTATACTTTTATCTTAATAAGTAGTCATGAAACACCCTGTATACTAATTACTAATATGTTAATTATCCTTGTAATCAAATTAACTAGGTAAAAAATTAAATTATTGTGCTTACTAGACCTAAAAAAGAGAAAAAAGGTAGTCACTAGTTGTAAATTTACGCACACGATTAGATTTAGCAGTTGCTCTTTTTTAACAAATTGTTTCATCCCCCAAATAATTCATTTATTAGACTGTTAAAGATTTTAACTAAAACTTAATTATACAGGGTCATAAGTAAGTTTTATGGGATATTGAAATTATCATTTGATTCAACAACAACGTGCAAATGTAAGCTTTAACGAAACTTTTGTTTAATTGTTTCTTTTTAAACAAATACATACAAACATATATTGACATTGTTGCTGCTATAATTGTCTAGTCATTGTTATAAACAAAATTATTTTAAATATTTATTACCTACAAAATGCAGGGGTTACTCATAAAAAATCCAGTAACGTTATAATTTTGGGTAGTTGCAGCTTTTATATATTTAGGATAGTGTTAAATATTGAATAAAAAATGTCGACTTTAAATGTATGTTGTTGTAATTCAAGTTTTTGACAAAAATACCAAATTAAGAGCCCTAAACAAGTTACGTAATACAAATGTAAGTGGAAGGTGGAAAATCATACTCTATAATTCCATTCAAATGAAAATCATTTTGATAAGCTTTATTTTCGAAATAAAACGTTTCAGTCAATAACTCATTAAATGGATTCATAAAGTATAATTTTCCACCTTCAATATGTAATTTCATTCCATTGAAGAAATTTAATTATTTTACTTAAATTACGTAAATTAATTATTATTCATGAAATATCAGGCGTGTGTACAGTACAAATATTCGGAACTGGGTCAAAGATGAAAGAAAAGATAATTATTAATAATATTCTGTATTTTTTTTGGAATCGTTATGATAAGTAAAATGTCAAACAAAAAAAAAATAAAGAATGAGTCTTCAGTTACAGATTGTAGAATACTATTCCATGATGTCCCTTATTTTTAAGTGCTTCATAGTTGTAGACACGCCTGAATATTTTTATCTATTACTGCAATGTTATAGTTTTGATCACGAAACGAAAAAATGTTTTAGCAATAAAATAAAAATATTTATAAAAGCATCAGATAAATGAATTTTGTCTTTCATTAAAAACTAAGTAGTATGTATTTTAGAATGCAGCAGCTGTTAGTACCTAATATGAGTATAGTTGTATAAATTTTTTTTATTTTTTTGTATGTTTGTAACTTTCAAAATTTTTCTTCCAGTTATTATAAGTATACTTATATAATATTTATATAAAGCAGAGAACTAAAATTATTAAACAATTACATATAATTTTTCTTGAAGGTGTCGCCCACCTTTCTTGTCGTATTTAATTTTAACAGTATTATTAAATTTGTATTGTCATTACTAACTTGGTTTTGTTTGCTAATATAATATCTGTTTTCACTGCCGTAATTCTGTTAATTTTTTCTTAATTAACAACGCACAAAAGAATAACATTTTTTTTTTGAGTAAAAGTAATATTTCCTGTTTGTAAACGTACTCAATTAACTGGACCGAAAGTGTCTTTATAAATAATAAAAAGAGTTGTTTTTTTTTTTTGCGTTAGCAAATCCTGTCTAATAATGTAATTGTTCGTTTTAAATGACTGATGCGAATGATAAAAACTATAAATTTTTTAGATTTATGCATTTTATTTATAAGCACATAAAAAGTTATAATTTATCACAAATTTATATAGAAGTTGCTGTCAAACCATTATCTAATGCAGTGTTATTGTTGGTTAAAATAAATTTCTTATTTATTGGTAAACTTGAATTTTTTTATTTCTTCACCAGAAATGTCCCAACTATTCCTGTTTAGTAGGATTAATAAATAGAAAATACGTGTAAGGTTTAATTTATTATTTTTTTTTTTAGTTATTTCATCTACACATATTTAGGATTATTATTAACCGATTTTGATGCGGTTTTCACCAAATTGTAACTAATAATATTTCGATAACAACTGCATTTATTATTGTCAGATATCTGTTGTAGATTTTACACAAATAAAATATGCACTTACAAGCAAATTTCGCTAATTATATCTAGTTTAAAAATTTTTCTACAGCAAATGGCATAAACTGTAATTATAATTGCAATGTATTGTAACTATTCATTCTTCGTATAAGGCAATAAAAATTTGCACAAATATTTTGGTACGCAAATGTCAATGTTTTTCGAAATCTTGACGAAGCCAGGGTTGCAAACGCAACCTACTAAATTTTGATCAGTTGAACAGCGGACGGCTGCATATTCAAAAGGGTTGCAAGTCTCTGGACATGGACTACCACAAGTGGTATAACGTGAATATTTACTACAAGGATAGCAAGAAGTTTCTACAAAGTAAAAAAAAAATTTAACCCCTAATAAATTTACGTTCAAACAAACTAACAATCTTAAGATTTTCAAATATGTAGAATACATTTTTATGGGTTAAAAAATTTTTACATATCCAAAATTAATTAATGTATTTATTCAAAAGTCTGCAACACGTTCATTTGAAAACTAATAGTTCTTAGAAATGCGAAAAAAGGTCCCCGCATTTTTCTAATGGAAAATGTTTTTTTTTGTGTCATGCAAAAACATTGTTAATGCACAGGTGAATGAAAATCACCCCTATGAGCTGGGGCAAACCCTTGAAACTACTTTTGAAAATTGTCCTTATGTTTATTTATTTCGTGAAATCTTAAACCGTTGTCAACACTATCTCCAGACATTTTTTAAGGACAATCTACATAAGATTTTTTCTATTTTATCAGAAAAATAAAATTTCATACAGGTATTTCTTCAGGTTTAAAAGATAACTACAATTTCCATGAGAAAAGAGGGGCTTTTACATATTTTCATTAAAAAAATTCCGGATTAATAAATAGATGATACGTGTTAGCTTTAATTTATTCCTTTATTTGTTATTTCATGCACACGTATTTTAGATTAGAGTAGATTAAAACGAAAAACTACCTACACTTTGTTTAAATAATTTTACCTTGTACATAAATATAACATTCTTTTGAATTCAGCAATTCAATTAGAGCATATTTGCTAGTTATTTTCTACCTGTATGAGATTAATAAAAAATTTGCGCAAATAATTTAAAGCAACGATATATACACCACCAAGCACCGAGAGTTACTGCTTCTGGAATGCGGAGTTCGATTATTTAAAGCCATTCCGGACATTTGATTGGCTGTTACATACCGCGGAAGATAAAAAGCCAATAGGAAATTAGGTCAAGTTGCACCTTGCGCATGCAATATTATTACAAAAAACGCAGTTCATTGATCCCACTGACGCCACCACAAATTTTAAATACCGAATATTAAAAAAAATATTATTGGGTTATTTATTAATCGATTTTGATGCGGTTTTCACCAAATTGGAACTAATAATATTTCGATAACAACTGCATTAATAATTGTCAGATATCTGTTGTAGATTTTACACAAATAAAATAAACACTTACAAGCAAATTTCGCTAATTATATCTAGTTTAAAAATTTTTCTACTGCCAAATGGCATAAACTGTAATTATAATTGCAATGTATTGTAACTATTCATTCTTCGTATAAGGCAATAAAAATTTGCACAAATATTTTGGTACGCAAATGTTAATATTATTCGAAATCTTGACGAAGCCAGGGTTGCAAACGCAACCGACTAATTTTTGATCAGCTGAACAAAGGGCGGCTGCATATTCAGAAGGGTTGCAAGTCTCTGGGCATTGACTACCACAAGTAGTATACCGTGAATATTTACTACAAGGATAGCAAGAAGTTTCTACAAAGTAAAAAAAAATTTAACCCCTATTTAAATTACGTTCAAAACAAACTAACAATCTCAAGATTTTCAAATATTTAGGACATATTTTTGTCAATTCCAAAATACTGATTTTGAAAATAACGTTCAAAATTTTTTACATATCCAAAATTAATTAATGTATTCATTCAAAAGTCTGCAACACGTTTATTTGAAGACTGATAGTTTTTAAAAATGAGAAGAAAAGGTCCCCACACGTTTCTAATGGAAAATGGTTTTTGGTGACATGCAAAAACATTCTTAATGCACAGGTAAATGAAAAACCACCCCTATGAGCTGGGGAAAGCCCTTGAAATTACTTTTGAAAAATGTCCTTAGTTTTTTTATTTCGTGAAATCTTCAACTGTTGTCAAAACTGTATTTAGGTTTTTTCTATTTTATCAGAAAAATAAAATTTCATACAGGTATTTCTTCAGGTTCAAACACCAACTACGATTTCCATGAGAAAAGAAGGGCTTTTTCATTTTTAATTTTAAACTATCAAAAAGTACAGTTTTTAGTTTTTTTTTAGTATTCTATTGGACCTTTGACTCTGGCGCCTGTAAAATTAAGATAATTTTTCACTGTATATACACAATAATTCTTACGTGATTGTAAAAATGGTGCTAAAAATGGACACAGTATTTCGGGTACACATTGATCTATATCTTTCGATATTCGAACGAGGCCTTCTTTACAAACACACCCTTCCAAACAATACAATAGACAAATTCGTTCATTATCAGGAGGATTGCATGTTTTTTGGCAAGGACCAGCACAGTCCGTTTCTTGTTCAAATTTATCACAACAAGGTTCAGATTCACAACCTAAAATTTTTATAATTTTCTTTTTTTTCGAGACCAATATTAAAGAAGCTTTAGATATTGCAAATAATATTTGTTAGTAGGTAACACTTGTATCTAGTAATTATATTTTCAAATTTAATTTTCTGATTAGAAATTTTCGATTAAAAAATACATAAGACAATTTAAATGTTTAAACAAAGAATATTACATAAGATATTGTTATAGAATTACCTGAATTACTGTTAATAAAAATTGCAGCAATTATTATTGCTATTGCTGTGATGTACATTTTTATGTTTGACATTCAACGCGAAATAAAACTGCTTTAAAATAAGATTCATTGACTAATAAATATTTATAAAAAGAACGTGCTTAGAAACAGAGAAAATTTAATTGCCATTTTTTCTCAAATTAGTTAAAGTTTTTTTTCCTGATTAAATAAATTACTTTTTGAAATTGATTTAAAAAAAATATTGAAACCATAAAAATATCACGTAGGTACCTATCTGCAAATATTCATGGGAAATATAGAGTATTTATTTAATGAATTTATCTCAAAATTTTAGTTCGTTTTCAGTGCCAAATACTTTTTTTTTTGAATTCCAATTTTATTAGACAGAGTAACAAAAAATAAGTAGTTTGTTGTCTATTTATTTCTATTTTCGAATGTAAATTGGGAATTCCAACGACTTATAATAACGTACATTATTTTATCCAAGGTTTTTTTAAAATAACAACTTTTGAAAATTTGAATATATAATTTGTTTGCTGTGGATTCCGTAAATATTTATGACAATACGTATATTATAAAATTTTATTTTTATTATATCATTGATGAAGATGAGATTTAGAAACGATCAATAGAAAAGAAATGGGAAAATGGCACGAAAAAGTGGACAAAGCACTTCTGGTACACAAGCATCGATATTTTTGGACAATTTTACAAAACCATTTCTGCAATCGCATTTTCGGACACAAACAGCTGGACAGACCACCGTGGCATCTCTAAGATCGCAAGTCCTAGGACAAAGGCTTCCACATTCGCTTATCACTTCGTTATTACCGCATGGAAACCATTGCGCGTCTAAAATTATATTATTTTTCGTCTATTTATTTGTTTCTTTTGAAAAAACTTTAACACTAGGTATCAAACATACCAGAAATCCATAGTCACGGAGGTTCTGGATCCTCTTGATGCAAAGTGAAAAAGTTGGATATATTTGAAAAGTAAAAAATTGGTCACGAATTCTAATTTTGTTGAAAATATTGAAATGATGAAAAAAAGCAGAATTTATTGATCTGGATCTTTTAAAAATCCATCATACTTATCAATTCATTCATACTTAAAATTTGTTAAAGACATTTGAAAATAATAAATCTTTAATTTTGAAATGCAACTTGAGAATTTTATTGGGTAGTTTAGATGCAATTTAGAATTCAAAAAATCAATCACTAAGTTTTCCAATTTTGTTTCTTTTATTTATTCTACAGAACCTATTTGGAAAATGTGGGCAAGTTTTCTATTCAATTTAAGATTGACTACAATAAACAATTAATTATAGAAAATCCAGTCGTTAATTTGATTAATTTTTCATCAAACAAATTATAAAAAAAAATTATTTATACTATTACCTGCAATATTAGCAGATACTGCAATGGCTGCTATTATAAAAATTGTTATTGTCACCTTCATTTTCGACTTACTAATGTGAAATGTTTAACGTATCTGCAGAATTTATTGACCTAAGCAAACGTGCTTCAAAAAAGATAATATGAAAAACTTGTATCTCCTTAATACTTCCTATGTTAATGTCGCATATTATTAACGTGTTTCTTGATAACTTTGTGTTTTGTGTTTAACAATTCTGCTCGATTTTGCTTCTAACAAAGACCATTAAACTAGTTATTAAATTAAAGCATACGTTTTTGTTATTGGCTATTTGGTAATTTTCATGATAAATAAACAATTCACTGTTTCACGTAAAAATTGTTTTAATTTTTGTTTTATGATTAATTAAATTCTACAACTTTTTTATAGTTATTTTAATCAATCAATGTATGTGAAGTTTATTTAAAAATACTTCCTTGTCAATTTAAAAGGCCTAAAAATAAAAGAACACAGTGGAGTACCAGTTATTTATTGAGACAATTAATTTTAATTGACTGTTCATTAAAAAACAACTGAGTTCTATTTTAAAAAAGCGTTTCAGCAGAAAATTATGAACGAACCAAATTTCGGTTAAGTTAAATACATTTCATTTAAACTATGTCCTTGATTGGTAGTTTATAAATCTTTTAAGTAATATTCTTTGTAGAATGGTTGGGGAATATTAATAAAATTCAAATGATCATAAAATAAAAAAAAAACACGTTTCGGACACAATTTTGTAATCGACATCAAGTTAATTGTGATTCAACGGTTTTAAATCCTTTATTTGATTTCTATAATAACATGTCATCACATTCAATTATTACCTGATAAAAGTCACAAATTGGTGACTAAAATGACGCTTTTTATAATCAACACTTAAATGGTATAATCGAAGAGGTTTACATTAATCTTTGTATTGCATATTTTTGTAATTTGTCACGAATTAGTCGATAAAATTGATAAAAAATAATTCAAAAGCTAAATTTGTTTTTCTACGTTCAGATCTATTGTATAGGTAGGTACATGGTAAAAATGGTACTTAAGTATGTAAGATATGCATAAGTTGTTTTTCTCCTCGCTCCAGTTCATGATAGATTTAATAAAAAGAGTCACTCAAATCGCTGCCCTGTTAAGATTTAACTCCTTAATTGTTGTCTATAATGATAATAATGGCGATCAGTTTATATTGCAGTTACAAACAGGAGACGAGGCGCAATGTGGTGGGATAAGAGCCTGGAAGAACCTTTAGTTAAGTGACGGAAATTCTGTTCGACTGACGTTGGCTCTTCCCAACAGGAAAATACGGACGTGAAATAGGAATTTTTCTCAATTTAAACTTTGTTTTATTCACAATATTAATTGCTAAGAAAAAGTGAGTGAAATAAAAATAAATGTAAAAAAAAAAGATTTTTTTATAAATTCTATAATAAAGTTTTGTCAATTGTTTAAACTTGATAATACATAAATAAGTAGGGTAAGTAAGTGGTACATTAGATATTTGTTATACCTACATACATTTTCATTCAAAATCCAAATGAGAAAGTTTTCGTAGTTTAAATGTGAAAATTGATAGAATTACGTTTTTGACACGAAAATTACGAAATTGAAACCAATTTTGATGTAGATACTCTCATTTAGGTAGTCTAAGTCCATTAGTTTTCGCGTAATTTTAATTTAAATGGTTCAAAGTAGTTTACATTTAATAATTATTTTATTTAATGTTAATTGTCATATTTATAATACGAAAACATTCCCAAAGTGAGATTTCAGAAAACCAGGGACATTTGTATGAGGCAAATTGTAATATTTTGGTGTCTAATTCTCCAGTTTATAGAATTGCCCATTCTTTATGAATCACCCTGTATATTATGCTGCTTCGTTTGATACGACAATTTTTTTTTCTCGCTCCTAAATCCTATCTTTGCTGCGATTTTTATTTTTATAAAGGAACTTTTTTGTGTGTTTGCATTTTAAACCCAGATGTATGGGTATACCACCGCACGTTAAAAGAGGTGTTTGTTTTTAAATTTTTTAAAAATTGCGTTTCATTCTTGCAAAAGAAATAAATATGTCATAAAATAAAATTTTGTACGTAAAGATATTGATATTTAATGAGTAATAAATAATGGATTCGATGGATGGTAGGTACTCAGAATACAAATGTAGAATTTTTTCTTTTTACTAAAAAAAATTTTAAACAATTTAATGGCTAAGGTCGCTTATTACAAACAACATCATTAACAATAATTATAATGTTTTAAACGAAGACCTACATACGCATTATTTTCTGGACTGCAAATTAATGTAATAAACTAATTTACAAATACATTTTTAATAAATAAAACCAATAAAAGGACTACACTACACTAATACATTAATATACTCGTAGCAATGCTGTTCTTTATTATTTTTTTTATTGATATTTTATCATGACACCGAAAGTCCCAATAATTTTCAGAATATTTACACGCAAAAGTGCCACCCATACCCGTTAACCCCTTGGGGGTAGCTCGCGATGTCTGCTACTAGCGATTATCCAAAACGCGCTGAGCCATCCACGAAAAAGATCCCTCTGTACCAGGCAAACCCCAGTTACACAGTTCGAGTGGTTTGTTGTGTTTTATTTATTTTTTTTACCGAGCTTTGTCTCGCTCACTACATCTATAGGCTGATAAGGGCTGAAATTAATAGTCAATACGTCGAAAAAAACAGCCTAAGACAAATTTTATTGGCGGAATTAAGATCGGACAAAGTAAGGGATGAAGTCAAGAAGATAATCAGGGAAAATGAATTGGAAGACCCCACGAAAACGTGGGATGAAGTCGAAACATTTACAAGACAAAGGGACGGTTCATGGAATCTTTCTGGTAAAATATTAATTAAATAGTAGATTATTATAAAAAATATTTCGAATTGAAGAAATTTAAATAACTATTTGTTAAATTTCTTTAACTTAGTTGAGAGTAAAAGACCCTAATTTTTCCTTTTTTTAACGTACTCATTGTTAGCTCCTGATGAAAATGTTTCTGGGCAGAATAAAGAGAGTGTAGATTTGTCAAACGACGCCGACAATTCCAGCGACGCTGACGACGCTGCCAACAATTACCTGAATGAAAAAGGGAAAACTCGTAAAAAAAGGGGAGCCTTAGTAGAAGACAATTTGCTTAATTCGTCGGGAAAACACTTTAGTCCATTACACGACATCAAAGATGATGTGGAAAAGCTTCAAAAAAATAAAAAACCGGGAGAGACGGAATTACCCAAACCGTGGATTGAATTAACAAGTCAATCTCGTATACCGGTTCGTAAAGATCGAATTTAGAAAATTTTAAAACCATAAACTCAAATAAAAGCTAATGTTTCGTTTAGATTCCAGTAATTTTAGACTTTTGTGCAAGAGCCATCAAGGATTGTCCACCCGGAAACCCAGGACCAAGGGGTCAACCTGGTCTTAAAGGGACTAAAGGAGATAGAGGAGACACAGGCTTTCCAGGAATTCCAGGACCCATAGGCCCAAGGGGTTAAATTATTTATTAAAGGCACATTTTCAGTTTTTAAAAAATAAACAAATTAATTCCAGGCCATCCGGGCAAAACTGGAGAAAAAGGAGAATCAGGAAGACCAGGACTTGATGGTAGAGATGGAATACCAGGTGAACCTGGTCTGGATGGTATGCCAGGACGAAATGGACATGATGGACAAACTGGAAAAGATGGAATACCAGGAATTCCAGGCAGAGATGGAAGAAATGGCACGGACGGTAAAAATGATAAATGAAATTTTATACTTCTACTAAAAACGATAAAACGTTATTACAGGAAGACCTGGTACTGTAGGACCAAGAGGACTTCCTGGCCCTCAAGGACCTCCAGGTAGGTAATAGGTTTCTTAATCAATAGAAAATTAAAACATAATTTCTTGCTATAGGACTGCCTGGTCCGAAGGGCCCTCCAGGAAAAAAAGGTCTCGATGGAACTCCAGGAATTCCAGGAGTTAAAGCATGGGAAACAAAAGTCAACGGGAGCGCCAAGCTACTTATACCTCCGTCAATAGCAAGTAAAACGCTCCCCTTTGGATTAAACGCAAACTCTGATAATAATTACTCTTATTTATATTTTAAATATAGGTTCATCCCTACCAACAAAACCTATAATTTTCATAGAGGGCGATAATGTAAGAATACCCTGTACAGCGTCAGGTGTTCCGAAACCTAGCGTGGAATGGAGACGATTAGACAAACAACCAATTGCAACAGGAAAATGGCAAGGTATTAATTTAAATGAAAATTTTTTGGAAATTCATAAAACTAACCCTTGTGGTATGGGTAAGACCAAAATTAAATAATAAATGAAATTCAAATTCAAACAAGGTTTCAAAATAATTCTGCCCTTTTGGAACTCCTTCAGGACATAGGAATTTAAATCTAAACGAAGACATTAACTTTTATGATTACTTTTAGTTACATCAATCGCTGGGTCTACCCTTAATATCACCCAAGTAAACAGAGTCCACATGGGCGGTTATCAATGCATTGCAGATAATGGAGTTCCACCTCAAGCAGTTCACAGTATAACAATAGAAGTACACTGTAAGTAACTGGTAATAAACTATTTATGTGTATCCAAAAAAAAAAATATTTTTCAATTTTTATTTTTGCTGTTTTTAGTCCCTCCTTTAATTCGAATTCGAAATCAAAGAATAGAAGTGGCTAATGGAAGTACAGCTGTTTTAGAATGCGAAGTTGAGGCATTTCCTGAAGCAGTCAGGTATTCTTCCAAAAAAATTTTCTGTTACTTATTAAAATGTGGTTCTTTTTAAATATTATTTTTAATAGATATTGGGAAAGGGCAGATGGAAAACTTCTCGAACATGGTAGCAAATATCGCATTGCAACTTATACCGACAAAAATGGATACAGGGCCACCATGCAACTAAACATTACCCGAATTAATTCCTACGACATCACCACGTATCTTTGTGTTGCTAAAAACGAAAGGGGGTTAACAAGAGGGGTCTTTACACTCTACGGTAAGTACGTAATAAAATATTATATGTGACACTATTTGCAGTTTTCAATTATTTTAGATATTTTAAGAAATCTATTTTTGTTTTTCAAAATTTTAAATATGAGGCTAAATTAAAATTTAAAATATTTCAATTGTATTTTAAAGTGACATATTTTGGTTTTGTTAACAGAAAAGGATCCCCGATTGGGCACCCCACCGCCCATCGTGGGCAGCAATCACATGATAGTGTTTGGAATGCCATCGCCTGCTTTAACGTCGTTGGAAGAACTTTGTCCTCCTCCACCTAAATGCGAAGAATGTGTTGATGCAAGGGAATTTAAGTGTAAAGACTTTGGGGTGTCGTTATTTGATATCATAAGACGGTGGGAAGTAAGACCGTATGGGGAAGAACGATACGCGGGACTTCCCAACAGAACACTCGGTAAACTAAAGAAACTACTATGTACTAACAAAATTCGCAGATAAATTGCGAAAAAAAAAAAAATAAGATAAAAAAAATTAAGTTCAATAGTTTTGAAGATAAGGGGGAGGGGTTAATTTTCATTTATATATTCCACATATATTCGAGACCCTCAGAAAAAGCCGTTTCCTTTGATATGTCACACGGTACAGTTTGTAAAACTTATTTCAATTTTTTAATTTACCTCCAAAAGTGACCCCATATTCTAAGAAAACAATGTTGTCTTGTATTTCTAGAATTTAAACTATTTTTAAAATATAGGGAGTCAACTCAAAATTCAAGAGTGCCCCAAAAGACCCCCATTTTGGTGACCTTATCTCTATATATGGAAATTCTTTTTAGACTGTTTACTTTATGCTGTTGGAAAACCAGTCTACCACCGATTTCTCGACGAAACCTACGGTTCTTGGATGAAAGACCCCAACCCCCTATATGAAACTGATGCTGAAAAAATTTGGACCACGAAAGAAGAAGATGCAACCAAATTGTTCCAGTTTGAGAACAAAAACGCGTTTAGAAAATATACCCCAACAAGGTAATCATTTTCTTTTTTAATTTTTGAAAACTGAAAAGTTCAGTGCTGCTGGAACGTACTGAAAAGCTCAGAACTCAAGTTGATTTTTTGGAAGGAAACACTGTTGGGTTAATTTTTTTTTATCAAACCTCGAAAAGCGCCGAAACTAAGACACTAAACGTACTTTCTGGTACATCTTCAGGAGTTTTGAGCTTTTTAATATGCTCCACGACACAAGATTTTTTTTTCCTTGTAGAGAATTCAATCTTGTACAACCATTTCAAGGAAATGCACACGTAATTGTAAACGGTTCATTTTTCTATAACGAAAAAAATACTTCGAGGATAGTAAGACTAGATTTGGAACGAGAAATTACGTCGACTGTCGAAATACCGTTTGCAAAAGCCAACAGTAATTACCTTTATAGTTCAAAATATAATTACATGGACTTTAGTGTCGATGACAATGGTCTTTGGGTTATTTTCCCTGTTCCAGACTCAAACAATACAGGAGTTTTGAAGGTAAAAAAGACTTTGGGAGTAATAGATATAGAAAAAACCAAGAACGAGAAAATTACAGATCATTTTGTAGAACATTCTCCAACTTTTTTGAAAATCATCGAACATTCTAAACCGTTCTGAGAAATTCCAGATCATTCTGGGATGTTGTAGAACATTTTACAACTTTTTTTTAATATACTTATACATTCTAAATCATTCCGGAAAAATCTGGAACATTCTAGATCGCTCATGAAAGTCTAACAATATTCTGTAATTTTAGAGTATTTTCGAAATTTTTTATCTAATTCTAGATCATTTTTGAAAATTTTAGAACAGTCTGTAATGTTGCAATCTCAAACTTTATGAGTACTCTCAAACATTATTAATCATTCTCGAAAAATTTGGAACATTCTAAATTGTTCTTGAAAAATCTAGATCATTCTGGAATGTTGCATAACGTTTTACAACTTTTTTGAATGTCCTTCTACATTCTAAATTATTCCCGAAAAAAATGGATCATTCTGGATCGATCCTGAAAGGCCTAGAACATTCTGCAATTTTGCAGAACAACTCTTTTGAATATTCTCGTATATTCTTAATCATTCTCGAAAAATTCAGCACATTCTAGATCACTCTCGAAAATTTTAGAACAGTCTGAAATGTTGTAGAACAATCTCAAACTTTTTGAGTACTTTCAATCATTATTAGATACTCATTCTCGAAAAATTTGAAATTTTATAAATTGTTCTTGAAAAATCTAGATCATTCTGGAATGTTGTATAACGTTTTACAACTTTTTTGAATGTCCTACATTCTAAATTATTCCCGAAAAATATGGAACATTCTGGATCGCTGCTAAAAGTCCTAGAACATTCTAGATCATTTTTGAAAATTTCAGAACAGTCAGCAATGTTGCATTCTCAAACTTTTTAAGTACTCTCAAACATTATTAATCATTCTCGAAAAATTTGGAACATTCTAAATTGTTCTTGAAAAATCTAGATCATTGAGGAATGTTCTAGAACACTGTCTAACGTTTTTGAGAACTTATTATTACTCACTGATACTAATGAAGGCTCACCTAACCTAACCTAACCGCGGGTGGCAATCAGTAGATAGTCATTGTGGAATAATGAGGATCTACAGAAAAATCCCTGTTATTTTATATGTATATAGGTACGTATATTGATAAAAATTGTTCGTTCAAGCGCACCTACAAATTTTTTTGAAAGTATTGCTTTAGAAAAAATACTGTAACTTTATTTCTAGCTAATTATTTCTTACGATTTCTACTAATCAATTTTGTGAAAGAAAAAAGTAATTTTTTTCTATTGTAGATCGATACAAACACATTAAAAATTGAATACATTTGGAACATTAGTTTAAATCATCATCGTGTTGGCGAGATGTTCGTAGTTTGTGGAGTTTTGTACGCAGTAGATAGCGTTACAGAAAGGAATTCGAGAATCAGATTCGCTCTTGATTTGTACAATAATAACTTAATTGATGTTAATTTGGCTTTCACTAATCCCTTTAGGAAAACAACTATGGTTACATACAATCACAGAAGTAAGGTAAGAATGCTCACTAGTACTGAATAAATAATAAATACCATAGGTACATATATTACCCTTAATTTAATAAATTGGTCTAAAAAATTTGGGAAATTCCATTAGAAAAAAAAAAACAATACAAAAGACAATATTTGTCAAATGTTGTCCCCTAAAAACGATTAATTAATTAATTAATTAATTATTTCTTTATACCTTATTAGTTAATTTTTTGTCTCATACATTTTAGGAATTATTTACATGGGATAAAGGTAATCAATTAACGTACCCGGTAAGGTACCATGATTTGGGCTACAACTACACCAAAATGGAAGAGAAACACAAACAGCAAATGGAAAATACAAATACCTAATTGTTAGATATGTAAATGTCCATTGTAAGTTTATAAGTATGATCGTTAATCAAAATATAAAATATGAGATAGTATTGTCGTATTCTTTCTTATGGCTATCATTCAAAAATTGCGATATTTTTGATTCTTTTTCTCTAATAAGTTCGAGTTTAGAAAAATATAAATGTAGATATAAAATGTCCTCTAAAGAAAGTACCAATAAATAAATTATGATTTCATTTTAATAAAATTATTAACTTTTGCAACGATAATTAGGGTAGATTTTTTTAAGAAAGTAAGGAACAATTTTTCAGAATCCGTTTAGAAATACCATAAAAGTGAATTAATTCACAAAATCAAAAAATCCAAATGAGCAATCGAATTATTGAGTTCATGTGTCGGATAGGAATTGGATGAATTTACGTATGTCCCATTTTGGTCAACTAAACGAAAATTTTCAAATATAAAAAATTGCGACTTACCCTTAATCTGGCCCTTTAGTCTTAAGTCATCACAATTTCTTTCTTCAAATCTATTACGAAAAAAAAATTAGTTAATCATGGCCAGTCTATCATAGATATATTAAAGGAAATAAAAATATAAAAATTATGGGCGAAAAGTATTACAATAACACACACATAAAGTATGATCCTTATTGATCGATTTTAAAAATGTTTTTCTACTTTCATGTAATACAAAAAAGTCTTTATAAATGTAAAGTAATTTAATTTACTTAAATGTAAAGATAGACGATATTTTAGAACGTACTAAATAGCTCAAACCCCAACGCCAAAACTTGGATCAAAATTGTCCGAAGCACTTTTCGATAACAAAGTTATCTTCTTCAGGGACTGAAGTGAACTGAGCTGTTTGAGCTATTTAGTACGTTCTACAACACCGCCAAAGTTTTCTCCAGTTTCTGAGACGATATTTTATTGTAATTAGATTAAAATTTTTGGGAAAATAAAGGAAACTAATCAGCAACCATTGAAGGAAAACTTTTCAGCTAGTTAATTTAATTTAAGGAAACCTAAAATAAATATTTGTCTCCCCGGATTTAAGTTCCATGAAATCACTGCCAACAAAGTACATAGCTTTCAATTTGATCAGTAGAAATTGGTAACGAAATAATTAATTAATTTATGACAATACGTGGTATAGGTATAGTCATTGTAGTAAGTAATCAAGGTTAATCTTCTTAAACATGCGACATTGAACATTGAGTATATTACATCATGCTATTAATCAATAAAAACCAAGGACCAATTTAGAGATTAACATTAAGGGAAACCAACCTGGAAGAGCAATTTCTATTTTGCATTGCACTATTTGTAAGTTCCTACAATACGTGAGGTGAACGAATGAAAAATCATGTCAACTACAAGTAGTTCCAAAAAAGGGCACAACGAAAGCCAAGATGTCCCTATAGATGTAAGTAAATTTAAATTTATTTTTAAAATTAATTGAAAATGTTTTTTTCATTTTTCAACGTTGAAATTGAGATGACGAGAATCAGTTCTAAAATTTTACACAAACAGAAAATTACCTAATTAATAACACATTTAGAAACTGAAGCCCAAATTTAGAAATTTGAAGATTTCATTTTCCAAATAAAGCAAATTGTTTTTTCTCGCATAGGATAAAACATCGAAACTTTATCCAAACACAGATTTTAGTGTTTTCCTTAGAAGTTGCGAACAAGAAATATCAACACCAATAGTTGGTAAAATTACTGGTAAGGAAAACGATAAGTTTTTATAAAAGTTTTTAAATTAAAAAAATTAAGGTAAAATTCCCGAATGGTTGAACGGAACTTTGATAAGAAACGGACCCGGAAATCTAAAGTTCGGGAAGCACGAATTTAAGCACCTATTTGATGGGTCAGCTCTATTGCATAGGTATTTAATAAAAATTATTTTAATAATTTTATTTTTGTTTGCTAATTTTTAAATTACAAAAAAATTTATGTTCAGAAACGATCTATTTTTATAGATACAGGATTAATGATGGAAAAGTAACGTATCAAAATCGTTTTATACGTTCAGAAGCATATAAGAAAAATTGGGAGGCAAAAAGGATAGTTTTTAATGAATTTGGAACGCAAGCTGTGCCAGATCCTTGTCATAATTTATTAAAACGGTAAAAAATAATTGTTATCCCAAAAAATATAATTTTCAATTATATGAATTTAATTTCAACACGTTCATCAATAGTCGTTGTTGGCAAGATTAGCTTTTAATTGATCTTAAAAAAATATAATATCTCAAATAATAATTATTATTTAACTAATTTTAATTATTACTCTTAATCAATTTTAAACAAATATGTGCCATGTTTTCTAGTATGACCTCTTTCTTCAATCCCGAACGATTTCTTACCGATAATTCAAACATATCGATCTACCCTTTTCAAGATGAGATTTATTCAATATCAGAAACCGTGTACGCACATAAAATCAATGCAACAACATTAGAATGTGAAGAAAGAAAGGATATTAGAGATATAATACCGTTGGTCGTTCATCATTCGTCACATCCCCATGTTGCAGAAGATGGTAATTTTAATTTTCAGACTTAAATTCAATTACTTCATAAAAATAATTAATATTGTATTGAAATTAAAAAAAAATAAATAATTGTAAAATTGATAAAAAATGAATCGCAATCAATACTCGATAATGACACATAATTATTTACTTTTATTAATTTTTGACAATAGAGATTTGGACAGTAAAGATAAATCCAAAAAAAAAATGCTTAAAATTTTATTCGACGTTTTGTCACTATAATGTGTTTTCTTCAGCAATTCTTTATCATTCAGTCCTCCTTTTAAAGTAAGAAAAGAGTTGAAAAATGAGTTGCTGAAGAAACGAACTCTTTTAAACATATTTCTTTTAATTTTACCTTCGTTACCTACTGTTCAAATGCCTATAATCAAAAATTGAAAACTCAATTATATGGACATGAACACATAGATAATTGTTTATAATTTTTTCAATATTAGGTATTAATTTTTAAATTAATTTTAAGGTACAGTGTACACTTTAGCCTTATCAATTGGTTTATTAGGCACGATGCACCACATTATTTCTTTTACCAAACCAGAAGCCGGTAAGTAAAAAAAATATGTATGCGGGTATGTCTTAAAAAAACCCTCGCAACTGACTTTTTTTTACAGGAGAAAAGTCAATGTTTGATACTGCTCGAATTGTAGCCAGTGTCCCAGCCCCTTGGCCCCTTAATCCATCTTACATGCACACATTTGGTGAGAAAGTAAAAAAATATGTAATACACTTTTTAATGCAACCGCCTCCCCAACTAAAGGGTAAATCTATTTACAAACGATTCTTTGGGGGGAAAATAAACTTTCTTTCTTAAATCTAAATATGATAGTACATAATTGAAATAATTTGAAGAAAAGTGGACAATTTTTTTCACATTACAATCATCGAAGGGGGAAATTTTCCCAATTCCCCCCTCCTGGATCTGCCACTGATTATTCTCACCTATTTTATACATATTTTTATTTAAAAAATGAATCTATAATTTTTTATTAGGTATATCAGAAAATTATTTTGTGATGATTCAACAGCCTTTTAGCGTATCCATAACTGGACTTTTTGCTGCTTTTGTGATAAACAGACCCACATCATCAGCCCTTAGATGGTATGAAGAAGAGCAAGTAAGTAAAAAAATCCAAAAAACATAAAAATCAGTAATCCAATATGCAATTAACTCAAAAATAAATTTTATTAAGATGTACCTACTACCGATTTTTTTACAATTTCGAAAAAAAATTCAAATTTTGCTGAAAATTGGTAATTTTTACTTAACAGCAATTGTATTAATATAAATTTATTTTTAGACTATAATTACTTTAATAAATCGAAATACCGATCAAAAGGAAGATTTTTACACCGCTTCATTTTTTTATCTTCACATAATCAATCAATTTGAAATAATTGATGATTATTTGGTAATAGACGTATGTAGTTATAAAAATCCAGATTTTGTCAATTGCATGTTTACAGAAAACCTTTTGGTAAGTTACAAATTCATTTTTATTAAAATAATTTAGTGCAAAAAAAATTTTTTTTGTGCCCCAAGAATGCGCAGAAAAATCCATGTTTCGCTAAAATGGCTAGAAATAGGCCCCAAAGATTTATTATTCCTTTAACTAGATTTAAAAAACAACCTTTTAATAAAGGAAAGCAAGATTTACCAGAAAACTTAATTAATTTAAACAATTCGTCAGCCAAGGCTTATTTACAAAGTAATGGACGCATTATTTTATCACCTGAAGAGCTATGCAATATGAGTTGCGAAACGCCACAAATATATTATAAGAAATATTCAGGTAAAAAAGTTTTAATTTACAATTTTTTTTTCGATTCATTAGTTTAAAATTTTTATAGGGAAACCCTACAGATATTTTTATTCCATTGGAGCAGACGTAGCTTCTGAAAATCCTGGTTTGGTAAGTGGTTTGCCAAAAAAAAATCAAATTCAAGTTTTCTTACTTCTGTAAGATATTTGAACATCCCTAAAACTTACACACCTAACATCCCTAACTACTATTTTTAATGTAAGTCTCCTCCTGCCTCTTATTACTTCTGTTTCTGCCTCTAATATGACCCTAACTAGTTCTTCATGTTACTAAAATCCTATACCAATGTTTTTTCATGCAACACATTTTTATAAATAATAAAAATTGATTTATTATTCTTTATAATGTGTTTATTTGTTTGCTATATTTTTTTATATTTAGTTTATAATGATTTTTTTTTCTGTTAGTAACCGAAACTGTCTAGTTTTTTTGGGAAAGGCCCTAACCCCTTTTTGCATTCACACTTGAAATCTAGTTCAAAGTGCAGAAAAAATAATAACACCTCGTGTTTTAGATAATTAAAGTCGACACCGTGGAAAAGAAGTGCAAGACATGGTACGAAAGAAATTGTTATCCTAGTGAACCAATTTTCTTTCCTAGGCCAAATGCACAGGTAAAAAAATAAATAAAAAAACTATAGTTTTTAGCCCTGACTCAGGGCCCCTCACGAAGCCTTATTCCCAAAAAGGAATTTTAAAAAACACCACGACTTATTTTGAGTTTTTATTAAGGATGAAGATGATGGAATATTAATGTCATCCCTCTTATGGGGTGGAGAACAATGGAACAAAATAGGTCTTATTATATTAGACGCAAAATCATTGAAAGAACTAGGAAGGGCGGAATTTACAACACCCTCTCCAGCGCCCAAATGCTTACATGGCTGGTTTTTACCAGATTAATTTCAAAGCACTCAATTAAGTAGTTTATACAAATTTTTTGTTGTATGCTTAATTACTTGTGTAAAAAATATATTACATATATCTAAAAGTTATAAAGTTATGCTGAGCAAGTAAACAAATAAAAATAAAAAAATTAAATTTCGTGTTTCAATTATTTTTTTCAAATATTAGAATCACTTAAAATATTCCAAAACGTTCCAGATTTTTCGGGAATGACTGAATATTCTAAAGAATGTCCTTAGATGTTGTAGAATGTTTCAGGTTTTTTTTAATGAATTAAAATATTCGATAATGATCTAGAACGTTCGAAAATATTCTAGATTTTTCAAAAGTAATTTAGAATTTTCGAAAATGTCTAATATATTCCAAGATGTTTAGCGTTGTTGTAGAAAAAATATACCTATTTTAGGACGGTAAAAGGGTCCCAAGACATCCATTACCTAGGGCCCCCTACATAATTAATTTGACCCTGTTCAAGTTCAGTTTAAAAAAACTAAATTATAGGAATTGTTGTCATTTTAAGAAACAAAGTGTAGTTCCTTTTAAATAAAGTAGATTTTAAATTCGTAGTTGACCAATTTGTAAAAGAATTAATGAACAAAATTGTTTATAATTTTTGATAACTAGTGGAGGGATGAATTATAATATCAGAATCAAATGTACGTGCTCCAAAAACGAAATTTACCTTTTATTAAATGTAAGCTACACCTATTTCGTCAAAATGTTTATAGACCAAATATTTTTTAAATAATTATAAAGCTTTTCTTATTTGACCTTTTAAGGGCGAAGGAGATGTCACAAAAAACCAATGCGATAACAACGGATTTAGTCGTAAACAACATTAAAAACGACTATGCTAGAAAAGGATAACATAACATGTCAGAGAAAGATCTGTAGATGTTATGGAATACCTCAAAAGTATTTTAAATTATTTAAAGTTTATGGCATAATTTTCCTTCATGCTTAAAGATTTGTATTTCTTTAAAATAAGGAAATTTAAACACATCATGTATTATCGTAATACAACTAACAAATGAAATTAATCATAAAAATTTAAGCCGGTTTAATTACCACTGATTACCACAAACAAGTGGAAACGTTAGTTAGTTAGAGCAGGTCAGTAAGTAATTTATCAGAAGTTCTGATGCCCTGTTACGACTTAAGTATGTTTCAAATAAAATCTTCCAAAAACTTACCTTTAATTAACATGAATACAAAATAAAATTCACTAATCTCACTACAAAGTTTGTAATGTTTGTAACTACACGTGTTTAATGCACTTCCGAACTTTACACTGATAATGTAAGGTTAAGAAAGAGATGGCATTGTTATTGTTGGTAGGGAGCCATCCTTCCTTATCATTCGCTGTTATAAAAATACAAATCTTTGAGAGATGACATCATCACAGAAATAATCTTTGTACAGTGCGATTTAAAAATAGTTGCTAAAATTATGTTTTTTTTTCTAATTTGCCAAAAACGTTATTAAAACCAACATTAATAGCACAAAAATAACTCTTTTGTATCAAAATATTGTCGATCTTAACTTTGCATTTCCTTTGATATTCTAAAAATTCTGCATTTTAAAATTTTTGGATTCAAATTTCGGATTTCACGATTTTTGCTATTACCTATTCATTTGTACACCATTCCACATTCTTTTGATTTTATAATTAAAAAAAAAAATAATGTAAAGAATTTATTATACCAAAAAATGCAAAAATGTGACATAATAAGTTCTACCAAAGAAAACAAATTCTATTTTCGTCATTATTCGCTATTTTTAAATTAGATCTAGATATAAAACTTACAAAATAGGATTTGATTGAACAACTATCTACGGTGAAATATATTAGATTTGGGCACTAAATATAAACACCAACGTCTAGTTAGTGAAGATGGACGGTTTTTTTAAGACTAAAGAGCACTAGCTGCCCTCTTATTACATACTAAATATGTACAGTCTTCTTTTATTTAAAACACTTTTTGATATAATCATAATTTCCGTGTAAAATAAGTCATATAGAAAAACAACAATACGTGTAATCGTTGGACAAAAAAAATAATGAGAAACCATATCAAAATAAAAAAAATTATCTCTTAAATAAACAAAAATTCAATTTTGTTACTTTCTTGTGACTAATTTGTCATATACGCATATAAAAAAAATAGTAAGTAGCAAAAAATACTGAGCACCTTCATCAAAAAGTACTTACCCAAAAATTTACAAAAAAAAAAATACATATAATGAAAAGTAAAAGCAGCTTCTAAGATTATGAGATTCTACTTTATAAAAATACTTATTCCTCAATTCCAATAGTTAAAACGCCTTTTTTATTCAGTGTTTCAAATATAATTGAAAAAATTTCGTATCATGATCAGTTTTCTTGATATTTGTTTCTATTAAATAATAAAAACGTAGACAAACTTTTATTGTAACAATAAATTTGTCTATTTATTGTAACGATAGAATTTTCAAAATAATATTTAAAAATCTGTAGTTGTAAAATACATCGCGTGCATATAAAAAATATTTACGTGATTCGTTACGAGATTCAATATACTTTTGGTAATTTTACTATGTAATGACCAACCCTCTGATCACCTCAAAAGCTTTGTATTCTGTTTTCCTGGTTATAACTTGAAATTTTCAATAAATTCGATAAACTGTATAATTATTATTTTTTATGCATTATTTAAAATGATAATTAATTGTAACGTTTTAACACTATTATGTACATCTGTTGAAAACACAAATTGAACAGTATTGTCTGTTTTTCGTCAAGGAAACTGTAAACAAGAAGGATACAGCCAGATAATCAAGAGAAAACTGCCCTTTATACAAAAGCGATGTTTTCTACTATTTAATGCTTTTTATAACGAGAAACATTTCTCCAAAATTTTAGCACATGTATTGTTTCTTTAATTTTAGTTAGTTTAGCACTAAACTTTGCAGAAAAGGCATTAAATAATAAAAAAAAAATCAGGTATGTGTTAAGGGCTGTTTTCTCATACTTATTCGTCGATTCCCTTTCTATTTTCTTTCAAGTTATTTATAATATTTACATAAACATAATTTTTAACAGAATTTACTGTCGGAGTTTTTGCTGTTACTATCACAAAAAATTTGTTTCGTTATTATCGTTAGTCGTTAGTTTAAAATATATAGACAACATTAACTCTGTCACATTTTGATCATTTTGTAAAACAGGATTTAAAAGAGATTTACCTCCCATACATCTTTTCTTATTACACTCTGTATCTATACAAAAATCTTTTACAATCTAAACCTATTAGGCACTGCTATCAGTAATATTTAACTTTGTACTTTACGTAATACGATTTTATAATAATTACTTTATCACCCCAATGAATGAGTTAACGTACCGAAAGTTACGGAGATTCTTAAAAACACAGGGCGTTTCCAAATCAATTAATTAACGAGCAAAATTACAATTCAAAAAGTACTAAATTGTCGAAACACCCTTCAAAGTTTCTATTTTTTTTAAGATTGAGATTCATTTGAGTATTAAAAGTGACTGTCTAAATGACAGCGCCTTCTTGCAGCCTGAGATGTTGTAAGACAAGAATGAGTGAAGTGAAAAGAATGGTAAAAATGGGCACCGAAAGGCCCGCTGCTTTGTTATAAATATAACAGTAAGGACATTGACTACTACCACACACTTCACAAATGTTCAGTAAATATGTCGTCAGTGCATCAAAAATGCTTTCGTTGTACCTTTCGGGGGCGTGATAATCGTACACTCTGATAGGCAAAAACCGAGACATATTTGCAACCGGATACCAACGCTCTACTGTTAAATTAACGCAGATTTCTTCATTATCCAACTGGAAAATAAGGTTAAAATGTTTTTTTTTTAATGTGCACCTAAATACTATTGGAATTATATTTTTGATATTAATATGCACTTATTAAAAAAGAAGACCAAAAAATGGTTTACTTACGTAGTCAAAATAAAACAGCACTTTCCTTTCCAAGAACTTCGCCCTCTGCAGATTACGAACTTGCCTCGACAGAACGTAAGCGTCAAGTTTTTGCTGTTGAATAATGTACCCGGTGGGCACAGCAATGTCTAGCACTGCAAGTCCTGACCTCTCAGACTCATTCATATATGTCCACCTTTAACAAGAAAAAAAAGAAACGTTACAAAATAATAAATAAAATAAAATTAATAACCAACTCACTTCTGACAACTGAGGAAATTGACGTGAGAATGATTCCTGCCGTAAAATTCAGCCCTCGTAAACAGATCGAAAGATTGAACAGGTGGTTGCGTTTGGAATCTTGCAATATCCACATTGTATTGAACATGCATCTGTAGTATAGCATAACCAGCACCCTTAGCCTGTACTTTAACGGTACCCCAGGCGTTCGGTATATCGATAAATTGCATTTTACCCCTATTTTTGTCATTAACATAAAGCACATTACTCTGCCCAGGCAACGACGTTGCTTCCACCGTAACAGCCAAACTGGAAATATCTCGAATTCTTTGTGCAGACGTGTATTCAATGAGTGCCTTCAAAGCTGTCGCAGTATCAGAAGTGGAAGCCCATCCACCATCCGTTAATCTCTGAGTATTCAACCAACTAACGATGTAATCGACGAATATTTCTTGTCTGGCCACGTAAACTAGTAAAGCATAGGCAGTGGCTTCGATGTTTTCTGAATCGTATTTGTAAGGGAGTCTTGGCAACCTGAACGGTTTCTGATTTTCTATTTTGTACGGTGGTTGTGGTACTGGATCTCTTCCCCAGTACATAAGCCCACCTTCTATGCGGCCATGGCGAGCTAAGAAGCTGAAAGCTGTCTCCGCATTGGGCGCTTTGCTTTTCATAAGGGCATACGCCACTATGGCCACTTCGAACGGAGAACCGTGTTTGTTTAGCAAGTCTAGATTACGTTCCAACCATTGGATTGCTCGTTTTGCGGCTATGGATACTTTTGAACTCAGACCACCTGAAATAAAAAAATTACTGTGAACTTCTGGAACATTTAAGATCATTCTCAAGCATTCCAAATTATTTTGGAATGTTGGAGAACTTTCTCTATCATTTTAAAAAATTGTGGCACATTCCAGATCATAAAAAAATGCTCGTACTTTGAAGATCCTTAACAGATTCGAGTGTGATGAGAACGTGGGCTGTAAGTGTGATATTTCGATGTCGTATTTCGTCCTTGTCTGACCAAGTGAGGGTGTCATTGTATTTTCTATCGAGAGACCATGCGGATTCGTAGAAGGAACCGTATTCGTTTTGGTGGCTGAGTACCCAGTCCATCGCTTTCGATATTACAATGGGATCGATGTAAATGTAGTTTTCCCATTCGTAAAAACTGGCTTCCTGGAACACTCTCGCGCAGTATGCCGTCAACCACACTGAAGACGCCGACTGGTTCCTGTAAAATAACACAAAAAAAGAAGACACGTAAATCGATTAGGTCTTTTCTTTATTGAGTTAACTTACCAGTCGCTTCTAAAGGAACTGAACGAACCGTCTTCTTTCATGAAAGACAACTGCCTTTGGTAACCGATATTCATGTAGTAGAAAGCAAGACGTTCGAGGGTTCTGTTTCGTTGCTGAGTATAACGCATGTAGAGAGTTGTGTACATATTTGCAGCAAACGAGAACATATTCATGTCTGCAGCATCCTATAAATAATAATCATATTGAAATAACCAATATAAAATTTGAAAACATAATAATAAATAAGAATATTAAATTTATAATAATTACGTTTGATCAGGTTTCTTTTGACAAGTAAAGTGTATAATAAACTTGAAATACTAATACAAATACATACTTCCGTTTTTTACATTTACTTGATAATTTTTACTTAAACAATTTAGTGTTTCTTATACCAAAATATACATAAATATAAAGAAAATAATTTTGACGTTCGATTTTGTATCAAGTACCTAGTCAAAAAATAATCAGAGATTTGAAAAACTATTTGAAAATCTCTACAAGTTTACAGATCAAGTTTAATTTTTGCCATTTGTGGTTTTATATTGTTAAATTTATTACTATAATTACAATTAATTGTATTAAAGTTTTTAATGAACTACAAAACTAATTAAATGTTTAATTTGTAATATTTGTAAATGCCTTTTAGTTATTACGAAGTTATCAGGTACTTTTTTGAGTTATAGAAAAAGCTTTGAATTATTAAGTCCTGTTTATCATTGATTGTATAAAAATTTTATCTTACCATTGGTAAATTCAGCATTGATGTAGCATTGACGGGCATGGTAGGGAAAATGGGACCTACAACGTCACCTACAACCGATATTCGAGCCCTGTTTGATCCATATACGTAGTATCGATCGAACTCGTACGGTATTATGGGCGTTTCAGTAACATTGACGTGCATGTATTGGAACGCATACGCCCTATTACTTAGATCAAGTAACATCGACTGGTGCCTGTATTGTGGCAAACCGTCGGCCTAAAAAATTGAACAAAAATCTTTTAGAAAAAAATATAAGAACATAAGATTAAATAAATTTTATTATTAAACTTAAAGTACATCATTACCTCAACATGTAGTTTTCTGGTTACTTCATCTTTTCCAATAAGTGTAGAGGCATAAACGGTTACTTCGATGTCACCCAATCTTGTTGGTACAATGGGGAGATAAACCACAACAGCATCTTGTTGCTACATGAAAAAATAATTGTTAGACTGAACACAAAAAATAATAAATAGATTCTGAATTAAAGATTTTTTATAATTGGTCTAGACCACATATTCAAAAACGCGTTAATTAAATGCTTCTTGATGTAAGCAAGACTTAACACGTTTTTGAACTTGTGAACTAGACTAAATACTTTTTGAGTTATTAGGAATTGTTTTGAGATATTAAAATCTAGTTTTATATGTAGTCATTAGGATTTCTTTTTACAATACCTTAATGTAAATAAAGAACTGATGTTCTCCAAAGGATGTTCTTGGATTGTAGGCTCTCACGAGACCGTTTTCTTCAACATGGACGAACTTATAATCGGGAGATCCTGCCAAAACGACCGTAGCTTCTATGGCGTTAGTCATGTAATTAAAAACAGTTACTCGGATGCCTACTTGTTCCCCTTGTCTGCATTCATTGGGCATTTCGACGTTTATAAAGAACGGTAACACGCCCATGTACTAAATAAATAAAAATGTTACAAAAGTTTTCATATTTATATCGTACAGCATACCTCTAATGGTTTACTTAACATTCCAAATCCAAGAGAGGGACTCATCGAGAAAGCAGACACCATCCAGTGCACTGGGTAACTAGGGACTGGAATATTAAATATATACCGTCCGTGGGGTCCTATGTTAACATCTTTCCAGCACCAAACGTTGTCGTATAATCTTTGAATTCTGTTAAATCGATTCTTTCGGAACATTGCCAGTTGGGTACCGTTATCTCTTAAGCCTTAAAAAAATCAATCAAAAATTGTTAGGACATTTAATTCATTTAAGAAACTTACAGCCAGCTTCGTCTGTGCCATCTTCGCAGTCTAAAAATCCGTCGCATTTCTTCTCGAGTCGATAACATCGTCCTGTTAAACATTCGCCATATCCAAGGGTGTAATTGCAAGAGCTCAGTCTTCTGGGCACCTCAATGTCGCTGAAAACGACGAGACCCATGTATTCAAAAGTACGATTTGCGTCAATGCCATAAGTGGAAGATGGAAAATAAACGAATTCCTCTGGGTTTCCTTCGTGCGAAATCCAAGTGTGAAGATGCGTTCCATTGGTTTGTTCGTCAAACGTTGCCATTTTTTTCAAAACCTAAAATAGCGAATTAGAAACAAATTTTTTTAAGCCTTTAAAAACTATTTTACGTGTGAATATGTCAACTCGTTTCCAGCCTGCATACTGAAGAAGGAATAATCGATTCCAGATAATCCGACATAAGATCCAGGTTCCCCGTATATAGCAACTTCGACATTATGACCAGTTCTTGCCTTTTTATTGTTTACGAGCACAGAAAATTTATTTCGGCTAATTCCATTAACAGGGAACGTCAGACTGTCGGCAGTAATGTCGCCATATTTATCCACATGCCAAACCACGACCGTTGCAGCTGGTGCCATTTCCGCACTTAACGTTACAGCCATCGTTTGCACGTTGTACTTCATGTCTTCCTGGGCCGCTAACAAGACCATTCCTCTCGACATTATGATATAATTGAAATATTCGATGAAATAGTTGCTGCGAATGTGAAATATTATGTACTCTCCAACCTGCAAATCGTATTTAATAATAAAAACTTGAATTTCACCCAAAAAATTGTTATTTCTTACTTTTGGAGTCCTTGTACTTGTTGAAATTTTAATGTGTTTATTTCTGGGACTTTCGTGGGCAACCAGCAATAGTTCTGCGTTGGCCCTCTCACCTCTTGCATCTCTAAAATAAGCCTGTACTCTGATAGCACCTGAAAATTATATCAAATCTCTTATTAATATATCATTTTCTTTTCACAAATCCAAAAAGAAATTACTCATATCATTCAGTTGTTCTGAAGGTCTTTGCTGTCCTTCCACTCCTAAATCTCCCTTCAGGTCAATGTTATATTGCCAAATTCCCTTACTGTCACTTAACTGTATTTGTTGAATGTTTCCATCACGTCTACCACCGCCTCTCATTTCGATTGAATAATGGACTTCCATGGTGCTTTGCATAAGTCTTTCCTCAGCAAGTGGAGAACCGTCGTGGTAATTAACAGCTATATTTGTTGATATGGGCATTCCTGGTTTGAACACCTTAAGAAATAGCAACAATAAATATTTTCTGTTATATTTATTTACTTGTGGACTTTTTACCTGTGGAGATCCACCCATAAATGAGAGTTTTAATGATGAATTGTAGATTCTTGCAACAGAATAACCTTCGATTACTTCATCTAAGTACCTCTCGCCCACAGTGGCTGTAATGACCACTTCCATCCCGTCCAGTGTTGGTACATGGCGTAATATTTCGCTTAATGGATATTGGAATTTATAAACCCCGTAGAACTGTAAAATAAGTCCAATTATACCACGTAACAATACCAGTGTTGATGAGACTTACATATTTTAAAATGGGAATTGGTTCGTAGTATCTGTAAGGAGTTGATATCCAAAAAGGTAATTGTTCGTCCTAAAAAAACAGAACAACCCTTAATTCAAAGTTCACTCATCAAGTACTTGTAAACTCACAAAACTGAAATACTTGACGAGCAAGGGTGGTTCGTTGTATTCAACATTGTAGTTAGGGTTTAAGTTATCTTGTTGTTGTTGCTGTTGTCTACGTCTTGAAATATCGTCAGGATTATAGGGAGCGTTGGTGACGGTGTCAGTTCTCCAATTCCTGATGGGATTGATCGGTCTCACTGTTGCCTTCAGGGTTAAATTTCCTCTAACTGGACCCCCACTTGTATAATTGGCCATCACAATACCGTGAATATATTCGTCAGTTGTGAAGAAGAATGCAGGCATGGTAACGTTTACCTTGAGGTAAAAATTAATTTATACTCCAATAAAAAAAATATTTTTTTTTTTCACATTATACCTCAAATCTTGTTTGATAATATTCCTCAACATCAAAAGCTGATTCTTCTGTCTGCCCTTGGGCATCAACTTTTATTTTCCATTTACCAAAGACAGGTTGGTCTGATAACTGATATTCCAGACTAACAGTTCCTAAATTGGACTGTCTGGATAGCCAACGTTTCATAATGTGTCCTTTGGGGTCTAACATGTACACGTCAATGGCGTTACTGAACGCTTTTAACTCGGTGTTTATCGGAATTACTCTGAACCTCACTGAAAATTGGCATTATTAATTTCATTCGAATTTATTATCATTTAATAAAAACGTACCAGTTTGTCCTTGCATGTAAACAGGTTTGTCCATTTGGATAAAAATCGTCATATATCTTTGGGAAAATGTTAATTTGGTTTCGTTAACAAAAGCAGCACCACCAAATATATCGTTATAAAGACCCTCCACTCTCAGTTTATATTCGCCAGGTGCACTGGTTGGTGGTACCTTAAGTTTCAAAAATTTACTAAGTACTGTCTTTTTTTAACTATTCAACATTTGCAATTACCCTCATTAGAAGTGTTTCGGGAATATTCTCTTTTATTTCTTTGTGATCGGTAGACACTTCAACCCCGTTTCTTTGAATGGAAGCTCTAACTGTTAAAGGTTGTCGTGTTCTAAATACCTGAACTGATACTCTGTATAATTGACCAGGTCTTACTATACGAGAAGCTACGATAAAGTAAGTTCTGAAAACGAAGGTACAGTAATATATACCTATACAATTTGAAAAATCTTCAATTATTAGAAATTATAACTTCACTTACGCTTCTCGAATAACTGAAGTATGCTCATCAGGTGGATGACGTCCAAAACCACCGTCATAGGGATTTTGTCTCCAGGGAGTCCTTGGAGACGATGGTCTTCCGAATGGAGATTCCGAAGTGAATGGGTAGGAGGATCCCCCATAGTCATTGGTTGAATAGGAAGGATTTCGGTTTGGATCGAAAGAATTCTCATTATTGGGGTCGTTAGGATTATTGAATCTATTTGGAAAATTTATGTCGTATCTATTAGGGTTATTTGGGTCATTTCTATTGGGATTGTTTGGGTCAAATCTGTTGGGATTGTTTGGGTCGTATCCGTTCGGATTATTTGGATCGTACCTATTGGGATTGTTTGGATCATACCTGTTGGGATTATTTGGATCATACCTGTTGGGATTATTTGGATCATATCTGTTGGGATTGTTTGGATCATACTTGTTAGGATTGTTTGGGTCGGACCTTTCAGGATCATTTGGGTCAAATCTATTAGGATTGGAAGGATCGTACCTATTGGGGTTGTTTGAATCGTATCGATTTGGGTTGTTTAAGTCGTACCTATCTGGACTGTTGGGATCAAATCTGTTTGGATTGTCTGGGTCGAATCGATTGGGGTTATTCGGATCATATTGATTGTTGTTGGGATCGAATGGATTATCGTAAATTCGGATATTTTGGGCTACCGCATTGCAAACGGCCGTCAATAAGATTACCACTGATTTCTTTTCGAATTTCATGCCAATAGCCTTTTTTCTGAAAACAAAAAAAAAATTATTAAGTAACTATTCTTTTCTGTAATATGAGTAGATAATTGACTCCCCAATTCTTAAATTACTTTGATGGTAGTAAAATATTTCTTTCTTGTAAAATTCGTTTTTTTTTTTTTTGTTAGAGGCTTTAAAACAAGACAAATGGAGAAATAGGAGAGTCAAATTTAGAAAACCTCCCGGAACATATGTTTGTTTGTTTTCGAGCCCTTTTTGTCAGTTAACTTTTTACAGTTATAGCCGAAAAAAGACAGAGGCGCAACATGGATTGAAAAAATACAAACACACGTGTCCAATGTCAGCATCTGATCGAATTCTTGTTTAAAAGAAGTCGGCAAGTAATTTGACACGTTCTTTTGAAAGGAATATATACCTTAACGTCAGTTTGTGGTAGAAACGAACGAAGGGGAGTTTTCTTAACGAAACATAAACACGAGTCTGGTTAGTATTTCCCTTTCTAGTACAAAAATTCCTTATTTTCTTAGAACCATATCCGTTTAAGAAAAAAAAACCAAATTAAAAATTAACGTATAGGTATTGAGATCAAAAAAACTATTTTTATGTTCTTTGGTATAAACCTGATACGATACTCGAGAAGAATTAAAAGATACTTTGGTAAATGAAAAATAAATCAAATTCTATTTTAAATCTGTGTAGGTATCAAGAATTAGTGAATAATTTAATGTACGTAATAAGTAAATTGAATAATGACAAAATCAAAATTTAGTCATAAACTCTAAATGATTGAAAATATAATCATAATAAATTATGTCAATTAAAATTAATTAAATACATTAAATCTAATTAACAATGACATATAAAACTATGTATGTATTATTATTCATTATATAATGAAAGAACTATTTTAACTATGAGCTAAAAACTTTGGTGACTAATCCTAACTAAATACTTTTTTTTAACACCCTTACTAAACTTGCAAGAACTTCTTCTTTTATCTTCCCTCCTTGGGTAACCAAATACAATTTATAACTTAAAAATACATTTCAAATCAAACTGCAGTTTTTAGAACAAAAAAAAATTTAATTTCTGTTTGTTTATATTCCTTTTTTATTAGAAAAGTACATGGACAATACACGTGTACATCAAAAGAACCCTCTTTAATATCTGACTTCTATTCACCTGTAAATTCGATAAGCTTTTTATTTATATCAAAAACGATAAATCACATGTCAACCAGCAAGGTGGAAAATTAGAGGGGACGTTGCCCTGCTCGATCAATCACAACCTAAAACCCTTATCGATTTTAGAATAAATAATGTCACTGCTTGCGACAAGTGGAATTAAGTTCATATTTTACGATTTGCGCGATCATATTATTGTCTCCAACCCCTGTAATATCATAATGACAACCCTCCGAAGTTCTTCTATCTCTCAAATATTTGCCCTGATATACGGAATGTTTGAAGAAGATGGGGAACTTGTTTGGTTTGGTGTTGAACATGTTTGACTTCTTCACTTTTATAAGGGTGATCATAAAAAGACATGGAATTGTCTGCTGAAGGGGTTTAAACTTTTTTAAAAATCTTTTTAATTTAATGTTATAAGTAAATCACTTGAAATGTTATTCGAAATGAAAAAATCACCAATTAATTTTTGAAAACTAACCATCTACATTCAAAGAGTCTGTTATTGAGGTAAAAGCCTCTTGAAAATCAAAATTTGTTTAACAACGGTGCATTTTTGAAATGAGCATTAAGTATTTCGTGTTTAGATAACGGATATTTTGGAAACAGGTACTTGTGCAACATCTTGAACATTGAATAGATGAATAGATTATATATATTGTAAATTACAAAGACGTATCGTTGGCTGGTTTTTTTATATCACATGCCTAAAGTCTTAAATTTAAAAAATCAATTGATTACAAATAATTTGTTTGCACGAGCTACCAAATTAAAATCTTGTCAAAACATTTAGACACCCATCTACATAAATTATTAAAAATAAAAAAAGTAAAGAAAAAAAAAAACAGCAAAAGTCGTCAGCCATACTATTTCCGGTAGTTAAAACGTTCGTTCGTACATACAAATGAGGCACACAAGGCACACGCTCTTTGAATGATTATATGTTTAAAGGGTGCCGTGCCACCCCTGCATCAAAGATAATCCAGGGGTGTTCGGGAGCCGGAGCAAAAGAGAGGGTGTCAACTGTTGTGACGGTTGCCATTTATTTCTCTTCCAGATGCTGGCTGACTACTGTTTTTAAGTCCCGAAATAGGAATGACGCCACGGAATTCCAATAAATTAAGTCATTAACGAAACCGCCGCAGATATCAAACAAGGTAAAATAGGCGTCTGCTTAGGATTAGATACAAAAAAGAAGAGAACTTAATGTCTTTCGTTAAGTTTTATTGCAACACTCGAATTGTGCTCTAGTTACATTAAATTAGCTGTAAAAAAACATTCCCAGTTTTTTTTCTACCTTTAAGGGTGTTATTTTTTTTTAAAATGGTACAACTTTGCATCATTCCTTATCCAATAACAAAAAATAATCGAAATGGAATAACAGAGTAGATAGTTATACATAGTAGAATCGGTGAAATAGTAAAAATTCTGTGGGTGAATAAAATCATTCCCTACTTTCCTACCCCTAGGGGTGGATTTCCTATAGACATTTAAGCTGTGATAGAACCAACTTCGAGATACTCCCTATTCAATAGAAAAAGAATCATAGAAATCGAATAACAATCCACTAGAAAGAATTAATTCGTACTCATCTAGAAAGTTATGAACCTTAAAATTGGTTTATAAAGATAAAAATTCTATGGGTGAATAATCATTTCCTACTTTCCTACCCCTAGGGGTGGATTTTTTTTTTGAAATTTAAGCTGTTAAATCAATAGAAAAAGAATCATAGAAATCGAATAATAATCTAGTAGCAAGAATTAATTCGTACTTATATGGAAAGTTGTGAATGGTAGAATCGGTTTATGAAAGTCAAAATTCAGTAGGATAAGTAATAATTTTCAATTTTCCGCCAACAAGAAAAAATTCAATCAAAAGCAATCATCCCTAGTTTTTCTAAGTTTTTATTGCTTATGGGTGGATGTTCTTTCAAATTTCAATGGGACCTACTCCAATATTAGTCCTATGAACGCATATAATTATTTAAAAAACTAGTTTTTAAAAAATCTGTGTACCGTTTAACTAAATTCGTTTATTTTCATGCTGAATTACTTAAGTAGTGTTTTGATTTTTCATTTTACGAAACACAAAATCTATAAAATAGAGAAGCAAACCGCAATTATGTACATAATTAAGTTTTTTAATAAACTCATTAAACTCTTTTATAGTATAGTACATTTGGTACCAAATAAGTTAAAAAAAACATAAAATTGATAGACACTTAGCTGTTAATAGTTAATTAACATTTTCAAAAAGTGTAGGTATATAATTTTTTAAAGATCTTTCAAAAATGTTAGATGAAATGTGAATTTTTGCACTCGTACCTCAGGTTAATATTCTCAAAATTTCTCGTATACAATGGACAATGCACATTAAAAAAACGAAAACAAACAAAATGAAGCAGCCTAACGTTTTAGCGAGTATTAAAAAGTCCAATTCGAATAAAAACAAAGCAAGACATCCAATCAACTTTGATGTACTGACAGACATTCATTCGTGTTTACCCAGTGTATGTAGTATATCAACATGTGTTTTAAGGTATGCAAAGGGAGTAATGTACCAGGGTAATTACAAAAAAAAAGTTAAACTCAAAAGATTTGTACTTACTTAATTATAATTGAATAAAAATATATTAATTTGAAAGTGGGAAATTTTAAAAACTTTTTAATTTATGTACTTATTATTTATTCTGGTAATTGGAATAACCCATACAAAAAAAAAATTATAACACCTCCGTTTTTGTTTACAGGATTTACTCTCATATAAAAATTTTCTCATCTGATTAAAATCAATTTTCTCAATCTTGTATTTTACAATAAATTACTTAAAATTAAATTATCCTGATTTAGTAATTGTTAAATTTACAAAAAATATATCGGAAAATCTGTTTGACATACTGTCGATTCTTTAAACTCATTACACCTGTTATTTAATGTACAGTTAATCCTAGAGATAGGTACCCAATAAGGTGAATGATTTCTAAAGAGATGTATCAATTTGCATCCGGTTCATAGGCCCTACCATTGTAAAAGCCTGAAGTATTAAAATCATAACAATTGCATAATCCAAATTAATTAAAAACAAAATTGCAATTCGTCTATTTTTTAAAACTGTTTACAAATTTTTTTTAAGAATTTCTTAGCAAATAAAACCACCTACATACGTTAGTGTCACTACATTTCAAGCTTTTATTTAAAAAAGACACATGTTTTTAATTATGTAATTGTTATTAAGTTCAGAGTGCCATTAGCTATAGAAGATGTCACAAAAAAGTTAATATTTCACTGTGTCATTTTTCAAACTGATACAAAATGTAGTTGGATGACACAATTCTTATTCTTTGTCAAATGATTTGTATTGCGTGAACAGAAGTTGTAAAAAGGGCACACTGCAATAAACATCTGCTTTGTGGAAGTTTTTATGACCTCTTGATTTGAACTCATTAACCCAATTTTATACTATTTCATTCCCAAACTACAGAATAGGTTAAACTTCAAGTAACACGCGAGGAAATAAAAAATGAAAAACCTTTTCAAAAATCTTCTGGCAAAAAAAAATATTTTGAATAAGTACTTAATTATTATCAGGAAAATATTTTTTTAATTTATTCAATGTAAAAAGATTTTCTCACAGGTGTTTTTTTCGTAAGGGTTAATAAACAAGAAATTAACATCAGACAGAACACACCCCCATCTGCAATAATTATTTATTGAAATGACCAGCTGCTGGCGTGCGTAGACTAATGTATGATAAGTGTTGTGGTAAAACACGTTGTCAGACACAGTTGCGTGTTAACAGAAAATATCGAAATCAGGTTATCAATTAAGGGCGAACAAACCCCTGTAATAAATGTACCAAATATTTTCTCACTGTCTGGCGTAATGAAAAGCATTATAATACTTTGTTTATGCGTTCTGGTAGGAACCTAAACGATTGCGGCTTGGTGGTTTGTGGTGATAAAGTTTGACAGCTCTTAGGGGTTGGGAAAAATGATTAATGAAACTGTTTTTTCAATTAGAAAAAATAGCCTGAAGAGTCACATTAGCAGGTGAATAAAAATATTAAGAAAACTGTTAAAAATTAATACAGTTCAATGAAAGTAAAAATATGTAAATATAAATATTAATTTTTAGTTTTTTTAAAAAACAAAATTCAGAGTCTGTCACGCAAGAAAGAAATTTATATATAAATGAAGCTAAATGAGAAAAAGTGAGATAGAAAATCAGCCTGATATTTTGAAATAGCAAAAATGTCGCTTCTAGGGGGTGGCTAAAGCCGTAACTTTATTAATGTGTAATACAAAAATCTATTTTTTACACCAAATGAAAGGTTATTATCGATATTTATTACCTATAAAAAATAAACCAAAAATATGCAATAATTAGCGAGATATTTGCATCTAAAGATTCTCTCTGATGACGTTACACAATGATTTTCCTGTATATAGTACTTTTGGACTCGGCGAAAGCGTCAAAGAGAGCGCGATGTAGTAAAGATAGAGAAAGAGACTTGGCGCCGAGTATCTATCAGATACTTCAGATATTTTTGGAGTATTCGACAATTCAATAATTTAATTAAGACCCACCTACCCTTCTGACAACTGTGAAAATAATTAAAAAAAAAACATGTTTTGCTCTAACAGATAACCAAAAATATTTTTTAAAGCGAAAAAATATTGTCAAATTAACCCCTTAATCCATTTTTAGACTTCTTACTTGCACAAGTTTTTAAAAATTAACCCTTATCTGAAAAGTTTCATTGAAATTTATTCTTTTTTGTGCTCGATGAGGACAATTTTTTTTACATAAAAGTTCAACCAGGTTCTAACTAACTAACGTAAGTAAATAATTCAGTATACATTTCCTTTTAAATCCGATAAACCCTTTTAAAAATTATCTTCCACATTATCTTTAGAGCTTTGGAAATAGCCAATAAATTTCCTCAATTCGTTCCCTAGTATTACAACAAAGACCATTAAGACGAGAATTATCATCAAACGTACGTATTTCACGACCCACGTGATGGATTGACATCTATTATTATTTCTTCGAAAACACAGCAGTGGACAGAGGTCTAGACAAGACTCAAGAATTCGAACGAGAGCCCAAAAATAGCACCAGTTCACCAAAAATAGTACACCCTCTAATAAGTCTTTTAATATGCATTTACATCGGAAGTGAACATACGTTTAATGTTCTAGTACAAGAGTGTTTATAACGTAAAAATGATTAAGTACTAATTGACGCGATATTAATTGCTGTTTTAATGCTCTGCTTTTTATAATCATATAATCACGATATAAAAATAAACTAACAGAAGTTAATTGTACACAACTACTATTTTGTGCGTGGTAAATACAACCCTAGGTAGGTATATTTATTAGTCATAAAAGTATTATTAGTTTATAAACATTATAAGGAGTAATAAAAAATATTTTCTTCGATTATACCATTTAAGTCTAGTTTTAAGATCAACAAATTTATTTAAAAATAATAAATAACTAAATAAATAAAAAAACATAATAAATACCTAAGTACTTAACTAAAAATTACACTAAAAACAAGGATTGTAAATTTTGATATAAGTAATTTAAAGTTAATTGTACTATAGCCATTATTGAGAGCAGCAGCTCATATGTGATTTATTGAGATAAGAAAATCAAAAATTAATTATTATGTATAATTAATCACATGTGAGCAGCTACTCTCTACAATAGTTAGTATCTATTAATTAACTTTAAATATTTTTATCTTATATCAAAATTTGCAATTCTTGTTTTTGGCATAATTTTTATATTTATTATAAATTGATAAGAATCTATTTTTTTATTTATCTTAAAATAAAGACTTGAATGGTACGTACTATAACCGAAAAAATTTTTATAACTATTCCTCAACCATTCCACAACTTTACCACAACTAATAATAAAATTCAGCGAAGTATCTTCTTTTCTTAAATCGGTGCGCCTAACGAAATTTTCACTTTAAAAATAATCGTCTGTATTTTTACGTACAAATTCTTCAAAACGAAAAGTTAACTTTATGGTCCCTACTAAATATTTTCAAATGCATACATTAATTAATTTTATCCCTTTATAGGTACAAAATTGAAAATTACTACCAATAATAAAATATTGCTTTTCATGTATTTAAATTAAATGATTATCACAAACAATTTTACCATCACCCTCGCTGTGGTTCACCCTAATATGCCTACACCCTGTATATAAGTTGATGAATCATCCTATTATTTTAAAATGCCGCAGAATGTTTCTAGTTCAATAAATATGTAAGTACATACATCATAATCATACACGTGCTAAGCACTGCCTAGGACAGAGTCGGATTTACCCTTACTTTTAAATAATTTATAGAAAAATAATTTAAAATACATTTAAGGATTTCAGCAATTTTTTAAATTAAAATATGCCCATTAAATAAATATATTGTTTTTTATGTTGAAATGGTCGAATTAAAACGCCACTTCCAAAAATATTTTGATCCAATATTATTAATACTACAATATTTTTTGTTAAGTCTGCTATCGCGAAATGATGGTCGTAAACTGGGACAAAATTATGACTTGTGTCGCCTGTCTATAATAACAACATCAATTTACTTTCAGGAGGTTATTATGTGTTCGTGTTATGAGGCATCTTTGCCAGAACATAAGAATTATTAGCGTTAGAAATTTAACATTCCTTGAGTTATTATGGTAAACACACTTGTTACAAAAAAGAAATAAAACCCCTGTATTCTTTTATTTATGTGTAGATATAAATGATATCTATGGTAATGGAAACGTTAAATACCTACAAGAGATATTTTATAACGTTTTCTTCACACAGATTGTACTTTTTTTTAAGTTTAATGAATATATGTCTTCTAGAATATTAATTTTGATTAAACAAAGTGGAGGATAAAAAAAGAAAATACACGGTGGGTTAAAAAAATCGGAATATTCTCATTGAAGCTCAAAAAATTCGGAATATGCTCATTATGGTCGAAAAGTAAAGTTTTCCATACAAAACTAGATCCCATTTTAAAATATACAAGATCACCTGCAAACCTCAAACTAAATTTACCATACGGGGTGTTTTAAAAACTAAAAATTACCATAAAATATAATGCTATGCTGAAAATCTTTTAATGTCCCAAAAAATTTGGAATATATGATCGCTGTATCCAGTGTAAGTCGAATAAAAAAAATTTTCAAACAAAACTTGTTCCTAATTTTAACACAAAATCGTCTGAAAAAGCCTAATTAAATTTACTATACAAGGTGTTTAAAAAAAGAAGAAAACAAATTTCCTTTAAATGGCATCATTGGTAAACACATGTTCAATAAAAAAAAGCAATGACAAATTGTTATTGAGAATCCAAAAATATGGGCCACTGCAAAAAAATCGCGGCGAAATTCGAGTTTTTTTTTTTATGTGCCTCAAATGGCTCAAAAAGTATGCAATATAATCATTGTAATAAATGTGACAGTTTAATCAAAAAACTATTTATTAATTAATTTTTTTTTTGATTCACATTTAACAGTGTTGCTATTTAAACGAAATATTCTTATCTAATTTTTTAAAAACCCTGTATAGTATACTTAATTTTATTTTTAGTACATATATACTTTGGCTACAATTTGCACTTTTTGATCGATTATTATGTATGTAGACAAAATTTCTAATTAAAATTATCTAATGTCCTTACACTAAATATTCCAAAAAAAGATTTTACTCGATAATCCATATATACAAAATGCATTATTTATACTTAATTAGGTACTGCTGAATGCCCTTTCCCTTTTGTAGGGCTTTAATTCTGTGGGAAAGTCAAGTGAATCTATAGGCATTACACCAGCCACGACAATTAAGTATATTTCTGCTTAGACAAAGAAAAATAAAAAAAAAAAACTTGAAGGGATTCAAACACTGTGCCGTCGTGCACTATATTAAGAGGTCAATCAAAAAACAAAAGGGCGAACAAGTGAGGCTTCTCGAGTTATGAATATAGGGTGGTCGCATAATACTTTCTATACAAAAGAGGAAATAAAAATGGATTATATAAAGTATGACCCACTGAGTTTCCACGCGAGAAAACAATAAATTAAAAAATAATATGTAGAAGTAAAAGAAAAGAACATTTTTTATAGTCTGGCACATCCAATCAAGCGTTCGTTAGCTAATGTCTGGGTGAAATTGGAATTTCAATTAAACGTAAAAGACATCGGCCCAAGATGCATATCGAGAGCAATCGGAAATAGAAGTATCAAGTGGTGAACCACTTAAAGTAATTTCCGTTAAAACTAAATTCACAGTTGAAAACAAAAAGAAAAAGTGTCGGTACTTTAAACATTAAAAAAAAAATTATTTGTGTTATGGAAAAAGCATTAGTTAAAAAGAAAGATTTTTGGTAAGTTCTGAAAACTTTTCCAAAAAATTGAAGTGAGTTAAGACTTTAATTTTTTTTATTTTCGCTATTAAAAATAATTGCTCGTTATTATACAGCCATACAATTAACCCCACCTACAAAAAAATGAGTTGTGTGAATCCTTAATATTTCTTAGAAATTTCCAACATCTTGAAACAAGTCAATAATAACTACTTATGTCACAAATGGTGCGTGAAGTTAATCGAACATTAAATTTTAAATTAACTATAATATACATCGTTCAGCTGTTCCTCTGTATACATACTTATAACTTTATGTTTTCATCTAGTTAGTTAGTTAATTCTCAATTACTGAGGGGAAATGACCTAACATTTTAAAGTAAACTTAATTTTCAGTCGAGAATTATACAAATATTTTCCTTGGCAGAGGAACTAGGTAGGTACATATCTATTCTTCAAAGCCTGTGGATTGGTATTCGAAAATGAAAGTGTTTTTATATTGCCCTATATCATCGACAAAAGCCTGTTTATCTTTTGGAAAATATTTTTAGGAAATAAATAATATTCTATTTTATAATAAAGAGATCAATTTTAATTACAAAATATGCAACATAGAAGAAAAATATCCCTAAAACTAAATATAAAAATCATATAGTTTAAAGGTATCGTTAAAAAGGGTACAGTAAAATAAGCGTAGGAGGGTTAATTACCTCTTAATAGGGGTTGCTATTTATGTTACTGTGATCATTTCTGATTTTCATTACATTGTATCCAAAGAATTTGTATTAATGAATAATTCTGATTGTGTTCTAGAAATTTAAGGGCGATTTACTAATGAATATAGAACTTTCGGTAATAATTTAGACTATTTTTAAATATCCAATTAAAGAGGATTTCGTATTCTTTTTTAAAAGCAGACTTATCTTCTATTTTTCGTAAAATCATTTCTAATAATATTAATAATTATTATATAAATTAAATTTAAAAATAAAAAATTATACGATTTTATTATAGTTTTTAATTAAATAATTATGATTATTATTGCAACCAAAATGATTTCGCGAGAAATAGGAAAGAGAAAGAACAACATCACTTTTAATTAGGTTTCTAAAATAGTCTAAATTACTGTTAAAAGTTCGATATTTAATATTAAATCAGTTTTAAATTTAAAGTAAAATGAAAAAATTTCTACTTTTCTCTTATAGTTTTTAAAGACTACGTTTTCTTCACATCTCTAACATTTCTTAACTTTTACCTGACCAAAGCCAGGTACACATAATTATCCCTTGTACGTTGTACCCTTATTTCACTAAATTTTGAGTTTATTAAGTACAATATTATATTATATTTCAAATATGTCCATTAGTTCAAAAGATAACCAACAGATGGCACCTTCAACATTTTTTATACAAATAGTTTTTTTTTTAACGAAAATATTAATTTTAAACAAAATTATTTTTCTTTATTAGTATAAAACTAACAATACTGTTGCAGGTTAAAAATTTTTCAAGCATAAACGACAGGACGCCTTTAGCCTTACCGCTCTAATTACCCTAACCGCAACCCTTATCTCCACCTACGCCAGGTCTGGAGTATGAATGTGTACATCAAAATAAATCCATACACACACATAGGAAACATGCCTGGCAACAAACATTCACAACAAAATATCAATGGCTATTTTTAGTGAAATTGGTGCCCGTTCTGGTTGCCTTTACGTACTCTAAATATTGTTTAAATTTACGATGGCATGTGAGAGGGCAAGGTACTTATACCTAAATGTGTGTACATGTATGTTCAAGACAGACAGGTTGATTGCTATCGTATTATTGTAAGACTTGTCGTTAAAAGGGGGCATAAAAATAACAGCACCCAACCATATTTACATGATAAATGATAACTAGTAATAAAATTTTAGACACGCTGTATAACAACTTCTATTTTAAACTAACGAATATGATATAATATCTAACTCATATTTTTCCAAGTAAATTTTACTTAAATCATATTAAAAAAGTTAGCATTGCAAAATATCGAGAAATTATGCAAACAAAATTTTTTTTTTAATATCGGTTTAATTCGTGCTAGTTCATCATAATGGACCTATTTTTATCGTAAAAATTTTCGACTGCAAATGACAAATAAAAAAATATTTTTAAAATAAATAAATTTAGTATATTTTTAAATACGTCTACTTCCAAAATTAATGAATAATGCGGAAATATAGTTTGGCTTTTGAGCAGGTAGGCAGTAGTATACAAGTATTCCTAGACAATGACAGAAATAACCCACTTTTCATCACGTTAAAAAGTCTCGTTAGCACAAGACGAGACTTTTGAAATACCGAAAAATTATTCTTTTGTTTAGTCGATAAGTCTAACTTCCTCTTGCGGAAAAATATGTATGTACCTACTTGTAATTTACAAAAATATGCAAGAATTCCTGGCTTAAACACAAACGCATCAAAAAAAAGAGGTGCTTCCCACATTGTGGTTTCCAAAGTCCCTTAATTTTATTAACTAAATAGAGAGGTGATTCCCCGAAGGATGCGGCTAGATTTTGTAAGACTTCCCTTTTCATAATTTCAAAATGAGAAGCATTAACTTAGAAATCTGGATAGAAGACAACTGAATAAAACAAATAACGGAATTAAGTGTTCCTGTGCCATATACGTAGGTACTTATTACATCTGCCCTTGCAAACCCAATAATTACATTTTCGGCTCTACTGACCCACACAACAAAAGCAAAACGCAGGAAGAAGGCAGAGAGTGCATAATAGAACACACGACTCCTGTGCAATACTCGAACAAGATTTTCGAGGGTGAGCCTGTATAATTTGGGGTGAATATCGAATGAATAAGGAGGTACAAACGATAGCATCTACAGCTGTTTATTTTCGAAACCTGGCGTGTGCTGGGGCACTTTAAAGTGCGACAATAATAAAAATTATTTCATAATAAGTAATATTCTCAATTATATTACTTTTTGAATTACTTATACGTCGAAAAGAAAAATAAATAAAAATTAAGGAAAACTGAATAAAAACGAAATAACCATAACCCCACTAAGTCTAATCCCTGACCTAAATTATTCAATTACTTGATATAAATTAAATAAACCAAAAAATGAACATGTAATAATTTAAAACATGGACATTTACTCGATTTAAACAATTTTATTACAAATTTCATGACTCATACATTAATTCAATAGGTTAAACAACACAATACATAGTCGTCTCCTTCCAGTACATACCTGCTAATTAGTCAGATAACCAACGCCTCATTTTTTTGTATATTTAAAAAACAATATATTTTTAATTTGCTCAATTAATTGTATTGGTTAATTGAAAAGGTACACGTTTTACTTTAAATGGTGAGAAATATTCAATCTGAACACCTATACGGTTAACGCCCTAGATGTATACATGATTTCCTACCTGTGATATTATTGTAATCAACTCCCGCGTGAAGGTGGTGTTTGTTTATATACATTCCATGTAAACCTCTGGTAGGAAATTCACAGCCTTTTACACTACCGTTATCACTTTATCAGTATTTCTTATCACTATTATCATTTCGTTCACAATCGCGAACGTTTAACAGGTTGTTTTTCAACAATCAAATTCACATAACACGAAACCACGGCAACGACAACTCGTAACTGTTCGTACTACCACCACGCAACTACGAAACCAACTGAATCGCCTCGAATGATTGGCGAATAAGAAAGTGGCAATTCCGAAAATTTACGAAGATCTACGACAAATATTTCGGCTCAACACAAGTATAACCAACATAATAAAATAAAATAACCAAACAACATAACCTTTCTATTGAATCTAAAAAATATTCAAAAAACATTTAGAAAAACACACAAAAAGATGCTTTCAAAAACATTTTATTGGGAGATAAAACGAAAAAATAAAAAAAAAAACAACTGTGTGATACACTTACAGAAAAAGAACTAACTTCACTAATTAATACATAACAAAACATTTTATAACTATTGTCTTTTTTTGCTGCTTTTACTGGTTTTCTTTGGTTGATGTTGTCCCTGTCCAGCCAAAAAATTTGACACTAAATCAGTCATTTCAGGCATTTCAAATTTGGTTAAACTTTGCACTTGTTCAAGTTCCTTCCTAGTTTCTGGGTCATTCAACATTTTTGGCAAAACCATAAGAAACACAAGAGGTAAAACCATCATCAAAACCATGGGACTGAATAAGAAGTCTGTTATTCTCCACTGTTCTCTTGCTTGAAAATATTTTGTCCTTCCAAGGGGTTTTAATTTTAAAGGATAAGGCAATTGAATCACTAAAGAAGTTTGAACATAATTCACTTTTCTGGCACGGAATTTTCCTTTTGTGTTAATTTCTACTCTGACAGGTTCATATGTGTATTCAGAATTTAAAACTTCCAAAATGTATGAACCAGAAGGGATATTGTGAATGACAAAGCTTCCATCTTCTTTCACAAAACCTACACATTTAAACATTAAATAATATGATATTAATGGTAAAATATTAATTAATTACCAACGTATTCTCCTCCATTAACAATTATTCGTGTATTAGCTTGCCAATTTTGACGGCTAAATAACACATCAGGGGGGTAGACCTTCCCTTCGATTGCATACAATCGATGTAATTCACTTTCCTCACTGCTTTCATTTGTGGCAACGATTGAGTTAATGAAATTTATTAATGACAATGTGATGAAAAGATTTTTTCCCAACATATTCGTTTAGTTGAAAGTTAAACGTCACAGTTTTCAATCATATGAATTAATGTCACAGTTTTTGCAGGTTATGTACACTAAATTAGTTGCATAGTTGGTAGTAGTAGTAACCAAACAGGAACCAAACTTTAACACAAAAAATACTAAATATTCGTTTACTTTTTCAAATGTGAAAATCCGTTGACAGTTTGTGGCTTTTTTAGTTATGTCGTAGTTTATTGTAATTTTGTGTATTTATTTGGAATTTCGCAGTGACTTTGCCAAGTTAATTGATCTACCAATTGCGATGCATATTAAATCAATTGTATTGGACGGATTTAAATCTTACGGTCAAAGAACAGAGATTCATGACTTTGACCAACAATTTAACGCTATAACTGGCTTAAACGGCACTGGAAAGTCAAATGTACTCGATGCAATCTGTTTTGTGCTGGGAATATCAAATTTAAGTCAGGTATTTCACTACTGCTTGTGTATAATGTAGAAGAAAACAGTAAAATTTACTGTAGTTTTTATAGGTTAGAGCTTGTTCGTTGCAAGATTTGATCTACAAAAATGGTCAAGCTGGCGTTAATAAAGCAACAGTATCAATCACATTTGATAATAGAAACCAAAATCAAAGCCCACCAGGGTTTGAAAACTTTAATGAGATTACCGTAACAAGACAGGTTGTAATGGGTGGTAAAAACAGGTACATGATAAATGGAACAAATGTCCACAATAAAAGAGTTCAAGATATGTTTTGTTCAGTCCAATTAAACGTCAACAATCCACATTTTCTAATTATGCAGGGAAGAATTACAAAAGTGCTAAATATGAAGCCTGCAGAAGTAATCATATTAAACATTGTATTAAGTACTTTTGGCTAACATTTAATAATTTTAAAGATACTGTCAATGGTTGAAGAAGCGGCTGGCACAAGAATGTATGAAAATAAACGACAAGTAGCAAAAAAATTGCTGGAAAAAAAGGACGCAAAATTATTGGAACTAACAGATTTAATGTCTAAAGAAATTGGCCCAAGATTAGAAAAACTCAAAGAAGAAAGAAAAGTCTATTTGGAATATCAACGTATAGATCGTGAACTGGAACATATGAACGCATTATACCTTGGTTTTCAATATTTCGCGACACAAAGAGCTTCTATTAATTCACAAAAAGCCCTTGAAAAAGAAGAATTCAACTTGCAAAAAATACAGGACGAAATAGAAAATAATATTGAAACCATTAAAGGTTTAGAAAAGGATATTGAAAAAATGACAACACAATTAGGAGACGTATGTAAGTAAATAATGGACACTAATAAGTGAATGCCATTTTTTTTTTAGAAAAGCAATTCAAAACTGCAAGAGTTACAAATAGAACTAAAAGCAAAAGAAAAAGAGGAAGCAAAATCACTTGCTGCAGAAAAATCCTTAAAAGATAATATAACAGCTGAAGAAAAAAATATTAAACAACTTCAAAAAGTAAATATAACAGTAAATATAAAAATGTATAAAGAATAATTTATTTTTTACAGAATCTTAAAGATGACGAGTCTGCATTGAAATCGAAAGAAAAAGAACTCTCAGAAGTTCAGTCACTTTTTGAGAAATTAAAAAACAACGATGCAGAAGATAATGAGGCTTTTGCATTGTCCCAAAGAAAATACGAAGCAATTTGTGCAGGGATGGAAGTAAATGAGTCAGGAGAAGCAGAGACATTACAAGAACAACTAATGAATGCCAAACAACAAGCTACAGAATCTAGTGTTAAAATTAAGGAGACAAATATGCAATTGAAACACCATCAAGAACTACTTCAAGTAATACGAAATTAATCTTAATACCTTATTCAATGTTATATCTTAAATTTATATTTTTCAAGAAAAAAACTCAAGCAAGGGTTTCCAATGTAGCGGAATACGAGCGTGACAAAATCACTCTAGAAAAAATGCAGAAAGAAGTTCAGTCTTTGGAAAGTTCATTACAGAAACTTAATTTTTCCGAAGAAAGATTGCAAGAACATCAAACATTTCGGAAAAATTTAACTCACGAAGTTCGTAGAATGGGCGAGAAGGTTGAAAGATTTGAAGCCCAGAATCCGTATGTTACCGTTAATTATACGGATCCGGAACCAAATTTTAATCGAAAGAACGTCAAAGGAGTGGTTTGTCGTTTGATTAATTTAAAGGACAATTCAACAGCCACTGCAATAGAGACTGCAGCAGGGGGAAAGGTATGAAATGAACATTATAAATTAAAAAAATAAATTCTATTTTAAAAATTCTTCTCTTTGCAGTTATATAATGTTGTTGTCACAAGTGACGTTATTGGCAAAAAACTATTGCAAAATGGGAATTTACAAAACCGAACCACTTTCATTCCTTTAAATAAAATTCAAGGCGGACAAATAGATGACGCGACAGTTCAATATGCACAAAAATTGGTAAGTTCTTATGAAAAAACAAAAACTCACTTAAAAAAACGACTACTTTTTTGTATATACATAGGTAGGAAAAGATAATGTTAAAACAGCTTTATCATTGGTTACCTTTGATAAAGAACTGCAACCTGCTATGGATTATGTATTAGGAAATGTATTTGTTTGCAAAGATCTCGACACAGCGCGAAAAATAACGTTTAACGATAGAATAAGGCGCCGGTGTGTTACATTGGACGGAGATATTACAGACCCCGGGGGCACGTTGAGTGGTGGAGCACGACAAAAGGGACCTTCTGTTTTACTACAGCTTCAGGAAATTAAAGAACTTGAGGTCGGTAGTTATAATTACGTTTTAAAGTGTTGTACCGTCCAATTTTTAGGCTTCTTTAAAAATCAAAGAGAATGAGCTGACAAAAGTTGAAAATGAAATTAAGAAAATGTCTGCATACCAGGAACAGTTTGCAACACTTTCTCAGCAGCTGGAGCTAAGACAGCATGAACTAGGTGTTATCAGGCAAAAGTTTCAGCAAACAGCCCATCATCAACAGCAAGTTGAAATAAACGAATTGAAAACTAAAATTGGTAAGAAATAACGTAATTCTTTTGGGGTATTTTATAAATTGAATTAAAACAACTTTAGATGAGATGAAGGAAACAATAACGCAGTGCAAAGAAACAGAGGAAAAGGCACTGAAAAAGGCTAAGGAAATAGAAAACAAACTCAAGGATTCTAAAGGGCATAAAGAAAGAGTCCTTAAAGAAGCTGAGAAAGAGATGAACACTTTAAAGAAGAAAGCGGACAATAGTCGAAAAAATTGGAAGCAGAGGGAACAGGAATATGAAACACTCAATGTCGAAATAACAGAATTAAAGAAAAGTTTGGAAAATATTCAGCAACAACTTCAAATCGCCGAGGAGCGCTTAAAACAGCTTAAGATTGACTATGATGATGCTCAAAAAAAGTCTCACAGTTTAAAGGTATTAAAATAATAACTGGATTATATCTACTATATTTTGTTTTCTTTTTTTTAAGGGAATTGTTGCCAAATGCCAGCAAGAATACAAGGCAGAGAAAAGTGCAATAGCAGAAAGAAATAAAGAAATCCAGAAAAGCAATTCGAAAAAAGAAGCTTTACTTGCTCAAAATAATGAGCATGAATTGGAAATAAAAAAATTGCAGCACGAACTAAAAAAACTAAAAGATGAATATAAAATGGACAAAGCAAGGGTATGAATTTCAAGCTATAGTCTCCATTAGAAATTATATAATGTATTATTTTAGGAAGAAGATATTTCAAAAAGAGTAAAAACAAATAAAGTAAATATTAAAGAAGCTGAAAGCCTCACAGATAAGGAAGCAGCCGAGTTGGAAAGAAAGATAAGGAGTTATCAAGATAAAAAGGGTAAATTAGGACGCACTGTAAACGCAAAAGCACAAAGCCTTTTTGAGCACGAAGAAAAACAAGTAAACTAAAAATAAATGACTTTCAATAATACGAATTTTAAAAATATTTTTTCTTACAGTTCAATTCACTTTTAAAGAAGAAAAATCTGGTAGAAGTTGATAAACGAAGAATTGTTTTGGTAATGCAGGATCTAGATAAAAAGAAAAAGGATGCCCTTATGCTTGCTTGGGAACAAGTGAGCAAGGACTTTGGGTCAATTTTTGGGACGCTGCTGCCTGGAAGCAACGCCAAGTTACAGCCTCCACGGGGGCAAACGGTATTAGACGGATTAGAAGTAAATATATAACATAATGGAAAAACGTATTCGTTACATTAAATTACGTATTTTTAGGTAAAAGTAAGTTTGGGAGGTGTTTGGAAAGAAAGTTTAAGCGAACTAAGTGGCGGTCAAAGATCTCTCGTTGCACTTTCACTAATTTTGGCCATGTTACTGTTTAAACCCGCACCATTGTATATTTTAGATGAAGTTGATGCCGCTTTGGACCTTTCACATACTCAAAATATAGGTCACATGCTCAAGACTCATTTTAAACAATCTCAGGTAAAGTACTTTGATACTTTACAAAATTTCAGCATTCAGTTGAACTTTTTACAAAATAATTCAATACAATAGTATCAAAATTTAATTTTTGGGGTGTTATGACCTCTCAAATATTCTCGTACTTTCGTTTTTAATTAATCTATCTAAAATTTCACTTACTTTTTCAGTTCATTATCGTTTCCTTAAAAGATGGAATGTTCAACAACGCCAATGTTCTTTTCAAAACCAAATTCATGGACGGAGTTTCTGCAATAACGAGAACAGTAAACAGAAACTGAAAAAGTCGCTGCCACGTTGCATTTCTGTTTTTAAATTAATGCTAAGTTATTATAATTATCATTTTAAAACTACTGTTTAAAATATTTTTTATACTGATGAAGATAAATAGATACAGATTTTAGAGTAAACAAAAGTTGGTTGTTTTCTTATAGTAGTTGGATTAGTTTTATGGTAACACTGAAAAAAATTAAAGTTGTATCTACGTGAATTACAGTTTTTTTTTTTATTTGTGATGGATAAAATTATTAGATAGATGTACCATATATCATAATTATGTACAGATCAGTCAAGAATATAAAAAATAACAAAACATTTGAAAATTTAAAATCTAATAAAAATAAATAATCACAGTCACTAGCTCAATCACTTAATTAAGTAACTACAAAAAAAGGGCAAAAAACCTGAGTGCTTTTTATATATTTTTCATCAGCCTGTAAATACTAATTTCGTAATTAAAAACAAAAAAAAGGTAAATAAAATTTTTTGAATACATACAAATATTTGAGTTTATTCCTTATTTTCATACGTATTTGGTTGAAAAACCAATTAAATTTTTCTTTCGACTTAACCAATCGACCGCTTTTTGAGTAACAGGCTTCGGGTCTGTTAGAGCTTTAGCAGCACACTGAAATTTGTCTTCATTTCGTCTCAAGTACATTAGAGCGTCCATTTTTAGTTGTTCAATTTTACGTGAATCAGTTTCGACCATACTCAACATCTCCGTGAGGTACGGATTGAAACGATAATATACGTCACTAGTTAGAAGATCGTTTAGCATCGTATGGACTCCTATAATTACAAAACATTAGCACTATCTTATAACAACTAAAAACAAAAAGCAATAAAAAATATGAATGTATACCTATATTTATTTATTCATTTATTTACCTTCGGTGTCTGTTGCGCTATCTAAAATTTTCATGAACTTATTGGTCCACGATGAATTTTTGGAATCGTCTTCAGGAAGTGCTTCAGGATGTACAGGAATGGTCCTTCCTGTTCCAAATGACACTACACATTGTATGGGAGTGTTTGGCCACAACTGTTTAGCTTCGTGAATAGCCACAGCTGTTGGATTATTTACTAAAATTCCACCATCCTAATGAAGAAAATTTTAATGTTCTCAATATTTCACGTCTGGAATCTATAGTAAAACCAACTAACTAATTTTCAAGCTTGTAGGCCGTATAGACCACGGGATCGAAGCCCTAAACTTAGTTTTATTGCAAACATTTTTTGTTTTCTCTCACCTGGTGTAGTAAATGTCCCAATCTAAATTCTTCAAAATATGTTGGTGCAGCTGCAGACGCTCTTACTGCTTCCCATACTTTATGATGAAAGCCCCCCATATAGTTCGATTGGACTCGCCAAGGAAACGAATAATTCCTAAATATGTACGCTGATACTTTGGAGTGGTTTACTACTGCAGAAATAGCTGCTAACTAATTAAAAGAATAATATTAACAAGACGAATACCGAAGGAGAATGTGATATGTAATAAATTACTGACAGACACTCCTCTCCTGCTAAATGTGTGTGTGATATTTAGAGCTTTCTTCAGTCATTTAATTATTATTATAGATTAACGTACTTTTGGACATTCTAAACTTCTAGCAGTTGAAATCAACGGGGCTTCCCCTAAATATTCCTTGAGTAATGTTTCCCATAATGCAGTATCATAATAGGAATGGCTCCAAACTAAATTGCTAGTCCCTCGAAGTGTCGATTGCGTAAACACTTTAAGACTTAGTTCCTTGTAGTGTTTTGCTATTGTGTCTAAGTCTCTCAGGTGTATACCTGAATAAAATAAAAACTGGTATAATTGCGAAATAAATTGCTTTTTTTTTGTTGTTATGTACCTTCTATAATCTAAGGCATAATACAAATACAAATAATGAAAAAGTATTTGTAAAAATAAAAGCTTATTAATGTTGCTAATTTTAAAGAACAAAAAGTATTATGATTGATTTAAAAACTAGACAAATAAATTGGCAAATATTCATTGGATGTCATCCAAACATTCTCAAAATAACAGTTTACCTATGCTATTAGGTAGTGGCTTTTTTTAAAGTTGTATAATCTACCTATTAATGTAGGGTTTTGAGTGATGTAGAGATTGTCTGTGAATGAATTAGAACATTTTAGAAGACGTAGAATCTTCTAAAGTTCCTAAATACTAGCCAATGTTCTAAAACATTTTCGTCCAAAATATTCAAAAATGTTTTGCAACATTTTATAAGTCACTATGTTCTTACCTACTGAAAAGGCAACTATAGCCCCTGTACTAACTCCACACATAAAGTCGAATAATTCGTGAATACGTTTCCCAGTCAATTCTTCCAATTTTTTAAGCATTTCCAACACAAGCAGTCCCCTTATACCACCTCCATCAATGGAAAGTATTCTGATGCCTCTCCCAGGCAGAGGTTCACAATATCCTAACAGGGCGAACGCTTCTCGGATTGAACTCCTTATATAGGTGTTTTCTGTTTCTTCCTGTATCCTAATCAATAATCGAACAGCACCCTCTTTGACAGCATGATTTTTTGCTTCTGGATACATTTTAATGTGTTCTGATAGGTCATCTATTCGTTTCAGTTTTGACTTTTCAGTTTCAGCATTTGATATAGAATAAATAATGTGCCTGGTTCTAGACATTATTGCAGTTTTCGAGACTGTCTTAGTAGTGGTTTTCCATTTTGGTAAAATTTCTTTTGGGCTCTCAACGTCGTTAATATGTTTTTTGTTTATTAGGCCATTAAGGACATTCGGGAAGCCAATGATTCCTTTATTTTCCGTTTTCTTTTCTTGTGGTTCATCGGTTGTTGCAGCTGAAGTATCGACATGTCTTACCAAGTTATTTCCATAGACTGAAGGTTGAATTTTTTGGAGAAATTGGGCAAAGTCCTTTCTCACTGAATTATGAACAGACTTGTCAGAAGAAAGTTTCACTAAATATTCTCTCAGTTGGTTCAGCATTTTCCACTGTGGAATAGTCAAATACTTCATTGAATGCATTTTAGGAGGGTCCACGGTGTTGGGGCTGCTTGAGTGCACATTTCTGTAATCAAAATAAGGAGTTTAGCTTCTTATCATCGTCAATTTTGCATAAGATAGCTTATTCTTTTATGGTAGTTGCTAATTGTTATCTGGAGTTGATTGTTAGAATCCATCTTATTAGGTGGTCCCTAAATCGGTTAGAAAAACGACTAAATGTAGGGATCAACTATGAGAAGGAGGATTCCAAAATCACTCTTATCAAGCCCAGATAATAATTATTTTATATCGTCATACTTATTTTTACTAAAATACAAAACCTAACCTATAAATGCCTATAAAACATTTTTAATAACCTTGCGTTTTAGTGCTACAATAATTATTATTAACAATTAATATATTAATTACATAAAAGTTTTAAATATTTACTAAATTAAACAATTCACATTCAAACACTTTGGCACTAGACTTTTAACGTTTTAACCAAGTTTTAACGTCAGCGATCAGCTGCATATCAGCTGATGTAGACAAATGTCTGATATTATTGTTTGTTTTTGTATGTTAATTCTTACACGAATTTCAAAATAAACAATCCACAAAAATATGACAAACTTACTTATAACTTAAACTAATTAATCATAATATTTTTGGCACCAATTATGATTATAACTACGAATTAACAAAAACTTTCTTCGCGATTGTATTTAGTATATCCGTCATTGGCACTTTTATTTTAATAAAATTGTTAACTACATTAATTAGTTTATGTAAAAATTAAAAAGATTTGCAATAGCACACGTAATTTTTACTGTATATCACTTTTATCACTAAAATACGTATTGTTGCAAAATAATTAAATTTGACGTGCGTTACGTCAGGTCATTTCTTTGGTTATTATTATTTTAATTAATTATGCATAAGTCTAATAATAAAGATGAGTTGTGGCTCATTAATTTTGTTAAAAAATAATAATAATGCATACCTGATACACAAACAGCGGTGATAATTCCTCACGCTTTTACTCATTTAATTTATTATGCACAAAAAAAATAACAACAATTACGAACTTATCACAACTTATTTGTCACTTTTAATTTTGTTAAGCAATCACTTTTACGATTTCTAACAATTATTGGTTTAATTTAATTAAATTAATTGATATTTAAGCACTGGCAACAATTTTGATTAGATTGAGTTAAATTTTTTGAAAGGCCTTTTATATTGGGACGATTTTCAAAAACAAACTGCGCGATGTTTTGATTACATTGAGTATTCAAACAACAAATAATAAATAAACAATTAAATAATTTATTATCGAGGCCCGCAGACTCTACGAATAGCAATTTTTAAATACTACGCAATGCTATTGGTTCGCGAAACAAATATTATTTTCGCAAACTTGCGCTCTAATGCGCTGCGAAATCGAAATTTCTAGTACGTAATTATCGTATGATTTCTAGTTCCGCCTCTTTTTGAAATAATTGTTTAATGACTGTTTTGAGCGCTTAATTTACTGCGTTTTTTTTTTGTTTTCAACGTCATATGCCACACCTCCCATTGAAAAAAAAAACAAAATAGCAACGTAAAAAGGGCGCAAAAAATATAATTTAAGCAATTTTTACTGCGTGTTGTTTTTTGTTTGTTCCTTTGTTTTCAACGTCATATGCCACACCTCCCATTGTCAAACAAAACAAAATAGAAAAGTAAAAAGGGCGCAAAAAACATATTTAAGCAATTTTTACTGCGTTTTGGTTTTTGTATTTTTTTAAAAGCAGGTTTTTGAAGTTATATTCAGTCGCTGCAACCAATCATGCACGTTTGCTAAACAGATTACATATACATTAATTTAAATCGCAATATAATTTAAATTTTAAGAAAATATCTTAATTTCCTGTATTTCAAGTAATAAAAAATAAAAGCCAATAATTTTATAATGTCCAGATTTTCCAGAACCAACGATTTTTCTGTTTTCTATATAAAATAGACAACTTTTGTGTAATTTAAATTTATAGTCTTCAGAATTATTTCTTTTTATATTATTAAATTATATTGTTTAGTTAAGGTATTAATTAACTGAATTGACTTTTTTAAGTAGAAAAGGAGCGGTTAATACTTTACTTATTTAATTTATTTAAAAATCACAGTGGAATCTATTAAAATGAGTCTAAAGATGGTACGTAATAATATTTTGTTTGTTTTGTTTCAATACTTTCTATTTTTGGTTTCTTTTCCATTAAAATACTAACCGTTCCATTAAAATTGTCCCAAAGCAGACTAATGGGTCTGACAGAGCCGAAAAAATCAGTAACAGGAACCTTCTTGATGTCCCTTCTAAATAAATCGGAGCGGTGACCCACGGTAGAAATGCACTGTTTCTTTGGACAAATTTTTAACTGAAACAAATTATTAGAAAATAAAATAATGGGAGGATTGAAAACATGAGCTCTCTTACAAATTCTGCCAGTGTATTTTTACTATCCATATGAATTTTTTCAAGAAAATCGAGAACATAGTAAGTGTACCTATCAATAATGTACACCCCTATGGAAGAATCTACGTGATGCTGGAAAATAAAAGGATACAAAAGGAAATTCAATGTGCAATTTTCCTCGATGGTACTATTCAATTTTATTTATTTTTATTGGTATTATCTATTCTTTTCCAGCTTGTCTTTATTAGTATTAATAATCCTGTCAAGTTTGATATTTACTTTGTATATACTTTGCATGTTATATTTATTTATATATTAGATTTGCTTGACGATGGAAACGTCTCTTAATAAAAATTGAGTGGTATTATCGAGGACAATTTGTTTTAATAAAAGTATATTTAAGACAAATCATATAAAAACACCCTTTAACTTACTGATAACGAATCCTCTCCTACTAAACTACTGCCAATTGCAAATATATTAGGAGAATAAAACCTTTCATACATTGAAGCTGCTTGACAAGTATCTATCATAAACAGAACTTCATTATATCTGAAAAAAACGTGTTTTATTAACACAAATAATAAGAGTAAGTGTGAAATAGTTGTGGCTGTGGCAAAAAACTTCCCAAACTGTTTTAGGAAGTCAAAGAATTTTCTAAAAGAATAGAGAACGTTCTCGAATGTTATAAAATCTTCCAGAAGCTTCAGGAATGTTTAAATATGTTATACAATGCTTCTGAAGATTCGAAAACGTTTCATAAATAATCAAAAACGGTCAAATGTACCTGCGTTTCTGCCACATTTGTTCAAACGCATCAGCCAACTCTTGATTAGTTATCTCTTCAGAATCCTGAAACTTTAAAAACCCATCACCGCCATGTCCAGTCAAATAAACTAAAATATTGCTTCCTTCATCAGTTATTAATTTTTTAGATTGTGGAAATTCTTCAGGAAAGCGGCCTATTAACAACCTAACAAAATTCTCCACAGTAACCTACGAAAAACTATTTACTAATCTAAAATATTAACCTTAATGTACAGTGTTTACCTCGTAGCCTCTAAAATCTACTTCTACATCTTCACCATACACATTAATGTGTTGGTTTGCATTGTTAAAAACTGTTGCTGGTCTAGGATTTCTAGGATTACAAGCCATATCATCTGCTAACATTAAAATGATCTGGCTATCTGGAATTCCTAGCCTTTTAACACTGTGGTATATTGATAACACATTGGCTACATGCCGGTAATTGAACCAAAATCTGGATGTATCAACCAGAACAGCCCAATTGTTTGTGTGTCCTTTCTCGAAAAAGTTCTCGACCTAAAGATTACACTCATTAGTAATCTTAAATTCCTAAGAAATGAGACACATACAGCTAACTTATTATCGATACACAGTACGTAATTAAATAATGCTAATAAAAGGAATGTTGGCAAGTTCTTCATGTTAAATTTATAAATTATTATTTAGCACTTTAAAGCACACAGTAAATATCACTAGTTAATTTTTATTTAATTCATCATTTACATTACGTTACTAATCCCATTCCAGAGGAGCTTAACCTCAAAAACTTAACCTGACTACTTAACACAAATTGTTAATGAATAAATAATAAATTCGTTGTAATATACCAAAAAATATTAAGTTTTCATCTTAAGAAATGCATTTTTTTATTATCATTTAAACTTATTTATTGAAATGAATATTTTAATTTAAATCGTAAAAATTTAAAATTTGACAATTGCAAAACAATATAGTGTAAAAAGTATGCTTTACGGTAAATTGCCTCGAGTGTTTGTTTTAATATAATGAATGTAATTCAATACATAAAAAAAAGCATTTAAAAATTAATCCTCGCAATATTTCTAATGCAATCTAATTCCTGCATTTTCAAAAAACAAAATGTATATTACTTATATTTTGAATGTTCGTTAATTGTTAATTGAGACACAAAAGAATTGCCGCCAATAGGACACGATTCAAACACAAAAACTTAACCTATTTTGAATTACAAAATATCATTTTGAGTCTTTTACGTAATAATTATCAGTTATAATGGAAAATATAGACTGTATTTCTTTACCCAACGATCTGAATATAAATTTTCTATATTCAGAATACTCAGAAAATTGCAGAGAAGCTTTGAATCAAGCAATGATTATGCTGCAGGCAGTCGAAATGCCTCTTCAAAAGTTCAACACTTTGGGATGTGTTACAAAAGACACGTATTATAAAATTATGGTAACTAAAATAGTCTTCAGTATCCCGTAGTTTGTCTAACGTACATATTTCTTAGTGTCACTTCAAAAAAAGACTCAATGACGACCCGTCTGATAAAAAGTCTACTTGTATAGCATTGGTATGCCTAATGGATACCCTTACATGTATGATTAAAGAACGAGCATTTTTTGATGAGTACACAAATAACATAAAGCACCTTTTACTTATTATAGCAAATTGTATGCAGGTGTTACATCGCTTTTGCAGAACAGATGGTAAGTTAAACAAAAATGAAATCTATTTGTTTAAGGATGATTTTTTAGATTTAAATGCAGAACAAGTGGAAATTCTTTTAAATTTGGTACAGAAGTTTGTTGAGAGAATCAAAGGTCATGAACAGATGGACATGTCCATTATTTTAAACATAAATTCGAAAATAAATAGTATTAAGTTGGCTCATAAGTATAAGCTAAAAGGGACAATAAGACACACCAACACAAACCAAAAAGACAAAGTGAAAATAAGCAGTAATAATAATTCTGCAAAGGGGCCAAATGAAGGGATTCTGAAAGATTTTTGTAGCAGAAAAAATATTATGAATAATAACAATGAAAATACTCTGTTTCCAGTTGTAAATGGTACAAACAATAAGAAGATTAACCTGGAAAACCCGCAGAAGAAAATTAAAGATGAAAACGTTAAACATCTCGGTTTCGAAAAAAATAATAAAAAAGATATTACCAAAAATAATATAACTAATAATGGAAAAAGCACAGAAAAGATAAATGCCTTTGCCTATATGATGGCTCGTTCTAAAACAGCCTTCAAGAAGAAATAAGATATTGTTTATCATATAAAAGATACTTAATAATTGAGTATTGATAAAAATATGTGTAATTTCTTTCATATTTCTGTTATTTTTTAAGTACGAGTTTTATATAAATAAGTTAAGTATAGTTGTGTTATTTTTGTTCAATGATAAAAATAAAGTAATAAATTATTAAAAAATTATAATTTAGTTGCTTTATTCTTTGGTTGTCCTATAAAAATTTTCTGAAAATAGAAATCAAATCTATTAACTGCTTATGATAAAAGCGAAATGTAGCTCAAGACATAAAAATATTAAAATTTAGCATATTTCAGTATCAATAAACAAATAATCCCCAAACTGTTTTTATACTCTAAATACATTCTTATTCTGAATGTTACGAGTATTATAGAATGTTTCTAAAGATTCCAGAATGTTCTAAAATGTTTCCAAAGGTTCGAGAAAGTTTAAAAACGTTTCTGAATATTGAAGAATGTTTTAGAACGTTTCAGAATCATCTAGAATATCCGCCAATGTTTCAGTACGCTCCAGAATGTTTCTAAAGAACTGAGAATGTTTTAAAACTTTACAAAGGCAGTTATTGAAATAATTTTATTTACAAAAAATGAAGATTAAAAAAAAAAAACATCTTACTATAAAACGAGCTTCCCCAAATTTCCAGAGACTTCTACACTTGGTAATGTTTCTACTACTATTCCAGTAGCTACAGTTACGTTATTCTCTCTTATTGTGAAAGCTTGACCAGGAGTCATCACCATTTTCCATATCAAAGTTATGTACACCTTGCCATGGTCCCCAGGTAGCAGCATTGGCGTTTCTTCGTCTTTTAAATAGATTAATTCATTTAATGTAAAAATAATACAACTAATAATATTAAGTACCTAAATCTAATCTGCAAGCAACATTCCACGTTTTACTAAAAAACTGTTGAATGTATTTTCCTAAGATTGGCTTTGATCTTCCACCTTCACTTTTTGTTAAGAAATAAATACTTGCAACAAATCTGTTGCTAAGTGTTTCACTACCTAAAGCACAGAGGAGCATTCCTTTTTCAACTAATTTTAGTTTAACTCCCCTTAATAATATACCAACGTTTTCACCAGCAAGGGCCTCAAAACGAAATAAAATAATTAGGTAGTTAAATAACACAATACCAAATACAATACCTGAGGTACACTTTTCTTGAAGACTTGTATATCGTTAATAGTTGTCCTAATTTGTACATCAAATCCTAAAAGTTCAGCATTATCATTTTTCTTTAAGATTCCTCGTGTAATGGTTCCAACAACTACAGTGCCTCTACCAGGCAAAAGAAAAGCGTTATCTATTGGTAACATAAAAGGCGAATTAATGTCTCTTTGGGGTTCTGGAATATATTCATCCATTATATCTAACAATTTCCTTATTGATTTTTCTCCTAATTCTGTATCTTTGCTTTGTAATGCATTTAAAGCAGACCCATAAATTATTGGAGTATTATCCCCATCAAAACCAAATTCACTTAAAAGTTCTCTTATTTCTAACTCAACTAGTTCCAGTACCTACAAAAATAAATACGTATGTATTTCTATGCGAGTTCCTACACTAAAAATATACTCACTTCATGGTCAACAGCATCTGCTTTGTTAACAAAAACTATTATCTTTTTAATACCAACTTGTTTAGCAAGCAAAAGATGTTCTCTGGTTTGTGGCATCTGTCCATCAGTAGCAGCAACAACTAAAATTGCACCATCCATCTGAGAGGCCCCAGAAATCATGTTTTTAATGTAGTCAGCATGTCCAGGACAGTCCGTATGAGCATAATGGCGCTTCTTTGTATTGTATTCAACATGTGCAGCATTAATGGTAATTCCTATAATTCTAATAAAAGTTACATGTCTTTGTGGAAATAAAATGGTACAGTAAATTTGTCTTACCTCTTGCCTTTTCCTCAGGAGCTCTATCAATCTGCTCGTATGAGGTATAACTTGACAAACCATCTTTTGCTAAAATTTTTGTGATAGCTGCTGTTAATGTTGTTTTACCGTGATCAACATGTCCAATCGTCCCAACATTTATATGCACCTTATCAGGATTCGTAGCGAAGCATCGTCGGTAGTATTTAAACTGCAACAGAATTGAATTTCCAACATTGCACTTTCTTCTTTTCTCCGATAGGCACAATAATTTAAGAGTGGTAGAATTCGATAAAATATCAATTTTTCTTGAAAGAGATTTAAGTAGAATACTCATTTTTAAAATATTTCATTAAATTATTATAGGTTATGGGAGGTTGTGAGGTTATGGTTTTGAACTTTGAAAAAAAATTGACAAAAGGATTACCAACATGATCACCAGCCATACCGCCATAGATAAGATCACCAACCTTAAGGAAGTTGACGATTAAGCCAATAAACTTCTTGTTTCTTTCCTTTAGATGCTGTAGATGCAATTAATTTTATCCAAACGCATGTTTAAATTAATTAATTATTAATTAGAAAACTTAGTTCGCCTACTTCACTTTAATCCTCTACGAATTCTCTATGTTCATTTAGACCGTGTTCCGATATACACTGTGAGCACTGTGACACGTTACGTCACACAGTATACTGTAAACACCGTTCCGGTTTAGATTTTTGCACTGAATCTACTACTGGCTGTTATATATCGGAACGTATTTCAGTACTGTTTCAGTACTTTTGTCAAAAATAATTAAGACACTATCCGATAGAGGCGCTAGATGTATTAATGCACGATTTTAACATTTAATGAGGCTTAATATTGCAATTTTTGGGAAATAAATTTTTTAAACTATGTATTTGAGAATAAAAAAATGTTTATAACGGTATACCTAATAAAATTTCATGATCTTAACTAATGAAAATTACTAACAAGAAAACGTTCCTAGCGACCAATATGTTGTGCTTAGAAGAAAAAAAAAAATAAATAAACCACTTTTAAATGTTTCAAAAAGGAGTATTTATTTAACTCTACAATTTCTCAAGAGTAACAGGATTTTACTAAATTTAATGCGGTGCTAATCATCTATTTATACCTTATCGTCTATTTATACCTAAATCCTGTTACTCTTGAGAAAGGTATTATAATACCGAAATAATTGTAGAGTTAAATAAATACTCGTTTTGAAACATTTAAAAGTGGTTTATTTATTTTATTTTCTACTATTCAAAAAATGTTTCATAAAGAACCGACCAAAACTACTGTTAATAGTATATGTTGTGCTTAGGTATATGCATGCTAATTAATATTAAAATGTTAAAATAAAAATATGCATATTTTTGCAGAGAAACCTTAAGAGTAAATATCACTTCAAAATTTCTATTTTAGTTTTTCACAATTTTCTAATTCATCCAGACCTAGTGGATTGAACACAATGTAAAAGAATGATTAAAAGTTCCTTCTCTTACATGATTGAACAGGTCCGCCTTTAGAATAAGTTTAAGTAAAAACGGTGTTTAGTGGTTTAAGAAACAAACAAATTACAAAAACCGTAAAACAAAGCAATAAGAATGTTTCAATTTCTTTCATTTTAAACCTTTTAATGAATTGTAGCTTTTTATAAGTTTGAAGAAAAATATTGGTCCATGTTGTGGTGTGGTCTGTGTTCTTGCTATGTCTCATATGTCTGCCATTTTTATCTAATGGAAACTACTGGAAGCGCCTTACCTCCCAGAGGTAATACGCTCCCAGTACAAAGATGGTGGCAAATATGACGTCATTAGTTTCTTTCTGTCACTGTCACAGTGCACTGGAAGCCTATATCGGAACGCATTTCCGTATACTGGCATTACTGTCCAGTGCTCACAGTCTATATCGGAACATGCCCTTAAACAGTTTTGTCAATTTCATAAAAAAAAAAAATAAAGTGACAGTCTATGGTGACAGTGCAGGTATCTAACCTCGCTTTTTATGCTTTTTGTGACGGTGTTTTTACGACTGTCACCTTTACCATCACGTTAGAATAAAGGTCAGCACAATTATTTCTAATTACTTTTTGTATAAATTATTTAAATGAAATTAATTTCGTCTACTGTAAATACAGAAAATACTTTCGTTATATAATTTTGCTGCTTAGTTTTTGTCACCTTAGGTGCTCATATTGTCAATTACATAATCATAAAAATTCGAATTTTAAAGTAATTTTGTACAAATCCACTGCAGATCAAGATGTTCGGCCGATTTGGAGCATCAATACTTTTTCAAAATGTCCAGCCTGCACCACAGCAGAGAGGTATGGCCACATTAAAGGCCATATCTATGCGATTGAAGTCTGTTAAAAACATTCAGAAGATCACACAATCAATGAAGATGGTGTCTGCAGCCAAATATGCACGTGCCGAACGTGAACTTAAGCAGGCTCGCCCTTTGGGCGAAGGCTCCAAGCAATTTTATGAAAAAGCAGAAGTTCAACCTCCAGAAGATGCTCCAAAGCGTCTTATTATTGCTATGACATCAGACAGAGGTAAAATTTTTGAAAATCATTTTGTATGTTATATGTTTGCAATACTGTTGTTATTTAAGGTTTATGTGGGGCAGTACATACCAGTGTTGTTCGTCAAATCAGAAATGAGCTGAGTCAACCAGGTGTGGAAGAAAATGTTAAAGTAATTTGTGTTGGTGACAAATCACGTGCCATTTTGCAAAGATTCTTCCCCAAGAGCATTATATTGGCATGCAGCGAGGTGGGCCGGTTACCCCCATCATTTGGAGATGCTGTTAAACTAGCAAATGCTATTTTAACTTCTGGATACGAATTTTCCTCTGGAAAAATTATCTACAATCGCTTCAAGTCCGTTGTCTCTTATCAGACATCTGATATGCCAGTTTTCAGTTTAGCTACTATATCTGTAAGTTTCAATAATGAAACTTTTGCATAATTTTAATAAATAATTCATTATTTGTTTCACAGGGTGCTCCAAAACTGTCTATATACGATTCTTTGGACAATGAAGTAATCCAGAGCTACTTGGAGTTCTCGTTGGCCTCTCTTTTGTATTATGCCCTCAAAGAGGGTGCTTGCAGCGAACAATCGTCTCGTATGACTGCCATGGACAACGCCAGCAAGAATGCAGGAGAGATGATTGAAAAACTCACCCTAACATTTAATCGTACCAGACAGGCCGTCATTACCGGCGAACTTATCGAAATTATTTCTGGAGCTGCTGCTCTTTAATTCTCTTTCAAAGTTTTTATTTTTAAAGTGGTATTGTAATAAGAATCTAATGATTTCATTTTTGCTTTAAAATATCTACTGTTATACAGTTGTATATAAGTCATATTTGTTGTTTAATGTCCGTGTAAGCCTAAATTAATAAACCACGTCATACCGACTTAACATCTGTTAATTACGTTTATGATTTATAATAGTGGCTGTATAATAAATGGTGATAATAAAGCAAGTAAAAAATGTGTAAAACGTGTCTTTCTGAAATTTAAGGGTAATCTGGTGAAAGTTTAGATAAATTGTTTCAAATGAACTTGATTAGTTGTTAAAGATAAAAAAAAATCAAAAGCACTTGGCATGATTTGGAACATATTTCTTGAGTTTCAGAGTTTTTTGCCCACAGCTTGGTAGAAAATCATCCATATAGATACAGAAAAACATCTTTAAAACTAATTTAAAATTATCTTTAAAATTTACTGTATTAATTCTTATAACTTACAAAAGATGTAATTTGATTAATGATGCGTGGAAGTTAATCAGAATTCATTGGCATTTCAACTTTTTCTTCTTCTTTTTTACCTTTTCAGTACTTTTCCTCTTAACATTCTCAGTGACTGTTTCCATACTCCTAAACAGGTCCTCATATTCTTCATCCACATCTTCAACATTTTCTTCACTATTTTCATTCACCACAATTGTATTAGTATTTTCAACATCTTCCTCTTTTATATTTGGCCTTATTAAAAGTTTTGCAAGGCTCTGTTTTAAATACTCCTATCATGAAATAAAACAGTAATGATAAATAAAGATGTCCCAAAAAAAAAAAATAAATATTAATTTGTATACTTTATGTAATAGTTCCTTGGTCTCTAAATCATGAATTCTTAGAAACCGGTCCAAACTTGTAGTTGCTATGATAGACCTGCAGGGATCACATGCAATGTCAGTAACAGATCCTGTAAATGACTTGAAAGTTTTCAAACATTTTGTGGGGTTCTTTAAATCAATGAGCTGGACATAGCCTTTTGTAGTTCCAACAAGACATTGTCTAAAATAATTTAAAAATAACAAACCAGGAAGCAATTAAATGATTGTTATACCTGTCTTTGAAAGCATTGGCAATAACTGTATAACTTGCTTTAGGTTCAATAAACTTGGATACAGGCCGCCTTTGTGATCTTTCATCATACAGTAACACATAGCCCTCTTTTGTGGCACATGCAGAAAGTTTTTCTTCTGTTGGAAAGTAACAAATGCTTCTTATAGATGTAGGAATTGGTAAATTAAGATTGTCATGACCTAACTGAAAGAATCACTTCTTTTAATTAATAATATAAAGTGGTAACAACAGTTTAACTTACAGATTTTGCTTTAAAAATGCACTGTTTCGTTTCAATGTCCCATAACTTGAAGTCATTTTTGTTACCACCTGTGCCAACTACATTTGTTCTGTTTTCATTTAATGACATGCACTCTAGGGTGCTGTCCCCTTGCAAATTTAAATCAATAGTGTGATTACTTTTTTTTGACCAAATATTTATAACACCACTGGATCTTCCTGCAACAATTGCTTTATTTAAAGGTGCTACGCCCACAACAGCCTTTTCTCCTTCCAAGTTGTCTATAGTTTTTGTATATTTGCTAGATAGGAAATTGTACAATTTCAAAACTCCTTCTTTATAGCCTATTATTATTTCGTTTTCTGTTCTACCCCATTGCAAAGCAGTTATTTCGGAGACATCTTTGCCAGCATTTAACTCATATTTAGCAGCTTGTCCCTTTTTGCAATTTGTATCTAAAAAGAAACATGTAGTATACCACCTGTAATTAGAAAAAATATATATTTAATTACTTGCTAGAGCTCCACGAACGGTTCCCACAACGATAGTATATTGATCTTGTATATCAACGGTCATAATTCTCACAATTGTATTATTTAATTTCTACTTTTTACAATTACAAAATAAGCATAAAGAACACAATTTTTTTGAGGTTATAATAAGAGATAAGGGTATTCACATGTTCGTAAATAGTACCTCATATAACATACGGAATTAAATACACATTTATTTGATTTTGTATGTTATATAGGCTACTATTTACGAGCATGGATGGAAGTAACTAGCTCTAACTGCTCCTGAAAGTTCGATTATAATAAAGGCGCATGCACGCGTGTGTGATGGGTTGTCTAAGCAGTTCTTAGCGTTGTTAGTTGTAAACATTTAAACAATGATCATTTTAAACAAATAATCCTAATAACAAATATTGCTTTTGTGTTTTAATTTTACGAGTGGTTTGTATTTTTTAATTGCTGTAAATATGAGGTAAAATGCAGTGATTAATTGTGTTTTTCTCTACCGGTAAGTAGTCATAACCTCTTAACCGTTTATTTCAAGTTATTTCGTATTATTTTAATTGATTATACACTTTGATGCCTTAATTAAGCATTGTTATTCGTAGTAAATCGAATTGATTGTTTATCCCTATTGTTCTTCCTATATTATCTGTTTTATTTTTGTGGTATTGTCTCCATTTTAATAATTTCTTTCAGCGAATATAAACAGTAAATGCACCCTTAATAAACATTCCAAAATGAGGAAGAGAACTGAACAGAAACATGTAACATTCGAACCTTTAACTGTGGAATTTGGGGAAAGAAGTAGTGCAGAATACAAAGAGAATACGCCTCTGTCTAGTATTCACAGTACATCTCCATTATTAGCTATTATTTTTATAATTGGTTTACTGGGCTTGTTTGGTCTTGTCTTTATTGTAGACAATATATTACCAGTACCTTTGAAAAGTACCGATAAGGTTTTATAAATGCTATTAATTTCTTGCATATGGCAACTAAAATTTTAAATATTTTGTAGGATAATTATAGTGATAGGTTTATTGCTGAAGAAGCTAGAAATTATTTAAAAGGCTTAACAGATTTTGGGCCGAGAGTTGTGGGGAGTTACGAAAATGAATTATTAGCTGTTCAGTATTTGAAAAAACAAATTAACGAGATCATAAAGAGTGCACATTACAGTAAAAGAATTGAAGTTGATTTGCAAAAAGTTTCAGGATCCTACTATTTGGATTATGCTCCATATGGGGCAGTTAATGCATACGGCAATGTTCAAAATTTGGTTGTTAAATTATCTTCCACATTCAACAAACACAGCAGCAATAGCATTTTGGTAAATGCACATTTTGACTCTGTGCCAACAAGTCCAGGTGAGTTGCTGTTTAAAAAAAATTAGTTCACATAAATATGAATTAATTTGCAGGAGGCAGTGACGATGGAATTAATTGTGCTGCAATGCTGGAAGTACTTCGAGTTCTTTCTAGGTCATCACATAATTTTGAACGCGATATTATATTTCTTTTTAATGGGGCTGAAGAGTCCTTTTTACAAGCATCTCATGGATTTATTACTCAACACAGTTGGGCTCGAAATTGTAAAATAGTCATTAATTTGGAAGCTGCAGGGGCAGGGGGTAAAATAATTCTTTTCCAAACTGGTCCAGGACATCCTTGGTTGGTATACAAGTTTAGTAAAGTGCCACATCCTTCAGGACAGGTAACAGGGGAAGAAATATTTCAAAATAATTTAATTCCTTCAGATACGGATTTTAGAGTTTTCAGAGATTTCGGGGGTCTTGTTGGTAAGTTTTTTTTTAAATTTATTTTATAAGTTTTTATATATTTTTATATTTTGAATTTGCAGGGTATGATATGGCGTTTGTAAGAAATGGGTACAGATACCATACCAAGTATGACGGCTTTGATAATATTCCACTTGGTTCTTTTCAGCATGTTGGTGATAATGCACTGTCATTGATAAAGAATTTGGTAAATGCAACTGAAATTGATAATTTAGAATCCCAGGATCAAACTAAAGTCGTCTATTACGATTTTTTTGGATTTTTTATGATAGTCTACACACTAAATGTAGCAACTTTGTTGAACTTTTCAACTGCTCTTTTATGTGTTATAGTTGCCCTCAAATGTTTTTTCACGTTGGGACTGCGTAAGTTTTCTACACTTGTTTTGATATATTCGAATTCGTCGTAAAAAATATACCACTCCATTTAAAATAACATCATTTTAAAAAAACTTTGCAGGACTCAACAAGGAAAGCTTTTCATACATTTTAATAACTAATGCAGGAATTATTACGGGATGGTTACTTTCTGTAGCATTTACTCTATTCCTGGGGATCACGCTTGATTATTTCGGTTGCACCATGAGCTGGTACAGGGACCCCTGGATCATACTAGGACTTTACGTAGCACCCATTTGGGGATTATGTTGTGGAATTGTCGTAGTCGCAAACAGATACTCTTTAAAGGCAAATAAAAAATATTTAACCGATTCTTTAACAAAATTATTTTGTATTTTAGAAAAACAATTCGATTGCTGCTCATACTCAAGTTCAATTGAGTTGTGTGAGGTTGATATGGTGCGTGCCCTTTGTGGTTGGCACCTTTTTTAATATTAGATCAACTCATGTAATCCAAATGCCACTGTTTTTCAACAGTTTAATTTTTGCAGTTATTCATTTTTCCAAACTTCAGTACTCCGGTTAGTAAAGCTATTTATCTTTTGTAAATAGTTTAATAAATGTCTTTTATATGTAACAGTTAGGGCTTGGCAATTTCTACATGTGGCAAGCACCCTAATTCCGGTTTCTTATTTAATGTATACAAGTGTAACTTTAATGACTTTTGTCATTCCTATTACTGGAAGATTTGGCAGCAATAAAAATCCGGAGTTGTTTGTTGGTTTTGCAACTCTACTGCTTTCTATTTTAATAAACAGTTTTTTTGTAAGTGAAACTATTATTAGATAATATTGAGGCAATAATAAATTATTATAAATATAGGTTCCTTTGATAACGCTCGTTAGAAGTCCTTTAAAAGTTGTTTATGCGTTTTTTATTACCTTTTTGGTATTTTTTGGAATTGTTTTTACCCCTATTGGGTTTCCATATAGTGGCGATTCTGCTTCTCCAGCCCCTCAACGGTTTTGGATACAGGTACAGATACAGTAATTTAATTTCAATTTTATTACAATTAATGAATTTTTTTGTAGCATACTGCAAGAGTATTTTATGATATAAATGGAAATGTTAATAAACAAGACGCTGGATTTTTTATCTTAAATATGGACAGAAATTCACCAAAAAGTGTTGAAAATTACGTAAAAGATGTGAAGAGGGCTCAGAATGTTAATACATTGTCTGACACTGAATTATTTTATGGAATGCCCATACTACACCCACGAGCTATCGAGATACTGTGAGTGTTAATTTTATGAATTTTATAATTATTTTTATTTGTTTGTTATTTCAGAAACAAAAGTAGTTGGATTTTCGCTGAGCAGCCAATAATCCAAGAAGATGTAGATTTAATTTTACAAAGCAAAGAAACTATGAGTCCAACTACAATAAAATTTAATTTTTCTGTTTCAGGTTTGTGTATATAAGTCAATTAAAAAATTAACTGTTTTTTTTATATGTATAATTTGTATTTTAGGACCCACTCACATGACTATCTATTTTGGTTTAGAACCGGAAGTGACATTAAAAAATATCAGTTTGTCGTCAGAAATGAAAGAGGGACCTAAATGGAAAAACCAGACGACTTATTTTATAAACTATGCCTGGGGGATTGAAAAAAGTCCCTTAAATTTTTCTATGACGCTTCAACTAGGCCAAAATGGGATAAAGTCTATTTTGGACGTTGCAGTTTTGGGAAGAAATGTCCATGAAAAAAATAAAACGCCCCATTTTAAGCAGTTTTTGGAAGCATTTCCGGATTGGACTGTTCTCACATCAAATTTGGCATCTTTAAAAATATGGAAATTTTAATTATTTGAAAATTGTTATTAAATTGAATTATGTATTTAATTAAGATTAAAGGTGTGTCTTCATTAGAGGCTGATAATGTCTGCTTTTATAAAATTTATTTTTGGTGCTAGAAATATATTTTTTTGTTATCATTTATGATGTTTTTTATTTTATTTGTAAAGTTTAAGCACTAAAAAAGCCGAAAAAGCCGGATTGGGTGGCATTATCATATAATTTTTTAATACAAATAAATAAACGATGTGCGAAGAAAAAGTGCCATTCATCCTAATTATCTATTAAATCATGTCTGATATTTCAAATTAAAAAAATTAATAAAAACTGTTAATTTTATTCGTATATCGCCGAATATTATGAGCTAAAGTAATCAAAATATTTAATTAATTAACGTTGAATTATACAGGGTCATTCACACTAGGTGGTACATTAGACGTTTTAGGGAAAGTAAGCACGTTAGAGATTTGAAAATTTGGCAGTAGAGGTTATCAAAGGTGACCTTTTTAACTAACATAGTTTCAACTGCCTACTACTTCCGGTACTACCGGAAAATGATGTCAACTTTGTTATTTTAAATGGAATAATATGTTTTTTACTACGAATTCGCATTAAACACAAAATTTTAAAGTGACTTTGTTAACCAATTTGTATTTCTACGAGCGGTTTCTGAGATAATTTAATTTATAGAAAAAAAAAATCAACTCGAATTATAAAAAAATCATATCTTCCACAAAGAATGAATAAGAGTGTTGAAATTTTTACTAGTGATAGCTGAAAATCAGAGCTAAAGCCTTAACAAAATCGAACTTAATAATTTATACAGGGCGTTCAGAAAAAAATTCTAAATTTTAAAAACTTCAAACACGAATAAGTTCGTTTTTTCAGCTATCGTATTTTATTTTTTCATTCAATTCTTACGGATACTTCCTATTGATATATTTGAAAATTTTTGAGTAATTTTGAATTTTTAGTTAAAATAGCTAATTTTAAACAACTAATCGGAATCAAAGTCAAAAGCCGTTCATTCGATTAATTTCTGTTACTAAGATGTTTCACAAAAATGAATATTTCAATTGAATTTTTGCATTTTTGGTTATTTTTGTAACACAAATGAATCGAAAGGACGATTTTTGGCTCGATTTTGCATATAATCACTTCGGCGCAGTTTGATTTTGCCCCCACATAAACAAAATTAAATGCAAATGAAAATACCTCTACTTATCCGTGTTTGTGTGTGGTTTTGGTCTCCAATTTTTTAAATTATTATTTGATTCCAAATGCTAAACTTCTTTTTGGTTTAGTTCCTTAAATCTTGAAAAGCCCCAAAATATCTTCGGAAAGACTGCCAAAAATTGGTTTTTAAAATTCTAAAGTTACTCTTGAAAGCTGAAACGATAAAGCTTTTTAGATATAGGTGCAAATGAGAAATTGATTACAACGTTTATTTAACCATAAAAAAAATCAAAAATATTAGTATCTACATTTTACATATACATGTATAAATTATATAAAAATTTTAAATAAATACAATTTATACAAATCTACAGTTTGAGCTAAAAATCGTAACAATAATAAAATTAAGTGTTTTGTACCTGGCATAGCATCTTAAAAATTAAAGAACACAGGATTCTTCTTCCTCTTCCGTCAATCGATTCATCATGTGGAGTACTAAATAGTATAAAAGTAAAAAATACTATATGACACGTACATTCCTTTAAGCGCTATCTGGTTATTAATTATTATGTATGTGTATAAAGGCATATCATTCATTATCAGGCTAACAATAAGATGGCTAAGAACTGTCGCATACCCTGAATACATCGCAATGACAGCATTTTTGGCATCTGAAAAATTGGAAGGCATTTAACAGACAAGAACGACAAGACAAACATCATGAAATCGTGCAGTTCTTGTCTTTGTCATCAATTGGTGGCTTTTTACTCGGTGACCTTTGACCTGCCACTGCTTGTTGTCGCCTCCTAGCACACGCCAAGGCATCGTTAGGAACATAGGAAATTCGTACGCCTCCGTATGCTCTTCTTGGAGGTAGTTGATAATCTAAATCGTCACTGGAAGAGCTTGAAGAACAAGTTGAGCAATAACTTGAAGCATCATCGTCTTCTTGTTTGCTCGTGCTGGCCATTTGACTTTCTGACGTGGTTTTGCGAGGTCTCCTCTTATCCAAACTATCGTGGTATCTGGTCCTTCCAGCGTAACTTCGACTCCTAGGAAACCTTTTCACTTCCGAGTCAATAACATCGCATTCGTCTGCTTCGAAAGCTTCGTTGTCGCCTTGGAATCTGACGCTCAACATTGCCTTGCTCCTCTTCGACGGTGATCCGGGAGGGTTTGAACACTCCCCAGGTGTTGTATCCGTAGAAACTGAGTGAGGAAGTTCCGGCATTGAGGAAGTTTGCTGAGGAAATGGTTGATACACGTTGTTTTCTCGATCTCTTTCGGAAGAACTGCTCTCTGTTTTCGAATCAGACTTTTCTGTAGTTTCATTGGTGATTGTTCGGGGTTGCCAATCATCTAAAGTTAGATCGGCGAGATGTAGGGGTTCCCTGCTCCGATCTCTGGCCTGGAGCAATCTTTCCAAGTCCGATGAAGGTTCCTGATTACCTTTTTCGCAAATCAGTTTATCCAAATTTCGTTCCAAAAGCACCCTGTCTAAACCCCGGACGTTATGAGACGGTGTGTGAATATTTTTGTTGGAATTGTCTTCCAAATGTGGCTGAACGGTTTCCTGAACGTGACTGCTTTCACTTGGGGTTGGCGTAGTCGCTGCAGAAGAAACATGAGGGGGCTTTGGAGATCTTTGCAAGGCCCTTCTGCCCATTTTGGGGGACCTCAGAGGCGGAGATGATTTTGGTAGACCGGGTCGAGGGTACGACTGAGAACAAGATAAAGATCCTGGAGGTGAAGAAGGAGAAGACATGGTGGGAGAAACCGGAGCTCTTCTAGACGGAGATGCTGGTGGAGTGCTGGAACCGTTTGGAGAAGGTGGTCTAGGAGGTCTGCTTCTTGGTTGTTGTCTAGGGAGTCTTGGGCCAGCGCCGGAACTGTCCGAGGGTGTTGGGGGTTCTCCTTTGCTACAAGCTATCGAACAATAAATAGCTCCTCTTCTAGGGAGGAAAGGACGACCCAGGAGGGATGTTCGGCATGTATGACAGCAAAAGCATAGTTCTGTGGCGTGCCAGTGTTGACCCTCGTGGCTCATTTGACCCTGATCAACACCAATGGGTTCTCCGCAGGAATCGCAGTATTCCGCAAACATGGCATCGAAACAGTGAAGACAATAGGGTCTTCCATCCCTCATTATGTAACGTTGACCTCCTAGTTGTCGTTCGCATTCCGAACACGCGAAATGCTTCATATGCCACGCACGTCCTTCAGCTTCTGTACATTCGTCAGCGAGAATAATCTGAAAGGAAAATATCTAAGTGAATTGTGCTAATAGCAATTTTTAATTTTTAAGAAATCTAAATTACTTGTTTGATATATTTTTTGTTTATTTAATAGATAGGTAGTTAATAGAAATTGCGTTGTTGAATTAATAATTAGTTAAGAACGCACGTACGTTAATGAGAATGTCGCAATTTTACATGAAAAATAAAACAAAATAATTTCTCTTAATTGATGTATATTATCATTACATCGATCTATGAAGAGTTCATCCTGTGTCTCAGAACCACTAAGTACTTACCATCGTTAGAGGATTATGAAGCATTAGTGTTTAGATGTTTAATATTTCATTTACATACATCACGATAAATAAATAATTAACAAAACAAACAAAAACGAAAACAGCAAAAAATCAAATACTAATACGTATGTATGGATAGAGCAAACCTAGCACCTAGCGAATGCAGCCCAGTTATCACATAAGAAGTCATGAGGAAGTTTCTGCAGATGAAATTTTTTTTTTCATGATGAGTTAAAATACAAAAAGTGGTTGGCAAGTACCTTGGTAAGTCTTAAGCGAAAATATATGGTAATATATAACACTCGGTGACTTTAGACTCTACAGGATGTCTAAGTATTAGCATCGATATTTATTGAAGTGAAAAAATTATTCTACAAATTCTATGTCCAATAGAAAAAATCATCTCGAACATCCAAGTTAAATTTACTTTTGTACAAACCAATAAATAAAAAATAAATAAAACTTACTTCGTCACAAGCAGAACATCTTGGTTTAATAGTTTCTGCATGGTGTCTTCCACAGTAGAGACGACCATCTTTAAAGAAATAGATGAGGTCTACCAGAAGTTCCTTGCAAATGCAGCAACAGAAGCAAGAGGGATGCCAGCAGGTATTTGGACCAGCTCGAGAAGCAAAGACAGAAATATCTCCAGTTGATAAAGCTTCTTCACACTGAAACAAAAAATTGAAACTGAAGAACCAAAAGGCGCTCCTTAAATTTCGAAATGTTAATCTATTATACTGATAGCCCTAAATACCAAAAAGTAAAAAAGTACACAGAATCTTGTAGGGCCATCATTTTTGTGTGTGACAATAAATAAAAAATAATAACGAACTTTTTATGTGAATTGGGCAGAACATAGTTAGAAATTCAGTGGAAACAAAGGTATAAGGGGTGATATTAAATGCACGCAAGCACTTTTCATATTTTTACGAACATTAAAATGATTTCTCCCAAGGGAGCCATTTGAAACGAAACTGTTCTGAACGCTTTAATTACTTTTTTTTACAAATGATGCAGTTCGTTAGAAGTCCCTCGAGATGCGCACCGACTGCTTTCATCCATTTAAAGAAGTTAGTTGTTCAAGTTTTATATTACAGAGAGCACTTCTCCACTAATAAAAATGTTAATTAATTATTGCATTTCTTTGCCTTATGTAGAAACAAGATGTGTTGTTTTCAACTGCACAACACACTTACAAATACAATATTTTTGAAAAAAAAAAAATCGATGAGTATTTGCAATAATCTCAATCTCCATATTAAGCCAAATGTTTAATCGAAATCATCAGGATTTTAATTTTCTTTAAGAGAATGTAGATCTCTTGTTTCTCCCCTCGTCCCACCATGTCCTCTCCTTCTTCACCTCCAGGATCTTTATCTTGTTCTCCGTCGTACCCTCAACTCAGTCTACGAAAATCATATCCGTCTCTAAGGTCCCCAAAAATGGGCAGAAGGGCCTTGCAAAGATCTCCAAAGCCCCCTCATGTTTCTTCTGCAGCGACTACGCCAACCCCAAGTGAAAGCAGTCACGTTCAGGAAACCGTTCAGCCACATTTGGAAGATAATTCCAATAAAAATATTCACACACCGTCTCATAATGTCCGGGGTTTAGACAGGGTGCTTTTGGAACGAAATTTGGATAAGCTGATTTGCGGAAAAGGCAATCAGGAACCTTCATCGGACTTGGAAAGATTACTTCAGGCCAGAGATTGGAGCAGGGAACCTCTACATCTCGCCGATCTAACTTTTGACGATTGGCAACCTCGAACAATCACCAATGAAACTACAGAAAAGTCTGATTTGAAAACAGAGAGCAGTTCTTCCGAAAGAGATCGAGAAAACAACGTGTATCAACATTTCCTCAGCAAACTTCCTCAATGCCAGAACTTCCTCACTCAGTTTCTACGGATACAACACCTGGGGAGTGTTCAAACCCTCCCGGATCACCGTCGAAGAGGAGCAAGGCAATGTTGTGCGTCAGATTCCAAGGCGACAACGAAGCTTTCGAAGCAGACGAATGCAATGTTATTGAATCGGAAGTGAAAAGGTTTCCTAGGAGTCGAAGTTACGCTGGAAGGACCAGATACCACGACAGTTTGGATAAGAGGAGACCTCGCAAAACCACGTCAGAAAGTCAAATGGCCAGCACAAGAAAACAAGAAGATTCTTCCTCGAATTTGTAAAGATTAAACAATGCACTTACAGATATAATATTTTTGAACACAAAATTCGATGCGTATTCGCTTTGATAGGAATATGAAATCAAGATTTTAAATTCATGATAAAAAAAGGAATATGTTTCTTAAATTGTAACAATTTTTTGCAAGCAATTTAAAAATATACGTAACTCCAAAGGGTTTCATTACTACTAAAACGGGGCTACGTTTAAATTCCATATACTTTATACGTATACATGTAGGTAGTGGTTGCATCCCCTCGCGTCAGATTTTATTTTATTTCACGACAAAAAAAGTGGCGGACAAAAGTCCGGGGACATTTCCGGTAAAATATACGTCCATTAAACGTTGAAGCTGGCACATATGGTGACCGTTTGCTATCGCTGGATGCAATATCAGTACGCGCCAGAAAACCGGGATAAAAACAAAAAGCCAGCAGAAAAACACCATAGCTGTCATCTACCACCTACCTACCCTGGAAATTCATGTAGTTAATAAATCTGTCGGGAACAAATGGTGCGCGTATTCCTGTATAAACAAGGACCAGACCGGGACATGCCCTGCGGGATGTGATAGCCTGACAGCATCGTTTAACAAATAGACGGCTATGAATTAGCGTCATATTCGGAAGGGGGTGAATATTGTACCTACCACCCTTCTGATGTATCTACGTATATTTATTAGTGTTTACAAAGGTGACATTTATAAGTAACGTCATTTTTGAACAAAGGGTACATTTTAACGACGTGTGATTTAGGTAAAATTCAATCAAAAATCTGTCATAAATGGCACTCTAATCCCACATGAATCATTCAGAAATAATTATTAAAAAAATAAATTATTAACTCCTCGAAACATATGAATGATGTATGTAATAATATCCAAAAAAGTCCACAAAAATTGTTATTTTTTGTAGAGAAAATGAAATTTGTTTGTATGACCCTTTTTTGAAAACGATAGGCCATTTATAAAGCCAATCATGATGGTAATAATCAACGCCTAAGGATTCATTTATTGACCACGTTCGACTCGATTCAGACTCGACTTTCCACCACACGATCGAAGTCATTAATTACGAACCCGCTAATTGCTCACCAAATTGCTTTCGTCGCAACGAATGGACGTTGATGGTATTCGTCGACTACCAACAACAACAAGAACAACCACCACGACACGTGCCTGCGGTAGCCAAGTCGTGACACGATCAACGCAGGCAGTTATTTCGTGCCATTCTGTTTTAGCCAAGAAATTATTTCTGCACAATGAAATTTTAATATAAATTTATAATTTTTTTTCTCAGTGAATTATGGCAAAATCATCTAAGTTTGGTAAAGAAATTTCAAGTCAGAAGAAGGGTATAGGTTTCATTATTGTGAAAAAACGACAATTGACGTTTTGCCTTCGGTACAAGGCTTCCTCAGGGTAAAATTTTTACTAATCTTTTCTGAGAAAGGTTTGTACCAAGTCCAGTAAAACGTTTATCCTTCTTAGTGATGAGCAAACGCAAGATCAATGTAGTCTTGTTCTTGCACATTAAGTCTTGGTCTTCTTCATTACTACTTTATAAGGATTGAACTTCTTGTTTTATTATCACTAATTAAAGGAAGATATGAATATTCGAATTACCACTTGTCGGTCAATCCCGATAGGTAATGAGTTCAAGATTAAAAAAGTACCATAGACAGTAAGTGGGCGCCATCTGTGGTAAACAAATGGTAAATTCAGAATTCGAAAGCCATCTGTAGCGATTTTCTACACATTGTGAAATTTTTAAATCTACAATTTATGACAAATCACCCCAGATGGCGCTCATTTGCTGTCTAGGATAGATTATTCAACGTTGTTGGAGTGTCTCTACGGTACACTGATAAAAACCAATAAGTTCAAAATCTGATGGTTTCCCAAGAGTTAAAAATACAATTTTTCGTCTGTTACGTGTACTGTGTGCAAGTCATAAAGGAGGGTAGCAAATTGTGCTTCATTAAACGGTACCCCAATTCGGTAAATCGTGTACCCCCGGAGGGATTTCATCTTTAATTACCGAACTTCCGTTGTAAAACAAAACCACCCCCGCAATGCGCACAGTCTGCGTAGCAGTAACTTGTGCCCGCAATTCCGTAGTAAATTTGCAATTTCGACACACAACTATTTCGATTATGATTGTCGTTTGAAGGGGTGGCCCAGGCGGGTTCCCAGATGCCTCAGGCAACCGTTTTGGTTTACCAAAAGTTAAACTTACTGCGCGCCATGCTGGGACGCGACCATTCAATTTAAAATAATGTTACAAAGTCGTCTCTGTTTCATTGTCTAATGTTCATTTAAAGTCCGAATAGTGTTTAATTGCAACATAGAAACACGAACACCAGGGACGTATTCTAAAAATTTTGGGCAGGGGCTCAATGGAATTTTGAGTAAAAAAAAAAAAGATAACAGGAATATTAGGAATACTTATTTATTGTTAAAAAATACTGAGTATAATTCTATGGAATTCAATCATCCACTTGATTATAAAATATTTTTAAAAAACCATAAAAAAATTCTTTTGTAATATTATATCGTATTCATAATTATTGGGTATTAAATTTTTCATTTGTTGTAAAAGAACAAAAAAATATTAAGAATTTTCATTTTTTCCTTCCTACTTCCTCGATTGTCAGTCAAGTCAGTACCTACCTATTATAAAATAGTTGATTTGGATTGTCCTAATGAGGTCCAACAAATAACTAAATAAAATTATATGCAGTAAGGAGATTCTGAGTAAAAACAAACCATTTAAGTGTGGAATGCAATTAGTAGATGATAATTACTTTAATTAAAATAACTAACGTATAGAAAAAAGGGTTAATTGGTAAAAGGAAGTCATTGACGAGTTCGTCTGTCTTAATGCAAATTGGCAATTAAACCGTTGGTGAGCTGAGATCGTAAATCAGATTGGACTTGAGGCTTATAAGAAGCGTTACTTTTCACCGTAATGGATTAATACTTGTAAATCAGAGATCCAATCAGACCCATCTAAGTACTCATTGCAAATACACTTTGTTAAGATGAAGACGTGTACCCTTAATGAAATAATTTATGCGCTTAAAACGTTCATCAAAAGTTTCTTGAAATCATTAAAAAAAAAAAAAGGGGCGAAGAGGGGACTCAAGGTTTGGTACCCATAAGGAAGCTTAAAATATTCATCAAAAGCTTTGGAAGATAACTGGAAAAAAGGGATGAAAAGTGGATTTAAGGTTTGGTATCTTAAATGAAATAATTTATGAGCTTAAAACATTCAACAGAAGTTTTTGGAAATCATTGAAAAAAAGGGGTAAAAAGGGGATTCAAGATTTGGTAACCTTAATGAAGCTCAAAATATTCATCAAAAGCTTTTGAAGATCATTGAAAAAAAAAGGAATGGAAAGGGGATTCAAGGCTTCATATCTTTAATGAAATAAATAATTTATGAGCTCAAAACATTCATCAAAAGTTTTTGGAAATCATTGAAAAAAAAAGGGGCGAAGAGGGGACTCAAGGTTTGGTACCCATAAGGAAGCTTAAAATATTCATCAAAAGCTTTTGAAGATCATTGAAAAAAAAGGGGTGAAAGGGGAATTCAAGGTTTCATATCGTTAATAAAATAATTTATGGGCTTAAAACGTTCATCAAAAGTTACTGGAAATCATTGAAAAAAAAAAGGGGCGAAGAGGGGACTCAAGGTTTGGTACCCATAAGGAAGCTTAAAATATTCATCAAAAGCTTTTGAAGATCATTGAAAAAAAAGAGGTGAAAGGGGAATTCAAGGTTTCATATCGTTAATAAAATAATTTATGGGCTTAAAACGTTCATCAAAAGTTACTGGAAATCATTGAAAAAAAAAAGGGGCGAAGAGGGGACTCAAGGTTTGGTACCCATAAGGAAGCTTAAAATATTCATCAAAAGCTTTTGAAGATCATTGAAAAAAAAGAGGTGAAAGGGGAATTCAAGGTTTCATATCGTTAATAAAATAATTTATGGGCTTAAAACGTTCATCAAAAGTTACTGGAAATCATTGAAAAAAAAAAAGGGGCGAAGAGGGGACTCAAGGTTTGGTACCCATAAGAAAGCTTAAAATATTCATCAAAAGCTTTTGAAGATCATTGAAAAAAAAGAGGTGAAAGGGGAATTCAAGGTTTCATATCGTTAATAAAATAATTTATGGGCTTAAAACGTTCATCAAAAGTTACTGGAAATCATTGAAAAAAAAAAGGGGCGAAGAGGGGACTCAAGGTTTGGTACCCATAAGGAAGCTTAAAATATTCATCAAAAGCTTTTGAAGATCATTGAAAAAAAAGGATGAAAAGAAGAGCCAAGGTTTAATGTATCCATCAAGGTGCAGCCAAATAAGTTAAACTTGAAGCTTGAAATTCTGCACAAAGGTTCTTTATGTGGTGGAATCATCCTCTGAAATAATTTTATAAAATCGTATCCCTGTAATGGCGATACAGGAGATTCTAAGACAATTGTAGAATCCAAATTTTGTTTTACAGAATTGACACAGAAAGCGTTCAACTATTCCTGAGAAAAAGGGTTCTAATGAACAATTTGACAGTACACTAATTTTATAAAGGGCTCATTTCTAGACACGAAACTCCAAAAATGTTTAAATTTAAAGCAATAATTTCCTTTAAATGTCTCCTATATTATCACCGATGTTGATATAGTTTTAATGGCAAGATTCCGTGGCGAAAGTTATAAAAGGTTTTCGCCCTTTTCTCGTGGGTAGGGAGGTTAATGCAACTACGTATTACAATGGCTTAAACGTCGTCCCAGGAGTCAGTTTCGTCCGCGTCATTAATCCGTAGCCGTTTTAAACTCAAAAGGAGCGCCATCATTAGGGCACTTTCCAAAAGACCGGGAGAGTGAGGAAACGAAAACGAACTGAAAGCGCCCGACCGTGACCATAAAGGCACTTTGTTAAGAAAGTCATTTTTAACTTTCTCCAACCGGAAAGATTGCTGCCAACTTCTACCCCGCTATACGTTTTATTCAAACAGTCGGTGGAAGGAATGGGGTGTGTCAGGAAGAATGGGGATAAGTTGTCATTCTTACGGGATTAAGGATATATCTGTGGTAATCACTTTGATGTTTCACTACAGGGCGAACAGGATTAAATAAAGAAATTATTTGAGTTGTAAGCGTAATACGATTTCTAAGAACTGAAGTATGAAAAGGATAATTTGAAAAATAATGTTTTAAGAGGGTGGAAGGATCATCAAAAAAAAATTGGCGGGGAATATTGTGTCAGCATAAAGTTTGGAAAACCGTTAAATCAAGTGGAGTTTGGAAAATTTCATAAGATATGAATTATCGCTAGAAGAAATATCAAAAGCTTCAGATAAATTTATTATTCTTGGAGTTATCCTTCGAGAACGCTTTCTCTTTAGTCTCAATCCTCCGCTAAGTTTGTGATTTAGGCTCGTAATTTAGACTTCAGAGACACCCGGTTAAGATTTATTGTTGAATCGAGAGAGGTTCCGGTTCCCGTCCGACAGTTTTACTTTATACACTCACGCTCACACACGTACAAAGACCGACAGAAAGTGCACTAAGTAGTTTTCCTTCTTTCCTCCCGGCCAACAGCTTTATCGTCGTCTCCTGGCGCCCGAGCTTTTTGAAAGGGAAGTAAGTTATTTAAGTTGGCTCTTAAATCGATATCTCGCGCAAGAACGAGCTTTTAAACGAAGTCGAGCTTTACTACCGTCGTAATGGTTATCGAAAGGAAACTTTCAATACACTTAGACACACACACACAGGACCCTCCTTTCGCACGTAACCATTTAACAGTTACTTCCGGTCGTTTAGAAACGTATCAGGTGCCTGTTGTTCAGATCTGATTTATCTTAACGATAAGCAACTGAAAAATCTTTGAAGGTGAAGATTTTTTTGTAACTTTGAAGATTAAGACCAGATAACAAGAAAAACATTAAAAATTGAGATGTAAGATGAGAATTGGCAGAGAAATAGAAGACCAGAACAGTTTTGAGCCGATTTTAATAGCAGGACTACGATCAAAATTCATTTGGAAATTCTATGTCAATATGAAGTTTTTATGAAAATACAAAAGGTCCTTAATGCAAGAACAAGACTAAAGAACACCAAAATGAGCATCATGAACACGGTGACTATGGTCAAATTTTAAATCTATAAGGAAAATAAAATAAGGTCCGAAGATACCAGACTGTGAATATAAGACTAAGGTCAAAATTAGATCTGTAATACCACAAAAGCATAGAAAGATACACGAAGGTTTCAACATATAAGCCTGATGAGGTTCTTTTGATTAGATAAAGGCTTCACAGATGAGACCAAGGTTGCGAATTAAAAGATTCAAAATGGAGGATCGATAGATTTAGTTTAAAAAACCTTGGGCAAGATTAATACTTAAAAAAAAAAGTAATGCCAAGTTTAGGTTAAGTTTGCAAGATCAAGAGCAGAACGAAGATTCAAGGAAAGTAAAAGAGGTTTAAAAAAGTCTGGTTCAGTTTGTGGACCAGACCAAGGCTTAAGTAATGCGTTTAAATGGATAAAAAAGCCCAAAAATTTGAGAACTCAATGTGATAAAACCGATAGGCAACATTAAGGTTTTAAGAAAAGAAAGTAATGCCAAGGTAATCAATAGAATTGTCAGATCAAGAGTAGTAGGGTGATTTAAGGAAACTAATGGAGATTATAGATAAATTTATGTGCAAGACCAGGGTCAGATAAGACTTTAAGAAAATAAGGTAATACTGAAGTTAGAATGAGGCTTATCAGATCGAAAGTAATACAAAGACTCATGGAAAGTAAAAGGGATTTAAAGAAATCCGTACTTTGAGGGCGAGACTACGACTTATTTATTTGAATGGAAAAAAGTTCAAAATTTAAGGACTCATTGTTTAAGGACAATATCAAGATTTGGTTTGTAATGCTTATAAAACTTTAAGAAAATAAAGTAACACCACGGTGAACATTAGACTTGTCAGATCATGAGCAGTAAAATAAGTTAGGAAAGAAAAGGACGTTTTAAAAAGCCCGGATGAATTTGTGGACAAGACCAAGGGCAGATTAGACTTTTAGAAAACAGCCTTATCAGACGAGAGCAGTACAACGACTTAAGGGATGTAAAAAAGTCTGGGGAGTTTTGTGGATAAGACTAAGGCTTGAATAATGAATTTGAGTCGAAGATAGTTTAAATACTTGTAGAGGAGTTTTGTGGATAAGTTTATGGCGTAAATTACGAGTCTGAGTAAAAAACAGCCCAAAATTGAGGACTCAATGTGTCAGATCAATATTAAGATTTGGTTTATAAAGCTGTGACACGACCAAGACCAATAAATTAATACTAATAAGGTAAGAATTAGGCTTGTGAAATTAAGAGAAGTATAATACTTAAGGATACTTAAGGGGGACTCAAAAAAGTCTGGAGATTGTTGTGGACAAGACCAAGGTTTGAATAATGAATATGAGTGGAAGATAGTTTAAATATTTGTAGATAGAATATGGAAGATTAGTTTTTAGTTTATGAAACCTAGAGTAAGACTAAAATTTTAAGAAAATAAACTAATACCAAGGTTAGAATTAGGTTCGTAACATCAAGACCAGCATGCAGATTCAGGATAAGTAAAGGAGCTTTAAAAAATCAGCGGGGCTTTGAGGACAAGACCAAGGCTTTACAAAAGAGTTTGAGTAGATGAAAACCTAATGTGCAAGACCAATATTAAGATTTGGCTTATGAAACCTACAGGAAGATTGGGACCTTAATAAAATCAAGCAATACCAAGTTAGAATTAGGCTTTTAAGATCAAGAGCAGTACAAAGATTCGAGGAAATAAAAGAGGTTTAGATAGAGTCTGAGGAGTTTTGTGGACAAGTTTATGGCGTAAATTACGAGTCTGAGTAAAAAACAGCCCAAAATTGAGGACTCAATGTGTCAGATCAATATTAAGATTTGGTTTATAAAGCTGTGACACGACCAAGACCAATAAATTAATACTAATAAGGTAAGAATTAGGCTTGTGAAATTAAGAGAAGTATAATACTTAAGGATACTTAAGGGGGACTCAAAAAAGTCTGGAGATTGTTGTGGACAAGACCAAGGTTTGAATAATGAATATGAGTGGAAGATAGTTTAAATATTTGTAGATAGAATATGGAAGATTAGTTTTTAGTTTATGAAACCTAGAGTAAGACTAAAATTTTAAGAAAATAAACTAATACCAAGGTTAGAATTAGGTTCGTAACATCAAGAGCAGCATGCAGATTCAGGATAAGTAAAGGAGCTTTAAAAAATCAGCGGGGCTTTGAGGACAAGACCAAGGCTTTACAAAAGAGTTTGAGTAGATGAAAACCTAATGTGCAAGACCAATATTAAGATTTGGCTTATGAAACCTACAGGAAGATTGGGACCTTAATAAAATCAAGCAATACCAAGTTAGAATTAGGCTTTTAAGATCAAGAGCAGTACAAAGATTCGAGGAAATAAAAGAGGTTTAGATAGAGTCTGAGGAGTTTTGTGGACAAGTTTATGGCGTAAATTACGAGTCTGAGTAAAAAACAGCCCAAAATTGAGGACTCAATGTGTCAGATCAATATTAAGATTTGGTTTATAAAGCTGTGACACGACCAAGACCAATAAATTAATACTAATAAGGTAAGAATTAGGCTTGTGAAATTAAGAGAAGTATAATACTTAAGGATACTTAAGGGGGACTCAAAAAAGTCTGGAGATTGTTGTGGACAAGACCAAGGTTTGAATAATGAATATGAGTGGAAGATAGTTTAAATATTTGTAGATAGAATATGGAAGATTAGTTTTTAGTTTATGAAACCTAGAGTAAGACTAAAATTTTAAGAAAATAAACTAATACCAAGGTTAGAATTAGGTTCGTAACATCAAGAGCAGCATGCAGATTCAGGATAAGTAAAGGAGCTTTAAAAAATCAGCGGGGCTTTGAGGACAAGACCAAGGCTTTACAAAAGAGTTTGAATAGATGAAAACCTAATGTGCAAGACCAATAATAAGATTTGGCTTATGAAACCTACAGGAAGATTGGGACCTTAATAAAATCAAGCAATACCAAGTTAGAATTAGGCTTTTAAGATCAAGAGCAGTACAAAGATTCGAGTAAATAAAAGAAGTTTAGATAGAGTCTGAGGAGTTTTGTGGACAAGACTAAGGTTTGATGATTAATGAGTTTGAGTAAAAAAAGTTTGGAAATATAAAGACTTACTTAACGAACAAGATCGTTATTAAGAGTGTATGATGTATGTTCGTACTCATTCATAATGATCGTAATGATTTGATTAAATTAAAAGAAATAAACCAAGATTGGTGGTTGTTAATGAAGAAATATTACAAATCCAGTGAACAGAAATTCTCGACGAGTCGACTATATTTTATCCCGTCAAATGCGGCTTGACCAAAAAACAAAATTGCTTGTGAACATAATATAACGTTGTAGGTACATAAGTTCAGACTATAAATGGATCTGCCTCTTCATATATGTACACGTATATAGTTATATGCTTATATAGATAATTTTCCCATAATAAATCGACACGTCGCGAACAAATACACTCGTAGAGATAACTTCTATAGGTACACGAAGCTTTATAAATTGGTCCAGGATCTTTTTTCGACGAGTTACTAATCCCTATATAAATGAAGGGGGACGTTTCAAAAAAGTTATTTTTTTTTTGTAAATGATCCGGTTATTGGAAAAAAATACTAAGTTGAGAAGATTTATCGTTTTGTGAATGAACTTGAAAGAAGTGAAATCTTCAATGAATTAGAAACGTAAAATCGATAATGAGATTAAGTTGGGAAGAGAAATTGAAGATTAGAAAAGTTTTGAGTTTAGACTTGAAAGACACAAAAAAAAGATTTATAATCCAAAACCTACGATCACATTATGTTTGTATAAAAATAAAATAACAAGGTGATTAGAGTTAGGCTTGAGAGATCAAGAGCTGTATAAGGGCTCAAGAAAAATAAGGGAGGTTTAGAAAAAGTCTAGAGTGAAAAAAGCCTAAAAATTTAAGGACCATGTGTACAAGATTTAGTTTATAACACCTGGTGTACAAAAGGCTAAGATTTTAGGAAAATAAAATCATACCAAAGTTACAATTAAGAAAGACTCAAGGTGCACAAAACTAAGGCTTAACTAGTAGGAAAAACCTTAAATATTTGAAGACTGAATGGTAATAAGGTTTAAAAAAGGCTGGATATTGTTTCTGTAACGTTTTAAATCATTAAAAAATCAAAAATTTAATCAAAATAGGGTTTAAAGCTTCCTGGTTTTTATTGCTGTTACTATTTCTAAACTGATTTAGGGTTAACAAGTTTTAAAATCAAGCAGAAATGCAATTTTAATTTAACGACTTTGCAGGAAATGTAACGTTTTATAACGCTAATAAAATTCGAATAAGTTATAGAACAACAATTCTCAGCATCGAGCTGCACCAGCTGCTAATTCGAATCGATTTACGTAAATCAACATAAAACGAAGAAAATAATTCTTTGACACTTTAACGACTTTATTATGTTATTATAAATTATTTTTAAATTCTTGTAGGGTCATAAAATTCAGATTAAAAGAACATATTACTTGAATTATGAATCAAACAAAAATAAAAATAATTTCAACCAAACAAGCTTTATTTGACTTTGTCCTATGCTATCGTTAAAGTCCAATGCCTATGTAGTTCCTTAACATTTATTTAGTGTCCAAGTTGGTAACTTACCGCGTCACAAGTCATGGATGCCGGAAGTTGTTTAACAACCCCTCGACCAAGCGCTTCCCGTTTCCGTTGTGCGGAAAAGAGCCTGAGCTCCTTCCGTTCTTCGTCCGTGAGTGCATGACAATAGCGAACCTCGTTGTCGTGAGGTGGAAGCTGCTGGAGGAGCTGTCGGACACGGTATCTTTCTCCTACTGAGTTTACGTAAGGAACTTTGTCTTCTGGTAGTGCCGAAAAGTATAAATGCACCTGAAACCAAACAAAACAAAGATTTTTCACCTGAACCTTGTATGCAAAACCTTAAATAGAAGGTCATCTAATTTGGTCCATACGTTTCTTCTTGAAAATGTGTTTCTTCCACATTAAAATTTAACTGGCGTTCACCGATTCGACGAGAATGTAGGCATGATGAACGTGTAGGTACCAACAGAGGCAGACCATGTAGTTAATGATGTGGAAAGTGGCCAACTGGGGCAATGCAGGTATACTAATTATTTGCATCAGATGGTAGTACCCCTTGGCAATAAAATCGCCTCAGTTGGAACTGTTTAAACGAGGGACGCCTCAGTTGGTAGGACTTTAATAGGGGCGCCTCAGTTTGTATGCATATGACCGATAAAACCTTATCGAATTGTCAATAATTTTGGCAATAAAACTGCCTCAGTTGGTACTGTTTCAAAGATGGACACCTCAGTTGGTAATGTTTTAAATAGGGACATCTCAGTTAGTGCGCATATGCCCGAAAAAGCTTTAACAAATAGCAATAATTTTGAAGAAAAAACGCATCAGTTGGTAACGTTTTAATGAGGGGCGCCTCAGTTGGTATGCATATGCTCCATAAAACTTTATCGAATTATCAACAATTTTGGCAACAAAGTCATCTCAGTTGGTAGTGTTTCAAAGAGAGACACCTGAGTTGGTAATGTTCTAAAGAGGGAAGCCTCAGTTGGTAGGACTTTAGTAGGGGACGCCTCAGTTTATATGCATATGACCGATTAAAACAGCCTCAGTTGGTAGCGTTTTAACGAGGGATGCCTCAGTAGGTAGCGCTTTAAAGAAGGGCGCCTCAGTTGGTATACATACGCTCCATAAAATTTTATCGAATTATCAACAATTTTGAAAATAAAATCGCCCCTGTTTTTTAACGAGGGACGCCTCTGTTGGTGGTGCTGTAAAGAGCGACGCCTCAGTTGGTATAAAAATGCTCCATAAAACTTCATCGAATTATCAACAATTTTGGCAACAAAGTCATCTCAGTTGGTAGCGTTTCAAAGAGGGACACCTCAGTTGGTAATGTTTTAAATAGGGACATCTCAGTTAGTGCGCATATGCCCGAAAAATCTTTATCAAATAAGCAATAATTTTGAAGCAAAACCGCCTCAGTTGGTAGCGTTTTAATGAGGGGCGCCTCAGTTGGTATACATATGCTCCATAAAACTTTATCGAATTATCAACAGTTTTGGCAACAAAGTCGTCTCAGTTGGTAGCGTTTCAAAGAGGGACACCTCAGTTGGTAATGTTTTAAAGGGGGGCGTCTCAGTTGGTGCGCATATGCCCGAAAAAGTTTTATCAAATAAGCAATAATTTTGAAGAAAAAACGCCTCAGTTGGTAGCATTTTAATGAGGGGCGCCTCAGTTGGTATCGAATTATCAACAATTTTGTCAATAGAATCGTTTTAGTTGGTAGTATCAACGAGAAATGCCTCAGTTGGCAGTGTTTTAATGAGGGACGCCTCAGTTGGTATACAAAAAAAAGCCCAAAAAAACTTTATCGAATTAAAAAATATTTTTGGTTAGATATCTTCAGGTTAGGATAGGTCAATAATAAAGACACAATTCCACGAAAAGGTCAATAAGGTCAATTCTACGATTTGGCGTTGGTATAAGTGAATATTGCTGCATTTTTTCTATAATTATAATTAATAATAAAAAAAAAGGAATGCACCGTTATTTCCATCTATAAGTGGGTCAAATGTTATGATTAATTACGTTTGACGACGACAAGAATAATGATGCGATTATCGATGTCGATATTAAGTCGATAATTGCAAAAGAAGAGGCAGCAAGCAGTAAGCAATCATTGCTAAGCAGCAAGGTATTTGCTGGGTCTCTTATACAGCTTGTTAATGTTATTATTACCACTATCATTACATGAATGCCATATGGCTTTCGGTATCTTGCGCGCTGGATATGTTATGTTGTTAATATTATAAAAACATTTTTGTCTTGACTTATTGTACAACGACATTTTAACCATAATTGCTTGTATCGAACGTCTTCTTCATGGACTATTACCTGCATGAAGGTTTATTAATCGTGACGATGTTGTTCAACGACATGGAACACTTTGTTATTTATTGTGTGGGTCTTCAAAAATGATTCCTGGCACATGTGTGTATTTAGTTCTTTTAAGAGGACAACTCTTTTGAACGGATATTTCTTGCTGGCTCCAAATTCATCACATTTATTTCCAGTTCAAACGGACATTCCCTTGGATGGACGAGAGGATTCCCTATCGTTTATGAGAGGATTCCCAATGGATTCGTGGACATTATTTCTTATCTCTCTTGGGTGGACAACTCTCTCAAGAGGACACTTTGTTAGGGTCTGTCCAAGAGAGGTAAAATATAATTTTAATAATTTCTTGGTTTAGTAATGACCATTGATTTATTTGACAAAAATTGCTATTGGCTATATTTTCTTTTAACCAAGTGAACGTCCAAATTCCAAACAAAATTTGGACGCGTGAGAACGACCAAACGCTGGTGTTATCGTAGGATTGGTTGTTTGCATATGACCAAAGTAAGAAAAGATCAATTTGGTCATATGTCAGATGGTCATTCCTAGTTTTCGACGTTAATACTCACATAACATTTCGAGGATTGGTCCATTTCTACAGCCAATAGTCGTTTTTGGGCATACGTTTGTCAGGTACATATTTTCTTGCCACCCTCGGTATAAATCATAGAGAGAGAAACAATATCTATGTTATACGTATTTTGATTAATTAATTTTTTTTGTAATAAGCATAAAAGCAGATATTTAATAAATTATGTATTTCGATAACGTAACAACCATTTTTCAACGTATTCCATGAACGTTTCTTGATAAAAGATAAAGGATCAGCCGCCCTTTTGAATAAAAACGTAATAAATTTTTAACCCCTTTACAGATAAGGGTGACTTACAGCAGGTATTTCACGTCACTATACACGTCAAGTAATTTGTGTATTGTTCTAACGTTCCGTGAGGGCGGTGTCCCTCGATTTACAAATGTAAATCACAAATTACCTGTTATTCAACCTTATCATCGGACCGTGTCAGGAGTGAAAAAATGATAAATTCCAACCGTTTCCCATGTGTAATTGCCGAAGAATGGAGTTCATTTAATACACATGAGCTAAATTAGGAGAGAAATCGCCGAGGAAATGGAATTTAATTTCTTAATAGAACTATCTACGTATTGAATTGTGATATTTGGGACGGAAGAATGATTATTGTTAGATTTGAGCTTATTTAGACCCTATTTACAGGGGTAGTTAATTCCTTACTATACCCCTGTTTACACTCGCAATTTTTTCGAAGCCAAAACCAATATAGTATCACTTCAACAAGACCCAACTCTGCATGACCAAGACTTATTTGCGCAAGACCAAGACTCAAACAACAAGACTTTTACCAATTTTATTGTTGAAAATAATGAATGAGCCCCATAGATAATTTAGAGAAGTTTAAAAGACCTAAATATGGTTGGTGCAAGATCAAAAATAAGACTCGATTGACCAAGACCAAGACAATTTTTGCATGACCAAGACATATTTATACAAGACCAAGACCAATACCAAAACTAATAACACAAGACCAACACCTAGATACCATCATCAAAACTAATACCAAGACGAAGATAACTATGGTCTTGGTCTTGGTCTCGCTCATCACTATTCCGGGTTCACCAAGACCACTTTTTTTTTATTAAAGAAAATTGCAGGTCAAAGTCGATGAACTTACTTATAAATATGGTGAAACTATTATTGTTAGGGATATTAGTAACTAGAATCCAAGAAATCGTAATTGTTTAAGAGTTCAGGTTAAGACTGAATCATAATTATGGAGCCCTTTTGCAATCTCTGCCATCGGTTGGCTGCTAGTTTTTTTTTTTCTTATAAAATAAATGACGAGTAGATGTACATGGTACGGCTGAAGAATTATAAATGAAAATATTCAGTTTAGCTTGTGGCAGCGCCAAGTTGCCTCGTCACTTATGATTGACGTCGTGTCTATAGGCATCCCATCCACAGGTTGGAATTATTTAAAATCCACTTATCCCAGCTTACACCTGCCGGTCGTGGCGGTGCGGAGCCGGTGGTTCGTTGGTAGGCGCGGTAGGCACACGGAGGCCAATGAGGCAGGCAACCAGGCTGACAGGCCGCTGCCGGTCTCTCGAACATCGTCGTCGTTCGGTCGGTCGGTCCATCAACCGGAGCAACAGGTTTCCGGAGTCGCTCATTCCAGGACTGCGTCAGGTAAAAGGATAATCGACTCGAGAACTCGACTGGGCCGTAGCAGTGCAACAACAGGTAAATAGGCGGACTGAACCGTTACTATGATGGTGCTGAAAACTACCGCTCCCAAGTGGAGCATGAAAGTGAAAGAGCTGAACTGAATTATTGTGGCTTTTGCTGGTCGATCTGAACGACTATGGCTTGATGGTGATCCTTTTTTATGTGGGAATCCCCCGAGATTTTACGTTAGAGGCAGCAGATTCGATTATTTGCCGGTTTTAATGAGGTCACTATTTTGACATCAACTGCTGGTTAAAGAAACTTCTGGCGAACAACATTATGAGCCAATAATTTTTGTTGTACAGGGTGTATCGACTGGAAAACCTTTTGCATCATATGATTTATTATTTTAATTGTCTGTAAACGAGAAATATTTAGGACGAAAAGGCTAAAGGAGTTTCCAAAATAGACATGTCAACATTCTTCTGATTCCTCACCTTTTGAGGAGACAGCGGAGGGAGAGCAAATAAAGGAGTCAGAGGAGATGGAGAAGAGAGAAAAGGAGGAGAAAGGTGAGAGACGAGAAAGAGAGGCAAGAGGAGAGCCATGAATAAGAGAGAGGAGACAAAGGCGACAGAGGAGGGAAAGAGGAGATATAATATATAAGGAAGAAAAGAGGAGGTAGAGAAGACAGAAAAGAGGAGAAGTGAGAGAGAGGAAAGAGAGGAGACATTAATGAGAGAGAGAGAGGAGGCATAGGAGACAGGGCAGAGCGAGGAGAGACAAGTGAGAAAGGAGGAGGTAGAGAAGAGAGAAAATAGAAGAGGTGAGAGAGGGGAAAGAGGAGTGACATGGATAAGAGAGAGAGGAGGGAGAGGTGGCATGGATAAGAGAGAGAGGAGGGAGAGGAGGCAAAGGAGACTGGGGAGAGAGAGAGAAATGAGAAAGAGGAGAGATCAGAGGGAAAAGAGGATGTAAAGAATACTAAGAGGACAGAGGAGAGAGAGGAGAGTGAAAAGAGGAGGGAGAAGGGTCAAAAGAGATGAGATAAGAGAAAAATGAGGAGGTAGAGAAGAAAGGTAGAAGATAGAGGAGGGGGAGTAGATAAAAGAAGGAGAGAAGAGGAAGGAAACAGATGAGAGAAGAGGTAGGAGAGAACAAGAGAGGAGCGGAGAGAATAGGAATCTCTCTGGCATAATTACTATATCTACTACACTTACTCATGTCTTGTACTTAATTATTATCTATCAACTCCCACGTTAAAGAAAAGTACCTACGTAAAACAAACGAGACTTTGTTTCCTGACAGTTCGTTCAAAAGAAGAATTAATGAAGGTATGACAGGAAATTGGAGTACAGTTTTTTGTGTTAGATATTACTTTGTAACTACACATTCACATGATGACACGGAATGGAATGGACGCGGTTGTTGTAATGTAATATGTTCCTCATAAATATTTATTCCTATTTTCCGGAGCAGCACGCTGGTTTCCTCTACGTGAATGATAACGAGTCGAAAATTCATATCAGGCGAATTTATGCTACAATGTTACCTATATAAATGCTAATGTGCACAGATTTTAATCACTGTTATTCTTGAAGATCAATGTGTGACAAAAATAATAACGTGGTAACAAATGCAAAATGTTAAATGCAGCAAAAGGCAAAACTGTACAATATGAAACGTAGGGAAAAGGATGAAATAAAGTATGTGACAAAAATTGCAAAATGTGAATTGAGTAAACTAAAATAAAATATAAAAGGCTGTGAAAAAATGCGGCGAAAAGGGTAAAAGGTAAAATGTTGCAAAAAAAGTGAAGCGAAACGTGGTCGAAAAGGGTAAAATATAAAACTTGGCGGAAATGCTGTAGAGGGTAACACGAAAAATGTGACAAATGGTGTAAAGTATAAAATGTGGCGAAAAGGGTAAAATGGAAAATGTGGCAAAAAATGTGAAATCGAGCGTGGAGAAAAGGGTAAAACATAAAATGTGGCGAAAAGTTTAAAATATAAAACTTAGAACAAATTTTAAATTTTAAAACGAAGCAAAAGGGATAAAAATGAAAGATGTCTCAAAAAGAGTAAAATGTGAAACGTGGTGAAGTGGTCAAAAGGATACAACATAATACGTGGCAAAATGTGAAAAATAAAAAATTTGGCGTAAAGTGTTGAGAATGAGTATCAAATGTAGTGAAAAGAATAAAATGAAAAATGTTGCAAAGAATGTGAAATCAGGCGGGAAGAAAAACGTAAAACATAAAATGTGGAGAGGAAGGCAAAATTAAATTTGTGTTAAAAACTATGAATCATGAAACGCGACAAAAAGAACAAAACATAAAATTTAGAATAAATTTTAAAATTGAAAAGAAAGCGAAAAATATATATGAAAAATGTCTCAAAAAGTGTGAAATGTGAAACTTGACGAAGTGGTGAAAAAGGTACAATTTAATATGGGGCAAAAAAGTGTGAAATATAAAATGTAGCGAAAAAGGAAAAATAAAAAAGTGGTAGAAAATGTAAAATTAAAGTGCGACATAAAGACCAAAACGTAAAATTTGAAACGTAGCAGAATAGGTAGGTAAATATCAAACGTGGCATAAAGGACAAAATTTAAAACTTAGATATTTTTATTCATTATTTTCTCAGAAAAATTGATATCAGTTGATATCAATTATTGTAATAGGTAACTATATGAAAAAAGAAGTTTCTTTGCATTTAAAACATTATTGCAGGCAATTATTGCCTAAACTTCAGATACATAGCATTATTATTGTCTCTTTTCGTCCATCACAAAAGTTAACTGTTATTTCGACAGGTTTTAATTACACTATTAAATGTCACAGTAATTCATTTCTTGTTTAATGTTTTGTTGAGGCGTTTTATTTGTCACGTTTCGATAATTTTTCACCTTTAGAAAGAAAGAACTTGTCCGTCAACGTATTTTTAACGTTACATAAACCGCTGGCTTTGTTTGGATCTCTTCGAGTTTGAAGTGCTGCTGAAATCCAAGTGAAATGAAACCACAATAGAATTAAATCTCTTCAGAAACACAATCCTTCATACAGTTGAGGGCAAGAAATCTCCAACATCTCAAACGCATCACGTATGACTGACTGACTATACAACAACCCATTTACGTATTAAGGGTGTAGTTTAACGTCATATGTTTATATGTTTGTATTGTATTTCAAGCTGAAGATGTAAAATAAGAAGAATAAATAAATAAACAGGAAACCGACAAACGAAAACGACCCTCCTCAATATTTAATTATTTATAGATAAGTTTCTTGTCCACAAGCTTTGAGTTGATGGTTTGTGGTCAGGTGTGAAATACAATATGTAATTGCTAGAACTACAAGTGGCTAATGGTATTTCTCATACCGTTGTAAATTATCTATTTATTTTGATTTTATATAAAATATAGAGGTGTTAGAAATCTTTAACACGTGTTTCGATCACGGAAATACACCCAACATCAGTAAAAAAATGGTGTTTCTATCCTTCACAGGTGGTGGTACTAATACTGGTTGTAGATTTACTTCCATCATCATCAGAATCCATTTACATTTTCAGAAGATATTATTTTAATATTTTTTTATCTATTTACCCCCCCGCCCCATATCGAATATTACTTGATATTTACAAGGTATAAAGAACTAATGAACACTATCAATATTTAAACTCATTTATCACCCCTAAGTGATATACTAGAGGCAGAAACAGGAGTAGAAGGGAACAATTTAAACAGGGAAGGGAGTGAGGGTGATTTTATTTGATTACTTTATATTGAACTACCATAAGTATTCTTTTTAATGGAATTGTTAGGACGACTCTTTTAAAATTAGAAATATATGGAAAAGTAGGGCTAGGAAATTTTTTAAAAAAATCACATAGTAGTTATAGCATTTTTAAAATATTTTAAATTTTGTAGCACTATAGGGACCGGAAATTGATGCCAACTTTGTTATTTTAAAAGAATCGTGTATTTCTATCACGAATTCAGATAATACGTGAAATTCTAAGATAAATTTGATAAACCACTTGTATACATAGGATGAACAGTTCCTGAGATAATGTAATTTATAGAAAAAAATTCTCAATCGCTGCCAGAATAATTATAAAAAATCATAATTTTCACTAAAAATATCTTTGGGTATTGAAATTTTTACCAGTTATTGTCGAGTCTTCAGCCTAATTTCCTACCAAAATTAAGCTTCATAATGTACACAGAGCGTTCAGAAAAAAATCCAAAATTAAAAACCTTTAATCACGAATAATTTCGTTTCTTCAAATAGCACCTACCATATTTTAATTTCTCATTAAATTCCCTTTTTTATCTTCTTTCGATCCACTTGAACACCTACTGTTTTATTTAAAAAAGTTTCGAATATTTTTGAGTTTTTACAAAAATAGCTAATTTTACTTTTGGTATAATAAAAGTGTGGTATCAATAACTTACAAATAACGTCAAAATAAAACCAAAAATCCTTTTTTCAATTAATTTGTTTTAAGAACATATTCGAAATTTTTGATAATTCTGTAACAAATAAATTAAACGAACGGTTTTTAGTTTGTTTTTGAACTTTGGATTTTTTTTCTGAACGCTCTGTGTGTACATTAATTTTGGTAGGAAATTAAGCTTAAGACTCGACTATAACCGTTAAAAAATTTAAAAAAATTCCTAACCTTACGATTAGTTTTTCCCATATACTTTCATCCACCGTGGCTCACCCTGTATGTATACTTACCATGAATTTTACTACCCATTTGATTTAAATGTATCGTCGATAACAAAACATCGGAACGTTTGATATTATACTAATTTAAAAGCCAACCGAGAAGCTACAGCGGGAAGCTTCGTAGGAAGAACAATAAATAAACAATTCGCCTACTGCTTTAACTATTGCTTTTGGCAGCTAATAAATTTTGTATTGTTCACCAACGGCACTAACAATTACATTAATTGAAAACGAACGGCTTGGAAAATGTTTAGGACCACAGGAAAGCGATAGAAAAAAAAATAATTATTTTTTATTGTTCTTCTCATCTGTTCCAAACGCCGAAAAGGATATCAGAGATTGGGTGTAATAATACAGTTAATAACAACCAAAAATTTTACAAGTAAAGATTTCTATTTATCGGAGTGAAAATAATTTTTAATTATATTAACAAAAGTAAGTATAATTAGATTTTCAAAAACAGCTTTTCAATCTCTTGATGAAAAAATTCACGGTAGGTATGTTTGTGTTTACAGGGTGTCCACAGTTTATTCTCCACGATTACTAATCGGTTATTAGAAGCGATTAATTGCAAAACAAAAATACAAATATTTCCGAAAGTTGGGGCAGATTAAAATTCGTACCATCTAAATTGAGTTCTCTGAAGATTGGGGGCTTCGAGTAGGAGATAGAGGGTGGAAGTGGTGTTGAGAAGTGGAGGTTGGTGGTGGTGGTGACGATGGTGGTATTGGGGATTGGTATTTGGATTGAGATAGATGTAGGGGTGAATTAAATGATATTCATAATGTTAACGTTTACTCTATCTCCAACTCATATATCATTCCCACCACCACCACCCCACCTACTACACCACCCTCACTTCTAATATTACCTCTACCCTCTATCTCCTTTGCTCGAAGCTCTAAATCTTCAGAAACCTCGTTTTAGATGATACAAATTTTAATTTTAAAAGTGGAAAAACCAAGTGAAGGGGTGGCTTTTTTTTATTAATGCAATGTGTAATGGATTATTTAAAAAATTTGCAGATTGGTCCATTTTTTTTTTTCAGTTAAAAGGATAGATGACCGTGAGTCTATATGATTATCCAAAATCCTTAATAAAATGACCAATTGGGGATGAGTGCGGATCCGAAGAGCGCACATCCGCTTATTCTGAATCCACCTCTAGACATTGTATATGCATTTTGTATGGTTATTAAATTATATGATTCGAAGATAGTAAAATAATTCAATTCGTATGGGTATAAGATAAGTACACTTGGTTTTACAGTTATCGGATTGAATCGTAAGTACATTTAAACGTGCGCATAAGTAAATTGTCTTTGGGAACTTCAATTACATGTTTGTCCATACTAAACAATGCAAACGTTGTACTCAGAATAATAAAGCATTCGTTTTATTGCAATTTAACTTTGAATAAGGTCCCGAGTTTATGTGGTGCACATCATGCGAACTTGGTAACTCATCGACTTATAATCGTACTTGCATGAACTTGGGTCGCGCGAGGTCAATAAAAACATTAAATTTATCGCTGATGGTTTTTTAAAGCGTCTCCCTTGTCAAATCGCCACGCAAATTTATAATATGGAAGGATATTATTTTGTTATTAAATTAATGACTTTGGGGTAAATTAAAATTTAGGCTTGCCGAAAACCGATAGCATTTACAATTAGTAAAAATATACCATCAAGCGACGTTTTGGCAGTCAATTTTGTCCTTCTTCGAGCTTCAATTATACCGAAGTATATTTCAGCCCAGTGTCCCTTAAATAATTAATTTGAGCCTATTTAATTTCTTTCTGGGGGACAATTATGTTTTGAAGTAAAATCATTTCAAAATGTTAACATCAAATTTTAAAAAATCCTTCGTTAATTTAAATTATTTAAAATTTTACATCGTAATTTAATTAAACAAGTCAACAAATCATCCCTTATTTAAAGATTGCCAGTTAAGATCCAACCGACGGCAAATTTGTACTGACACTAAGAATCACAAAATTCCGTGAATTCTTTTCCTTTCCGTATTATGGTATCCAATAAGCACAGAGTAACATTTATTGGCATCATAACCGGAAAAGTCGTGGAAAATGGTTGAAGAATTTCCCGGTGACATTTATTGCTTGGGTTAAGGAGACAGTTTATGGTGTTTATGATTATGGCGGTAAGAGAGCGGTATATTGGTCGTAACTAGAATTTAATGGTATCTTAGTTTTCCGGACACGTTTCCGTCATATGATTCCAGACGGCGGCAGACCACGTTTCGTCCCTTAATTGAAATTAGCTGGCTACGTCCAAAAAGGAAGACGGAGACAATGGCGACATTCGTACACCACTGCGTCGCGACGCCCATTAGTTACGATGCAATTGGGCTCCATGAATTCAATAAGCTCGCCGACCGTAACTGAAACTCTGGGAAATATGTTTATTGCCGAGAGTAACACCAGAATAATACCAACCGATGGAACTGAAAAGCTTTTCTCTGCTTTTAGCGAAGAGCTTTTCTTGTGTATTTATACAAAAAACCGGAAGTAATTAAAGTTTATTCGTAGCATGACGAGCTTTAATTCAAGATAGTTAAGTAGATTCGTTGATGAAATAAATTGCTTTAATTAGATATAGCAAGTATTTCAAAAAAAGACAGACAAAGAAAAAAGCGTACAGGACTCTTCGGAATCACTATCGAAAAGTCTGGATACAAAAGATAATAGTGGAATTTTATGGAACATTCTTTAAAATTCTAGATCATTTCACTTCATTTTCAAAGATTCTAAATCATTATCGAAGAATCTGGAATATTTGTTCGTTCTTGAAAACTCCAGGTCGTCGTAGAATGTTGTTGTTTTGATAAAAAAACTCTCTCAATCATTATTGAAAATTTTGGATGATGTATAGTAGATATTTTTAGACATTTCTAGATAATTCATAAAACATTCTCTAAATTTTGAAACGTTCTACATTATTCTCGAAGATTCCAAATCATCAAAGAACATTCTAGAACATTCTCTAACCTTTTGGAACATTTAAATCATTTTAATCCAACAATTTCAATCATTATCGAGAAAACTCAAATGCAGGTATTTATGCTAAGTAATTAAAGAAATTTCCAGATACGTCTAAAATGTTATAAAATATTTTTTAAAATTTTGGAATATTCTACATTATTCTGGAAAATTCCAAATTAATATCGAATACTGTGATTAATGAATCATTTTTGAAAATACCTGATCCAGATAATTCTGGAATGTTACAGGACAATCTCTAACCTTTTGGAACATTTTCTATTATTACTGTACATTCTTAAAAATTGTTCATCCTGGATTACAGATTATCTGGAACATTTTTGAACCTTCTAGAGCATTTAAAATCATTATTCAACATATCTAATCATCCTCGAAAAATTTGGCGTATACCAGGTCAATACTAAAAAATTTGAAGTCATTGTCGAATGTTGTAGAACGTTCTTTAAAGTTTTAGAACACTTTGAATCATCCCAAAGTAATTATCGAAAATATATTATATCATTCACATTGTATATTCGTCATCAGCCTAGCTCGTTGTAAAACATTCTCTAACATTGTGGATAACTTTAGATCATTATCGAACATTCTAAATTATAAACGAAAACTCTGAAATATTCTGGAAGATTTTTGGAAATTTTAGTTCTTCTTGGAATGTTGTAAGACATTCTCTAATCTTTTAGAATCATTCTATAGTACTTATTGACAAATGACAATTATTGTTAACGATTCTAAATCATTCCAGTCCAAGTCCAAATTACCCTTTCAAGATGTTTGTGAAATATTCTTTCTTTTCTGGAAAAGAAATACTTATCATATACTTATAGTGCACCTCGTTCCCTTCTAAATATATTCTAAATTAATTTGTTATAATAAAACGTTTTTCTAAAGGTGCTTGAAATATCTCCTTTTAGAATATTTACCTACACATGCTACCTGTTACCAATTTATTCCAATACTTATATTCAGTAAAGCTTGTCCTGGCCGGCATCATTAACCATCCGGACAACCTTACATTATTATTATTTATTTTTTTTTATAAATGGCGTCAGTTGTTTCTGATGCCGGAAGCTCTCTCCGGGATTCTGTGTCTTTTCTTCTCCGATCTGCCATTAAATTACGAGAGAGAGAGAGAGAGGCTCCCATTAAATCAAAAAGGGTATAAATCGCAATTAGGCTGGCCGTAATGGCTAATTGCAGCACCGACTCTAATAAACCGATAAGTTCAGTCTCGGTTTGTATCCTAAACCGGAACAAAATGGTTTCGTGTCCGAGAGCGGCGAGATATAGAGAAGAACTACGTGCAACCGCCAAAGGGCCTTAGATGTGCCTGCCCGACCAGCAGATAACCGAATGATTTATGCCATCATTATGGATATACCTAGTCTACCGCAGAATGAGACAGAGAATACCTAATACCAGGTGTTTAGTATTATAAAAAACCAACCACATTTCATGTATTTTAATAACTAATATTCAATGATAGAAAAAAATATATAGGTACCCAAAAATTAAGGAAGATTTTATAAAAAAGAATTAAGATTCGGGTTTGTATTATGAGAAGTTTACAGAATCGGAAGACAAGGAGCAGTGTCGCGTACTATTGACGATTAACGTGCTTCCGTGCAACGCGAAAGAGCGAACGCTCATTATTACTGTTTACCCCTCCATAATTAGAAAAGATAGTGGACGAATCGTATACATATGATGTGCGCATTTTAAGAACGCACGAGATGGAAGACTGTCGGCTTTCGCTATACTCTTCATTGAAAAAGACTTTATTACAAACATTGAAAATTTTAACAATGTAATTGAATAATTTAGACAATTTCGTATGAGATAAATATTGTTTTTTGTAAGGTACATCCCCGATCTTAGAGTGCACCCCATCACTGCAGATGTCAGAATGAGCGTCCATTTAATTTAAAAATTCTGTATTTTCAAAAATTATTCAATAAACCACACTATTCGATATTAATTTGGAATTTTCCAGAATAATGTAAAATATTCCGAAATTTTAAAAAATATTTTATAACATTTTAGACATATCTGGAAATCTCTTTAATTACTTAGTATAAATACCTGCATTTGAGTTTTCTCGATAATGATTGAAATTGTTGGATTATAATGATTTAAATGTTCCAAAAGGTTAGAGAATGTTCTACAATATTCTTTGATGATTTGGAATCTTCGAGAATGATGTAGAACGTTTCAAAATTTAGAGAATGTTCTAGAAATGTCTAAAAAATATCTACTATACATCATCCAAAATTTTCAATAATGATTGAGTTTTTTATCAAAAAATTTCCAAAAGGTTTGGGAATCTATAACAACATTCTACGACGACCTGGATATATATTCGAGATTATTCGATATTGATTTAGAATCTTCGAAAATGATGTATAAACATTTCAAAATTTTAAAGAATGTTCTATGACATTACAGAAATTTGTAAATTTATCTAGTATACATAATCCAAATTTTTCAATTATGATTGAGGGATGTTTATTTCAAAAGTGTTCCAAAAGATTTGAGAATCTATAAGTACTGGTGAGAAGAAACTGTTTCTCTAAATCCAGAAGATTTTTTACGTTTACAAAAAATGATTCTACTGTGACTATGAGTCTACATAAAATTACGAATTCTTAAGGGTTATTATTATAAACAATTTATTATCAGTTTAATAAATCGGTAGGCGGTAGATCATTGATTGATTTGGCGGACGGGAGGCGCCGCGCCGCAAAATAGCGTCGCATGTTAGCATACAGGGACATCACGTTGTTGTGTACTTACACGGTACATTGCAGTTATGGTTCGTGTATATCAATGTGTAACAATCTTTGCATGATTTATGATAGCAACAATTTACTCCTACAGTGTGTGGCCCGATAAAGCGGATTTATGCCATCAGTTAAGCCATAATTGTACGCACACGAATAACTTATATTTGATAGTGTCCGTTTAATAAAATGTTTCAGTGAACTTTCGCCATGGGCCATTAAACACTGTAACTAATGACCAGTGGACAGATGAGGACAATTTTCAAGAAACAAATAACCGAATCAAAAAAAAAAAATGTATTTTGTGTAATTTCAAAAAAAATCCGTATTTCTATTCTAAAATCAGAATGGTTTAGATTTTGGCTTCAAGATCATGTGGACTCAACTTTCGAAATGAGTCCCAGAGTGACGTTCTGCTCTAATTATTGTTCAAATAAAATTGATTTTATAAGTTGCAATGGCAATCAATGAACCCACGCTTAGTGCCTACTCGAAGATACCTACATATTATGGTGGGTTCTGAAAATGGTAGCACCTCTGGTCGGTGTTATCTCATTCTTGCATTTTACCAACCTGTCACATGAGTCACCATTATTTATAACGGAAGTGAAAGAAAAAGTGATTCGCCTTGTTTTTGTGCACACAGTGGCGCCCAGTTTATCAATTAAAAAATAATCGCAATACATTATTTGTTTCTAAACAGAACACATCAGATTTAAAAAAAAAAAATTGATTATCAGTGTTTGGTTCTATAAAACTATAGTTCAAGTGAAACATCACCATTATCATCACCAAGTCGTCATCTCGAAGAATAGTTAGATACGAACTTTCAGTCTTATTGGTAATTATAGAATTACTGTCAGCTGGCTTTTGGTCGCAAAAAATTGAAAAAATGGACCAATTTGCACACATATCTTTTTAATTATGATTGCAATTACAATAATAAAAAACAACCACCCCTCACTTAGTTTTTCCACTTTGAAGATTAAAATTCGTGCCATATTAATCGAGGTTACTGAAGATTGAGAGCTGTGAGCAGGAGATAGAGGATGGAGGTGGTGTTGTGAGTGAGGGTGGTGTAGTGGGGTAGGGGTAGTGGTGGTGATGGTGGGGGTAGGTGTTGGTGGTGGGATAAATGTTGGTGATGGAGCAAACGGATATCATTTACCTTAACATCCATCCCACCTACAATACCATCCCCCACCATCACCACCACCCTATCCACTGCCCCACCCTCACTCCCAACACCACCTCCAGCCTCTATCTCCTGCCCAATGCCCTTAATCGACAGAAAACTCGACTTAGATAAAAATCTTCAAAGTATTTCTACTAAATTAAGGGGTGGTTTTATTTTGTTATTGTATTTGCTATCATAAATCCGCCGTAATATTTAAAACAATTTAAAAAAATGTGCAGATTGACCAATTTTTCGATATCCTGCGACAAAAAAAACTATCGTCCTTTTCTGTTCAGAGCCAATATTCCAATTTTCTTAAAACCTCCGCCTCCCTTTAGTCCTGCTTCTGTCTCTAATATGTCTTTATCAAGCTTCTTATGTTTCAGAAGGTGTCCTAGCATCGTAGCTCCAGGAAAAGTGTTTATTACTTTATGTGTACGATACGCCTCTGTGCCACATATCTCGCAAAAAGCGAAAGTGAACCGAATCTATTTTGAATTCATTTAAGAAACACAGAACATGCTTGCCCTACAATTGGTGCCAGTACGTAATAAATACGCTATTGTATAAAAAAAATCCATTCACATTGATTCTATAACACCTACGCAATTTACATTCACCGTTGGGATATTTCTAATGTTTCCATTCAAACATATGGCACAAATCATGCCATCCATAAAAGCTTAGAAAATGAAAATTTGAAAGTCAAAGTTAGTTGATGGTACTGACATCAATTTGTGTATTTTTGAAGTTTTTTTTTATATATGTATGTATATAAAAGTTGTAAGTAGGAGATTTTTCCTTGTGGATAGTTTTAATGGGTTTGCAGTTTTTTCACGTTCTACTCACGTCATCCTGTATTCCTTAAACGCTTCCTGAATCGTTTACGAGTTATAGCATATCCGTATCGTATCACTTTACGAAATTATTTACTTGGTTAGTCTCGAAATAAAATAGAATATGGTCAGAATGTTTATGACACCATCTACAATACTGTTAAAAAGTAGGTATTTCTTTGTCGGTAGATAAGTAAGACTTTTAGATAGATTTTGGTCAAAAATTTTCAGTTCCAATGGCCTTATAACATAAACTGAAAAATTTGTAGAGATCAAACCTGTAGAATTTGCAGGGTACGTCGAATGGTTACCTTGATGATGCTTCTGAAGCCTATTTCTAGGTCAAGTCAATTTACTCAAACAGACATCTATATTTTTTTTTGCAGCTGCATGTACCATGAATCATGATGGGCGTCAAAGGTCACAGGTCATTCCAAGATCATCTCAATATCGAAACGTCATAATAAACCTGAGTCTATTGGCAAGTAATTATTATAAGAGATTACATTTGGTAAGTTGATAGTCAGAAGGGGTCATCGTTGGTAATTGATGTTGCTGATAATAATTAATAGTCAAAATCGGTGGTAGTTGGTTAATATTGGTCGTTACTGATCTTGAATTGACTTTAACCGTTGACTAATACGTGAAGATCGAAATGGACATGCGATTTTTTGACTCATTCCTTAAAAAACTTAAAAAAGTCATTATTGTGACGTTTTGATAATGGAATGAGCTTTGGCACCTACCATGACACTTAAAGCTGAACGTAAAACTTTAAGCGCTCTTTGAATCTGCTTTAGAAAATCCACTTGACTTTGAAATGAGCTTGAAAAACAACCCCCAAGTACAAATTTAAGGTCACAATTGATCAATGAGGTACATTAAAATGGCTTTCCTTATATACTAAATAAGCAGACCTTTATCCCATATAATTCTTTCATTTTATTCTTCGTTTTTTATTTTTTTTTTGGGGAGGATCTATTTTAGCTATATTATTTTTAATAACAGTTATGTTGTGAAACTTTTTGATGTGACTGTACACTTTAATATGTGCGATATCGATAACGTAATGCAACGTGAGCTTTTGTATAATATACTTGTTGTGCTTGTTCACCTAAGTATGTAGAGCTTAGGAGAATAACACACCATTACGAAAGCAAACGGTGTATACCCACGGATCGCAATGACCGCTTCCAACAGCAAATATGGTAGTAGCAGGTATTAATTGCATTCTGCAACACATGATTATTGCCCATATCGTTTGTAAGGAAGCTACGTCAATAATTGTAAGAAGAAAAAAGTCGGTCTTTAGTTGAAGATGTAATGGTGAAATGGTGAAATTAGATCATGTGAACGTACATATGACATTTCTGATTTTATATAAGAGTCAAATTCCTTAGAAAAAATCATGTAGACATTCTGTTAAATGGCTTGGTATCACTATTTCAAAATAAGTCTATTTGTGGATTCTAGATGGCTGTTTTTATAGTCTTTAAATCCGACTAAAAGAAAATATCATTGGGGGATAATGAGGGAAGTATTAATGGATAAAAATGACAAACAGAGGAAAATCTTCCTTTTCGTAGTTAAATAAAAAAAAAAGTTCTGGACGAAGTATGATGGGTCAACAATTACAACTAGGATTGGCCAGAAGAAGAACAAATTATTTGCGAACAACAAGCAAGAGTAAGTGAAAGAACAGAAGGAGGAGGACTTTCTTTATGACCTCAAATTTCTAGAAATAGTAGCCTTTGAGTAGTAAAATTTTGTCATCCACCCTGCCAGATACTTTAAAAAAATTGATGTAAATGGCGTAGATAATGGAAAGAAGTATTTGTGGATAAAAATGGCAAGCAGAAAAAAACTTTCGTATAAATGGGTCAACAGTTAGTTAGGTCAGAAAAAGAACAAATTATTTGGAAAATACAAGCAACAGTAAATGAAAATAGAGAAAACTAAAGAAGTAATACAAAATTGAAAGAAATCTGTAGACGATTAAACCTACCACATTGAGTAGAAGAAATTAGCCAAAGGAAAGATTCAAACAAGGAAGTGAAACAAACGAGAATGAATATTGGGAATAAAAGAAAAATGACACAACCAGGATTAAAATTAATACCAAAATTGCAAACGCACATTTAATTGACTTAAAGTCCATTCAGAAGACAACAATTAAGTGGTTTATCCAGATCCGATTAAAGAACACAACGATCGTTGAAATTATTTACTACAACTTCAGGTCATCATCACCAATTAAAGAGAAATTTAAATCCAAATTTGCAGTCAATATTATTGAGAAAAATATTAAATTAAACAGGTTAAATGATGGATCATTGGAGGATTCTCGTTGAGACGACGAATTCCTCCTAATAGCAACTCATATGCAAAAAAAATGTGTAATCCATCTTGTTAAATACTTCAGAAATTGAAATAAATATCGAAAGAAAAAGTAAGAACTTCTTGAAGAGGAGAATGTAATTTCAAAATAGTAAACGTTTCGCCTAGACTTCCTCAGTGGAATTTTGAAAGTCAAAATATGAAAAATCAAGCAGTCCTTAGAATATAGAACAACGAGACCAATATAATATCACATCAATAAGACCAATACCAAGACCTATCTAAAGATTAAGATCAAGACACAACTCTGCAAGACCAAGACTTATTTCCTCAAGACCACGACTAATAACAAGACTTTTACCAAAATTATTGTTGAAAATAATAAATAATAAATGCAAGATCAAAAATAAGACTTGATTGAGACCATGACTGAGATAAACACCAAGACTCAACTCTGCAAGACCAAAACTCCATTCTAAAAGACCAATACATATTTAGACTAAAACTAATACCAAGATACAACCATCAAAACCAATACCAAGACCAAGATAACTATGGTCTTTGTCTTGATCTTGGTCTTGCTTATCACTAAGCGGTTGATAGAACGTTTTTTTCCATCTCTCTACCTACCCCTTGGTGAAAATTGTTAATGATTTCTCATACTTTACGTCATATAATTAATTTAACAAAATTAACTTAGATGAAGTAGACCTTCCTTTCAGAAATTCATGTCAAGAGAACTCAAATCGGAGAGTCTTTCCCCATTTGTCTTTGTTTGAGGTTTCATTTAGGTATTTATAGGATGAACGGGTTTAACTAGTCGAGGGTTCATAAACAAGGCACAAGCACTGAAGCATAGTTCGTCCGTTCGTTATGTAACTTATTAAAGCAAGCAGTAGATGGTTGTTAGATCGGATTCAGGAACTGTTACGGAGGCCTGTCTTCGCAAGCTCTTGTGCAGGTCGATATACCGCCTATCGCCTGTGTTTCTGTTCCGTTCTGGACGCGGCGATACGATGGACCAGTTCGTGACCGAGAAACGGACCGATTCCATCGAGCATTGTTCGACATGACAATTCCGCGTGTATTAGCATACACGCCTGATGCAAAATCGCCGTCACGTACGGTATGTTCCTATAACGCTAGTCAAATTGAATTGTGAATTATTGCCTGTGCCATCAAGGCACCACAGCATTATCTGCTGCGCAAGAAAGAACACAACACCAATTAGCTCGCTGTTTGATCTTCAATACGATTCAAACAAGAAAACCATCTGCATACTTACAGTATACCATACGAATTGCGAACATACAATCAGAAAGAATGAGAAACAAAAAGCTTCAGTTGATGATTATTGTTTTTACAAAAGCTCTGCCTAATTTTTCATATAAAAAAATATTAATAATGAGACTACATCGACGTTTCGTATCAAAGACGAAGCTTTTTCAGGGCAAATTTCGGAGTTAAACAGTATCTATCTATATTCATTATATACATCATTGCAGATTATTTTGGATGTATTTAAGGAAAATCTTAATCATTTTCAAAAATTCTAGAAAGCTCCAAAACATTCTCGAACGGTCCAAATCAATGTCGAAAGACCCGGAAGGTACTGGAACGTTTTAGACTATTTTCGAACGTTCCAAACTATTCTCGATCGATCTAGAAGATACTAGAAGGCTATAGATTATTTTCCAACATTTCCAATCATCCTCGAAAGATTTGGAACATTTGACTTCGATTTTCTTGAAAAATCATTCTCAAACATTTCAAATCATTCATGACAAGTCTGGAATATTCTAGGTTATAATTCCCAATCTCTGCAACCATTATCAGTAATATGGAATATTCTTGATCATCCTCGATCATTCCAAACTATTCTTAAAAAATTTGGAACATTCAGAAAAATTTTAGATAATCGTGGAACATTCCAAATTGCCCTTAAAACATTCTGGAACATTTTAAGTCATTGTAGAACATTTTAAATCATTCTTAACATTTTGAACGTTCCAAATTCTAGATGCTAGAGAGATTTGGAACGTTGTTAATAATTTCAGCTCATTTCGGACCATTCTCAAAGAACGTGGGACATTCTAGATTATCCTCGGTCATTCCAAGTAATTCTCAAAAAATTTGGAACATTCTGTAACATCTTAGATCACAGAGGAACATTCCAAGTCGTTCTTAAACATTCAGAACATTCCAGACCATTCACGATTATTCTCAATCATTTCAAGTTATTCTACCAAAATTTGGAACGTTCTGGAACATTTTAGATCATCATCGAACATTTAAAATCGTTCTTAAAAATGTAGAATATTCCAGATCATTCACAATCATTCTCATAAAAATTTACAACATTCTGGTACATTTTAAGAAATTGTAGAATATTTTAAACGATTCTTAAAATTTCGAAATTTCTAGATTTTTGAAAGATGGATCATTGTTGATCATTCTCGCTCATTTCGGACCATTCTCAAAGAACGTGGAACGTTATAGATCATCCTCGATCATTCCAAGTTATTCTTTAAAAATTTGGAACATTCCAAAACATTGTAGATTATGGTAGAACATTTCAAGTCGTTCTTAAAAATTCAGAACATTCCAGATCATTCACGATCATTCTCAAAAAAATTTACAACATTCTGGAACAGTTTAAGCCATTGTAGACCATTTTAAATCATTCTTAAAGTTTCGAACTTTCTATTTTCTTGAAAGATATGGAACATTCTAGATGATTAAGATAATTTTAAAACTTTGTAGAGCATTCCTTCAAACTCTAACTAATACTTTTTGGGATGATATGTCACTGTTACTCTCTAACATACAAAAAGTTCCTCAAAACATTTTAGACTCGATTTGTAGGAAAAGATAAATAAAAAAAAAAAATAGAAAATGTCAGGCAAAGATTAGTTACCAATTTTAATCCTTTAAACCCCTTTTACTCCATCTTTGAGTTAGTATAAAAAGTATTTAATACTTTTTATAGTATTTAAAATACGTACTTAAATTTCATTCATCGATTCAGTATTTTTTGTTTTATATTCTGAGATGAATTTGAATTTCCTAAATAGATAAATAAGTCCTCATAATCTCATTCTGCAATTTTTAAGTACTCTTGGTAAATAGCTAAAAGGAAAACTTTCCAGTTAATTGAAAACCTTCGTAGAACAATTGGAGCGGCAGTTAAAAAAATGTTCGAAAGCTGTTTTGGAAATAAAAACCAATTACATACTTCACATCAAGAGCTAAATCGAACCCGTGCGGGTAAGACGTTATGACGCTGATTATCGAAACAAGTTCGAGAACGGTGTTCGGATGAAGTTTATGATAATTTAAAGAACTTGTACTGTTGACGTGCAGATTGCGAATTCGAATTCTTCAAGTGTTATTTTCGAATAAAATACAGTACAAGCCATTCACCAAGAAGGAATCGAATTTAAGAGGTTAATTGTCCTTTAGAGAGTCCGTTACAGTTAGACAAAAATCTATCTAATTCCCTTTTTGTTTGTTCACAAATTTAGAATGATAAGAAAAAATCAGTGTGACGAAACAATTTTCGAAAGACGTAGTATATGTAATCAAAAAAAATTTCTAAATGACTAAAACGTCGACTCAGGTTACTATCCCTTAATTATTTCTACGACGACAACTAGTGGCAGCCACAAGTCGTTTGAGAGATTTTACTGGTGGCTGCATCAAGCCATTTGTAAATTTGACTGGTTTGTGCTTAAAGTTACTAGTAACAGCGACTGATAAGATCATCTAGCCACTTGTAAATGTGACTGGTGGTTGCGTAAAGCCACATGTAACTAAGAGTGGCGGCTGTATCGAGCCACTTGTAATAGCGAATGCATCTGTCACTTGTAAATGTGACTGGTATATGTGTAAAGCCACTTGTAACATCGACTAGTGGCTGCATCAAACCACGTGTAACTAAGAATTGTGGCTACATCAAGTCATTTGTAACAGCGACTGCATATTACACTTGTAAATGCGACTGCTGACTGCATCAAGACGCTTGTAACAGTGACTGGTGGCTGCATCAAGCAACTTGTAAATTGGACTGGTGGCTACTTAAAGTTATGAGTAACAACGACTGATAACCGCACACAGCCCTTGTAAATGTGACTAGTGGTTGCGTAAAAACACATGTAACTAAGACTGGTGGCTGTATCGAGCCACTTGTAACTAAGACTGGTGGTTGCATCAAGCCAGATGTAACAGCGACTGGTGGCTGCTTAAAGATACTAGTAGCAACGACTGATAATTGCATATAGTTACCTGTAAAGGTAACTAGTGGTTGCGTTAAGCCGCATGTCTAAGACTGGTGGCTGCATCAAGCCACTTGTAACAGCGACTGCATCTGCCACTTGTAATTGTGACTGGTGGCTGTATCAGGCCACTTGTAACAGCGACTGCATCTATCACTTGCCAATGTGACTGGTGGCTGTGTAAAGCCACTTGTAACATCGACTAGTGGCTGCGTCAAACCACCTGTAACTACGACTGGTGGCTGCATCAAATGATTTGTAACAGCGAATGAATCTTCTACTTGTAAATGTGACTGCTGACTGCATCAAGCTACTTGTAACAGCAACTGTTGGCTGAATCAAGCCACTTGTAACAGCGACTGCATCTCTCATTGCAAATGTGACTGGTGGTTGCGTAAAGCCACATTTTTCCGAATCGTGTCTGCGCCTAGCCACTAGCTGTCGTCGCTGGAGGCGTAGTGAGCACTTAAATTCAGCACTTCTGCATATCATCACGGTCTTGGTCGTAGTCTTGATTTTCTTGTTTCTGATCACTATGCCGTAATTATGCGACAAACTCCTTTAACTGAGGCGTTGCATCGTTGTAATTCATTTCGTTATCGAATCATTGTGGTCTCGTCGAACAAGAGCCCTTTTAACTTGTTAATTTGGTCGAGTGCTGATGCCACCGTTTTGTTAATTATCATTTTGAAAGCTCGACCACCCAACGACGGCGCCGTCAATCGCTATCTCCACTCAATTAGCACCGTGAAATCCATGCACGTAGTACATGGTAAGTACATACAACAAACCATATACCACGTGAGTGTGTGTGTAGACCCATTGCCTTTTGCGATGGTGCCATTACTCTAGTTCCTCCACGTGTTGAGCATGGTTAAAAACACTATCCCTGTCACCGTCAACATGGACAATTTTTGGTATCGTGTTTTAAATGTGCAAGACGTTTTGAGTTTTTGGGTTCCATTTCTAATATTTGGGAAAGGTTTGTATTTTGGGGTAGAAGTAGGTTGAGAACAAATATCAAAGTTGGTACGTTCTGGACCTTTTTAGAACATCGTTGAACATTCCAAATTGTTTATAAAAGTTTTAGAGCAGTCCAGACCATTCACGATTACTTTCAAAAAAAAATTACAACATTCTCGAGCAGTTTAAGTCACAGAAGAACATTTTAGATAATTATTAAGATTTTGAACTTTATTGATTCTTGTAAGATATGGAACATTGTTAATAATTTTCCCTCATTTCTAACCATTCTCAAAGAATATTGAACATTCTAGATCGCCTTCGATCATTCCAAGGAATTTTCAAAAAATTTGGAACATTTTACATCTTCGTAGAACATTTCAAATCGTTCCCAAAAATTTAGAACAAATATCAATTTCTTTGCTGGAGTTAATTGGATGGTTTGTTTTTTGTTACTCTAACTTCAAATCTGGTGAAATCCCCACGAAGTATTTCCAAAAGTGTTTGAAAATCGTTTATCTAATGAATGTTTTCTTAATGGAAAATGTATCTATGTCGAGTAATGGTACCACTGGTTCTTGGTCGCTTTTGGTGTTTCGGATTCCGTATCCAAAGAAGCTTCCAATACTTGGTAAGGCTTTTATTTTGGGTAGTAGTGGCATTGAAACAAATATCAAACTTGAGGACGTAAAATTAGAAGTACCGTATCGAAACAGTTTTCTGATAATTGCAAAAAGTGGTAGAGACAATGAACAAAATTGGAAACAAGACATTCCACAGAATCAGTCAACACTTTTTGTACTTGACCCTTCGTACTCAAGTCGTAAATCGGATAAGTGGTGCAATTTTTACCATAAACCTCGTGAAATCCCCCACGAAGCAGCTCGGAGAGTGTTTGAAAATGGTATAATTAATGTTTATTTAATGGGGAACGGTAGGTCAAGTGTTATATGGTTGCATTAGATTATGCGCAAGGCATCCTTCCTTCTTTCTCGTTGAACGTTTTCAGGTGTAACGCGAGACTGCAAGCAGCGAATCGTGCCTTCATTTAATGTAAATTTGCTTCATAACAATTATTCCCACATAACACAGTTTCGATGTAAATAACAATCGTGAGTGGTTTGCTAAAAATGACGGTCAAGTTCTCCACATCCTTGGCCGCAACTTTATGGTCTATTCAATAGAGGGAGGACATTTTTTCAACAGATTAACAATAACCAACAGAAAAAATTTAAAGCACTCCATTATCAATTTAAATGTTGTGGAAAACGTGACAGCAAAAGAATTTAAAATTTGTAAACACTTTGGTAACCAAAAGTTTGGAAAACTGACCTGATCAGGCCTAAGGCCTGGAGGTATCCAAGTGTATTCCTCCAGGGCACATCCCGAATCATCGTCAGATTGTGAATGTCTCTGTGGATCTCCCGTTGCTGGCGAGAAGGGCGATCCTTTTCCCAGAAGACGATCAGCAGGATCTATGGGTGGAAGTTTGCCACCAGGAGACGGTAAGGCAGGCGGTGAGAGTGGGGTGTTCAGCCCACCCTCATTTGAGGTCATGCTGTTCGGAGGATTCGTGGTACACGTTTTACATACAGTTCTGAAACAAATGAAATTGAGGTTTATAAAGTGGAAATTTTGTTACCAACTCAAATAAAAAAATTAGTGTGCAAAAGTTTTTGACCAAAATGTTGAAATTAGTTGAGGTCTATAATAAAGGATTCAGGAGAAATTATCGACCATGAAAGTGTATTATAATAAGAAACAAATTGAACTTGTTTGTTTCAACATTTATTATTTTTATTTTGGACATTATCAATTTCCTTTTTCTTGGAACATTGAACCTCATGCGTTGAAAAGTTAATTAAAAACCTTTTAGCTGACCTCAGCTAAATTATTTTACACACCTTGACCATATACACACGTAAGCGTGTGCGTGTATCAGTAACGATAAAGGAAGTTATTATTATAGTGTCCCCCCCCGACATATTGCGACTGGTTATCAAAAAGAAAATGTGTAACTGTACAGCATAAATATGTAATACAACAGCGTAATGGCTCTAACGGTTTAAACTAGCAGTTTTATTATAGTAAACACGAACTCTTGCATAATTACTGTATCATTTTCCAATTTTATCGGCCCCGATTGCGATTCCTGACAATTATGACGAGAATGTTCACCAGTTGAGAAATAACTAGATATAATTTAACAAAAATATCGGCAATATAACGTACATAAAAGTACATATACACATAGCAATGAATGCAGTACACGAAACGTATTAATTTTTGCAACCAAGAGAGTATCTACCTCAGGAGTGGACATACATTTGTTCAAACTGGTGTAAGAGTAGAAAAGAGAGCAAGGACTGAATTCGTAAAATAATTGTGATAAATCTTTTGATTACTTAAACAACGGTAAAAATGAATGTATAAAATTTGATACCTGGTCGTCGAGGTGACACATGGTCTTATCTGAAATTAAAAAAATAAACCAACCTGAGCAATCAGTGCGCAAAAGACAACAAAAGAAATAATCTGGCTATTATTAACTTTTAAATTTTGGGAAATTATATTTATACAGATTCCACTTTGGAAATTATTATTATTTAATCGAATAATTTAACTACACTTTCTTTAAGATTATCATTGAGAGTAGTTACGGGCAAATGTCACACAATGACTACTCCAGGAATGCTGAGTGTGCAATGACACTAAGGGCAGAGTCTCACGAAGTGTCTACTCCAAACATTCCGCCAAATATTTCGAACGTGCAATGGGTATTAAGGGCAGAGTCTCACAAAATACCCCGTCGCAAATATTTATATCATTACAGTACTGAAGGGCAGAGTCTCACGACAGTACAATTGCTAGCATAAGTTTGACCCAAAATAATTAGATGAACACTGAAGGGCAGAGTCTCACAACAGTGCTCAAGACAATCGTAAAGAAATATAAAAAAACGTTTACATTCAAATCACGTTCATAGCTTTATATTATTTGAATGAATTAAATCACCTTATGTCGGTAAAGTTTAGTAAATAATAAAAAACTTAGTATCTAAATTTTAGCAAAGATTACTCTGTGAGAAAACTCACCTAATTTGATTTATCAAAAATTGCACAATTCACAAAACTAACCAAACAGTTAAAAGGTTAACAGTTGACTGAATAATGTTGTGCAATATTTCTTTCTTTTTCCTCGGCCCAAGAACCGATCAGTTATCGTAACATAAATGTTTATAGTAATTTAATATCGCAAACGATTTCTTTCAGTACGGCAAACTGAATCAGGCTGCTCAAGGAGAGATGATTCATTTATTTAATATTTTTTTTTTATATCGAAAAACATACCATGAAAGGATAAAATAAATAACGTCTTACATTCGGCCATCCTGCAATTATCTCGCCTCGAGATAAGTTTCTTGGTCTATTGGTCCTTTACTGTCTGATGATAGTTCGACTCCGTCTTTGCCGCTTTCAGAATCGGTGGTATCCGAGACGCCTCCAGGTGAACACCATGGACGCATCCGATCCACGGCAACTGTTCGTTCGTAGGTTGATCGGAGTTTTCGCTGTGAGCCATTCATATCCGTGACAATGTACCTATCGTTTGGCAGAACCTTCTTGATTACCATCGGGCCGTCATAATGAGCTGCCATTTTCCGACTTGCACCAATGGATGGGACCTGTTTGATGATCAGTACCAAATCTCCCTCTTTATAGAGTCGTGACTTTTTCCGCTTTTTGTCAAATTGAGCCTTTTGTCGTGCTTGTGCTATTTTGGTCTTCTCGGCAGCCTCTGATCTAGCGCTAATAAGATTTTCTATGATAGCTGGGGTTTCTTTTATTTCGTCCACTAAGAGAGCGTCAGTACCATTTCTGGGTGTAAAACCAAACATCAATTGACTGGGTGTTTTCCCTGTGGATTTGTTTACCGCGTTGTTGATGGCAAATTGAACTTGGCGAACTTGTTCGTCCCAAAGTTCCTCTTCCGGAGTCGAGGTTAACAAGGCTCCCAGTACCACATTATTAAGCCTTTCTACTTGGCCATTGGGCCGAGGTGTGGCGACGGCATTTATTACGTGCTTGATATTATTTTGTTTGCAAAAATTGTTAAATAATTTGGATTTAAATGAACTACCTTGATCTGATATTATGATTTCCGGTGTCCCGTATGTAGCAAGAATGTCCTTAAAATAGTCAATGACGTATTTGGTCTTTGTATTTTTGGTTGCCCGTAGGAATATCATCTTCGTAAATGCGTCGATTCCAACAATGAGGTACGCGTTATTTCGTTTGGATTTTGGGAATGGCCCTAAGTGGTCTACATGAAGAGTTGTAAGCGGTTGGTTTCCCTTTGGGATGGGATAAAGAAATCCCTCTTTCTTACCATGATTTCGTTTGTTGTACAAGCACGGAATACAACAAGCGATATATTGTTCTACGTACTTTTTCATGCGCGGAAACCAATAGTTTTCACACAGTCTTTTCAACGTTCGCTCAGTACCGAAGTGTCCGAAGTCATCGTGAGCCGCCTTTACAATGCGTTGCCTCATTCCTTTGGGCACTACCCACAACAATCCTCTAACAGTTATTCGATACACTCTATTGTTTCTTAAGCAGTAGTTTTTATGAACATCCCTCTCTCGGTCCGTTGTTGGGGGTTTCGATAAAATGTTATGAACGTCTTTAATCTTTTCGTCGGTCAATTGTCCTGATAAGACCCAGTCGGCTTCTTTGATATGCAAAATTATTTCATCTTCTTTCTTGTTCTTGGGATTATCGCAAGGGTTTCTGCTCAAAGCGTCGACGTGGTGCATCCTGTTTCCAGGTCGGTACTTTACTTCGAAAGAGAACTCTTGCAGTTCCAACCACCATCGTGCTATACGGGGTACTAGTTGTTTCTTTTTACTTGCAGCTTTTAATGAATTGCAGTCCGTTACTACGGTAAACGAAATTCCTAGTAGATATACCCTGAACTTTCGCAAGCTTTCGACAACCGCCAGGGTCTCCAACTCAAACGAGTGATATTTCTGCTCTGCTTCAGTCGTTTGTCGGCTGTAATACGCGACAGGGTGTAAGCGTTCATCTTTATTCCGTTGTAGTAATATACCTGCTATACCAATCTGACTTGCATCTGTGTGCAATTCCGTTTCTAAGTCCTGATTGAATAATTTTAAAACAGGTCTACTGATTAATACAGTTTTGAGTTTTTGGAATGCTTCCTTTTGTTGCTCACCCCAGTTCCACTGAGAATTTTTTTTTACTAACGTTGTTAATGGTTTCGATATAAGGGCAAAGTTTTTAACGAAATGCCTGAAATAGCCCGCTAGTCCTAAAAACTGACGGATGTGGTGTGGCGTTTTTGGAGTGGGAAATTCCGCCACAGCCTTAATCTTGTCGGTACCAGGTTTTACCATGCCTCCTCTTATTTCATACCCCAAGTACGTGACAGATGTTTTTAAGAAACTGCATTTCTTAAGGTTTAGCGTTAGTCCTTCTTGTCTGAAAATATTCAACGCATCTTTCAGAATGTTCAAAGCTTCATCGACGGTCGGTGCATACAGGAGTACGTCGTCTAAATATAATGCGGCACGTCCTCTAATTGGTTTAAGGAGATTCGTCATTAGTTTTTGAAACACTCTCGGTGCATTTGATAGTCCAAAAGGCACCCGATTGTATTCGTATTGGCCCTGTGGTGTTACGAACGCAGTGTATTGTTTTGAAGACTCTTCTAGTTGCACTTGGTGATAACCTGACTTCAAATCTAAACTAATAAAGTATTTTCCTGCTTGTAATTTATCTATTTGGTCATCTATGCGGGGCAAAGGTTGGCTGCTATTGAGCGTTAAGGAATTTAACTTTCTGTAGTCTATGCAAAGTCTTTGTTCTCCGTTCTTCTTACGAACTAATAAAACAGGGGATGAGTATTCGGAATCTGACTCTCGTATGATATTATTAGAGAGTAGTTCGTCTACCATTCCCTTCAATGTATTCTGTTCAGTTAGAGCCATCCGATATGGTCGATACGAAAATGGTTTTTCTTCTCGGAGGCGAATTTTCATTTTAGTTGTTTTAGAACAACCTAACTCTGACATGTTCAAAGAAAAGCAGTCTCTGTAATCTGTAAGTAATTTAAATAATTTGTCTTTTTCTTCTTTAGTAATTGGTCCGATCGATACCTCTTCTAGTGGCAAGGGTTCTAGATTCTTTTTCTGGATAGAAAGGATTGTCCGAATAGCTTGATTTTCTCTCTCGCATGGATAACCTCTAGCGAAAATTCTATTTTTCTTGAAGGAAATATCCCGTTTTGCTAAATTTATGCAAGGTATCCAAGTTGGTTTTCCTTTGACAAGGAAAATTATCGCAGGTGGTACACAATATTCTTGGTCATTTGGGAATCGAATACTTGCCTCTATGAAAACATCGCCTTCGTGGTCGTCGTTGTATACTTGGACATGTCCCCAGCAGTTTGGTTGTATAAGTGTTTCCTCAGACATACGCAATATTATTTTTCCCTCTGTTGGTTCTAGTTGTATTGATTCTAATTCCGTCGGTGTTTGTTTAAAGAACCTCAATGAAGTATTGTCTTTTAGCACAAATATATCGGGAAGTTCCGAAAAATTCCTGCCAAGTAATACAGGTACGTCTTGAGCGGTGTTCGGTACGACATATGCCGTTATACATGCTTCTACTTCATCTACCTGTATAGTGAAAGTTGTACTTCCGATGGAGTGAATGATCCCTTTTCCGTAACCCTGTAAAGCAGTACTAGAATCTGAATCATATTGGAATCCATATTGTAAGAATTCTTTCAGCCGAATAGTGGTGCAGGAACTACCCAAATCTACGTAAGCCACTGACGGTACTCCATTGAGAGTTATTTTTTTGTAGAATTTTTGATTGGATGTGTCTGATACTAGTCACAAGGTCTCTTTAGGTTTAACTGCCTTTTTCTTCAAGAAGCAATTTTCTTCTAGGTGTCCAGAACGCCTGCAAAACTGGCAACGTTTTTCTGAAGATTTGTTTGACAGGTTCGCTTCGCACATATTTGCTGTATGTCCGGGTTTATTACATCGGTAGCATGTAATTGTTCGATTAGGCTGCTGAAATCTCTTGTTCTTTTCGAACTTAGCGTGTTTTGCTCTCGGGTGGAATCTAGATGAGCCGCTTGAGTGAGATGGTCCAGGTCTTTCGGTGAGGGTGCTGAGATAGGATAAAAGAGACTCAGGAGTTTGATGTCTTCCTGCCTTGGCTCCCGTTACTATTACGACATCATGGATACCTCCTATAATGCATGATACGGCATTTGTGCCACTTATATCACAAGTATTTAATAAGGCCATCTTTTCATAATAATATTTTGTATAAGACTCGTCAGGCCGCTTCCTTCGTCTCATCATTTCCTCTAAATCCGCGTGATATTCTCTAATCGATGGAAAACTCTGTTCCAATTTTGCCTTCCATTCAGCCCAAGATAACTTTAGGGTTGGCTGGCTCTTATACCAAGTTTCAGCCAAACCACGGAGTTTGGACATGGCGTAGTAAATGGTTGTTTCTTCAGGCCATTTGAAAATTTCTCGCAATTCGTCAATTTTATCGGACCAATTTAACACAGTCAATGATTTTTCCTCAGGATCGAAAGTAGGTACAACGTCACCCCCTATCGTAGCGCTAGGCCGGTGTCGAGCAACTGCACTTTCCATAAACGAGCTCATTGCCGTAGTTAATCGCACGATTGACTCATCTGTAGTATGGGATGAACTACGTTCCCGATGCCGTTCGGGGCTGTTTACGTTGGAACTTAAATTTTGCTCAACTGGTCGAGCACGTTTTCGTAGCTGGTGTCGTCTCGAACTCATTTTGAATTACCCTTTTTTTTTTCAGAATCGTAACTCGGCTAGTTAAAAATAATATTAAATTACGCTGTGCCTATTTTATTTGATGTGTCACCTCGTCCGCAATGTTGAAAAGAAATTAAAAGGCATTACCAAAGATTAATTTTGAATAAATTTATTGTTTAGGGGGGAATTTATCCCACTTCTGAAATTTGTAAGAGTAGAAAAGAGAGCAAGGACTGAATTCGTAAAATAATTGTGATAAATCTTTTGATTACTTAAACAACGGTAAAAATGAATGTATAAAATTTGATACCTGGTCGTCGAGGTGACACATGGTCTTATCTGAAATTAAAAAAATAAACCAACCTGAGCAATCAGTGCGCAAAAGACAACAAAAGAAATAATCTGGCTATTATTAACTTTTAAATTTTGGGAAATTATATTTATACAGATTCCACTTTGGAAATTATTATTATTTAATCGAATAATTTAACTACACTTTCTTTAAGATTATCATTGAGAGTAGTTACGGGCAAATGTCACACAATGACTACTCCAGGAATGCTGAGTGTGCAATGACACTAAGGGCAGAGTCTCACGAAGTGTCTACTCCAAACATTCCGCCAAATATTTCGAACGTGCAATGGGTATTAAGGGCAGAGTCTCACAAAATACCCCGTCGCAAATATTTATATCATTACAGTACTGAAGGGCAGAGTCTCACGACAGTACAATTGCTAGCATAAGTTTGACCCAAAATAATTAGATGAACACTGAAGGGCAGAGTCTCACAACAGTGCTCAAGACAATCGTAAAGAAATATAAAAAAACGTTTACATTCAAATCACGTTCATAGCTTTATATTATTTGAATGAATTAAATCACCTTATGTCGGTAAAGTTTAGTAAATAATAAAAAACTTAGTATCTAAATTTTAGCAAAGATTACTCTGTGAGAAAACTCACCTAATTTGATTTATCAAAAATTGCACAATTCACAAAACTAACCAAACAGTTAAAAGGTTAACAGTTGACTGAATAATGTTGTGCAATATTTCTTTCTTTTTCCTCGGCCCAAGAACCGATCAGTTATCGTAACATAAATGTTTATAGTAATTTAATATCGCAAACGATTTCTTTCAGTACGGCAAACTGAATCAGGCTGCTCAAGGAGAGATGATTCATTTATTTAATATTTTTTTTTTATATCGAAAAACATACCATGAAAGGATAAAATAAATAACGTCTTACATTCGGCCATCCTGCAATTATCTCGCCTCGAGATAAGTTTCTTGGTCTATTGGTCCTTTACTGTCTGATGATAGTTCGACTCCGTCTTTGCCGCTTTCAGAATCGGTGGTATCCGAGACGCCTCCAGGTGAACACCATGGACGCATCCGATCCACGGCAACTGTTCGTTCGTAGGTTGATCGGAGTTTTCGCTGTGAGCCATTCATATCCGTGACAATGTACCTATCGTTTGGCAGAACCTTCTTGATTACCATCGGGCCGTCATAATGAGCTGCCATTTTCCGACTTGCACCAATGGATGGGACCTGTTTGATGATCAGTACCAAATCTCCCTCTTTATAGAGTCGTGACTTTTTCCGCTTTTTGTCAAATTGAGCCTTTTGTCGTGCTTGTGCTATTTTGGTCTTCTCGGCAGCCTCTGATCTAGCGCTAATAAGATTTTCTATGATAGCTGGGGTTTCTTTTATTTCGTCCACTAAGAGAGCGTCAGTACCATTTCTGGGTGTAAAACCAAACATCAATTGACTGGGTGTTTTCCCTGTGGATTTGTTTACCGCGTTGTTGATGGCAAATTGAACTTGGCGAACTTGTTCGTCCCAAAGTTCCTCTTCCGGAGTCGAGGTTAACAAGGCTCCCAGTACCACATTATTAAGCCTTTCTACTTGGCCATTGGGCCGAGGTGTGGCGACGGCATTTATTACGTGCTTGATATTATTTTGTTTGCAAAAATTGTTAAATAATTTGGATTTAAATGAACTACCTTGATCTGATATTATGATTTCCGGTGTCCCGTATGTAGCAAGAATGTCCTTAAAATAGTCAATGACGTATTTGGTCTTTGTATTTTTGGTTGCCCGTAGGAATATCATCTTCGTAAATGCGTCGATTCCAACAATGAGGTACGCGTTATTTCGTTTGGATTTTGGGAATGGCCCTAAGTGGTCTACATGAAGAGTTGTAAGCGGTTGGTTTCCCTTTGGGATGGGATAAAGAAATCCCTCTTTCTTACCATGATTTCGTTTGTTGTACAAGCACGGAATACAACAAGCGATATATTGTTCTACGTACTTTTTCATGCGCGGAAACCAATAGTTTTCACACAGTCTTTTCAACGTTCGCTCAGTACCGAAGTGTCCGAAGTCATCGTGAGCCGCCTTTACAATGCGTTGCCTCATTCCTTTGGGCACTACCCACAACAATCCTCTAACAGTTATTCGATACACTCTATTGTTTCTTAAGCAGTAGTTTTTATGAACATCCCTCTCTCGGTCCGTTGTTGGGGGTTTCGATAAAATGTTATGAACGTCTTTAATCTTTTCGTCGGTCAATTGTCCTGATAAGACCCAGTCGGCTTCTTTGATATGCAAAATTATTTCATCTTCTTTCTTGTTCTTGGGATTATCGCAAGGGTTTCTGCTCAAAGCGTCGACGTGGTGCATCCTGTTTCCAGGTCGGTACTTTACTTCGAAAGAGAACTCTTGCAGTTCCAACCACCATCGTGCTATACGGGGTACTAGTTGTTTCTTTTTACTTGCAGCTTTTAATGAATTGCAGTCCGTTACTACGGTAAACGAAATTCCTAGTAGATATACCCTGAACTTTCGCAAGCTTTCGACAACCGCCAGGGTCTCCAACTCAAACGAGTGATATTTCTGCTCTGCTTCAGTCGTTTGTCGGCTGTAATACGCGACAGGGTGTAAGCGTTCATCTTTATTCCGTTGTAGTAATATACCTGCTATACCAATCTGACTTGCATCTGTGTGCAATTCCGTTTCTAAGTCCTGATTGAATAATTTTAAAACAGGTCTACTGATTAATACAGTTTTGAGTTTTTGGAATGCTTCCTTTTGTTGCTCACCCCAGTTCCACTGAGAATTTTTTTTTACTAACGTTGTTAATGGTTTCGATATAAGGGCAAAGTTTTTAACGAAATGCCTGAAATAGCCCGCTAGTCCTAAAAACTGACGGATGTGGTGTGGCGTTTTTGGAGTGGGAAATTCCGCCACAGCCTTAATCTTGTCGGTACCAGGTTTTACCATGCCTCCTCTTATTTCATACCCCAAGTACGTGACAGATGTTTTTAAGAAACTGCATTTCTTAAGGTTTAGCGTTAGTCCTTCTTGTCTGAAAATATTCAACGCATCTTTCAGAATGTTCAAAGCTTCATCGACGGTCGGTGCATACAGGAGTACGTCGTCTAAATATAATGCGGCACGTCCTCTAATTGGTTTAAGGAGATTCGTCATTAGTTTTTGAAACACTCTCGGTGCATTTGATAGTCCAAAAGGCACCCGATTGTATTCGTATTGGCCCTGTGGTGTTACGAACGCAGTGTATTGTTTTGAAGACTCTTCTAGTTGCACTTGGTGATAACCTGACTTCAAATCTAAACTAATAAAGTATTTTCCTGCTTGTAATTTATCTATTTGGTCATCTATGCGGGGCAAAGGTTGGCTGCTATTGAGCGTTAAGGAATTTAACTTTCTGTAGTCTATGCAAAGTCTTTGTTCTCCGTTCTTCTTACGAACTAATAAAACAGGGGATGAGTATTCGGAATCTGACTCTCGTATGATATTATTAGAGAGTAGTTCGTCTACCATTCCCTTCAATGTATTCTGTTCAGTTAGAGCCATCCGATATGGTCGATACGAAAATGGTTTTTCTTCTCGGAGGCGAATTTTCATTTTAGTTGTTTTAGAACAACCTAACTCTGACATGTTCAAAGAAAAGCAGTCTCTGTAATCTGTAAGTAATTTAAATAATTTGTCTTTTTCTTCTTTAGTAATTGGTCCGATCGATACCTCTTCTAGTGGCAAGGGTTCTAGATTCTTTTTCTGGATAGAAAGGATTGTCCGAATAGCTTGATTTTCTCTCTCGCATGGATAACCTCTAGCGAAAATTCTATTTTTCTTGAAGGAAATATCCCGTTTTGCTAAATTTATGCAAGGTATCCAAGTTGGTTTTCCTTTGACAAGGAAAATTATCGCAGGTGGTACACAATATTCTTGGTCATTTGGGAATCGAATACTTGCCTCTATGAAAACATCGCCTTCGTGGTCGTCGTTGTATACTTGGACATGTCCCCAGCAGTTTGGTTGTATAAGTGTTTCCTCAGACATACGCAATATTATTTTTCCCTCTGTTGGTTCTAGTTGTATTGATTCTAATTCCGTCGGTGTTTGTTTAAAGAACCTCAATGAAGTATTGTCTTTTAGCACAAATATATCGGGAAGTTCCGAAAAATTCCTGCCAAGTAATACAGGTACGTCTTGAGCGGTGTTCGGTACGACATATGCCGTTATACATGCTTCTACTTCATCTACCTGTATAGTGAAAGTTGTACTTCCGATGGAGTGAATGATCCCTTTTCCGTAACCCTGTAAAGCAGTACTAGAATCTGAATCATATTGGAATCCATATTGTAAGAATTCTTTCAGCCGAATAGTGGTGCAGGAACTACCCAAATCTACGTAAGCCACTGACGGTACTCCATTGAGAGTTATTTTTTTGTAGAATTTTTGATTGGATGTGTCTGATACTAGTCACAAGGTCTCTTTAGGTTTAACTGCCTTTTTCTTCAAGAAGCAATTTTCTTCTAGGTGTCCAGAACGCCTGCAAAACTGGCAACGTTTTTCTGAAGATTTGTTTGACAGGTTCGCTTCGCACATATTTGCTGTATGTCCGGGTTTATTACATCGGTAGCATGTAATTGTTCGATTAGGCTGCTGAAATCTCTTGTTCTTTTCGAACTTAGCGTGTTTTGCTCTCGGGTGGAATCTAGATGAGCCGCTTGAGTGAGATGGTCCAGGTCTTTCGGTGAGGGTGCTGAGATAGGATAAAAGAGACTCAGGAGTTTGATGTCTTCCTGCCTTGGCTCCCGTTACTATTACGACATCATGGATACCTCCTATAATGCATGATACGGCATTTGTGCCACTTATATCACAAGTATTTAATAAGGCCATCTTTTCATAATAATATTTTGTATAAGACTCGTCAGGCCGCTTCCTTCGTCTCATCATTTCCTCTAAATCCGCGTGATATTCTCTAATCGATGGAAAACTCTGTTCCAATTTTGCCTTCCATTCAGCCCAAGATAACTTTAGGGTTGGCTGGCTCTTATACCAAGTTTCAGCCAAACCACGGAGTTTGGACATGGCGTAGTAAATGGTTGTTTCTTCAGGCCATTTGAAAATTTCTCGCAATTCGTCAATTTTATCGGACCAATTTAACACAGTCAATGATTTTTCCTCAGGATCGAAAGTAGGTACAACGTCACCCCCTATCGTAGCGCTAGGCCGGTGTCGAGCAACTGCACTTTCCATAAACGAGCTCATTGCCGTAGTTAATCGCACGATTGACTCATCTGTAGTATGGGATGAACTACGTTCCCGATGCCGTTCGGGGCTGTTTACGTTGGAACTTAAATTTTGCTCAACTGGTCGAGCACGTTTTCGTAGCTGGTGTCGTCTCGAACTCATTTTGAATTACCCTTTTTTTTTTCAGAATCGTAACTCGGCTAGTTAAAAATAATATTAAATTACGCTGTGCCTATTTTATTTGATGTGTCACCTCGTCCGCAATGTTGAAAAGAAATTAAAAGGCATTACCAAAGATTAATTTTGAATAAATTTATTGTTTAGGGGGGAATTTATCCCACTTCTGAAATTTGTAAGAGTAGAAAAGAGAGCAAGGACTGAATTCGTAAAATAATTGTGATAAATCTTTTGATTACTTAAACAACGGTAAAAATGAATGTATAAAATTTGATACCTGGTCGTCGAGGTGACACATGGTCTTATCTGAAATTAAAAAAATAAACCAACCTGAGCAATCAGTGCGCAAAAGACAACAAAAGAAATAATCTGGCTATTATTAACTTTTAAATTTTGGGAAATTATATTTATACAGATTCCACTTTGGAAATTATTATTATTTAATCGAATAATTTAACTACACTTTCTTTAAGATTATCATTGAGAGTAGTTACGGGCAAATGTCACACAATGACTACTCCAGGAATGCTGAGTGTGCAATGACACTAAGGGCAGAGTCTCACGAAGTGTCTACTCCAAACATTCCGCCAAATATTTCGAACGTGCAATGGGTATTAAGGGCAGAGTCTCACAAAATACCCCGTCGCAAATATTTATATCATTACAGTACTGAAGGGCAGAGTCTCACGACAGTACAATTGCTAGCATAAGTTTGACCCAAAATAATTAGATGAACACTGAAGGGCAGAGTCTCACAACAGTGCTCAAGACAATCGTAAAGAAATATAAAAAAACGTTTACATTCAAATCACGTTCATAGCTTTATATTATTTGAATGAATTAAATCACCTTATGTCGGTAAAGTTTAGTAAATAATAAAAAACTTAGTATCTAAATTTTAGCAAAGATTACTCTGTGAGAAAACTCACCTAATTTGATTTATCAAAAATTGCACAATTCACAAAACTAACCAAACAGTTAAAAGGTTAACAGTTGACTGAATAATGTTGTGCAATATTTCTTTCTTTTTCCTCGGCCCAAGAACCGATCAGTTATCGTAACATAAATGTTTATAGTAATTTAATATCGCAAACGATTTCTTTCAGTACGGCAAACTGAATCAGGCTGCTCAAGGAGAGATGATTCATTTATTTAATATTTTTTTTTTTATATCGAAAAACATACCATGAAAGGATAAAATAAATAACGTCTTACACTGGTCACTTGTCTTCTTAAATCATAGACACATGTGCACCAATACTGAGTCTCTTAAGTAATTATAAGAAAAATGGTCACTGGATCATTTGGTAATGACTAGTGGCTGTCACTACTGCAGATGACAAGTGGTTGCTATCGATTGCGATTGCTAGTGGCTGCCACAAGCTATGACAAGTGGCTGCTAATAGAGGCGATGACTATAAGTAGCTACTATTGTTGGCCATCATCAGTCACAGACACTAGTAGCTAGACATAGCCAAGAGTCAAATCCACAGAAGGTAATGACTTGATTCAGCTGGTGTTGACCATTCTTATTGCTTGAGGCTTCAACGAGCCCCTGTGGACTCTCAGTTTGCATCGAAACTATAAAGAAATCATTAAAAATCTTTTTTTTTGACTTGTGGCTTCCACTTGTCATCGGTGACTCAGTGTAAGGCAACACTAAATGTGTTCGTATCGTCAGGTGGACGATTAGAAAACGTTACAACAGTCGACTGGTTGACTGTTGACGATACAATCAAGAGAGGGTCTATCTCAGGGGTGTATAAATTTTTGTTTGCAACTGGTCACTTGTCTCATAGACACAGGTCTAACAAAGTAGAGTCTCTTAAGTAATTATAAGAAAAATGGTCACTGGATCATTTGGTAATGACTAGTGGCTGTCACTACTGCAGATGACAAGTGGTTGCTATCGATTGCGATTGCTAGTGGCTGCCACAAGCTATGACAAGTGGCTGCTACTAGAGGTGATGACTATAAGTAACTACTATTGTTGGCCATCATCAGTCACAGACACTAGTAGCTAGACATAGCCAAGAGTCAAATCCACAGAAGGTAATGACTTGATTCAGCTGGTGTTGACCATTCTTATTGCTTGAGGCTTCAACGAGCCCCTGTGGACTCTCAGTTTGCATCGAAACTATAAAGAAATCATTAAAAATCTTTTTTTTTGACTTGTGGCTTCCACTTGTCATCGGTGACTCAGTGTAAGGCAACACTAAATGTGTTCGTATCGTCAGGTGGACGATTAGAAAACGTTACAACAGTCGAATGGTTGACTGTTGACGATACAATCAAGAGAGGGTCTATCTCAGGGGTGTATAAATTTTTGTTTGCAACTGGTCACTTGTCTCATTGACACAGGTCTAACAAAGTAGAGTCTCTTAAGTAATTATAAGAAAAATGGTCACTGGATCATTTGGTGATGACTAGTGGCTGTCACTACTGCAGATGACAAGTGGTTTCCATCGATTGCGATTGCTAGTGGCCGCCACAAGCTATGACAAGTAGCTGCTACTAGAGGCGGTGATTATAAGTAGTTACTATTGTTGGCCATCATCAGTCACAGACACTAGTAGCTAGACATAGCCAAGAGTCAAATCCACAGAAGGTAATGACTTGATTCAGCTGGTGTTGACCATTCTTATTGCTTGAGGCTTCAACGAGCCCCTGTGGACTCTCAGTTTGCATCGAAACTATAAAGAAATCATTAAAAATCTTTTTTTTTGACTTGTGGCTTTCACTTGTCATCGGTGACTCAGTGTAAGGCAACACTAAATGTGTTCATATCGTCAGGTGGACGATTAGAAAAAGTTACAACAGTCGACTGGTTGACTGTTGACGATACAATCAAGAGAGGGTCTATCTCAGGGGTGTATAAATTTTTGTTTGCAACTGGTCACTTGTCTTATAGACACAGGTCTAACAAAGTAGAGTCTCTTAAGTAATTATAAGAAAAATGGTCATTGGACCATTTGGTGATGACTAGTGGAAGTCACTACTGCAGATGACAAGTGGTTTCCATCGATTGCGATTGCTAGTGGCCGCCACAAGCTATGACAAGTAGCTGCTACTAGAGGCGATGACTATGAGTAGATACTATTGTTGGCCATCATCAGTCACAGACACTAGTAGCTAGACATAGCCAAGAGTCAAATCCACAGAAGGTAATGACTTGATTCAGCTGGTGTTGACCATTCTTATTGCTTGAGGCTTCAACGAGCCCCTGTGGACTCTCAGTTTGCATCGAAACTATAAAGAAATCATTAAAAATCTTTTTTTTTTTACTAGTGGCTTCCACTTGTCATCGGTGACTCAGTGTAAGGCAACACTAAATGTGTTCGTATCGTCAGGTGGACGATTAGAAAAAGTTACAACAGTCGACTGGTTGACTGTTGACGATACAATCAAGAGAGGGTCTATCTCAGGGGTGTATAAATTTTTGTTTGCAACTGGTCACTTGTCTTATAGACACAGGTCTAACAAAGTAGAGTCTCTTAAGTAATTATAAGAAAAATGGTCATTGGACCATTTGGTGATGACTAGTGGAAGTCACTACTGCAGATGACAAGTGGTTTCCATCGATTGCGATTGCTAGTGGCCGCCACAAGCTATGACAAGTAGCTGCTACTAGAGGCGATGACTATGAGTAGATACTATTGTTGGCCATCATCAGTCACAGACACTAGTAGCTAGACATAGCCAAGAGTCAAATCCACAGAAGGTAATGACTTGATTCAGCTGGTGTTGACCATTCTTATTGCTTGAGGCTTCAACGAGCCCCTGTGGACTCTCAGTTTGCATCGAAACTATAAAGAAATCATTAAAAATCTTTTTTTTTTTACTAGTGGCTTCCACTTGTCATCGGTGACTCAGTGTAAGGCAACACTAAATGTGTTCGTATCGTCAGGTGGACGATTAGAAAAAGTTACAACAGTCGACTGGTTGACTGTTGACGATACAATCAAGAGAGGGTCTATCTCAGGGGTGTATAAATTTTTGTTTGCAACTGGTCACTTGTCTCATAGACACAGGTCTAACAAAGTAGAGTCTCTTAAGTAATTATAAGAAAAATGGTCACTGGACCATTTGGTGATGACTAGTGGCTGTCACTACTGCAGATGACAAGTGGTTTCCATCGATTGCGATTGCTAGTGGCCGCCACAAGCTATGACAAGTAGCTGCTACTAGAGGCGATGACTATGAGTAGATACTATTGTTGGCCATCATCAGTCACAGACACTAGTAGCTAGACATAGCCAAGAGTCAAATCCACAGAAGGTAATGACTTGATTCAGCTGGTGTTGACCATTCTTATTGCTTGAGGCTTCAACGAGCCCCTGTGGACTCTCAGTTTGCATCGAAACTATAAAGAAATCATTAAAAATCTTTTTTTTTTTACTAGTGGCTTCCACTTGTCATCGGTGACTCAGTGTAAGGCAACACTAAATGTGTTCGTATCGTCAGGTGGACGATTAGAAAAAGTTACAACAGTCGACTGGTTGACTGTTGACGATACAATCAAGAGAGGGTCTATCTCAGGGGTGTATAAATTTTTGTTTGCAACTGGTCACTTGTCTCATAGACACAGGTCTAACAAAGTAGAGTCTCTTAAGTAATTATAAGAAAAATGGTCACTGGACCATTTGGTGATGACTAGTGGCTGTCACTACTGCAGATGACAAGTGGTTTCCATCGATTGCGATTGCTAGTGGCCGCCACAAGCTATGACAAGTAGCTGCTACTAGAGGCGATGACTATGAGTAGATACTATTGTTGGCCATCATCAGTCACAGACACTAGTAGCTAGACATAGCCAAGAGTCAAATCCACAGAAGGTAATGACTTGATTCAGCTGGTGTTGACCATTCTTATTGCTTGAGGCTTCAACGAGCCCCTGTGGACTCTCAGTTTGCATCGAAACTATAAAGAAATCATTAAAAATCTTTTTTTTTTTACTAGTGGCTTCCACTTGTCATCGGTGACTCAGTGTAAGGCAACACTAAATGTGTTCGTATCGTCAGGTGGACGATTAGAAAAAGTTACAACAGTCGACTGGTTGACTGTTGACGATACAATCAAGAGAGGGTCTATCTCAGGGGTGTATAAATTTTTGTTTGCAACTGGTCACTTGTCTCATAGACACAGGTCTAACAAAGTAGAGTCTCTTAAGTAATTATAAGAAAAATGGTCACTGGACCATTTGGTGATGACTAGTGGCTGTCACTACTGCAGATGACAAGTGGTTTCCATCGATTGCGATTGCTAGTGGCCGCCACAAGCTATGACAAGTAGCTGCTACTAGAGGCGATGACTATGAGTAGATACTATTGTTGGCCATCATCAGTCACAGACACTAGTAGCTAGACATAGCCAAGAGTCAAATCCACAGAAGGTAATGACTTGATTCAGCTGGTGTTGACCATTCTTATTGCTTGAGGCTTCAACGAGCCCCTGTGGACTATCAGTTTGCATCGAAACTATAAAGAAATCATTAAAAATTTTTTTTTTTTGACTTGTGGCTTCCACTTGTCATCGGTGTCTCAGTGTAAGGCAACACTAAATGTGTTCGTATCGTCAGGTGGACGATTAGAAAAAGTTACAACAGTCGACTGGTTGACTGTTGACGATACAATCAAGAGAGGGTCTATCTCAGGGGTGTATAAATTTTTGTTTGCAACTGGTCATTTGTCTCATAGACACAGGTCTAACAAAGTAGAGTCGCTTAAGTAATTATAAGAAAAATGGTCACTGGACCATTTGGTGATGACTAGTGGCTGTCACTACTGCAGATGACAAGTGGTTTCCATCGATTGCGATTGCTAGTGGCCGCCACAAGCTATGACAAGTAGCTGCTACTAGAGGCGGTGATTATAAGTAGCTACTATTGTTGGCCATCATCAGTCACAGACACTAGTAGCTAAACTTGGCCAAGAGTCGCATCCACTTTTCTCTTCGTCTAGTGCTATTGTAGTAAGCTGCAGCTAAGGACTTGATTCAGCTGGCGTTGATCACTCTTATAGCTTGTGGCTCCAACGAGAACCCTTAAACTCTAAGTTTGTGTTGATACCCTAATGAAATCATGAAATATTTTGTTTTTAACTTGTGGCTGCCACTTGTTATCGGTGACTCAATGTAAGGCAGCACTAAATGTGTTAGAAAAAGTTACGCAGTCGACTGGTTGACTGTTGACGATACAATTAAGAGAGGGTCTATCTCGGGGGTGTATAAATTTTTGTTTGCAACTGGTCACTTGTCTCATAGACACAGGTCTAACAAAGTAGAGTCTCTTAAGTAATTATTAAAAAAATGGTCACTGGATCATTTGGTGATGACTAGTGGCTGTCACTACTGCAGATGACAAGTGGTTGCTATCGATTGCGATTGCTAGTGGCCACCACAAGCTATAACAAGTGGCTGCTACTAGAGGAGGTGACTATAAGTAGCTACTATTGTTGGCCATCATCAGTCACAGACACTAGTAGCTAAACTTGGCCAAGAGTCACATCCACTTTTCTTTTAGTCTAGTGCTATTGTAGTAAGCTGCAGCTAAGAACTTGATTCAGCTGGCGTTGATCACTCTTATAGCTTGTGGCTCCAACGAGAACCCTTAAACTCTAAGTTTGTGTTGAAACCCTAAAGAAATCGTGAAAAATTTTGTTTTTAACTTGTGGCTGCCACTTGTTATCGGTGACTCAGTGTAAGGCAACACTAAATGTGTTAGAAAAAGTTACGCAGTCGACTGGTTGACTGTTGACGATACAATTAAGAGAGGGTCTATCTCGGGGGTGTATAAATTTTTGTTTGCAACTGGTCACTTGTCTCATAGACACAGGTCTAACAAAGTAGAGTCTCTTAAGTAATTATAAAAAAAATGGTCACTGGATCATTTGGTGATGACTAGTGGCTGTCACTACTGCAGATGACAAGTGGTTTCCATCGATTGCGATTGCTAGTGGCCGCCACAAGCTATAACAAGTGGCTGCTACTAGAGGCGGTGACTATAAGTAGCTACTATTGTTGGCCATCATCAGTCACAGACACTAGTAGCTAAACTTGGCCAAGAGTCACATCCACTTTTCTCTTCGTCTAGTGCTATTGTAGTAAGCTGCAGCTAAGGACTTGATTCAGCTGGCGTTGATCACTCTTATAGCTTGTGGCTCCAACGAGAACCCTTAAACTCTAAGTTTGTGTTGATACCCTAAAGAAATAATGAAAAATTTTGTTTTTAACTTGTGACTGCCACTTGTTATCGGTGACTCAATGTAAGGCAGCACTAAATGTGTTAGAAAAAGTTACGCAGTCGACTAGTCGATTGCTGTCGATGCAACCAAGGGAAGGTCTAACTCAGGGGTGGATAAATTTTTGGTCAAAACTGGCCACTTGTCTTTCTAAATCATAGACACAGGTCTACCAATATTGAGTTTCTTAAGTAATTATAAAGAAAATGGTCACTGGATCATTTGGTGAAGACTAGTAGCTGTCACTAGTACAGATATCTAGTGGCTGCCATCGATTGTAATTGATAGTGGCTGCTATAATTTTCGATGACAAGTGGCTGCCACTAGTGGCGGTGATTATTAGCAGGTACTGCTACTTTTCTCTTCGTCTATTGTGACTGTAGTAAGCAGTAGCTAACTACTTGATCCAGTACATGACAGCAATCAGCTGCGTTGACCATTCTTAAAGCTTGTGGCTCGAACGTGACCATTTGAACTCTTAGTTTGTAGTTTTTAACTTGTGGCTGCCACTTGTTATCGGTGACTCAATGTAAGACAAATCTAAATTTATACATCAAACATACGGACGACTAAAAAAAGTTATGTGGTCGACTGGCCAATACTTTGGTTATTCCTGATCAAAAGTGGATAAAATCAGCAATTAGTAGAGGTCTATTGCAGTATACGTATAATATAGTTGCAACTAATACTACGTTTTCCTTTTGCTTCTCAATTGCAATGCTTCATTTCTTTTTGTGGTTTACAATATTTCTTCCAGTAGAGTTCACCTAAAAAAGTGTTGTGTGACATTCAGTTTTTCCAAACTATCCTCTAAGTCTGTCCGTCCATTTATCGGTGATCGTGAGTCTGCACAAGAAATTAGCACGATTCCGCCAGTTGTTTGGTTTACGATCTTGTGCTTCGCCATTCATCTTTGCAGCCTCCGGCTTTTCTTGTTCTTTCTTCTTTCTCTATTTCTTTTCGCAACTTTTGTAATAACTCAAGCACGAATAGTTGAACGACTTCTTCAGTGAAAATGAACGGCAGTTTTTGGTACCAAAATCATCAAACCGAAGTAAATAAATCTGGTAAGGATTTTTAATATTCATAATTATTTTTAATTTCAATGAGGAAAGCTTTCCAAGAGGAATATTACGTGTGGATATTTACAATGGCTAAAAATATTGGTGCAAAACGTGGAGAGATGAGGTTGGAATGAGTGTGCGTAGATGACAAAATATCATGGATAGAAAATGTTAGAAATTATGAAATATTTAAAAAGAAGGATACATAAGGAAGAAGACCTCCTGAGACATAAAGTGCTACTTAGAGATATATTAGAGACAGAAACAGAAGTAAAGAGAAGAATTATCTGGGGAATGAGAAGGTTAGCTCATGATTCTTCAGATTAACATTTCAAAATACACTGATTTCATTCAAGTTGAGTTATTTTGGATACTTTAAAGTCCACGATGTGTCTCATTAATCAAAAAATGAAAAGTATTTTAGTAACTCCTGTTGGTCTGTTTAGTACAACAACCGTTGAATTTGTAGCTACATAAGTAGTGGAATAGAACCGAATATGTCTTAGTTATTATTCAGTTCACGAAGTCGTACTACATCGTCCGAATTGGTAATTAGATACAACATAACATTACTTGTACAAACGACGTTCCTTGTCCAAAATCAAACTTAGTACAACATTCCTGTCAAATAACAACCACAGAACAATCATTGCTTATTTATAACACGTACCATTATTAATGGGCAACATACCTACCCAAGATATTATGGAGACGTTTCGATAAAGATAACTGTGTATTGGTTGAAGGTACCTATCGATCAAATAAAATGTCCAACGTATTGATATACTTAATAAATTCTGAAGATATTAAAAGAAGTTTATTGTGAAAATGTGGGTTCAAAATAACAAGGGAATGTTGGGGTAAGATGGTATTAGGAAAAATATTTAATTATTATCCACTATACGATTTGAGAAATGGTAGGTATATGGGGAACAGTGTAATTTCATTATGTCAAATTTTTTTAAAGAATAAATGATTAAAATTTTTATAACTAGCATTTCACATTGGAATTTATTAGAATTAAGTACCCATAAAGATATATAAGAAAATGTACCTACATATGTTGTATAGAGATTTACGACCATTGTTAAGCGCGCAGGATCGCTTAGAACCTTCCGTTTCAAAAACCCATAAAGGAATTTTTTTATTTTCCAAGGTTGGAAATTTCTTGGTGGAAGCATCTTTTGATATTTATCTGTTTGATTTACGGGAATACGAACTCCCTGAATAGCAATGGTTTAGACATTATAGTGATAAATTAGTACTTGCAAAAGGATTTATATCCACAATTCGCTAATAAACCATAAAGCGATAATGCGAAAGTGTAGTCAATAGACGTTTTCACTGGAATTGGTTTGTTTTATGGCACCTATCGTACTTTATCTCAAATTTCAACAGGTATTTAACTGAATGACGAATGACTTTATAAGACACGAATAGTTACGTTTCTAACGTACCTACCTATTAATTCTTCTTCAGATTGTATTTTTGTCATTTAAGTGTCAACAGAAAATAAATTACTTATTCACCATATTACTCATACAAAATATTTGTTGGGCAGACGAGAAGGTTGTTTAAAGGCAAGATAAAAGAACACTACAAAACCTAGCGATTAAGAAATAAAAAATAAAAACCTGACGAGGCTCTGCTTATCTTTGTTATTTATTTGAAACAGTAAGGAAATATATGTAGGTACAAAGGACAATATTTTATGTAGTAAGTTCGTAGGCAATTAAATCCAAAACAGGAGTTCACAGAAACGTGTAGATGTAGTTAGTAACGTGTAAAAGACAAGTAACAAGAGTAAACAGAGAGTCAAAGTTTTAAGGTGTGGTACGTGGGCTCATCATGGTAGCGAATCTTGGATCTGTTGGGACCAGTCGTTGCAGCAGTGGCAATGGACATAGAATATGACATATCAAGCTATCGTAATTGGCTGTTGAGACAACTAAATGACACTAAAGTGCCGCACTGTGACACCGTCAGCCACGTTGATTTATACACTACAACAGCATGGTGAAGACTTGAGGACGTGTACGTACACGCGGGCTTTGGGACATTGCGCGGATTTGCTATACAGAACGTGTCTTCTCGAGATTTATTGTACAATTTACACAAGGTGAGGACACGAATTCGATGGAATGAAGCAAAAGGTATTTGCGATGCTGTCGTAAAACTAAATCTTCTTCTTGTGCTCGTCTTTTTTTTAGACGTTGACATGAGAAGATTGCTAATCAACCGACGAAGAGGTGTTACAATAAAAAGAGACTAAGCAACTTATTGGTTCACTGACAAGTTCCCTTCCTGGTAGGACTTTTTGAGGATGTTACCTCCTAGTACCTAGTTTATACTTGTGAGGAAATGAGTATTTAAACAAAAATGAATTAACAATTGTTGTATTTGTAAAATCATATTAGATAGAAATTAAAATGTTAAAAATTGATTTTTGATTTTCTTTTCTTAATTAGATTTCTGCTAATCCAACGAGTAAGTTGAAAAGTGGAAATCAATGCCTCGTCTTTCAAAACCGTATGGCCTAAAATCTTGTGTAATAAAATTATTTTGTGACCGCAAATATCCATTATGTTTAAGGAAATCGTAGTTTTACTGTAGTTTAATTGTTTTTAAAAATAACCCCATTTTTTGCTGAAACCCCATTAAAAAATAACATGTTATATTATCAAAAGATGGACGTTTTTCTGTTTGTCCTCAATTCTCTTTTTAACCCCGTACTTCCGCCCATACTCAGTTGTGTTGGTAGATAGCTTTTAGTCTTCCCTTGATTATAAGACTTTGTTTGAGGTGGGTGAAAAGGGGGTGGGTATGGGTGGTAGAAATCTTATATGAAGGAAAGAAGGCATGGAATTTTCCAAAAGGTTTTATAATGTAGGTACTTCAATATTCCGAATTGTCTCAGAATAGTCGAAATTTTTCGAGAATCACTTAAATGGTTAAAATTGATTTAGAATGGACCAGAACATTCAAAAATGCTAGAAAATGTTCTACAACTCAAGAATGGTATAAAATTTTCCAGACTTTTCGAGAGAGATTTGTAATATTTGACATTAATGAAGATTCCAGATTTTCCGAGATGGCAATGAGCTAGAAACTGTTTTGGGCAAGATGCCCCTTTTCCAAAATGAACTGGTCATTTAATATTTAAGATAGAAAAGATAGAGATTTTGTGCTAATATGATTGGATAGACCTTGGATAATTGAATGAAATTTATTAAAAAAGAAAATTTATGAGCTGCTTAGTTTTTCCGTTATTTCAAAAAGCTCCGGAGACTCCAACAGTGGTCCAAGTGACGAACGCAGGTCGCTTATAAACTTCAAAGGATTAAGAAGCCTAAACCCCTAGACATAGAGACTTAAAATTTTGCATGAAGGTTCCTTATATAACGTAGAGGCGCATTAGTAAAGGATTTTTTTAAAATTCTACCCCTAAGGGGGTGAAACAGGTACTGAAAGTCTAATGTATATAGACTCTATATCGATCACTTTGGGAACCGTTGATCTAGACATATAGACTGTTCCAATAATAGTTTTGAAAAATGATCTAGAACGTTCCAAAATCTAGAATTATCTAAATAGGTCTGAAAGATAGTAGAATGTCCTGTAGCATTCCAGGATGATTTACAAAGTATGAGAGTGGAATAATAAGACAGAAAGATAGGTATATTGTTCGTAACTTTTTTGGAAAAATAAAATTTAGAAAACTTTCCTGAAAAATTGGAAAATTCGGGAAAACCAGCAACAGCGATTCAAAATAATTTCCCATTGATAATGGACTTGATTTTTGAATAGATAAAGTTCGCTTAGTAGGTAGCTTCTGTGTCGAAGTGCGAGATCTTATTAATCGATTCGAACGCATAATTATCACCCTGAGAAATCCCAGGACGCCTTTCGTAGATGTGACTTGACATTAATGTAAGTTTACGGCACATGTTCGTCTCGAATCGACATCGACTACAAGCTGAGTTTACATACCAACTTTATACGTATTTCGATTCTCCGCTAACTGCATTCGAATGAATAGTAAACAAGGCTGTAAAGTGAAATTAAAAAATACATAGCAATTACGAGTTGTTTGCTTAGTTAATAAAGATGCACGTAGGAAATGCACACGCATTCATTAAACTTTATCAACAGAGCCAAAGCTACACTCATATCATGTGAAATTGTTTCTATTAAACAAACAGACAGTTTAAAATTTTGCTAGATATATTCTACTATCTGATATTTCCACACATCATTGGGTGTGAGATTTATACCTTTATACCCTTGTAGGTAATTTGGGGGATAAGGTCATCTAATATTTAAGATAGAGATTGGCTGCTCATATCGTTGGATAGCCCTTGGGTCACTGAATGACTTTTATTTGAAAAGAAATTTTATGAGGCGTTTAGTTTTTCCGTTATTTCAAAAAGCTCCGGAGACTCCAACAGTGAGTCAAGCGAGGAACATAGTTCAATTGCCTACTTCAAAGGATAATGCAGCACAAACCTCTGGATCTAGAGACTTAATATTTTGCATCAAGGTTTCTTATACAATTTAGTGATGCATTAGTAAAGGATTCTTAAAAATTTTACCCCTAAGGAGATTAAACAGGTATTGAAAATTTAATATAATTGGTTTGGTGATTTTTGAAAAAGCGCTTTGTTTCGATGATACAGGGCGAAAACTATTTTCGACAATAACAACATTTTATTCTGAAAGATTACAAGTAATTGTTTTTAATCTACAAAAATTGTTGGAAATAATTACCGCCAGCTTCTATAATACAAGAATCCATTCTTCTCCTCATTGATTGCCGGACTCGTTCAAACACACCTGGGTAGTTTCGTATTGTGTTACACCCAGCAATTATCCGATTTCTCAAATCGTCGACATTTTCCACTGGAGTAGTGTAAAGTAATGACGACTTTAGGTGTCCCCATAAGAAATAATCTAGAGGGTTTAAGTCCGGGGAACGAGCAGGCCATAAGTGAGGTCCACCTCGACCAATCCAGCGATCTCCGTATGTTGTTGTCAAAAAGTGACGAGCAACTATACTAAAATGCGCTGAGCTGGTGCACCGTCGTGCATAAACCACATTTTATTTCTTGTTGCCAATGGTACCTACATCTTCCAAAAACTCAGGGAGCGTGTGTTCCAAAAAGTTACGATACACTTCGCCGGTAAAATGAATAATAAAAATTATCAACATTGATTTTCTCGAAAATGGTTTTCGTCCTGTATCATCGAAACAAAGCGGTTCTTCAAAAATCATCAAAGGACAAAATATTCTTAAAATAGTCCAATAAACCCCTTAAATTTTGGCCGCATCTTTAGTCGACACCCTGTATATTAAACCCTTGTGGGTCATTTTCAAGTTAACAAACTACATAAAATGTGTTCTTGGCCAGTATTCTCTCAAAATTACATAACTTTTTAGTTCTCATCAGCGCATCATTTGCAGTTACGACACAATATCGACTTGTATCCACAAGTAGTTGAAAATATCACCGCAGACAGCGAGAGAGCACCATCTATGGTAATCGTTACTTGTTACAGATGGCGCTATGTTGCTGTCTGAGATGATATTTTCAACTGCCTGTGGGTACAAGAATTAATTATGCCCACACACAAAACAGCACTTCATTTTTATTTTTTGATACGAAATCTTCCCTTGTTGTTTTACTTACTTTACAGCTTGTTTATTGTTATCAATTTAACAGAGTGTATTAGACGACAATCCTTTTTAAGGTTTGTCGTAGGCGAAACCATCAAAATTAGCATGCATGTAATCGATGTTTTATGACAAGCGAATTGCGTTCATAAATATTTATGACATAAACGCTTTGAGTGTTTTATTGTTACGATTATAATCGTATTTGTAGTACGAGCTCATGGGTGCTTATGGTATAGTTTTCTGCACGGTCAGTTATAGTAACCGGCGAATAAATAAATTACCTCTTTCTGCTATTCGATTTGCTTTCGCCACAATTAACCGTGGGCAATTAATCTTTACTCTTGTTTCCGCTTTATATAAGTACACTTGCGTACCTACCTTTATCTGCAAAGAAACCGTACAAACGAGCCGTTTTCTAAACGACACGTCGTTGTTTATGAATCGAGTAAAAAAAGTTAACGACAGTGACTCACGAGAACGACAATAAGGGATAAAATGTAACGTTAATTTTTGCAAATGGTTGAAATAATAATAAAAATTGCATTTGTTGAAGTCACATAGGTAACTTCTGTCTGGATTGACGATCGAAATAATAAAATCACAATAAAAAATATTATTCTGTAGATGTCACGGCGGGGATTTTGAAATTTCTCGTGACTGTATTTTCATAGATATAACTTTGAACCCTTAAACTTTATCTCTCCATGGATAGCTCCAGAATGAACCACCACTATGATAAATTAAAAAAAAAAAAAAAACAATAATTTAGAATAAAGTTGAAATGAAAGTACAATATTTACTGGTTTTGTACAAATTTAATGATTTAAGACCTGATTCTATTGAATATTCCTGTATAAATATTTGCTCCCGATTTACATCTTCGAACTAAAGCCCCTCATTCAAAGATATAAGAGAACATTTCAGATTTAGTGAGTGGATCCTTTATAATATTCTCTATAAGCTGAGTTGGTAAGCTAAGGCCAAACATTATTACTGAAAGCGGACCTAAGACAGTATGTCCGGAGGGTAGAAATCGAAGAGAGGAACAAAACGAAGATGCTGCCGACCATTATCTCGAATACTACCAGCTATTATCTTGTTCTCTATACGTTATTAATAAAGTCTCTACTGTCCCTTGGAAGCCGCGGGCCCTTGCAGCTATATTGTGTATGTATATAAAGCCAGTCGACTGTATGGCAAGTGCCTACCACGAATGGGAGCTTGAGAGAACAAAGCATCTTCCATTCTCCACTTTTAACATTATACATACATATTTATGCGTCGAGAAGGCGTATCCATTTTGATGATTAAAGCAACGAGAACGGCAGCTTTTCCTTTTTAAAAAGAAGCGATTTAGACTTTTCCTTTTTGAAAAGACTACTTGTTTCTTTTCAGCAGTTCAAACGCAGAAGGAAATCTTTTACATTAATACAGAAAACTCTGATAAATGGTACAAAATGTTGCATTAGTTGATAAGCTATTTGTGATTGAAAACAGATTTAAGTTTTCAGATTTTACATTAAAAAAAAGGCATAAGGCCACATTCAAACATTCGTTATTGTGATTATTCGGGATGGGTCTCTTTGAATTTGTTTTTGGGGTTAAGGTCTTCTAATATTTAAGATAAAGATTTGCTGCTTACATCGTTGGATAGCTCTTGTATCACTGATTGATTTTTATTTGAAAATTTTTTTTATCAGGCGTTTAGTTTTTCCGTTATTTCAAAAAGCTCCGGAGACTACAACAGTGACTCAAGCGACGAATCCGGTTCGCTTATCAACTTCAAAGGATAATGCAGCCCAGCCACATTCAAAGTGTGAAAAACAATGGGCCGCGTTGTGTAACATTCGTTATTGTGATATTTATGAGTGAGTCTCTTTGAATTGGTTTCTTGGGTCAAGGTCGTCTAATATTTAAGATAAAGATTTGCTGCTCTTATGGTTGGATAGTCCCTGGATCACTGAATGACTTTTATTCGAAAAAAAATTTCATGAGGTGTTTAGTTTTCCCATTATTTCAAAAAGCTCCGGAGACTCCAGTAGCGAGACAAGCGACGAACCCGATTCGCTTATCATCTTCAAAGGATAAAGCAGCCCAAACCGCTGGATATAGATAATTGAAATTTTGCATGAAGGTTTCTTATACAACGTAGGGGCGCATTAGTAAAGGATTTTTGAAAATTCTACCCCTAAGGGGGCGAAACAGGTATTAAAAGTTTAATATAGGCGCCTATTTTAAAATCATTATAGAATCTGTATACAATTTTCACGAAAGTTCCTTATCTGCAAAGTAACAAAATTGATAAAGAACGTCTTTGAAAATTCAAATTTTGAGGGGTTGGAATAGGGTTTCTTAACAACTGGGACCAGGAACATGTAATTTTTTACAAAAGCTTCTTAGATACGGCTTTCAAACTGCGTATGTAGGAACACTTTAACGATATTTGTAAACTGTAACTCCTATGAAGGGGTAAGAAATGTGTTCAAAAGTTGAGGTACACGTACAGGAATTAGAGGGTTGATGACGATTAAAGTAAATATCGTGCCAATTAAAATTTAAAACTACATATTACGTCTTTAAAGCTTTTTTCAAAATAGAGCCCTTGAAAGGGTGTAAAAAGGGGGGGTTTGCTGAGCAACAGACAACATAAAAATTATCAAATTATCAAAAGGAACCGTCCATAAAATACGTCACTCAGAATTTACCCTTTTCAAACCCCTTCCTCCTCCATCGTTACGCTAAAGTTACACTTTTAGCGACCCCTCCTAACCAATATTACGTCGTAATAGTTAACCCCCCCCTTATAAACCATTTCTTGTGATTAAAAATAGCATTCGATTGCATACTTTAAAAAGATTTAAGAACTACCAAATTAAAAAAAATTTTTGACCTGCAAACGTCACATTTCCTTTGACCCCCTTCTGCCCCTTGTAACATTTCGTCACACTAAGCAATGCCCCTCCCTCCCCCTATTTTATGAACAGCCCTAGAAAGGAAAGGTTCAAAAAAGAATCAAAGTTTCCTCTACTATTTCAAAATGGAATATGTATTTCTATTCACGTTACTGGTATATAACGATTGAGTGATCGATGCTCTAGGAGTCTAGGAACAAATGAATATTTAGACCCACAACTCACAAGCAATTCTTTGAGGAAGGCAGGGCGAAGGTGATTGGACTAATATTGATGGTAAAATTTTAACAGCTGAGCCCTTGGGGTAGGATTTTCTCCATTGGCCCCCTGGATCTGCCACTGGTGCAGTAGTTTGAAGAAGAGAAAAAGTAAAATCCGTTATTTTGTTTATCTACTGAAAGCCTAGTAAAGCCCAATAAAAGCTACCTAAGTATCCGCCTAGATTAGCATATAAGTTCATAAATACATCGTCAAAGGCAACTGCGCAATCGGGCCTTATGCGGTTTGAGTAGCACAGGGACGTATCGTATCCGTATCGTTAGTATTCATGAGACATGAATTTCATTTCTGGCTAAACGGACTCGTTGAGTTGCAATGTGCGTACGCGAACACATGTTAAAAATACTTTCACGTTTGTCTTTTACAATTGTTTACACTAAGTTAGAGATCAGCGGCAGCAGAATTTATATTAGTAGATACGTCTCGCAGCCATTGCGGACACCAATCAAACTGAAATACGGTGCTGGCTTTGTTACGGGACAGATTTACGGCGGGAATTTTAAAAAGTTGCAATTGCGTTTCAAACGATAAGTGCCTTTTAAGGGTGACGGCTGCAAACTCTGTGCAACTGTGTCTAACATATACATAAGTATTACAACTTAAGAACATGATGTTGTTGGGGTGAAGCACGACCTAATGCCAGTCGGAAAAAGATCAAAAGAATTTTACGTTCTTTTTAGTCTTGTGCCTCGTGTTCTTACCACTTTTTCGTAAATAGGGTTGTGGACCCTTTATATGTGAGAAGGAAATGTATCTCAGCAGTAGAATGACCCAATTCAACCCTTAAAACTGTTCTCATAAAAATATACTTATCTATGGTTCATATCAATCCTCAGATGATTGGCTTTTGAGGGTAATGGGGTTAAACAAACTTACGTAGTCTGGAGAACGTATTAGTAATCCAATTTTGATCATCATTATTGATCTCTATCTATTCTCATTCTCTTACCAGTTGTGTATCGATCTATCGATCTACTGTGTATTATTTATAAGGAATCGATTATTCGTGGAAAATTGCGTTTTCGGTTATTCGCATAAATTTGCGTATATAAAAAGTTAATCAGAAATTAAGAATGCTGTTTGAATAATGACGCTATCGATCGCAGCTCACAATTTCGCCATGGCGATTTTATGGCATGCAAATGATCGTCACCATAAAGTATCGGCAAAGTGTTACTTCGAACACCTGCATTGTAAATTATTAAATTTTCGGTCTGTCGCTCCGTTCCCTATGGAAATTATGTTAATTACTGATTCGATTCATGTAATAAATTTGTCAGGGTGCTTCTTAAGAAATTCTGACATATACCGAGTGTCTGAAAAAGTTTCACTTTTATTTATATTTACTTTATTTCAAAATGAAGAGTGGCCCTAAGAAAATCTTACTTTTCGCCCCTTTGAGGTAAAGTTTGAAGATAACCCCAGTTCCTTTTTTTATATTGGACTAGTTAAAGTCCTTATTGGATTTACCATTTTAAGGTATGATCTCCTAAGGTATAATTCATGAGATAACCGAAAGGGGTGAAATTTTGGGTTACTCTGTTGTAGCTAGTGGATATAGATCCAAAACTACCTCAATAAAAGACTAATAAGTATAACACTGATTAAAAAAAATTACAATTTGTTTAATTCGGATATTGAAAAGTTGTGTAACTTTTTTTGTAACACTTTGTATGCATCATTCGCTGGTATTTATCTATGAAATAAACATTAAATAGTACGTGATAGATAAATAAATAAATTATTATAAATCGGAGAAATTTTAAGAGGAAAAAGTATTTGCAAGATATTGAATTCTATTGCTAAATATAAGGAAACAAATAAATAAAAAGTGTTAAATTATGATAATAAAATTTACATAACTTTTATGGCTTAATTAACAGTTTAGAAATCGGTAACAAATTCGACTTTCTCCAATGTCATTCGGTAAGCGTGTAAAATGAGAAGATTTGAATAAAAAATCCGTTGAAGTTGATTGATAAAAAAAAAATTACCGTTTGTATGTATTCTCAAGATCCACATAATTTTATACTTTTTAATGTTATCATCGACAGAGAAATATGTAGTAACAGATTTAGACTCTGGTTTGAGTATATATTAGTAGGTACGTAATTAATATTAATGTTGTGTTATTAAAAGATGGAAATTGTGTTCCTGTAATTTGTTATATCTACTTCCGTCCAAGAACTTCTTGCACTTAAAACGGTCCACGATGCAATGCTGAGAAAAAACGAAGAGAATACGTGCATGGAAAAAAAGTTGAATGCAATTTTTTCTCATGGTGTTTCTTCCATACTATTGCAGCCATAACCGGAAAGATTTTGATGAATAGACTAAAATTCAATAGCCCTAGAAATGTCTTCCCTAGATTTGGAAATCTCAACAAAAATTAGTTATGGTAAACCTATTCGCCTCATGTCTGAAAAACCTGAACCATAAATAGAGAAAAATTTGAAAAAAACCAAATCTTCACTGTGAGTTTGATACAGTTGTGAGAATATTATGATGTAATAAAGCTTAACATTTTAAAGATCTTTTTCAAAGACCTTGCAGGGATGTCGTAGAACTTGCTTGCTAAAATGGCCATCAAAAGCTGCTTGATTGGTCCATAATCCTTTATAAGGATCGGTAGGATGAAGTCAAGAAATGAAGGGACTGGGAAAACTAACTCTTCAGGTCTTCACACAGGAAAAATTGTAGAATGCTGGTAGGAGTCCTCATCGGCCACAGAGGCAAACTAGGGCTAATATAGTCAACCCTCTCTGTCGCTTCTATGGAAATAAAGTGATAAAAACAATCCATATACTTTGCCACTGTTTCTGATTCTTTGGACGTTAATTCATAACAGGGGAAGACATTACTGCCTAGCATACTCAGAAGATTCTTTCTTTTTGGGAAGGCTTCTTTGGAGAGTGCAGAATACCCACGCATCTAAGGCCTAAACAAGCCTTAATAACAGCTCGTATATACTTATTTTGGACTCATTATATAACTATTTCAGTATAATTTGCAAATATCCCAATTTTGACTATCATTAAAAATTTACCTGATAATTTTAACTGTTAATGTATGAAAGATGCACCTACAGACTTTGAGGTTAAGAATAAATTGTTTTGCTCTCTTTTTTGCTGGTTGCAGTTGCGTCATGCCCTTGTTTTATGTATGTATGTATGCATGCATGTGTTTTGACTTGGTCGGATTCAATAACCGTGTAATTTTTGAAAGCGCTTTTATCACTATATACATACAAATTTCATTAGCATTCTTAATTATACGTTCGATGGATTGAAAACGGCCACTTACAACGAAATATTTTCATAAATTATGCTCCTTCTCCTTATTTGAATTACGATCCTTTATTTGTCATAATGAGCGAACATGCTGTAAGCGATTAACATTTATTACTTCAACGTTTAACGTTTTCAACTAGTTTTGAACAACATTACACTCGATGATTTACGACAATAAAAACGTTTGATTTACATTACAAAAAAAACTGCTGTTAAGTTTAATTATAAGTCGTAAAAAAAATTATTAATTTTTATTAAATTTGTGAGTCAATTTTATTTGATTTTAAAAGTTTAAGCCCCCGGTACACGGGTAATCATATTAAATTCACCTGTTTAACCACCTATTCTCATTGAGTGTAGAAAAATGCATCCCAAATAAACTTTTATGACAAATGAATGAAATTAATATAATAAATAGTAATGAAAAAATATTTCTTGGGTATACAAATGTTTATAATATTCAAATAATAGGGGGTAAACTGGGATAAACTGAACCAGAAAAGTTCAAACTGACAATAAATTCTTTTTCAAATGGTCTTGAGATGAATTTCAATCTTCAATAAATTTTATTTGGTCATAAAAATTGTACACGAACAATCATTTGGAAACCACCTGTTTAACTACTTCTTCTGATTGGATGCAGATGAAAGCATCCCAAAGGAACTTTATATCTTCTGACCCAAAATTATGACAAAGATTGTTTGCAACCCAACCTGAATGAGATTTATACAAATAACTGCTAATTAAAAAAACTTTCTTGGGCATACAAATGTTTAAAATATTCAAGGAATATGGGGTAAACTGCGACAAATTTCAAAGTGACAATAAATTCTTTTTTAAATGATCTTAAGATTATTATTTGGTTATATAAGTTGGATAATTTCCAGTATGAGTTGTTATTATAAAAAATTATAATGAGAGCTAATTAAAAAGAGTCAAATTGCCAGATTATCAGTAGAAATTGAACTTGAAATTGGATTGATATAAATTGAATTTATACAAATAAACTGTTAGAAAATTGTTATTTACAAAGTCAAAATTGTTTTGCTTAAAACAATGCAAAATTTTGTAATTGGTTTTCTAATACTCAAAAAATACTACTTATATGTTAAAAAACTTTGGGTCAGTGTCTTGAACAAAGATATGTAATAAATTATAAGCATGTCTTTTTTCTTTAATCGTATTAAGACCCAAAATAAACCTACTCATAATCCTAATACAGTCTGCTTAATTTCCTTAAGAAGTAGACAAGTTTGTGTTCTGACCTAACGTTGTTGTCTCCCAACTAAACAACATCAAATTGGTATGTTGAGTATTTTGTGACTTAAGTTACTAATGATAATAAATTTCATTTAAAATAAACTTATAGATATTAAAAACAATAAATTAGATCGCTGATATTGGTAATAAGTTATTCTTTCATAGACAATTTTCTACTTTACTCAGAGACAACCTAAAACACTTGTTATACAGCTAAAGTCCATTAGAAATAGATTATTATTTTCTGTGGGTTTGGGGTGACAAACTTTGTGTCCAAATGAAGGTTTAATCGGTTGATATAGTAGAAATAGTAGGTAGTCATAAAATAGACCATAAGTCATAAATAAGATCGTTGGTTTTTAAGTAAGTAGTACAGGCGTTTGTATAAACATCACATAATAGAAACATGTGTTCGCTAGCGCTTGAAAATTGTTTTTAGAATTACTTTAGGCCAGAGAAACACTCAAGGGCCGATGCTTTATACCATTGTAAATCCAAGTCGTTTTGATGTATACGACTCTGCATGTACGTATTACTTAAACCAAAACCGCATTTACTTTTCATCTCATGTCAGTATGAATAACAACCATTAAGTTTAAATGGCTCGTAAACCGTCTTAAGAAAAAGTTGCTTTCGAACGGAAGGCATAAATTCCAACACCCGCGTTACACAATCTCAAATTGTTATACCTAATCTATACACAAAACTAAACGAACGTTTATTTTCATAAAGAAATTTTTGACAAAAAAAAAATGCTAAAAATTTGCACAAATGCTCTTCTATTGTTCCTCTACAAGTATCTGTGATCAAAAAAATTTTGCACGATAAATTATCTTTAAGGTAATTATTGGGAAGTGGGGCTCCAGCAGAAAATTGCTCCAAAAAATTTCTTGTATATTAAAAACTATTTTTTAGTGCATCAAATGCATTTTAGAGGTAGGGGAGATATACTTTTTATAATAAAAAAACCGTCGTAATAATTCCCTGTGTCTTGCAATAGGTTATGGTAGAGGGTGGGTGTGTTTATATATACATACCCCACACTTCGTACCCTAACCTAACCATATACCAAATTAACTATTGAATTAAAATTTTGGGGTGTGGAGTATGTATATGTTAACACACCCACCCTCTACCATAACCTATTGCAAGACCTTACATTTTAATGCCATAATTAAAGAATCAAAATAGTAGAAATGGAAATTTTTTTTTTAAATAGTAAAAAATGGTAAATAACGTCTTCCCCACCTTAGAATAATTAGATATAATCACAAAAATGGCTTGAAACCATTAAAAAAAATTAAGACCCAAATTGGGGTGGAGCGTCACTTCTGCATATTTACCCCCTTCAATGACGCTGCACGTTAGCGGGCAAGGAAGGCAGTCACAAACAGATCGAGACTGCTCCACAACTAGACTGGCGCGAATGCATACACAAATACGATGCAGTCGATAAGGAATTACCAATTAAAAATAAACAATACAGAGTGTCTCATCTCGTCGATAGATTACTAGGAAGTTAGTGACTGGAAAATTCTATAAAAAATAGTGTAGACCTAGTTTAATGTGCCCTACTCAACTAAAATATTTTCAATGTCGCAGCACTTCCGGTTATACCGGAAACGGACTCCAACTTACTTATTTTAAATGGCACAACATGTTTTTCTTATTATTTTCAGATTCTGAGTGTTGTTTAAAGAACTTTTTTTTAGGTCTACACTATTTTTTATACACAGTTCCCAGTGGGACACCCTGTATATGTAGTCTAATTATAATTTCAACACCCAGTATTTTAAAACCGGAGCGCATTGGGATCTATGTTTACTTGAACTTTTATTTTTTGTCTTGACCCAGATAATCACCTTCTTAAATATTGGAACGTACTTAATGACCACCCTGTATATAAAGAGATGCTGTGTGTGGACGCATTCCTTTCATATGTAATTCTATTTAGCATGCATAATCGAGATTTATTATAAATCCCTTCACTTGTAACTTATCTGCACGTTACAACTATTTAAAAGTGGGTTACACACCAGATATCGATATAATACGTAGCTACACTTTGTCTTTCTAAAAGGTAAAAGCTAAACTAGAAACAAAAGACATAATGCGTTCAAAGACAATCTAAAATCTGAGCAAGAGAAAGTTGGTTTTCTCACTGACAATGAGTTTAAGATAGAGTTCATTCTTGCACTGGCTTATCTATATGCGTGACTGTAGAATTTGAGTAGTTAATTGTTATTTTCCTGTATAATCTAAATGATAACGATAAATAGTATGAAGTCAACAGTTAAAAGAAAGGTGAACTACAACACTAAATAGAAGTTTAATTAAGAAAAGCTTATCTTGCCAATAACCAATAACAATTATTAATGAGAATCACTTTACTTTTGCAGGATTTTGGGGGGAGAAATTTCGATCAAAATTTTTAACCTGATGAAGACCGAAATTTACAGTCGAAACGTTGCATAATTGAAGTGATTTTCTTTAATTTATTGTGTTGTTATTGACAAGATTATATTTTATTGATTAAACATTATATTTTAGTCATATTACAAAGAAAATTAAATTCTTCTAACTGCAAAATAAACAAGCGACCCTTGTGGTCCAGATGAATAACTTCCCATTATAATATAGAGTAATTTTCATGAAAATCAAAAATTTCAACACATTTATATGTTTATAACAATAGTTATTAACAATATTTGATTATTTTATATATCTTTTTAACAATATCAATTAAAATTTATAGTTAAGTTCACAGACTTTTAATTGTGTTTAAAAATATTTAATTGTTATTCAATGTATTTTATTGTTATTAATAATTATTATTATTTTTATTGACAAACCACGTAAATTTATATCAGAACCAATTCGATCAGATAAATAATTTTTTAAAAAGTTTAAGGATTTTGAAGTTAAGGAGAAATATAAAGTTCAAAAACTGTTTGTTTTATAATAAAAAACAAGTTGAAATTATCGTTTAAGCGTTTTAATTATTTTCATTTATTTATCAGTTTCTTTTTATTTTAGCAGAACGTTCTGATATGGTTTAATACGTATTAATTGCCCATTAAGAGCGCATCTTTGGCGCAGCCTGTAGCGTGGTTACCTTACACGATAACCAGATTTGCCTTATAAAAAGGCTTAACAAGTCCTTGGACGCTAATCTGACAAGCGGATTCAAAGCTTCGTAAAGAGATGTACTGCAGCGAACGAACGTCGTTTGCGCAGTAAAAGCCTGACATCGTCGAAGAAGAAGAAGTGTATTAAGTAGATCTGACTCTAAAATATCGATCGTATCGGTAAAATTCTTATTAGTTCCGCATATGAGTGGACAAAAAAAAGATCAACCTATGACTTACTGTTATGCAAATTTCCATGTAGTTATTACTTACACATATACAAATACGTACATACCTTCAGAACCATAGACTACTTATATTTGTATTAAATTTTATACGTAACTCAAGTCAATGTGTGTAACTTTAAAATGTATCAAGTAAAAATCACCAGCGGCGTGTAACATCCTGGAAGATTCTCGAACATTCTAGATCATTTCTGGGACATCCTCAAACATTCTTCAATACTCAGAAACGTTCTAAAAGATTTTCGATTCTTTAAAGACATTCTGTAATATTGTAGAACATACTGGGACGTTCTCAAAATTTCTGGAACAAAATCGAAAGCTTTTGGAGGAATTAACAACTTCCTAAAACCTACTGTAAAACACAATACTCAAAAAAAAAAAGATTTTCGAACATTCTACAACACTCTAGAACTTTATCTAGCCTCTTGGAAGATTCTTTAACTCCTGGAAAAAAGTGGAGAACATTCTAGGAAGCTCTAGAACAACCTTAAATATTCTAGATCATTTTGGAATATTTTCCAACAAATCAGGAACGTTATATGACATTCTCACTTTTCTAAAAGATTAGACAACATTCTGAAACATTATAGATCCCTCTAGAATAATTCAGAGGATTCTATAACTTTTTGAAGTAATTAGAACCTTTTCGAACCTTTTGGAGAGTCGATTAACTTACTAAAACGTTTTGGAACAATCTGAAACACTATGGAAAATATTGAAACATCTCGAATCTTCCTCAAAGGCTCCAAGGAAAATCTGTAGTTTCGATATCTCCTTTACTTCATTACTTATTTCTGCAATTCAAGAACAATATCTTCTTCATGGAATGTGGATAAAGGATTGATACTGCTAAATTTGCATCACACTTGCTTTTATTATAACATTCTCGATTAACATTCTATGACATTCTCTAACCTTTTGGAAGGTTCTTTAACTTTTTGAAAATTAGGTGATATTCCAGAAATTTCTGAAACGACCTTAAATATTTTAGATCATTTGGGAACATTTTCCAATAACAGTAACGTTTTCTAAAACATTAGACGACATTATGAAACGTTCTAGAACTCCGTTAAATAATTTTGAGGATTCTAATATAACTTCCTAAACTAAGAACCTTTTCTAAGCCTTTGGGGAGTCTATGAGCCATCTAAAATTTTTTTGAACAATCTGAAGCACTACAGAAAAAAATGAAACTCATATCTTCCTGAAACGCCTCAAGGAATGTCTTCTTCATGGAATGTAGATAAAGGATTAGTTGCACCTCATGACCCTTATGGTACTACGTTTATTATACAGGTTGGTTTTGATAAAGGATAGATACGTATGTAGGTACATAATATATACGTACATATATTATATACTTAGTAAGTAACTCGATGGAAATCGTCTTTTATGAAGTGGTCTGGCATGGCATGGCAAGGCAAGACAAGGCATTCCGCCAGAGCAGTCTTCTGTTACGATTGCCATACCGCTGCTGGTCCGGACTAGCGAGATTGGCGGACGCGTTGGTAGATACCATCGATCCGTCCATTATCTTGTTCTGGTGCAACAGGATAAACATCTGGGCAGGATCATGCGTAGCCGAGCCGTTAGATATCGAGTTATAGACTACAATGGTTTATTTTTAGTTTGTATATTCATTTTCAATTAAAAACATTGTTGTCAATTGAACTTCAAATAAGATGCTTCTGCAGAACGTATTCTACGGCCATCAATATGTCAGAGTAATAGGAAATTTAAGTTTAAGGGTTGAAGACTGTGTGAAAGTGTAGTGATAGTCTACGAGGAATAGGGTGATCGATTATTATTATTTTTGTGAAGATTTCTTAAGAATTTTTTTGATTTTTTTTATCTTGATACACGTAAAAACTACTGCTTTTACAACCTATCCATAAAATATATATCTGAGGAAGTGTCTTCTATTTTGTTTTCTCAAAATTGGATAAATGATATAGAGTTTATGTCGTCTAAAAATTTCTGACACAAATTCCTGTCAGGATGAGATCATCAAAATTGGATGAGTAGCAACTGAGACATAGTTAAGAGATTTTGAGTTTTATTTTGGAGTTTTTGATATCTAAAAATTCCTGTCAGGATGGGACCATCCTGGTGTACATATAAGTGTGCTAGTAGTTGATGTATTAATAGCCCTATGATATGTCTTCTGATGAGTTTTATCAAAATTGGATAAGTAGAAATTGAGACATACTTAAGACATTTTGAGTTCTATTTTGGAGTTTTTGTCATCTAAAAAGTTCTTTATTATTTCTGACAAAAATTCCTGTTAGGATGAGATCATCCTGGTGTGTGTACCTACACTAGAGTTGGAGTACTTGATGTGTTATTCCCCCTATGGCGTGGTCCGTCCAAGTAAGACGATATTCAAACACACTTGAGCTAATAATTGCGGCTGGTGTTGAGGAGCAGAACCGAATTCCTGTTTACTTTCAATGCTGACGAGCTGAAAGCTGGATGTTTGCTTAGCAATTATGAAGCGATGCTGTAGAGGCCGTTTCTCCGTAGTACCTACATCCAACCAACCAACGGCTAAATGTAAACAATAGAGTATACGACTCTACCACACGCAGAAGTACTTCAGAGCATAACGCTACTGCACACATACTTGTCGTTAATTACCCCTATTTTCATGTACGAGAGCATTAAGGAATTAATTAATGAGCTTCAGCTAATTTAATGACTGTTTATAAGATTTGAGAAAATTTGGAAAGATTTTCTTTGGGCCAGAAATAAATTCTGTTTTAGAGATTATATAAAAAATATTAAGACTTCAGAATATTCATTTGTGAAGTTACAGTTGGAGTACAACACTTGACCGCTTAAGAAAACTTGTTAAGTACAAGAATGATGAAAGTCAACACCAGTCTTATCTGAGAACCTATTCTGTATTACTGTACCATTTAAGGTACCATCTTATGACGTGTTTATTCAAGTTGTTTTCGAACATGAAAACATGTGTAATTGTAAAGCGGAATCTTCGTGGCACTCATGATGGTGAGGGTTATTCTGTGGGAAAGAAACTTTTGTAATGTTCTAATTAAAAGGGATAGAGGCAACAACTGAATCTAATATTGTGGGTATATACCAACTGAGGCATCCCTCATTAAAACGCCACCAACTGAGGCCATTACCAAACGAGTGCACAGGTACACAATAATGATGTAGAAACAGCCTCAGTTGGTGTACATGTGTTGCCTCAGTTGGACACAATCTCACTGTTTAATCCTGGTTGCACTCATTAAAGTGAGGGTTATTCTGTGAGAAAAACCTTTTGTAATCTTTTTCAAAATTAACTGAATTACGTACTACCTAATTAAAAGGGATAGAGGCAACAACTGAATCTAATAATTTGAGTATATACCAACTGAGGCGTCCCTCATTAAAACGCCACCAACTGAGGCCATTAGCAAACGAGTGCACAGGTACACAATAATGATGTAGAAACAGCCTCAGTTGGCATACATGTGTTGCCTCAGTTGGACACAATCTCACTGTTTAATCCTGGTTGCACTCATTAATGTGAGGGTTATTCTGTGAGAAGAAAACTTTTGTAATATTATTCAAAATTGACTGAATTACGTAACTAATTAAAAGGGATAGAAGCAACAATTGACGCTAATGTTTTGGGTATGTACCAACTGAGGCGTCTCACAATAAAACCTCACCAACTGAGGCCATTACCAAAAAAGTGCACACAATTGAGGTACAAACTATCCCAGTCGGTATACCTGTATTGACTCAGTTGGACACGATTTCTCTGTGTAATTTTTGGCCTGCCTCAGTTGGTATACGTCCAATATTTTTCTATGTACGTATTTTTTACGTACGATAGTGGATAAACGATGATCCATCAGTTGACGTTGTTTGTACTTTAGACGCGTACAAATGAGTTCAGTTTTTCTGATGGTAAAATAATATTCACGTGGTTAATCGATTATTACGCTACAGTTTCTTGTAATGGGAGCTCGTCAGGGTTTTTGAAGTGAGCGACGCGGGACAGATAGACAGAGGACGGGATGGTCTGACATGTGAAGATGATGTAGAAATAATGGAGATCTTTGGCCGATTAGCAGTCAGATTTGTTTCAGTGTCTTGTGCGTACCTACAGCGTGCAAAGTGCTCTCCATGGTAGATTATTCATTATCGTTACCGATAGAAGATCGATCAGATAACGAATGTTTTTGTATTGTTACAGAAGAATTGAAATGTTTTAACCGGACGGACGGTCCGGTCAATTGTTTCATTCGGGAGTTATTTCTATAAAGGAGAAGCTGTTTAGAAAGGCACAAAATATTTTACAGTCAATTCATATTAAGATGGATTGGTTCCGACGAAATAACCTTTAATTATTATTATTTTTTTTTGAATGGGTAACGAAATCACGTTATTGAAACGAAGAATGGTACTTTGTAAAGGTCAAAATATGATCCTATTTGTAAGGCTGAGATCAAAGAAGAAGACCTAAGAGATCATTTACCGTACAATTGGTCATCAAAAGATAAATAATTAATTAAACAAACCAATGGGGGGTTTTAAAGTGACCAAAACTAAACGAATAGAGTAATTCAGGAGTGAAGATGTTTTTATTTATGTAGAAGGCGGAAACGCTGATTATGGTTATAAAAAAAACACCTTCACCGCTGAATTTCTTTGATTATTTTCTACTTGGTATATTGTTGGGAAATACCCAATGGTTGTGAACAACATATTACTTGGTACAATTCGTTTTTATGATGGAAGTGAAAATATATTTCATTTTGAAGCGAAGCTCCTACAGGAAGGTACGTTAGCCACGTTTCGTCGCAAAATTTTGAAGCTATAAATCTAAACCTCTCTCTCCGAGAGGTATCATTTTTTCCTTTTATACATTTATTGAAATAAATATCTCGATATTTCCCGATCCTGATTACTTTGCTCTGACGATGCCATCAGCTGAATGATTGATCTAATACAATCAAAATGCTCGCCATTCTGCTCATGCCATAAACTTGCTGGAATGATTTGCGAGAAAACAAAGCTGTCCATCTTTGTACATCCAGTTGTCTGTCAAGTGTTACGCGTCCCAAGTGATCGTACATATATGACATGCTGGCATTTGAATAACAATGCACTTTTTTCCTTTTGCTTTGCATTATTCAGTTCATCCACAGAGAGCTTTCTCTCAATCGGATTTTAATTTATAATATGGTCTTATAAATAATCTGTGTTAGTTTATGTTTTTGATAACTGGTTGTATTTTGCATATTTGGACGTTTGATTTTTAAAACCCATTAAATCCAATCAGTATTAAAGTAGAAAAAAAAAGTTGAATAAATATAAAAGTTCAGTTTTTACCCTGAAAACTTTTAACGTAGGTATGTAGGTCTATCCTCAAGAAGGGTAACCTTTGGAAGCCGTCATGCGGGTAGAGGTCATTGAAAAGAGTGCTATTGTGGTAGATGAATGTTGAATAAACACACAAAGGACGTAGACAACATATGAAACACAACACCGTACAAACTGATGGCATTTGCTCTTGTATGAAGTGAAAATAACGCGAAAAAAGAGCGTAAATAGAAGAAGTACTCGAGATTATTCCCACGATATTGTTTTCTACTTACATTATACGTACCTACTGGAGCAAACAAAACTCAAAGAAAATGATGATGACCTTACACTTGAATAAAATACAACACACGGCTTCAATATATTCTTTTTTTATTGTTTCATTAAATCATCTGATTCAGATTATCATTATAAATAGTGTTTCAAAAAGCTTTATGTCTTTGACTTTTATAGCAAGAACAAGAGAAGACAAGAATTTCAAGAACAACAATTCTTGCTTTCGGCTACACGTTCATTATGTTTTAAAATAGAAGTCTTAGAACTATCAATTAAAAAAAAAAAAAACAGTCCTGGTTTAAATTTTAATGCAAACAATTTTGAAAAACACGGTATTTAAATTTGTGCTATTTAAAACAAACAAAAATACAAAATTAAATAAACGGAGGAATAAATGCAGATCTACTTACTATAGACTCTAATCTCTATCAATCTAATCTAACCAAACTGAACACACAGACTGACACCTCGCAAAATCCGGAGACTCCCAAGGAAATTTTCCTGAAGATGTCCATGCGTGACTATAAAACGCTGAGAATTAAAAAGCTTGCTAGACGATGACCAAAAAGCTCAAAGGCTGAAGATTGTTACTTAATACATAAAATAATTAATTCGTTCACAAAATTCATAAATAAGACGCGAATAAAAAATGATATCGACTTCGTTCGAGGCGTATCATTAAAGATAATATTTAAATATTATTAATAACAATTAAAATTCTATGAACTTTTCATTGATATTATAAAAAATATATAAAATAAAAGAAAAATTAAACACAATTAAATATTGTTAACAACAATAAATTAGTGTTATTATGTGACATTAGCAAATAAATATTAGACCACACATAAACTTCTCAAGGATAATTTATAAATATACACTGTAGTGATCTATAAACATATAAATGTATTGAAATTTTTGATTTTCATTAAAATAACTCTTTATTATACTGGGAAGTTATTCGTGTCGACTTCAAGGGTCGCTTGTTACTATTTGTATTAAATCATAAATTAGAAACCGATCTATTAATTAAGCTTTGATGATGAAACTTTCAATTTCCTAGCAATTTGACCATACGCAGCCGTAGATACTTCGTTGACCTCAGGATTTTTTACAATTTGAGTCAAACAAAAGACAAATGGTTTGTTGATTGATGGTTTAAGTGAGGTGTGGTTGGTTGGTTGGTTGGTCGGATGGTATGATTCTAAAATGGATCTATCTATCTCTCTGTCTTTCTTCCGAGAGTCGTGCTTTTCGATATCAATTTCATGACCCGCAGGGTGACCACTAAGTTGGTTGTTCCGATCTCAGTAATAATCCGTAACGATTTTTCCGCAAGAATGTCGACGTTGTGGTTGAGTGCGCATATGCATCGGACTTAACGACGACAAGACGTGATTGAATTCCATCGGATAAGACAAAATGCGCCACTCCTGAGCTTAATAATTCGAAATAACTATAGCGAGGGTTTACATTGGTACATTTCTTGTAGATAATTTTACGTTCTGACTATTCTAATTTTTAGTTTAAGCTACCTATAAAATTAGCAAATACTAATTTACTTTACTTTTACACGTATCTATGGCGATAGATAATTTATTTTATTTATTGCTCAAATCTGGATTAATGATCTCCTCAGGTTAAGTATTAATTAGCTATTAGAGGAGACTGTAATTAATTTTGCTGTGGTTTCTAATTTCATTCACTGCGGTTGATTTTTATTGTTGCAAGACACTAATTACTGGAAATAATGGAATTACAGCTAATTATTGTGTAGGTAAATTACTTTATTTTTTGTTTTGATGTTTTACAACTGGAAAAATAATTGCTGGACCCGAATGAAGTCATACTTTTGAACAAGATGATTTTACAACTGTAGCACTCCCATGGGGTGAGGAAGGAGGAGGAACGAGATGATTTTAACTCAGATAAAAAAACTCTTAAAAGTATTATTTATTTGTCTTCTTGCTTAAAAGATTGAAATTCAAAGGTGGGAAATGATATGGTCCAAGGCAAAAATTTTCGAAATATGTATATAATAATAATTAGAATTACAGATATTTTAGAGCTTTCTAGAGCATCGAAAATTTTCTAAAAAAGTTGAATGAGAAGTAAAAACTCTTAAAAGTATTATTAATCCTTATTTGAACTCTTACATTTTTCAGTTATGAAACTTTCAGGTACCTATAGGATTGCAAGCTTACAGAGCTGTGGCTTTACTACTGTGGGATACCAGTATATTTGCTGGTTAATTGGCTTTTAATAGTTTACAATCTGTGTAACACGTAATTGTCTGCATGTAAAATACTTCTTAAGGATGAAGCTTCTTGTGATACTGATGAGAACAATAGAAAATATAAAACGAAACATGTATATTCATAAATGTTTCCCATGCAGCTGGAAGTTTACAAACGAAGAAAGGAAATGAACTTGCTTTTTATCGGTTCTTCTTAGTTCAGTAAAGTGGTTTAGCAAAAGCGCAATAAATGTGTAGATAGATTTTTTTTCACTTAAAGCTTTAAATGACGGAGGAAAAAGATCGTAATGCGATAAGAAATATCTGTGAATCGAAATGGAATTTCGTATCTACAGTAAAATGAAAAAATAAATTACATTTCAGAAAAACCTTTTGTAGGATTCACGGCACCAAAGAATAAATAGTTTCTGAAATGAAATTCATTTTCTATTAAACTATAATGCCGGAATTAAACAAAATTTGTAATACGATGTTTTCAAATTTGTACTACAATTGCTTTGTTGTTACAAAAACCTTGTTCAGTCTATCGTTCGAGGTATCGTTCAGAGATAACCTGCTGGAACTTTTCCCACGAACAGACGAACACTACTGTGTAATAACGCTATTATGTTTGCATCTAATAACACCTTTAACGTCTTAACCGTAATAATTAATGCTAATTAAATTAAGTGCGATCCCAATAGGTTTATTAGAGGATTTAATTACTCGTATAAAGAACAAAGTTTCCGTATAATTACTAAACATAAACAGACGCGAATATATTTATGTACCAAATTAATCTAAAGCTTGTTTTATTTCCACGTATGCTCTATTCAAGCAATGGAGAATTTTTTAATTTTCTTTAATAATTTTCATAAAAAGAATTATTATAAATAAAATAAACAAATTTTAAAAATTTCTTTCACATTATCTTTTCAAATATATATTCAGAAAGGATTCCACGAAGTGAAAAATTTTTAGGCCAATTATTATATATTATTACATTTTTTATTGCCTCATTCGTTGAAAAATGGATTTTAAGAATTTTTTCCAACGGGATCTTGTTTTTTAAGGTGTCAAGAATACACCAAAATTTTTTCTAATTTTTAAATTGATAGTTAATACCATAAAAAAATTAATTTATATAAACTGCTGACTATCAAGCAGCAGACGCACCCTGTAGCGGCCGCACGGAGCCTTATGTACAACGTTAAATTAAAATTAGTAAAAAAAGAGATAGAGTTTTGCGAATTAAGAATATTTTACTGGAAATTTCCTCCCGTTTAAGGGCCTTTTTTCAAAATTGCGCTATCACTTATGGTTTTTGAGTTATTTACGAAAAACTAAATGCCTTTATTTTCTCGTCTTAATTAGTTTATAACTTTTGTAATTTTATATGTGCTTATATAATAATAATTTAACACATTATTCTAGACGTTATTCCGAATCCAATGAACTATCGCATGTATTTTTAGGAGCTTAATCAAAGCCACGTAAGCAGTAGTAGGTAACACGCGTCCTATGTCCGATCTTTCCCAGCGAACGCAAGCACGTAACTGGCGAGTACTGTTGCCTAGTCGTCGGATGCATTCGGGGTAGAAAATACCCAGCGCCTGGCGAACTCGTACGTCGTAACGCTGCGTCCGAATAATATTTAGATGGTGTTAACCCTAGGTATGCGGATAAGCGATAAATTAAGAATGCATCGATTATTTACTAAAGAAAATTATTAAAGCTAAATTAAAAAATTGCCACAAGGTATTGTTATTTTTCTACTGGAAATATTATAATGTCACATGTAGGTTAGGTTAGGTTAGGCTGTTATTTTGTATATTTTACTGATTAAAAAACCACTTATTAAACAGTTTAATCGAACTCGATGATGATAAACTATTGGCCCGAATAACGACTTTATTTCTACCGGTTAATTTCTTTTTTGTACCATCATTCCATTGAATAATTATCGAAGGAACGAGATCGAAATCGGGTGTCCAACTATTAGAATTACTACCGTGGGCAACTGCTGCTCGCACTCAATAATTATTACGCGCCTTTTTAATACTCGCATAACGACGACGTTTCGAACATCGATAGAATCTCTCATTCTCGGTTTTTGCCGATCCGGTCGGCGAAACCTGTAGAAACTTAAGTATATAAGTAAGCGCGCTCCGTTGGTAGCTATAATTTGCCGATCGAGATTGTTAATGCTTTTTATGTCTAATGAACGAAACGTTGAAGATATTTCTCTGATTAGAAAGCGATAATGATTATTATACTGTATTGGTCCAACGTTACAAGAGATTTCGGAGATTTCATCTTCTGTCATCTATGTATTTCTCGTTGAGCTTTCATTTCCAGTAAAAAATACAAAAGTTAGGTTAGGTTAGGAAACTGAAAGCTTATCCAAAACCATAATGAACAAAACAAAAAATAATTAGGTACTGATATCATAAAAAAATCACCTCACCAGTTTTCCTAATTTTTTTTGGGTAATTTGTTTAATTCCGTTTTCCCTAGAAACCTATCTTCCATACGTAAACGTGTTCTTTATTTAGTAAATATTTCAAACTTAATTTCCTCCTAAAAGCTAACGATCGCCAACTGTGCAAAATTAAAATTACCTGTAACAGTAAAAATGTGTATTTGAGTAGGTACGTGGGTACTAATTTATATCATTAATAACTAGAAACTACCATACATAAACCATTAAAATTTTACGACTCTTTAATTTTCCTGGTAAATATGGTCAAAGCCAATTTAACTTTTCACACTTGAACGACGATAACGGCCGAAGAATCTGTTGATTTTTTCCCTTTTGGGATATTGACTAGATTCCAAGTAAATTTCAACTGTACTACGTACATGTAATACATAATTTCTGTTAATATGCAATTAGCCAATCGCATGTGTTGAGACTGCACAGGAATGTGAAACCAACGGAGGAAGGAAATTGACCATTAGAACAGTTTAAACAATTTATCAAAAAAAAAAAAAAAAATATATATATATACATACATGGTTATTAATAAAACAACATAATGGATACTAAATATACAGGTATTTAAAAATTCCGTTGTGATTTTGGTTCTGTTAGGTCATTTAATATTTTTACTTTAGGGGTGACTTTTTAGAAATTAGCTGGATAGTGATCCCTCCTCACACATCTTAATACATACCTCTAAAATTGACTATAACCTCATAAAAAACTAAAATAAAAGAAGGGTGTGTTTGGAGGGAGTCTCGAAAAAAGCTTACAGTGACATAAGCGTACGGTCTCAGGCTGGAAGGGTTAATTACATATTAATAGGGGTTGCTATTTATGTTCTACTTGTGATATAAGAGAACAAGGTGATCATTTCTGATTTCCATCACACTGTAGGTATCCGAAGAATATGTATTAATGAATAATTCTGATTGTGTTCTAGAAATTTAAGGGCGATTTACTGCTGAATGTTGAACTTTCGGTAGTAATTTAGACTGACAATGTTTAGAAACCAAATTAAAGATGATTTTATTTCATATTTTTGATAAAAGCAGATTGTTTATTCTCCTATTTTTTGCAAAATCATTTCCGTTGTAATAATGTTCATAATTATTACATAAATTAAATTTAAGAATAAAAAATTATACGACTTTATTATATTTTTTAATTTAAATAATTATAATTATTATTGCAACCAAAATGATTTGGCGAGAAATAGGAATGAGAGAGAACAAATTAGGTTTCTAAAATAGTCTTAATTACTGTTAGAAGTTCTACATTCAACATTATATCAGATTTAAATTTAAAATAAAATAGAACAATTTCCCCTTATTTTCTGTTATAGTTCGTAAAGGACAAGAGCTGTATATGCTTTATTCACACCCTTAACATTTCTCAATTTTTACCTGACCAAAATCACGAATTCGTTTGGAGTTCAGTGCTTTTCCCTTATTTAAGATAGATTATAGGTGCTCCTCTGGATTTGTTTTTGAAAATTCGATTCTTTAGGAAAAATTCTTTCATTACGTAAGCGTTTTAAGTTGAGGTTAGAAAAATGTTTTTATTATGAATGCGTCCTCAAAAGACTTGTATTTTTCAGAGCAGTTTAGATTCTAGCGTCAAAACTATGTAGACACAAAAACTATTATTTCGCGTATCTGTAGATGAAAGGAACGTAAACGAAAAAAAAAAAGGATTTATTACTCTTAGGCATGGCATGAGTACGCCACTGGTTTCATTCGCGTTCTTGTTTTTATTTTTTAAACATGCAAAAAATCGAGAAAGCTATGCGACCAACTGACTACCTGCCTGCTTGATTATTCATCGGATATAACGTCATCTTAACAGAAGACTATATCTTTGTTCATTATCTAAATGTTTAAAATATTTACGGAGCAATTAAAATCCTGCTGCTCTATTTGCAGTAGGCCTTTCTTTCTGGACGTGGACGCCAACTTGTTCGCTCGCGAGTAATTACTGGAAGATGAGTAGGAGGGCAATAACTAAAAGATAGAATGAGTGAGGGAGAAACAAAACAGGGAAACAAAAAAAAATACGTCACATCCTTTTACGGAAGGATGTTTTGCGTTTAGTATCTAAAGCGATTAATGTTACAAAACAATAAGTTAAAAGATTCTTTTTTACATTATGTATATTTGCCTTATTCTTTTTACACACCCTGTATCTATATGGTTGAGTACTAATCAAATATTTTTTAGTGGTGATAAGGGGGTTCAAAGTTTGATGTATCGATAAAGGAACATCCTGAATCCTAGAAGCTTGAAGTTCTCAACATGCAGACGAAACTAAGGAGAATAGAGACTTAAAACATTGCACAGAGGTTTCCTTTTATACAACGTAGACGACCACTAATATCATATTTTTTTATAATTCAACCCCTAAAGGGGTGAAAAGAAAATTCGAAATTTATATATATTGATAAAAGCACATTGTGAGTCCAGGAAGTTTGAAATTCTACATAAAGATTTCTTAAAAATCATATATTCCACTACAATATTAGTTTTCAAAATAAAAAACGGTCTGATAAGACTTTTTTTTTTTAATTAACTCCTTAATGGGCCCGTTTTCTCCCAATTTTCGTATTATCTGTGGTTATAGTTGAAGTAACTTTTAATTAATTTTGCATTTCAGGACTTTTATGTCTCTTTTGCAAAAAAATTTTAATATTGTATATTAATATTCGTTATTTTATAATTTATTACTCATAAAAAAAAAATAAAAAATAAAAGGAATTTAAAATTTTAAGTTTGATTATAACGTCACGAACGGTTTTTCATCATGTGATAATATAACGGATTATGTACGTGTAAGACACGGACCGTACTTCTAATCTCCAGTCAATTAATCATGATGAAAAATTATTATTGCAAAAGATGTATCGACTGGTTTCCATATTGGAAAAATGAATTAATAAATGCCGTTCATAAATCAGGTTAAATCAGGCAGTCAACACCGCCGTTCAGTAAAAAAATTCTATAGGAAATTAAAACAACGATTTGTTATAAGCTGGTTATGGATTCCAATAAAAATATTTTTTATTGATTTAAATAAAAAAAAAATGTTTTAGACTTTAATCGCTAGATTATTGTGTGAATTGAGACCAAAAATGGTAACTTCTTTTGAAGCTTCGACAAAAAAAAAATCATTAGATATTAGTAGATAAATACAGTGTCCACGGTAATAGGGTGCTAATAAAGTGAATAAACTAAAGAGAAGTTAGTGGCCCAAATATCTAAACACGTGCACTAATTTTTTTAACAAACATTTATTATTTCCTTTCGTAGAAAACTCAGTAAGGCTATTTAGCATCTATGTGAGAAAATCATAGAAACATGACGGCCTCAGAGTTATTTCACTGGAAAGTGAAAAGTGCTCGAGGCAAATCTAAACACTGATGGATTCTAAATTAATTAAAATTTGAAAACAAGACATAGAATTTTCATTGAAAAACTCTATAACCCAGTGGACAATTAAATTAATATATTTACACCCCACAATTCTGCTTTTGGTTAAAAGCCATACAGGGCCGGACTGAAAGTGAATTTAACCAAACAAATATTTAAGAGTAACGATTGCTAGGGAACGGCTTTTTTGGAAAGAAAGAAATACAAAGGTCGAATTCATGAAGCAAAATAAGCAATTACAAAAAGGTCAAAAAGTATTAGAAGAGGGAATGAAAAAAGAATAAATTAAACAATCGTAACGAACGTACTCCTTTAAGGAGCAGAAGGGGAGTAAAGCTGTCGGAATCGATTTCTTAAGGAGAAGCTTAGGGAGATTATTAAAACTAGAAAGATGAATGCCTGTAGAGAAGAAATTGCAGAGGAAATAGATAAAAAGAGACTGAAATTGTATAAGTATGTTAAAAGATTAAGATTGGGAAAAGGGGAAGGCCATCAGAAGATTAATTAAAGCAATTCGTCAAATATAGGGAAAATTGAGACTTTGGAATTAAAGATAGGAGTAATAATAGATTCTTCAGAAGTATATGCAAGTGCTTCAGTGAGGGGTTGAGATTGTTAGGTACCATCGTTATTGAAGGCCTACGCGCTAACGAGCAACGTCATATAAGATAGTCCCCGCAGGGAACTGTTTTAATCTTACAGCCGAGGTATTTATCGTGCAAAAATTTTTTTGATCGCAGATTCTTGTAGAGAAAGATCAGAAGAGCATTTATGAAAATTTTTAGCACAGGCAAATAATTGTTACTATTTTTCATTTAATATTAAGTTTTGCAGAACGTGTTGTTTGATCTTTCGACGATTATGTAGCCAAATCCGTGACAGATATGAAAAAAGTATAAAGATCATTTTGTAGATAATTAAATTTTCTACAAAAAAGTCCAGGACAGCACCTATGTTCGTTTTACAGGTAAAAGATACAGCGTTTCAAAGACGCGCTTCAACGTGTAATGTAACACTTAAGCGCTCTTGTAGTGCTGTTTTTTTTACCTGTAAAAGATAGAGGGGTGGTGTCCGGACTTTTTTATATAAAATTCAATTATCAACAGAAAGGTCTTATTACACTTTTTTTCGTATCTTTTGCCGTTTGGGTTAAAAATTTCAACAGATGCTCCTCTGACCTTTCTATACAAGAATCCGCGATCAAAAAATTTTGGACGATGAAATCTCTTGGCTTGGCTTCCCAAAATCCTGGTGCTGCCTTTGAACTGACCCTAATTCTTCAAAAGTCACATATTTACGGTTCTGAATGAATCGAAGTTCTACAACTTTTACTGTTTTCCTTCATCATTTATCTAATAAACGTGTGATGCAGTGCTACAAATCTGCAAGTCTGTCAAAAGTAATGAGATGCGTAGCAAATCCACTTCAAGAATTATAATAATGCATCTGGCGATATAATATAAAGTCCCTCGTTGCGGTTAAGGAATAAATGGTCATAAATAGCCTCGGAATGAATAAATCCCGATTCGTGCACCTGATATTGTGTAGGGCAAACTGGAACCCATCGCGAACTTATTCGAGCCAGTTCAGGTTCATGTCCATTCGCGTCTGCAGTGCGCGATGTGGGCTGTTTCATGGCCTGACATTGTCGGATGGTAGTAGTGAACTTTTATTTATGGTAATACTCCGCTCTTACTGAACACAACTAATTTGATGGCATGCGAGAGCTATCGTGAATACAAGAATTATGTTAGCAATAACTAGCGATTGCGGATTGCTCATAATCATGCAATATTTCTCGAAGTCTCTCAGTTGAACACCTACAAAACTTTACAACTACACAAACAGAAAAGAGTTAGATAAATATAAAGACTTAATAAAATCCATTATTACTTGAAAAATTATGAATACATTCCTAATTATTTTGGACATTGGCATTTAGCTTATTTTGAACCCTTGTGACATGTTAATTTGAATACCAGCAGAGAATATACCGACTGGGAGTGACTGATCGAATGACTGACTGACTTCCAGGTTGGCAGTGATGGGAGGAAATGAAGAAGACGAAGATTTCTAGTGCCAGCTTGGACGGATGATGGGTAGGTATATAGGCGGAAGAATGTCACGATTAAGAGAACAATACAACCGACAGACGTTCTATATCCATCTGATATTATAGTAGATATGTATGTAACAAAAAGAAGAAGATGGGTGAAGCACCATCGCGCCGTGGCACTCTGGAGAAAAGCTGCCGGAGGAGGAAGGTACCGGCGAGTTTGAAACACTCCGCTATTGTTTGATGAATGAGGTAGTAGACGAGAGACATTGGCATCCACGTCGGGTCAAGTCATCAAACGGTGAGAACTTTTATGTAATTTATACCGTGACAGATTAGGAAGAAAAAGACATCAAGCGTTCGGTTCCTATGCTTCAAACGAACTAAATTGGTAAGTTGATACTAATATTAAAAAAAATAAATATAATTTTTGATATTTGCGACCAAATACAAGACTAAGCCCATAATTTCAAGAGTAAAGTCAATGTCAATGTTTGAAGATTGTAATGACGATCATGCAAAACTTAAATTAACACCAATATTTAACATGATATCAACCAAATTTATGACGTACTTTAAATAACATCTTAGGAATGTTTTAGTAGACGCTTTTTAAACCTTTACTTCTTATCAGCACACCAAAGGTAGTTTCGACAAAATACTGACCAAATTGAATGTCCTGATTAATGTGTAGTCCAAATAACTGTCATAAATGGTAAAGTGGAGTTAGAATGTGAAATCTGATGCAACAGCCCTTGGGCCTTAGAGAGAGCTGATAGGGATTAATAAGAAAACTTATAGTGCCGAATGTAAAAGAGTCTTTTTGGACATTATTGAACCAACCTAGATATAGATGGCGTTCAAATGTCTGTCTGCAGTAATTTATTAAACAAATACTAAAGTATAAATTAACTCATAAATAAAATATTCACGCTTTTAGGAAGATACAGTATTGAATTCTGCTTATTGCTCATAGACACAGGTGAGTATTAAATGAGTCAGTTAAATTAATCAGTACTCCTCTCTAAGAGGAGAGTGCTATCTATGTTCTAGACTGCCTCCACCTAGACACTTTACGTACATATACATTTTAATGAACCTCATTAATCGGCAAAGAACTTAACATTCGACATGATTTTACTGATTTTACATTTCGAATAACTTTTTCAAATGTAACGATCTCTCGGAATTGCACTATAATTCAGGCGGAGGTTGTGCAACATAATTAATTATTTCTTGCAATTATCTCATATCGGTGCAGGTTGTAGATATAAATTAACATAATTGTATCCTACGAAAGGTTTATGTTTTATTAAAAGCATTCTTTGAGGAATTTAAAAAACTTTGTTCAGACATTTTAATGGAAATGTCAATTAGTTTTAATATGTACACTAGTAAGAGGTTTTTTGAATTTTTTTGTTGACTTAAATTACACTCTATTTGTTAAAAATAATAAGATAAATTATTTAGGAGAGGAAAACAAAATTACTGACTGCAGTATTTTTGATCTTTTGACGATTATGTAACGAAAATCGTAACACATGCAACCAATTATGAGAAAATTATTTTTAAAATTTTAATTACCAAAAATCGACTCGAGAACTGTGAATTTTTATAAAAAAAACACTAGCTGTGAAGCCTGGCGTTGCATGAAAAATTTATCTAGATCATTCTGGAAATTTCGAGAATATTCTAGAACGTCTGGGAGCATTCTAGACGATATTAAACCATCCTGATTCATTTTAACGTCTTTGAATTACTTTTGAGTAATCTAGATCGTTCTGAAAATTTCTAAAAGATTCTAGATCGTTTAGGAACATTCTGACTACCTATGTCATTTAAATGTTTTTTTATAACAGTAGATCATCATAGAGCATTCATGAATATTTATGCAGAATGTAGAATATTTTAGAAGAGTTTCCATATGATCGAAAAGGACAGAAATTATTGTCATCCACTTTCACTTAACGCGACCCAGCTCCCTTACTCACAGCAGGAGATCAAGGGGCAGGAAGTAGAATGACTTCAGATTTATAGCAAAAACAGTTAATAAAAAATAACATAACTTACTCGTCTGTTCCATAGTGTCCAAAGTTGTTAAAATCTCTTATAGGAGTAAATGTTTTCTGTAAAATATGTTCACTATTCTTCGGTAATTCCTTCAGGTAATCCGACACTTTGAGAACACTCCGTTCTTGTGAGGAATGTGTCAATGAAGTGCAGAAATCCACATTTGTACTATCATCCACAAGATCTCTGAGCAACGAGTTTTCGTACACCCTTTCCGGTAAAATATCTTCATCTTTTTGGTATTTCCGGTCGATTTTGATATTGTCGTGCTGCTGTTTTTTCTTTCCGTACAATTGTCTGTAGTATTTTTCCTGGTCGCCGTACATCCAGCACACTTTCCACCACTGTTTACACATGAGAACGTTGGCTGATGAACTGACATTGTCGTGTTTAACCACCTTGTTGGACATGTTCACTTTCTTGCCTGGATTGGACGACTTCTTCAGATTCCGGTTGTAATAAAGGTGGATACGTGACCTTTCCGAGGTCAATTTTTAAAAACTATCCCCTAACGGCTCAGACCTGCTAAACTGGATAATTAATTCTCAAGTAATGAACTAACGACTTGGACGTACGTGTTGCACGAGGGAATAATGGAATTATTATTCACAGAAAATTACTTAAAGTGCCACTTTTATTTAATTATAACTGCGGTGGGAAAATTTAAAGTCTTTTTGTTTAACATTAATTAAACTTGTTCATCAAAATTATTTGCTTTACTCATTAATTTCTTTCACGTGTAATGCTGTCTTTCTAAATACTGCAATCATTTTATTAGGTACTGTAAAAATTTTCCACTGAGACTTAACGACTAGATGCGCACCAGCAAACCCCGCCCTAAGAAGGTAGGTACAATGTTGGAAGGAGCAGGTACTCTAGCTATTTCCTTCATGTACGCGCCTATTAAATATGCAGGTATCGGCATACAAAGAGGGAAGTTGCACGTCATTGGCTGTCGGTTTCTTCCTACATCTGACCGAATTCAAGTCTCGGTTAAAAAATTTCACTATATGTACCATAGAACTAAATAAATTTTTTTTTGTTAATTATAACATTATAAAATAATCAGCCTCTAATATAAATTTAACTCTGTTAAATCTTATTGTATTTCGAAAGTGTTTCATTAATAATAGTTGGAGAGTGAGAAAATTACAATTTCTATTCCAAGAACTTCGTTATGGTTCAATGAAAATGGGGCCAGATCCAACTAACAGAATATCTCGTACCGAATGGTGTATCCATTGCAAGTATAATACACATGCATATATTTAACCGGGATAAATGGAGTCTCATGTTTCCTGTAAGACAGTAGTAAAAGTGATCTCCGACTTATAAAGGAAACGATATCGATATATCATCTTTATAGGAAATGTTAAACGTTATAAACACAGTCAATTGGATATAACGTAACATGGACTGGGTTGAGTTGGCGAACATTGCACAAACTTCCATACATATGTATGTGGTGTGTAAAGACATATGAAAAGCTGGTCGATCTTTGCGATACAATCGAGAACGGAATTTGCAGTCGCTTAATGCCAGAGAAATCGAATGCTCGTATTAAAATTCCTGCTAATTGTAACATTGTTTTAATTGGGTTATGCATTTGTAATTTACAATCGGCAGGTTGGGAAACTAACGATTTCTGTACTCGAACTGTTACGAAATCGATTTATTCTAAAGACATCGATCAGTTTAATGATTCGGTCAGTAAAATAAGTCAGCATTTATTTGTTGTTAACATCCACAATTACATTTTCACTGAAAATTCATTTATAGTGAATCCGTGTTTAAAGACAAATATTGTCTCAACTTCGCTTATAGTAAATCTGCATATAGCGACAATTCGTTTGTTTGTTACGTCATAACTGGTGTAAGAAAATTGAAGAGTGTAAAAATGTTGGTTTGCTGAGAATTTAATGTTTATGTAATCAACCGGTTATAATGAAGTAAAAGGGTGGAAAATTTATGACTGTAGCTTTTCCCCCAAGCTGATACGTAATGAAATATTGTCGTTTAAGAAAATATTTCAAGAATTGTAGTACACACAAGGAATGTACAAAACCGTGTTAATTGATAAATTATTACATTGAGTTAGTTGCCATTGGCAGATGGTGAGAAACAGTGTGAAACAAAGAAACGTTATTTAAGACTTCAGGTTGTCCTTAACTGTACATTATAACAAACAACAACGTGTTACTGGTATGTGGTTAATGGTAGAAAATGAAAGAGGGTTCTCTACAAATTTGTAGGTACATATTATAAATAGTTCAGGAAACGAGTCTGGAAGTTTTTTTTGAGATGTTCCTGAAATTCTATTTCCAAAAACTTATACATCATAAAAATATTTTAAAATATGTTTAACATGGTGCCAATGAAGACCTTTCATACGATACTACACATGACATGACTAAATCACTTCAAAATTTCGACCCCGTTCCTTGCATAAAGTTTTTTTTGTGATTTAATTAAAAATATACGGCTTTCAGATTTTTCTCTTCTGTACAAATTTGGTCACCCATATAATTATGACAGCCCATACTATTGCTCAATCTCGATGATTGATTACGTACTTTAAATAAACACTACATTTTTTTTTTTAATGATTTACAATTATTTAGTTTTTAAAATTTTCCCTGTACTTTTAGTATAAGACGATATTATTTGCCAAATTTCATAGTTCTAGGTCAATGGAAAGTACCTTATAAATTTTGATTCCCTCGAGAGTATTCAAGTATACGTTATTTGCGGCATAAAGGGCCGTATCTTTTTTTAACATTGATTTTTTCACAGCTTCATGGGTCTTTAGGCCTGAGTATTTGGTTTTAATTTCTACTCGATACCTCTATGAGTTTCCGTGATAAAGGGTCTTTATAGACAGACAGACAGATATTCGGGCAACAAAGTGATCCTACAAGGGTTCCGTTTCTTCCTTTTGAGGTACGGAACCCTAAAAAAGAAGAAATAATGAGAGAGACTTAATATGACAAAATAGTTCACTGAATGAATTTTTCTGAGAATTTTTCAAATTTATTTCTTTTCGTAGTTTTTTTTTATAAAAGTTGTAAAAACCACGTACCTACTTATTTAAACCTAAAAAGGCTGTGCTCAAACGTTCAGGTATTATATAAAGACCATATAAGTAAGATTTGCTATTCCAGTAAAAATCCTTGACTTCCTTGCACTTAAAATAGCGACACAAATTACTTTTTATTTTGTAAGAAATGCCCGTAAAGAGAACTTAATGCAATTATTATCAGATTGACTAGATTATTCTGTCGTATCAGATAATTATAAGTGGTGTCGTTCAAGAAGGATGGTCTGCAATTTTAACTGCAATTAAGTTCAATTTTATGGGACCAATTTGCCTTTTAAAAAGCAAAAAAAGAAAGAGAAATGAGCTAAGCTACTGCCTCTATAAATATACGTACCTATTAGTTGCTCTTTGCAAACAAATAATCTGCAGGGTAAAACTTTCAATGTTTAGAATAAATAATATTTGCCAAAAATTGAAAAATTGTTGAGAATGTTTAGCCCTTCAAATTGCGCTCTTAAAAGTTGACCGTACAAGGGATATGTATTTGGGTGGTTGTAGTACATATTTAGTGTAAAAGGCACCAAAAAATGGCGTTAAAGTCCAGCACATGGTAGTCATGGATACAATTTCTACGGGTAAAGTACCTATGTCTTTCTGTCTTTGATTTTTTATTTAGAAATTGTTCTACATTCATTTATTGATAACGTATTATTATAAATAATTCGAACTGTAGAGAGAAAAGCAGCTGCTATTCACCGAGTTTCACGTTTTCCGTGACCAAACAACAACAATTTTTTGCTCAGGTCGATTCAATGACGTTCGACACTCATTTCGAACGGAACGGTCGCGGTCGATCTGTCGATTCGTGTAAATTAACAGACCACACCTTTTAAATGTTATTAGAAACACTAATGGCATCAAGTTGTAGATATAAATGTCCTTACATTGTTACCACGACTTCAACTATTTCTAATTGCACATAAATTAATGAAGTACAAGCTGTAAAAATTCTGTAACGAGATCTCCTTCCATAGTAATAATATTGTCGTAAAAGCAATTAACAATCGTTTAGTGGGACAAGAAGGGACACACGTGAAGGTATGCGTCGTATATGTATATTAGTAACATATATATATACAGGGTGAGTCACGGTGGATGGCCTATTAGAAGTATATATGGAAAAATAAGGCTGAGAAAATTTTGAGAAAAATCACGTACTTAGTAGTTTTGGCACATGATCTACATTTCTAAAATATTTTCAATATTGTAGCATTTCTTGTTATACCGGAAATTAATGTCAACTTTTTTATTTTTAATAGAATGGTATATTTTTTAGGACGAATTCGAATAACACGTGAAATTTTAAGGTTAGTTTGATAACCCACTTGTATACCTAGGATGAACAGTTTCTGAGATAATTTAATATATAGAAAAGAAAATCTAAATCGCCACCAGAATTATAAAAAATCATATTTCTCACCAAAAATGACAGGGGATGAAATTTTGATCAATTTTAGTCGAGTCTTAAGCCTAATTTCCAACCAAAACTAAGCTTCATAATATATACAGAGCGCTAAGAAAAGAAAATCCAAAATTCAAAAACTTTACACAAATAACTTCGTTTTTTCCAAAGGCACGTATCATATTTAATTTTTTGATTAGAATCCTTTTTTTATCCTCTTTCGATCCACATAATGTTTTATTTGAAAATTTTCGAGTAATTTTGGGTTTTTACAAAAATGGCTAATATTACTTTTGGTATTATAAATGCGTGTTTTGGACAACTGACAAGTCAGAATAATCGAAGCAATATTTAACCAAAAACCGTTTTTTCGATTAATTCATACAAAAGGAATCCAATGAAAAAATAAACAACGGTAAGTTAGGTTAGGTGCCATTTGAAAAAAACGAAGTTAATTGTGTTTAAAGTTTCTGAATTTTAGATTTTTTTTTTCTGAATGCTCTGTATACATTATTAAGCTTAGTTTTTGTAGGAAATTAGGCTTAAGACTCGACTAAAATTGATCAAAATTTCATCCCCTATAAGTCATTTTTGGTGAGAAATATATTTTTTTCTGATGGCAATTTTTTTCTATAAATTAAATTATCTCAGAAACTGCTCATCCTAGGTATCCAAGTGGGTTATCAAATTTACCTTAGAATTTCACGTACCTATTATCTGAATTCGTCATAAAAAAAATATACCATTCTATTTAAAATAACAAAGTTGGCATCAATTTTCGGTTCCTATAACCGGAACAGCTACAAAATTGAAAATATTTTAGAAATGTAGATCCTAGCCTTAGTTTTCCTTATACTTCACCCTGTATAACAGTGCCTGTACTTAAACTTTTGTTTCATACATTAGACGTTTTAACATTTATGTCATAAAAACAGGTCGATGGTCATTAATGGTATTGTTAAGTGTTGCAGCAGGCAAAGCAGTAAATTATAATTGCCACAGGAAATGGACACATTATAAAAGACAGGATGCAGGAGCTGTACTTCATATAAGTACTCAAAGATTCGAGACACATGAAGAACGTACAAATTAACTTTCAAATGGTCCTTCGAGCCGGATTGCAAAGCAAATGTGCCTGTATAACAACTGACTGTGTGTAGATTATTAAGAGAATTTCTTTATCAAAAACTCTGTATTGTTAATTTATTATTTTAAATAATTTCATGAATATATTTTTCGGTTGCTGTTATTTATTTAGTGTTTGTCGGCAAGGTCGCACGTAAAAGAATTAATAGATATTAATTTTATTATCCGTTAGGCGCAGAGGGCAATTATAAAGACAGGCATCCTAATTATTTATTCTAGAAGGACAAATTAAATTTGACACCTTCAATAAATGCTTCCGGGTAATTGACAGAGCTGCGAAGGTTCTTGCGAGAGGCAGAAGACGTAATCATCAAGCGCCATCATTGCACACATATATCATTATAAATGACAACTATTAGCTACTAATTTTTATAGTGATTAATAAAAGCAAATATAATTTGGTTTTTGGCCAAAAATTAAAAACAAACCATTCAGATTTTCCATATTGGATTCTTAAGCGAATAGATTCCAGTTTGGAAATTACCAAAACATTAAAAAAATCGTTTTCGTCTTGTATTCGATTCTTTAACTACTTCGACTACCTGCATGTGGTATCTAATAAAACATGCCTGTCTAGAAGTAGCAAAACCATTGCGGCATCGTCAAGTTTCAAACGCGCATATCACGAATATTTATGTGTTTATTAAAGGTACGTCAGACAACGACAAAAGTGTCCCGTAACGCGCTGTCCGCAGGAAAAACAAGTTTCCGCATTAACAACCTGTAGCCGTCTAACCATTTGACTACAAAAAAAATTAAACTATTTAGATATAATAAACGAGTTGTAATTCATTCTGTAAACCACACATTCCTAGGAAGGATTAAAGAAGGAAATATTTACATAACTTGACGATACACGTGTCATTTGTGTGAGGATTATCCTTTTAAACCTCGTCCTTTTTTTCTGATGCCAAAGTGATGGAACAACAAGTGAACTACTTTTGGTGATACCTATGGTACTTATCGTAAGTACGTGATAATGGTGCAGAACAAATTTTAAATAAAGAGAAAGAGTATTGGCCGGTTGCATCTTTTTGAATGCGTTCTTTTTATCACACCAGAAATGGATCCAACAAGCGTGACGATCATTGTACAAAGACTTAGAAAGTTCGTTCTTTATAAGGACCAGTTTCTCTTGGGCAAGATGAGAAGATTATCTTAACTGAGAAATCTGGGTTATATATATCTTAACTGGGAAATCAAAGATTGAATCATAGACATGAAATTTGTACTTATAGGATTTCCATGTGGTCCATTAGGTATAGCAAAATGTACAGTGACAGGTAGGTAACTAACTATATTTGATGCATTTAATTGAAAATACAGAATTGGTATTGCAAATAATCGATATGTATTATAAAAAGAGAGGTGTTTGTTTAAGGTCCTCACAATCCTTCGTGACCACCTCCTGCCATCGACTTGATGGTAGATACACGGCATTCAGCCTCCCATATATAATAAGGGAGTTCTGCCTCAGTAGATAGAAACGGGTAGACATGGATGGCAAAAATATTATATCTATGTATTTCTTGTAGAACAAGTCGAAAATGTTTTGACTTTGAATTTGAATAAACACTTTCCAAAAATATTTTAGATTGTTTCAGGACGACCTAAAATGTCTCAGAATGGTCCAAATTTTATTTAGAAAGCTTCAGAATACGAAAAAATGCTAGAGAAGATTTTACAACACTTAAGAATAATTTGAAATTTTCAAGAATATTGTCTAGAATGTTCCAAAGGGTTACAGAATAATTTATAATATTTCAGTATGTTTTAGAGGGTTTGAGAATGTTATCTGCTTAAATGTTAAAAATAAATATATACATATACAAAATTTTGTTCCAAATATTTTGCCCTAAGCTAAGGAAATAACAAAATAATGTTCCTTAGAGGTTAATATAATTATTATAAATATTACTTAGCCTTTGTTTCCTTGTCTTTTAGTAATTATACACCCTGTATATATAAGAGAACATGAATTTGCCCCTAATTTAGGTCATTTTATTGTTTAAAATGCTATTATTTATGTATATATAAATAAATATAATTGAGTTTTTCAGTTTAATAAATACTTTGTTTAAAAGCATTATCTCAAAGTAAGTTCCAAAATTTAAATTCATATCACTATTTAAACAGTATTCCAAAATTATAATCTTATTTTTTGTTTTAGAACTAATAAAATATTACTAACAAATTTTTAAAATTAAATTTTAAACCATAAGAGTCTATGTAAATGTAATTAAATTTTATTTTTCACAATTTTAAAATTTTAATAATCTTCTTAAGGTAAATACTTGATTATATTTAATTAATAATACATATTTTTTTTTAATGACAAAATTTATTTAATATCTTGGAACTTATTTCAGTTTTCAATTTTATTAATTCAATTTCTTTAATAATTTCAAACTTCATATCAAAAATTCTTTACAATAAATAGTGTTGTTGTTTATATATTGCATTTATTAATTTTTTAAAATTGTATTGTCTTCTATATTTTTTCTTTTTTTAATAATACCGTTTTAATAGTACCGTTGTTCACGCTAATTGTTAATAAAAACATAACGTTAGATGACACTATTGTAGAATAGTTAATTTTATAATAACGAATCGAAAAAGACTGCTGTACCGTTCTTCAAAATAAATCAGTGTTATCCAACTAGCAATTAAAATGTCTACATGCGTAGAAGAAGAGATATTATATTATATATCTGCAAGTGTGATCATAGAGAAAATATAAGATAGATACTTATTTATAATGTACCCATGATACGAAATCCAGCGAACTCGTTTACAGTACCAAAATAAAACTATCGCATTAATATTCATGGATAACACTCGAAACTTGATAGGAATTTTAAAAGATGTTTATTAATTAGATGGTTCTGTTATTATAACATCTCAATTGGAGGTAACGTGGTGCTGAAGAAGACATTCCGATTAGGAAGACTCAAAACATTACAAACATGACAAAAGAAAACGCGATGTAAAACATTCGCGTGTACATTTGTTAAAGAATGTTATCATTTAAATGCCACAACATGTCTAACAAGAATGTTCGTTGGATATTCAACAATCTATGGTGGAGGTGTGAAAAAAATCCGAAAACATGAAGCGAAAATACGTGCGGTAACTTCCTGTTTTTTATTTTTTCCCTTGGGTGCGTTATGCCATTTTTGGTAAGAGATAAAAATGTTAAGTAATATAAAAGAATTTTTTTTTCAATTTTTGGCAAATAAAATTCCCTTTTTTTTATAAATATAACTTTTGAAACATGTTAAAAAATGTTACAGAAGCCATCAGTGATGAGCGAGACCGTGACCAAGACCAACACTACGGTTATCTTGGTCTTGGTCTTGCATAAATACGTATTGGTCTTTCAGAATCGAGTCTTGGTCTTGCAGAGTTGAGTCTTAGTCTTGGTAAATCGAGTCTTGTTTTTAACCTTGCATCAACCATGTTTTGGACTTTTTTAAATGTATCTAAATTCTCTATGATGTTCATCAATTATTTTCAAAAATAAGTTTAGTAAAAGTCTTCTTATGAGTCTTAGTCTTGCGCAAATAAGTCTTAGTCTTGCAGAGTTAGGTCTTGGTCTTAAAAAGTTGGGTCTTGGTCTTGATCTTAATTTATATATAAATAGGATCTTGGTATCGGTCTTGTTGAAGTGATACTACATTGGTCTTAATTTTGAACCATCCTGTAGGTACATAATATCAGAAAATAATGTTATACAGTAGCAGTAAAATTATGCGCAAAATAATGAAACAAGTTCCTTATTAAGAAGAAAATAAACTATAACAGAGAACATATAAGGTAGCCCACATAAATTTAATGTTTTCTATGAGACGGGTTTGTGTTCTAACGCCTCGTTGAAGTATCCGAGTCTCTTTCCGAATTTAGAACCGAAATCGTTCGGTAAATTTACTTTTACGGTTTTGGTTTATAAATTTTACCTTTTCTGAAACGTAACGGGACGTAATCAGCAGGATTTTTTTAATGTTCTAACGTCACATTTGCCGCAATTTATTGGAATATTAATTGGTGTTCTAGATTCGTCAATAAGAGTTGAAAATGGGCAGAACACTTAAATTAAGACATTAAACACTACGTCTAAGTTTCATTAAAAGGATTTACTAATTAAGTTAAGTAGATTGCTAATATCTAATCGAATGAAATAACTGACGTTTCGATCGTCAGTTTTGGTTATCTTCAGTATAAATAATTCATTTAAAATCAGTAGCTAGGTATCGATATGGTTATAAGAGAATTAAGACTTTAAATACTTTTAAAATTGTTTCGAGACGATTTTGCATTCAGAAGTTTTTAAGTATTTAAAGTTTTGAAACTCATCAGACTTTTAAAATGTTTAACAAATACTAAAAATTCGTATAGTATGAAGAATTATCTCAAAGAAATAGCGAAAGGAATCTCCAATGAAGTTATAAAAAAGAAGCTAATTAGTTGCAATAATATAAGTAAAAGTAAGTTACCTCGAAACGCGTTTCCTTTCTAAATATCTCATTGAAATTACGTGAAAAAGTTTTTGTTAACTATTAATTAATTCCTTGTACTACATCAAAGAAAAATAGTGATTACATTATATCATTAAAAAATATATAAATAAGCCTGTAAATGTGGCACCTACAGAAAAGTTTTAATAATGGTTTATAATCTCAATGTAAAATGTTGTACGATTATTTTAAATAAAGTTTTTAATGAATGAGTGTCTTCCTTAATCGATAAGAATTAAAAAGATTTTAAAGGACGCCTTGCTGAATTTTTGTAAATGATGATAAGTAGTAATGATTTAAATTGGGACATTTTTTTTTATAGAAAACGTTATACGTTGAGTATAAAAATCACGCAAATGATCATAAGTAGTAATAATAATTCCATTTCCCCTCAGCAACCTGTCCGTTGCGGAAGTTAATAACGAAGGGGGGTGAATTATAAGCACCTGTTGGTTGTTTCCTCTTTCTTTCGTTAGCACAAAGAAACCAACACAAAATACACTTATCCTTGCGCACAAAATTTCCCACACACCACCAAACACACAACGATATCGTTAGATAAAATTAAAACCGACCACTATCTAGTGTGCGCCGATGAGACTACGAGAAACAATTGGTAACTCACACGAGTACGCGAGCGCGGCTTAAGTTAAGTCAGTTGACGCGGAGAGACGTGAGACCGGCTACAATCGGCCTATGAGACTGCGGCCATTGCTGCAGCGCGCGGCCACTTGGATCGGCTCCGCTCGGCGAAGGCCGAAAGTGGCACCTCGGATCGCCGGGATCCGTCTTCACCGGTATGCGAAGCTTTTAACGAAATAATTAGATTCGCGGGATAACGAAGACGAATGCACGACGCTTTCGGATACCATCGCCGAATTTTTCGAATAGCTACCTTTAATATCGTCGCAGTAGGCGAATACCGATTTGAATATTAATTTTATGATCAGGTTAGATTCATTTTTCAGACGTGGTCTGACATACAAACTCCAAAAACATTTCATCACCCAAGGTGTCATCCTCAGAAAGTAAATTAATCTCAATTCTGAGCTTACTACATAGTTAGGAATTTTGAAAATAAAACCAATGAAGAAACAATCAAAATTTTGTTGATAGGGATGTGGGAGATTGCTCCAGTGAAGCTCCTTGTAGGCTAGAACAGCGAAGAAAAGGTTCAATATCACAACATTGGATCGATGGAAAGAGCTATCCAAGGTGGGAGCGAGTGAGACCGGCAGGGCTGGTGGGAGCGAGCTAGACAGGGCTGAGGGAGAGGGAGCGAGTTAGCCAGATCGGGTGGGGGAAGTCTGGGTGGAAGGGGGCGAGACAGATAGAGCTGCAGAGCTCGAGACTGACAGGGCTGGAAAGTATGGGACAGTCAAGGAGTGAAAGCACGAGACAACTAAGGCGGAAGGGAGCGAGAACGAAATTAATGCTCCTGTTTATATAAATGGACCCAATTGGTACGTGTCATTTTTGATCTACATGGCAATCATCGTGTTAACATATATATTTATCAATTTAATTGGTTAACAAGACTAAGATTTGTTGCCTGGGGTTGAGAAATTTGTCATAGAACATTGAACTTCTCTGGTAGAATAATTACTATTTAACGACACTGGAACGTTGACAAAAATAAAATGAAACGTTCTATCACGTATTACGCACTCGAGTTACTTATAATTCCGCGCCTTTAACGGTAATATATAAGTACATATATTGAAAGGCGTGTTTGAGCGATGTACTTGAGCAAGGAAAGTTCGCCGCTAGATGTGTGGAATGGCAATTTTCCAGGATGTAATTGTTTCACGAAGCAAAACAACGAGCAACTCGAAGAAGGTCGGCTATCGGTTAGGGCGATAAATCATAAACTACGGCGCTGGCGGCATCAACGGCGTGTGCTTCTGCATTAACAGGAACAGCTTTTTCTTTTCTTCTTTTCTCTTATTTTCTGTTCATGATACCGAGGTTTAAATGATAATTTTGTCAGTTAATGGACATAAAGTTCGCTACCAATAAACAGCTTCAACACTTAACAGGCTCCTACACAAATAACATGAAATTCATTTTTCCAAAAGAGATTTATAATATTTGTCTTGGGGGAGGGGATATATTTATAGAATCTCGTAAGGGTTAATTTTATTAACACGTTGACTTCCATGTTGTGTCAAAAATTATAAACACCAAATGGGTCCAGTATCCTCAGGGTACCACTTTATACTTTCACTAGCCGCTCTTTGACACCTTCCCCCAGCCCTTTCCTTTCCCCTTTTGTACCTGTACGCCTTGCTCCCTCCAGCCTTGACCATCTCGCCCCCTTCCACCCTGCCTGCTTCCCTTCCTCCCTCCTTGACCAACTTGCATGCTCTAGCCTCATCTTTTTGCTCATTCTAGCCTTGACTCCTTCCCTCCCACACTGGCTAAGTCGCACCCTCTAGTCTTATCTGTTTCAATCCTTTCGCCCTGCTCGCCTTGCTCCTACTCTGGCGCAACAACAACTTGGTCTTAGGAGTTTTGTGCTAAAGTTGATAATAACATTGAAGAAGGTTTAATATTGATGATCCACATTTCTGGTTTTTGATGCAAATGAATTATAGTATTATGGCTCTCATTATCTCGAATCTAGAATCTTGAATTTCTACACACGATTTCTTTAATTTATTTCTTACGTTATAGTTCAGTCTTACATTTGATCCTGATCTTACTGGACACTAAATTTTGGATATCGACCCATTGGATTAACTGTGTCTATTAATGAAAGCATAAATTTGGTCACGACCAAGAGTGATTTTGTTGATCATGATAAGGGATAAGATTTACCCTACTTTGTTTGAGTAGATAGTCGTGTTTGAGAAAGTGGAAATTTATTTATAAGAACGACATTTTTGTGCTCCGCGATCTGTCCGAAATTAAGTTAGCCGATTCGATGGACTTTGACAAAGTGCTTGTAGATTGTCGACAAGAACATGTTAATGAACGAATGCAGCTACCGACTCGACGACGTCTCGGTTGGCAGTGACAAATACGGGAACACAGACGACAAAATCCGCCGAGACCTGACAGATGGCTACGTCGGTTCCCATCCATCCATATACCTACCTACACATGAGTATGTTTACTTACACATGGGCAGCTTTGAACCGCGGCTGATATGGGCAAGTGGATGTCAAGCTCAGGTAGGTTGGTAGGTAGGTATCTATAGGTAAGCGGTCGGCGATGAAAAATCAGGTAAAACGAACAGCTTGTTTGTTGGTCAACTAATTTACCGACTTCTGGGAATTTAAAACTTATTGACACGTCATATGTATTTAGTAAATTCCCATGTTTATCACAAAAAATGATCAATCGATTTAAGATCCATTACATGTACCTCTAAAGTAGTCGAAGAGTAAATTGGTACCATTTTTTGTAATAAAAGTATTTCCACCATTTGTCTGTAACCTTTTTCTTTTCTACCATGTTTCGAACCTACACAAGGCCGTCTTCCAAACATAACTACGTATACAGGGTGTCACAATTTACAAAAACAATCATTGATAAATCAAATAATATGTTCACTGGTCCAGTCTCTACCACTCAATGACATCCACCAACACCATGAAGTAATAGGAAACGATATTTGGCGAAGTCTGAGCCGATTATTGGTGACAACGATCAGCAAATCAAATAAATGTATTCATTAGCCAAAGTTAGCCAACTCATTGGCACCCAACGATATTTTTGAAATATTGGCAAACGATATTTGGTCAAGATCTGCGTCGATAGTGGGGACAATCATTACTAAATCAAATAAATTCATCCATTGGCCCAGTTTAGGCTACTAATTGGCACCCATTGATACGTATGAAACATTGGCGAACGATAGATAATATTTAGTCAAAGTCTGGATGATGACGATCAATGGATAAATAATCCAATAAATCTGATCATTGGCTCAGTTCAGCCAACTTATTGGCACACATCATTACTTGTGAAATATTGGCAAAAGGTATTTGTACAAGATCCGGGCCGATATTTGACACAATCATTGGTAAATGAAATAAATAATTCGTTGGCTACCCATTGACACCCACTAAAACTCAATGAATAATTACCAACGATAATTGGCCAAGGTCTGGGCTTGGGTCGAAATTTTGTGGTTACTCAAATACCTACGTCCATTAATTGACCAAGTGTACGCTACTCCTTTGGCACCCATCAATACCTTTAAATACTGGTAAAAGTTTTTAAGATGACAATTGGTAACAATCATTGGCAAATTAAATAAATCCATTCATTGGCCCACTTCAGACACCCATTGACATCTATGAAATACATAACAGGAAACAATATTCTGCTAATAGTAAAATAATACTGGTCCAAGTGCACTATAGGTCACTGGTCGATCATTGGTGGTCCCATTGCCAAACCGTTTTGGAAGATTTTAGGTACATGGTTAACACCAAGAGTAAAATTCCCAAAATTTCACTTGAATAGGCGAATCTGGTGAAAATTTTATTTCTTGATAATTTTAGGATTACATGGAAGCATAATGTTAAATTGCAACAATACTTTTCAGATAAAATCATTATTGTCTCTCTCTCCTTCTTAGTTACAAAACGTTTCGTCAGTTAGCATCTTCAATAAATATGCTGCTGTCTTGCCCCTTGAGGACACTGCTTCAATTGAAATTGTTTTTTCCTATTTCGCTCTTGATTTCTTTCGTTGAATTTCAAGGCAACATTCCAGTTCCTTCAGATCGTTATATACGCAGTTATTTCAATCAAAATTTAATTTAGATTCATACCGGCACTACCGTTTGATATTTTCCTCTATGAAGCAAGTAAGAGCGGAAACACGTAATCGACTAAAAGACCAAGGTATCTAATACAGGTACGAGTACGCTTACGACTTAATAATAGTAGGTATCTTTGTACGTTGGAACACCGAACCCGCTATACTCATTTAGTTCTACTCAAGAAGCTCAATTAACTGTTACCGATTCGTATTCTTCATCTCAACAACTTTTCATCGGTAACGCATTTACATACATCGTGTTCACCTTTCAACAACTGACTCTCAACATTTCGTGTGCTAGTAATAATTAAACAGTTCATAATTTTCCACGGTGTGCAAATGACTCTTCATTTCCGTGTCAGAGGAAATGAAGAAGTTGTTACTTTAATGCATACTTATGTACTGATAAGTACATATCCTAATGAGATTCGGTTCTACTGCCCAACAGATGGTATGTCATATCCATGTTTATGATTTTTTTAAAATTTTTTTAAAATGTCTTTTACTGTATTGAACTGTAGGAGGAGTATTTATAAAATCCTCGGACCAAACATTATGGTGCATCTGCATAAAAAATTCTTTTTGGGTTTTATCATGTCCCAACAAGATCAATAAATGCCCAAATTCTCATCTCATAAATATTGTGGTACATCTTCATCAGAATTTCTCTTGGGGTTCTTCCATGTTGCAAGATCAACAAATGCCTGAATTCTCACCCCATCAGGAGTTACACCTATTTGGAATGTAGTAACGGTCATTATTATTATTTCACATTTTGTTTCCACCCAAAAATTGTCCCTCCCGATCTGTTTGGTTTTCAATTCGATCCATTAGCGTCCCCCAATTACGAGACCCCCTGTTTTCTGTTTTAAGTAGTCACGCAACGTTCCTAACTTAGACTTAGACTAAATCAGTTGTTGATTTAACAAGAGACTTCGGGTTACGAAGTCTTAGAAAACGACAACCACAATAATTATGGAACAAGAATTTCGGCGGTTAATATCCTTTCATCAATTTCAAGTTGCGTGACCAATTGCTGTAGTTTGGATTGCCAAACGTATCATTAGTTGTTTTAACCAGGAGCCATTTTCCTTGGTCGACCAAAACATCAAGGCCAAAAGAATGGTCTTACAATGTTTGCCACTTAAACATGAGCTCATTGTTTTTATTCATAATTTAATACAAATGTACGAAATATAAAAAAAAAATCGAATACTCATAGAGTAATTAAGAGCAACTGTTAATGGTACAAAGAGAAATAGGGTAATGACGTGAGTTGTGGATGGTTTTACTGAAGTTTATTGTTTAAGTATTGTTTGATTTAAGTTTGGCGGTGGGAAGAGGGGAACTACGAGGAATTTTTGGATTAATTGCAAAGGCACAATCATAAAACATATGCTTCGAGACATGGTTCCTTCACTTTTACAACTTATCATTAAAAACCGGTTGTATACAGCCGGTGGATGTCGTAAAACCATAACATGACAGACTGAACAATTTTCGAGACGTATAACTTTTCTGAATACAACAATTACGTGTAAATTGGCTTCGTATTTCGGAAATTACTATAAAAACAACTGGTGAAGGTAGAATTAACAACTAATTATAAAATGGACATAAAAAAATTTCAAGGTGCATAAGAAGATCCAGGTCCATTGAAAATGGAAAAGGTTTTCCTTTGAAGGAGATCGAAATCATTAAAATCTTGAAGAACAGCACAATCTCCACCACTCTGACTCATGACGTCTACCCTTACTCTCCGAGTCTTGGTCTTGCAGAAATAATCTCAGTATTTGGTCTTGGTCAATCGAGTCTTATTTTTGATCTTGCATCAAATATGTTTTGGACATTTAAATTCTCTAAGGGTTTTATTAATTATTTTGGTAAAGTCTTGTTATGAGTCTTGGTCTTGTGCAAATACGTCTTGGTTTTGCAGAGTTGGGTCTTGGTCTTGATCATACTTTATATAGATAGGGGTCTTGGTATTGGTCTTGTCGTGAGCAAATACTAGAATTTTCTTAACTCCATATAGAAAAAATAAACTAATAAATAATAATCGTTATCGGCGTATGTACATGTCGAAGTCAATGGTGATTATTAGTAAATAAGGAGGCTGAGCGAGTGGCTAAAGCTCTCGCTTATAAAATCACAGCGTGCCGCTATCGTCGTTGATGGTCTCATTGTTTCCGAATAAAATAGTTGGCGCTGACAGAACAATTTATTATGCAAGCCTACCGAGGTGGCGGCGGAGGCGGTGCGGCGGCATCGGCCGTACCGCAAAAACCGGAACGGGGACGCAGTACAACAACCAGCAGTGTAAACGACTTTGGCCGCAGAACATTGCTAACGGTTATATTTAAAAGTTTACGATCGCTATCTGTGTTTTAGTGAACCTTTCGGTGCTGAGGTCGGAATTGATCATAAAAAATGGGCGAAGGTCAAAACCAACAGTGTACCACATGCGATAGGTAACTATCTACACGAGGTGATTCTTACAATCTTCTTGGAGTAGCACAGAAGGTGTTCCACTACTCGAGGTACCAAATCTAAACTGGTATGAGCAAAATCGACCTTGGTCTTGGTTTTACCAAAAATGCATGTATTTAATGACAGTCAGGATCAAAATCATGAACAAAACTTAATCAGAAACACGTCTCCAAAGTCATGCTGAGAAAGATCATGATCCAAAATAGGAATATGTTTATGAGACTTGCACACGTCTTGCAGATGATATACTGAGACTTGATTTTAGATGTCTAACATCAAGTACAAAGTTAAAGACACTTTATTAAGAGTAAGACCAAGATCTAAAATACAGAAAAGCAGAAAAGAGCCTTCATTGGAAAAATGTAAAAATTGACAGAAGTGAATATATATCATGATATGCAATATCTAAATCAATATTTGAACATAAGGCTTGATTGTACAAGATTACGATCAAATACAAAAGTTAAATTAAGACCAAAGTTGTCCTAAAATATGTGAAGTCAAGAGTAAGATAACAGTTGTGGCAGTTTTAATCATGGTCTTGATTTTCGCTTCATCAAAGTTGAAATGAAATGTAACGTTAGTTTCATTTTCTACTTGAGAGGATTAGTACAAAAAGATTTTTTGGAAATTCAACTCTAAAGGAATTAAAAAGGAGGTCAAAGTTTGGAGATAAGGTTTAATAAAATTGATCCCTAAGATAGCCTCTGTTTTAGAAACATGTTCTAATTCACTGACTGATACCAAGACAAAACTATTACCTGCACTATTTACTGATCCTGTACACATGAAAGCTCTCAGCTTTTTGTAGTACAAAGTTTTTATGTTAATATTCACGTAATGTCTTTTAACAGAATCTTTAAAATCCCAAAATTCACGTCTTCTTTTGGAAACCATAAGAAAAAGGATTATTTGTCGAGAACACAGTTTTTGGACAAAAAAATTAAAACAAAGTAAGTAATCGTTCAATGATTGGTCGCATAGTATATCTAATATTTAAGTAAATGCCCCGTCACGGTTGTGGAAACGCGGAACTTTTCGGCAAAGAACCAGTCCAAGATAGTCATCCGAATCCTGAATTGTATCTGAAAGATAAAAAGACGAGAAATTATCATGGACGAGTGCACAGGAACGTTTAACATCACGGTTCTTTTATTCAGACGAACCGATGTGACGGCTAAAGCAAACTGTTTTTAAAATGCAGGTTCTGGTACCTAGCAGTGAAAATGAAGTCAACAGAATTTCTGAAAGGCGAAATAACAAAAGTAATGTCTTCTACTAAAAAAAAACACCCAAAACATACAAAATAAAACATCAGTCAAAAGACTAGTGGAGATTCACAAATTAAAACATATAGCAACATTTGGGAAAAATTAGTCTCCCTCTGCCGCCCTATGGTCCTGTTTATGCCTCTAAATAGCTTTTCATGTCTCTCCATTCTATATCTGTTTCTCGTTATCATTTTTTATAGAATTTTTACAATTTTTTCAGAAACTGAAAGTATGTAAAGATTTCTTCTGTAAGTAATTGTTTTTTTTTGCAAAACACATATTAGACATGACTTGCGATTACAGCAGATAAGTGTAACCTGGAGGATAGTAAAGTATGAACCTAGATAATTAAACTGAGTCCTATTAATGTCGACGCTAATGATTTAAGACGAGCCGATTATGGCAGCAAGTTGCATCCTTACAAAGATATTTCAGAATTGGTCCATAAACATACAAGTAGACTCTTCCGTTCTCTAAAAGAAGACATTACCGCAGTTTATGCCACGACTATACAGGCAGGAATAGAAGAGCTCTTGGCTTTTGCATTAATGAGATACACGCTGTTGCGTTTTGAATCGTTATTCCGCAATTGCAACTGCCGCGGAATGCCTTTTGTGTCCTACGAGCTTTCGTCTACAACGTTTTATTGCAAGTTCCATACACAGGGCGTTTCCTTATCTTCACATTTGATTTGTTTATATTGATTTCTTTCAGTTTTATATGCTTTTAAATATGCAACAATTTCATGTAAAGACGCCTCAAAAATAGAAGGACAAAAGACGTTCCATAAAAGTCAGTAAGAGATTCCAGAACATCTTCTTGGACATTAAGGACTAGTTAGAGACTTATTAGAGGGGTAGAGGAAGACCCACGTTGGTCTATTATCTATATTTTTTCCAAAGAATTATCTCAGATGTTAATGTAGAATAATGTCTTTATTTTTTTCTATACCTAATTAGATTTATTCTAATGCCACTTAACGAAAATAGGCATAAATAAAGGACGCCCTATGGAATACAATAACAGTATTCAAGGACTAAAGTGCCTCTTCACAGTGGAGCAGTGAGTTGTACGATTGTACAGTTTGTTCATCTGATAGTGCACGACAATTAGAAGTAATTTATCCTAATTGAACTTTGTAATAAAGACAACGTTGTCGTTACTGCAAGGGATAACTGTAATCGTTGCAGTACATCCGCTACATCTATACGGGGTGATGCCAACAAGTAATACGAAATAATTTACACAAGTATCTACAAGGAATGCACCTTAACGAGATCTATAGGTACTTAAAACACATGTTAAATTTAAAAATAATAACTTCAGTAAGTCGTAAGTCGTTTCGCATTTCCGTTTCTTGTACTCTATGAGTTACAGAAAATATTTTGAATGCTTTAGGTGCCCTTTGGTATTACTATACATATCAATATATAAAGCTAAGATAGATTAACTCCCTTAGTGTACCATAAAATTTGTTATTCATGTGATTTTGTTAACTAAAAGTTTGGAGTTTACGGTGTTTAGGGTCAAAGGTCATCTAATATGCAACATAGAGAATTTTCGCATGAATGGTTGGGTAGATCTTGTACCATAGAATAACTTTTGTTTATAAAAAAAAATTATGAGATGTTTAGATTATCCGTTATCTTAAAAAGCTCTGACGACATCAACAGTGAGTCAAGCGACGAACCCAGATCGTCAATATGTTTAAAAGACTAAAGCAGCCCAAACTTCAGGCTGCTCAACAAGAAAATTTGCACAAAGGTTCTTCATACAATGTAAATGAGTGCTAAGGGAAGATTTTTTTAAAATTCAACCCCTAAAGGGGTGAAATGGAGATTCATAATATTTATAAAAACAAAACTGATTCACACAGTGTTTTTGAGTGTTCAATTTTTAAGGGGATGAAACAGGGCTTATAAATTTGGATTCTTAATGAGAAATATGGGGATATAATGGAATTTCACGTGGACAAAGTGGTAGGTAACAGTTAGTAATAAATTATAAGGAAACGAGTATAGCTTGCATGTGTTTCTAACATATTCGAGTATTAATCATAAAAATTATGTTCTGAACATCCTTGAGGCCTTAGAAACTCGATTAAAACTCGTTTTGTTAGAATCCTGAATGGTAGACGTGTGAACAAGCGCGAATCGACTTCCTGTAAGTAATTAGCTGCTGCCAATCGAGGAATTATAAATCAAATCGTTTTGTCGTTTAAAAATACTGAATAGATCCATTATAAGAACATCTGTTGTGTGGTCTCAGAAAATTTCATAATTTAAAAATAAGTTTCCAACTCGTTCAGAAGACCAACGTATGCTTTTGCTTAATCGATTACATAAAAAGAAGAATGTACGTGCAATTAAAATATTTAAAAAAAAAATTAATGAAGTTCAGTGACAATCCACCGACTGCATGGAATTTTGTCGGTCAAAAAAAAAACAGTTTCTTGCTTCTCACGGATCTTTTAAATAAAATAACTAAAAAATATCTTTGTTTTAGTACTTACTTATATTTTTATAATTAAACAAAAATATCTCAATAAGTGCCGGTTTAATCTTATTTTTAATGAGAAAGTGTTAATTATGTACCACAAATTTAATTATTTTTGAGGAAAAAATTTCCATCAGGTTTCCTTTGAAGCTTTCACGTTTCATTGGTTTCTTATTGTTTGCGGTTCCAGAACGAACAAAAATGAAAGTCAGTTTTGGCTCATTTAATAAATGACTTTAGAGAAAATGTTATCGTCATTGGCTTTTTAAGAATCGTAAAAATGTTTTGACACACGTATAGTACATCCGTTTTAGAAATCATTAAAGTCGTTGAGTCGTTCTCAAGCATTTTAAACTGTAAAATTACCGAATCGAATCTGCGGAAGAAAAAGTAATAAAAGTTTCTGTTGCGAAGCTTAATAACCGACAAAAACAATATACGAGAATGCATTGGTTGCAGTGAACTTTATGGGAAAGTTTCTAAATTGTTATCTTTGTTTCTTGCAATTGAAGCCAGTAAAATATTTATTGAATTCGTTTTTAACATTTTTTACCACACACGATATCCGGAAGGAACAAAGTCTTTTGTTTTAATAATGTTTCAGAAGCATAAAAATGGAGGATTTCCTTCTCAAGTAGATGGAAGTCCTTGATCATAAAACTCGAAGACTACTTAAAAAAAATCAATTCTGTCGTCTACGAAAAAGATAGGTGTAGAAACTGAAGAAATAGGGTCAGTTTCAATTTCAATTGGAATGCTAAAATCTAAAGACACTCACAGAGGGTGAAAGAATTCTGCAGGAGGTATTTACTATACCATACACTGTTCAAAAATCATTATTAGAAACCTACTCAGTAATTTAAAGTCAAAAATAAGTTCAGTTTACGACTGGGCCAATCGGTGGCGACGACTGGTGTCTGTCACAAGTCGCAGTTACAAATAACTAACCAGTTAGAAGTCATCCGTCGCAGCCACAAGTGGTTAGACTCAGACACGAGTCCAGCAACAAGTGGCTAGAGTCAGACATCAGTCGCAACCACAAGTACAGCCACCAGTCACAGTCACAAGTGGCTAGACGCGGCCACAAGTCGCTTAAACGTTTTTGTCCATTTGTCCAGACTGAAGTACCTTGTGGTCTGGGATTGTAGTCTAATGTGCGCTGGCGAAGACGACTAAGTAGCCACAAATAATCAGCGCTGGTCACCGTCGCAGCTTGTGGCTTAAATACGGCTACTCGAACTCACAGTTTGCGTTGAAGTCAAATAAAATGCATGACCCCTGTCGTCACTTGCAATGTCGGCTGATAGAGAAGTGTGGGGACTGAAGCACCGAAGAAAGAGGGTTAGTCTCAACATAAAGGGGGATGCAGCATTTCTAAAATCTGGAACTGTAAGGAAGTCCCTAAAGAAGGAAGAAATAGAATGGTAAAATACTCTATGGTAGGGGGTGGCCAAACTTTTGTTAACCATGTAATTATGTTTAAAGTGATTATAAGAATTTAAAGTCAAAAATAAGCATAGTTTAAGACTGGTCCAATTGGTGGCGTCGACTGGTGTCTGTCAGAAGTCGCAGTCACAAATAGTTAGCTAGAAAGAAGTCATGAGTCGCAGCCACAAGTGACTATACACAGCCACCAGTCACAGTTGGAAGTAGCTAGACGCGGCCAGAAGTCGCATAACTATTTTTGTCCATGGGGTAGTAAAACTTTTAATGGCTTTAAATTATCGGATGTTTAAATAGATTAATAAGATAGACAGTGACTTAAAGCCAAAGATAACTTTAAGTGCTGGCACACACTAGGCCGTCGGTGGCGATGAAAAGTGCCACGAGTCGCAGCCACAAGTAGCTATAGCCACCAGTTGCAGCCACAAGTCTCGTCGTTTTTAGTCCACTTGCCGAGACTGAGTACGTCATGACCGGTGGCTGTGGCCCAGTGAGCGCAGGTGGAAATGACTATATGCCGCCACAAGTAACCAGCTGTCTACTCCCACAGCTTGTGGCTCGAACACGGTCACTGGAACTCTCAGTTTGCGTTTAAACAATGCATGAAAAATTTGGTCAACGATTTATGACAACCACTAGTCGTTGATAGATACGTATACACTAGATGACTGACTGAAAATATTTACAAGGGTAACTGATCGAGATGTGCAGAATTAGTTAAATATGTATATCAAAGGCATAAACAGGAGTAAGAAGAAGATTATCTTTGAGTGACTATATAATGATGGTCAGTCTTTTGGAATCTTGATCTAAGAGGTGTAAAACGACTTGGGATTGATCACAAGAGTTTTAATTGAGTGTCACAGATTAGTTTGCTTTCTAATATATGTATATGTTTAATTATTAACGTATGTACACATGTTTATGTATTTGAAATATAAACATGTTCGATCTGTTAGGATGGTATGCGTCTGTAATTTCATGTTTGTTGCAATGTTGTAGATACGTATTACGTCCGCATATTTTGTGCGGATTTATCTGCTCATTATTTATGTTTACGTTGCAGAGTAATCACTATGTCGGACATTTTTTCACAGCATCCCTTTCACTTAATACCTGTGTACTATAAAAATAATGACGCGTTAGCCAACATGTACCAAGATGTGTAGAAATAGCAATAAAAAACAGTGGCGTATCTAGAATTCAATTTATCGTTTTATAAGAAAAATTTCTTGATCTCATTCACCAACTTATACAACGTTTCGACCGGGTACTATCTTCAGCTGTTACCAGATCAGAATCCCCATGGGATACAATTCCTTTTTCTATTTATTGTATAATATAATATAAGTTGCAATATTGTGTAGTTATTTTCAAAATGTTTTGTTACTCAGAAAGAAAAAATTATTGCCCCTATTTCACGTGCTGCCTCTGTCTGTAAATTTATAGCTAATAATATCCAATATGTTTCCAGTGCTCGCGCCTGTTTTGCGGATGCATTTTCTAAACGCGATAAAATCGGTAATAAAGCGTTAGAAGTTGCTTTTTCCTTTTTTTTTTATGTGTTGTTTTCATGTTAAAAGGAATTCTCTCCGACATTCCCGAGTAAATTACAAGGGTTCTGGTATGATGAGGCCTAAACAGGCAATACATAATCGATTTCAATTTCCTTAATTACAGACATAATCAGTGGGGGGAAACGTTTAAGCTGCACGTATTAATATTCGATTTGGTTTTAATTAGAAATTTAGATAGATAGAGGATAAGCTACAAAAAGACGAGAGCATTCCTTTCTGTTGCAGCTTCAAACTGAAGTATAGGTACATGAAATCGTTGTATTAACAACATTATTAATTAACTCTTCATTCTGTGTTACAAGGAAGTGTTAATTAAGGAAAATTAGTTTTTGGGACCCTATTTAAAAAGCAGTGCATAACACTTGTCCTAAAGTTTTCCCTTGTGGAACCCCACCCTAATAACCACTTTAAACACTTTCCTGTGGAACACGATCCAAAAAGTCCCATATAAAAGAAGAACTTTCTTGACAGACTGTTTTAAGTGACAGCTTCGATTTCCGTGATGCAATTATATCTATACAGGTATAATTCAAAGTCCCGTTAATTTTTTGCGATCATTTTCCTTAATAGTTGATGTTCCAGGATAAATAAACATGTACACATACATATATTAGTTTCCTATAACGGGAGAAAGAATTGGAAACAAAAACTGGTGTACATTGGACGATGCCTTCTGTTACATATACATAAGTATATATACATATAAGTGTTTTATATACATATAAGTACATCAGAAAGTGACGTTAAAGGACGACACGACGTTTCGTTTGTTGTTACTTCTTTGTGGACGTCGCAACGAAACGGGTATAAAAGAAGAGAGTGCTTAGAAAAATTACTCGGGAACAAATTGCGTAAAGAACGTGAACATATTCGAACGGTGTGTGCGTGATTTGTATTAAGAGTTCAAAACGTTTCGCGACAAGATAATGGTAGGCACAAGAAGAAGTTCTCTTTAATCTGTAAGACAACTATCTTGTAACGATTCTCTTTATGGTATGGACGTCCAGGAATTGATGTGGTAAAAGTTTTTCTCGAAACGACGTTCTCTTTTCGCTCTAAATGTCTTAGAAAAACTGGCACAAAGTTACAAAGAAAGATACATAAGGTACAATAATTAATGATCAAAATTTTACGGCGTCACATAATTCTAAAATCATTGAATGTTCGTTCTCAAGGGATAAAGAAAAAAGAGAGAAGGGGGAGTGATAGCTTGAGAGATTGATGAGAGGTAGGGGGGAGAAAAAGAGGGGGAAATGAGAAGGGTGGGTACAGAAGAGAAGTCAGAAAGGAGAGAGAGAAGTGGAGGAAGATGAGGAACAGACAGTAAAGAGAGATCGAGAGGAGGGGTGGGATAAGAAGTGGGGCGGAAAGAGGTGGGAACGGAAGTGAGGGAAGGAGAGAGATGATGTTAAGTAGCTGCGAGTCATAATGCGCGTGGGGACAGGTCAGAGAAAGCTCTGGCGAGCGATGCCAATTGGGTTTGGATATTTTGTCGACGAATTTCCAAATATTTAATTTTGATGACTGCAGCCTTCAGTTATCTGAAATTTATTTTTTTAAGGGCTTTTCTCTATTTTTGATGCGGTTACTAATTAGTGATGGTAAAATTATTCTCTCACTGCCGAATATGTAAAATAAATTTGTGCATATATTATTAACATAAATTATTTTCGAAGTGAGCAAAGGCCTTATATCTAACTGCAATAAATAATCGCTGCATTAGCAACGGTTAATGGTACTAATCAATATTAATAAAGAGCGTAGAAAGTAAACGTAGCATTGGAACATGAACATGTGGAAAATAATATGCATGTTACGTGCATTAGTGATAATTAGGATAATAAATAACAACATGATAATTAACGTGAAAATTTCGATCGATTATTACTGTATGTATGTAATTGGATTTATGGTGCATACCAAAAGTTTGCTTTTTGCCTCATGGGCAATAAAAATGTATTCATTAGAATATTAACATTTGCATTATATTGAATTATTTATATTTATTTATGTCATGCAATTGACGTACAAGACGAAGAAAATTGAGTATGTTAACCATCATATTGAAGTCGCTTTGCAACTAAATCAGCAAAAGCCTAGTTTTTTTTTGAGTATGTAGAAAGTTACAGAAAGAGTTCACTTCTATGCTCGCAAATGGCCAACCGAGAAACAAAAAGGAAATTGATAAATATTTCTTGGCGCACAGCTCTGTAGAGGTACCCATCATGGACGTTGGACACGGCGGATGAGTCCGAAATGAGAAGGGACTTAGTAGATAATGGTGCAGATGGATGTATTGGGCTGGTTAGAGACATACTAGAGACAAAAACAGAGGCAAAAAGAAGAAGCAGTCGAAGTCATAGACTCGTGGATTGGATTGTTGCCGACAAATATGGAGTTGAGGATTTTGGAAGTTACAGTTTTCGAAGAAGGTGATAATTAACTGAGAATTGGAAGAAGTAATGTTAGGTGTCTAATCAGTCTTTGAACTGAACACCCTTTCTCATTCTTTCTCTGTGTTGGTTCGATAGCACAATAGTAAAGTTTCGACATACATATAGTTTTCTTCGTCAGAAGACTTAAAATTGGATAATGCATCATAATTCGTTGACTTGTGAAGATCTGAAGCATTCATTGTATGTGATCATATGTTTTCGAGTTGAAGCTGTTAAGTTTGGAAATATTTTTGATGCATACTTCCTTACCATATGGTGATGTGCATTTTCACAGACCTACATTGTATTGCAAAGCACGAAGCTAGAGCGGAAGACCCCTTCAGCCTCCTTTCAGGAATCCTGGAAATGGAAGAATGTTACTAATCTAAAAGTGTTCCAAAGAAACTACATCAGTGAAGCTTGGATATACGATCTAACTGGAGAGTAGGAATGGAATGAACCTATTCGATCTCATGAAATGGGACGAAGTTGTGGAGACTTCTTTGAAGAAGGGAAGAATATGATTTCCAAAACGTTAAGAAATTTTTCTACTAATCCACATGATTTAGAACCTGAGAAGTTCTGTAGTCATCCAGATAACAACAGTGGAATCCTGAAAGGCACCTGGGCGATGATTACTTGTTCGACACAAACAGATTATTCAATGGGTACCTACGTGTAGCAAGTTTATGTTTATCAATGTGCAATTTACCCCTGCTAATACGACCATTAGTGTAATTAACAATCTCGGACAATGGTGTATTTCGCACCACCCCCGGAGAGAAATGCAACAACGGTCGAAGGCGACGTGAAGCATGTTGTTTACTCGACAGGCGATCGAAGAGCAGCGTTGTTGTAATGAGCAGATTTTATCTAACGTTGCACAAGCATCACTAAGCTGGGAGGATAAAAACAACGAACACTGTGGTGGAACTATTTTATACAGGGTGGGTTCCTAAAAGAACTAGAGGACGAGAAGAAACTGGAAGATTCATATTTGGGACACCAAAATTTGTTTGGGGTAGGAATCTGGAAAGGGTTTTGTGATATGAAAAAATCATAGCTATATGGAAGGAAGTTAGGTTTGTGAATTACTCAATATCAGAGGCGTTTAAATGAGATTAATAGAGAAACTAAAAGATAATTAAAAATAATTCTACTATCAAAATCAGTAAATAAGTGCATGTGGAGGCATAGAATCATAGAAAATGAGCTATAAGAAGAAATGAATAGATGTATAAGCTAATTATGCAAAACACTTTATCTTTGAGTTCCCAGCAGAGCAATTAAATTCAAAAGGGGCGCAGTAACACGCCATTCAAACGTTTTTTGTGCGTGTAGGTCAGGATTTCCTGTAAAAAACAGAAATAATCTACAGATGCACTAATTAAGGAAACCATTCACAAGCTTGTAGAAACATTTCTATGAAAGAAAGGAAAATCAGTTGAAGCTATAATGTTCTAGATGTACCCAAGGCACATTCGTAATTTGTATAACGTTGAGTACCTTGCGTTCATCTAATGTATCGAATTGGTCAATCAAAATCGTGTCACACTTACTGATTTTGTCGTTTTTGCATCAAAAAATTTCTGTTCAAAATCTTACAGCCTTTAGTTGGAAAACAAACGATTTAAGGTTTTATGAATAAGGGGAAATCCACACAAAAATTTCTGCCCTTTTTGCTAATAATCTTCAAAGATTTCTACAATTCTCTTGTTTAAAACAAACTCAATTTGATGAAATCCCCTGAAAGGGACCACATTGATCACTAAATGGTACCTACATCTCTTCTGAGGGTTTTATTTATGTCCATTTTCTATTCATTTTAAGGCCCTTATGGATATGTCTATCCGCTATTAACTTCCCAGTAGTCTATAGGACTTAAGACTAAAATTCAGTAAATTCTAGAATTTTTAAAAAAAGATTTCTGATCGAATTGGTTCCGACATAATTGGGAAATTATTCGAAGTGGACCTTAAGGGCCTCCTATTATGGTTTTCCAAATGATTCGCTTCCTCATCAAGGATGATAGTAAATGACTTATGACTACTTAGAACTTTCTGTTATACCTTAATTTAACACAGGAAGAGAACAAATTGTTACCCTGGAATTAAGGAAACAGATGCAGAAACTAACGCTGGATTCAGTTTTGTACTCTCGAAGCAATCCATAGATACAAGTAATTTTTGGTAGGATACTATAAAATGTTTGTTAATTAAAGACCCCGACAGGGGGTAAAAGGCTGGATTGTAAATAAAATATAAACCGTATTAAACAGATTGGCACAGTGCCTGTCGTATACTGTTAATGGTGATAGAAGTGTATTAGTTTGCGGAGTCATAAAAGGGTGGTTTCCTCATCGCCCTATACGACCCAAGTCCGATGATTTGATTGCACCAAGCGATACTTGAAATTAATGAAACTTAGCTGAAGAAAAGGGTCCGCGACCATCCCGCTGTCCCTAATACTTTACGATCTCGTAAAAGTCCCAAAATTGCCAGACGAATAACGACGCTGGTGCCGAATTCGCCAAAAGGCCCGTCTGTCTGTCCGTCCGTATAGCGCTCGTTCGTCCCCTCGTCGTCTTTTCATCTTCGCAGTTTTACGACGGCCGTTTATTAAACACTAAACGGCTTTAATGAGATTGCGCAAAAACCAGTTGCGGCTTCGCACCGTATTATATTCCACGTAGTTTATTCGCCACGACGATGTAACTTTCACTTTGAAAAATATTGCCGATAAATGAAATAGCAATAAATTGTCTGCCTTGTAAGTATAAACTAAAATTAACGGACGTTTCGAATAAAAAATAAAAAAAATTGATTTTGACCAAAGACTTTTGTTTCATAAAACTAATGTTCAGTTTATGGCCCGCAGAGGTTAAATTTCGAAAATGTTGGCAAAACGATTTAGTACCCTTATGGTTGTGTTCAAGTACCCGGCAGGGGACCTTTAATGGTACCAAATTAAGATGGACTCCGTTTTACTTCTTTTGAAAGGAAAAGATATATAACCAGGACTTTAGAATAATAATATCCCAGATATCCACAAAAGTACATTTAACATAAAGTGCTGACTATCAAGGAGCACGCGCATCCTGTAGTGGCCGCGGGAAGCCTTATTTACAACGTTAAATTAAAATTAGTAAAAATGGAGATAAAGTTTCGGGAATTAAGAGTTTTTTATTGGAAATTTCCTCCCCTTTAAGAAAGTTTTTTTTTCCAATTTGCGCTATCATTTATAGTTTTTGAGTTATTTAAGGAAAACTAAATGCCTTTATTTTCTCCTCTTAATTAGTTTATAACTTTTGTAATTTTTTATGTGCTTATATAATAATAATTTGACACAGAGACGTTATTCCGACTCCAATAAACTACCGCATGTATTTTTAGGAGCTTAAGCAAAGCCACGTAAGCAGTAGTAATACGCATCCTATGTCTGCTCTTTCCTAGCGAACGCAAGCACATAACTGGCGAGTATGTTGCCCAGTCGCCGGTTGCGTCCTGGGTAGAAAACACTCGGCACCTGGCGAACTTGTACGTCGTAACACGGTTTTCTAGCTGCATTTTTTCAATTTAATTTTTTGGAATTGCTTTACAGTGTGCACAGTGATTGAAGTGAAATAAATGACCATAACATTTATTCGTTTCAGTTTTGACCATCACACTCTACCCTCCTTTTACTACCCCTTTTATGGCAATAAATACGGCAGTTTTTCGGAAATGAAAGGGTTCAATGACATGTGCATACCGGAATCATGGGTACCTACGTTATATACAGGGGGTTGGTGAGTTATAGTGCAATACATCTTCCACAGGGACATGTTGCAGGTCGCTTGACTTATAGCTCGGACCACCGGTGCAGTTTACGATAGCGAAAACGACGCGACCGAGCTCCACGTATCTATCGCAGGGGTGGACGCACGTTGCGCCCCCAAACGTCCGATAAAGGCCAGATATATGTGACGGAATAACTGCCTTTTGAAATATTTGAATCTCTGGGTTTGATCGTGCTCAGATATCGACTAAAATTATGGGGTTTTACGGAAGGGTAAACGGGCTGAGACCATTAAACAAATTTAATTTCTAAAAGGATATTAAGTTATCTACAAAACAAAACGAGGTTTAAATATATACAGGGAGTCCATAGGAGGTATTATACAACAATTTGTTTTTTTTTAGTTGACTAATTTTGAAGTGCTTTTTGTCTTGTCGAAGAAAGTTAGGTATCTGATGTTTTTTTTTTTTTTATTTGACCAGATTAGAGATGAGAAGAGCACGATGCTTGATGAAGATTAAGGGAATGAAAGAGACATTCCAAGAAGGATATTCACACTGTTGTGTGTTATTTTTCTTGTGAAAGCACCGGGCGTTTGAAATAGTGTAAGGATTTATTGGGCGCGAAAGACCTGTTGAACGTTTTAGTTGGCGCGAACACATGAAATTAGAGCCATAAATAATGGCAATTAATTAAGGAAAAGCCGTTGGAATTGAAATTCGGATCTTGTTCTTCGTATACCTACGTGTACGTTGAATATTGCACTCTGAAGAGATACAATCACCTAAATGCAGCACATTCGACGACTTGTAGGTACCTATAAGTACGTCGGTTGAGTGTTTCTGAGCAGACTTGCGGGAAACCGCCATAATTTTCAATTAATTGGCTGCTAAGCCGAAGGTGTTAGAAAGCAACTTCAGTTAATTGATATCGTCGTGCAAAGTATTTGTAAATACATATCTAATTAAATTGCGAGTAAACAATCGAACAGAAAAAGCCATTGGCCAATTTTAGGGTTCCCTACCTCAAAAGGAACGCGTTGATCTATCGAGTTGACCAAAACTTTTTGTAGTTTTTTAAACTTTTACTAATTTGTAAAGAAGAGAAAAATCTAAAATCGTATACATATTTTTAATTAAACCACAAAAAAAAATTAAAATCAGTTCCAGTTTGACCCTGCAAGAAGGATTGTTTCTTCATAGTTCCATTCGTATAAAGACCAAATTAAGCATTGTTTAGAGATAAGATTAAAAAAACGTAAAATTGTATGCATTTACTTTGTCTCAAGCTCCAAAAGAATTCAAATATCAAAAACTTTTAAGTCGTATTGTTTACAATAATTATTCCAAGTATTTGATCATTATTGACCCTTGACCCCTTAACTTGGGAGAGCAATTTCATTGTGTACCCTAAGTATTATTTCAAGAAAAACATCGTTATAGCTTTGGGCCCTCACGGAAACTGCTGCAGACATGAAATCCCGCAAGACCATTGCTTAGGATAGGACGACAAACATAGTTATTCTCGGGCATATTTGCTCTACTAATTCTCGACTCCAAGCGCAAACAGATTGTGCAAACTTTGCACCGTTTCCACAAGTTGAATGGGGTTTTTGTTCACGATTATCGTAGACGAGACAGGTGCTTTGAATTTTAAATGCAAAACGTGCACTTTAGTTGTAATTAATTGCCAGAATTTTCGGAAGTAACTACGTATAATAATTACCACCACTAGAAGGCGCTCATTAAACGTACGCAAGCTGGGGAGATTATCCACAGACATAACGACACATGACATTTAATATTAATTATATGGAAGAAAACATGGACAGAAATAGTAACCTAAGGGAGAGAATTAAAGAAATTTATGACGAAACATATTTTAAAATAGAAGTTGATGGAGAAAAATCCAATAAAATATTGTAGCGAACGCAAGCGTGCTTGTGTGCGACCGGGTACGCTTGTATGCGTTGGCGGCCGGTGTCGGCAGTGTATGCTTGTGTTTGTAGGCGTGTGTCTCGTACCTGCCTTCCAAGAAAGTAATTAAGCGGTTCGCCGAAAACGTAAACAATCTTACAAACTACTAGACTTTTCTGGATTGTTCCATGATGCTATAAAAGTAGAAAGACGTTCGCCGAGTTAGTTAGTAGTAAATTGACCGTGACAGTGGTAACATCCGAAATAAATCGACAGTGTTAGAAGTGAAAAGACAAATAAATAGAGATGCGCATATAAGTGAGTGTTGTAAATAAATAGTAAGCTAAGTTACGTATTAATTAATAGTGTTTTTAAGTAGTTATTATTAAATAAGTAGTATATATAAATCGTGTTTTCAGTACACACTGCATCATAATTTGGATCAAGGTAATATCCAAATTTCACTTTCAAAGTTTCAAAATATGGAATAGCGGTTAAATTTGTTGTAAAATCAAGAGGTCAAAAAACTCCTAGCTATAGTTAGACGAAGAATGGCGATTTGGGTCTATGAGTTACTATACACAGAAGTGAAACTGAAAATACATTTCATTTAAAACTTCACTTGAATTATTAGTAAAGTCACAAGATAGTCAACAGAGAAGCCATTCCCTATTGGAATGTAAATTGATAACATAAATCTCAAACAAAAAAAAAAAATCCAGAGGAATACCAGAAAGCACCTTCCAGACTTCCTAGGAACTATAAATTCCTAACAAGAACGGTCGATAGTAGAATTATTACGTTACTTTAATTTATCAGAGCCGACGAGTGGATCGGAGAACCGCCAGACTCATTTGGTCGGACAAACCGTTATCGGAGGGTATAAATTGTCTCCCTTTTTGTTACACTTGACAAAACGACGCCACCTTAGGGCCTGAGAGGGATCTTTGAACGGCCGCGTTTACGACAAAACGGTTTATTCGTTCGGAAATCTCTTACAACCGGGAAGACAAAGAAAAGTCGACAGTTGGATTGAATATATCCGATCTTTTAGTTTTCTGTGGGGATACGGAGGTATCTTTCTTACCCCTATTGCTCGGCATTTCGTTACCGATAACAAATTGCAATTCTTTCCGTTCGCGGACGACCACTTTAAGAAAATAACGAGAGGGTGGTGTAGGTCAAACCCTGAAGGTAAAAACTTTCGTATATCTCAAATCTTTGGTTTTTCTGATATTGATGGCGCTCCAGAACCTCACCCATAGATTTGCCTAGATATCTTTAAAAAAAGTTACTAATTTCATTTTGTAGGTAAGGTTAGATTACAATTTTTTTTCTATGATCTGTGTGTCTGTTGTATTCCTCTGTATATATTGTACAGACACCAAAACACGGGACTCATAAAGTATAGTGTCATGTACAGGGGTAACGGTGTAATAAATTCAGGTGGATTTAAATAGTATTTGGCTGATCCATTGGAGTAGACACATAATCTGGCCGGATACGTTTGCAGTAATTCCTTAAATTACTATAACGCACTATCCCATTATACCAGGCACATGTTTATATGTATGGCGTAGTAAATTATTGGGAATTAAATCAAAATATTATTCCTAGCTGGGGAGCGAACGAACATGTACATTTTGTTGTATTATATATATGCAGAATGAATTATGCGCTCAGCGAATAAATGAATAGAAATTTATGAGTGGAGGACAACAAAGTTTCAAAAAAAAAAAATACCTACTGAGCTTGCGGGACAATCTTGGGGACGATTAAAGATAAATTATTGTGAGCAAAAATTTTCTTTAAATTATTAGAATCGAAAATTAATTCGAGCTTTGGCGTTGCTATAGTTAAAGAAGGCCAGAGTGCTGATTTGTGGCGTAATATACGGCGGTCCTTGTAGGGGACAGTTTTAATCTAAAAATTAAGTCCAAAAATTTTTTTGATGGTGGATTCTTGTAGAGGAAGATCATAGGAACATCTGTTGCATTTTTTAATTGTTTCTTTTTAGTTGTCGTTTACTAAATATGAAAAAAGACATAAACACTTATTAAAACCCCGAGCTGTTCAGAGTCCATATTCCAAGAAAGATCTTCTGAAGATGTTTACGTATGACTACGAAACGTTGACGATAAAACGCCTCAGTAAATTATGCCAAGACAGAGCCCAAAGACAATACAAATCAAGTCTTGAATATGTGCTTTTCTTAAATCTAAGATCAGTAGTACTGAAAATCCAAAGTCGATTTTATTCAACATTATATATTTAATGACAGTGTGGCTTCAGTGTGGTTTTTCTAGCAGCCGAAGTCGCAAGATATACCGTTAATTGTGGAAGTATATTTACCGGTGCTTACCAAGTTTTTCTCGTAAAACACGCTGAGAATTTACTTAATGATGCGTTCATTGAATAACTACGGCAAACTTGCATGACACGATGTTACGGTTATGCAATTTTACGGGGAAAATTGGAAAAGATTGTTGCTGCAAATGTTGCGTGTCCGAATGCCCTTTGCAAAAGGAAAAAAAGTGAACAGTCGTAACAAATCAAAGTGAAATTAATAACTAAAACAATTGCAACATTCAAAAATTGACAAAAGAAGAAAAAAAAGAAAGCAGAAAGATTTTTGGCTGAAGCATTTGTTTGAAATGATAGTTATTCAAGCTTTGTTTAAGATCTAGTGTATCTGGTACAGATACTAGACGCCAAGTCCACATCTCTATCTCTACTAAATCGCGCTCTCTTTGGCGCCTTCGCCGAGTCCAAAAGTACTATATACAGGACAAATATTGTGTAACGTCATCAGAGAATCTTTAGATGCAAATAACTCGCTTATTACTGCATATTGTTGGTTTATTTTTTATAGGTAATTAATATCGATAATAACCTTTCATTTGTTGTAAAAAATAAATTTTTGTATTACATTTTAATAAAGTTACGGCTTTGGACACGCCTCTGGCAGTGATATTTCTGCTACTTCAAAATATCAATCCGATTTTCTACCTCACTTTTTTCATATAGCTCCATATACTGCCTTTTCTCTTGCGTGAAAAAAAATGTTTTTTTTATTAAAAGATTTATTTTATTCTGTAAGCTGTAACTAGATCTCATTGTGTTCCCAAATGGGACTTGGTACAATGTTGTGGTTTCAATAATTTTTTTTGCATTGGGAATGTCATTTGAGAGATAGAAGCTTTTAGAATTCACTTCAACTGTAGGTATTTTATTTAAATCGACTGTAAATCAAGTGAAGTGCGAGTCAAGAAGTTAAAACATACGAAGGTACGCGCGTCAAAGGCAATAAGATAATAATCAACATTTTAAAATCCTGTTGCAGGATCTGATTTTATAACGTCTACTGTTTCTCCATCAGCTACGACTGAAATTTTCACCATTGAGTGCGATAAACTAGATATTATGCATGATATAAGTAGAACTTACAATCCATAAAACGTTTTACTATTCTATTAGGCGCGGTTAAATTGCTCCACTCAGGCTTAAGGAGCTCGTCTATTCGTGTAACTACGAGCTGGCCGTGGGTCGGGTAAAAAAGACGGGAAATACGCGGAAGAAAATGCATACATGTATATGCAGGTAACACGCTTTAGAGCAAGGAACACATGCTGCGAGCTAGTGCATTTCGCATCGCCCGTTACACAGGCCAAGCCTATTGTGCTTCTGTAAAATATGGTTCGACTCTATTTGCAGAACACAACGACCTGGCAAATAAATACACCCAGCAACGAGCTTGCCGTGACCGTTCAGCCTCAATTGGACCCTGTGATGGAACTCAGAAAATGGAACAGTCTTCGGTTCATTCAATAAACAAAATGATGGTCCCTGGGGCACTAACAGAGAGAATTAGAAGGCTGAGGGATGTTTTAGGGCGCCAAGTATTCATGGGAATTGCTATGTCATAAGGCACGTTATTCTGGATTTTTGGGCTCACGAAGAGCTTTTCAGTAAAAAAGCTCCTTCAATCGATCGACTGTCGCGAATGCCTGATGTTACTTATCTTCAAAAAGTACTAGAACAGAAATGGGCAATCTGTTGTTCACCAGGTGATCACAAGAGCTATCTATGGCGATGACTAGTGTCTGCCACAAGTGCTTCAGCCGAGTAACTCAGACACCAGTCGCAGTCACAAATCAGCCACCACTGGTAGCCACAAGTAACTAGAACCGCCACTAATCGCAGCCACAAATAGTTAGACTCGACCACTAGTAGCAGGCACAAGTAGCTCAACTACACCAGTAGCAACAAGTGGCAAAATGAGGTCACAAGTCATATCAACGTTTCTGCCCATATACATACTTGAGTACGCAGTGATAGCGACTATGGTCTCAACTCTCACAGAAGTGAAGTCATATATGAAAAATGCATAAAAAAACTCCTCAAACGACTTGTGGCTGCCACTAGTCGTCGTTAACGTTACAGAGGTCACTCTTCTTCAGAGTTTGCAGCAGATTTTGTTTCGCTTTCTTGTCAATTTAAAGATCTTCTTTCTATCTTGTGTTATCAGTGTCATCAGGTACTCACTTTATGCAGTTTTTTTTTTTAAATTAATTGTGAAGATAACGTTAAAATCGCATGCTATATATCTGACGTCCAGTTAACGTGTATAATCGTCGTGCCGCCCCTGGAATCCGTGATCGTTGTTCGAAACTAATTTTCATTTGAAACGATAATTCAATCGACAATTGCCGATCGAATTCCGTGGTTACGGGACCGATTCCGTTTGCATTGTTTTTAGGGCCGCTTTTCACTTGTTAATATACAGGTGAATTGTATGTAAAATAGCCGTATATACCGAGATGCCGGCCTACTTTTTCCCGATGCCGGCTCTGTATTATGCAGCGGCACCGTTTTAACATCCCAGAGCTCTGGGCCGAGTATGTGCACAGCATCCAACGGCTATACACTAAGTCAAAAATGAAGCAATATTCCTGGGATTACTTTTTGACAAATGAAGAAGACATCATTGCATTTTGTTTTTAGTTTGTTATGAAACAATGAAATCAACATGGCGGCTAGGGTCCGCCATATTTAAAAATTTTGCCTTTCTATATGTAAGTCATTACAGGGTGCAGTTAAAGGCTATTAATGGGTAATGTCAGTATAATAGAACGTTTGTACTCCGGGTGATAACTGATCTTCACCTGAAGAAGCTGTTTTACAGTAAATTAATATATATTAATTATTAATAATATTATTCGTTGTTTTGTTTAAATAATTATTAGTGTTCTATATGAGGAGTTTATTTAACGTTTCTGGAAGAAACGAAGCGTCATGTCGTCGTGTGTGTGTTCGTGGATTAAGTAAAGAGTTAAATCATGTTAAAATCATCTTCAGTAGAGTGGAATGAAGTGGCATAAAGTGTAGTGCAGAGTTAGTGAATATACGGAAGGATGATGGAAATTGGCCTGACGTTACATCACGGTCTAGGAAAGCAGAATATAAGGAAGACCTCCCCTTAACGTGATCCTTTTGATTATTTTGTTATCCGTCTTCTGTTTTAAGTAAAAAGAGACCTCATACATGCTACAGTTACGACGAAGTAACAGTATACAAATAAGAAAAGTGATGAAACACTATAGCATTTTTTCTGCTTCAGTGAAGCAACAAGTTTATCAAACCAGTTGAAGTCTTCAGAGATACAGATTTTTATTAACGACTGTGCAAATTAATTTTTGAATGAAACACACAAATATTTAATTAGCTTGTAATAATCAGCCTAATTTTCAAAACCAAAAGTTAAAAGTTTATGAGCGAAAGATGCTAAATTTTAGTATCAGATGTGTTTTATTGAAATTCATTCTATTTCTTTAAAGTTGCATTGAAAAAGCTCAAAAGCTTTGCTTTAAGAACTATTTTAATTTTCCTCAAGATTCCTATATTTATTATTTAATTTTAAATCCATCAACAGACATTCACTCAGACAATTTTGTTACTTTGGTATCTACTTAAGTAGGTGAGTGGATTACAGTAATTTAGTGGTATTAAAATAATTGTTAAGTTGTTAGATATTTAATGTGATGTGTTAGACGAGACTTTTTCTTATCATAAACGAATCAAATATGAATTCCAGCCCCATCATCACGCCACCTCATTTTTAGAGCAGTCCTAACATGAAAGCGCATATTTTGAGCTCAGTGGTAGCGCAGAGGTTTTAGAAGAACCTACAATATTTTTATAAATAAATTGATTTTATTTTCTTTTTCTAATTGTGATCCGCCATTTAGAATCTGCCATATTGAATTTTGTAATTCTGGCTTCAATACAGATTCATAACTAGGAACCTGAATCCTGAAGGACCTCTTTATATATGGATAAAATTAGATTATGTGTCATGGCTGTTAATGGATTCCAGCCTCCATGTTGGATCCATTTCATTCATTTCATAAAATTGCCCATTTGCGTTAAAAACTAGAAGATAAAATAAAAGTTGTTGACAAAAGAATGTCCCTCGAAGTACAAATTTTGAAGTTCATCCAAAAATTTTACTTCGATCTTCCCTATTGTAGATATTCATAATTTGTGAAATACCTACGCCACTGGAACATACTCTGTACTGATGTATGGTTATTTTATAGCAATATAACCGTTGTAATTTTCTATAAAACATAGTTTTTGTTTTATTACTTGTGCAGGGTAAATTATTAGTTGCACTACTTCAACTACTCATTACGATGTTACGAGAGTTTGCCTTTTGAAAGTTTCCATGCAGGATCGTGAAACATTTAGTTGCCTTTTTTGGCTCATTATAAAACAATTTGTTTCTACTTACTAAATAAGTGTACCTATGGTTAGCAAATTGTTGCAGTAATATTAGTCCTGTTAAATTACGAAATCTAATCTAATTCCTGGGACTTCATATTTGGTACATTATTCAAAATTCAAGTCATTTAGTTCATCAGATTTTCATTAGAAGACTATAAGTAATTAAAAATATTTCTGATAATGTAATTTCTTTCGCCCCCACCTTAGGTACCCCTTCAACTTTATTTTTTCTTGACCTCCCTCATGTACAAACAAATTGTAACAATTAGAGTTAATGAAGCAAGATCAGATCTTGAAATCTCGAATCGTCCTATTAAAGTTCGAAATGGAAATCATTCCGCTTGCATGATTCTTCGAATCGCTCATGGATTCACGGAATTACCTACTCATCTACATATGTACGTCGTCTCAAGAACGGGTTTCCGGCTATTTTCATTTAATGTCTACGCCCTTGGTCAGCATCAGGACAAAGGAAACTGAATTAGCGATGGCAATTTTGCCCCCGAGAAAACCATTTCGGATCCAGCTTGTAATTTCGTACACTTAAAGCCTTTATTATAGACAAAACGAAAACGAAAACGAACCATACGAATAGTAGTGGCTGAATTAAATAAAAAAAAAATAACAAAGGTCACGTAGTGTGTGTGTGATAGTAATTTATTTAATTCGTTCTGAATTGTCCCAATTTGTATGACGTGACCCCTTTTTGTTGGCCCGCCGAAATGGAAGAATAAGAAAAAAAGTCGAAATAGCGTTTCTTACTATTATTATGATTGTTATTTCGTAATTGGATGAAGTGGGATCGCCCATGGAGACCATATTATGGTCTGAGATAGAACAATTATTTCTTAATTAAACAATGTCGCTACCTTGGTGGTATATGAAAGAGAGTGACAGCGTTGCTAATGTGATGATCGCGTTGAAAGATTAGAGGAAGTTTTCGAAATGAATAAATTTTGTTGCTGTTGCTTTGGGTACTTACTCACTGAGCTGCATATTTCGTTCGGTGATGAATGAAATCTTTGCTGTAGGCTTACCTGAAACGAACAAAAAAAATTAGTACTATAGGTATCTATCTATAAATTAAAAAAAAAATTCAATAAAGTTGGAAATTAAAATATCCATTAAAAATAAAATTTAGGTAAATGGAGGTGATGTATGACCTAAGTAAACAAAGTTGAATTATTTGAATCTAATTTAATGATTCCTTAATAAGTCGTAATTGTAATTTTTTATTTAATTGATCTCCGTTGCTTCCAAAACATTTAATTTGGAGTTATTTTGTTCCACAAATGTAAAATTCTATATTCCGTTTGTTTTAAATTTGTGGTTCCCTGTTAATAAATAATCGTCGTAATTAGAATGTCGTCTCTGTTTTTCAAAACTTTTTAGTGTTCATTAATCCTAACATTGAATGATATTTCAGTTTGTCCAATGTAGCATTTTTTACAAGAGCCACAATTTAATTTGTGAAATCGAATTTGTGATTCAAATCATTGTATCAAACATTATGTAGCTATTCTACATTTTCTCTACGAAATGAAAAAAATTAACTGTACATTGGCCAGAGTCGTAGGTCAATTTAAGTAAGATCTAAAGAACGTTTAATTGTATAGAAAAATAGAATGTAACTTCCCATATTTTTTACAATAGCCACGAAGTTGACGCCAGTTGTCTGAATTAAATTTGATTCGAATATGATTAATTGAATCTCCTTTACTTGGTGGAAATTCATACCAAATAATAAATAAAACATCTGTAATTTTCCTAAATTTTCTTTTACTACAACCCCCAACTACCACATCTAAGTATATAAATATAAAAAACGAAATATACGTCAAGTGTAATACAAAAGTTGTAAAAAGTGCAAGTGTTTTTTATTTATTATTTATTGAAAATCGTTAATAATCCTTCTTCCATCGAAATGTACATATAAAAATAACTTAATGGTCCTATACAAAAGCAGGATTTTTTAGATTATTCTTCTTATCGCTTATCGCCTTTCCAATCCAAATAAATTGAGATTCTTATCCCACCCCTATAAACTTTGAGGTTTCTAAATTTATTTGAGGGATTTTGGATTTAAGTATTTGTTTGGCTTAGTGCCATTGTGTATCGAGAAACTCTTGGGAAATGTTTATCATTTAATTATTGTATCGATTAATTTAATAAACTACGTCGTTAGAAAATTTTCTGACTTTCAAGTACTACCTTAAGGGATGAAAAATATTATTATCTGAATTCATAGTTATTTAATAAACAACTACCTTTTGTTCTGATATTTTAAAACACTATTAAGAGAATGGTGAATGCGCAAGGCATGACAATATCTTTATATACAAAGTTCGTTTATGACATAAACTTAGAGCAAAGACCATATTTTATGCGTTCCTTAAAATTGGGATAGAAACAGATTTAGAAAAATATTTTTAAAAATTATCACGTTTTCAAAAGTTCCTGTTTATTGTCTCAAAAGTGCATATTCTTCCAACAAAAAACTATGGTCAATTCATATAAATGAGACCAGAGTTCTGTCGGTCTGTCTGTTTGGATTTATTTTCGAAATGGCTGAACCGATTTCAGAGTAACTTTGCAAACATAAAGGGAAGGTTATCAGCAGTAAGTTGGGCTACTTTAAATTGAAAATTCTTTACATATACTAGGCCAAATTGGCTTAGATAACACGAGAAATGAATCATTCTTTCTTCCTCGAATTTATCTGGCACTTAAAGAGAAAGAGTGCAAGGGGAAAGATTTTCTATTTTTTCTCATTGTTAATAATTCTAAAACTTGGACAAAGCCGCCGGAAAATGCTAGTAAAATATAAATTATATTTAGGAAAGAATAATTTTCACAATTGTCTGAAGAAATTCATTTGCTTGCAACAAATAACTAACGATGATAATCAATTTATGTTTCTTCAAATGAATTTTGAAAAAATTCTGCCATTATTTTATGCAAAGTTTGTACAAGACATGCTGTCTTAAAAATCAACAATTTTCTTAATAGATTTTCACCGATGAATACCAGAAACCTATTACTGGAATAGGTATATCAGGTTTCTCCATCAACTACAACATTCTCAAACTAGTTCGTAAAATTGATATGCTAATAACTCAACATCACGACTATAAGGTATGCGATATTAAAATCATGAACCATCATCTGAAGTTGATGAACGGCTTCCATTCCAAGTGCAAGGTTGTTAAAATTTTCGCAGTCGGCATAGAGTAAAGGGCATTGGGCATTTAATTTCACAGCTGGAGGGCCACGCCACGAGGAAAAGCGACGCTCTATGAGCACATATTAAAGTCGAGAAGAGAGATAGAGAGACAGTGACAAAAATACGTCGAGAGAAGGAATATGAAAGGCATAAATTTGCTACAGTCGCGTGAAAGTCTGCAACCTCTCAACATCATCCCCGAAGATTTACAAGAATATCCCGGACTTTTATCATAGCGAGTTTTCCCCCTTGAAAGCCGGGATGTTAGCACTACTTAAAGGAAACGTCCTCGAAATTTAGGTGATTTAGGTGAACGACTTGAGTCAGGAAAATGACGTTCTTCGTTGTTCTACCTTTATTAATGCGAGATGCTACACTCCGGATTCTATTTTCCTCATCATTTCATTCTCTCCAAATCTTTTACACTTCCATGAAACAGTCTTTATTGCAATTTTGGGAAAAATAACCAGAATTTACTAAAGGTGCTTTTAAAAAAGAATTCCAAAATGTCATCATTTTAAATACGCATTCATAAGAAACATAAATTTTAAAGTCGAAGTCATCCCAGAAGTTAATACTTCATAAGTGAATCTTCAGTGGGTGAACAGTCAATCATTCACTATTTTCGAGCCCATAGGGGTGGAATTTCTATATTTGTAATGACTTAGAGCTCAGTTTACTGAAAGTGCTTTAGGAGGAAAATTTCAAAATTTCATGATTTCAAATTTTTATTCATAAGGGAGATGAAATAAGAATGTCGAAATCATCTCAGAAGTTAACATTTCATAAGTGAATCAATCTTCAGTGGGTGAAAAATCAATCATTCTCTAATTTCTATATCTGTAATGCTCAGTTTAGTAAAAGTGCTTTTGAAGAAAAATTGCAAAATTTCAGAACTTCAAATTTGTATTCATAAGAAAGATGAAATGCGAATGTCAAAATCATCCCAAAAGTAAATACTTCACAGAATCTTCAGTGGGTGAACAATTAATCGTTCTCTATGTTCCAGACCATAGGGGTGGAATTTTTGTATTTGTAATGACTTAGTGCTCCATTTAATGAAAGTGCTTTTGAAGGAAAATTGCAAGTAATTTCAAATCTTTATTCATAAGGAAGATGAAATACTAATGTCAAAATTACTCCTAAAGTTAATACTTCATATGTGAATCTTCAGTGAGTGAACAGTCAATCGTTCTCTATTTTCCAGCTCATAGGGGAGGAATTTCTATATTTCTAATGACTTATTACATACTCAGTTTACCAACGGTGCTTTTGAAGGAAAAATTGCAAAATTTTAAGTACGTTCTCATCTATATCTAGTACAACAGAAATTTCCTTTATAAAACGTCTTCATTTACTAGATTTCCAGTTCATTATAGGTTTTATGTCAGTCTACTTCCCTCTTATGTTGATCAGTAATTTTGATTAAAACAATACCCAGGACAATCTCTTGCAACATTCATAACTATCCTGCACCCTAGCGACTAAATGAAATCCGTAAAAGCTGGAAAGACTCCATTCTATCTTATTTAATCTTACCCTATTCGTTCCAACCCCATCAGCATGCTGTTCACTCTCAGCGTTTCCGGGAACGTTCAAAATAATCAAGGAGATAATTAAGAATCAGAGAGGTGCTCATCGAGTCTTTACTAATTTTCTTATACCTTTTTACTTAAGACAACACGGATTATAATAATAATTAATTTGGGAACTACAGACAAAGACAGATCTTTAATATAATCTGATAATGCGTCTAAATGAAAAGATGTTCAACATTCTTATAAATTTTCACGGATAATGTAAAAGAAATATTAAATAAAATTAAATATTGTTAACAACAATAAATTAGTGCTATTAACAATGAAACATTGATATTAGCAATTAAATATTGCACCACACATAAACTTCTCAAGGATAAATTATAAATAAATACTGTAGTGACCTATAAACATATAAATATGTTGAAATTTTTGATTTTCATGAAAATTACTCTTGATTATACTGGGAAGTTGTTCGTGTCGACCTCGAGGGTCGCTTGTTAGGCTATTTTGTATTAAAATTTCTTTACGTATGATCCGAAAAATTGAATTGGAAAATACGAAAAGTGAAATAGTTTTTCTTCTCCGAATTCATCTGTTATTTAAACATAAAAAGTACATGGTAAAATTGTTTCTATGGTTATTAGGTACTCTCTTTCTCTCTATTACATACAAAGTGTAGTGTTGACATTAATATAGACAACTGAGTGTACTTAAAATTGCGTATTATGCTGTACATAAAGTTTTTTCTTAATTATTCTACGTGGACAAACTCGTTGGCAAACACAATTTGGAAATAAATTCTTCACAAACTTTCAAAGCAAACCCACAGGAATATTTGATAACCGAACAGGGATAAGGAGCGAGTAAAAAGGTCTTTTTCTCTTTTCGGGATTTTCCCCGGTTTCCGTTTTCGTTGGTGCGCTAATACCTCAATAAAATGTAAATAAGCTCGATAAATTAACGTTGTTCCCAAAACGGCTGTTATCATGGCCTCTAAAGCCATGCTCGCACCTCGACTACAACAGCGCCGTAATGGCTTTATAGCATGTAATCGTTTTCATTCAACTTATTGCGTCTGCTAACGCTATACAGACCAGACCTCCTCACTGGCTATGTTTCCATCCACCGTTTGTTATGTTAATTTTATTTGGTGAGAAGACTTCGACACGAAACTAACTCTTCTATTTACTGTTTTACAGAATTCATTCTTGACAAATATTCTGAACTTTTGTTAAACAATTTATGCAAACACGTCAAGTAAGTTACCAAAAATGTTGCAGAGAAAAACCACTGCATAATAAAATTTATCTCTTGAGATTTCTAAAAAATTATTACACACTAGCGTTTGTCCACGATTTTGACCATGTAGACTTTATTAGCAACACAAACTAGCAAAGGTCAGCATACATGTACAGCATAATACGCAAATGTAGAGAGTAGTACCACAGAAACGATTTTCCCAAATCAATTTTTCCATTTAAATGAATTCGATGAACAATAAATGCTTCAATTGTTGTATTATTCAGGCCAATTTGTCACCCCCCTCCGAGTAGCCGACATAAATTTCAAAAAGTTAAATCTTCAACTTTTCCCCAATACCAATCGTTTGTGAACGTTTGTGGCACTTTTGATTTTGTTTGTGACTAATTAGTTAGTCAGTAATTTAATTGTTAATTAAGGTATTCCGATTACTCAACGTTTTTCAAAAATTGATTGTAACATTGGCTTTCGGGTACTCAATTGATCGGAATCGTTTGTGAATTCCAAATATAATAATAAAAACTTTTGTGACAGTTTTTGAAAAATAAAAATTCGATTCAAATTTCTATATTTCCCATAGAACCACTCTAGCTGAATGTGCCCTAGTACGTCAATGATGAACTAGAACTAACTTTTCCTGCTAATTAACAATTAAATTACTCACTAACTAATTATGTAGTAACAAACAAAATCAAAAATGTCACAATCATTCGTAAACGATATGAAAATTTAACTTTTTGGAATTTATGTTGGCTAATAGGAGGAGGGTGAGAAATTGGCCTGAATAATACAAAAATTAAAGCACTTATTATTTATCGAATTCATCTTAATAGAAAGATTGATTTGGGAAAATCATCTCTATGGTACTACTCTCTATATTTGCACATTATGCTGTACATATATGCTGACCTTTGCTATTTTTTGTTGATAATAATTCCACATGGTCAAAATCGTGGACAAACGCTAGTATGTTATAATTTTTTAGAAATCCCAACAAAAAATCAAAAGGAAAATTTTCAATTCCGATAAATTTTAATTAAAAACTTTAAAGTTACTTATGACAACCTCCTTTTTATGCTTTTCTAAGATAATCCCGAACAAAAAATTAACAGACAGACAGAACTGTGGATGAATTTGTACAGAAATTTGCGACTTTCCCACGATATTATTCTAATAAAGAAAGAAAGGATAAAATTTTAAAAGTTTAAATGTCCTGAACATAAAATTTGACGAAAAGTACAACAATTCATGTAATATGTAAGTGATCTTCCTTAAACATCTTATAGTTCATTTCACAACTGCAGTAATTTTTGTTAAATTTTATGTCCAGTCAATTTTCTTATCCCTGACCTTCTGACCTTCTTTTTTATTTTTATGTATAAAAAATACCTTTAATGATGCGTAAAATCCTACACAAGATTCATTTAATCAAAAAATAAAAACCCATTTAACCCCCCATTGACCTAACCGAGCTTCCATAGCACTTATGTGATCCCCTACTCCAAGTTCAACAGTTTTTTTTTTTTTTTTGCATTTACCCTACAGGTATCCTATAACTTAATTTCGAATGCATTTTGCACGCATGAACTACCTCAAAGATCAGAATTGAATGCAAATTAATCGAAAAGCAAATATGCAACGATACCTACATAAGAATGTGGAATTCATTCTGCATTCCCATCTCTTTATGTATCTGCAGAAACGCTTTGTTGAATTCTTTATCCGCATTATCCTTTTGGTATCGCTGCATTGCCTACGGTTGGAATTGGTAAAGTGGGGCGCAGTCTTTATTCCACTTTGTCATTCCAAGTTAAAACGCTATCTCATTTTTTTGTAATAAAAAAACAGCAGCAGCTCCCGTCCTTATCGTTCCGGGTCTCATATTATGAAGGAAGAAGATATGCATTCAATTTGTCGTAAAACGAAATTTGATTTTTTTACTACCGCATTAAAGCTAAAAGGTAAGGCACTTCCATTTACCCAAATGTCTGATAAGGTGACTTTTGTGCTCCAGGAAAAACTAAAGAATGACGGAGACTTTGTGGAAGACACTGGAATAACCATGAGAAAAGTAAGGATATTTTAATTTTCTGGAATGGAGATACAAAACAGATTGACGATTTGTATTTCATTTCGTCCTCGTGAAATTTGGTTACATACAAATCCTTATTATACACTTTTAGAAGTTTAATCCTGAAAAATACTTTAAAAACTGAATGGGTGTTTCAAAATAATAGCTGGCAAAACATTCCACCACCCCTAACCTAATCTAACCACCCTGTGCAAAATTACGTTTTCTTTGACACCCAGTTGCTTCAGCTGTGGATTAATAATCCAAAATTGGAAATCCATCTCACCTAATCCTTAAATATTTAATTATTTCCAAAAACGCTTCCTTTGTCAGTTGAACTTTGAACCCCCTTTTTACCCCTTGAAGAATTTTAAGTTTTACAACTTGTGCCCGTACCATTATTCAAATTTGTCCTACCATACGCCAAGAAATCTTAATTCGAAATAGCCCAAGTTTCTAAAGTTTCATCGAAATCGGTTCAGTCGTTCCAAAGATTACCTCAAACAAACAGACAGACAGAAACCGTATTTTATTTAAACATGCCAATTTTTTTCTTTGACTACCTATATTTTATCATCCATTTGGTATCTATCAGTTAAAAAGATCAAATCAATTACAGGTCCTTCCAGTTTTGTTTTAATTGACTTTAATCATTTATGCGTAAGGAATTAGCCCTTCTTGAGACCACTCCTGCCCTCATAATTGCTCCTAGCAATTGTTAAGCTAATTTCCCTTAAGTTAACCATGCGTGTATCCCCTTATAACCAAAAAGTGCACTACAGGTTGAATTATCATCACCATACACATAAAAAGAACAAACAGAGAAAAAAAAAGATCGAACAGATTATGAAATGGGTTTTTCAGGGTGCGTTCAGTTAATTTGAGTGGTTAAAAAAGTTTTGAAGTGTATTATTTTAGCTGAGTAGGGCACAATGAAGTATGTCTACTCTATTTTTCACAGAATTTTCCAGTAACTAACTTCTCAGTAATCGATCGACGCAGTTCCCAGTGGGACACCCTGTATATTTGAAGGAAGCGTGGTCCCAACTCGATTTTTATTTAATTCAACGTTATTATGATTTCTTAAGTGGAATTTGAATTTATGTTACGCTGGGGTACGCCCGAGGGAAAGGTTTCATAAAGACGCCATTTCCCGGTTGCGGGAAAACTTTATGATTCGATCCTTGTTATCCGCACTCGCCCGAATTTATGGGCCACTTATTGATTGTGTTTTCGCGTGCACCCGCGCTGTATTTAATATAGACCATAATAGCATTTTTCGTGTATTTTATTCTCCACTGATGGCTCTATATTAGCCATTATGTATAACGGTTACACGTTTTCCTTTTTCTTTAGTCGATTGTTGTATGCACCACGTCAGCTTTTACGACCTGACGGCGATTTATGATCAGCTGCTAGACGACGTGGGGGTGGCTTTTATGACGCAAAACATTCCATTCCAAAAAAATACATTAAATAAATTAGAAACACCAAACACTGCCTCACATTCACAAAAAAAAAAATAACAAGAGTTGTTTAATCCAGTTCAATATCCTGGTTCGATGGCAGGATTCAACAGTGATCTTATTTAAGCAACGATCTGCAGAAATATTCTTCCAAGGTTTCACCCAAATAATAAAGCCAATCTTGAACGTTGGTGTTGAAAATTTTCTCCTCTTGCTAAATACGAAAATACATACAGGGTGGCCCAAAAGCCTGGAGACGGCTAAAAAACTTCTGAATCGCTGCTGGAAGGATAACGAAATTTTGGGAGTGTTCCTTGACAAAAAAAGACCAACTTTAACAAGAATCTAAATTTGAGCTGAGGCCCCACCATTGGGGGAGACCCAAATTTCAAATCCTGTGAAAGATAGTTTTTATTTTTTGTCAAAATTTTGTTTTCCTATCAGAAAAGTTATTTAACCGTCTCTAGACTTTTGGACCACGCTGTATATAAAATTTCTTTACTTAAGGAAATATTTTGTTCTGTCTGTTGCCAAAAAAAAAAAACTGGAAAATCATGGGTTGATTGGTGGGTGATTGAGCTTTATTTTCCCAATTTTAGGAATAATAGTTTTCTTATGACTTCAGCTTGAAATGGGACTTTTGTACGATCTGTGGACGCGTCCAGAGCGACTTATTCCAACTTTAGGTCAAATGCAAAAGAGTTGGGCATTAAGGCACTCCTGAGGTTTGTCCAGGATTCAAGATCAACATTAGGGGAACGAGATGTTACGATTTTTATAGACAATCCAATTCCAAATACAAAAATCATCAATACATTTTAACAAATTTCCCAAAAATCAAATCTGTGGTATTCGTAACTTTAGTTCATGAAATTTCGGAAATTGTAACTCTAAATAATGTGGCAAAAAATGTAAGGAACAGTGCGTTTTTTTTTTTTAATTTCAGCGACAGATGTACTCGTCTCAGGGAGGTTTTGCTTTCCTTTATAAGTGCATAAACATACAAAAAATGACAACAAAGTCTTTTTCCTTTTTAGAAATATAACACCAAAAAAAGCGACTACATACAGTAAAACTTTCCTTAATCTTTCCTGAAGCTTTTCCAGACACGAGAGCTTTAACGAATAGTCTTTTGCATTATGCAACCGAATGGTCACGCTAAGGCTTGCGGCTGCCTATCTCGGAACCCATTCGTCAGCAGCTATCGTGAGTGAAAGCTCGAACTCGGACGGGTTCTCAGTAATAACAATGACACACAACTTCGGCCCTTAGTCCTACACAAATATTGTTCTTTGTGGGGACGAAGGTGTCTTGCATTATCACGGCGATCTAATTGGTTCCCGCCTAACATTTACATAACAAACACCCTGGGGATCCAGAGACCCCTACGGCGGGTCTCTGACTTCCAACAACCCCAAGCAATAGACATGTCTCTACACGATGCAACAACAGTTTGCTTGATGGAAAACGTCTCGTGGTGTATAAGTTTAGACAAAAAAAAAACACATGCAAAAACAACCCTCGTTCATTTAGGGGCACGCGATGTTTCGGAAATGGGACTTTTCTTAGTTATTATATTATTGGGATTGTTGAGGATAATAGTTAATGAATGACGCTTTTTTACTTATCACTAATTTCATCTCGATTAAAATCTTTTGGTAGGGAACGTTAGGTACTCGAAACTCACCCCAACTTTTTAGACTCTCTTGCGCTATTCCTAAGTCGATATAATTTAATTACGAAATGAGATTAGTTTTCCCCAGCAAAACATTTCTCGTTAGTATCAATATCTGCGGAATTTATTCACACATTTATCTTGTATCTGCAGCTGTACTTCCCGGGGGAAGATAAACTGATAAGATCTTGCAAAGGGGGAGGGTCCTTAACACCGCGGTCGTAAACTTATTAAGTTAACATTTCGCATTAGGATTCAGCTCCAGCCGAGCTAGTTACGTACAAATAAGAGAAACCGAGAAGGTAATGGAACTTTATAAAGCTTTTCTTTCCATAGAGAAATTGTAAGTTCTTTGAGAAGAAAGGCGGCGTCAGTATTTTTCTTATTGACCACAAAAAAAATATTAAAAGTTAATTGATTAAAAGTTAATTTCATATCCACCATTTTCTTCTTGTAGAGAATCTGTTGAATGTCATTAGTTGATCAAATCTCATTTGCATATCGCAAACTGAGGATGTTTATTTTTTCGGTTTTGCTCTCATGAAATAAAAATCACGTAGTAATTTATGTAAACTTGAACTTAATAGCCCATCAGGTCGAAAGCTAAACGTTAAACGCACTGGTTCAGCTATCAACATACCGTGCAGGCAAACATCCTACAAGAAACCGATCCTGCAGGTTCAACTTGAACGGACAAGCTAAACAAAACGGGCAAGCGTTGCATCCAACTCGGAGGATTAACTCAGGGCAACGTTTAATCACGACGGAATTAGCATAAGGCATCAGCAGATTCGACTTGGCACGTAACAAAAATTATTATATGTCTATTGTGTACAATACACATTTTAGTGTAAAAAATAATACATTGAAATAGGTAGGTACTATTAAAGAACATTGAAAGTAAATGATAAGGAATGATAAATAAGTAACTGGATGGATACAGGGTAACTAATTAAATGTGGTGGGAAGTCTCAATTCTTTAGGTAGTACTTAGTGGCTTCTGCTTCGTTATCCAAATTGTTTCCAAAAGTCAAAAATATTTTTGGTAATAAATAATAGAGAGTAAATAATTAAAATGAGACGGAAATTTGAAATCTTTACATGCGAAACGATGGACAATTATTCAGCAGGAGCTTCTGTTTCAGAGAGTAAATTCCTTTTATAAAAGTTTTGAATATGAACATGACCTTATCTTAATCTTACAATTAGTGAACATTCAAATTTTTACCAAAAGTTTTTTCTAATTTTTTACAACACTTTTGTTTAGTTTTGACAATAAATGATAGAGAGTAACTAAAGGTTGGAAATCAGAAATCTTTAAGTACGACACCAAAGACAATCCATGAGCGGGGGCTGGGGCTTCGGCTACAGATATTCCATTGATCTTCTAAAACTTTGGCTTATCTTTAGGTTATGACCAGTGTAAATCCAGTACACTTAATTGAAGCAGCTGCCCAAAAAAAAATAAGAGTAATTTACGTTTCAGCTATAGAAGAACTTCCATTAAACAATTCCAATAAACTTAGAACTTAATAGATAAAAGCAGCAGAAACTACGTACCTACATTACGTTTTATTAAAATTGTAGCATTATAGTTAGGTGTATTTGTACTATGTTGGTCTTTATAAACCATTAAACCCATAACCATTTATCGTGTTCTATAAGTGGTAAGCTATCAAAAAGATATCCATCCATAGAGGATGGAGTGTAATAAATTTCTATCCATTATGTATCCCGCTCACCTTTCGTGAACTTGCTCTTGAACTTGTCATATGACGGATGTACTCATAAAATCTGTCATCATCAATATGGCCGGAGGAAATCGCGAGCACCTGGTCTCCCGCGGAGCGTGAACGAAGGGAGCAACGGGAGAGAGAGGCGCATCAGGCAACTGCGACGTGTTAAGAGCCAATATTTCACTGCCCGAGAATCTTGTCAACCCCAGCGGCACGCGGCATCAATCAGGGAGGGCGCAATATTACGAACACTAAGGGCGCGGAGAATCCCGGCGATGCTGTCCTGAATTTGAGATATTGGCACTTATTATTAGATGGATATGTGGGATGCTACGTTTCCATTGTTTTTTGGACACAAATAAATTGACGCAAGAGGAACGGTCCCTTTCGGAAACAATAAGTTAGAAGGGGTGGTTAATGCCACAAGTTTTGATTGTTTCTTGGATTTGATTGGACCAACGTACACATGGTGCATGTCTCTACAAAGTTGTATTGGGAAAATGAAGTCAAAAAAGTGTCTGGAATATGATTTGTACTACTTTGAAGATGTAGTCATTCATTAAGGAGAGACGAGATGGTAGGACACCTTCTGAAACACTAAGGGCAGAAACAGGAGCAATGAGGAACAGAAGGAAGTTTAGATTAGGTCATTGTTCGCAAATATTGAGGATGTCAGATGGTCTTTTGATTAAAGACAAGAATAGGAGACCTGGGATAGTAGGACATCTTCTTAGGCATGAAGGGTAGGTTAAAGACAAAAACAGGAGCAATTAGGGACCGAAGGAAGCTTAGATTGGATCATTGTTCGCAAATAGTAGGAATGTCAAATGTGCTTTCCTCTAAGACATAAAAGGCCAGTTAAAGACATATTACAGAGCGACACAGGGGCAATGAGGGGCAGAAGGAAGTTTAGATCAGGTGATTGTAAGGATGTCAGATGTGCTTTTGATCAAAGACAAGAAAAGGAGGCATGGAAGATCGTGGAGGATGGAGGATCAGTTAGACACATATTATTACCGACAGAAACAGGAGCAATGAGGGATACAACGAAGCTTAGATTAGATCATTGTTCGCAAATAGTAAGGATGTCAGATGTGCTTTTGATTGAAGGCAAGAAAAGAAGGCATGGGAGATCATGGAGGATGAAGGATCAGTTAAAGACATACTGCAGAAAGAAACAGGAGCAATGAGGAACAGAGGGAAGATTAGATGAGATCATTGTTCGCAAATAGTAAGGATATGAGTTGCGCTTGTGATAAAAAGGAAAGATAGGATGGTAGCACACCTTCTGAGACTTGAAAGGCCAGTTGAAGACATATTACAGACAGAAACAAAAGCAATTAGGGACAGAAGGAAAATTAGATTAGAACACTATTCACAAATAGTAAGGATGTCACATATTCCAGTACTTAGTTTTCGACATTCATGTGTCTGTATGTTTCAATTAAACCCAAGAACCACACACGGAATTTGATGCAGATTCCAAATTTGTGAAGAGATTATTTTCTCTAGAACTTCAGGTGGTTAATATCTTGATATATTTTGATACCATCATGGTGAAAATTGATGACAAAAAATGTTTTTTTGGCAATAGTGTTGTGACGAACAATTTGTAAAAGGTTAAATAAGATTGCGAAGAAAAAATCGTTAACTTCAGTTAACGACCATGGTAAAGTATCTGTAGATACAGTGCAGCTAAATAGATAGTTGGTCAGGTCAGTTAGTTAGTCAGTTTACACTTTCGAGTCATACAATCTCACTTTTGCCGTGCAACAAGGCAACTGTGGAGGCACAGGCGTTTAAATCTTCGTACTTTTCTAATTAGGAATCGAATGCCGTGCTGTCGATGGACGAGTCGAGTCGAGTCGAGTCGAGTAAGTACTAGGTACGTAGGTAACTGAACGTCATGTTGGGGAAGTAACGACGTGACCGAGTGCTCCTCTGAAATAGTAGGAACTTTAATACCAACTAATCGCAACTCTAAGCTTTCGCATAGTAGCGAGCACAATTCCATCCTCCTACCATGCCGTTTAACGATCGCATTTCGAAGATCATTAAATCGAACCAAACGGTACTCATTGCTATAATTTACTCCGAGATCTTATACTATCGACTGAAATGTAAATGAACCCTATATTTCAAACTAGCGACCCTTGAGATCCACACGAATAACTTCCCAGTGTAATAAAGAGTAATTTTCATAAAAATCAAAAATTTCAATACATTTATATGTTTATAGGTCAGTACAGTATTTGAGAATTTCAATTGTTTTTAAAATATTTAGTTGTTATTAAATATATATTACTGTTACAATAATTAATAATTATCTAATAAATTATTTTTAATAATAAACCTGTTTTCTGTTTCATTGTATATGCAAATATGGACCTTTTTATTGGAAATTATTTTTGTATTACTATTTTTTAGTATAGTCCTAATGTACATTTCATTTATCTGACTATGACCCTCCCACTACCCCAATCTAGTAAGATTGTAATCTTTCACATTTTGTATTAATATCTAATGAATATTTTTTTTTTTTTATAAATTATTGAATCCCTTTGTTGATCTAATTTCATATTCTTAAATATTAGGGGAAGATTTTTCCTTTAGTTGTTGTACAATATTTGTAATTTTCTGTTAGGTATGTAATTGCGTATACCTTGCGCCTCCATCAGAAAATAATTTTCACAATAAAATGGCTTAGATGTTACTGAAATGCATAATTCTAAGTTTAAACTTGAATTATACAAATATTGTACTTTACTATTTATAAAAATTAGAAAAAAAATAATGACAAACCATTCAAAGTTGAAGTATTTTTAAACACCCACTTAATTTTATTTTTGAAAAAAATAGTACCTTGTTTTGGTGAGACAGTCGCCAACTGAAGATGACATATAGGGTGTCGAAACACGTATTAGGTTTTTAAAAGATTTTTTTTTTTAGAATGTAGAATTTTAATGTTTGTTAAGTTAATTTCCATAGAGCTCCGTTGAATCTTGTGGTCATAAGAAATAAGAACTGCTAAGGTTAAAGGCCATAGGCAGTAGATTATATAATCCAAATTTTATTAAATACCTAGTAATTCAAAATTGAAAATAAGACATTTCGTAAACAGAAATTTGAAAATTGTACTGAAAGTCTTCTTACATTCACTGGCAGAGGATGTCTTTCATTACGTATTTGGAAGATGGTGCAGTTCCCATTAAAAAAACACGTGTCTTTTTCGAAATTTGAAGGTTTAAACTCTCGTTTTTCTTTGTATGTCTAAGTTAATTTATATTTTATTCCCAAACGCTACCCTTGACCATCGTTTTGCAACAAGTGCTGTTTGCACCCTCTCTGGTCGATATCGATAACCCCCTTTCCTTAGTTCAGTCCCAGGGCAGTAGTGCCAATGTGGAAATTTTATTCTCCTAAATCTGGGAACTGATAGTCTTAAACTTTATTTGGTGGGTATTTTATCGAAACATGAATTTTTGCGGATTTTTCGAAATCCCAAGTATCATCCACACAAATGAACTCTCAACGACAAGATCCAAAAGGAGTAAGAATATCAGACCAGATGAGATATATGTATATCTAAAACAAAATCTAGGGTTTTTTTTTTGTTTTGTGAAGATATAGTTAAGTACCATAGATAGATACCAGAGATTGTTATAAACATAATACTTATGATACTTTGAAATTTAAGGTTTAATCGAGACGTTGTTTTCACTTTATATCTCTATTAGTCCCTGTTCGTTGCACCCCAACTGGATTTTAATTTACCATGATTTTGGGGATTTCTGGGGAAAATTAAGTTTTTTATTTTCAAAACTGGTTTTCAGCACTTACAATTAGTCCAGGACTCAGCCCATATTGGCATACACATAATCTAATTCTTCTACATTCTATAACTGTACCTCAAAGAAAGTTACTACTAGAGATTAGGTACTACTTTTGAGAAAAGAAAAAGTGTCTCAATTTCATTTCACTCGCCAGTAGCACTAGAGTAGAGAAGCGTCACTCTAACGTGGCCAAAGATCAAGGAAGGATAGGTAGTGAGTGCGAGGTGTCATGAACCTCTTCAGGACAGTTCATCCGTGAGTAGAGAGATTAACGCTGAGGAAAGGAAAGTTAAAGTTGTACAAGGCTCAAAGAGTCTTGATGGTGCATGGTAGGCGCTTCATTAAACCGATGTCGATCTAATGTCTCACATATTTATTTATATTTATTAAAAGGAGCCCGATGTGATAACGATGAAATCGACGAGCAAAGTGGAAAAATTCAATCGCGTTTTAAGTCGGTCGTGCGTAGGAACATCGCAACAGGCCAACGTACTTATGTAAGTAACGTCACCACTTTTTCTTTTTTTGAATATACACTCTGCATCATGCAATCTCACCATCATATTTACGAAGTCACGTGGGTAGGAGTTCATTCCATATACCTATTCTTTATCAATTGCAGGTAAGAACTCAGAGGAATCGAACTCGGGACTACAAAAATTTTAAAAAAAATGTAATGAAGTGTTTCTTCCGGGCTTATGGGCCGTGGTCTATAGGCTCGTTGACTGCCTGACGTTAATAGAAAATAAGAAGGCTCCAAACTCAACAAAACATGGATACCCGCGGTAAAGAAAACCAAGGTGCTCCCATTGGCCACAACAGTCCGAGCAGACAACGCCCCCCAAGCGGAAAGTATAAGAAGCGGACCAGAACCGACGACCGGCACATTCGGCAGCAGCCGTCCACGACGAGAACTTAGAGATCGACAACTACTCCGCAGATCTCAGCTTCTGAACCTCTGAAGATGTCAGCCGCAGTCGCTGACGAAACGTCAGGCAGTCAACGAGCCTATAGACCACGGCCCATAAGCCCGGAAGAAACACTTCATTTGAATTTTAAAAGAAATTTCTGTTTAAATACGTCACTTTATTTATCTGATGGAAATGATTCTGATATAACTCTTTATTTAATTGAAACTGGAATTCAACAAATCCAGGAGGTTTAATTCCTTTCCCTTCTCCACAATAAATGGAAGCGTTTAAAAGAAAATTTACAGCCACGTTTAAAGATGTGATACCTACAAACAGTTAGGTTGAAAGATGAAAAAAAAAATCAACTTGAAGACGATTTAAAGAAAGTACGAGAGTGCGAGAGAGAAGGGAAGCTCGTTAAGTCCCGAGCGCATACATTCTGATCATAGTTGTTGAAGAGTTAAGCGGAGGATGCGCACAGAGAAAAAATGGCGACAAAAAAGGCGTACAGTACGCGGAACGACCAGCAGTTGACATTTGTGTAATTGTTAAGTGGAAACGAAGCGGCTTGTCCGTAGCTATTTTAATGAACAACTGACAAAAGAAGACTGGATCCAATTAGGTTCACAATCCAAAAATTTTGCTTAAGTTATCCCGTTTTTGTTGACGCAAATGAATACGCTGCTAATTAGTTAAAATCGTTTAGACGACGGTAAAGATGTCAAAATGATCATGATAAAAACATGGTGGAATTTTATCACAAAGAATCAACAAAGATCCCGCTTCGAACTACCGGCAACGCCGTTTAAAGGTAATTAACTTTCATGTTTAATTATTATTATTATTATTGTTATGTTGTAGGCTGAATAGTTAGAATTTAACTTCTCATCATCCACCATATCTCTCAGACCTTTCGACCAATTACTTTCGTTGTTTCAAATAAAACATTCAGACCTCAACATGGAAACACGCGATTTTAGATGCAAATTTTTTGACTTGAATATTAATCAGGCCTTTGGGAATGGTTGTTCTAACGAAAAAAATATTCGTCGTTCGTCTGCAAAATCTTCTTCAGGAGACACGTCGTCTAAACGAGGATCTCCAACCAATTGATGACAATCCTCTGGATGAAAATCCTTATAGTACTCTCCACAAACTTAAAACATAATTGAAAATCGGCATAAGGACCTTTCTGGGTATTTAAATTTAACCGACAAGAAAAAATAGTTTGATACGTGGATTCCACGCGAGCTGAATGAACGTCAGCGATGAAAACGTTAAGAAATTTGTGTTTTAATGATATCTCACATAAGGATTAGGATGTGACCTTTATAAAAGTTTAGTTTATCGTTGACATAAATGTTTTGAATATGATGGTAAATATTTCACATAAAATTCCTATGTTTCATTTGTTCTTGAGTTAATATTCTGAAAAATGTTTCATGTGTGACAATTCAGCGCATCAATTTCTAAGGAATTTGGCCACCTTCGGTTTTTTTATTTTAGAACGAGTTTTTTGAATTTCATAGTTTTGTATTATATTACTGTTGCAATCAAAGCTGGTTCTATATTATCTCATGAAAAAAGTTAACTCATGATTAAAATTCGTTGTTGAGGAATTGAAAGTGGAAGTTGCCTAATTCCATTTTCGAGCGTCGACTTGACTTTTTGACGGAAATAAGAAAAATTAGTATTCATACAGCAAATTGGTCCTGAAATTCCAACAGCAATGGAGCGAAGTTGCCCGAGGGCGCGTCCTTTGGGAAATAAGACGTTGTCAGAAGTCTGTCAGCCAGTGCTCCCGGTTCTTTGTAAACTGAAAGCCACTTAGTCGAACGCGGCTTCTTCGGACCTGCCAGTTCGAATCTTGTTATCTCTCCTTCTCGACTTTCATCCAGACGAGACGTCGAGTTTTCGAACTTACGAACTTTTCGAACGCACACGTCTCCTTTCGAGACTCTCTCTAACGAAGCTGCAGAATTTCCAGGAGACGTGAGGCATTCTCCAGGAATACGCTGAAGATATGATCGATAAGGCATTCCAGCGATTTTCCTCATCAAGGATGCCGAACGAGAACGAGACCCCAGAAGTTCGTTTACTGAATACAAACTTCGGAAAGTTCAAGTACACGAAACAATTTGATGAATATCCCTCAAGAAATTTGTTAAAACAAGAATTAAAGAATTTCCACTAGCATTTAGAGAAATTAGAAATTTATCAGTTTAAGGTTTTATCGAAATAGCACCCCTAAGGGGTGAAACAGAGACTAATATTCTAGATCTTAAAATTTTTCACATAGACTCCTTATTATTGACAAGAAGTTTGTATTTAATTTGGAAAGTTTTAGTAATAATTTCATTTAATTAACGATAAGTGGCAACCGTGATATTATGTCGTAAAAACAATTTCTAAATTAATCTCAAAAATGCATATAAATAAGCACGTCATTTGGATTTTAATGTTCGCAGATTCGCTTTAAGAGCATCACGACTAAATTTTATGAACAGATAACGCGAACTGATTTATGCACTAATTATAAGAAGATTACATTCACTTGAATGTCGAGTATTTATAAAGACGCTTTTTGTTTATTGCACCGACTCTGTATCCTTTTCTAAACCGATTTAAGAACCTTGCGTGAAGATACCGGTTATTACTTTATACGGAGGTGATGAGAGGGTATCCTGTTGTAAACTATCCAAATAAAATACGACCCTTGTGCACCGCTGACAATAACCAGTAATTCATGAATTATAACTTAATCCATGGCTGGTAGGTACAGGGTTCAATACAGTATGTAATTGTGCCTTCATTTCATTTGAATATGTGAAGAAAGCGTACACAGCTCATGTTCTTGATGAACTATAACAGAAAAGAAAAGCAAATTGTTGTAATTTATTTTTAATTTAAATCTGATATGATATTGAATAAAGAACTTTTAACAGTAATTTAGACTATTTTAGAAAACTTAATTAAAAGTGATTTTGTTCGCTCTCTTTCCTATTTCTCGCGAAATCATTTTGGTTGCAGTAATAATTATAATTATTTAAATTAAAAAATAAAATAGATTGGTATAATTGTTTATTCTTAAATTTATTTTATGTAATAAATAATTATTTATATTATTACAACGGAAATGATTTTACGAAACATAGGAGATAAGTCTGCTTTTATCAAGAATACGAATTAAATCATCTTCAATTGGGTTTTTAAACATTGTCTAAATTACTATCTAAAGTTCAATATTCATTAGTAAATCGCCCTTAAATTTCTAAAACACAATCAGAATTATTCATTAATACAAATTCTTCGGATACCTAAAGTGTAATGGAAATCAGAAATGATCACCTTGTACGCTTATTTCAAAGTAGAACATAAATAGCAACCCCTATTAAAACGTGATTAACCCTCACACAGCATGAGACCGTTGTTCTTCTTATTAAATCCTTAATTTATAAACTTGCATATCTAAGGATGATCATTCTCTTGCTCATAATCAAATTAATTAGTTCTTCACTAAAATTACTCCTTCATATCTTAGAAGGATTCCTACCACCCTATTCAAATTTCCATGTGAAAAAAATTTCGACAACACCCTACATCTCATTCCAAATGTCACCAATGCAGTGACACACGGACTAGTAGGTAATTATAAATTATTATTATTGTAATACTAAAATTTATTTGTGTAGTCGACGTTTCGCTGCACCGTGGCTTCATCAGATGAATGGTTTGTATAAAAATTCCAAAAAATTCTCTTCTTTCTATAAACATTATTTAAAAAAAAAAGGCGTTTCGTTTTCTTACATTCAATTTATGAAATGTATACAAATTTTATCGTAATATTCCATTTCATCTTGTACATAATACCAACCCAGAACTTACAGTAGTATTATAAAACCAAACTGTTCCTTTGTTATTTTGTAAAGTGAACATTGATATTCGAAAGCATACGTCTCATTGACATCGCGTCATTTGCGGGGATGTTTTCAGCGCACGTTCCCTTTGTAAATGTTGTTCGTTATTGAAGATGCTGGGAGGGTGCGAAATCTCGCTGCATGATAAAGGCCCATTTTTATCCCGAAACTCACGTTCCGTTCGTTGTCTTTCCAGACGGCGAAACAAGAAGTGAGATGGGGGTGCGGGGTGTGGGAACAAGTCGAGTCAGTACGAAGTTCTTTCTCTCGCTATTGAAAAACGAGGCGGCATCATTCAAGAAAATGGAAAACGGCTTGACAGTCGTTCAAATATTCATGAAACTTCCCGTAACTTAACGAGCATCGTCTTCTGGAATAGACGTAGACGTGCTCGAGAATGCTTTGAGAAAATTGGGGGAATCGAGGGGAATCCCGAGGGAATATCAGTGGATAACCCACAGGCATTATGGTTATGCGTGACGAATTATGTTTGCTCCCAAAATTATACGAAGAGAGATCCTCACTCAAGAAGGTGTCTTGTCGTCAAAAGAAAGTTAAAATAATATATCTCAAAAATGTCACATATTTCAAAGTGTTTGTGTAAAATTGCTAACAAAAGGTACATAAGTATGGGCATGGCTAGGGGAATACAGGGGTGTACACTACCCATCTTACAAAACTCTCTACTACAGTCTGAAAAAAATTGATAAAAAATGTAGTGTTTTCAAGCAAGTTATTAAAAATCAAAAATTACTGAATTTGAAACTTTTATCAACTAGCCGGTTGTCCACCCTACAAAAACACCCTCGCTACGCCAGCAGACACAGATACTTTCACTTTATTTATTATTTTTTATTGTGCAGTTTTGGCGGAGGCTCTGGGACGCAAGAAATTTTTAGTAACTATTATAAACATTCGAAATAGAAGCATTTCAAATCAAAATAATTTTAAATAAAATAAACCGTTAATAAAAAAATTGCTGTGTTTTTGATTAAATTAAATATAACATCATCCAGAGGGCCAAAAGTGAAAGTGTTTTCCGGAGCAGTTTATTTGAATAAAACCGTTGCTCAATGTTACTTACTTAATTCGGGTTATTTACATGTTGTAATTTCCGGAGCAGGATTAACCGTGTGATCCTACGCCTCATTCTCATGAATAAACTATTAACTTTAGATTCCATGAAGGTGAATGTTAATTAGAAGCGATATTAAATATTTAAGGGTGTTTTGGAGTAACTGACAGCAGGAGGGACCACTTACGAGAAAAGAGGGTTTTAAATCCCTTAAAATGGACACCAAATCCATAGCTCCGTACTTGTCTTCAAAAGGGTTAATTATACATTAGATTGATTATGAAAATTCTTTGTTTTCTTAATTTTTTGATACTGAAGAAATTGATTTTCTAAATGAATACATTTTCATGAAATTGAGAATTGTGATAAAAAATATTGTATCTATAAAATAGCTTACAAGAATAGGAAATATCACAATAAAGATACAGGACAAGGAACTCGCCCTCCTACAAATTTGTAGGTAGGTATATATTATACATTGTTCAGGGAATGAGTCTGGTAGTTTTTTCCGGGATTTTCCTGAAATTCAGCTTCGAAAACCTATATACATCATAAAAATAATTAAAAATCTGTTTAAGCTTGTGCCAATGAAGCCTTTTCATACGATAACCTACATGACACGGTTAACTCACTTCAAAATTTGGACCCCATTTTCTAGCATAAAGACCCTGTTTTTTTTTTTTTTGTGATTTAATTAAAAACATACAGCTTTCAGATTTTACTCTTCTGTACGAATTAGTAAAAGTTTAAAAAAATCTACAAAAAGATTTAGTCACCCACACAATTATGCAGTTTTCATATTTTTCCCTGTACTTGCAGTATAAGACGATATTACTTGCCAAATTTCATAGTTCTAGGTCAACGGAAAGTACGCTATAAATTTTGATTCCTTTAAGAGTGTCGAAAAATACGTTTTTTGCGGCATAAACGGCCGCATCATTTTTTACTTTAACTTATAAGTTTGATTTTTTCCCAACTTTAAGGGACTGTAGACTTGAGAATATGGTTTTGATTTCAACTCCTCGCGTTCCCGGGATAAAGGGTCTTGACAGATAAACAGGCAAGTAGACGAACAACAAAGAGATCCTATAAGGGTTCCGAATTTTTTCTTTTGAGATACTGAACCCTAAAAATGGAGAATTTCACGCTCTTTTAGAACATGGAACCTTAAAGTATCGTTAATATTTTACTCCTGGTCATTCGATTCCGGACATGTACCTACCAACTGAGGCAGTTTCTGCCTGACTCCTGCTGCTGAAGAGGAGTAAACACTCTTAAGTATAACGGCCTGAGTGCCTTTTGAAGATTTCCTCCCGTACCAGTCAATACGTCTGCCTTAGTTAGTAGTACCCTTTGACAATAGAATCGCCTCAGTTAGGTAGGTAGTGTTTTGAAAGGTATTTCCTCAGTTGGTATATGCCCTTCCATTCTTCCCTCAAACTTGTATAATTTTTGCTTGGACGCCTTTTTTAAGTTAGAACTTCCCCTACTATGAGTTCTTTGACTGATTCATTTAAAATGGGTCACCCTCTAGTACATATAGCATCACAATTATTTTAATTAAAAGTTTTCTTATATTACTCTTATTAGAATCTCACTCCGAGTTTCATTCAAATAACTCATACAACTTCCGAAGAGTCTACCATCCATTGAGGAATTCCAGCAGAGGCAATTCCATAGCAATAATAATTTGTCTCTGGACATTAATCGTGCAATACCGATTATAGTTACAAGTAGTTCCTTGTCGATCTATCGATAAACATTATTAAATGGTAGAATTATTTGTCCATAGTTGTACCTGTGCCGCACGGAGACCACTTCTATGGCCATGATAAAATCGGAGATTAGCTGGGCTTTTTGTCCGTGACACAAGTCGCTTCCGAAGATGCTACTGACTACAAACAGACAACAACAGCTTGCTACTTAGTAGAAATAGTCGGAATAACTTTAGTAACTATGTAGCAACAACTCGTCATCACATCCACTATATATATACCTAGTCATCGATTAGACTAGTAAGAGTACAACTTCCTCTCCTCTAATATCATTCCTGGTGTGCAGTCTGCAGTTTGCAGTCTGCAGGTTATCCTTTTATCGGATTCACGCTCGAACGAACCAAACGAAAAGACTTCGTTTTACTCTCGTCCCAACCACCAACGTTATCGTCTAGGTCTTGGAAAAGACTCACAGACGACGTTGAATGTATCTAATAACGAAACCAATCAACTGGGTTTGTATGTATGTATATCTATCTAGCAACGTGGTAGTCGATGAAGCGAATAAAACGATTCGATGACGAATACACTAAGGTTTCTATCTATGTATTAGGAAGAATACACTGCTACGTTAAGAAAATCTTAAAGATCTTAAATTAGAAATTTATCTGGAACCTAGCAAGTACAAAGAGAATAAATCTCTAAATAGAAAAAGCTGGGGCATGCGGCATGGTTTTCCTAAATATTTTGAGCAGGCATGAAGCGAAAAAATGAGAAAACAAAGTTTCTGCTGTAATTTACCCCCAAAAAAGGGGAAAATGTAACATTTACTCAGAAAAGCTTTTATCGTCAGGTTTGAAGTATATACAGGTATGCTATAGGTAATAGATCCTTCTTGACATAGTACTGGTGCACCTACAACCGAATTGAAGATGACCCTTTTTTTTTTTTCTTTTTTCAAAAAATTTCCCTTTTTGTACTATAAGCTTCTTTTCTTCAGCTTTTCGTTTCTCATCTTCCAGAAATAATTTCCAAGATCTTTCTCATCCTTTTTTTACATAGTTACGTTTTTAGAACGTCTTGTCCTCCATTTATTGTATTTAGATGTGCCCAACTTTTTTTAATTTTTATAAATAAAACGTAACACAATGAATTTTGATTTCAAATATATTTTAACTAAGGTGGGGGTTGTATTTAAATAAATTCAATAATGCTGACGAATTTAGTTCTACTTGGTCATTTAACAAAAGTTGTAAATTTAGATTTTCATATTATTAATTCATGAGGATTCCAAAGAAATATAATTTTTATGTTTTTATATTCTGTGTAGAATTTTTGTTTTTCTGAAATTAAATCATTGACATACTTAACTACAATTTTGCATCTTATTATCAAAACATTTTAGGTGTTCTGCCTGTTTGGCTAAAATTAAGTGACACCTAAAATAAGATGCAAAATTCTAATCATGCCAATCATTTAATTTCAGAAAATCATCAATTTAATACAGAATATAAAATTGTAAATTCATTCAATAGAATCCTTAGAAATTAATAAAATTAAAATAAATTACAACTTTTGTTTAATGATCAAATAGAACTAAATTCGTCACTATTACTAAATATATTCAAATGCAACCCTCACCTTATTGTATATGTGTCAGTGTAACACTCCACTTGATAAAGCTACTGTGTAGCGAAACAATTGTAGTGGAACCAAAATATATTGTGAAAATTTATGTTTTCGTGTTTTATTTATACAAAAAGGTCATGAGTTACCACCAAAGAAAATTATGTATCTATTATATATTTCTTTTTACTTTCAACAGTCCAAAATTCTTAACTTGTATAAACATCCACAATTTAAGGGCAAATCTTATTAAGTATATTGAATAATAACGTTTCGTTAAAATGTCTTGACTATTTTTCCTTTAAATTATATTAAATCATCCCTAGTTCACTTAAATTTATCAAAAACACAAATGCTACTACAAATTATTTACCAACTGTCGAATAAAGATGCCACTTCATTGCAAGCAACCCCCCAGTAGTTGTACATCTATCCCATAGATACAACTACCATAATTCTGTAACTGTAATTGTTGCTACTTACCCTAGGTACCCTTAATATTCTTTAAAGTACCTCCAAAGGGTTCATTCCTTCTCACGTCCTCAGAATATTACTGATAAATATTAGCGCCATTTTCCTAGTTTTTAATGATCACATTTTCTTTTAACTATTTGTAAAGCACACTGTGCCATTGGTGTCAGAATTTCCTTTCACCCCGTCAAATCCATTAAACGCCTGCTGGAGTTGAAGAAGTTTTACATCAAAAATTGTTAACGCTTCCAGTTCTTGGTATGAAGGCACAATAAATCAATAAAGAAGCTTGCAGAAATTTTCTTCAAGTGGATTTGCATACTTAACGAACTGGTAATAATAATGATAATAAAATTACATATATTAGTGGTCCGAAGAAGTCGGTAGATATTACGTTATTACATTGTTATATAAATTGCGACAAAATCTGAGCAAAAGATAACGTGGTGGGCATTTTTCATAAATTTCCCCGAAATAATAGTGCTTTCGGAATTTCCATAAAACGCATTTTCCATCGAGTCGCCTCGCCCGTTGCTTTGGGTATGCAAATGTCGCAGAATGAAAATGAAATATCTCCACCATTATGAAATACTACACTGGTGCTTTATGTACAGTAGCGAGTATTAATACGGGTTGAAACAACCATTTTCAGTTTCAGTTAGAATTAAATATGCAAATGCAAGGCAACCGTGTTCTCCGTTTTGCGAATATTGTTTACTCTACGTCGTCCTCTTTTCGCACGTCCGCACTCATCCTGCATCGCATCTTTGTCCTTTATAACCGACGTTCTGCTATCTTCCTAGGACGAATCCTGTACTGGTTTAGTATTCATTGGCCTAATGCCTACTCACCACTGAATTTCGCCACAAAATTTAATTTGCAATGCCGTGACTAAAATGTAGATTCTAGGAATCTGCCGTCAAATTTTGGTAGAGGGTAGAAACGCAAAAGGATTTTTTTTTATTTTCTTTTTCATTTTTATTAACTATTAACAAGCGATCCTTGAGGTCCACACGAATAAATTTTCATTAAAATCAAAAATTTCAAGACATTTATATGTTTATAGGTCACTACAGTAAGTATTTATTTATAAATTATCCTTAGAAGTTTATGTGCTGTGTAATATTTAATTGCTGATATCAATGTTTCATTGTTGATAAAAATAAAATTTATAGTTGAGTTCATAGAATTTTAATTGTTTTTAATAATATTTAATTATTATTATTAATGATAAACCTCAACTATTTATCGTTCTTTTGCCATTTCTTTTATGTTAAAAAAAAAATACTTTATTTTCTTGAACTAATTCGATCAGATAAATATATTTTAATAAATTCCAGAATTAAACTTTGTATTCTAAAGATGCATCCGCACTTGTAACATGTAACGCTCTACGCCATCGTCCAATCACAAACGTATCGACGTTACACTGTGGCGCTGAATAGCGAATCGACATTCGACTACGATCGAATTGATTTCGCTGCGGTGTTCGCGTAGGACTAGTGGTGCAAGTACGTGCTAACTCTTAGCGGTTTACGATCTAGCCGAGAATAAATATACTTAAATGTTGTGCCAAGCGAGTTCTATCTATATAAAAGTAAACGGTCGGCGAAATAAACTCTCAATCAACGCGAAGCAATGCTAAATTAGATGCAAATGAAATGCTTTCTTCGTCTCTAAACGGCAGGAAATAACATCTGCATCCACATTACGGAAGTTTTAGCATCAACATTTTCCGATCTTTCATGATCAGTAATTGCAGCGTATAAGGATCGAATTGCATTACTAGTTTATTTATAGGCGGAGTTCGTTAACTCGATACACTAATTACGTGTAAATTTTAACTGTACCTTTCAATGGTTTACATCTCTCAAACATTTGCTAGTGATTTGCTACAGAAATCTGTTGCAACAAATTTCTAATTAAGTACATTTAAATGGTTGACGTCGATTTTTCTTTTTTCTCTGGATTTTCTAAATTTTGCACGCTCACACGTACACATACATACTTCTTCTACAAATTATATCGTGATGCTATGCTCGACTTAAAATTTCAAAATATGTTGAAAAACGCGATTTTTATGATCGTGTCCATTACAATAACTTCCCCATAGACTGGGAAGTTAAAAAAATAAGTACCTACGTATAAAGAACTTAGCATCTATTATCCACAGTTTTATGAAAGTAAGTACGAGATTTTAAATACACTTTTGTCCTTCTGCGAATTTTCAGTGTTGTGGGATTTAACAAAGTCTTTTGCAGACCTGCAGACCATAATTAAGGCAGCGCAGCCATTTTCTGTTATTGTAGTCGTTGTCTGCTGACTAAGAAGTCTTATTATCCAATAATCTCGTCTTTTATCTCTCGGTCTCGCCATGCAACTAAACAACGTGCACACACAGAGAGACGTACACAACTACACACATTGAATAGAAATGCATGTCAGTTAGATTTTAATCGTACTTTAATTTATTGCAATATTACAGTTTTCGCGGTTGAGAGCGGGTCTTGTACAACGTGTGAGACCGGCAATTTTTGCCCCCTTCTTTAGCACGATGTGCCGCAAATTGTCATAATGGACGCGGCATAATGTATTCACGTAATTAGACCGCAGGCAGCCAGACTCGGTTTGGTCGAGGTTCTATTTTTACGCAACGCTCACCTCAACTTGTTCGCTTTGCTGAAGAAGAATCTCAAAGAAACTTACATTTGTAAATATGTATCTGTATGTAGAAGGGTAGGTGGTATTTCTCTTATGAATTCTGATAGAACAAGGAGATTTTCAATGGAATCCTACCAAAATTTGTACTGTAACTTTTAGAATAGTAAGAATAAAAAAAGGATGAGGGGATGGGAAAAGAGGAATAATGTGGAGAACAGGAAAAAAAATGAAGAAAATGAGAAGAATGGGCAAGATGAGAAGAGAGAAGTGGAGCAGAAGCTGAGGAGGAGGTGGAGGAGCCAGGGGAGTAGGAAGATAGAAAGGAGGAAGGAAAAATAGAATATAAAGGGAGAGAAATGGAGAAATGAGTAGAAAAAGGGAAAAAATAGTGGAGAAGGGGTAGTGTAAGTAGGGGCAGAAGAAGGAGAAAGGTGGAATGAAGTAGGGAAGCAATGGAGGACGAAAAATTGACATGCAGGAGGTGGAGCAGGGCGGAAGCAGAGGACGAGGAGAATACAGGTGGAAATAGATAAGAGGAGCGGAAGTAAAGGAGTAGAAGTGCGGAAATAGTGGAGGAGAGGGTATGGGCATTACAAAGGGGAAAAAGAAGCCGAAAGAGAAGGAGGAAGATTAAGGGGAAAAGAAGCAAGTGAAGGGTTAAGAGAAGGAAGAAACAGAACAGAGGAGAAGAAGAGCAGAATTGGAGAAGATAAAGAGTGGATAATGGGAGTAAGTAAGAGGGATTACAAAAAGAAGCAGAAAGAGTAAGAGGAGGGGTAACGGAAGTAAACTCGGTCGCAATATCTGCAAGGAGTTTCTAAGAAATTGCGACACTCACATGGTTCAATAAAATTAATCGCTATACCCGAAATCGGCGCTACATCCGAACTGAAAGTATATGTTAAATTTAAGGGACTCAAGTGCAACGTTGCTATAACCAAAACGTCGTTACAGCCGAGGACGTTATAAGTGAAATCCACTGTACCAGATTCTAATTTTTGAAAACGCAGAGCAATAATGAAAGACAGGAGTAAATTTCTGAAACGTTATTGTAACAGAAGGGCTCCCTAAACGTGAAAAGGGAAAATGATAACGATGTTAAAAATTCTTGATGTACTTTGCTAACGATTCCTGATCGTTTTTATAGTTACTTGTATGCAAAATCAAAAGGGTTCAACAAATATCATTTCAATTATATGTGCTTTATTCAAACAGGATTTCGATGAATTGCCGTTTTGATAGAATATTAAGAACTTATTTCAATAATAATTGGATTCCAACCTCGTTGATTAGTTTTTCAATCGTTTACTTTGCGTAGATGCCAATTAAAATCATGTCAAATGTTAGCTGGAAAACATACGTTGCCTTGTCTTCAATATTTATTCGATATTATTTATTTCTATATAAATAACTTCAGGTATTATAACGGTTAAATACATAGTCGTGTAAATTAAGCCAATTAACATTAATAGGATGCACTGTCACAAGACTATTTGTATAGCTTTTTTTGTGTGGGGTGATGTGAACTCGTGGGGAAATTACCTACGTTTAAATTATTATATCTAAAAGAACAAAAAGATTATTTGTTATAAATTTAACTATAGAAACTATATAGTTTTATAAGAAATGACAGAGATTGCTTTCTATATGTTCTGAAAACGGAGCTGTCATCCTTCAGGCTCAAGCAAAACAAATAATTAATTGTTAGGATAAAACTGATAAAGAAATATAGAGTTTTTTTTTAAAGTGAGGTAATTTCAAGTAATTTTATGTTAGACAAATTGGAAGATTCTTCAGTTAAAGGATCACTGAACACAAAGAGAGTTATCCTTAAGGAAAAAAATACATAACGTGTGACGATTATTACATGATAATTTCTACATGTTAAAGACATTACCAAAAAGCAGAAAATTAAATTTGCTGAATGTTTCTATATTATTAAATGTATTAAATTAAATGCATCGCTTAATGATTAAAATTTGTTTATAGTTTATTGTAATATTAAGTGATAAAGCGAACAATGGACAAACCAAGCCCAATCCGTTGACCGTTGTTTCTAAATAGCCGCAATTGGAAACGCCTTTTTAAGTTTAAGTATTGTATGTTAGTCCCGCTCTTTAGAAAATTTCACTTAACGCAGGAAATGTGTAAGAGGGACAGGATGAACGATTTTCTCTGGTTAATGGAGACAAGACAAGTGTGACAGAATCGAAAAGAAGAAACGAAAACTTTTATGAAACTTAATGGCGTTCTAAACTTTACTTACAGTTCAATTCCCGAGCTCTCAACTTCCGTCACAATTTCGTCTTGTTAATTAAAATCCAAAAAAAAAAAAAAAGTTAAAGTGTTTCCTATTTAAACGTCCACTGAGAAACTTTAGTTTTCGGAGGAAAGTATAGTGTCTCGGATGTTTGCATGAAATTCACTGGCTTTGTAACGTTCCGTCTTTCCATTCATTTCTAACGAAATTAACTGTGAATTCCGGACAGGCTAGCAAACAAAAACAAGAAATAAAAAGGAACGAAACGAGCTAATGCAGAGCAGCAGGGATGGAAATTGAAAAGCTGAGTTGGCTGACTAGTTGGCTCTCTGACGATGCATTTTCTTCGTGCATACATACACAGAGGTATACGTAAGTTTTGGACCGACGACCGACGCGACTGAGTCTCATCGTTTAAGCCTGCGAGGCGCCTGGAAGGCGCCGAGACGGCGAGTCCTTTCTCATTCCACGACGCTTTTGCCCTTTTATCTCTTGATAGACACCGCAAAATCTCATACATCAGAAACTTGTTTACCAAGGAAATGCAATCGACTTTCAGAACTAGTAATACTGCCATAGATAGTAGATAGGGTTAAAGTGGAATCATAGGTTAGAATTCAATTTCAAAAAAAGGCACTCATGCTAAATTTACGAATTCAAAGGTTTGTGTGGGAGTTTTTCTAAATTTTGAGCTAATTTCACTTTCATAATTCAGCTATTCAAAGATGGTGAGAAGGAGGAGAAAAATGATGGAGAGGAGGAAAAGGGAAAGGGGGTCAGAAGGGAGAAATGAGTAGAAAGTGGTAAATGAAGAGAAAAAGGGTGTAAAGGGAGCAGGAAAGGGAGGAAGAGAAGGGAGAAAACAAATGAGAGAACATGCAAACATAGAGGAGGAAGAGAATGATTATGGGAAACCTAGGGGTGGAAAAAAGAGGAAAAGGGAGTAAGAAGGAGGAGCGAAAGAGGAACGTGCGGAGAAAACTATAACTGTAATGTATAGTATTTTTGGGTGATATGTAATGGGTAAAAATTCTCTGTTTGAAAAGAAGACTCATCCCAAATTTCCCCATTTTAAAGGTTTGTGTTAGACTTTTCACCAAAATTTACTTGTAAAATGGAAAAGCAATTTAATTATTAGTAGATATTCTTTGCACTCTAACGTTTCCATTCACAATACCTACTTAAAATTTTAAAAAATGAAAAGGGGAACCCAGTAAGGGAAGAAAAGAAAAGAGGAGCTGAAACTGAAGATGGAGAGGAGGAGAAGGTGAAAGGGCAAGAGGAGTAGAAAGATGGACAGTGGGAGAAAGAGAAAGAGGAGGAGGAGAAAATAGAAAAGGATTAGAAGCGAACAGAATTGGAGATATGAGTATAAGCTGGAAGAATAAGTAGGAGAAAGGCGTAAGGGAGTATAAGGGGGAAAGAAATAAGAGATGGAGGAGAAGGAAGGCAAGGGAGGACATGAAGGAGGAGGCGAAGGGGGTAGGAGCAGGAGGGAGAAAAAAAGATTCAAATGGAGGAGGTGAAGCAATGAAGAAGGTTGAAAATAAGGAGAAGTGAGAAGAGGAGTAATAGGGGGGAAAAGAAGGACAAGCATGAGCAGGAAAGCTGGAATTATCTATCTGTAAAAAAAGACCCATGTTATATTTTTGGATATTAAAGGTAATGGTAGACTTTTTGTAAATTCTAACGAAATTTCATTTGAAAAATGGAAAAGCAATTCAATTATTACCAAATCAAACGGATATCAGTGTTGATTGTCCCGTAGCTTTCACGTTTCTATGCACAATAGCTACAATTTTACCGTATGCGATTAACGTGTTTTATTTCTTTGTCGCTGCGTTTTAATGATCAATGTTCGGATGGAAAACTCATAAAACTCGTTCTCTCGTATTGTGTTATGGATTTGTCCCCGAATAGGGGAGTAACAAATAACGATTTTCGATGCTGGAACAAAATAATCGACGACGCAACAAACGGGTTCATAAAACTTAACGTGAACGACCGATCTGTTTCCCTTTCTCTATCTGTATATGTTGGTCTTACGTTAGACGAATGGCATAATAAAATGCATTTTTGCCAGTTGAAGCCGTTTGAGAAAAGCCTCGAGGACGACCTGCTTGTAACAGAGGCTTTACGATTATTGCTTCGCTGACAGCAACTTATAGATTTTCGACTCATATGAACAATAAATTAGGAATCGTACGAAGGGGTAGAAGATAGGGATAGAACGATTAAAAAAATCACTTCAATAAAACTATTATAAATATGTAATCAGAATTTTTTTATAGTTTCCTCTAAAAACAACCCTCAAGGATTTCAAGTTCGCCATTGCCTGGTGGTTATTTAAAAAAATAATATATTTGGCACTATCTGGTCCTATCTCTCTAACTTTTAGCACTCGAAATATGTTATAAAACGACTGAAAAAAATCCAAAGCGAATCAAATTGATATTATAATCAAACCAAGTTGGTTTATATCTATTAATATTCTCGTGATGAATTTGAATAATTTAGACTTTACTACCGCACATATTTCTGCGAAATACTGCAGAAGATTCTTCTTCTTCGTAAAGTCATAAAACTATAAAACTGGTGTTCGCGTTACGACAGCAACATTAATACATTTTATGGCGTGCGAAATATACCCAAGGCCATACCATACCATAGTACCATACCATAGAAAATGCATCTCATCTTATTCAAATACAATACACATTCTTCTAACGGTATAGGTACCGATTAATATTTCTATGAATAATAACAAGAAATGTTTACAACCCTGTATAGATTATACGTGCTGAAGTTATATAGTCAGGGTCGTAAATATGTTCAAAAAGTAAGCGATAGCGCAAAGATTTCGCGATACCAATTTGTACTTGTGACTGAACTTTAATTCAAACGCAGCCTACACGGTTATGGGCAACGTGTGTACCTCAAGGCAGGGCCGTTGAGCCATTTCTATTGCGTTTAGCCATAGATGGAGCACGTTCAGTACGCGACACTACACAACTAACTAAACGGCGTATATATAAATAGGCAAGTGAAGTCAGGGTTTGAAAGCGTGATTTGCACTAGGACGTCATTATATCCACCAGAGCGGTACCAATGACTCTCATATACTTAGAGTCGACTGCTTTACGACTTTGTTCTGACTTTTGAGAGAAAATAGAGTTATTGCACTTCGAATTATTACGTTTGAGTGAAAAAGGTTATAGGCTGGCGATGATGAAGTCACAATCTTACTGAAAAGATTATAAAGTTTCCCTTACTGATTTGCAAGTACTAAAGCTCTCACGATTCGCATAATTTTGTATGTGTTGACACCAAACTGATACATGGAATGTCATTTTTTAGACGATAAGAATAGTACTTGAAATCCAGAGTTGGGCCAAAACTTTGTTTCTGGTTAAACTAGGGCTATGGTCTTCACAAATCTTTTTGCAGTCGTCATTGGGGAATTTATTGATGGAACACCCTGTATATTTATGAACAGCCATAATTAATAATTAATTCTTTTTGTTATCTTAGTAATTTATTATGAGGGATATAACAAAAGAGAAGATGCGATAGGAAGAGTATAAAAGGAAAGAAGTATGGAGGAGAAAGATCCTAGGAATCGGTAGGATGAATTAATATGACAAGAAAAGAAAAATGCGATAGGAAGAGGATAACAGGAAAGAAGTATGGAGGAGAAATGTTCTAGGAATCAGTAGGATGAATAAATATGACAGCAATGGGAAGGGCATATAAGGAAAGAAGTGTGGAGGGGAAAGGTCTTAGGAATCGGTAGGATGAATGAAAATAACAGGAAAAGAGAAGATGCGATGTCGCAAATATAGATAATGAAAGAACAATTGTAAGAATGGAGGAGTATGGAGTTAAATATTAGAGAGTTGATTAGAAAGTGAAGTAATGAAAGGTAAGAGGAGAGGATTTAAGGAAGATAGAAAGCTGAAGATAACCAAAAGTGTTAAAAGAGTTCTTATGAATGGGTTGATTAGGTATAGAGTAACTATGTACAATAATTAAAAGAGGGAAACAACATACGTATAATAGGTTTAGGGTGGGAAATTAATGCAAGGGTAATAAATACTGGGTAAAATAGAGTCACAGATCATATAGAGTATGTACAGGAGAAATAGAATCTTTTAGGTGAAATGGCAATCGAAGAATATGAAGGGGAGGGGGAGTAAATTCACAGATTTATATTATTTTCTCCAGTTTTTTAGATTCAATAATTTTTCTTAACTGCTCTCTATATTGAGAAACATTACTAAAAAGGATTAATTTTTTTTTCTGTTTGACAGAAAATTTGCAAAATTTTACATTTAATTAAAGGATAGAAATTTTTTTGGAATGTTACTGTCAATTTCTGTTGTGGGGCACGAAAAACATTAATGTAATGTAAAAACATAGAATGTAAATAATATTTTTGTTGAATAAAAAACTTATATACTATTTTATTTAAAAATATTAAAATTACACCCCCAAAACTATACATCATTATAATCTTTTAAAAGGGGTGTTAATAGAGACGTTAAAATATATAGACTGCTCCATTTAAAAAAGACACCAATGACGTTACATTTGATGACATAGGTATTATTTATAAAACATAATAAAAAAAATTCTTCAGAGTATTTTTTCATTATGTCTAAGAATAATTTTTAATAATGTTCCGATTTTTTTCCCAACCCTGTATGCGCTCAAATCTAGATTATTAGCATTAAAAGGTAATGCGTGCACTTAAGACGAAAGCACTTTATTTATGTCATTTAAGAGACGAATCAAGTTGCATGAAATTAGGCGGGTATGAATAAGTCAGTATCATTGGGATTTGGGATGTGATACTGTAGTAATGGATGTGAGGCTTAATTCAGAAACATTCGTGGAGACCGACAAATTCATTAAATTTTCATTAGACGAGACCGAAAGCGAAATTGCCCAGACGTTTGTTTACGCTCAAAATTAATTTCTGCAAAGCACATTTTAATGGCATGGATTTAAGTCCATGGCAAATAGAATTATCCGCCTGAACACGGCATGAAACAAACGGCACAACACCAGCCAGTTGAGAGTTCTTCCTCCCGTACCAGATGCTTTTAATGCCGTAACGTCCTTTTTAGTGAACTCGAATGAATAAATTTCAACAAACAGGCGATGTTAAGTGACTAACTATTACTTAAGTGTGGAAATCATCGAAAAATTTACAACATCGTCCAAAAATTGTTTTGATCTCGGATTCTTGTAGAGGAAGATCAGAAGAGCATTTGTTGAAAATTTTAAGCTGGCAAGTTATTGTTGCTACTTTGTATTTCGATTTTTCGACGCTTACGTAGCCTAAAGCACGATAGATACGAAAAAAATATAGAGACCTTTTTGAAGATAATTGAATTTTCTGATCTTCTGACCTTTCTCTACAAGAATCCGCAATCAAAATGGTTTTTGCACGATAAATGCCTCGGGTGTAAGATTAAAACAGTTTCCTACGAGGACCTCCTTATATGACGTTGCGCGTTAGCGCTCTCGCCTTCAATAACTTCAGTGATCACCTGTTTGAACTGTTTCGTGCAGATTAAAGAATTTTCTTCAACTTCGTCGTACGAAATCCTGAAGATTCTAGAAGTTTCTTTTGTGAAAGGAAGTTCAAACGATTAATTTTTTTACGTTCACATGTGTGTCGGTGATTTCAAATAACTTTCAATAGTAAAAATTTAATAATCCATAAAATAAGAAGACGGTAGTTAAATTATACATGACCAACTTGTAGTAGGTACCCAACTAGCAATAAAACAACATTAAAAGCATTCAAACAGGCCGTACAGCACGCACATTTGAATATGATTTCCTCTTTAGAATTCCGCATTTCTGTTTCAGCGTACGCACGTCTCTTTTTCGGAATTCGTAAATATTAACCAAGCGCATGAAATATTCAGAAGCGACGACGGTAGCAATAAAAGGTTTAGGTATTAGAGAAAAGCGGAGCCATAACGACTTCTCGAGAATGTTTGGTATGTCTGCACATCGGCTTCGACACAGGTCTTTTAATATAACAGGATCAGCTACATTGAAAAGATAGAATGATATGGTATTCTATTCTGAATCTATCAGTGACTTTAAAGTCTGTAAACAAGGTTTGCCAACTACTGTCACCATAAAACAAACATTCAGATAACCACAAAAATCCCTAAACTTATTATTCCCCCAAAAGACTCTACACTTAAAAAAAATAAAATAAAAACATCCCCAAAAATGTGTGATCCATAGAAAAGTCTCAATCCCTAAATATAGGGACAAAAGCTTTTAGATTGGCAACCCTGGTGTAAGCAGGCAAGTTCGATTCCTGGTGTCTTCAAGTTTTCGATACCATCATCTCGCCTCAGCTTCCTTGTCGATTTACGTCGTCTTACTAAAGCGCTCATTCAAGTTCTTATTTGAACTTCAGTATGCACTTACAATAAGTATGTGAGGTATAAACCACGTATACACTTACTTACATTGTTTGTATATCGCGTAGGCGTATTTCGTGCTGAGGAAACAAGGTATTCACTCGTCACTCGCGTTTTAAAGTTCAATGCTCAGGTGGCTAAAGAAAAGCGATAGGAGGAGCGCGAACGTCAATCAGAAATAAAGGTGCATGAAGAAAAGTACAGTCTCCTTGTTCTATTTTGGCCCAAAAGCCATAAACCCAAAGGTAGTCTTCCAAAAAAAGTCCTTAGAGTCATACTTACAGTGGAATAGGCGGAGTCCCAAGATGATTAGGGGATGTCAATTAAAGCTTTGACCAGAATTATAAAAGAAGATCAAAGTGGTACATAAAATATCTGGAAAGAAAAAGCACATGTGACCGACTCATAGAACTAAAATTGTTTCGATTAGAAGGCACCGCCAATTTTGACCAATTAGTGATGAAATTTCCCCAAGGGGTTTTTGGCGAAAATGCACAATATATTTTTTATGGGGGTTTAAAGATTTTACTGTTATGAGCCACCTATTTGTAAGAGTCACCAAGACCAAGACTAAAACTGATAATCCAAGACCAATACCAAGATACAATCATCCAAACCAATACCAAGACCAAGATAACTATAGTCTTAGTCTTGACCTTGGTCTCGTTCATCACTAGCACCTGCACCATGCCGAAATGTCATCAGAACACCCCAAATTCACACGGTTGAAGAACTTAAAATCAAAAAGCACTAAGCATCCATCTCGTAAAGTTTTTGTCTCAGTTTTGAAAAATCATAGATTGGTTAAGGGAAACGTTAATTCAAACGCATTCCATTCAAAGAATTGTGAAAAATGTAACTTATTGACGCAACCCTTCGTCCGAGTTCAATAAGATTTACAGAATTTCGACCCTCTAGTACTACCCTTTGATGTTCCCCGTTTACAGAACACAGTCTGACTGATATCAGAGGGAACGTGTGATTCCATTAAAATTTAAAACATCGCTCCGGGGATCTGTCGGATTAAAAAAAAGAACATGTACACAATGGGCAAGTTTAAAGCCGTAATGAAAATCCTGAAAACAAACAGTCGGGTTTTCCCCGCCGACACACACTAAACGGGAGGTTTCTGTTTTCTGTCGCCCAAAAAAGAGAACCGAAAGTTTCTGTAGCTAATTTAAATGGTGGGTTATACGTATGTGCGAGGTGCGCTTCAGTTAAAAGTTCCATTCGGGGAAATACCTACGTATGTGAAAAATGTATGGTTGTATATACATATGACACGTGAAAAGGGATCTTCCAAAGTGACAGAGGTTCACATTAAGCACCCTTCTAAAATTGCCAACTAAATAAATTATGAAACTGTGTCCTCTAAATATTTAACGTTATTGTCGTCTGGCGAAATTAAGGTCCGAAATTAGGGGATGCATTTTATGGACCAAATGTGCTCAACTATGCATAACGTGATAATATCGTAAAGCTATGATATATACATGGTAAATTTTAATTGACAACAACCTCAAACATAAAATTTAAAACTAGTTTGAATATGAATCAATTAAGCACACTTTACAATTTATTGGAATAAGCAATTGATCAAACAGGAGATACTTTTGAAACACGCATTGAAGAACATAAATCAATGACTACGAGGCTATTGAAGATGTACATAGATGAAACGATGGAAATACAGGAAACTGAAGAATTAGAAGAACGAATGAAAAACGCATGTATCAAAGGGGACGTTTGTTGTGAAGAATCATTAAAATAAAGTCCATTGAGTATTTATTTAAAAGTTTGGCCTTTTTTGTCTATTACAAATATGTACCTATGTGCCTTTTGGGATACTCCTTTGGACGAAGTGTCCCGTTAGTCTGAACGTTGTACATATAACGAAAAAAGAGAATTTGTTAAATGTGGGCGTCAAATACCACCTCAACGGCACGTCTCGGCTTAGAGGTTTAACTTCTTCAGCTGTCGTATTTCTGGACGTTCAGCAACTTGAATATATACATATGTAAACATGTAACAAGTTCGTACACACACACACACGGACTTGGGCAAAAGCACGTTCTTGTAGCAAACAACGATACGATACATAGGAGAAAATGTGGAAAAGTTACTTGTCACCATTATTGGAGAAATCGCATCGCTGGGTCGTTGCTGATAAATTATTTCCTACGTTACAGAGAGCCCGGGGACAAAAAGACAAATGGCCATTTGGAAGTGAAACTTTTTTTTTGAAACGCTAGACGTGCCTGTCGCACAACGATTCATCAACGTTCATTTGGTCATGAAGTTAAATTGGCTTGAATTCGGGATGGAATTTCTATTGTTGTATAGTTCTTTTTTACAGTAGGTACAAGCCAATACGATTCTATCTAATTTTGGATGCCTGATAATTTGATATCATACCAGGAAATAAGAAGAAAAATAGTTACCCAAAGGCATTAGTTGCTGATCCAACTACCATCAGCTACTGATCGTATGGGTCAATTACCTTACGATTAGTAGAAAAAGTGATTTATTTAGTAGAAATTTGAAACAATTATACCCAGTGGTCATATACTCGAGGTGACGTTCTACCCTACCTATCCACATGTAAAACATAACAGGAAATCGTCAAAATTTATAAATTGATAGATAATGGGACGTAAAGTATTTATTCACCTTCATATTAATGAAGAAACGGAACGCAACTTTAAAATTTCTTCGCATCGTGCGTTGGGAAATTCCCCGATTTTAAAAGCGTGCACCCTTGCGCTCCCGGCATCGTATTCCAGCACGTATTCCCGCCAATACAACTATTTTCCGCGCTACAGCACATTAAGACGTGACTTTGGTCTTCATAGGGGGCAAAAACTGTTGGTTTTGTTGATTATCTTAAACACAGTCGGATCTGATCAACGATGACGACAATAGGCGAATAGCTTTTTATGATCAAATGATATCTCACTTTAAAAAAAAAAATTAAGTGGATAGCTTCAACTTTGTTGTATTATAAGAAATTGAAAATATAGTATAGAATGTAGGCTTTCACGGTGTCTATTGATGAAATATTTTCCGGGTTAAGTCACCCTGGTCTAAGTTGGTTAAAAATACCAGACGTTTCGTCTTCTTTTGCGGAAGACATCTTCGAATGCATTCGTCGCTACATCGTCAATGAGAACGCTTAGACCACGTCACTGAAGATGTCTTCCGCAGAAGAAGACGAAACGTCTGGTATTTCTAACCAACTTAGACCAGCGTAACTTAGCCCGGAAAATATTTCATCAATTGAAACTATGTTTATCTAATACGTAATAATTATTATTGAAATCTATCTACACAGGGGAGCCCTTAAAATCACAATACTATCCGGTATTTTCAGGCTCAGTACGACCCTGATTACACCAAGAAATTTTTTCAGAAGGCATCCTACCATCCTATCTCTTTTTCTTTATTGACTTCAAAATCTACTTTTGTTCTTCAACTTTTACTAATAGCTACCTCTTCATTTTCAATTTCTTCAATCCACAGTATTTTCATCATTCTACTATAGTTTTTCTAATCTCAATTGAAAACTATATTAAAAAAACCAGGGGGCGGTGTTCCTATCTAATGTAAGTCGAAAACGTGTCATCCATGGGCAATAATATAATATTCAAAGTAGAAAACACAAACAACCTACGGTTTTTATATTAAGTAGATGAAATCCCCGTGCAATACACCTACGCGGAGACGCTGAATTGATAATATTTTCAACTGAGAATGGATCCACTATACCTGTTTTTACACCACATTTCAGATGTTTCTAACTTCCTCAGTGTCCACGCTTTGCAGCTATATGGAGCCGTGCTCTAAACATATATGTGCTCCCTTAACAGTTTCCATTCCTTATTGATATATGGCGTTTAATCTATTGGTATCTTTTTTGATTTCCTTTCGTAAATTAATGTTCTCTTTGTTTTGTTAAGTCTCATTCCGTACTTCATAGTTTCCTTTAGGTTGTCACAGAATGTCACACTCTTTTATTTTCTTCTTCGACAATATACATACACGGTAAAATTTATGAGGTCAATAAAAGAAAGGACACGTTCAAATCGGCTTACGGAAGTCCATAAAAGCGGCTGCCGTAGTAGTACCTACTGCAGTCAGTGTGTATTGTATTTGCATGAAAATATATTACTCACGCGCGTATATTTCCACCCATTCAGACGGAGACACTTCTTTCACCGATACTTTCCCGAAATATAGTTTGCATAAAAATGAAATCCCCACAACGCGATATGCGAATTCACGCTGGAGGTATCGTTTCTTGCGTGTCGCGATTCAAAACCATTTTTACAATTTCGTTTCGCGGAAAGCCCTGGGGAAACGTTATTGCGGTTACAGTTTGGGGAAAGCACCTGGGACATACGTACCATCGCTTCTCTCTGCGTGGAGGATTTATTTGCAACTTATCGTAGGCAATCAACGAAAGTATAAAGTAACACTCTCAACAAATTTAAAAACTTCCAAGAGTTGAAAGAAAAAATACTTTTTTGATCTTTTCAACATTTTTTCTTAAGTTTATATCCTTAAGGGATTGAGGAACTACACAATGAGTCGTTTTAAAAACATACGTATCCGTTTCCCTTACCCTACGCGTTCAGTATAGAGACGGGTGGGGAAAGCATATCTATGGAAGTGGCAGCGCTAGTTCCGTAACGCTTACTTCCGTTACGTTCACTCGATTTTACTCCTTATATATTTCATTTTCTTTTGGACAAAAATTCTTTAAACAGTTTTGACACGCAATTAATCCGACAGGAATTTTTAATAAGTACAGCTCTATGCGATATTTATTATAGGAACGGAACGCTGTTCTACGTTCCCGAAAACATGAATACCGAGAGTATTGTGAGGGATCTCGAACGAGGATAACAAGATGGAGTAGGAGGAAGGACAACTCTAAAAGAAGGATGTTCGCATAAATTGCGACGAGCACTGCTGCCAACCGAACGAACAGCTTCGGTAATAAGGAAGACAAGATTCGTATCGTTGTTGGATCGAAATGTGCTGCCTGTATAATAACGATATTACCACGTGACCCGGATGACAATACGTGACTCAACAACAGTCTGCGGCATCTTAAAGATCTTTTAACAAAGACGTATCGAAACTGCAGACCACAAAGTTCATATTTATGTCTACTGCAGTTGACAACTAACAAGATTTTATAAAAAAAAAATTAAACTCAGAAACAACCACTGTTCACTTTTATAGAATAGAAAAAGACTGGTGTATCAAAATTGTATGACTTTTTATGTTAACTTAAGGGAGGTATATAAATTAAGATTATACTTTCCTTAATGTATTTTTTATTCATTTTAAGTATAATTTAGTGTTATTTTAGGCGTGAGATCATGGACTCAAAGAAAAGACCCGAAGATGGCGATAAATTAAAAAAAAAAAATGTAGAAGAGTCATTTGTGTTTACAACGTTTCAACACAATACTCAAAAGGAATATTTTGATTAATGCCATCTTTTATTCAGTATGAAGAAAGAAAACATCCTATAAATTTGGATCGCAGTTTTACAATAATGATAATGTATTATCAATTTACACGGTTTTTATAGTCAATTTTCGGAATCTATAACGAAATTTAGGAAGGTCGTTAAAACGGCAGGAATTTAAAATAGAACCGAGATGTCTTCCATTAACTCCTCATTACCATAAATTATCGGTGTGTGGTCGGTAAAATCATAATTTAATGGTTTTTTACCGCTTCTACATGATAATGTTTTTCTCGATAAATACGATTTTGTTTAATAAACTTAAAAAATTAGGAACGATAGCGGCATCCTTATACTATAAAAATAACGATATACTGTAATTCCAAAACAACTTTTTTTTTATTGTAATGACTTCTTAGGAACCCTGAATAAGAGAAACAGAGAAAACTTGTAAGATCACTCAATAAAAAAAAAATTGAAGCAGTTTTTGGAATAGCTTAACACTCAAAGACATCTACATGAAAATTATATAGCAACTATCCAAAATTATTCATTTTAGGGCTCCCTACATTCGAATCGGAAAACGGAACCCTAATACGATCACCCGTGTGTCTGCCTTGTAAAGTTAATTTGCTCCGAATGTACTGGACTGAAAATTGAAATTTGATACACTTATGAAATTCTGCAACTCAAACACAGACCTGTAATATAAATTAAGAATTTCGAATTTGGAGCCAATTTTGGAGGGCAAATTATAAGTATAATTGCACACTGTACCGAGAGACATATCAAAGGAAAGGACTTCTTATGATAATCTCAAATATATTTCTTTAAAATATTTGAAAGGATGAAAATTGACCATCCCCATTTCTAACTTACGCTTTGAGGAGTACTGAAATATACCGTAAAGTTGAGTAGAATAAGAGGAAATTTGACCCATTCTCATAGTACGTTCCCCGAGCAAATTCAATTTCCATATACAAAGAAAAAAAACTGAACTGAGACGTTTTTCCAACTTGTGCCACCTTCATAAATAGATAGGAAAGTACCTACCGAATTGAGGCATAAGTGTTCAAAGTGTCGAAGGAGTTGAAATAAAATTTAAAGATGTAAATAGAATTGTAAATTTTCCATGATTTTCTAACCGCTGCCAAGTAAAAGGATGAAAGTTTCCACCCTCAAGGACTCATAATAAAATTGGCATAAGGGCTTCTAATGACAAAAGATCATTCCACGAAAAATTCGTAAAATTTTTCATTAATTTTCCAGTAGTTAAAATTTTCTTTCGCCATTAGCAGCCCTTTAGGGTGGAAGCTTTCATTCTTTTACTAGGCAGAGATTAGAAAATCATGAAAATCTTCCAATTTTCTCTACATCTTTAAAATATCATTTCAACCCTTTCGATACTTTCAGCACTTAACACAAATTTGTTACCTTCTTATCGATTTATGAAGTTAGAAAATCGTCTGAGTTCAAATTTTATTTCTTTTATTTCACGAGATTAATCCAATTTCCTCATGTTCTACTCAACTCTATGGTATATTTCAATACTCCTGGTGGCATAAATTAGAAATCCGTGGACTCAAATCTATTGTTAACTCCCGATCTATAATTTCTTAATTTTTACGACAAAATAGCCCCAAAAAAAATGTACTTCACTTTTTAATTTTTCGTTTACATAATTATGTAGATACTAAAGAATTTTTAGGTACGTAAAAAAATATAGTATCTAAACCATCGATTCGAAATGGCATAACTTTGCCAACACAGCTTTCCGTGTGTGTATAATTACAGTGTTAACAAAATTAGCAAATCATGATGGTCATGCAACAAGTGTCAAAATGAAATAAATTAACGTTTCAGAACCCGTTAGAAACTACACAGTTTACTACAATGTTTCAACAACCAGGTTATACCTGTACCTGCGTTAACTGACGAGTTATTACTAATGGAAGAGGAACAACCAGTTAGTGCCAATAGGTGCAAACAGACACGTAGGTACGTTATAACAACTACTACAATGTACCATTAACAGGACATTCGACATCATAATTTCAATTCCATCTATATGTCAATCAATATTTTTTGACATAATTGTTCTCTACAATTTGACCTACACCATGAACATAAAAAATTAGCGGTTTAATTCCAGAGAACATGTCAAGCACGTTAAATTGCTTTATGAACTCAAATGGACTGACTACTATCTATTATGAAAATTAATTAATCATTGACAAAAAAAGAACTTTTTTGGTTCATTGTATCAAATTTACTAGCATAATCTTCAAAATTCAACTTAACTCAACACATGCTACCTTATTCTGGGTTCTGGGATAAACCAAACGATAAAAAAATCAGTCTTTGAGAGCTTTTGAAGATCTCGTGTAGTCTCTCAAACAGTTTCTTATGTACGACATATTTTTGAACCAAAAGTGATCTTCATCCACTCTACCACTACTGCACAGTGCGGTATCAAAAAAGTGTTATTTGTTTGACATTTACAAGACGACAATAATAATGAAAAACCCAAAATAAGAACCACACTGAATTACGTAGAATGTTTGTCTCATGTTTTTTTTTGTGGCATCATAAGAAGCTTCTGATTGATATTGCCAAAAGAACTATTTCAACATCATTATTTCCATCAAAATACCAAAAAAAAAAAGATACCTCAGAAGACTGCAACTTCTTTCTTTGTTCTAAAGACTAAAATCTCGGAAGCTCCAGCCTTTTTTTTAACGCCTGGAATCCAGGAGACTACAGAGTCTTCCTTTTTAGAGAATGAAATTTCTGAGACTACAGTCTTGCTCAATGCCAGAAGAAAAACCCTTCCAGAGACTCGAAGTTAGTTTCTGACTTCGAAACTTCTAGAGACTGATAAATTTGTCCTGGGTTCCCTATCTGGTGCATCCCCAATGGGGCGGGTCGTGAATTTGTGGGGCCCTGAGCTAATACTACTTATGAGAGGCCTACCTAATTACTCAACTAATCTTTTGTATCCAAAAAGCCCACAAGTTCAAGATCCAATATCTATGAAATTAAAATGAGACCATCTCACAATTAGAGCTACATTGAACCCAACGGAATAGGGGTGAAAAGGTTTACTAATCTAATTTTTACTTAACCCAACCCAACCCAACCTAGTGTCTTGTTTTGGGTTGGTCATAGAAGTACTCTCAACTGCTTTTGAGTTTATATTCGATTTTGATGAGTTCTTTGATGTATTTTCTAAGTCTAAAGTTCAACATTATTGAAAATACAAGCGTTTTATACAGTGGATGGTAAAAATTCCTTCAGGAATGACGGCTGCTTTTCATTAAAAATCCATAGACGTCCAGTTATCTCGTACAACGAACACCGACCCCGTACGTACATAACAGATATTTTATTCATATCACGTTCAGACGAAATTAAAAATAAGGACAAAGCAAAAGAAAAATGGTCCTGGTATTCGATGTAAACGCAGGACAAAGGAACGCATTGGTATGACTGACTGTCTGAATGGTAGCTACCCTTCTAAAAATTTTCCTTGCCGAATGAAAAATGGAACTTTTCAATTACTTGTTTTCTACTACGTGTCCTGAAAGCAAACTGAGAGACGATATTAGAAAATGGTAAAAGACTTATTTGAGACGGAAAGGGCAGCCGTCTGCCTGACTGCTATATACAGGGTGTCCATTAAAGATGCGGCCAAAATTTAAGGGGTTATTCCTTGGACTGTTCTAAGAATATTTTGTCCTTTGGTGATTTTTGAAAAACCGCTTTGTTTCGATGATACCAACATTTTATTCTGAAAGATTACAAGTAATTGTTTTTAATCTACAAAAATTGTTGGAAATGATTACCGCCAGCTTCTATAATACAAGAATCCATTCTTCTCCTCATTGATTGCCGGACTCGTTCAAACACACCTGGGTCGTTTCGTATTGTGTTACACCCAGCAATTATCCGATTTCTCAAATCGTCGACATTTTCCACTGGAGTAGTGTAAACTAATGACTTTAGGTGTCCTCATAAGAAATAATCCAGAGGGTTTAAGTCCGGGGAACGAGCAGGCCATAATACGTTGGAAGGTTTTTCTATCAGGAACATTACGATTAGGAAATCTTTCCAGGTACAACCGCCTAGCTTCTCGTGAATTGCCTTCAGCAAGGCCATAAATAAAATGCATGTCGGTCATCTCAGCATTCGTATAACGATTCATGGTAAAGACTTCACTCACACAAGTTAAATTCTTAAAGACAGAAAATACACGTGCTGACAGCTAATGTCAATGATAGCAATAAAATGAATAATAAAAAACCTGCAGTTTTTGCATCGTACAATGTTTTTGCATTCGATAAAAATTATCAACATTGATTTTCTCGAAAATGGTTTTCGCCCTGTATCATAGAAACAAAGCGGTTTTTCTAAAATCATCAGGACAAAATATTCTTAAAATAGTCCAAGGAATAACCCCTTAAATTTTGGCCACATCTTTAGTGGACACCCTGTAGTTTTCGAAATCTTCATTTTCCACCCCCTGCACCAAAGCATTCTTTTCTATTCTTTCATTTCCTTTGCAGTTAAAGTTCCAACAAAATCAATATGCATTCTAAATCTATTTTTATACGTTATCCCACTTCCTATTATATCCCAGCAACCCAGAAAACTCTGAATTCGACATTAAAGTCAGTTTCAAACTTGTTTCATAAATATATTCATTTGATAAAAACCACTAATTAAAATTAAAGTGCGAAAATATAGCTCGCTGAAAAATATTATTCAAAATTGTATGAAACTAACGATAAGTAAGTTGCTGCATTTAAAACGACAAATTTTAAGCGTCACATGCGCATACGTATGGCCCATTAGCTCAGTTGGTTAGAGCGTCGTGCTAATAACGCGAAGGTCGTGGGTTCGATCCCCCCATGGGCCAGGTCATTTTTTTGAAAAACTTATTATCATAAAATTTCTTCAGAATAAGAAGGCATGAGTTAATAATAACTGCAGACTTTATAATATTTGAGTCCGCTTGTTTATTCAAAATGCATCCAACGTAATTTATTGAAGAACCTATAGATAGTAGAATAAATAAAACCATTGTGTACATAAACAAAACAAACCTCGACTGCTACTGATATGCAAATAGTGGAAAGTACTATCTATTGCTATATTTATATCAAGATTTATTGGTCATTAACACATACTAACTGCGTATATATGTTCAATGACCTTAAGAAGACAAACGTAAGTTCATGTGATGATAATTGTAGTGATAGCAAAATCAGAACTTTGAATAAATTATGTACGTGCATTTATTTTGAATCCAAAATCAATTAGAAGCGATTCCTATACGAAATATTTTTTAAACCTCAAATCCCTCATGTAGTGTTAAATCCTGTGAGATCCAAAATCAATCTCATATCCAGTGTAATCTCCTTTTAATACAAAAAAAAATCTAAAACATCTCTGCCTAAGGAATTTCAAACCTGGCATCTGGCTTTTTGATGGATAACTTGTGTATACATCATCAATTATTTGTATTTGTAATCAATCTTATGGTATAACAAAACCAATCCAAGCCACTCATTCGGAATATATTCCTTTTTTGTTAAATTAAATTCAAAAAAGGTTACTAAAGTCAAAACCAAAATCCATACCTAGCACATGCTTAGTTCATTTCCAAAATCGTCAGCTAGAATTGCAATTTTTGTTCAGTTCATATCCAAATCCAAAATCTAACTTCGTATTTACCATAATCACCACAATCAGTTAGTTCTAATGCCCACTATATTCCCAAAATCAATCGAACTGTAACTTTTCCAAACGATACAATCAATTCAACCCCAGTAACCAAACAAACGTACTTTGAGAGGAATCCGTTTGAGGGACCAAACTAGAGCCCCTCTGTTGGTGGGCTATCTGGTTTTTCCCCTGCCCGAAGGCGTTCAAAAACTCGATACACCTAATGAACGAACATTGTCGTCATTTGGCACATATGTACCTCGGTCGATCCCTTATAAATAAAGATTTACGAGTATGCGGGGTGCGTTAATTCTACACGTGACTCATTCTATGGAACAACGATATGATATGAAAAAGGACGTCCAAGGCGTATCCACACTCGACGTGCTTATTTCTATAATATATTGTGCTTTGTGCCAACCACTATGGGCGCTAGTATTCATGCAAATTAAAATTATTTATTGAACAAAGTTCAAATGAAGAAAAACTTCGATTATATTATATGTCCGTTCTTGTATACTGTAGGTACTGTAAAAAGTTGAGGAGCTTTCGGGAGACATGTGCCTGCAATACGAAAACGTTTCTTTTCAATAAAACATCAGCAGCTGCCGAATCATATGTATACTTTTACAGGCAATGATCGAACCCGGCCGAAACGAGAATACAAAAGAATTCGAAACAAGCATCGGGTACCGCAAAAACAATCTATGAACTCGTCCCAACCGTTATCTGAATGCGCCTTTTCGGCTTTTTTATTGCCATTCTTATTTCGGGGAAAATCTCTTTGGACCATTTGCGCAGAAACGGCGCACAAATGATTCAATATCGAACGTGATCCTTTTGCTAAAATACCAACAGAGACAAAACGCTTACGGAAAACGAAACAACGAAATTCTCTTCGTTCAAAGGGAATCTTAAATTCAAGACATTGATCCATCAAACTTTCTAACTTGAAGACAATTAAAAGTAATCCAAAGAGTAATTGGAAGCAGCGAAATCAAAGTTGGATACAACCCCAATCCCAGCCATTCATTCTTACTCCAAACTTTATATCCAATTGTAGAAATCCTTACATAATTAAGCTGACATACTATTTTTTAGTGACATTAAATGCATTTATATCATACCTTCTTTGGGCCAATTTGACAACTGGTCGCTGAGGAGTCATAACGACTTTCTCATCTCTGCCATCTTCCAAACAAGGGGGTGATTTGGTTACAGAAGGGCTAACACTAAAATCCGAACTTTTTATAGACGAAGAACTCTCTCTTCCCATATCGCTGTGTTCAGAACGAGACGTTTGACCGTCAACACTACTTTTACAACTAGTCAATTTATCACTACAAAACGAATTATCTTCAATTCTGCTTTTATCATAACCTACTAGAAATTGCTTGACTTCTTCGTTCTCGTCTATGTCTGATATGTAGTGGTCACTCATTAGTAAATAATCCTTGACACTGTATTCTTCTGATCCTTCACTATATTCTCCAAACTTCTTCTGAAGCTCGATGGAAAGCATTTTGACTTCTTCCATTTCCCTGGACAAATCCGAATCAGTTGAAAGATATTTGTTAACCTTTGACACGGAGTCCTTGGGAGTAGAAGATTTTTTCCGACGAATGACCTCATCACCAAACGATTTCGGACTGTACGCTTCAGGTACACTCTTTCTGGCTACCAATGGACTCACCACTTTCCTCCTCAAAGCAATAGGAGACAGGATTTCTGGAGGATGTTTTCGGAATCCCACTGGACTACTCAGATATGCGTAAGAAGATGCTGTATCATGGAAACGAACTTGTCTCCTCGGAGTTGCGAAACCATTATCCGGAATGGTATACTTAGATGAGGTTGAAGCTTCCTGGTTTTGATCAAAAGATTTCCGATATGTGTAAAAGTGTCCCTCGGTAGTTTTCTTAAGTTTCGAGCAGTCTTTTGGCAACCGTAGGCTGCTGTAAAAGTTAAAGTTTTCGCAACTGCTACTGGTGGTGGTCCTACCCTGTTGGAAGTCGGTGGAACTGCTGGTTTTCAATAATCTTCGAAATCCGAACCCCGTTCGCGAAGTTGAATCGAAACGTGATGTTGTGAATAGGTTGGCCATGGGTGGAGGGGTTGGAACCGGCAAATCTGCCAAGCACGAGGGTGGTCTCATTGTTCGTTCTTTTATTCTTGGAGACGCAGGTGGTGAATCTGATGGATTCATCTTTCAAAATTAGAAGCTATTTATCCAAAAGGAATGATGTCAGAATACAATCCACAACTGTCTTCACAATTCTAGGTATTGGAAGCATACGTCAAAATAAAAGGCTGGTTCTAATGTGATACAAAATTCTTCTATGGTAAACGTGTTATCATCGTGAAGAAGTTTTTACTAAAATCCGTTAAGTAAGGGAACCTGTTGATGCGGGGATTTCTCGAGTATGTAGATACATTTGTCACAAGTGACTTGCCAATTATACATACGTACATGTGTGCAGAGTAGTTGTAACTGGCTTAAGTAAACGTGTATAAACGAGCACATATGTGTATGTAGAGGGTAGGAAACAACCGTTACAATAGCTGACTATGCAGAGGGGTTACTACTACGTAGAATACACAATGTACAATAAAATGGACACTGTAATTACATTTCTGACACAATTGCATCAACTCATATCCATGGATGGGGAAAATTTTTGGAAATCGTTGACTTATTGTTGTTCCATGCCAATAACGTTACAAAGAAGGGGTTCATTGTTTATTAACACTCAAAACTCAGTATGAATGGATGTCAAAAAGATTTGCTCTATATATTTATCGATCTTCGAACAAGTTGTGCAAGGGTCATCTATTGCACGGAAAATGCACTTGGATACCAAGCAGGTAACTTTGTACAACTATGGCACAAATTGTTCATTATTCACCCCGAACAAACAAAATATTGAACAACGTTACCGTCCGCTATTTTTTTGCATATATTTCAAAGCACGGCCGAAACAAAACTGACGTACGTAGCTGTTCATGAACGGCGAAATGATTAGACTTAGTGAATGAGGAACACCCCTCATGTAACGCGAGTCCGAAGGGTGAGAGTATAGGTACGGGGGTGTTGGGAGGAGGAAATGAATGCAAAGGGACGACCACGGTGACTAAGCGTTAGGTGGAGAGAAGGAGGTAGGTTTTGGTGGTGGTGGTGGTGGTAGAACTGATCAAGGACATACACAGGACAAGTAGAGGTGCATAAATATACGAGAAGAAGAAGGACGAAGGACAACATAAAGTGAAGTGTATCCTTGCTGTAGCTGCTGCTGTTGTGATATGATATGATTATGCGCCGTCTGCCGATAAGCGTCAGCTGGGGTGAGGGGCTAAGCTATCGTAAAAAACCTAAAACGTGCCAGTGCCTGACAGGAGGGTTTGCTGTTTTATGGGGTTGTTGGTTTCTACGTTTCGAATCCTTTGCCTTTATGAATGCTAATTAGGATTAATTTGGCTGTAACCGGAGTTCAAAACGTTCGTATTAAATCGAAACATTCAATTTTCTGGTAGTAGGTATAAATTAATATATAATTACATTCTATTTTTTGTGTTAACATATTTATAAAATAAAGTCCTCTCGAAAGGAAATTAACTCAATGAACTAGTTAATTAAAGGGCATATTTGAGAACAGCTGAAGTAAGGTTTCAGTTAATTTTAAAAAGAAGTCATAAAATTCCATTTTAAATTTGTTTGGTACTTAAAATGTAATTGATATTGTTATTTGAAAGTTAGGTACATAAAGATGTTCTGTCAAAAAGGGCAAAAATGAGTTTTAGAAGACAATTATTATTATGAAAATGGGTTTAGGTCTATCCAGACCCCAGATACATTGGCATTCCCTTGGCATCCCCCTGTTACTATTCCTATCCTATGCACTCCCAAAACGAGGATTCTCAAAAGGAAAGTATTCTCTGGGTGTGCTGGGGCGTAATGACTTCCGCTTGTATGAATTGGCAACCAAAGAATGGGAACCTATATTCATTGAATGTGGGACAGTGGCTTCTTTCCCACAGAAGTGGCAGAGATGATTAGGTTTTAGCCCGAACTTGTAACTGTGATGTAGTAATTGCCCATGGCCGATGAGAATTCCCATTTGGGTTTTACGAATTTTCCTGATAAGCCCGAGAAATCGGTTTTTCCAGTCTCTACAATTTTTGGAAGGGACGATGGTTTTGGCTTGCCTGCATCCCAGCTGGTTGTCCTAGTGCCTGCAGTTATATTTCAGCCTAATTCGCTATTACCACCTATGCCTACAAAGGGTTCTGGCCCTATTAAGCCCCTTTTAACACTTATTTTTGAAAGGTCGTCCACATTGCGCCACTATGACTAGGGACCCAAAACAATATGACATTGGTTCGTAGTATCAGATTACTGAAGGCTATGTGACAGACCCTTAGTAGTCTGGTTCTTGTTCAATGCCCTTTAAGTGCAAGTATTTCTGCCAAAAAATAAGGGATAGTGAGTTGACCCAAAGGCAGCAACAACTCAGCCCCACTTCGGCGATTATAAATGCCAGCTCCGCTTCCCTCCGTGTTCTGGGACCCATCGATGAACCATGGGTCTCCGTCATACGGATCGGAGGATGTGGACTAGTCTGGCTTAGTATGAAGACTGATCCTGTACTTTTTATCAAACAGAAAGCTTGTTTTAAGGGTCACATTGAAAGGTTCAATACTAAAGACTCAAAGAGCATTCCAAGAGCCGCAGAAGAAGTTGATGTATTCTCCCCAGAGACGCTCCGTAGTTTCAACCCTCTTACTTCTTCCAGAGATTAGTGAAAATTAAGTGACGAGGGCTCCACCCATGCTCCACCTCATGGTATCTGGTTTGAGACATTAGTCCTTGCCAATGGCTCCTCTTCTTTGTCAGAGACAGGCTATTAGTTTTTTCGTCAGGGAGGGAGTTAAGGTGAGTTTTTCAGTAGTTTACTATCCAGAATTACCCCCAAGCACCTCACTAAGCATTGTATCGAGAGTACGTGCCTACGACCCCCTTGTATATCAGGTGAACACCATAACGTCTATTTTCTTGATAGAAAGTCCAGAGTCCACCGTTAAACGAGGGTGATCTCCCTTTGGGTTAAATCCATAAGGGTTTTCAGGTTTTTTAAAGGACTAAGGATATGTTATATATAGTCATTCTCATTAAAAAAAAAAAAAAAATAGTAAGAAAATAATTTCTGTGTTTTGGACTTTATTTCTCATACTGCATTCCAACTTTAATGAGGAATTTCAAGTATTTTCAGTCGGTGACCGACAGTATTACATTGTTTGTTCGAAAGGAAACACTCAATGGTGCATCGTATTAATTAGACTCTGGGGAAGTACATAAACTGCGTATATAATCTTTATTTTTATGAGATAGATAAGTACCCACAGCGTTTTCAGGTACTTCTCACGACGCTCATTAGCCTGACAATTCATTAGCTTAATAATGCGATATTGTCCTCCGCCCATCTTCTCTAGTGTCATTCACAAAACAACCGACAGACAAACAGACAGACAGACAGAACAAACGACGACACGACGAGTAGGCTTTGTCGTTTAGAACAATGTTACTAATTACTAAAGAGTTTGCTCAACATGCACTGATGGCCGAAATACGCATACAAATGTGGATAGAGGCACAAGCACAGAGAGATTTGCATTTGGAACGGTTTAAATCCCGATGTCGATTCTGACTGATAAATGTCAAGCTCATTAGTAAATTTAATTAAACTGATTGCACATTCGACATACATAGGTACAGGATGCTGTAATTAAATTTAGAATTGACGACTTTAATTAGATCATCAATTAAAATAAGTATTTGTTTGTATATTAAATGTTAGTGAAAGTATTTTATATGCCATGAAATCGTAAATAATATTAATAAATAAATAGTAAAACATCTACACCATAGAGAAGGCAATATGAAATAGGAGGACAGGGGGTAGGGGGATAGTTAGAGATATATTAGAGGCAGAAACAGGAGATGATCTAGTTTTGGGAGGATGAGAATATTGACTCAGAGTAGGAAGGAGTATTGGAAGTAACGACTTTGTCATGTAGGTTTCAGGAAGTAAATTAACTCCAAGGTTCCCACAGGAATTTAAATATACTTATCTTTTGTCAATCATAGATATTTAGATATTTTCTTCTTATAATTATCGCACAGCAAATAAGATAAGATAAACAGATCCAACACTTCGGTACAACATGACGGTTAACTGGACGTTTGAATTAATTAATCTACCTCATTATTCGTGATACTCAATCGATTTTTGTTCTGCATCATTGAGCATCGATAATTAATTAAATACAACATCTAATCTCTATGATTTTTTCCCATGTAGCGCTAATAAGAAATGTTTATTAGTTAAGTAAAAATTTACATAAATGAACATGTTTATTTACATCCGACATTTGTGACATTACCTACCTTCGGACAGTTCGTACCACTTACTAATATATACCACTTACAGGATCGCTGGTGCAGTTTGTACACGTCCGAATTGGTTGCACGCATACTCTTACAATATTTACGACTTAGGTACAGAGAAGGCAACCTGTTTTCAGCGGCCTTAATAAAAATTGATTTACTGCTAATGACATTCTGTTTTTCTTATTATTTTACCAACGACAAGTTCTCTTTGGTTAGAACGGACGAACGCGGCCGCGGCCCGAAAGGCACTCATTACCTTCCAATTATAACGTGAAGCATCAAGTTGGTCGTTTAGAGCGAGGAAGAGCCGCGAATGAGCCGCGTAAGAGCCGCCTGGATGCGGAACTTATAGAAATAGAGTCATCTACGAAATTATCCTCTCTAAAGTTTCCTTCTAAGATAATCTGTAATTATCTTATTGGAAATAATGCTTTATGGCGCAGAGCGTTTTATGTAAAACGCGAGAAAATTAGCTCATGAGACCATATAATTAAACCGAGAGGCTCGTACACAACTTACAAAATAATCATATACATTAAGCCATATATATTATCCCAAAGGAATGGAAAGGCACTAGACACGGAAGGTATTTTCGAAATTGAAAATAATTACACAGGCTGCTTATTGCTTTTGCACATCAAAAACATCAGCAAATAATGAATTACCTTTCTGAAACCTTTTGGAAAAATAAATAACAATCTGGAATATCTTTAAAACATTTTGAACACTGTTCAATGTTCAGAAACATTCTTGAAACATTAGAAACATTCTACAACATTCACGAAATTTCTGGAAGATTGTATATTATTCTGGAATATTCTACAACCTTTTCCAGGATTCCTCACGTTTCTAAAACCTTTTAGAAAATTCAGTACAGTTAAAGAATAAACTAAAACATCCCCGAACATTCCTGATCATTGGCCAATATCAAGAATCTTTAAAAACATTTCTAGAATATTTTGTATCATTCTGAGAGAGTCTAGAACATTTTCCAAGATTGTATAAGTTTCTGAAACCTTTTGATAAATTCACTAACATTCTCGAACATGCTGAAACATTTTCGAATATTCTAGGGCATTCTGGAACTTCTTACAGTATTCAGGAATGATATCTAACATTTTCGAATCCATAGAAACATTTTAGCACATTCTCTGGAAGATTTTATATCACCCTTTTCAGACCCTTTTCGAGGATTATATAAGTTTCTGAAACCTTCTAGTAAATTAAACATCAATCTAGAACATGCCGAAACATTTTCGAACATTCTAGATCAATCTACAATATCCAGAAACGTTATAGAACATTCCTGAATCCTTAAAAACATTTCAGAATATTCTTTGAAAGATTTTATATAATTCTGGAACTTTTCAGAACCTTTTCGAGGATTATAAAAGTTTCTGAAACCTTTTAGCAAATTCAATATCATTCTAGACCATACTGAAACATATTCTAACATTCTAGATCATTCTACAATATACAAGAACATATCAGAATATTCTCTGGAAGATTTTATGTCACACTTCGAGGATTCTGTAAGTTTATAAAAGTCGTTGGAAAATTCAATATCAATCTAGAATATACTGAAACATTTTCGAACATTCTAGATCATTCCCGAATCCTTAAAAATATTTCAGAATATTCTTTGAAAGATTTTATATCATTCTGGCACTTTTCAAAACCTTTTCGAGAGTTCTATAAGTTTCTGAATCCTTTTGCTAAATACACTTACATTCTTGAACATACTGAAACATTTTCGAACATATGAGATCATTCTTTAGAACAATTCTGAATCTTTAGAAACATTGTAGAATATTCCCTGGAAGATTTTATATCATTCTGGAACTTCTCAGTACCTTTTCGAGGATTCTGTAAATTTCTGAAACCTCTTGGAAAATTCACTAATATTCTAGAACATACTGAAACAGTTTCGAACATTCTACAACATTTTGCAATATCCAGGAACGTTGTAAAACATTCCCGAATTTTTAGAAACATTTCAGAATATTCTTTGGAAAATTGTATATCACCCTGAAACTTTTCAGAACCTTTTAGAGAATTCTATAAATTTCTGAAACCTCTTGGACAATTTAATAACATTCTAGAACATACTGAAACATTCTCGAACATTCAACGTCATTTTGGAACATACTACAATAGTCAAGAAACTTCTCGAATTTTTGGAAACATTTCGTAACTTTGTGGAACATTCTCGAAACTTGTCAAACATTTTGGAAGATTGGAAGATTCTTTCACTTCACGATTTATTATTTATGAAGAACATCGATCCTGTTTTGGTAGGATTGTTCTTATCCAAGTTGAGTAATCGATAGGAAATACGCCCTAGTGGTAGTGGAATCCCTCCTCCGGATGTCCACTCCTCATATTTTACTTCATTCCCTAAGGCCAGTTATTATCTAATAAACAAAATTAAAGGAAACAACGCATCATGACTGGCAGCTACCATCCATCCTTCAATCGTAGCCGTCTACCAAATTCGTTTAGGTAGTAATCAAGTCACCGAAATTTAATTTTCACTTCCATCAGCTCTACCTCGAGGCAACATCTTCATTAATAATCGTCACACAAATTTAGACTTTTATAAAGGAACGAGTGCCATCAGCCTGGTGAAGTCTTACGCGACGGTTTTAATTATCTCTCTTTGTGCGTTCGAAGACCGGAACAAAATTTAAAAAACAGTTCGTTGTTTTTTTCTCCATAAACGACAAAAGTATGAAGTCAAAATTAGATCTAAAACCTTATTACATGAGAAAGGAAAAAAAATACCATAAAATCATGGAAGACTACGACGGATCTTCTTGGTCTAAAGTTAATTAATATTCATTTAAACTTAAATTTGAAAGTCTGATATATCAGAAACTGTTACATAATGTCGAACATATTTTACAATTTTCTGTATCAGTTTTTAGTATGAAAATTCGTTAAATCTTTGTATGCATCCTTTTGAGTGAAAAGGACGCCTCATTTATCAAAATTTGAGGACTATCTCAATGCTATATACGACTAAGACAAATCGTTTATTTCTGTAGCTGAACAATTTGAACTGACCACGACATATCAGTCATTCTGCTTAGCAGAAAATTTAAAACATATCAATATATTAAATTAAATCAAATCATACCTCCTGATCTGTAGCCTCCTTATAAGTTAGGATAGGTTTACGCTGCTTACCTGAAAAAAAAAAAGAGAAAACATGAAATCATTAGGTAAGATTAGGTTTATAGTTAATACTAAATCGTACTAAAAATAAGATTAAATTCAGAAGATGTTGTATGTTCCCCAAAAAAAAAAAAAGGAGCTGAGTTAAGATACAATCAAGTAAACTCGATTTTGACCATGATGTTTCATACCCATTACCATTAAATTTCAACGTCACCTTTGTAATTGATAGTAAAATGTGCGCATTTTCCTTTTATAAAGTAGGGATTCATCTACTGACCAGTGACCACTAATTGTTTTACGTTCATTTCAGCACATTTTGAGAATCATGCATAAGTAAACTCTTCGACTGTGTATTTGTATTCCCTTTCAGTTTGGTTTCCCACGACCTTTCCCGTTATGTTCCCCTGTAAAATGCCGCCTTTGTTATTGATAGTGGTGAAATGTGTGCATTTTCCTTCTCTCGTGCCAGTATTGAGTTGTTCGGCAACGGAACGTATAGTAAAAGCGACCGAGATTGATGATGTGACTATCCGTTGTGTACTGGCAAGCCACATCACTTGCAGGGGCAACTCATTAAAGTCGATCAGCACCAGTTTGTTCCGGCAAAGCTCAGACGTTAGTCAAAGTCACGGGAACCGAACCTGACGGACGGCCTGGCTTTGGAGGAGCTGCTAGATCTTGCAGCCTGCCCAGCTTAACCACCATCAACGTGTGTTGTACTTATTAGGAAACGGCTCTGGCGGAGAATCAAGACAAAGTGCCCTGTTCGAACAGATAGCGGAAGAAAGCTCGTTATATCGCGCTAAGTACTCAACCAACCGGGAATAGACATCAGACTCTATCCGGATTACAAGACGATATTAACGTCGATTTTCAAATTATTTTCAATTTTCTGTTTCAGGAAGAAAAATTGAGATAAGTGTCAGAAAATTCATTTAGAAATATCTGCATCGAAAAGATTTTGGAAATATTAATCGAGTTTTGTTTTTCATTTCTGTAGAGATTATTTTTTAATTTTTTAATTTGTATGATTTATAATGTTCTTTTAATCGCAGTTCGTTATATTTTTTTAAAAAATATACATATATTCAAAGAGCTTCCAAAGAGATATAAAAATTCTATTTTTCAATTTACGACAAACATATTTTATTTGTAGTTTTAGATATTTCCGAATGGCTCTCCCATAAATACAAAGATAAACGGTATTTTATAATTCGATTTGTCGGTTGTGAAAAACTCTTTGGAAGATTTCTTAGTTATCGGACATATATAAAGATTAATTAATTAAAAATTACAGTAAAAACTTGTAAGACGCGCCTATAAATATTATTCGACCAGTCGTTAATTGCTGATACGCTGATTTATTAATAAAAAAAAAAAGCTCGACCAGTGACAGTTCGCATCCTTTATCCGTTTGAATTATTCGTTTTATAGTGAAGTGTCAACGCACTCCAACCAAACACTGGAATATTTCATTCGAATACTCGAAACTAGAGGCAATTAAGGGATTTTTTTTAATTTGGTGAACATATAAAATCTAACTGATATTGACTGATTTAATTTATTAGATTCTAAAGGCGATTCTTTCTTTTGGTCAAAACCAAATAAATAAACTTTGACAATCATATTTTATAATAGTGCAAATATTTGGGGCACGGTAACAGGGTAGCACCCCTGTCAAAACAGCAGATGAGTCAAGGCAAGTTAGTAAACTAATTAAACTGAAAAAATTAATTTGTCTAGCTCTCAGATGTAATTAAATCTAAACTACTAATCGTCATTGAACAAACAAAATAATTAACCTTCAATTTCTATAAGGGAGTGCACCACCAAAAACCCTTTATTAAGAACGGAATCAAATTTAAAAAAATTTCCCTGGGGTGATTTATTTAAAATCAACTTAATTTAAGGTTTCGTATTTGACTTTTTATGTATATCAGTATTTTCATCTTAATCTTCATCAGTTGTAGAAAGTCTTTAAATTGCTAGTAGCTTTAAGCGTCTTCTACCACATTTTCTATTAAAGGATTAGTAATAAAAACACACTTGGTTTAAGTTTCACAATTTTATTTAATCTTGACGATATCGTTTCGGTTGTTACACCATTTTCAAAAGAGTATCTTGAGTAAACCAACATTTTCTATTCATTGTTTCATTCATGTAGGTACTTATTTGAACCTGAACTCCAGAGATCTAGCACAACTTCCTCTGGGCATGTTCATAAATAACTTTCATCCCATGACCGTTTAGTATGTATACTATTTTTGACTTTACCACCAAGTAAACACATACGTATTAAAGGAATCGAAAAAAAGGACCACATACACGTACATTTACAACATCTGGCGTCGTGATCGTAAGTGCGAGACGTACGAGAGCGTCGAGAATAACAGCTACGCGACCGAAGAAGAAGTTGCCAGGAGAGCGCCGCCAGCAAAACCGTTCCATAACGCCATAAAGTGCTTTAGAAAGACCGTCGTCGTCGTGTCGACGTCGACGTCGTTGTACCTATGCAATGTCATGAGAGTGCAGTTATGCACTTCCTGCTTTAATTCAGTCACTTGGTGCTTAAAATATTCAAGAGGTCGCTCGACTGGCACGTTACCGTTTTCAATACTCGCTCGAAAAAGGAAACGTATAAATGTAGCCGAAGGCGCTAAAAATTATGGCTATAGGAACATAAATTTTTTTAAATTCTGATTTTAATTATAAATTTTTAATGATATTGTAAAAAAATATATAAAATAAAGAAAATTAAAACATTAAAATATTATTAACAACAATAAATTAGTGTTATTAACAATGAAACATTGACATAAGCAATTTAATACTACACCATACATAAACTTTTCAATGATAATTTATAAATAAATACTTACTGTAGTGACCTATAAATATAAATGCGTTCATATTTTTGATTTTAATGAAAATTACTCTTTATTATACTGGGAAATCATTCGTATGGACCTCAAGAGGGTCGCTTGTTGATTTAGCATTAATAATTTTCTTTGGTACATCATCGATTCCTTCTTACTTTATCACTTTTCCCCAACCCTTTGGTTAATGTCATCTAAATCGCATTCAAAAATTCACGTGCTTTCGTGCAATATGAAAGAGCGAACGCGTATTGTTACTGCTTACCCCTCCAAACTTAACAAAAAGTAGTGGGCGAATCGTGTACATTTAATGTGCGGAGTTTAAGAATGCACGAAATGGTCCGGACGAGCTGTAACGTCGAGGTTATTCTTATTCTTCTAACTATAATTGTTTTTGTGTATGGTACATCCCTAGGGATGAATGGACAATTTGTAGGTTTTCCAAAAATTTATGAATGATTTAGATAAGTTTCAGTGGTATTATAAAGTACAGAAAACTCCTCATTTTTTTTTGTTTTTAATTTCCTTCCTTTATTTTTCTTTTCTATAGGTATCCACCGAGTATTACTTTATACATATGGTAATTAATTCCATAATTGTCCATTAGGAATGGTAATAAAATTGAGCATTAAGTATCAGAGAAAAAGCGAGGCAGATTACCTGCCATAAATTAATCGAGACTGCTCCAATTTAAGTTTATTAGTTTACACTTAACATTTTTACAACCAGGTCATAAATCTGTCATGTTTATCGTCATTAATATGTTTGGGACACTTTGAAAAATCATAACAAAACGCAAACATTTTAACAAGTGCTTATTCGCACTGGTGGGTAATTGGCTCGACTGTATAAGTACTATCAATAATAATCGAATAATCGACGATCGAGTGCGGGTATTACGTAGTTTAATGAAAGAGTCTCGTTTCGCAACGTTTTGTCAATTGTGCCAGTCTGCGGTGCGCTATTTTGCGGAAACATATGCAGCTGGTCGCGAACAAAGATTTTAATCCTCCCATATCTAATAATGCGGCGCTTAATCAGGCCGAGCTCCTATGGTATTTAGGTAAAATACGTTATGTATTTGGTGCGACATGTTCAATTAAAATTTCTAAACGTTCATTAACACAAGATCAAATTAATAAATAATCTATTAAATTATCTCTGGCTACTACTATGGTTAATATCTAAAATAATCTGTATAATGTGGGTACCTACATGTAACTGTTTCTCTTTAAAATACCAACATAATTAATAATAATTAAAAATTAATTACACTACAGAATAGAATATGCTCTGAGATACAGCACATTAAATTAAATAGACACCATACTGTCAAGAAATAATTTTAACCATTTACTCTGCCTCACTTTACTCCTGATACTTCCTCTAATAATCGCCCGACAAACTCTTCATTTATCAGAATAGGCTCAAACAATCTCAATTAAATACACCATCATTTTTTTTTGTTCCTTTTCATGAACAAGGAAACAAACTTTTGGCAGACATATTTGGTAATATATCTGGAAATATGCCACACAAAAACTAAGAAATATATTTGCAACTTCCTTATAAATTATCCCTTTTCAACACGATGACGTGTTCGAGAAAAATGAAAAATCTTTACCCTCTGTAAAGTCTTTATAAATATGGGGGTCAGTATGATTTATTCTTGTAGGTATATGTCTGCATTGGACAGGATGGTTTTATAAAGGTTCAATTTTTGTTTTTAAGTAAAAAGAGCATTCCTGAGTTTGGTCATATCATATCTGTGGTTAGTCATGTCTAAATAATTCTGTTTTATTACATGACAGGAATTATTCAAACAAGAAAATAACGTTATCAGCTTATCAGGTGTGATGGCTGGCATGAATAATAAACAACATAATTACTTATAATTAAATCCTAATTATGGAGGTGCTTACTTTGAATAAATATTACCTACCAATGGGACTTGACCTGAATTAATTGATACCTACAGAATATTCATAAGTATTTATTAATGATCTTGTTCGTTATGAAAATCTTGGTAAGTCGTTCGTTACTTACTTAAATATTTCCCAAGGTTTTTAAAAGTTACGATGCAAGAGTTAATACCAATTAACTATGAAATATTATGAAAAAGTTGTTTTTATTAATAAGCCAATGCTTATCTTGAAGTGGATTCGAATTAATAATGCAGAGACGCAAGGAAAGAAAGAATTATAAAAATGTGGAACTATTTAGAATGCATGATTATTTCTTATTTTAGTTTTAGTAGAAGTCTAATATCATTTTTAGTAATAACTAAGAGAAGTAATGAAAGATCGATCGTTTAATAAATGATAGTGGATAAAATAAAGAAGTTGTGGGACTGCTATAGCTATTAGCTTTAATATGAAAAATGCCGATCAAACTGTTACGTTATGCCCGTACGTACGTGGAAAACTGATCAAATGTGAGAAACCCATTTACTCCCTGTCGTTTTGCAGCTTGTTAACCTGTCATCATATGTGTGAAATACGACCTCGCTATATGCGGCAATATCTGCGTTATTTAGGAATTCATGTACGGAATATAATACAATCCCATATGTCAATATATTATAGGTTACAAAAGCTACCCCAAAATGAATTTACCTGCACGGCAGACCTTTAAGGGCGCATTTGCACTTTGTTACATGTATTGAACCTTTTTGTAAAAAAATTGATTCTCTACAAAAAAAGATTCTTTTTGGGCCTTATGACAACTGGGGCTCATTAATACACTACTCACTGAGACGATTTCATTGTCAATTAGGTTAGATTAGGTTAAGGAAGGTGATCATAAAATACCAAAGAAATATAAGAATAGGAAGTTGGGTACAGTGAAATAAACGCATGGTCACACGTTGGGAGGGTTAATTACGTCTTAATAGGGGTTGATATTCATGTTCTACTTGTGAAATAAGGGTACAAGGTATCTCATTTCTGATTTCCACCACACTGTATCCGAAGAATTTGTATTAATGAATAATTCTGATTGTGTTTTAGAAATTTAAAGGCGATTTACTGCTGAATATTGAACTTTCGGTAGTAATTTAGACTATTTTTAAAAGCCCAATTAAAGATGATTTTATTTCGTATTCTTGATAAAAGCAGAACTATTCTCCTATTTTTCGCAAAATCATTGCCGTTGTAATTATGTATATTCATAATTATTACATAAATTAAATTTAAGAATAAAAAATTATACGATTTTATTATATTTTTTAATTTAAATAATTATAATTATTACTGCAACCAAAATGATTTCGAGAGAAATAGGGAAGAGAAAGAACAAAATCACTTTTAATTAGGTTTCTAAAATAATCTAAATTACTGTTAAAAGTTCTATATTCCACATTATATCAGATTTAAATTTTTGTTTTGCCAATTCAAATCCAAAGTCTGGATGAAATATGAAGAAATATTTTTAACCGGGGTGAAGGCCGCTGTAGGCGGGTTGGACTTTACCAAAGTCTAATTCAATCACTATAAATTTCGGAGCTCAAATCAGCCCAATAGTTAAAAATTATTTATCAGTACAAAAAAATATTTATCGACTTTAACAAAATCCGCCCTAAGGAGGTTTTGTATTTATTGTAAAATTAATGCACGATAAAAAGTAAAAGGGGTTTAGATTATAACTTCAAATACGTGTAGACTCAACTTCTGAAATGGGTCGCAGTTCGGTGGAGTTGACGCACTTACAGAAAAATTAATTTAAAATGAAAAAAGTTTAGTAATATATTTATGAAACTGCAATTTTCGAATAATATAATTGTTATTATTATTTTCGATTATCCTTTTTATATTATCTCTGGCTTGCATAGGTACCTACGTATTTCAAAGGCTGCGTCCTTACTGCCAACTTATCCTGCCAGGATTCTATCGCCATCGACCGGAAAGTCATGATTTAATTTCTTCCAGGCGTAACGTATCGTTTCTTTATGGGGTGAAGAAGGGTGAACGATCCTGCTAAATATAGTGCTCAACGTAAATAAACGGTCGGCAGGTGCGGCGACGAAAGCACCGCGGCATGCCGCTAAGGATATCCACGTGCTCCAATCGATCACGGATAGCTGGGAAAAAGGATCCATTCCGCTCTCTTTCTCTCTATATCTCAGTCTCTTTCTCTGTTCTATTTCCCACCCGGTGCGCTGCGGTATTTCCCCGCCTCGTACACTCGCTTTTGATTGTGACATCTCGGCCGTGATGAGACAAGGCATGGAACGGAACTTGGAATACGGATATTTGGGTTTTGGATTTGGAGGAAAGCCGCTTGGCACAATGAATGCTTCTATTGTCCTTGGGCCCGCTTTTGTTGTTGAAAGGATTACGGAATGTATACAAAAGGAACAGTGCTGCCAGGCTCGGATACACCGCATCGCTGTGCAAACATTAGCGGATTTTCGATAATCTTTCCAGTAAGGACGAAAATGTTTCACTCACGTCAGCTTTTAACAAGATACAGGACTTTAAAGGATAAATATAAGTAGGTACATTTTAATTCGCTTCGGCTCTTTCGAGTTCAATCGAAAGCGTGACCTAATTCCTGGTGCACCTAAATAAGCTTATATAATAAGATTGAAAATAAAAACTTTAATTTGATTACACGAAGTAAGAGAAATTGGCCTGGATGAAAAGAAAAAGAATCAATATAGGGAATAATATCGAGTGAACGTAACCGAAGTAAGCGTTACGGAACTAGCGCTGCCACTTCCATAGATATACTTTCCCCACCCGTCTTATACTGAACGTATAGGGAAAGGGAAACAGACATGTTAAGTCATGCGACTACCGACGCTGTTCAGAACTTTCACGGAACCACATCGTTTCTATAGTTTAAGCAGCTCAGTATATGTATATTTGCTTACTATGCTGTACATAAACTATTTTAGTATATTTTTTATTTCTTCTTATTAAGTTTACGTGGACGAACTATTGTTCTTTAAAACAATACTTGTTAATTTATTCGTCGTATAAAAGAAATCTTTCTGATCTCACTGAAACTTCCTGGATACATGTGTTAATTTATTACTGTAATTGAATTCCACAGATACTTAAGTCTGGTGTTATCATTTCCCATATTTTGTATTCCGTATTTACATACATTAGCCTCTCTGCTACTTCCATGCGTCGTGTAACTCAGATGGAAAGTTAATCCAGATAATTACAAATGCACTTAGTATGTTAATACTAATTCATTACCGATTCGTGAAAATGTAACACATACTATGTACGTAGTTCCGCAACATTTTGACGTTACTTTATGGCTGATGGATTTACCTTTAATTATGGTAATTAATAAAATTTACTGGATTCTGTAATTAGTTCCTGAATCGGTTGATTTAATTAATAAATTTTATTATTTCAATTAAAGTAAATAAGAATATAGTTTCGATAAGAAGGGGCATGGTAGACAGTGCTCACCCTACAAAACTCATTGCTCATCTCAAAAAAAATGACAATAGAAAATAAAAATTATTACCCAAATTGAAAAGATGTTCTAGCTGATTAACTGGTCTACTGGTTACCCAAGGAAAACACCCTTGGGAATTTGTGAATTTCAAGTTTTTCTCTACCCCTAAAAGTGTTTTATAGGTTAGGTTTCTCTTGTGGCATCTGTAGAAGATATAAAATAGCTTCAACACCACCTTCAAAACCCATTCAACAATAGTAAAGGCGTCATACATTTTCTAGAAAGTTCGTTTTTTGTTACAGTACCCACGGGAAGCGTTTTTTTTTTTTTTTTTTCACATGTTCTTGAATATATCATTATGGTAAATAACACGACTTAAACATTCTCCACCTGGTCGGTCATCTGATACTTGAAACGAGCTTGGGCATAAATCAAAGAAGAATTTCCACTATTGTGTACTAGTAAAGCAACTGGACTTTTTTCTTTCTATTTTCCATTCCCGTGGTCGTTTGCTTACAAATCGACGCGCTATTCAGAAGTCAAAACCTAGCGATACAAAGTTGGAAAACTTGCGGACACTTACCTATAGAGAGGCGTCTTCTACGAGTCGCAGATACAATAGATAAAGGTATTCAACTGGAGCCGCAAAAATAACAAAAAGAAAAAGAGGTGGCGATTAAATTGCAGATTAATCTATAAGTGCCTACAACTTTATTCCCAAAAAAAAAAAAAATAATAATAAATCCGAAAATATCCATTTCGGGACCTGTATCGATAAATTCTAAACAACCCCTATAACTTTTGACTATAAATTAATTAAAAAATTTATGATTACGGATTTTCGTATTATTAGAGGTCAATGAGAAGAGCATTTACTAACTTCCTTATTAAGCACCTTCCTTGCAATATGTCGGCAATGTATCAACTTCCTCTGCACGGTCAGCCCACGTTCTTAACAAGGACACGTTTCGTCTTAAGCATGGAAGACGATGCGCACAAGTCTTTCTTAATGGCACTCGATTCTTTTAAATGTTTTTCTCAAGACCAACTTTAACCAACGACCGCTTAGAAGACAAATGAGTCAGCACTTACAGAGTAATTACGGGAAAAGACGTGAGAGAAATTTGACCAACAAACGACCAAAAGAAAAATAAAAAACACAACACGAGAGTGAGCTGAAATTATCTCTTAAAGCAAATATTCCAGCAGAGGAGGTTCGTCATTTATATGATTCTGAGAGATGGCCCGCAGGGTTGCTTCTTGTAACAATTTAATTGATGAATAGTGTGACCACAGAACCACTTTATGATTATGACGTTAACATTTTGCAACGGAACACATTTGGACATAGAAATAAAAGGAAACGTATTAATTATGCCATATACGTAGGTATATATTAAGTCAAAATTGTTATGATTCTGAGTTGTAGTAAAATATAATAAATAAAATAAACGATTTACTCCATTCAAACTAATTGTATTTGAAAAACTAAATTTTTACAACCCTTTTCAAACCAAAGCTTACTTAATTTTAGAAAAGCGTTAACTATTAAACTGGAAAAAAATAATGAAAACGAATTTTGATGAATAATGGTGAAATTTTTATGATATTTTAGGTTAGGTCAAAAATTAATAATGAATTTGATGAGGCTTCCATAATTACAAAATAATAAAACATGAAAGGTTACAAACAATTACTTATTGCAAGCCCACAATCACTATTGGGGCTTCTTCGAGTGGAAGAAAGAATAAAATATAAATTGTCTTAAATATAAATTTAATATGAAGATGGAAGGGACGAAGATGAATTTGCAATGCCAATAATATAAAATACCTAATATTCTAGAATAATGCTATACAAAAAATACTTAAAAGTGACGAAATATTAACATATTATATTATTTAGCATAATCCTTTTTTATTTAATTTGTTAATTTCTACAAATTTCAGAAAGATTGAGCTTTTTGCTGTGTAAAATTTTGCAATTTTCATTAAATTTGTAATTATTGGTAAATAAACGTGTTCCATAGGTAGAGTTACCTATTTTTATTCTTTTTTTGTTATTCTTTGTTCCACCGGAAGAAGTCCCTGTGGGGTGAAATAATTTTTGTCGACTTTCAATAAATAGTTGTTCGTAACTTTTCAATTAATGAATTTAATCTTATTGGTATGAATAAAATATTGTAAGATCAACCAAATCTAATCTTGCCAATAACTAACGTCTGTTAATTGTTATGTATTAGCCTGACGATGACCAAAAACTGACGGTCGAAACATTGCATAATTAATCATTAAAAGTTGTTAGTTATTGACAAGATTAGATTTTATTGATCTTACAATTGTTCGTAACATTTCATGTTTTATTATATTGTCAAAATTAATAGTTTTAATTTTTAAATCTTATAGAAAACTTTGAAATTTAATGTTAATGGTATTATTTTAAAATAAATCGTGCTATTTTTTCAATTCATTCACTATTCCATTGAAAACGTATCTTCAAGGACCCTTCATAATTTTGGATTTGGATTCAAAATTTGCTTGATTTCAGAACAGTAACTCATATTAAAAAAATGGATATCACTGATGGTAAAGTCACAATTACTCTATAACATCGTTCCTTGTCACATTGATAACATTAGCATTAACTTATTAATATTAAATTTCAAAGTTTCATAAAATATTTATAATTCAATTTTTAAAATTTAAGATGTTCACATTAACCTACACCACGTCATGAAAATTATATCAACAATTTAGAATACGAACTTCATGATTTTCTATCAAAATTTATTCTCATTTACTTTTTCCAGTTTTCTGTTTGTAAAAGATCATAGACGTTTATAACCGAAAAGTTGTCCAGTTTTTCTAAAAAATATTTGGCATTAAATGTGTCTTAAATTACCTCCACCAATACACAGTAACTGATTATTGTTATTAATCATTTTACATGCCAAAATTGTCATTCAAATGATTTTATGTAAATAAATTAGATTAATGAAACTTTCTGGCAGTTATCATATGAATATTCATATTTAATTCTAAATCAGTTCCACTGAATTAAATGTCGAGCAAATATATAGCAGAGATGACACGAAACTAATAACTAGGATGCTAGAAGATCGTTTTTCTGCAATTTGTCTAGGACTCGAAACATCTGCTGTTTTACTATTTGTACCTCCTATCGAGTGCTTCGATTAATCATGTCAATTAAGTGTGCCTAATCGATTATTCATTTTAAGCACATTCAAAAACTATTAATTATATATTACAGGGTTTACGATAAAAAATGAAGCGACTGCCTCGCTTACCGCGAATTATTATAACACGGCGTAAACCGAGATAAACATGGACTTAACTTAATGGTGTATGAATAATTTTCACATAAAAATCCTCTGTTCTCTTGCAATATCACCGGCGACTACAAAAATGACAAGACAAATTCTAGTTGGCTACCGCTAATAAATTATTCAAATACTTACATACCTCTTGTACAGATTATGTGTGTACCTAATATCTTATAACAGTAATGACTAATGTACACTTTTATACATAAGAAATTCTTTTAAAAAGCCTATAAATACGTTAGTGAGAAGTTTGTGCTGATTTTCGTTAAATGGCATAAGTCCTCTTGTGTAGAGTAGTTGAAAAAATAACAAGTGTTCACATTCCAAAATATGATTTATAAAATTCATCACTTTATTGAAACGAAGCAAATTCTCGTAGAATTAACTAGAAAGAGCATTAGTATAAATGTTTAACATTATAACACCGCAGACAGCAAAAGTATAAGTACACCAAGTTCAACAATTTTCCTTTTTAATTAAGGATTTGTACTTGCTGAACTTATTAGTTCTCATCAGTGCGGCATAGGCAGTTCTGGCAGAACACTGACCATCCAAAGGTTCCTTTATCGACAGGTAGATGAATATAATACCTACCACATTTCTTAAGATTAATAGAATATAATTAATAGAAGAAGGTGTAATTGTCCTGATTCTACTTTTCTTGGTATATTGTAGGGAAAAGTCCTTTGAATGCCACCTTTCTACCTTTGGATGGGGGGTTTTCTGTCGTAACTACCTATGGTACGTTGATGAGAACTAACAAATCCGAAATGGCGAGTTGTATATGGTAGTTTCGACAGAATGCTAACCAAGAATATCATAATCCTTTCTGTTTAACACTGGAAAATATTTTTCAGTTTCTATAACTTATTTTGTGCTAAAGTTTAGTAAAATGTGTTTCTTGGCCTTTATACCTTTCTGCAACTAAAACCTCGAGAAATACAAAGAAATAGGGACCTATTTTGTAGCCACTAGAATTTTCTGCAGAACAAAAAAACTCGGCAGAGCACCTGCCTGAAAAAATGCAACTCTCTAATCGTGCCCTAAAAAAGTCGACCGTCTTAACTGATAATTTCATTTTGGGATAACCTGCTTTGTATGGTAGTAGTACCCATACCTTTAAGTTCTTTTGCTGACAAAACGAAAATTGATATGGAGTTAAGATTCTCATATTTCAGCTGAAAGAAATTTCCAAAAATAAACTTAATAAGTACGTGTATTTACAAAAACCTACTTAGAAGGTCGAACTGCCCAAAAAGTACCAAAAAATCGTGGTCTACAATGTAATTTGTTCAAATAATTTGATCAAATCAAATGTACGTTTTTGTGTTCCCATAGCACTCACAAGCAAGTGTAACGATTAATATGGAATATAGGTACCTCATACCTAATAAGCGTCAAGTCCTCGCCGGAATTTACTGCACGGATATTTAAAATTCAAAGGAGGTCTGGCCTGAGTAAAGAACGAGAAAAAAGTCGACAATCTTAATAGAACCGGCTGCCAACTAAAAACATTAATAGAGTTGAATCGTCGTCGCTTCACCATCATCACCGTCATCACCATTAGAATCTGCTGCAAATAGCAGCAGCTGCCTGCTTCTCTCCTCCTGCAGGCTGCCTTTGCTGCCCGTATCAACAACGACTGATGACGCTCACAACTAACTCCCAACTTGTGGAATAATAGGCAATTACAAATTTGTAACGCTGAGCACACTCTTTTCTTTTGCAACTGAAGAAGCAGCACAATAGATAAGCAATAATGGACTCTAATAACACTGAAATTTACTCGATTGTTACAACTTGAACGCTTAATCACTAATTATTGTCAATTACTAAGACTCACACCATGCTCGACTTTCGTACTCAGGAATTACACACGCTTATCACTTACACAGTTGAAATAAAGCAGAAAATTCAAGAAATTTCAAGGACTAACTGGTAAAGTCTAAGATTCCCTACCACGTAAAAATATTGAAAATTTATATTATTTTGGGTGCAACTCAAAGATGTTTGTTTAAGGTTGAGACTTTTTGAGATATGTACGCCACATCACAATCTGCTTCATTATTTTTTTCCACAGGCACCTTAGCTTCAGTCTGAATCAATTTTGATATTTGAAGCCAGAATCAAAACCGTTGAACCGTTATTAAATTGATTGGAATCGTATCCTCTAGCAATGGCAAGCCACTCTACTATTAAAAACTTCTAACAATTATATCGTGACAGTCGCGACATCAGATAAGTTACCACCGAAGATGCAGTCAGCAGAAGAAACGGCGAAACGTCTGGAACAGCAAAATTCCATATATGTATCAAGGCACAACCACCTGGAAGGAGATAGGATTTTGAAGAGGTTGATGATGTGAGTTCTGTAGAGAGGCTGGTGAACACCCCTGCACACTCTCTAACTACATTCCTAATGCTAGTGTATTTAAGATAGATATTGTCGCGAATTTTTCGGTTCTATTCTTATTTTTAACTCTAACTATTCCCTTGGTCACTAATTATCACTTTTTGCTCACCTTCTTCTTCTCTCCACTATTACTCGCCACGTACTCACTGCTACCGAACCCCTACGATCTCGACGGCTGTTTATATACGTTCGATAGTTGTTCTGGAAGCTTCGACAATGTCATTTCCAGAGCATTCTACGCTGTTCTCACTTGGTAATACGTCACATGTCGATCTTCAGTTTTTACATGTAATATGGGTTGCCTATATTCTACGCTGCTCTCCACTTACACATGATAATATTATCATTTCGAACCACTCATCGTAACGAAGGTTAGATTGCATTGCTATTTTTTTTTTGAAAATTATTCAATGAAGAAGAGCTTTTCATCATATGTCTATTTCGAAATATCGAATGCACCTATCAAATAATCGCTGATTCATTCCGTTCAAAGAAACTCCAATGATTTCTGTCGCTTGTCAATTAATTCGATAATCACGTTACCACATGGTATGGAATGAATAATAACTAACATTGAGAAATGCTGCCCGATTTAGACGCTTATAAAAATACGTACGTAATTAGAGATGAATTAACTAAACATATAATTTCATGGTAATCCACTATTGAAGAATACGTGACCAATAAAAAACAGACTTCAAAATGCCGAATTGTTTCTAATAAACAAATATGATTGTACCTTGAAGTTCACCAGACAATCAGCCGAAGGTTTAAGTAAGTAAATATTCTTAAGTGTAGTAATAAGTGAATTAATTTATACAAACTACAAGTAACCAAAAATGAATGAGGAAAGAAATTTTAAGTACCTTATTGTTAACTAACTAACGAATGGGTGTAGATGAATTAGAATTAGTATATGCTGCCTAAAAATATAATTTTCTCAAATTTTAGATGATATACTGAAGAAAATGCAAATGGCGCGTGCTTCTTCTATTTCCTGTTACCCATTTCCGTTACATTCACGAAATTAGTCCCACAAACCATAAGGTGTAAGTCGATATATCCTGCAGGGACTCCATATTGAAAATTTCTTTAATAACATTTATATTCTTCCAATAAAATCCTTCATTACTTGTTGCTTGAGCGAAAACACTTTCAATGCCTTTGGCAAACCAACCAGTCCGAATAACGGAACCGGTATTACAGATGCTGTATACTTGATCCAGGTCTTGGATAAAAGACATTCTTTTCAAACTTGTCGATAACGAAACACAGACTAAGAACACGTTTCAACGACGTACAGGTGGGTGTAACTCATCTAGATCTTTTTCTCATTTCTAACTAATTCCGCGGCCTCTCCATGAGTATCATTTCTAATTTATTTGTGTACATTCTTTGCATACCATTTTATTTTCAAAAAGCTAATTTAACATCTACCAACCCGTATAACTTCCATGGTAATAAATTTAAATGGGTGTAACTGCGGCAGGTATTTCTCTGCAAATTACACCAAGACAGGTACGTTCATATCAGGCAATCAAACTTTGCCCAGATTTTACGAAAGACTTTGTTGGCACAATCCTTTGTACATAAAAAGAAACTGTTCTTTTTGTCTTACTAATGAGTCTCAAAGAGGGGAGAATTTATGGCTGCTACACCTGTGATAAAATAAAAGGAAAAACGCACCCTGAAAACAGTTAGGTACTCTTTTACGAAACTTTTATTATTTTCACGAAATTGTTTAAAAACTAAAATTATTGTGATGTCCCAAGAGAATCCTTTTTATCCAAATGAAATTATTTTTGTAGAAACAAAAATATTAAGTATCAATTTTGTATTTTATTTATTTTTACTAGTAAAAGTAGAGTTAAAACTGCTTTCAAATTGGCGAACGTAAGACTAGGAGAAATCAGTGGCTTTGGAAATTTATGGAGTCAATTGATTACCTACTCGAATAGCATACAACAAAAACAGATCATTTCTGTTATCGTGAAGGGTGAATCTGGAATCGGAAACAACTATATAACATTTTTATTTGGAGCACGGCTCTGTATTGTTAGGAATCTTGGACGCTGGGCTTAGTGGAAACGAAATGATGAAAATATCGTTGATAGAAGGAGTTGGAGCTAAGGAGGGATTAGAAAAAGTATGGGTCTTTGTTTTAAATTTGTAAGCTATTACTCCTAAACCTTCAAAGAATAGAAATATATATATATATATATATGTAAATGTAAACACACCCATCCTGAACCGTAACCTATTGCTATCCACACGGAAGTATTGCGACAGTTTTTTGTATTTTTTGAATCTCAAAACCTAAGTGAAGATGTCATAAAATACAAAAAACTGTCGTAATACTTTAGTGTATATTGCATTAGGTTACGGTTAAGGATGGGTATGTTCCCCTCACCCTTTTCCAAAATTTGTATTTGTAAATCTACAACAATAAACACTACACGATCTTAATATTCGAATAAATCAATAGACATGGAAGACAAATACACGAAATGAAGAAACTCAAAAACACCATGAAGGGGTTGGAATTACCAAAAAATTTTTGGACGATAGAATCTCTTGGCTATTAGGTAGATTAAAACAGTTCCCTACGAGGACCCAAGTATATAAAGCCACAAATCAGCACTCTGGCCTTCTTTAACGATGGTGTAACGGTTTCGTACATCGACTACCTGCAATGACGTCCGGCGCAAGCTGCCTGGCCTTCCTATTTCTCGATGGTAACGATGCAGTTCTATCCTAGGAGAATCTGAACGTCCACACGGCTTTGGCCACGGTGGTATATAATAAGATTAACGATGACCTCCTAGTTTTCGCGGCACGCCCGACTACAGTCATCCATATCTACCTGTGCTAGTTGCAGTACCTATATGGAACGTGGTGTGCTGGTGTGCCAACCAACCAACCAACAAAGAAGTGCATAATGAATTGCACTCCGAGATAAATTACAAACGACTTTTTCGTTCGCATTTTGCTAGAAGATAATTCATTACTCCCAATATTATACCTATGTATGTATATGTAGCTAACATAATGTTTGTTACTCGACCATTGTGCCGCTATTATAATGTGATTTATAGCTCGTCTAAGACTGACCGTCGTTCTCACATGTTCACCCTCTGTTGAATTAAAGATTGCGCTTGTTTTAAAAAAAATCAACTCTGATAAGCAAGAAAACGACGGATGATGGATGGCCATTTCGCGCCGACTGTGTAAAGATAACCGTATCAAACCAAATATAAACACAAACACACGAATGTCACATATAAACAAACATACATACATACACGATGTTGTTGTGGTGGTAATGTCCCGCTATATTTATGCGTACTTTCACTCTAATCTGCGAGCCGCTTGCATGATCTTTGCACTTGGCGTTTTTCTACAAATGAAGATTAAATTTACACCACGATCATCAAAAGCGATTCATCTTCTTCGTTATGACTGTTGTAGTGTAGTGTGGGTAATCCACGGTAATGGATTGGGTGATTTATGGGACAAAACGATTACTAATTAAAAAAAAAAATACATAGCTGCACTTCTTTTCTTACGACGTGCCCAGCACGCAAGAATAAAACGCGTTACATCGTTACCTACGTCAGACAAGGCCTGCGCGCTGTTTACGTAAGCAGCTGTGCTGCCTGTGAGCCTACTATGACAGTAGGCTCATGCACAGCATAGGTGGTTACGTAAACAGCGCGCAGGCCTTGTCTCACGATGGTAACGGTTACATACAGTCCTGTAACCGAAGCGCATGACTCCTCCACTTTACCCCTTTTGGACACCATGCCATATGAAATGAGTCCCATGAAAAAAAAAAGTATATTATGCTGATCAAGAATTCATACATCTTGTGTTTGTCGATCAATGTGTATGTAAACCATCACGATAATGACATCCATCATTAGTACCTGTATTTAATTAAACTGTTTATGTTAAGATGAGATTAAGGAACGGTTGACGAGGAATTGTTTATATTTATATTAACGGATTAGGTTATATGATACTCTTGATACATGCGATTGTAAAAGTTTTTAATAAACACTTTAAAAAAAAAAAAACAAAAAAGCAATTTCGTTTTATTACATCTATGGATCAATTGTTTTGGTTTTATTCCTGTAATAAAAATTATCTCAATATTTTTATTGAATATTAAGTTATTACGAGATTATGAATTCCATTCCAATTCTGGTCACCGAAAGTTTGGGAAAAGGAGACATAATGTAATTAAGCAGAGGGTTTTTTAATAAAAATTTGCTAACCAAATCCGTCTTATTTGTTTAATAATTTGGAGATGCCGACATGGCCATTAAGAATTCCTTTCTTTTTTTAGCTTCATCAATTTATTTGAGTACAAATTGCCCTCTGGACATAATTAAAGTAATTGGACTTACTATCCAAACACGGCTTCGTACCTTTATTTAATAAGACACTTCATGGCCAAATTCTCGTCTACAAGTGTTTGTTTTTCTTTTATAATTTTTTTTTGTGATGACGAGCGGTGCAGTTTAAGCAAATGTCTCTATTATAACTTATTATGACACATAGAGACCAAATTTGCAATTCAAATAGATACCTAGGTACCACTTAATAATTATTCTTTTTATTAATCCTAACTGTTTGAAGGTTTATGTAAATCCATACACCGGTGCCCCTTGATCCTAAAAAAGGACTGGCAGGGAATTAAATTAGTCTCGGTATCGGAGACTTACTAAACTGTTTTAATTAAACGAGTGGATTTGTATGCTTTGTATTTCACGGAACTTATGCAACGTGAATAATATGTAATTTTAAACCACTTTGACGAAACGTCCTTCTTCTTCATCATCATAATCTCTTAGGCACTTGAGTGCATTGTTGTAGGTACGATAACTACCAGGAACTATTATTTTGTACAAAGTCCGAGCTGCCACGCCATACAAAGAAGGTAAGGTGCATGGTGTACAGACACTGCATTGCCATCTAATTGCCTTGCTTACCAGACAATGTGGACTCTGAACTTATCTCACATTAAACACTTTAGATATATACAGGGCGTTCTTTTGCCTTTTTTTTTGAATTCTAGAAGAAAACAAGATGCAGTGGCAGTGTGTGATTCTAAGATTGGGGGTTTAATTAGTAAAAATGTAGATAGAGTTTCGGGAGTTCGGACTTTTTTTATTGAGAATTTCCTCCCTTTTAAGGGATTTTTTTCTAATTTGCGCTATCATTTATGGATTTTGAGTTATTTACAAAAAACTAAATGCCTTCATTTATTATTCTAGACGTTATTCCGAATTCAATGAACCATCGCATGTACTTTTAGAAGCTTAAGCACGGCCACTGTCGAATACTGTTGCCCAGTTGCCGGTTGCATTCGAGGTAGAAACTACCCAGAGCCTGGCGGACTCGTACATCATAACGCTGCGGTCAAATAATCTTTGGATGGTATTAACGCGCACCTTATAACGCACCGCCACTGCCAAGATGCATTTTGCATTTATCCTTTAACAGGATCTGTATCCGGAATTTAGAAACGATATTTCTACTACCCTTACCATATATGTATATCCACTGTATGTACGTATAAATCCTATATATTCAATGTACGGTTACTATCAGCTAACAAGCCATTTACCAACTTTCATCCCCCCACTTGCGACCCGTTCCGCCCTTAAATAAACCTACATCTGCAGCAATATCTCGCAAACTAAACCGGCAAAATCCCTGCCCTTTTAGATAAGTGTTTTTGCTGGTCATTCCGCTAAACTAACTACACAAAAAGAAAATCCTTGGATAGCAAAGGTACCGTGACGGTTCTAATCTTCGAGATGTGTGACGTCTAGGTAATTAAAGAGGGTTCACGAACTTCCCTCGCAAAAACTATAAAGATCATTTGGAAACGCAATCTGTCCGTTTCAGATGAAAACTGCTGACGAGTGCCTAAAGACTAAGGGTCCTTCACCAGAAAAACAAAGAAGGAGGTTTAGGGGAATAAAAATTAACTATGATGAGTAAAAAAATTAATTCCAGAGTAACAACGTTCAAAAATTCCTACTGTACATATACAAACTTGATCAATAAATCAACTTCAGTAAATAAAATTACTAGGTATTCAATGGATCCTTGTATATGATAATTTTCCGATAAATAAAACACTAGGAGTCCAAATTTCCACTGAAAAGGACTCACCCGGACTTTTATCAGTCACCTTGGGTATCAAATTACGTCTGAGGTTCCAAAAACATTTTTTGGTAGAACTTTAGGTTTTTGGTGTTTCTTCCTCATAACTCGATTTTTTTAACAATTTTGGACATTTTTATGGATTGAGCAGAACTTTTTTGGTGCTTTCGATATAGACCTTCTATTTCCATCTGAAGAAATAGAAGAAAGAGGCCTGAGAAAGACTATTTATTATAACACTCCCGAGTTAATATTTAATCCAAGAATGTACATACTGATGTCATCCTGTATGTCATGAGTTCATGTCAATGAGTAGAAAGCGAGTTAGTACTAGAAATAAGCAGTTTACGAGTGACGAAATAATGTAAAGCGCTTGTAAAGTTCGTCGTATTTACCATTGGGCTTACTTTAAATGTAAAATATTGCGACCAAAAAGAAATACAATCATATGGAAGAAGGTCAACCGGCATTTAAACGTACATTTGTGTTGGTGGTCAGCTGACTGATTACACTCATTTTATCGAAGTCATCTGTTGTATTACGTTCCAATTAGTTTGCAATGGCATTTAGGATAGAATGACAACGGTCCAAAAAATTTTTTATGGATGTTGACATCGAAACCAGAGAAAGGACATTTGTGTTACAAAATTGGTGGAAATAAATAACGCGTGTTGGTAATGGTATGAAGGTGCTGGTATCAAATGGCAAAATTTTAGTTCAGTGGTAAATTGGCGAAATATGAAACGTTATCTGAAATGTTTCTATCTGATCTAAAAATATAAAACATTAAATGGGAGAGGTGTATTTTGATCTCAGCCAAAAATTACTTTATATCTAATAATCAAACGTGGCAGTAAATGTGCAGGAATAATAATAAATAATTACTTAATGACTATTTGTCTTGTTTTATGAATACCTATATGCATTTATGCATTCATTGGTAGTAATTCAGTCGCTAGTTAATAAATCCCTCCAAGGCGCGCTGCATAATATAATAAATTTATAACGACCAGTCAATCACATCAACACTAACTCGGGTATTAAGGCGTTTTTATCTCGCCACGGTGCTGACAGCTGTACGATCGGCATATGAACAGTTATTTCTCGACCATGTCGGAAGCGGACTCGGGTGCTATGATATGGTTGTGCCACAATCGTTATAATGTTGAGATTGTCTGAATGTCGAATAGGTTTAACATTTTTCTATAACATGCTACCGTTCTAATGATGCCAGAGACATGACGATGATACAGCAAGAATAATACTCATCAACCTCTACCTTCAAGATCAAAAGATGTTATCTCCATATCATTGTTTTGATTTTGTCGTATTTGGATAATCTTCCCATTTAGGTATTCACTTCATCAAAGGATAATCATCATTCAAATTTACATCTACGTACTATAGTTTGGCTTCTAATTTTTCTTTGTATGATTATAGCAAAGAATAATTATTGTAGAGCGCCATAAAATATAGTCACTGAATAGCAAATATCAGGACCGTATAGTTGATATTTTCGCTGTATACAGCCTTGAAAAGGACTTTAGTGGATGTTGAACAATAAAGCAAACATTGGTCTGATTAAATCTTTCCTTTTAGTCAACCACTTCTTTGAAGGATAATCATCATTCAAATTTACTTCTACGTACTATAGTTTGGCTTCTAATTTTTCTTTGTATGATTATAGCAAAGGATGATTGTAGAGCGCCATAAAATATAGTCACTGAATAGCAAATATCAGGACTGTATAATTGATATTTTCGCTGTATACAGCCTTGAAAAGGACTTTAGTGGATGTTGAACAATAAAGCAAACATTGGTCTGATTAAATCTTTCCTTTTAGTCAACCACTTCTTTGAAGGATAATCATCATTCAAATTTACTTCTACGTACTATAGTTTGGCTTCTAATTTTTCTTTGTATGATTATAGCAAAGGATGATTGTAGAGCGCCATAAAATATAGTCACTGAATAGCAAATATCAGGACTGTATAATTGATATTTTCGCTGTATACAGCCTTGAAAAGGACTTTAGTGGATGTTGAACAATAAAGCAAACATTGGTCTGATTAAATCTTCCCTTTTAGTCAACCACTTCTTTGAAGGATAATCATCATTCAACTTTGCTTGTACGCATTGTAGTTTGGCTTCTGTTATTTATTTGTATGATTATAGCAAAGGATGATTGTAGTGCACCACAAAGTATAGTCACTAAATAGCATATCAAGGCCGTATAATTGATATTTTCGCTGTATACAGCCTTGAAAAGGACTTTAGTGGATGTTGAACAATGAAGCAAACATTGGTCTCATTAAATTTTTCCTTTTAGTCATCCACTTCTTTGAAGGATAATCATCATTCAACTTTGCTTGTACGTATTATAGTTTGGCTTCTGTTATTTATTTGTGTGGCCATTGCAAAGGATAATTGTAGTGCACCACAAAGTATAGTCACTGAATGGCATACCAGGACTATGAATTAGTTATATAAAGCGTTGAAAAGGACCTTTGTGGATGATGAAAAATTATACAAATATTGGACTGATTTTTTTCATTCTGAGATAATCTTTCCTATTAGTGATTAATGATAATCATCATTTCACCTTGCTTGTACGTACTGCAGCCTGGCCTCTATTCTCTCTTTGTATGATCTTGGTAAAGGATAATGGCAGTGGGCTTCAAAACATGGTCACTGAATGGCTCACCAGGATCATGTGCTTTTCGTTTCATTCTTTTTTTTACATATGAGTAAAATTAACATCCCCCAAACGTCTTGTTTGTTTTTTTGGAAAATTCATTACTGATTCCAATTTTTTTTCTCAGCCTTATCAAATACAAATACAAATTAAATATGACCAATAGCCTTAAAGTCTGTTTCCAAAAGACCATATTTAGGTGTATGGCTTTTGGGCCACGATAAAGCGCGAAAACTGTAAATTACTGTACTTTCGCATACTGTTTACGGTTGCATCAGAATATGCCGAAGCGTACAAAAGCGATTACATCGATTCATAAACGTGTAAAAGTGCACCACCAAGAGCGGGACACATTAAACGCTTTCACGCGGAGGCTTCGAGCAAAAAGTGAACCTTAAGATCGTTATCGGTGACGAACAATATGAAGTCAAAATGAGTAGGTAGACCCGTGATGTATTGATAACCTTTCGAAAGAAAATCATACGGCAAGTAGTTATACAATTACCCGATAGACCCCGTTAAAGATATACCGTTGCGAAATTAAATTTAAGACACATTGACATGTGGCTACAATTACTTTCTGGAGTAATAAACTTTCATCAAAAAAGAGAAACCGAAAAATATTAATAAGTGTTAGAGCTCTCAACCTCAGTCGAAAGTTTGGTGTAATGAAAGTCAATATTGAACAAAATTTTATCATTATCTAATGAAACTTACAATCAATGAGTCAAAATTTTTATTTTTATGGTTTAATGGTTTCCTATTTATCTACTGAATGAGCAAAATAAAGCAATTTCAATTAATAATCGTTGCTCAAATAAATCACTTTGTAAGTAAGTGATAATTATCATAAATATAATTTCTCAACTTTCTTCGTTTTCGCGCCAGAGGCGTCTGGACGATTCCTTTCAGAAGCAACAGTGTGACCGTTATCCTTGATTATCTTCGTCACTACCAACCAATGTCGTACCGGCCGTAAATAGTTAGTTAGCGTCTTTTAGATAATTGGTGACTTTCTCTTAATGTTTGCTTCGTGATTTCTCTTTTAATATAATGATTCTTCGTGTGCTACATAAAACGTAACAAGCTTACACGCAGATTACGTGCATTGACGAATCTAATTCGTGTAAATTTTAAATTGATCGATTTGATTTACAAACTTTTTAGATAAGCTTTTTTGCATCGTCTGATTGACATAGACACATGCACAATTTATTACCACAAACATTACCATTTTTACCGTTGTCCCTGTTTCACTACATACCTACATAGATTTGCAATTAGATAAATTGCTGACTTTATGTACGAAGTGACATATGTATTAATCATTTCAAACACAATTTATTTATTTAAATGACGCTCTATCAAATTTATTCGATGATTTCGTCGACAAAATCTTGAAGCTAAACCTAAACCACTTCATGGTTTGGTTATTTTAGTTTGGATTAAGCTTTTGTGTGGCTGTAGTATACCTTTAAGATCTTTAAGAATTCCAGTAAGTGAAATATGCTGCTAAGTTGTCAGCGCCAGTGGTGTTAATAAGATTACTCTTACTGTCCGGTTTGGGATCGAACTGTTCACCTATTTACGGTCCTATGGTACTTCTATGGCTTTCAGGCCAAGATAGCCCGCAAAGACCATACAATAAAGATGAATTACTGGACGCAACCCCACAGATAGAAGTTTTTTACGTGTTCTCAAAAGTAACCTAACCTAACCTGCCCATAAATTTAAAGCAAGCTCAAAATCAACCCAAAATTTAAAAAATCTTAAAATTCAAGAATATTAAGTGGAGAAACGAAGCTTTTATCGTATGAATTTAGAAAGTTTTGAAGCGAAAATATAATTTAATGTTGAATTATTCTATGAAGTCGTAGAATTGAAGGACAAGTCAGTTCATCTTCAAAATTATAACACAAAAATCCAAAAACTTCACGGTTTTTATTACTGTACCATCCAAGTCTAGTAATATTCCAGGTCCATATGAAAATAGTATCATAAGACACAACACCTGTCCTTGGATTGTACTTGTTATGAATAACTAAAAAGGCGACTAACTTTATGACTTTAAAAATGTGTTTACGTAATTTATTTTGACAGAAGGTAGTACAGGATCGTAGCAAGTTGGGTCGTTCTCACAGAAAAGATTGTGAAACTTCTACACGTTCAGCTGATTGCATGATAAGGTTGCAGAGCAAAAAGGTAGGTCCTTTTACTTATGTAAGTTCATATGATAATGTTCATACGTATCTGTGTACGATAAAGTTTAGATTTATATGATATACATAAACTATAATTATGTAACAAGTAAAGTAAGAATTAAATTTTTTTCAGTGGAACAAAATGCAAATATTAAAGGTGGAAAATTTTCTTCGGCGAATCTACTTAGAAGAAAATCACTGCTATTATTTTTTTCAAAAAAAAAAAAAAAATCGCATACAAATTAGACGTTTCGGTCTAAAATTTTGACTTTTTCCAATTGTAATATATGTACCAACCATAGTATGAATCTATTTCTTCAGTCGAATAAGAGATGGTTTACGGAGTTTACTTCTTATAGACTCGAGTGACTGTCTGTAACGGAAATAAGCGTTACGGAACTAGCGCTGCTACTTCCATATGCTTTCCCCACCCAACTTATAGTAAAAGCATAGGGAGAGGGAAAAAGATATGATTCAAAACTTTGTATGTGACTTTGTTTTTAAAAAAAAATAGTAATTTCCCTTTAAGATTAATTTATCGACGATAATCTTCCAACTTTAATATTTATAAATACGATGTAACTCAAGATAAAATAATTAGTGTCTGTGAGTCAGTTTACAGACTAAACCTAATCATTCTATCTCTGTTACAATATTTGATTACAACAACGTTTCTCTTACTTTTTCCACCTTCCTTCCTTTATCTGATTTCATAAATATTGTAAATCAGCGAATTCCTCAAATTTTACGTCTCAAATTTAAGTGAACTTACTACTTTTCGTTTTGTTTGTCCTTTTGGAAAGCAGTTAAAAACAAAATTGAAACAATCGATCTGAACTTAATGCACTTTAATCGACGTGGTTTTATAAAAAAATCATCGAGAGGAGAAAGAACCAAGGCATTTTAGTCGAGTTTTCACGTTCTCAGAAGAGCGCCGCCAAGGCCGGCCAGCAGGTCCCGTCAAACAATGGCCCGCCCCTTAAATTACAAACGAACAACAAAATTACATTACAAGCCACGTACGGTACTCCAAAATTAAATGTTGAGAACTCTGCAAAAACGTGAATCGTTGCGAATGTCGGCGCAGCGGTGCGGTGTGGCATGCAACCAACGAACGAAAGATCGGATATGATCGAAACAACCACACGGTGGCTGATGGCCGCAACCAACGACGACAACGCTCATGATGGTCATTATGATGATGATGATCCATAGCCGGAGAAGAAGGACGTTCGAAAAGAATTTTGTGCCGAAGAAATTGGTGGTGGTACCGAATGAATTATCTGTTTCGTTTCTTGTTCACTTGTTGGCTGGACGTATCTACTGGTTGTGGACGCTCTTCTTCTTGGTTGGTTCTTTCTTTCTTTGTTGCTACTCCAAAGAGATCGAAAAACTTGATGCTACAGATGTCTACAGCGAAGATGTTTATGTTCTTTGCTGTTACCGTAAAGGAATTCATTATATGTACAATATACATATGTACAAAGCAATTGATTTCTGAGAAATAAAAAATAAACCACTTGCCGAAACCACGAAAGCAATTGCAGAAAATAATGGGAGAAGAAAATAAGAAGTATGATGGCTTCGGATTTGGGTTGTCAGAAGAATCATTTCAATTGTAAAAGACTGGAATCTCTCTCATAGAAATGACTACGGAGTTGATGACGACGGTCTTTCTCCTAAAACTGGCAACTGAGAGATTGCAGTTTTTCTTTCAAAGACTAAACTATGGAAGATTGTAGTATTTCTCCTAATAAGGACTGAAATTTCAAAGACTTCCTCTTCCTCTGCCAAAAACAAAAACAAGATTATTTCATAGACTCGAACTTGGAATCCATTTCTGAATTTTAATACTCTTGGGATTCAAGGGTGACTTTTGAAGAACGAACCAAGAATCATATCTCAATGGCATCCTCTTTCTCTTAGAGACTTATGTTTCTGAGACTGTCAGTACCTATAATAAGATTCTTTCAAAGAACAAAATATGTTCTCGGTCAGTATTCTTTCGAAACTACCAGACACGGATCGCGATTTCGAGCTGGTTGGCTCTCATCAGCGTGCCGCAGATGGTTCCGACAGAACACCGACCGACCAAAGTTTTCTCTTGCTAGAAGTGGATTTAATAAAGACCAAAGATGTCACTAGATCATTGCCTTAATGAAAAAGGTATCTTGTTGAACACTACAGTACCTGTTATTAAATAGTGTTTACCATAAATGATGCTCTAGTGACATCTTTGGTCTTTATTCTTTCAAAGACTCGATCTTAGAATCTGATTCCGAGACTTTACTACTCTTGGGATTCAATGTGACTTTTGAACGGACCAAGACTGAAATCTCAAAGACTTCATCTTACTCTTAGAGACTGATACTTCTGAAATTGTCAGTTCCAAAAGCAAGATTCTTTCAGATTCGATCTTAGAATCTAATTCTGAAACTTTAATATTCTTGGGATTCAATGTGACTTTTGAACGGACCAAGACTGAAATCTTAAAGATTTCATCTTCTTCTTAGAGACTGATAGTTCTGAGACTGTCAGTACCTTAAATAAGATTCTTTCAGAGACTCGATCTTAGAATCCATTTCTGAAACTTTAATATTCTTGGAATTCAAGATGACTCTTGAATGAACCAAGACTGAAATTTCAAAGACTTCCTCCTCTTTTTTAAAGATTGATAGTTCTGAGACTGTCAGTGCCAAAACCAAGATTCCTTTAGAGACTCGATCTTAGAATCTGATTCCGAGACTTTAATACTCTTGGGATTCAATGTGACTTTTGAACGGACCAAGATTCAGTACCACAAGAAAGAATGTACGATACGTTTAAAACAAATTTGGCCATTTTTTAATAAATTTGTTAGGGTTAAAATTGTAGCTGCTTTCTTTTGGAGATCCTAATATTTCCATAAACAAAATGAGTCGGATGGGTAATGGAAAAGCTTCAACCCTTCGTTGTCTACCAAAAACTTTCAAATAACATAAACACTTCAACAATTTTTTTAAATAATTTTTTCTGCTTTTAGTAAGATGTAAGTATTCAAACTTATTGTACAATAAACATGTCACATAAGTAAACATTAAAATGCCACCCACGCGAATTTCCAAAAGATTAGATAATACGATAACTACCCTAATAATACTATTTCGTCTGTCCTCTACCAATTCTCTCGGTTGGATAGCGCCAGGGGACAAATTACATAGTAGCAAAGCTGCATGGTCTGTTGTTGCCCTGTACTAATGGTTTTTAAAAGCATTTAAATAGACTTGCTTATAGAATAGAATGCTTTTCATCTATACAGCGGATATCATTGGTGACCGAACGAACCGGTTTTGAACATACCAAGAGAACCAAGTCAAAGTTACGAACGACCGGAGAAAAAGGATTGACAAAAGTAGGTACTTATTGCAAATCATGGATTATTCTGCTCCACCAAGTTCATTTGATCTTTATTCACTTTTACGAATGGTAGTACAATCAAGTAATTATCGCATATTAATGATCAGTCTTTTTTTTTACTCCTAGTAAAGTTTGAAGATTATTATTGAGCTTGTGATAATAGTTTAGGATTTTGTAAGGATTTCGTTGTATAAATTGAGCATTGTTTGTAAATTTTAATTGAAATTAAAGGTCAATAGTGGCTCATTAATTTTTTTAAGGTCTAATAGGTTCTCTTTTACTGCAGGTAGATACCATCAGTATATTCCATTGTAGTAATTATAAACGTGATTAATTAATTGTATCGAGTTTCAAAAATTATAAAATTAAAACGTAGATTGTGTGCATAACAAATACCTTAACGATCCATAATAGATTATATGTTAAAAATAACGTGTCTACAATGTCAACATAATTTGCAATTTAATGATATTTCCGATACGGCCATAAAAATAAAAAAATACTGGTTGGTAATTAATACATTGTATATCAATAAAACCAAAAAAAATGTTAAGGACACAGAAAAAAATTCAACATCCATTGAGACAAAAAAATTTATACTTTTTTAGTGCTTCATATCAGTAGCTTCCAGTGTAAACATGGGAATGAGAACTGTAATACCAATACACAAAAATAATAATCCCACGAAAAATAAGAATATCCTGATATGAGATGTATAGGTACCACCATCTCGTGCGTTCTTAAACAGCGCACATCATATGTATACGATTCGTCCGCTACCTTTCCAAATTTTGGAAGGGTAAGCAGTAATAATACGCGTTCGCTCTTTCGTATTGCACGGAAGTACGTTAATTGTCGATTATTTACAAAATTTTATATTATTAAACAATTTACCTGAGCCGCTTATAAACAACCGCCAATGCGCCACTGGCATCGATATTTTCGTACAGGTGATAGAATTAACTATAGCGTCAATGGGTACTTGCAGAGTAGGTACACACCTTGAACCCATTTTGCTTACCTACTACCTACATGCATGGGTTAAATAATGAGACAATCAAATACTGAACGCCTTGCGGCTCGTCGGCGGCGGTTCAATCTGAAAGGAGCAGACCACGTGGGAGTGAGTGCAAGCCACAGAGTGTTTTCTTATATAAACCAAACCGAGAATCATTATAACGTACATACAGACAGACAGACAGACGGTTCTCAAAGAAGCGTTGGTAGGAAATTTGTGTTCGTGTGGCTTATAAATGCTAGTTTTATTAGTACGATTTGTATTCCTAACTGTCTTCAAACGAACCGTTTAAAACATTGAACAAGAAGCAGACATCGCATGATCATGTTCCTTGGACGTGTTGAAATCATTATTTGTGGAATGATGGTTTTGATTTATAACAACTGGCAACTGTGGTTTCACTAACAAGTTAATAAATACCACGTTCAAATATGTTCAAAAATTATTGGGCTTTTGACATGGGAATTTATTTGTTTTCGTCTCACATTAAATTTCACTAACATAAACCAACAATATTGTACTTGGATGATTTTTTGATTGCCTCAGTTGGTAGTAGGTACCCACCGGTGGTAAAGTCCGCTCAGTTGGTAAGTAGTGTTTTAATGAGAGCCGCCTCAGTTGGTACATATACGCCCTTTGAAAGAACTCTTCCAGGCTTCGTGTTCTTCTCCACTTATATTACATCATGCACTCAATGAAATCTATTGGACCTTTGAGCCGAAGGCATAAGCCTTTGGAAGTCAGTAGCTCTTTGAATTTGGTTTCTAATGGCGCAAAATTGCAAAAAAGTTCTAAATAACTGGTAAATATTTTAAGTTTCTTATTAAATTTTGGATTTTTAGTAGAAGATTTGTCCAAAGGCCTATAAATTTTGAGCTTTAGCTTTCAGTGTTATTATTAGAACCATAAAAGAATAACGAAACGATGTTGTGATCCTGATGGAAGCTCAATTAGCGCTATCCGTTCCAGCCAGACAACAATCCGACTGGCCATACACGGAATATGAAGGGAAAGAGGGACGGGGGATGTTGGAGGAGGAATGGTTTGCCGTGAGCCCTAAAATTATCTTGCAGATTCGGAGCTTTTAATGGCCGGCAAATTACGGGTGGCGGTTTATAGACGGGCCGTTTTCGAAATTATACCGCGACCTTCCACCGCATCCATGACCATTTAATTCGTGACACAAAAGCATTGGGAAATTTCAAACAATGTGCTAATTTATTTACCGCATAACTTAATTTAGTTGTTAAATTATTACGCCCGTTACTCCATGGGAACGTTTCTCTCTCAGTCATTAAATTAAACGTAAATTATTATGGAACCAGAGAACTAAGAACTAAATGGTAGGTACCAGAGGCTTTTGTAATTCTTTTTGCTATATAAGTGTTCTTATTATTGTTTTACGAACCAAACTCAATAACAAATAACTCATAATTGTGGTGGCTAATGTATTTTCAGTATTTTGATTGGATTATAAAAACATTACGTATGAAATACTACTTGTGTGAACTACCGAAATTAAACATCAGCTCATCGGTTGGTTTATTTAATAAAAATATGAATTGGACTTCGGCCTGTCAAATTAATGACCGTGCCGTTCGAAGAAGATGAATAATGACATGACGTCGTGGTTCTTTGCCAAAAATACAGCTTTAATCTGTACAAACAACCAGAGACCGGTTGGTTACATTACGACCGTGGTTTCTGGTCAGACAGGTGTTGTGAAAGGAATAGGTACCGCTTTTAATGTTTGCAAAAGAAGGACCTGCACCTTACACTTTATATTATGACTATTTTATAGACATTATGTATGGGTTTTACGGTCACTTTACCTTCTCGGTTACCAAAAGGACTTTACAGAAGAAAATAATCTACTTCTGTATAGGTACTACATTTCCCTGGTACTTAAAACCAAAACCAGAAGGAAGAAGAGGTCAAAAAAATATTATTATTGAACTATTTAACCAACACTGACGTTTCGCCTATTGAAGAAAGGTAATTTATTGGTATGAGTATATACCAACTGAGGAGATCCCCTTCAGAAGACTACCAACGGAGGCGGTTTTCTTCCTGACGGTACCACCAACTGAGGCAGACGTATTAACAGGCTTCCATAGTGGAAGTTTAATTAGTTGACCACAAAATAGGTACCTAATTCGTTCAGTTTAAAAGCTGCCTCAGTTGGACAATATTCCGGGGCTGTGACTTCATAGTGTGTCTCAGTTGGTGTAGGTACGTCCACCACATTTTGACTCCTTGTTTCTTCTGATTTTGCTTTAGCCAGTAATACTCTTTAAATTGATTCAGTTGATCAAATCTCTCAATAATTCATTAATAACAAATTAGATTTCGATTTACCATAAATAGGAACAAACAAATTTCTAAAAAAGATGTTGCACATAAATTTCGAATGCATTTCACACAAAATAACAGTATGTCGAGTATGGAATGGTCCACTAAATGTTTTTTAAAATAGTTTTTAATTTTGAATTATATGCGCCGGATTGGACCGATGGCAGGGCTGTTAGTCATCCGTGAATATTATGAATTGGTACGGGCGCATTAAAGGTTAGGACCGAAAAAGCTAATTAAATAGTCGGCAGACGTGTTGACAAAAACAAATTGAAATATTTACCATGTCCGACGCTACCATATACCTCGCAGTACAAAGCACCACGACGAGACTAATTTAGCTGTCATTTATGGCGACACGTCAATTTGTATTGAGTTCAATAATACATTTAATAGTTAATTATTATTTATGAACTGATCACGATTTCCGGTTTAATTAAATACCTATAGTATCACGAGGTACAAACAACGTTTAAAAATTGATTCGTGAACTAGTTTAAACAAATAGAACTTAGGACATAATTGACGATTCAAAGTGAAAAAAAAGTACATCAGAAAAATCACATCATTAATCAGTAAAATGTGTTATGGTTTTAAAGGATGAGATTTGAGCTTTATTTATATTCGTCCTTGCTAATGATCTTCAGTGACAACTCAAGAAAATGTTATGTTTTATGCCAAAAAGATCGTAGCTACATCAGGGCATATACAAAGTGAGGTGGATGTTATTAAAACACTACCAACGGAGGCGATTTTATTGATGAGGTACTGCCAACTGAGGCAATCGTATGAACCGCCTCCCAAAAAGTACAAGATTAATCAGGTGACCATAAAAAACCATAAATATAATGACTGATGTAAATACAATCCAAATTATATGACGTGGCTTTTTTTAAAGCCCTCAAAGGGTCTTTCTCATTCTCTCATTTTTTTTAGGGTTCCGTACTTCAAAAGGAATATACGGAACCCTTATATAGAATCACTTTGTTGTCCGTCTGTCAGTGTGTTTGTGAGGACCCTTTATCTAGGGAATACGTAGAGGTATCGAGATGAAATTAAAACCATATACTCAGGTCTACAATCCCTTGAAGTTGTGAAAAAAATTAAACTTCCCAGTTAACCTAAAAAAAAAATACGGCCGTTTATGCCTCAAAAAACGTATTTCGACACTCTCAAAGAAATCAAAATTTATAGGGTAGTTTCCGTTGACCTAGGACTATGAATTTTGGCAAGTAATATCGTTTTATACTACAAGTACAGGTAAAAATTTGAAAATTATACATTTGTGATTAAATCATCAAAAAAATATAGTCTTTATTTAAAGTACGTAATCAATCATCGAGGATAAGCAACGGTATGAGCGGTCGTAATTGTATGGGTGACCAAATCATTTTGTAGATTTTTTTTAATTTGTACAGAAGAGAAAAATCTGAAAACCGTATACATATTTTTAATTAAATCTCAAAAAAAAACAGGGTCTTTATGCTGAGAACGGGGGTCGAAATTTTGAAGTGAGTTAGATAATCGTGTCCTGTGGGGTATCGTATGAAAGGGCCTCATTGGCACAAGCTTAAACAGATTTTTAATTATTTTTATGACGTATAGGTTTTGGAAACTGAATTTCGGGAAAAGCTCAGAAAAATCTGCGAGACGTTTCCTGTACTATTTTTAAAAATTTAACTTCAATCTTTCCATCCTTCTGTTTACGATTCTTGTTGATATTTTTGAGCCGTACGGGAAGATAAGCTAATTGTTCAAAAATTCTTGCATCTATATCTCCACCCCTACAACACCAATCACATTACGTTTGGAGAAATTTCTAAGGTGACGAAACACAAAGTGACAAAAACAACAATATACCGGAGGAATATCAAAAAGGTATAGATTTTGACGACTAGTGGTTCATCTGAGTACAAGAAAAAATCTACTACTTACTTATGAGTAAAAATGAAAAATGTCCTTAGTGAATTTCAGTAATGGTTTCACTATTCTTCAACGGAACAATCTAAAATTACATTAAACTGCTACCTAATTCGCTTAGCTACCTCACAAAGTAACCAAAAAAAAAGGAAGCGATTTATAAATGTTGCTTCTTCGCGCGATTTGTAACACATGCATGCACCATATACTGGTTATGATACATAGCCCTAGCCTACGGGTGGAATACGAAACATTTCCGAGGCATAATACCGAACACATTAGGCACTATAGGAGGTAAAACTAATTAAATGTTTTATTAACGGAATACCAATCCGCTCACGGCTTGAAACTTGAGGGATTTACATATTCCTCGGAAATACAATTAGTGAACAAAAACCAGGAACCGGCTTACTACCGACCAGAGTAGTCTCATACCTAAACACATACCTACACAACAGGCAACTTTGTATACCTAGGTATTCGTTTTTTTCTTCTTCTTCTTCTTTTTTTGACGCCATATTTATTTTCACATCGCATTTATATCACATCAATTAAGCAAGCGAAACTAATGCGATCAAACAAGCAGAAATATACTTTCACGGTATGCTATCACTAGACGTTTCCTTTGAATACGGTGCCACGTAGACAGACAGACAGATAGTTAAAATTATAAATAATCCAGCTTGTGTGAAGACCTCATCTGAGTGTACCACTTCAGACACGACCTTGATGAAGAACCTCGAGGTATTAAAGAAAAAAACCCGGTGATGGATATTTGCACTCGAATGGGAAAAGATTTTGGGAATTAATTACCAATCCCAAGTGCAAATGTCCTATGGTCCTAAAGAATACTCCTCGATACGTGATCCTTATAATAGGTAGATATCTACTCAAAATTCTTTCAATAAATGCATATATCTATGATTATCCTGCAGTTATTCCTATAGTTTAACCTAACTGACAAGTAGCAAAGGAAATTCAGAATCTCCTCACCAAAATAGTTCTATCAAACCACCAAGAAAAAGGATTCGTTCCTACCTATGAAGGAATTTTAAATATATAATAGGAATTTAAAAAAAAATATTCTTTCCTTGAAACCATTGACCAATCTTCAGGATCTTTTAACGCACCATCTAACCTAACCTAACCTAACTCAACCCAACCCAACCCAACCTACCCCATTACTTTTTCATATATTTACCATTTAAAACTATTAAATAAACTGAAACAAAGTGAAATTATACCAGTGGAAGTGAGACAGATTGCAAATTAAATCGTAAATTGCAATTTCTATCAAAAGCTACTTAAAGAGAAGAGAGCAGAAATACCACGCCAACGAGAAGAGGTCAGCATCGTCAGCCTACGCAAATTAATTTTAATAACACGTCTGTCGGCATACGTTGCAGGTACAGGGAAGTCGATAGACGAGTTCGAACCAACAACGACGTTCAGACTTAAGTACATACATACATACGAGGCCGTGACATTTTCTTAGTCCACATTAACATATTATTAAATAACGAAGAACAAAAATTATATTACTTAATAAAACAATATAACGACAAGACATCAAATTAATTTTATTGTAATGTGTCTGAAATCGTAACAATAGCTTTCAAAAGGAACAATTGTATTTCTGATAACATTTTTAAAATAAATAAAAGCAAAGACTGCCTAAAAGCCGTTACAATGACTGCAATCAACGGATACATCCCCTTTTGTTTCCTTTTCCGATTCATTGGTCTTTAAAGTGTTAAATTTCTTGGCAGGCTTTGAATACCGCCTGTAGTTTATCCAACCGTGAACGGTTTATACGCGCGTTAAATCGGTACAACAAACTTGATAACATAAACGAACTGTTTCTTGAGGACACAATTATTGCTAGAAACAACACCTTTTATTAAGGAAATATTCACTCCAGTCTTCCCTTCCGCTCAATAACTATTGCTTATACAGGGTGTCCACTAAAGATGCGGCCAAAATTTAAGGGGTTATTCCTTGGACTATTTTAAGAATATTTTGTCCTTTGGTGATTTTTGAAAAACCGCTTTGTTTCGATGATACAGGGCGAAAACTATTTTCGACAATAACAACATTTTATTCTGAAAGATAACAAGTAATTGTTTTTAATCTACAAAAATTGTTGGAAATGATTACCGCCAGTTTGTAGGTATACAAGAATCCATTCTTCTCCTCATTGATTGCCGGACTCGTTCAAAAACACCTGGGTCGTTTCGTATTGTGTTACACCCAGCAATTATCCGATTTCTCAAATCGTCGACATTTTCCACTGGAGTAGTGTAAACTAATGACGACTTTAGGTGTCCCCATAAGAAATAATCCAGAGGGTTTAAGTCCGGGGAACGAGCAGGCCATAAGTGAGGTTCACCTCGACCAATCCAGCGATCTCCGTATGTTGTTGTCAAAAAGTGACGAGCAACTATACTAAAATGCGCTGGTGCACCATCGTGCATCAAGCAACCATATTTTATTTCTTGTTGCCAATGGTACCTACATCTTCCAAAAACTCAGGGAGCGTGTGTTCCAAAAAGTTGCAATACACTTCGCCGGTAAAATGAATAATAAAAAACCTGCAGTTTTTGCATCGTACAATGTTTTTGCATTCGATAAAAATTATCAACACTGATTTTGTCGAAAATGGTTTTCGCCCTGTATCATCGAAACAAAGCGGTTCTTCAAAAATCATCAAAGGACAAAATATTCTTAAAATAGTCCAAGGAATAACCCCTTAAATTTTGGCCGCATCTTTAGTGGACACCCTGTATAAAAGAACGGAAAAGATTCTTTGAAAAGGATAACAGAAAACAGGCTTCTCTTAGATTACCTAATGTTTTACTAGTTAAGGAGTGACAATCGTTTAAGACAATTTTACCTACAGGAAAAATTACCATGAAAATATGAGAAACTAATGGGCAGTTTGGTACATGCTAAAATTTGTTGAATTTAGCACCTAATTTGTATCATGGACACCATGTGAAACCATTTTACCAAGTATAACTATCTTAAGGTAAAGTTGTCCCATTTCTTTGATGGGAAGAATACCTTCAGAAAGTTACGATGCTTTTAAAAAGAAATGCAGAGACTAAAACTGAGTGAGTAAATGCAACGGAAGTAAGCGTTACGGAACTAGCGCTGCCACTTCCATGTGCTTTCCCCACCCATATTATACTGAACGCATAGGGAAAGGGAAACGCATAAGTATGTCCGGTGACTAGAGCGAGTAGGTAAGCAATCTTGTAGCTTCTTCATTATAACTTATTTTTCATATTAAAATAATTTAAATTGTTTGTTTATTATTACATTTTTCTTTTAATTAATTAATTTCGTTAGAACACATTAATTTTTTAATTTGGTATTAAATATATCATTAGTAAATATTTTTTATCAACTATCGATGTATCGAGTTAGGTACCTACATATAATTTTTCATTTAACAATTACAATGAAGAGTTGATGGATTCTAATCTTTTACATGCATTAGGTATAACTTACTAAAAGTAGGGACATCTGAAGCTCTGGAGGGATCTAACAATCTCTACTATTTGGTACAAATCAGTCAAGTTAAATATATATTAAAAATGATCTTCAAGGATCTCCTAAAAAAATGATATGTCACGAAGTAATTTTTCTCTAAAGATCACGCTTGGACATATGGAGACCAACTAAAAAGAAACCTACCTCATACACTACAAAGAATTTTCACAGAATTTTGTTCATTTTTAAATGGAAGACTACTGAAGAGAAGTAGACGAAACACAATGAATAGGTACCTACATTTAATTGTAACTACGTATTTTCAAAATACAGACCTTCAAAAATCTGTTCTGAATATATATGTATTTTCTCTTGAAGAGCCTGTGGTAACAAAATTAGAATTTTTGAAACTCAGTGTGCATCTTTTTCAAATTACACTAATATTGTTGTTAATAAGTTTAGACTTAATAACTTTAGTATCATTAATTACATAGATATATACAAATGAATTTAGATTTCCTGACGATACTGTACGAATAATAATCATAATAGTCCATTAAATCCATTTGTGAAGACTTTCAGTCTGCATTAAGGCCGAGACCTCTTTCGTCTGATTAAGGCGTGTCTGTTGATGAACTACGGTAAAGGTTAATATACGGTACTCACAAACCAGATCAGAAATCTCATCTAAATTAAATGATGACGACGAAGCTTCTGTGTATTGGTTAGCCGAAATAAATCAACGAACAATACATCCTCCCGATGAGAAATTCTATAAACTCATGGTTCATTTTGGTTGTTTCCAGAACATACAGGTATCTAATGTATTATTATGTTCAAGAAGGATTTCGTATTGTCTTTGTAATATGTATTGTTTAAAATCCTCCGGTTAGAAATATTTATTGACTTGAAAGAATTTATCTAGACAACCCATGTTAAAAATCTAAACGATGCTACAGTATTTCTGGAATCCAGCTACCACCGCAGCGCAGCATTGGACCAGAAGACAATAAAATGCATCACCAATGTTTCCTTTTTAAGCTGATTCGATTAACGGATACAAAGAAAAGTGAATACCAAACGGCTTTTGAAGTCTTTTATCTTTAACCGCTGCCCTTTTGCTCACTGAACTTATGTCAATCCCTTAAAGGTATTACATATATGCGTTACTGTAACGGACGAAGATTTCCCAGTAAAACCCAAGACTTGCTAACACTGAATGGTAAAAATCCAAATAGTTTAGTGATTACCGTCCATTTCGAACTTTTGCCACCATTTACTTGGGATTTTCATCAAAGACAGGGTAAATATTGAAACAGACCGAGATCAATTTTTTTAAATTTATATTCTAATATTAATCCAGGATAAATAGTCAGAAAAATGAACCCCAGTTAAGTACAGATTCGTTTCAAATAAATACCTAGCTCATAGATCTCATTCAAAAGTTGCTTCTGAATCACTGTCTATTTTTTTTTTTTTTTTTTTTGGTGTTTTGAGTTTCTTCTTATGGAAAGGACTTACCTACACGACATAGGCATAAGCATACAAAGTTGTGTGTAAGTAAACGTATTTTATATTAAGTGTAGAAGTTGCTGGCGTGTTTTAATGTAGTGAATGTGAGCATTTACTATGGTGTTGCCGCGGTTAGCAAGGTGCATGTGTAGCGACACAGTGCAGCGTTAAAATAGAAGGAAGAGTCTCGGGTCTCAGATATCCAACTCGAAGAACTGGCATCGGCTTGCGATGGCGCGACTACATGACGGTGCGATGCCGAGCACCTGTTTTGAGAATAGAATGTCACCTGCACAATTGTTAAACCAGTCAGCCTGGTGCATATAATTCATCTGAGAGAGAGAGAGACAAAACCGTGGATTTAAAACGACCACTGATGACCAACAAGAAATAAGACGCCGGCTAACAAAAGGGTCATCCTTAAATCTTACATAATCTCAACACGCGAACAAGGGCAACGAGTAGCAAAGTACATCATAATTTTGAATTTTGATCAAAACACCAAATATTTGTGCTACTTGTATCTATAATTAGAAGATTCTCTTGTGTCATTTAATGTGTATGATTAAGGGGAACTACCAACTGAGGCAGACGTATTAACTGATTACCAATGTGGAAGATTAGTAAGGTGACGTAAAATTCCAGAGGTACAATGACTGATGTAAATGCAACTCAATGTGTAAGACGTTCTTTTTTTTAGCTAGAGTTTTTACCAAAAGGTTAGGTTAGGTTATTGGTTCAGTTTAGGTTCATTGATATAAAGTACTTTGATTGTAGGGTGCATTTGGGTTTTAATGGGTGCTCAGGTACACGAAACTCAGATAGAAACTGCATCAGTTGGTATTATCTGCGTTTCCTCATTTTGACATGATCCCATGACTTTAATTTTATGCCTCAGTTTAGGTTATTAATCACTTATTAATATATCTCTGTCTAGAAACTTATTGTACACTACATTGGAGTTTAAAAGTTTGCCCAGGTACACCAAAGCCAGGTGAAAACTGCATCAGTTGGTACATCTGCGTTTCCTCAGTTTGACATAATCCCATGACTTTAATTTTATCATCTTCCACAGTTGGTATACGTTCTTTAAAGATCGTTCAATTTAGGTTCTAAGTTCTATTGGTATATCTCAGTCTACCAATTGATTGTAGACTACATTTGAGTATTAATGTCTGCTCAAGTACACCAAAGTCTGATAAAAGCTGCATCAGTTGGTACATCTGCGTTGTCTCATTTTGACATGATCCCATGACTTTAATTTTATGGTCTGCCTCAATTGGTGTACGTCCATTAAAGAATATCCATTGTAAAACGTTTCTGATCAAGTGCTTCAGATTGGATCTTGCAGAAGACAAAAACCAAATCATAACGTTCATCATTAAGTTATGTTGGAATTAAAATAGCATACCTCCACAAGTTCCTATAACTCTCATTATTGCAACGACATCGTTAAAGTTTAACATGTACTCTTTGAAGTCCTTTACGATTTCGAATACCGTTAGGACTGTAAAGTGTCCACGCATTTATTTTCTCAGATGCACACATTACATGAAGGTTGATCACCTCCAATGTGCAACTCGAGAGTTACTACTAATAACTTTCCCATCTGCCTGATGTTATTTAATAATAAATAATCAACTTCTTACTCGTTAAGATTGCTTTCACACTAAGCGAACAAATATTTGTTCGTTACTCTTCATCGGATCATAATTTTACTATTTATTTTTCGTCTTCATACCGAAAAATGAACTGATAATAACGAGGTTATCCTATTCATTAATCATTTTCTATTTATAACTCATTCGACTTTCGCTGCTGTTGACCGAAAAGATGGAATGCTACAAGACAAGCGACCTTTCAAGATAATTTATCTCAGGTGATGGAAAATAGGATACCTATACATATCGTCTCTTATCTATGAAATCGTTAAATGTCAAAACCCCAATGAACATATGACGGCCATAAAGATTTAATTGTTTATAATAGGTAGACACAACGGAAATCTGAACTGAGCAAATACCTTCCAACACGTTACAAATGGTCAAATAATCACGTGGACGGATATCAATTTTTAAATAACGGTGATTTTGATCAGAAAAGGCCCAGAGTAGGTGCAGAACCAAGATAATTAGTAACCGTTGATGGGTTACTAAAAATTCTCCTTCTTCAATCCAGTATTTGGAGAAAGAAAATCAAAAGGAGGAAAATATGCAGAAACATTAAAAACCCAAAGTTCTAAAATCTAACACCCAAAGTGCCATCCTAAATCCCTTGTAGTGAGGATGGCTCCTTGAGTACTGAATCGCATCTTGGATTTCTAAACGTTTTGTGAAAATTTGGGGTTTTTAATGATGTTATTCAGAATCAAGTAAACGATTTTGAACTATAAAGATTTAGCCAACATTTCGTCTCTTATTGTTTGAATATCATCAAGACTCTTCTGATGATGGTCGCTTGAAGATAGCCCTGACAGATAGTTATTGGAGGACCAAACATTTGCAACATGTGACGTTTATTTATATCCAATAAAGACACAATGCGCCGACATAATAATCATTCAGCCACTGTGAAAATGATTTAAAATGCTTGCTCGAAGCCAGCGGACCATTGTAAAAAAATCATTTACCGTACGTCAGCAGAGCGTCCACTTTACGAATCCATAACCCGTCAAAAAGCGACAAATCAACTTAGACCACAAACCCATACACACCTTTGATTTATGAACCTCTTTTGCTTTCGTCGATCACCGTCCGTCCTTGTAGCAGCGGCTTCTTCAAGCAACTCACGTTGTTCCCTTCTTCGTCATCACCATGCCATCCTTTCTTATCCTTATACCACACACTTAAATGAAGCACCAAATAAAAACACTAAAAGAACACGGTCACATAAGTGACCAACCACACTTGCAAACACTTGATCCTTCTGCACCTGACGGTTCAATTGTGCATCAAACTGTAGCAGCAGCTTCACTGATGAACACCGGTCAAAAACGTTGGTTACCAGTCACTTGACGTGTCGTGCGTCAAAAAGGAAGTCACTGTCGCAGTAAGACGAGTTCCGAAATGTTTGAAACTTAAACGAGCGGCGGTAGCAAAGTTGATTTTTGTTTCAGGTCGATCAACCCTATGAAGCTGTTATCGTCCGTCATTCGGAAGTCGACCGCGAGGAATTCACAGCAAACGAGTTATCGAAGAAGAAGAAGAATAATAAGAAAAGAGACGAACGGCGGTTTCGCGAAGACTGAATGCGCGGAGATCGCGAACAAGAAGACCAAATGTTATATGGAGTTCACCGACCGACTGGAGGAACGCATCACGTTCAACTGCCGGCAAAGAACGGATGGAGAAGAGAACTTCAAGAGTGCTGTTGCACCACGTGGAGATATTGGTGGTGCGCATGCGATGGCACGCCGTCGAGTTGTCCGTCAACGCAGAGAGTGAGTGGATGAAAAGGAAACGACGCCACCGACGACCATCGCGACGCCCGGCGTCAGTCGCACTGCGAAGCGCAGAACTCTGGACCGATGGTGGAATCCAAAAGTTAAACTGCAAGACTTGGATGGAAGCTTAGACCTCCTGAGGATGCTTCCAATAGGCGTTAGCGAAACGTCAAGCAATATCTGCTGCTTTCATTGAAACATTTCAATGTCAAAAATTTTTAAGTGACCAAGGTTCTCTTGTCGACTTCCAAATACAAAAGAACTTAAAATCTTGAAACACCCAATTCATTTATGAGAAAAATCCTCGATTAGTCAACAGATTTGGTATCTTAGAGACCTGTCATAAGTTTCAGATAGTTGCCAGTCTTGAGTGGTGTATGAAACAAAGTTTTCCTCCAAGTCTACTTGGTAACTACAAAACATTTTCGATGTTTTCCAAACTTTCTACTATTGCAGGTGAAAACTTTTCTGTCCTGGTCACATTTTCTTTTTAGAAAGGAAATCCAAAAAAAAAAATGAAATAGTCCCAGAAAATATTTCCACGCTAGAGAGACGAAGAGGTCAGCAATGTCATAAGCAATTACTGAAATCTGCTACTGACATTGAGTAAGACGACTGACTATGAGTAACGTTATTTACCACTGAATTCTTCAACGTCATAACGAGCATACAGTGTCATCCAACACAATATGGAGGGAATGCAAATTAACTTACACATATACATATGTAGCAGGTTACTTGCATATATACTTAGATGTATGTACATAATTTATATAATAAATCATTTGCAGACTTCAGACTCGGTAGTCGCGTGATCAGAAAATGTTATTGATTACGACGGTTTTCGGAATGTCCAAGGAAGGAACTGAACAAATGGCAAAGAATGATGGTTCTTATAAGAACCAAACACGGTTTTTGTTTATAATGGCTCTACATATATATATTGGGTCGTTATACATGAAATATTCTATTTTTAACGTCCAAATTTGTTTAAACAACAAACAACAGAATTTTTACTCACTGTTATATACAACTTACAGGGAATTGTAGAGATATTTGTTTGTTTTCAAAATTTTTAAAAATAAACTTGGAAGCGCTCGATTTTCGAACTACATTTTTATCTAAATTTAAACATAGTCATAGGCAGCAAGGGCTATCAATCAAGCCTTTGAGGAAGGATGTTCTGATGAAGGAACTATTCATGGTTGGTATTGCAAAAATTTTTTCAAGAGAGACGACATTTAAGAGTCAACTTAGCAGACGTGCAGAATTAATTGATGACGACCTCGTCGAATCTGTGGAAGAAACTACTTAGAGTACTCTCCAAGAACTTGTAGCACAACTCGAAATAAGTAGAACGACCGTTTCCAGGAATTCAAATTAGCCGGAAAGGTTAAAAAGATTGATACTTGGGTCCCACAGGAGCTGAATGAATGTCAGCAATTGAAACGTGAGGAAATTTGTGTTTCTTTACTCGCATTTCAGAGAAATGAACCCTTTCTATAGAATGATTACGTACGGTGAAAATGGATCATGTACGACAATAGACGATGAACAGTTCAACGGTTTTTATGCTGATCGGAAATCTTATCATATACCAAAACATTATTTCCGTCCAAAAAAGGTTTATGGTCACTTACGGCGTTATCCATTTTTTCATTTCTGGCGAGGGAGAAATTCAACGACGTACTGCCAAGAAATTGACCTGAAACATTAAAAATTGATCCAACTTCAACGCTCATTAGTGAAAAGGAAAAGATCTATCCTGTTTTATGATAACGATCGACCTCATGTTTCAATACAGGCCATAACCAAATTGAAACAGTATGGTTTTGAGTCTAAACACATCGTCCATATTCTTTTGACCTGTATTCTACAGACTATCATCTTTTTTGGAGTTTGGACAACTTTATAATAATGGTTCTGACATTTAAAAAAAAATTCACTTTATTTCATCTTGGCATTAAAAGTTTAGTTCAAGCAACACGTTCTGCAAAACTTAACGTTTAATAAAAAATAGAAACAATCATTTGCCAATGCTAAAAATTTCCAGAAATGCTCTTCTGATCTTCCCCTACAAGAATTCGCGATCAAAAAAAAATTTGCACAATGAATACCTCGGCTAGGTATAAGATTAAAAAGTTCCCAACGGGGATCCCTTTACATGGCGTATATTTCACTTGTGGCAACCCAATAATTATAAGAAGTTTATATTCAAATATGTTTGGAATGAATCAGAATAATGTAGCTAAACGTTTAAAATAACATTTCATTTGTTAATTAAATTTGATTTCAAAGAATACGATGGTAAGTTGTCTTCAGGTTTTTTAGTTCTTTGACAAATACAAGACTTTTGTAAGTAAGAGTACAGTGTAATCTCTTCTTATGGGCAACTCTTCTAACCGATTAAGGATTACCTTCCTCATCATTACAAGCGATCGTCACAATATAACTCAACTGTGTTCATTCATAGCATCTAAAAACTTTTGTGCAACGCTACCGATGATGTAGACACGTCAGCAGCTTCCGACAAAATTTACGACAACCTCATGAGCTTCTTCTCTGAGTTATTCTCATTATTATTCCATGTATAATGGTCGTCTTTTTTTAAATATATTATATTCGTACTACCTATAGTATTATACATAAGTACATCGGCAGGACTCGTTAGTCAACTAGTCCCATGCTGTGCTTTATTGCTTTCTGATCGTGAACAGTTTGTTTAAATTTATGGAATGTAATTAGCTCTGCAAAATGGTCTTTAACAGTCTTGTATCGGACGCGGTGTAAGATCAACGAAATGGAGAATAAATTTTTCTTACCGATTCAGGAATCAAATAAAGCACTTTACATTAAATTGAGAACGAAATGTTAAACGATATTGACACCTCCATAAAGATTAAAGGCGGTTAATATTCTAAAAGAAACGGCGAATGCCTCTTTAAAAAAGGATTAAAAAGAAAAATAAGTAGAAGTTATTATTATTATTATATTTTAAATATGAATAATCAGGGGATGTTTAATCATAATGAAATTTTCTAATTTTCTGAATTCACAGCAGATACCTAGGTACTTATATTAACTACAGGTGATTGTAAATTCTACATCAATTTTATTATTAACAAAAAGACTCTTCCTCTGCTATATGGTTGAGATCATGGAACGTAAATTTTTAGCACATGAGACGAAGGTAATTAAGAACGAACTGAGAAGAAATAGATCGATAAACTATGAAATAAAGCAAAAGTAATATTAACTCCGTATTCCTCGGCCTTATAATTAATTCTAAACCACGACTTTAACGTGGACACAGAAACGCAATTTTAATATTAACATAAACCGCTGCCTGGTATGTAATTATCTTGAATTATAGTCGTAGTCACATGCTTCCATGTCTTTTCACACGTTAACAATAAATTTGCGCCACTTAAGCTACCATCTAATTATTTATGTACTTACTTAAAATTACTTTTGAAATGCCATATTAAAAAAAATATGTACCTATGTATGAGCTGATTGCATATAATTTTACTCAACACTTTGAAGCTATTATTTATACTAACACTCTGATTAAACTCAATTCTTTGACATCTATTTAATGTGTACCCACTTAAATGTTCATTAACTCATTGGGCAATTTTGTAATTTGGTTACACTTAATTGAGAAACATCGACACAAAGGATAGAAAATGTTTCGTGGACAAACTAAAATACTACAGGAGAACCTCGTTAGTTCAAATTCAAAAAATGAAAACCACATACTAAACATTCCACTCTGTTTATGTTAAAGAAATTGATAACTCGATCTTTCTTAAGTTTCCCTTAAATTCTTTTTTTTCAGGATCTAAAAAGGTAATTATGTTGGTACTTTGTTGACCGATGAAAATATTCGTTTGCAAAAACAAAATGAAAAAGCTAAAACGGTAATTTTATCTTCTAGAGCCAATAATTCACTGCAATTTAATATCGCGGCCTGTTTTTAAACGAACAGTCAATTTCAGTTCATGCCAACGCCAGCTAAATACGTTTACCTGAACCTGAATGGGGACGGCGAGTTGCTGCGAAAGCGTCATACTCCGATCTCGTGTGTAAGCTGATTGGGTTTCAAAGTGAACCTTTACCGCCAGTTCTCTCCAGTTACACAAAAGATCCACCGATTTGATTCAGCTCGTTCGCTATTATTAACATGACTTTGTATAAATGTAACAAATTTTGAAAAGTTCCAAGTAGGTGGATGTTTACAGGAGTATATTATCTCCTTTTTTGAAAAGGAATGTCACAAATCATGCTAGGGATAGGTCTGGAATGTATCGTGAAGAACATTTGGAAAGATCACCAAAAAAATTTGAGAACAATTTGGTGACCAACAGAATGGGTTTCACTATAGTTCTTTTGAAAGCAATACAAGACGTAACAACAGCGAAGAGTGCAAAAATAAGTCACTCCTCGGAATGTTCCCAATTCCATTTTGATCCCAGTCCTCATGTTTTGGTGGTACTTCCTTTTTTCATGTGTGGCATTTTGTGATTCGCCAAAATTTTAGGAACGTAGAATGGTTGCAACTCTGGTAGAGTGAAAAACAGAAAAAGGAAAGTTGTCGCTTTGGGCATTTGGTAGAAGATTGCAATTTAATGAACTCTATAGATTAGACATATTGCTCTGGAAACTGACATCACATGATCAATGGAAAGCTAGTACAACAGATTCCATAAGAAATTGGGTAAAGTTCATTCCAACACATGAGAACTCTTGAAAATGTTGGAGGAGGAGATTAACTTCTTCAGCACAAAACGTGAAAGATGTAAAGTACAGTGCTTCCCAGTGGAGTTGGAAAATATTGGATGACCGATTAGATAGAATCGCCACATAGACTCGACGGACTGCAAAGTGGATAATCGTGGTATCAACAACCAGGACGAAATGGTTAAAATGTCATGAACTTTTTGGATTAATATCCGCTCGGGATCATTTAGGGAAATTGTGGAATATTAAGAGGAATGATTAATTCCACAAAAAAATCATTGTCTCTTCCTTCATCATTCCGTTGGTCTTGTTTATTTCATTCAAGGCATGACCCATTACCCATGATCCATTTCCACGAATCCTGAAGGTAGTATAAGGTCTTACACCCTATTCGACTAAGTTGTATTAGTTTGTTGTTCTGACAGGCTTAGTCAATATTGGTAAAATTGTTTCAAGATCCTTTTCAATTTTTGATCTCGTTTCTTTGAAGTCAACCAGTTTTCTAATGACTATGGCTATCAACTCATTTTAGTAGAGGATTCTTAATATATCTACCCCTTTTTAAACGTTTTTTTTTTTTCCAAAACTACCATTCTATCTAAACTAGTTTATTTTTTATAATTGCAAATGCACACAAACAGAAACTCAGACTGCATTTAACATTTACACCAAAAATTTCAGTGGGTATTTAATATGCAAATTTAGTAGCCAGTTTGTTTTGTCGCTGGGCAATATTAACACTTATTATTATGTAAATTGCATTCTTTAAATCAATAAAATTTAATACTTTATCGTCATGAGTGCCTTGTTTTCGTCATTAAAATGAAAAATGAACGTCCGCTAGATTTTAAATTGTTTGAGGCAACTTTACCAGGTATATCCTCATGTGATACCTACCTACGTTTTTTTATTCGTCTTTAATATAGTATCGAGGAAAGAAATCTTTTTACAAACAGCTTGCATAATGCGATTATAAATTAAGATTCTTTTAGTTATTAAATAAATAACTGTTGATTAATAAAAAAACACCTTTTATATGTTGTGAAAGTAATAATATATCGACTAAAAATGCAAATGAAAAGATGTAATTATTGTCTAAAAGGAAGAGTGCTAAAATTTACTGCTAACCTTTCCACAGAAGCACAGGCTTTTGTTGAATCATCTTCTCTGCAGCAAATTATAGTTGCGTCTGAAAGAAGAATAAATAAATAAAAATTAATTTCTTTTTCGAATAGTAAGTTATTGTCTTGAATACATGCAAAAATCTCATAGAAAACGAACTTCCGGTTTATCCGGAAATTGCTAATTTTTCATTCCCCACAAATCTCATCTGGACTATTACCAATATAAGCCCCAATTATCCAAATCAGTTAGGCTATTTTAATATTTAATGTAACAAACAAAATTGTACTTCAATTAAATAAAATAAATCCAATAATTATAAATTTATCTTCGTATTCGCTCTCCTTCAATTGTCCTTTAATGGGCCCCTTGAAAGAATTTTCTGAGACACGATAACTCGTCCTCCGATATCAGCAGTCTAGCTATCTGGCCGTTCAGTTTTTACATTAAAAATTTATAGTCATTTAACTACAATCTTACTTAACCAACAAGTTTCTGTAACCTTCGTAGGTCACTTCTATCTATGAAAGTTATTTTCTCCAACTTTTTTGCTTCGAGTGTTATCGCATTCCTTCAAATGAAATACGGACGTTGTTTACGAACGTTCCATTAAAAACTAATAAAATATCATTTAGAGATCATTATCTACGTTCGAGGCAGCAAATATTTACACTACAAAGATACTTTTTTCTTTTACTATGCTACAAGAGTAAACTAATTAGAGAAATAGGACAAATTTCTTTGTACTAGCAATTAGATTTTTTTAATATACTTTATCACATACATAAGTAGGTAGATATGTGTCGTATGTATGTTGTTGTATACTACAGTTTAGTAATTATCCTTTTAGTTTTAATTATTTTACAGAATCGCCTCTCCCTTTTCTGCTGTCATTATCTTTCTCGTACATTATTTATTTAAATAATTCTTACATAAATCGTTCAGTCTTGCATGAATTATTATAATTATTAACAAATGTTTACGTGAGGATAATAGGCGTATTCAATTTTAGCCCTTTTTAAGTACCTTTATTCTAGTCATTAATACTTTTGATTAGCGATAAGCAATTCAGTGTGGCCTCTACTACACCTAACCGTCCATTAACTGCTGTAATTTCACTTACCGCGCCACTGTAAATGGTTAAAAGTTCTGTAAGTGCATCCTGTCCGGTGGAAATAATTGCAACATTAACTCTTACTTATACACATTTTTCCAAACCAAACATAAGTACCAAACTGCACAGCTAATAGTGGCAAGATTGTACACTTAGCTTTCGAGGAAAATCATGATAAAAACAAGTCATCCATGTGCACACATGCAACAAATAGAGCAAAAAAATAATAATTTTAATTATTATTTATGAGTTTTCAGTCACAAAAATTAGACGGTCGATGGTTTAATGGTTAAACGCTTTTGAGCCCGGTCAACACACAAATTATTTTTCAATTTATTTATCAAATACTGACGGTTAAATTTTAAGTCTACTGTTAATTCCAACCTTAAATATTTTAATTATTTTGTTTTAAGAAACTACTTAAATTAGCTAAATTGAAATTTCGCCTATTGTTATCTAAAAGCGTTTTATTTCTGCCGGTTGTAATTCCATTTATAAGCGTACCATCAACAGAAGCCCGAATTATGCAAAACTACGTGTTTATTGCACCGTTGCATTTTCATTTAATTTGAGTGGAAATGCAGTAACCGCTCCTTTTCGTGACTTAATCGCATCAGGAACAAGCGCATTTGCCTTCGAGGAAATCTTTGTCGATTTACAATACGTTTGGAATAGCGAAAACCAAGTTCATCGAAGTGTTGTAATTCCTTTGTTTGCCGCAATGAGGAAGAAAAAACAATAGTTTTGCTGCCATTTCGAACAATGGGCTCAAGATACGAAAGAATCGAGGAATGTTAACTCGTGCGTTTCACCAGGAAAAATGCAGATCGCAAAAATAACCAATATTAAAGATTACAAGTCTATTAAAAAATTGTAAAATTTTACCACTACCAGACACCAGAATAAATATTTGCTCAAAATTGAATTCTCGAATCTATAGTATCTGGTAGATACTATGCGCCAAATCCACATTCATTCTCTTTCTCTATCTCCACTATATCGCGCTCTCTTTGGAGCGTTCGCCGAGTCTACAAGTACTATATACAGAGCAAATATTGTGTAACGTCATCAGAGAATCTTACTCTCGCTTACTACTGCATACTGTTGGTTTATCTTTTATAGGTAATGAATATCGATAATAACCTATCATTTGGTGTAAAAAATAAAGTTTTGCATTACGTATTAGTAAAGTTACGGCTTTGGCCGAGCCCCTAGAAGCGATATTTCGGCTATTTTAAAATATCAGGCCGATTTTTTATCTCAATTTTTTCATGTAGCTCTGTATACTGCCCTTCTTTGCGTGTCAAAGTGATCTCACTCTTTCTCATTTAGCTTCCTTTATAGCCTTCTTTCTTGCGTGACAGACTATGAATTTTGTTTTTAAAAAATTAGAAATCATTATTATTTTATTTCATTTCGTTCCCAAATAGGACTTGTTGTACAATGTTGTGGTTTCAATTTTCTTTTTGCAATAGGAATATCATTTGAGAGTGTGGAATTGGCGCAATTTTTTACAGACATCCGTTTAGTGCAGATTATAAATAGAACGAAACTTTTTCTTACTGGAATAAATTTTGCTATAATAGATTTATTGACCATCAAGTAAAGTAGATAAACGCATTAGATAACGAGTGCTACATAAAATCCTCTCTCCGCTGAGTAGATCCTTTTGAGCATAATTCTTGCAATTGTGTTCTTTAACAGTGTGAGTACATCGGCACACGCATATAATGTAGGCGAAAGATACAAGGTAACATTTGTAAAACGTCTTGGTCGTCGTAAATATTGATCAGTTAGTTCTATTCTAGGGAAATTGGGAGGTAAATAACGGTGACATTTTCCGTTACATTCACAGTTACTGGCGTAATAGGTAAAGACACGTGAATTCGAGTAGATGAGGAGCGTTGGAAAATACGAATTGTATTTTATCTCAGATTTCTACGTACACACCACAAGCACTGTATCAAAACTGGGCGTAAATCAACTGAGGCGGCCCTCATTAAAACACTACCAACTGAGGCGTTTTTATAGCCAACTGGGTAGCCGAATTAACCGGCTCCCAAATTAGATGGTTAATTATGTGATCATAAAGTACCAGCGATATAATGACCATTGCCAAGACATTAAATTAAAATCGCCACATTTCTTTGATTTTTGACGGGTGCTCAGTGCTCAGTTACACAGGATTCGGACAGAAGCCGCTTTAATTAGTATACCTCTGCGTTGCTTCCCAGTTGTGCATAACCACAAGGCTTTAATTTTATGGTCTACCTCAGTTGTTATTGATCCTTAAAATTTTTTTGAGAGAAATACAGCGTCATACATCTTAGCACACTTTCATCACTGCAAATTTTGTAGTGACATTAAAACCAGATTTATAAAAAGAAGCTAGAGACAGTTGACTGCAGCTGGAGGAAGAAATATCTTCATATCTTCTTTTTATTGGTCTTTTAAATAATAAACCATGGACGTAGTCTCTTTCTTTCTATTTCACTGTGAACTAAACAAATCAATTGGAACGTGTGTATGTTAGAGCTGTATGAAATTAATCATGGTATTTCTACTCTGTTTGGTTGCAATAGTCTCCAATTATAGAAGGTAGAGTGATTCGAGTATGATTTGCCAACTTCAATGATTAGCTGTTTGGATTGTTTCGTACTGATTATGTTGATGACGTACAAGCAATTTTAAAATCATTCGCTGCAAACACATTTTGTTCACCCTGTTGTATAGTTCACACTTGCTTCTTCTCCTTTCTCCTCAGTGATGATCTCGCAGATATGTAGTAGGTAAGTGACGACATTGAAATGAGTAGCTACTGTTGTCCAACCGTTGGTTGATTTTATTGGTGACCGCGACACAATCAGTGATAGCGAGTTGTGTACGCATTTGTTGAGATTAAGTAGCGACATACAGGGTTGACAGGTGAACTCGAACGGCCAACCGCGATGTGTGTACAGGTAACCATCCAACCGGTTCCCTGTGTTCTTCCAAGCCGATGCGATGGAACTTGCACAACCGTTCCCTTCTCCTTCCGTCCTCCTCATATCCTTCGCACTGTTGCCGCCGACGACAACGTTGATTGTCCTCTTTCTTCTTGCCATCCTCGATCGCATTCTACCGGACAGCCGAGCAGCCCAGAGCAAAATGCGTCTTGATCATACACCACCCCACAATCACTGACTTGTCCCGTCTATCTGGCACCTGATTCTACTTATCATCCAGTTCCAGAATCTTAAAGAGCTTTTCTTTGTCGAAGCCCTGAATTAACTCAATGTTAGAGGTGGAAATAATTTGTGGACAAATTAAAAATATTATTAGATAGGTACAAATAGTTGTGAAATACAATTATATACATATACGTTTTATTGAAATTAATACACTAAATATAAAAGTAAGGTGTAAAACTACATTAATCTTTAAATGTACGTTTAGCACAGCAACACCACCAGCTCACACGATCTCTCCAACTGTACTGACGTCGCGCACGCATCACCCTTCGCACGGGGGTTATACTCAATATATGGCAGGCTGAGTTGCGCACGATCTCTGCTCTCTATTCTGCGTTACTACACCAAATTCGTAATGAATTCTTTTAACCAAAAGCTCTAACTGGGATAGGATTTTATTTACACTGGAGTGTCCATCATTTGAGAAATTCATAAACTATGACACCCTGTACAGTGAAAGATGTTTGTCAAGAAGTCTAAGTCGAATGGAGCAGAGAAATCTGAAGCTTTACTACTGAACTTATCAAGTGCTATTAAGATAGCAAAAGAGTTGTAGTATGCAGTGGAAACACATGCTAGTGAAAAGAGAGAGTCTGCAGATTAAGCTGAGTAGCATTACAATTAATTTGATAAAATGTCTCCGATAAAGCGAGCAAAAGGCTTTCCGATAGCGTATCGGCCCATCTCATTTTGCGTATTCAGTATGCAAAATCTTATTTAATTTCCTAGTAAACAAAGAACGATTGCACTATCTGATGCACAGTTGTTAGGAGTAGAAGACTTTGGCCTTCAAGTAGTTCTTCGGTAAGGACGAAGAACAGGCATCGGCCGTGGGAACCATTATCATGCACGCTGCATCCATAGCGGAGACCTGGGGGACATACTAAGCCGATTCTAACAGAAGAGGTGCGCCCAAATCGAATTCCAACAAGTGTCATGTTTTCAAAATTTCATAAACACATAAGCAACACACATGTACTCTGAAATTTTGAAATGAAAAATAAATTTAACAACGAGGACAAATGAAAAGAATCCTTCTGATTAGGTAATAAACAGTAAACTTTTCAAGATTGTGGTGAAATCCCAATTAGGCCTTTACTGGACATGGTGTATTGTTCCTGTGTTCATCAAGATAATCTGCCTCATGTGGAAATTTGTCACTAATTGGAAGAACGTTCTAAAGAAGGTTATAATTAGATCTTAACTAGCGCATTAAATTTACATTAACATGCTGTGATTTAGTGTTAAAAAGGATTTCGGAATTTTTATAGTAACTCTGTAAATTCCTATAGTTCTTTTAATTGTAGCAATTCTTTTAATAGACACTTTCCTCATTTTTAACAGCCAAAGAGAACGAAGTCCTACAAAATATTTCTATTTTAAAAGGGGAAACAAACATGTGTTAAGATTAAGATAAGAAACTTCACGTAAAGTAAGAATTTTAAGATATCATCTTGTGTTCATTTTACATACATGTCGGAATTCGTTTGTAGAATGCTTCAACAGACCGAAGGGATAAGTAGTTCAGTGTAAAAGAAAAAACTTATTTGTTTATAATATGTACCTAAAGTTAAAAAATAAAAGCCAGTTCTTCTCATAAATTGTTTTCGAAAGGTGGTAACTCTAATACTTGTGGATGTAGGTATGTGAAGGAGATAAGGTCTCAAACGTGAGCCTTACATCTTTACTGCACCGACGATTTCGAGTCGAAGAGTGAATGCAATTGGAAACAGACTTTCCTGTATTCATTAGGCGCTAACTGTATCGACGAAGTGTGATTTCCGGTACATTAAACTTCGCGGAACAAACCGTATAACTACCGGAATTAGAAGAGGTAACTCATCCGTTTACCTGAAACAATTGCTCGAAGTGTTAACTTTAAGGGCTTTTGTCTTCTTACATACACGGTTTACTTAATATTAATTGCTTACTTATGCAGATATGTAGTAATAGTTTTACTTATACATCATTCAAGGATTCTTTTTCATTGTGGTAAGTATAGTGATGAAATTGTAAGAGATATATGGAAAATAGTTGCAAATCAGTTTTCATGTTTTGGCTCAAAATTAGGTCACTACATAGTGCCCTCTGGATGTAGACCATATAGTTATTGAGAACTTCTCAATCAAGTGATTGCAGAATAATCCTGAGGTTGAGGAGTTTCAGTTGACATCACCCTCGTACAAACGGCTCAATGTCTTTTGATGATTTACTCTCCTCCTGATCCAAAATGTTCTACATGTTTAGGAAAATGATTCAGAATGTTCTAATTTGATAGGAAAATGATCCAGAATGTTCTATATTTCTTGGAAAATAATCTAGTATGTTCCAGATTTTTCAAAAATGATCTTCAATCTTCCAGATTTTACCAAAATGATGCAGAATGTTCCAGATTTTTTAAAGTGGTCCAGAATGTTCTATATTTTTAGGAAAATAATTCAGAATGTTCCAGATTTTTCAAAAATGACATTCAATCTTTCAGATTATTCCCAAATGATGCAGAATGTTCCAGATTTTTCTTAAATGATCCAGAATGTTCTAGATTTTTATAAAATGATCCAAAATGTTTTATATTTTATGAAAAATAATCCAGAATCTTCCAGATTTTTTCTAAAATAATGCAGAATGTACCACATTTTTTTATGATGACCCACAATGTTCTATATTTTTTGGAAAATAATCCAGAATGTTCCATATTCTTCGAAAATGATTTAGAATGATCACGAATGAAATATGAATAAGTCTAAGGCAGAAAAGTCTTTATTTCTTTTTGACAAGTACTATGGGCAACATGGATTATTTTTCTGTATATAAACGTGTATGTAGAACACCATTGATATAATTTTCTTTTTGTTTTTAATAATTTAATACATGGAAGTGAACAAATGGTTCGTTACAGTTTCCTATAACAACACCCTGGATCTTTTGATCATTTCCTCTCCTCTATATAAAAATTTCCTTAAAGTTATGCACCGGAAGTATGCTTGAACATTCTGGAAAACTAATTTTTTTTTTAAAAGAAAATCAGTTCCTAGCCGATAGAAAGCATATTATCTATGGATGATTATTCTCTGCTTCAACAGCGTCATATTGAAACCAAAGCAGAAGGTATTGAATACCTGATAGACGTTCAGGAGAAGTTGTTTTCGAGCGGTCTCAGCGTAGTCTTCGCCTCACCATGGGTTAAGGTTCGACAGAATTGACGGAACCCAGCAGCGTCAACTCATCGCTAATTAGTCGCTACTTGTACAACTACCCATCCTGCCTACACATGCATGTGTGGTACGTCATACATTCAAATGTCAGGTCAACATGTTCGAACCCATATTTATTTGTTTAATACTCTTTTGACTGAATATAATCCATATATACTCATACCTACAATCACCATCGATAATCGATTCAGTAAATATTGGTTTTCACATGAATACGTTAACAGATCTAAAGTGAAATTCTTTGCTCTCATTCGCTACTTTTGACATTTTGAATCTTTCCGAATCTTCTTACTTTTTTTTTACCCACTTTCTGAATAGAAATAATCAATCATGCATTAAAATTGTAAAGTTGTACAGTTTGCGAATAAATTAATAATGGGGATATCCTTGAAGGAATGTATTTTTCTGTAAAGGGTAGATAGGTGCTGTCCGGGACTCTTTTGCAGAAGATTTGCACCATAAATACCTCGGCTATGAGATTAAAACCGTTCCCTACGAGGACTCTCTTGTATGACGTAGCGCGTTAGTGCTCTGGCCTTCAATATCGATGGTAGATAACGCTATAACCCATCCCATTTCTATAGATTTTGGGCTAAGATAGCACGGGAAGACTCTGTACCTTATGCAATATGAACGAATCCAACCAGATTATGTTTCATTTCGGTATTAATAACCAAATCTATTCAAGTAAAAACCGGATTAGTTGAGGAATGCAAGACGAAAGAGACCGCGGTCTAAACCTGATTCGTTCGAAGACAGGTGAAATTGTATGTACATAATGCAAATTGCTCATTAACTGTGCCCTGCGCCTTCGTGCCTTACTTGCTTCCAAGGATAACCAGTCCTTGGCAATATTGTGCATAATAAAATGAGAATGATACAAACCGCGAACTTTATTGGGTCATAATTTTCTGGAAAGTACAAATTGCCTGATAATTGCGATATACTGCCATGGCCGCTTCTTGTTCGGACCCGTTTGCCATATCCTTTTGCACTTGGAGAACTTGGAACGAGGAGTTCAACTTATCAAAATGATCAAAGTAATTAATTTAAAAAATGTGAAAGCGGCGCTGCGGGGTCACATTTCACTTCTTTTTATGGTTCCGAAAGTTGTCGGTATTTGTTTATGCTAATGGATCGGGACCTCGTCTGTTAGGCATGTTCATTCCATAATTAAAAACCGTTTTTAGATTATTGTTATTAAAAGTTACGGACCGCCAACGAAAATATTTTCAGATAATATACGAAAACGGTTGCTTTTATGTTGTGCTTAAAAGGCCAGTAAAATCCTTTTATTGGGAAGAGTAAAGTAAAGAAGTTGCTGGACGATATGCGATTTCTTTATGGATGCAAAAATTACATTTTACTTGAATTTCCTATGGCTTTACCTACTTAAAAGTAGTCAAGGATACTTAGTCTTAGAATATTAGTCTGAAATATTTCTAATCTTGAATAATGTTTTTGAGTTTTTGAAAATTATCCGAAATGTTCTAGATTTTTAGGAGAATGATCCAGACTTGTATAATTTTTGGAAAATAATTCAGAATGTTCCATATTTTTCAAAAATGGTCTAGAATATTCTAGATTTTTTAGAATGCCATAAAATGTTCTAGATGTTTTGGAAAATGGTCCCGAATGTTCTAGTTTTATGGGAAATTGATATAGAATATTCTATATTTTTTTGGATGATAATCCAAAATTTCCAGATTTATCAAAAAACATTCAGGATGTTTCAAATTTTCCGAAAATGATGCCGAATGTTTCGGATTTTTCGAAAATTACCCAAAATGTTCCAGAATGTTCCAGGTTTTACAATAATGATATAGCATATTCCAAATTTTCTGAAAATAATCCAGAAAGTTCCAGATTTTTCAAAAACGATCCAGAATGTTCTACATTTTTCGAGAACGACTTGAAATGTTGGATATTAGTCTGGAATGTTTCAAATCTTTCAAGAATAATTCTGAATGTTCGAAAATGATACAGACGTGTCGAAAAGAATCTAAAATGTTTCAAAGTTTTTGAAAATGATCCAAAATGTTCTAGATGTTTTGGCAAAAGGTTCAGAATGTTCTCGTTTTATGGGAAATTGATCTAAAATATTTTACATTTTTTAGAAAATAATCCAAAATGTTCCAGATTTATCAAAAATGATCTGGAATGTTCCAGATTTTTTTAGAATGCCATAAAATGTTCTAGATTTTTAGGAAAATGGTCCAGAATGTACTAGTTTTAAAGGAAAATGATTCAGAATGTTCTATATTTTGTGAAAAAAGCCCAGAATGTTCCAGATTTTTCAAAAATTATCTATAATATTCCATATTTTCTGAAAATGATCTAGAATGTTCCAGATTTTTTTAGAATGCCATAAAATGTTCTAGATTTTTAGGAAAATGGTCCAGAATGTTCTATATTTTGTGAAAAAACCCAGAATGTTAAATATTTTTCAAAAATGATCTTGAACGTTCCAGATTTGATGAAGATAATCCAGAATGATCCAGATTTCTCAAAAGTGATCTACAATGTTCTAGATTTTCTGAAAATGATGCAGAATGTTGCAGATTTTTTCAGAATGATCCAGTATGTTCTGGATTGTTCGAAAATGATATTTGATAAGTCTAAGAAAGAAAAGTAAGTCCAAATTTCATCAAGAATGTGTTGTGCTTCTTCTTGCCAAAGTAAATCCGGGATTTGCAGCAACAAGCAGGAAGAAGTTAGAAATTTTTGATCTCAGATTCTCGTAAATGGGTAACATGATTTCATTTTTTTCTGAATAGAAACCCATATGTAGAAAAGCATTTATGAATTTTTTTTTGCTGTAGATTATTTATTTAAATTCTTGCAATAATCAAGTTCGAAGTGAACAAATGGTTCGTTACAGTTCCCTACATTTACTTGAAATCAAGACGTCACGAAAACGGAGTGTGCATTGTCGGAGATAGTTACACAGGTTCAGTCCCTGATGGAATATTCATGTCAGCAAGTAAGCACGGTAGATACAATGGTTTAATTGCCTCATCTTTTATTCTGCAATCTTTCACGTTGCCGTGGTCATCGGCACACCAAAGAGACAGACGCCAGACGAAGCGAGAATGAAGCTGAAGTGAAATTTGTTTTATCTACGTTAATTTTAACTGTTGCCATTAACTGTGAACTCTTAATGCGAACGCGACACGAAACGGTTCGCATGTAACGTATCAATATTAGTTTTGCTTTACGACCGTTACACTTACACTGCAAATGAAAAAAGAGAAAAAAAATCGTGATTAAAGCTAAGTGCCAACGGAAAGCACTCATATATTTTATAAAAGCCAATTGCGAAAAGTGCAGTATATATACTTTTTCTTTTCGTTTTTGCTTCTTTATTTTCACTTTACTACATTATTTTTTGTTGCGAAGGAAATACAAAAATTGTGTAAACACTGCAAGTTTCTATTAATGAAACTCCACCCTTATACTGCAAGTTAGTGCAGCAGCAAAAGCTTCATCTACTGCTTATTTATTATGCGTGGGCTACGCCGGCCGTTCAAGTCCAAAGATGACCGGCCTTGGAAAATACGTGAAACTATGTGTAGATACTTGTACGTTAAGTAAAGTCACTATCGTACATGTGCAGCTTTGTTAGTCCTTGACTGCAAATGCTACCTGTCATTTTATTCAGCACTTCTACCAGGGATATCCAAGAAAAAAAAATTACTTTTATATTCAACACTAAAACAACTAAGTATGTACAATTTTCCATATTTTATGATAAATCAATTTTAAATTATCAAGGAAGTCAATAAGGGAAAGAAGGGATCGAAGAAACATGAAAATAAAGTGGTATAGTTTTCTGCAAATGTAAAATTAATTACTGCTAAAAGTACTCAAAGCTTTATCAAATGGAACACATGTTTTGTAAGAAATTAAGTGCTTCTCAAGGAATTAAACGCTTACACGGTTTTGAAGCTTTTAAGTCAATTCAAACAGCATTATCGAAGATAAAACAAGTTGTTGATTAAGTATAACTGACGTTTATGTGGTAATTAAACGGTTGTGGTTAAACAGAAACTTTTAGAATACAAAGACAAACAACAACACTTTACTATGTTTTATATCACTTTATTAAATGGCATTCCCACATATCGTTAAAGGAACCTCAGAAAAATTCTATCCTTGATATAAACGATTCTTGAAATTCATTAATCAAATAGAAGGAAGCAAAAATGTGAAACGAAACGAAAATGAAATTGATGACTGTGGATTTGAGATCCTCTATCTTAAATTCTCGATATGTTGAAGTTGTCTTCCTCATGCTTATTCAGCAACTACGACAGACTTCCTCAGTTTACGAAGGGAATGACCGTAAGACAGGAAAGGGAAACAGGAAGCCTACATACAATATTTCAGCTTTTTAGGACCTCAGGAAGAATCCTAGAAGTTTTAATAATTGCAGGACTATGCGCCTTTTGTAATAGAGCAGATTTCTATCAAAGTCCTAGCTTTCGTGCCAAATTTTAACTATCACGAAGAGCCTTATAGAGTTTCCTAAGCTTCTATAAGCACCCTATGAGTTTTTCTAAACATAGCTCAACGCCCTCTTTGTGGAAAGGGATCAGAGACCCTAGTTTATATATTAAATTTTAGCTTTCAAGGTCTTCAAGAAGCACTCTAGAGGTTTTGATGACCACATACTTTTCGCGGGGAAGTATCGAAAGAGAAAAAGTTACAGGTTCATTAATTTTTTGGTTGTTTATGTCCGAATGTCAGTTTTCATGAGATTTCAACTTCAAAAAGCACCACATCCCTTTTATGAGAGAGGGATTAGAAGGCAAAAGCTAATTATTTCTCTTTTTTTTTTTTTTTAATAAAGTGATATAAAACATAGTAAATTGTTGTTGTTTGTCTTTATGATGGAATATCACAAAGTAACCGCCGAATCAATAGAATATTTTTAGAATATAAATTAATCTATTAATTATAATTATCTTTATAACATTGTTTGCTTGTAGCTACTCTAAAATTTAACAGACAAATTTTTAAGAATCAGAAAATAAATACAAAAGAAAATTTAATAAAGTTGCCATAAAACTTAAATTAACTCAATTTCAACAAAAACAGAGAAGTTCAAAGTTTTGGCTTTCTGTAGATTAGTATCTTTTGATTACGAATAGAAGAACGATTTAAATTAGCAGTGATAATGAGATACACAGCTAACATCTCCATTATGACTTAAGTTCGTTAAGCAATCCACTTAATCCAACGTAAATAATTGACTTATAAAAGAGAAAGAAAAAAGGGAAGAAAAAAAGATACGGTGGTGGTACGTCTGGTGGAACAAAGGGTACGTGGGAGTAGACAAAAGAGGGAGAATGGGAAGGGGAAGATGCGTTGAGCCATAGCGGTGGAGATTTGGCTTCAAGATCTTGTCGACATCATGACGGTATTTTAATCATACGCCTACAATACCATCTCAAAACATTTTTACCATCTATCGCGCCCACTGTCCATGTTTTGCACCTGAATTAATTAATGTTTAACCTTTTAAAAAGAAGATTTCCACTTATCCTGCAAATCTTCTGTAATATAATTGAAAACGATTGGAATCGATTTTATCAACGAAAGAATTTTCACTCAGACAGTATTCCTGTTGAGTTTACTACTGACTTACGTCCTCAGTTATCGCAACACGCACGCCTCTATTCTTGAGAATTTAATCAGATTCTGATGCAAATTTTCCTCCGATTATTCGCAATCTATATGTGAATTGCAACCGAAACCAATTTGTTGCATTCTAGCCAACATTAGTTCGATAGGTTTATAATCAAGTTGCTGATGAGATAAAGTGAATTTTTAGTTAGTCTGAAGGTAAACGGTGGCGTTAAAATCAGAGAAAAAAAATTTTTCTTATCTGAACCACGAACACATGTTTTAAGCAATATCTAAAAGTAATTATTTTAACCACAAAATGTAATATTTATCGCAATGACTGTACGTATAGCTAAGCGTGGAATTTTTGAATTTGCCGCGCCCAACTTCATTAAACTCAAAGTACATATGAAGTGATAACGTTTGCAATTTATTACACCATATTGGTATAGAATACATAACGGTTGATTCATCTAGTAAAAGGTACAAAAAATACTGTTTTAGCCCTAGTTGTTGCTTCCCTACAACAAATTTGGCCTTTAACTAATAAATCTTCCATTTAGCCATCACATACACAGTTTTATCTGTGTTTTGCGAAGAATAGGAACTTCTGACGTTTAAAACCACTGAAAATTGTATAAGGGGTGATGAGTTAAAGAGGACATTACAAGCGTTGCTGGGTTTATCAATTAATTTATTTAATGAAGGAAATGTTTATAATAGAAGCAAATCTTTAACAAAACAAACTACCACATATTTAGCGTCATTCAAAATGTGTTAAAAGCTTCTTGAAACTCTTATCACACAATCATTAAGAAGATCTTTTCTTGACCGTAGATGAAGACCAATTAGAATATCTTCAATTAGAGCACTCTCATCAAATGGTTCATTAGTTTATTTTTTTGGCCAACGATTTCCTTGTGGCGTGGAATGTGCTCTATTGCCGGAGACCCATTTTCCCACATTCCTCTTCGCGACTCTCCACGCACATGGTCAGTTAATAAGCGAATCCGAGTCAGTTTTAATCATTCGCGGTGAAAAGAAGAAGTAAGTAGACGGTTGCGTCTATCTTTCTTTTTCAGCCGAAGGCCTGTCAGTTGAACGTTCGTTAATTAACGACTTTCGTAGCGCATTTAAAGTCCCAGATATGGCGTGCGAGCGAAACAGCTTGCCTTTAATTCTAGAAGAAAGAAAAAAAGCTGCTCGCCTAAGAGAAGATTGATGTTTAATACAGTGTTATTCTGACGAGTGAAACCGGACCACCACCAGGTTATCAACTCTAGGCCAGGCGCGACAACGCTCCATAGGTCGGCTCTACTCTACTGGATATCTATAATATGAAATCGAATATCGAAGAATATTTTCAATCGAGAGGCAAAGGTCATGTTGATTTACCTCTATAATATTAATAAAAAAATGTATAGGGTAAATTATAAAATTAAAGGAAAAATATTAGGAGCAAATATTTTCAAACAAGTGTCAAAGGAAATCCTTAGATATAGTGGTTTTTGCATAATTGCACCATAATAAATTTAGGGTATATCGATATTTGTGTCTTCATACATATTGTAAACTGCAACTTCTAAAATGTGCAAAAATGCTTCCGAACTTATTGTGAAATAAATCAACCCACTGCCGGAAACGAAACGTCAATTGTAATAGGATTCAAGAGAGGATCCATTTCGGGTTAAATTCGGGAGCATCTCAATCACGAATTGATCCATTTCGCTTCTAGTTCGGGAGAATTTCAGCCGCGAGTTGATCCATTTCGTGTTGCGTTCGGGAGCATTTCGGCCACGAGTTGATTTATTTTGCGATATGTTCGGGAACACTTCAGCCACAGGTGGCTTCATTTCGTGCAGAGTTCGGTAGCATTTCAGCCACAAGGGAGTTCATTTCACTCTGGGTTCAGCAGCATTTCAGCCACAAGTGAGTTCATTTCGCTCTGGGTTCGGCATCGTTTTAGCCACAGGTTGATCTATTTCACACTCAGTTCAGGAGCACTTCAGCCACGAATCGATTCATTTTGCGATACGTTCGGGAACACTTTAGTCACAGGTGGCTTCATACAGTGCTGGGTTCGGCAGCATTTCAGCCACAAGTGGGTTCATTTAGCTCTGGGTTCGGCATCGTTTTAGCCACAGGTTGATCTATTTCATACACGGTTCGAGAGCATATTATTCGCGGGTTGATCCATTACGCGCTAGATTCGGGACAATTTCAGCAGCGAGTTGATTCATTTCGCTTAGAGTTCGGGAGCATTTCAGTCACGAATCGACCCAGTTGATCCATTTCGGGCTGGACTCATTCACTGTGTATTTCAAAAGTTGTAAATTAAAAAAAAACGAAATCGATATATTGTGGTTTATGAAAAAAAAAAGACGTAAGATGAAATAGATTCCTCCCGAAATAGCTGAGTGTCTGAGATATCAACTAATAAACGCTGTTCACTGTCTTCTATTCTGGTTTTGATGTTTATTCGTAACAGGAACAAGATCCTTGAGCCTTCTCGCTTCGTAGCTCTTTTTTTCCTGTCCTGATTCTAATCGCAGCTCTGATTGATGTCGGATTAATATAGCATGTGTTTGTACCGGAATTGCACACATAAAAAACATTCAGATAAAAATATCAACGAAGAAGAGATCGTAAATTGAAGTATATGATGGACGAATCACTACGAATAAGCTTTACGACTCATTACTGACATTAATAATATTTAAACTTTAAAAAGACTATAAATAACTGCATTAAATAAATACCCTTGCCCTACAGTAGTGAAATATTTATAAATGAAAGTTAACAAACCAATATCATTGATTGATTAGTTTGCTCGATCGGAAGCGGCATCTTCAGGATTTACCTATACGAAGCAGAAGAATAAAGCAAGAGGCTCTTCTGTTCCTAATGAAAACGATGAAAATGCCATTCATAAAAGTTGGTAAAAGAAGAGGTGCTAGAAAATAGGATAGATCGCTTTCTGAGATATGAGAAGATCTTTAAAGTCCTTTTGGGATCAGGAACAGAACTAAAGAGGACCAGTTGGCGTTTGAGAAATGTGAAGATTAGTCCACTATAGAAAAACGTGAAGGTACGTCTCCATTCAGCCTTCGGACTGACAACTTTGAAATGATTAATGTTCCTGTACGCCACTGGTGTACATACAATACACAAGTAGACGTTTTGGATGTTTGACAATCCGTAGGGGCAATTTCGATTGGAAATTCTTACGATATAATTGGTCAGTGCAATGTGGAAGACACTCCTAAGGAAGTGACCGTTGACGTTCGAGAATAAATTCCATTAGAAGAACAATCGCATGGCATATTTTTCTTCCTCAACGACTCTCGCAATCTTGCAATGGTTGGTTATGTACACGAGCGCACGTACATATAAAACCATGTTCACTTATCTACCAGTGTTAACCGTACCAAGTATTTTCCCTTTGACAGGACGTACAATGTCGAATGCAATAAATTATGGACTGCACCAATCGAGTGTAAAATTAAATTAAATCGCAGAATTAATTATTAATGACGTGACCAAGTACCTATACGATAATAAATATTCTATTTGTATACGGGCTCGGTCGTGATTTGAATTTTATTCGATGATTATAATTGGATTCATTAAATTACCATTTCCATATAATAAAATAACTACACTGTAATTTGTTAATTGTCTTATAACAATACAAATTGTCGCCAATATCAGGGAATGGAAATGGCCAAATATCGGATTAGTTTATGGGACATTAAATTTTAGTTGGGTTTTTGCAGTTGCAGTAGCTGAATATTGTACAGACATCAAATTATCTCAAAGGAACTTTGCATTTTCATATTGTTAACAAAGTGTTATCGAATACGAGTTTAGTAGCAACAAAAGTTTTAAAATTCCGAAAGAGTTTGAACATTTTATTCGGGTCGTCAGTTATTCGAAGCACGAGGTGCATCGCCTGACGAAGTCGCCAAGATTATCGATGGCTGCGAAGGAGGGAAAAAGGATTTTCCGAATATACGAGAAGAATCATAATTGAACTGGAATTGGCTTCACGCTCACGGCTCACCTCATACCAGATTCGGGTGACGACACAGTATTGCATCAGAAAAGCAATCTCGGAGGCCAATATAAAATTTTTGCCGTTACTCTTAGGAAAATATAAATGGAATTTTTAGAACATAACAGTCACAAAATGATACAGGTAGATATTTCAGTGATATTGAAACAAATAACAGAAACGTAAAGGAAATTGTACATTGGGATTTTGAAATATTCCAATAATATTTAAAATAAATGTTTTTAATTTCAATATCAAGAGATTGCAGATTCGTGTAGAGGTCGATGAGAAAAGCATGTATAATATTACTAAAAACCAACAATTTGTATATTTTAATATTATTTAATAATATTCAATGTAACTGTATCACAGAGTTGAGCGAAGCCCCACAACGAACACAGAACACTTCTACGGCAGACAGAACAATATTCTTAAACATCTATGTAAATTTATGGATAGTTACCCCTAATAAATCAACAATTTACAACCATTTCCTTATTCGATTGGCTACAAATTTTTGTGGTGGTACGTGTTGGACAGTACCCAGTGGGAGGCGGTACTAATTTTCTTTTGAAAATCACTCCTAATTAACCAATTTAATTAGTATTTTCATCTTTTGAAATTGATTCTTAATTTGTATTATCGAAAGATTGTCGTGCCAAGAATTTTAGAAAATATCATATTGTCAAGAGTACGTACATCCACGACGATTTTTTATTTTTTATGGAGCGAGGAAAACATTTTTTTGATAAAGTTGTCACGAGAATCGTTAGATATGTTCATGCTGGGTATACTGGTACAAAAATTTTGTAATTTTATCTATTCATTCAATTTTTCGCTGTAATTGCAGAAAGTTAACATTTCTTTAGTATAGGCGAATTAAAAGTTCCAAACACCCTTGGATTCAGACACAGTCCAACCCTGCCTATTGAAACTTTGTTTCATAAAAGATAATAAAGAAACATTGTATCAATAATCGAGAAGCTTTGGAAAATTAATTTTTATCAGGCCGATAATTCATTGAAATGGCTTCATTAGCGGCATGTTTTTCCATCGATTCGAGGCACTCAGTTACCCATGGCAGAAAACAATTAACCCGTAAGTATATTCGGCCTAAATAAGCTATCACTCTTAATTAAATTCAGTTCGCTTCTAAAGTGAGATGCTTAAAGTTAATAGCTTTGTCATAAAGAGTAGCATCGGCGGACATGTTATCATCGTAAATTTGCCGCTTTCTTTAAATAAAACCAATCAGGTAAGTCGCCTAATGAAGGACGACGAACCGGAATAATACGATAATAATCCTTTCGCGAAGACACAAACTATCTCCTTCGCCAACAGTGTAAATGCTCACTCCGAACGCTAAAAATACCGGAATTAATTTTATGAGCTCCGTCCCTGGTATTAATTAACTTTGCAAATCGAATTTAATCATCATTAGGATCGCAATGGTTTCCTCGCTTAATTTAGTGCAGTCGAGAAATTTACCACAAATTATTTTCAAACTAAGTAGGTACCTAAGGCAGTGGCGGCGCGTTAAAGGTGCACAAATGCGCGAGCACTACCCCACAAAATTTTCAATTTAGCACTAATCGATGCACTATTAATTTATCGCCATTCCGGTTCCCCAGCGTTAATACCATCCAAATATTATTCGGCCGCAGCGTTACGACGTAGGTACGAGTCCGCCAGGCGCTGGGTATTTTCTACCCCGAATGCAACTGGCGACTGGGCAACAATACTCGCCAGTTACGTGCTTGTGTTCACTCAGAAAGAGCGGGCATAGGACGCTTACGTGGCTTTGTTTAAGCTCGTAAAAATAAATGCTATGGTTCTTTGGATTCCGAACAAAGCCTAGAATAACGGGTTAATATATTATATTAGCACATAAAAAATTACAAAAGTTATAAACAAATTAAAATGAGAAAATAAAGGCATTTAGTATAACGTAAATAACTCAAAAACCGTCAGTGATACCGCTAATTGAAAAAAAACGCCGTTAAAGGGGAGAAAATTTCTTACAAAAAAAGTCCTAACTCCCGAAACTTTATCTCCATTATTACTAATTCTAATTTAACGTTGAAAATAGGGCTCCGCGGCCGCTACAGGGTGCGCGTGCTGCTTGATAGCCGGTACTTTATGTAAATTAATTTTTTTATGGTATTTATTATCAATTTAAAAATTAAAAAAAAATATGGTGTCTTACTTCAAAGAATAAGGCCCCGTTGGAAAAAAAATCTTAAAGTCAATTATTCAACGAGTGAAATTTTGAAATAATTGGCCTAAAAATTTTTCACTTTATGGAGAGCCCTTTCTTTATAAGATAGTGTGAAAAAGTTTCTAGAAGTTGTTTATTTTGTTTATAATAATTCTTCTTTCGAAGAACATTATTTTCCTACAAAAAATAAGAAACTAATCCACTTGTTAATAACAATAAACGAATGGCATAAATGTTTTTTTTAAGTGTTTAGAATACACTGTCAATGGATCGAATTTTTAAATTGATAATTAATACCATAAAAAAAAATAATTTGTGTAGAGTATTCACTGGAGTAAAGGATTTTAATCATATGAACGAGAAAATTAAAAAACTGGCAAATTCTGATGGACACATAAATAATACGTTTTGAATTTAGCCATCCTAAATGATATTTGGGATTTTATTGCGACATTTTTTTGTGTTCGGCGCACCCTCAATCTTTCATTTCACGCACCGCCACTGAGATAAGGTAGTAAAGGACTCCGCGCATGTGCTTAAAGGATAATGTATTATTTGTCGTTCCATTCTGGTAAGAGCTTTAACACAAACTTAGAAAGAAGCTTCCTCAGGATTTGATATGATTATGGTTGTAATTACAACAAAAGTTATGGCAAAAAATTGATGTTTTTATGACATTTGGGTCTTAAAGACCCGGAATGATTTCACTCTTAAAATTAGTTTTGAATTGTTTGACCACCCACCTTCATTCCCCCGATTAAGCACCACTAGGCTACTATTTATCCCTAAAACATTTAAGGGGCAAAAGATTTCTGACAAATAATGGAAATGTACGTATGTGCCATTGAGGATTTGTTTACAAACCAAGATAAACAATTTTTTTTTCCAAAGGTTTAAAATTACCTTATGAACGTTTTGCTAAATGGATAAGTCATAAAATAAGAATTGGAAATATTTGGATCAATCCTATCAGTCCACCGATTTTTATTGTAATTTATGTAATGTAGACGTTATTAATTCAAATTTTATTTTTTACATATTGAAATTCCTTGTTAATTGTCGTTTATTTCAATTTTTAATCTGCCCATTCCGAGATGCAAAAATACTTGCTTATCGCAAATGTCTTCTTTTTTTCTCTCACATCGCTGCTATTATAATCATGCCTAACACCTTTAATAAAGTTGTAGTTGTAATGCGGATATTAAATTTTGATTGAGATTGTTAGGAGCATAGTTTTTTCGTGTATTCCCGGACGTTTCTGTTCGAGTTCTTCTCCTAATTAAATGGCAATTAGATGCCAAAGTATGTGGAATTATCGTCAAATTTCATCAGCAACTGCAAACCATTTCAGCCCGAGTTGATTGAGCTAAGTACGTACTAAAAAGCAGACCATATGTTGTTGTTGCCGTTATTACCAACAAAAGTTGATTATGTTTGTCGATAGCGCCAAGTCAAACCACTTGAATTATATGTTGGTAACAACAAATTCAAAAATTACTACTGATATGATCAAGGATAACTTACATTATAACGACCTTAGAAATAAACTGAATTTTTTTTATTTGTTGGTATCTATAAAATGTACTAAGTACTAAGGTCATTAATTTTATGCCATCAGAAAAGTATCATTTATACATTGATTTAGTGCTTTATTAATTGCTTACATTCAATAAAAAGAAAAAACAGTTAGAACTTAAGTATTTCCCAAAAAAAAATAAATAATTAATTGGGTAATTATTTAGAAGTGGGGCTCCAGACAAAACTGGCCTCAAAAAAATTTTCACCCCTTGGAGACCATTTTAATACATCAAAATAGTTCATTTACGGTGGGGGAAGACATTTTCAATAATTGTTTATAAACAAAAACATTGTTATAAACAAAAAATTTAAAGTTTTAGAAATTACCAAATTTAGAGAAAATTAAAATAGAAGGTAGTTATTGAGAAAATTGAGAAAATTTTAGAAGTGGGGGATATATTTTTTATAAAAAATATTTAAAAAAACCTCGTAATAATTCAATGTGTCTTGAAATAGGTTATGGTAGAGGGTGGGTGTGTTTACATACACATACCCTACATCCCGTACCCTAACCTAACCAAATACCAAATTAATTATTAAATTAAAATTTTGAGGTGTGGGGTATGTATATATAAACACACCCACCCTCCACCATAACCTATTTCAAGACACTGGGAATTATTACGACGTTTTTTTTGTGAAAAATATATCTCCCCCACCTCTAGAATGCATTTGATGCACTAAAAAGTTTTTTAGTGCAATACAAGAAAGTTTTTGGAGCAATTTTCTCAATAACTACCTTCTATTTTAATTTTCTATTAATTTGGTAATTTCTAAAACTTTAAATTTTTTGTTTATAACAATGTTTTTGTTTATAAACAATTATTGAAAATGTCTTCCCCCACCGTAAATGAACTATTTTGATGTATTAAAATGGTCTCCAAGGGGTGAAAATTTTTTTGGGGCCAGTTTTGTCTGGAGCCCCTCTTCTAAATAATTACCATTAATTGGTTACTAATTACGTACATAAGTTTGGACAGTGTTCTCAAAGAAATTGTTAATAATAAAATTGTGAAGGTGTTAAATAGTTAATAGATGTTATAGTTATGATAACTAAATATATCGCAGCTTTTCTACAGTTATCCACACGCACAAATGGGTTTTGGTATAACACCAAGTATGCAGATAATTAGCAGGCTTATTAGCGCTGCATTTAAATAGCAGCTAGTTTTTCATAATGATAAAAAACCATTCCTGTTATACCATATAAGTAAACATCTTTAATTGGCAAAAGACTACGCTTTTGAGAAGATTCTAAATTAGTTAAGGTTAAGCCACTCTAATTACTATTTACAATCCCAGGGGTGTAACCAGGATTTTGGAAAGGGGATCCACAAAAATTTGCACCCTGTTCGGGTATAATTTCTTTTTTTTTAAATTTATTTTATTAAATAACCTTGATAAGGTTCACAATAGGACACAAGAGTCTCAGTAGCTTTTTGCTTCTCCAAATATTCTTATTCGTGGACAAATTTTCAATTATCTTTTCCAAAATTATAACTATTTTTTTAAATTCTACCTTTAAGTACCTAAACTAACTGACAAAAAAAAAATGTTGAAAGTCTATACTTTGTTTGGTTTTGACAAACTGCTTAGCATTTAAGGGTATTAATGGCCAAAAGTCAATCCATTTTGAAACTGCATGTGCTCCCCTTTTTGCAATATGAAATTCATTAATTTCCCGGTGACCGGTCGCATTTTAAATTAAAAACCGGTTCTTTTTTATTGAGCCCAATTTATTAGCGAATCCTGTCTGCACAAATGTGCTTAGTTTTTAGCATCGCAGCGCACATATTTTCGCACAACAAAGGATAATGAGCTAAGCGATGAATTATCAACGGTCGAAGAGCCGGGGACTTCGTTAAATTGAAACGAAAAAATGCTACAGAATAATAAATAAACAACTTATGACTACCATAAATTCGACCAACAGGTGATAATAATAATAATAGGAAGTACCTACTTTATAAATGACTTGCCATTACTAAAAGCACCTATAATTAGAACGCAGTTCATTCGACTTATTTGAAGGATTCACAGTAATAACAGTGAAGACTAAAAAAAGTTACAATAAATTGGTAGATTTATTAGTTCTATTTAAAAAAAAAAAAAAAAACAAAATTATATTTAAATACAATGACAAATAATCTCCTCATTGACTTCCATTACGAGAAGTCGTGATCAAAAAATCAAAAAATGTTTATAAAAGTGCAAACTTCTTTAGGGGCGAAGGATAAAAATGTGAAGGCCGACCGTCATCAAGAGACCGAAAGGCCGCTCCGGCACTAGACACCGTTACCATCGATTGTGAAGGCCAGAGCGCTAACGCGCGACGTCATAACATGAGGCTTCTCGTAGGGAACCGTTTTATTTTATAGGAGAGGCATTTATTGTGCAAAATCGTGGATTTTTGTAGAGGAACATCAGAAGAGTATCAAATATGTTGATTCACACTTATATATAAATAACAATTCGGATCAATATTTGCTTTTAAAATAATTTCTTGGCGGATTTTCAAATTTAAAGTTCTATAAAATTTTATACATAATAGTTTGAAATATTCCTTAATTTAATTTACTTACAAATAACGTAACTTTTATTTTTGAAATCATATTTAGGTGATTTAAAAATTCGAACAAATCACTGTTATTTTAAAGTTTGGCTTCAAAGTTTTGTCGACAAAAATTCTTAAATGAGTACGAATATGTACATGATAACTTACAGCTAATTACATACACTTCCTCCTGGGACCATCATTGATTAATGATTATTTAAAGTGTTAAATCATTAGGTTTCTATTAGTTCAAATAATAGATTCCGACAGTGAAGCAATTTATCAGACTTCTTCCGAAAGCTATCTCACGATCATCGAAAATCGATGGGCCAATAAGGAGCACGCCGACGCCGCGGCCGCGGCCACTTGTTTGGAATGCTTATCTTTATCTTAGACATCGAACGATCATTAATTGAAGATTGATTCTGACACTGGTAAATGATCGAACGGCTCGAAATTAAAACGAGTTTTTACTCCTATTACTACACACACGGTAATGTAACAAATAAGGATGCATCACTTGGCTCATCTTGGACAACAACAACATCAAAAAAAAAAAATGGATCCTCGAACATCGATCATCTTGTCCGCAGTTTTTATCACCGGGTTAAGTTAATACAAATTTAGGAAGATAATTAGTAAAGAAACATGCGGAAACATAATGGGCGATGTAGTACGTAGGTATCTACAACTAATTTTCATGGCGCACGTTCGAACAAGATGCCAACTGAGAAAAATCATGGGAACCACAGGGAGGTGGGCTTGTAAAAAAAGTATTAGTTTGTTTGGGGAATACAAAATTCATAGTAACGTAAGATTTTAAATGATTGATTAGCAATGATGGGGTAGGACAAATCGGGGTAAGTTGCATCACGAATCAGATGCAACAATTACAATAGGAAAACAGCTTTGGGTCAACGATTTTCTAACTTATTCCTCGAGAAGTACTGAAAAATACCATAAAGTTGAGTAGAATAAGAGAAAATTTAACCCATTCCCGTATGGCGTTCTCTGTGAAAATTCGATTTCCATTTTCAAAAAAAAAAAAAATGCGAACTGAGACGTTTTTCCAACTCCTGCCACCTTCATAAATCGATAAGAAAGTATCGAATTTTTGATAAAAAAATTTTAGTCATAAGTACTAAAAGTATCGAAAGGGTTGAAATAATATTTTAAAGATGCAAAGAAAATTGAAAAATTGCAGTGATTTTCTAACCGCTGCCCAGAAAGGGATAAAAATTTCCACCCTAAAGGACTCATAAAAAAATTGGCATATGAACGTTTCACGAGAAATTCCTGAAATCTAATCTTTATTTATACCAACAAGATTAAATTCAACTTTCTCGCAGTTAAAATGTTCTTGTCGTACCTAGTGTACAAAGGCAGATTTTTCCGAAAAGAAGAAACTGAAAGAAAACAGTCCATCTTCAAGTCAGTTTAGTTTCCATTTATTCTTTTGTAATATCATCACGGTCAATTTATTATTAACTCACTGTCGAACGTCTTTCCGCTTTTATAGCATCATGGAACAATCCAGAAAAGTCTCGAAGTTTGTTTACATTGTTTACGTTTTCGGCGAGCCGCGTAATTACTTTCCTGGAAGGCAGGTAGGGAACACACGTACACAAATACAACGCACGCTGCTGACACCGGCCTTGGCTAGTCGAGCCGGCCGACAACGCATACAAGCGTACCTGGTCGCACACAAGCACGCTCGCGTTCGCTACAATACGTAATAACAATTAAATATTTCTCAAAAACAATTTAAAATCTATAAACTTAACTATAAATTTTTAGTAATATTGTAAAAAAAATATTAAACACAAATAAATGATATTAATAACTGTACCTCATAACAATTAAATATTGTTAACAACAAAGAATTAGTGTTATTCACAATGAAACATTTAGCGATTAAATATTACAACACATTAACTTTTCAAGGATAATTTATAAAAAGATACTGTAGTTACCTATAGGTAAATGTGTTAATATCTTCGATTTTCATGAAAATTTGAGAAGTATGCTTGTTTTTATCAATAAACATTCTAGAATTTCCAAAGTATATTTTATACTTAAAATTGTAAATATACAAAGCTCCATCTACGAAATCTTTTTTTATCGTTAGAAAGCTTTGAAAACTTTCAGTAATATTTTCTGTGTTCATCTGTGTGAGAAAATTCGATTTGTAAGTTCTTTTTCAGCATAGGGTCCAACTGAATTTCTTGCCAAAAACCTTCTCCACGTTCCTTGGTAACGAAAGAATCGAACAAATCAGTAGCAACCTTATTTGATCGGAACGCCCGTCGACCCGGAAAGTCCGCTGATTGAGATTGATGACAGCATAGAAAGATTGATTTTATGATTCAGTGCTTTCCGATAGATATAATACAATAGCGGGCAAATAGTGGCGAATGATTTAGCAATGTTTATAAACAACTGTGAGAAAAATTGCAAATCGCTACTAATAAATGAATTTGTTGCTTATTTCACGGTGAATTACCGGTAGAATCATTTCGTACGCCCGATCGAATCTCAAGAACACCATCCACTGTTCACCACTCGTGCAACAACACAATGATCAATCGTTAGGAAAAAAATTAAAGGTGTAAAAAAAAATTTTTATGGTCTGTCATCAGGTGTAAAATTAATTAGACATCGTTTGTTACTTTCGGATTTCCTAAGGAACAACCGACCCACACGAATGATTGTAATTAAATTTTAATTGTTACTGTTAATTGTTAGTAAATCTTCACTGCTTCTCTTCAGCTTCTGAAAGAATTTGCGATTAAAACATTTTTTTCTAAACAAACTTAATGCACGATAAAGAAGTTACAGCGGTTTATATTTTGACTTCAAGCTCTTGTCGACGCCTATAGAAGCTTTGCTTCAGAAACTAATTCTTCCTCCTTAGAAGAAAGGAGCTAATGATCCTTTTTTGCAAAATTTTGAAAGAATCTAACAAATCCTATTTATTATTTAATTAATTCTACAAATTGAACAACCGACTGGACTTGTTAAGGATTTCAAGGATGATTAAATGGGAGTGAAACCGTTCAAGATTGTGTTTATTAAGCAGGAAAAGAGTGAAGAATGTCTGAGAATGACACGGCAGTTAATCGAAAACCGATTATAGAAGGATTTGGCGTAAAATTGAGAGGAATTATGTCGGTAGATTTACTACGGAGTGCAGTAGTAGGTACTTTAAGTGATTCGACAGTGAAATGAAACACCACCGGGAAAATAAATGGCGTAGATGGTTGGCCGGTAACTTCAACCACCGATTAAAGAACAACCCTCGACCGTGACTTGCAGGTGGGCCTTCACGAGCCATCAACAGTTTACAAATTACTTTTCGGATGCCATTTCACAGCACACTGCCCTCCATCAAGTTCTTTTGACTAATGTTTGTCGAAAATAGGAAAAAAAAGAACATTAATTAATATTTCAAAACTTGCTGACTAATTCTTTAGCCATTACTTTTATTTTAAAATTGAAAGAAATACCCATAAAACTGGAAATTTTAATGATTCAATTTACAAATGCGATCACAGACCTTTACTAAATCATAAAGACACGTTTAGTTATTTTTGAACAGTTCTAATACTCAAAAAAGAACCGACTATAGAAAACTTTAAAAATATTTTTTTAATTATCTACAACTGAATATAATACATTTCATTCTCTAATTTTAGAATTACAAGCAAAGAAAAAAAAATTGTTAGTATTTGGTAAATGGTAAATTTTTATCATCGTACAAATAACAGCACAGTTGGTTTGCAGTTTGCTGTCAAACTTTAATGCTGCTTTTTTCTCTATATTGATTGAAACGTAGACAATTGATTCGATTCGGTTATCTAATTTATTTTGGTTAACACGCCAAATTAAAAATAAACCCGTAAAAGCATCGAAAACCACAACAAGTGGATTGAGGTGACGTCAAAAAGCAGAAAAACACTAAATTTGTTTTGTACAGAAAAAGAAACTTTTTCAGGTTAAATACATTTTGATGGACACTTAAATGTCTTTTCAATCGAATATGCATTTTTTGAAAATATGTAACCTTTTCAAACTTATTATATTATCAATTATATGAATTTATTTCTGTTGGTAGGAATTAAATATTGTAAGATCGATAAATGCTGTAATCTTGACAATAACCAACAACTGTTAAAGAGTAATTAGGCAACGTTTCGGTCTTCGTCAGGCTGATATATAACAACATCAACAATTTCGATTTCTGCCTATAGTGGATCGATGTTTTTTTACCCTCGTCGATAATGTTCGTCGAGTTTAGCCTATGTAGATGTTTTTACAATTTACACGCAGTTAATTTGGTAATGTAGATTCGTTTAATTTTTTTTTTGTTTTCACCCTTAACTATCATGTTACTTAGTCTGTTACATATGGAGTTAATTACGCGTTAACAGTTGTTAGTTATTCTTAGCAAGATGAGCTTTTATTTATCTTTCAATGTTTTTAATTATTTTATTATTTTTATTACTTGCATGTGTTGCGGGCCGGCGGCTCAACTAGCCGCGGGCGGTGTCGGCGATGTGTGCTTTGTATTTGTAAATGGGTGTCTCGTACCTGCCTTCCAAGAAAGTAATTAAGCGGTTCGCCGAAAATGTAAACAATCTTTCGAATATTCCAGACTTTTTCCCAACTGTTCTATGATGCTATAAACGTGATAGAGACGTTCGCCGAGTGAGTTAGTAATAAATTGACCGTGACAGTGGTGACATCCGAAATAAATCGACAGTGTTAGGAATGGAAAGACAAATAAATAGAGACGCGCATATAAGTGAGTGTTGTAAATAAATAGTAAGCAAAGTTCCGTATTAATTAATAGTGTTTTTAAGTAGTTATTATTAAATAAGTATATATATATAAATTGTATTCCTGTACTTAGTCTTATAAATAAATTTTTAATAAACCCACGAACACTACAATATTTACATTTAAATTCTCTTAACTAAATTTTCTGGCTTTATAAGAAAAAAGAAAAATTTTGCTGCATGTAGCTGTCTGTTTATTAAGTACCCAGAACCCCTCCTGTCACCACAGAATTAAATTAAGCAATAAACTTCTCCTCGTCTTTAGTAGTTATTCAATTAACTGCTTCCAACCGATCAATACTCAATATCCAATGGAATTGGAGTCTTGTTGAATTCTCATATCATTTTACCCTACACGTTTCCAAAGAACTACACTAGCTATATCATTTTTGAGTAAATAAAATCAATTTGGTCTCCAGAATTTTTTTTTATAGTACTCTAACATAACATGGTTAAAAATTTAACTTTGAATTAATTTCTTTAGAGTTTCATTTACGCAACAAAAAAGAATGATGATAATTCACCCTAAGAAAATATGATGAAATTAAAAAAACAAGTAAAGCTCACTAGTGTTGTGGTTGTTGTATATGTGCCATTGTTATTGCTGTTGTTGTTAGGAGTTCATTTTTTTTTTTTCAAAAACCGAGGAAAAATACGAAACAATAGCAACATAGTACGGTCAGGTATTAGAGAATGCAGCTTTATTTAATGGATCATTATGTGCAATCTGGTCGTGTGGGTGAGCTCTGTAGTGTATTAGGACCTGCAACGACTCTCGAACAGATACTTCAATACGCTCCACTGTCTCAAGACGCGGTCGTTTACTCCACTTTTACCTAAAGGGCATAACACTGGCAATGGACACTCGATCGACCAACCGATTCGATCGAATGCGATCGAAATTGTCGACTTTATACCCATACGTACAGTACGTACACATTACTAAGACCTCTTTCCTTTTTCTCTCTCTCTCTCTCTATAGAACTTGGAAAATCTGATAAAATCGAAAGTTGCTTTGTTCTTACAATCACAAACGCATATACCATAAGAATTGTGAATATTTGTTATTTATTATTTTATATACAGAGTGTTTTTTGAAGAGAAACCCAAGACGCAATGCTTTCATTTAGTGTGGACCTTTAAAGTTCCTTTAAGTAAAAGTTTTTCTAGATTAAAATTTTTATGTCTCCACGGTTTCACATAAACGATATATAGGACATACAGGTGAACAGTGTAAATGTAAAAATCGTAATGTTAAGTTTGCTTTAATGAGTAAATGAAATATACAGTGTGATCATTTTATTAATTCATCATTTAATTTCTACCCTTATAATATAATATTCCTCCAACATCATCTCGCCGGGAATTTCTAGATTGAGTAAACTACGTAAGTGTAACAAGGTTCTGTTGAGTGTTATCCATAAAGTTTTCGAGATCGTGCGCGAGAGTCGAAAGTTTTACGTGTTTTTAAGTGTGATCTTCATCAGTCCGATCTCTTCAAGTTTGCATACGATCGTACATACATACATGCATACCTTCTGGTGATGGACACTTGTTAAGCGCGCATCAGGTCGTGATCTTTACAAGTGTTTACCGCTTGAGCATGTACGGAAAACAGTCCTAGTCATTGCACGACGTCGCCGGTGGTGGTGTGACGACGGTGCGACGTTTCTACGTTTTCCTCTTCGTTTTTTTTTTTTTTTTGCACGGTTCGCGATTTTGCTAGCTGTTTCACTCCTCCTGACAATTCATCTTCATAATCCGCGACCGGCCTCGCCAAGATCAACCTGTTAAAATTACCCCCAGGGTCGAACAAACAACTCTCAACAAAGAATCACAACTTCAGTTTGTCGCGACCAAAAACATTGGCGATAGTTCGACAAAAAAATTCGTTACTGATGCTTTTAATTCACAACGTTTCGTTGGAATATTCCAACATCTACAAGGCATTTCATTAATTTAGGAAGACACATACACTTTACGAGATTCAGAAGAACCTCGCCACGTTATGGACATTCCAATGACAACCTGGAGAAAATTGTTAAAATAGACTACCAAAAATTCTGGATGGAAAGAATAGTGACAGCTAAGAGAATTAAACATAATTAAAACAAGATAAAATGTTTGTCCACTCCTGTCACGATAAGGCCAGATATATAGGCACATGTACGTGCTCCCCGCAGCGAATGGACGCTCTTGCTCTTACTGCATGTCTTCCTGAGAGCTACCAGCAGCACAGAAGAGGTCTTGTCTTATCTATCTTATATACCTATGTATACACCTTGTATTGTATGACGTAGTAAATTCACTTACAATGTACTGATTTAAACTAACTCATTGCAATCCGCACAATTACTATCTTAAATGCTACTGAAACACAAAATTTCCGGTAATAGCTTACCCTATTTCGAATTTTAAAAAAAAAGTATGTTGTAGAGTTCGTCTTGTTGGTCCTTTAGAAAAAAAAATGTTAGGAAAGGTTCAGGTACAGGGTGTTGGGCATGTACATGTAAAAAACCCATCCTGAACCGTAACCTTTTGCAATACGCACGGAATTACTACGATAGTTATTTGTATTTTATGAGGTCTTCGTACTGGTTTTGAGCTTTCTTGATCAGCCTGACGAACTCTATAACATACTTTTTTTTAAGAAAATCGTGAGGGGGTAAGCTATTGTGCATAATTACCCAAAATTGATGGTTGTGGTGACATTTGAAGACTACGTTCCAATGAGTAAGTACAGAATATTTTAGTTAGAAAGTTAGCTTAAACCAAGGGTGCCATTTATTGCCAATTTTTTTTAACCCAGTTATGTTTTTTATAGTGAGGATCGCATGTGACTGTTTTTGACACCCTCTCAAGGGCTCCAGTTTTTTAGTGATTTAGGAAGACAAAAATGTGGTCAAAATAATGAATTCTTTTATTGTTTGGCACACTTTGAGGTTTCTGACGATTAATCTTTGTCTAAACCTCTTGATGAAGGGGTCTTTTTTTACCCAAATGAAATCAAAATTTAATCACAAAGCGCTGTGGTAGGGAATTTACGGTTACCTACTTCTAATTTTTTCCTTTTTTCGCTCATTTTTGATGTCCGTAAAATCCATTACAGCACCAGTTGATTTAAAGGTGCGAAAGAAGAGTTCGCCTTGGTGGTGTGAACTATAACAGTGGCGTCATCTCACGCTTTGAATAAAAAGAAGAAGGTGAAGCGAGGGACGATATTCGATTGCGATTTTTTCCGATCTAGAAAAGGCTCGCGCGCTCAATAGCACCTTTTAAAATAATTAATGAAAACGAGTCCGGTCTTCATTAATAATGGATTAGAAGGTCCCGCAAAGCAATAAATAACCTATTAAGATGTCATATTATAATATATCGCACCATTTCCTCCGCGGTCGTGCACACTTAATAATGACCTTAGATGCAGTTGCTTTCCATACTGGTGCATATTTATGGGCACCAGTACCTGCAGGATATATACCTACTATATGCACAGATACATACACATATATATAGGACGAGATGGTCTGTCGCCATGGTTGCAGCAACATTTAATCGTACGGCACTGCTATTGCTGCATGCTGCATACTTTTCTAATTAGTATACAACAGGAGCTCCCTTGTTAGGATATACAGAGGCTCCCCGATTCCGAATCTAACTGCTCTACCAGACCGAACACGAACGGTTAATTTCAACTTTAAAACACTGATTGTTTTCTTTAAATGTTAACATGCCAATGGAAAAATAAATGGCAAATGGAAGATACCATCTTCAAGATAACCAGTGTACTAACGCCGACAAACGGCCCATCGTCTACTTTCCCTATTAAACTCGAGATTCAGAAATAAAATAGATGGATTTGGTATATAATTTGATCATTGATACAAGATTAGTCCATGTGTTGTTCAAGAAGCTTCTCATATAAAATATAATCTAAAGCTTCTACATGAGAAATTTTAAATTTCAAAAGGTTTTGAAAATGGTGATTCAGCAAATGAAGCAGCTTGAAATTTTAACAAATAATTTGACTTGACTTGGATTTAAATGGCTATTACCTACTTGACTTATTATCAAGTCATATCAAAGCTACTTGAACTTGATTGATTTACGAATTCCTATTCAAATACATGAATAATTTTTGCAATATTTACATATCTGGGTGACTGTGTAGCGCATAACTTGTGAACTAACTTAAATTTTCAATAAATAACATAGAGATTAAAGACCCTGTAAGTATAATTTAAAGAAAAAACCTTCTATCAAGCAAAAGCTATTTGTCCATGAATTCGTAAGGAATCCTTGAGATTCTTCTACAGAGTATACTAATTGATTTGATAATTTTGATTAATATGTACTACTTTTCCAAATGAAAGTGTATTTTGCAAAGATTTATTATCAATTTGAGTGATAAAACTCATAATGAATCAAATAAATTAATTAGTAAGTTAATTACTAAAAGAAACTTACCCCCCCGATACAATAAACCCTAAGCCAAGCTAACAAGTAATCCGCCCACTTGAAATGTAGACATTATCAATGCGAGGCTCACACATTTTTTTTTTTTAAATCAAATAGGTTGAACGTTTGACTTGATTTTTCAATTGCTTGACAGGCAAGTACTTGACTTACTATTAAAAAATTACTACTTAACTTGAGTTTGACTTGATTTTAAGACTTATAATACTGAGCATTCACGAGTTTATTAGAAAATTACTGCTTGACTTGAGTTTGACTTAATTTCAAGTCTTATAATATTGAATACTCTCTATTTTAGTGGAAACTTACTACTTGACATGAGTTTGACTTGATTTCAGGACTTATAATGCTGCACATTCAAGAATTTATTGGAAAAAATTACTACTTGACTTGAGTTTGACTTGATTTCAAGTCTTATAATACTAAATACTCACTATGTTAGTGGAAAATTATTACTTGACTTGAGTTTGACTTAATTTTAAGGTTTATAATATTGAATACTCTCTAATTTAGTGGAAACTTGCTACTTGACTTCAGTTTAACTTGATTTCAAGTCTTATAATATTGAATACTCTCTATTTTAGTGGAAACTTACTACTTGACTTGAGTTTGACTTTATTTCAAGACTTATAATATTAAATACTCACTATGTTAGTGGAAAATTATTACTTGACTTGAGTTTGACTTAATTTTAAGGTTTATAATATTGAATACTCTCTAATTTAGTGGAAACTTGCTACTTGACTTGAGTTTAACTTGATTTCTAGTCTTATAATATCGAATACTCTCTATTTTAGTGGAAACATACTACTTGACTTGAGTTTGACTTGATTTCAAGACTTATAATGCTGCACATTCAAGAATTTATTGGAAAAAATTACTACTTGACTTGAGTTTAACTTGATTTCAAGTCTTATAATATTGAATACTCTCTATTTTAGTGGAAACTTACTACTTGACTTGAGTTTGACTTGATTTCAGGACTTATAATACTGAACATTCACGAGTTATTGGAAAAAATTACTACTTGACTTGAGTTTAACTTGATTTCAAGTCTTATAATATTGAATACTCTCTATTTTAGTGGAAACATACTACTTGACTTGAGTTTGACTTGATTTCAAGACTTATAATACTGAGCATTCACGAGTTTATTGGAAAATTACTGCTTGACTTGAGTTTGACTTGATTTCAAGTCTTATAATATTGAATACTCTCTATTTTAGTGGAAACTTACTACTTGACTTGAGTAAGTAAGGATTTTAAGACTGATTGTCACATTGTCATATATCTCCAAAAACTCTTTAATAATAATAAATATGGATTTTTGTTCTTTGGTAAACTCGTCACTTGAAAACACACTTTTTTTTAAATAATGTCGATCTTTGTGTGACCTCTCATAACTTCTCTTTTACCTTATTTTACCCTGTTGTGACTCAAAAATTTCTTCTTGATTTTACTGAGTTAACATAAATAAAAATATGCATTGTTGATACGTCCCGTTACGAGGTCGTTTCCCGTTCGCATGCATAAATAAATTTTGCGTAAATTTGCGTAGAAAGTTCGCTGTTGTATTGCCCGGTAAGAACAAAAGCACTCGATGCTGATGGGGTAGCCGCGTTCATTGTAATGTCTTGTTTCTGCGGATTTATACACAGAAACCGGAGGCAGAAGTGTAAAGTCCTGTTTTAGGGAAAGCCGTAGATAAATTGCACTAGTAACGACTTGGTTTATCCGCTACGCATGCAAATTCACAGGCAACGGTGGGCAAGAAGAGAGGCAGGCAATCAGTTGGCAAGGCAGAGACGAATGACTCTCGCCTTTCTTAGAACTACATGCTTGCTGGCCCTCGTTTCGTCTTCTTTCCCTTTCTATTTCTTTTGTTTTTTTTTTGTTTTACTTTTTTCGTTTTATTCAAATCGCGTTAAAACATCGATCGTCTTTACGCGGCTGCTTTTCATTGTCACGATCCAATCGCTCGATTTATTTAAATCAAAGGCCCTCAGGTCGTCGTCGGTCAAGCGAAAAGAACTACAAAAAAAAACAATAAAATTCCGGGCTACACCTATCAATACATTACACATTTTATCGAATACGCTTTGTTTCCATCTAAAGAACACTGAAATTTTCTTATGGAAATCCAAAATTCTACAGAAATATCGTCCATTTATAAATATAATCGAGTTATGATAGACACGACCTTTAAAAGAACAAAAAATATATAATCTTCGTCAATATTCTGTCAAAACTACCAGACATGGATCGCGTTTTCAGCCTTTATAGTTCTCTTCTGCGCACCATAGGCAATTTCGATAAAATGCCTACCAACCTCTATCTACAGATAGATGGATGTATCACCACAGACAGTAAAGTACCACAGATACCACAGAATTCAACACGACCTGACATTTATAGAGATTACCGAATTACCATAGATTGCGCTCCTTTTTTACCGATAGTTGGTATACGACCTTTGATAATTTTTTCCATCATTTTTGCTGAGTGTCCAATTTATTTTTTAAAAATCCTACGTATTCTTTCGTGTCTTTGGAACCAGAAAATTTGTTCAGTATCTGGAAATTTTGCTGCTACACAATTCAATGCTTATTTATGGCCGATTGCCTGAGATAATAGTTTTCCCGAATAGAAGTCGTTACGACATATTGTCTGCTAGTTCCTGCAGAAATCTCGCACACAAATGCATCATCAACTATATACAAGGGAGGGTGAAAGCTGAATCACTTCGAACTGAAATTGTTAGCTTGAGATACGACCGTAATGTAAAATAGGCAATTTAAATTTCTAACTTAGAAGATACGTATGCCTGCTTGTGCTGGAAGCCGTTAGCTGTTGAACAATTGTTTATTCAGACACCGTTCGTTCTCCAAGTTTTATTAACCCTCAGATTTTGACCGCAAAATGCGAACCATATTGTGGATCCTAATCTACATATGCACAGGGTGTACTTGGACGACATCCTCAGAAGCTTTTGAATTGTTCTTTTACCTGAAGCAATACGAGTGTTCCACCAAACCTTGACGGAACTTCTTTTTCATATTAAATATTTACTAAGGTAACACTTGTCAAAAAGAAAATGGTGCCCTTCCAAAGCATGGAACATAGAAAAGCAAGCAGAGCTCCTTGAAGAGAAGAAGACTAACAAAGGGTCACCTCTGCCTCTGGTGTGAATATTTTTAGAGAAACCTTTCCCAAGGCTTAGGCCATATTATTTGAATGTATATTTAAAAAACTAAGTGTAAATATGATAAATAAGCTTACTTTAGGGGTAGACACACAACGGAGGAAACCAACTGGGTGGAACTGAGCGAGAGACAGTTAGGACTGGTGGAAACAACACGAAAAGGGCTGGAGGGAACGAGACAAACAAGGCGGGGGGAACGAGTTAGCCAGAAGGGGAGAGATGCTGTCAGGGCTTAAAGAGGAGAGACAGATAGGGCTGCAGTGAGCACACGAACAGGGCTGAAGAGAGCGAGACAAACAAGGCGGGGGGAGCGAGTTAGCCAGAATGGGAGGGAGGCAGTTAGGGCGTAGTGGGAAGAGACAGATAAAGCTGGAGTGAGCAACACTAACAGAGCTGGAGGGAGCGAGACAAACAAGGCGGGAGGAACGAGTTAGCCAGAAGGAGAGGGAGGCAATCAGTGCTTAAGGAGGAGGGGCAGATAGGTCTGAAGTGAGCATACGAACAGGGCTGAAGAGAATGAGATAAAGAAGGCGTAGAATGGGAGGGGGCAGTCAGGGCGTAATGGGGAGAGACAGATAGGGGTTGCTAGGAGCAAAACAGAAAATGTTAAAGAGAATAGGTCAAATAAGGCGAGAGAGAATGGATACAGCCAGGGCGGGAGCGAGATAGCCAGGGTGGAAGGGTACGAGACGATTTGGGCTGGAAGGAGCATTACAAAAAGGGTGGGAATAACGAATTTATTGCTCATGTATGCAAAATGAGTCATATGGCACTCTGGACTCAATTGGCGTGTTGCAAACTAGGGAGGTCATTATAAGAGCCCTCGTGAAAAGCTGATAGGATCTTGTAGAATGAGGTCACATAATCCGACTGCAACTATTACCCATAATTGCATAAGTTAAGGTTGGTCTAGAACACCCTGTACACAAAGTACCTATACAAATGGTAAATAAGCGTGTGAGCAGGTGTAAGACAGAAAACCTTACCGAGAGAAACAATGAAGTAAATTGGATATGGCTTGTTCTTTAGCTTATTAAAGTGAAGGGATCGATAAGGAATGTCGGCAGCTTGATCTTGTTTTTCGATAACGCGTAAAGGAATATCGACGATATCGATCGAAATCGTAAAAGGCTGCTTATTATAAAACTGAAATTAAAGATTTAGCGATTACTGTAACCAGAATACGATTTTGGACTTTCCAGACTTACACCACAGCCCTCTTCGTAATTACCTACGTATTAGATTAATCAATTATTTCTAGTGATTAAAATCCGGCTCGAATGCTACTAAAATAAATTTTACTGTATTATGAAACAAAAAAGGTCTGCATCCCTCTTATCTTTTTATTTCCTTAAATTATTTCACGAAATTGCTAACTAAGACGCTTACGAAGAGAAAGAAAATCGTTACTTCAATTAATTAATTACTTCTGCAAGAGTGAACTGGTAAAGAAGTTTTTCCAATTATAACGGCAAAATTTAAGACCGAAGTCTGAGGGTGTTCTCTTTTTCTGCACTAATTATCCTTCTTCTAATGTCTTTTAAATTCTCCCGAAAATAAAATTAACGGTCGTAAGTCGCAAAGTTTCCGGGCAGGGAGAAGAGCCTTTTAATTTTAGCGGTTAATTCAGAGAAAACAGTTTAAAACCGCAAATCCGAGAGCGCAATTTCCATTAAATAAGTGGAATTTCGAGAGGATTTATGAATTTTCCTGGAGGCGCCAGACTGCGTAATGTACCCGGCAAAGATCCCCGTTAGATAAAGAAACTTTCTAGTACTGGACTTGAAAGCTTTTAGGATAATGATGCGTAACTTTACAAATAATAAAGTTAATGCTGTAGGAGGTGAATTTGATTGATAGAATATTTAATAATTCTTTTAAAATTCAATAAACACTAAAATTTGCGTTGTAATTTTGTAGAATAAATGGAATTTTTGTAACATCTATAGTCTGCAATGATTTTTTATCATACCTCACTTCTAATTTTTATAATAAATGTAAAAAATCTAAATGTGTTCTCTTGCTCTATTTTTTAGTGCATGATTGCTTTGGCTAATGTATGCTTCTTCATCACATTCTTCGCACTTTACTTATACAGGTTGTCCCACCTAAGATACGGTGGGCGATATAAAGGAAACTACAAAGAGTTGAGCTTTGAAAATTTGGGTACTAGGGTTATTGGGGATTATCTCTTCTATTGAAATAACGCCATCTATGCAGCATTTCCGGTTATACTGGAAGTTCCAGTTATTAAACACAAAATTTTAAGGTGACGTTGTTAATCAATTTTGTATACCTACAATGAGCGGTTTCTGAGATAATTTAACTTATAGAAAAACAAAAATCACTACTGCAACCCAAATTATAAAATATAATAAACTTCCACAAAAACGACCTAGATTATTGAAATTTTTAGCAGAAATAGCTAAACTTCAAACCTAACACTCTGACAAAAATGAACTCAAGAATATTTACAGGACGATCTGAAAAAAAAATAAACTTTAAAAACTTCAAACACGAATAACTACAAAAACAAATAAAACACAACACAACACAATAACAGTTATTCTTCCACCTGAAGAAGCCATAGTGTGGCGAAATGGTCATTGTGGTCAATAAATCATTTTTGTAACTTAAAACGTTGTGTTTTATTTGTATTTGTGATTATGGAGTTACAACAATTAAAAGCTTCCTCGATTGAATTACGAGTAACTTTGTTTCTACTAATGGCACCTACCATATTTTTTTTTTTCAGTCGATTCCTTTTTTATCTTGTTTTGAGTAATTTTGAATTTCTACTTAGTTCTCTTCAACTTCCGGCATAACCGGAAATGCTATATAGATGGGATTATTTTAATTGAAGAGATCATACCCAATAACGTCACTGTCCAAATTTTCAAAATTCGAATCTTTGTAGTTTCCGATATATCGACCACCGCGTCTTAGGTGGGACACCCTGTACTCTTTTTTTGGATAACTTTTTCATCCTTCTGTTATATCCTAATGTATTTTTAACTTCTGTTGACCAATTATCATATATTCCAGAAAGCCATTTAGAGCATTCAAATGTGATTTTTATCTCAAGTTACTTTTCCGATAAAGTGAGAAAAGTAAGTGGATTCATTGGGATTTTCCCATTTTGCAGTATTTTAACCGGTAATGTTTTCCAATCTGCAGCCACTTTATAACGAAAACATGCAGAAAATTTGAATAGAGATTGCTCCATTTTCAGTACTATTGGAAAGGTTTAGGGGATTTACACTAATGAAACTTTAAATTCACGACTGAGTCGGATGGCGAGTGTGTTTGCGCGAGTAGGGCGCGGTAGCGACGACAGGCAAGGGTCGCACTTGGCTACGAATCTCTTTATCGACGGAATTAAGGAATTCCTCCACCCAATCCGGAATGAGAACAAAAGAAACCCCCGGATTAGGATACGAGGATAACGCATTACATCGTTTAGGTGGATACGACGAGGGTTTTACGACTCGGCGAGATTCCACGTTTGCGAATCTCAGTCTTGAATGTCGACAGCCGATGATCCTTTCGCCGGTTTATTATCCCGGCGAACACCAAAGAGGCGGAGAATTTATACAACCAGCGAAAGATATTTGGTAAAATGAACAAACCAAAGAAATATTCAATTATTTACTTTTTAAATGGGACATTCTGTGACAAATTTATAGTCTCATACATATCCAGAAACAATTGTTCTTTCCAGTTTTAATATTGTTAATTCTTATTCAAAATATAAGTTGATTACTCAAACGAGAATAACTTCAACTTTTAGCAGACACATGCAGGTACAAAATAGCAAAAGAGCTTTGGACGTAAGCTCTCAAGAAAGACTTCAAAACTCCAAAACATTTATACTAGTAATGAGCATCTAATATATCGTCACTGAAGAGATTGGAAGATTATCTATGCAAACTGACTGAGAATGAGACCCAACAGTTACTTTTTCCTCCAATAGTTGAAAAAATTATCATACAAAACAAATTAATAAATCAATGTCTTGCTTGTATACACAAGTAAACCTACTCAGAACTGTCATTTATCAGACTATTGAAATATGCCATAAATTTAAAAAAGGTGAGTCAATAATTTAGCTGAAACACTCGCCACGACATAATGCTACCAATTTATATTACATTCTACGTACGTCATGTTTTTTGTCAAAACCATTTACTTCATCGATTGATTGACTTCTTCTTAGTTGAAGAATGGAATAAATAGTGTTTTAGTTACATATTACAATTTCGTTAACGGTTATTAGCTAAAGACATGAACGTATTGTATGAGTAAACTTGTACTAAATATGTGCTAGAAAATTAAAAAAAAAATTAATTAATTAATCTTAACATCCTGATCCATAGAGAATTTCATTGTTAGAAAGTTCTTCAAGTTCTTTTTGGTATTCCATTGAATAAAATTCCCTTTCGAGAATATAAATTTGAAAAATTGGACAGTAAAAACCCTCTCTTCACGTAAGATTCAAATAGCGTTTTGTGTACAAATAACGACGACTGCTTTGGTTATGGTGTTGGGGTTTGGCTTTTTTAATAGCTATCTAGAGTATCTGGTATATACTGGACGCCAAGTCCACATTCATCCTTTTTCTCTACTACATCGCGCTCTCTTTGGAGCGTTCGCCGAGTCTACTAGTACTATATACAGGAAAAATATTGTGTAACGTCATCAGAGAATCTTTAGATGCAAATATCTCGCTAATTACTGCATATTTTTGGTTTATCTTTAATAAGTAATGAATATCGAAAATAACCATTGATTTGGTGTAAAAAATTTGATTTTTGCATTACATTTTAATAAAGTTACAGCTTTGGCCACACCACTAGAAGCGATATTTCTGCTACTTCAAAATATCAGGCCTATTTTTTTCATGTAGCTCCGTATACTGTCCTCTCTCTTGCGTGTCAAAGTGATCTCATTCTTTCTCATTTAGCTTCCTTTATAGCTTTCTTCTTTGCGTGACAGACTATGAATTTTGTTTTTTTAAAAACTAAAAATCAATATTTCCATAAATAAAATTATTTCAGCAATAAAACTTGATAGGACTTGGCTCAAGTTTTCATATCTTCTTAATTGAAAAGTTGAAAGTTACGTGGAATTGCATTTAAATATTTTCACATTTCGTCCGATATTTAACCTCCTCCATACGATGGCGATAAGTTTTGAATAAAACCAACTGCAGTCCATCGGCGATTCGCCTCCACGGAACTGGTTTACCATAAAACGACCCGTGAGCATCTCATTAACATCTCGTTCCATTCGGCAACGAATAAACGCCGAATTTTTATGAAGCGACACCGTTTAACAGTCAATAATTTAGATTACAGTCCTGTTCTGTACCAAAGGTAATGCGTTCGTTGTGTGGTCGAATGGATATCAAAAGGGGCGACGATCGACAAAATCTGCGATCTAACGAAATTTCGGACATCATCCGGTAGCTTTGGACCGGTATCCCGTCGACCAGATTTATGAACTGCAACGCCATAAACCGTTTTATTTATGAATGGCCAAAAAGGCAAAAAAGATAATCATTAATAATTAGACACTTGTCAAGTAGACCGAATAATAAGTGAATTAATGACTTTTCTCCGACAAAAAACAATATATAGTTTTCAGTTATAAGAATTTAATTTATAAGAATTTAATTCTATTGTAAAATCAGTAGATAATATCGATTCTTTATTGGAAATATTAACTTTTATTGACATTATTTAGAAATGCTCCTGTTTGAATTAAATTTTATTAATAAAGATTTTTAAATACTTTACATATATTTTATACAGGGTGGCGCATTTTAAATTAGCCACCAAAATAACTGAGAGAATAAGACCTGAATTTGTTGAAGTGTGGAAATTAATTACAACCGATTTGAAAGTCCATTTACCGTTTGGTCTTGATTTAATTGAAGCAACTTTTAAATTGCAAGTGACGTGTGATCCATAACCTGGGAAAAAGAGACGTTGCAGGATCGGAATAAATATGAATTTTAAATGCAGAGATGGCGGTACTCGTCTAGCCATTTATGGACAAGTGAATGACACCGTCATTCAAACAAGAATGAAGAAAATAAATAAAGCCATTCGTTTAGATTTTTTCTCGAATTGGATGATAATATGTGTATAATGTTAAAAATATTGTCTAAAAAAATTAATAATTGCTTTGAACGCGTGGTATGGCCTTAATACGTCTTTGTTTTTTGTTTTATTTTGTGATATTTATACCATTGGTAAAGACTTGAATCCTTTAAGAAATACGTGTTTGAATTGCAGGAAGAACAAGTTGTTTATAAGAATTTCTGTTTAATTTATGACTGTCAACCAAGTGTTTATTAACTTTCCAGTCTATAAAGAAAAAAAGACTGGAATTAAGTAAATTCTGGAATTTTAAAAAAATATTTATCTTATCGAATTGGTTCTGATATAACTCTATACGTAATGATATTTATTAATGATGAATAAAACTGTGAATCGTATAATATGAGATTCCTTCAGTTTCCATTCATTCTTCGATATTATCATTACCAGGTTTATCATTAAAAATAATAATTAAATATTATTAAAAACAATAAAATACAACAGTTGAATATTTTTAAAAACAGTTAAAATTCTATCAACTTAACTATAAATTTGCATTAATATTGCAAAAAAAATACATAAATTAAACACAATTAAATATTCCTAATAATAATAAAATATTGTAAACAACGATAAATTAGTGTAACTAACAATGAAACATTGATATAAGCAAATAAATATTAGACCACACATAAACTTCTCAAGGATAATTTATAAATAAATACTGTAGTGGCCTATAAACATATAAATATGTCGAAATTTTTGATTTTCGTAAAAATTACTCTTTTATACTGGGTAGTTATTGATGTGATTCGCAAGGATCGCTAATTTTTTTGAAAAACATCCACAAATCAGATGTTCTTCAAAAATCACAATTTTTTATTTTATAATCGTCCTTTAGTATGAGTTAATTAATAAACATAAATAATAAACACATACCTGCACTTAACTTACCCTATAAATAATATTTTATAATCATAATCTACATAATTGCACCTATTTTCGCATTTTCTCATTTACTATATTATTATCATCGATGATTTCTTTGTTTTTTGCCTCTGTTAATTTAAGTTAAACACATTGAGCTTTAAGGACTAAGTCGGTTCTGTATGATACGCGTTTAACTGCAGATATTAACTTTTTTTATTTTAGAAACGCTGCTGTCTGTGCTAACGTGTTAATTTAGTTGGATCGGCGTGCTAGCTACTAACTCTGCAAAAATTATTAATGAAATATAAGATAAGTTTAGATTAGCAATCCATCCATCAGAAGTGAACGTTCTCCTCAAAGAAATTTAAATACTGCACAATTTTTTGTTTTTCTTCTAAAAAAAAAATTAAAATTCGCAATATGATATCCAGGTTCGAAATGTTCCTTAATGTTGCACGTTGTTAGAAAACGACGCACAATGTTTCAAAATGTTCTGTGAATGCTTTTAAATGCTACGAATTATTCAATAAAATGTTCTGGAATGTTTTACATTGTTCGAAAATTTTAGAGTTCCAAAAAGTTAGAGAATATTCTACAACTTTTCATAATGATTTAAAATATTCGAAATTGTTGATAGTATCCCAAAAGTTTTGAAAAGTTTTAAGGTCATTTATTCCGTCAAAGGGATCACTTAAACGCTGCAGTTGAGTAATTATAAAATTAATTAAATAATCTAAAATTTTTCGATTTCCCTATGTGGCTTAGGCACTTTATCAATACATGGATTAATTTAGGAATGCTTGTTTACCCCTGGCATGAAAATACTTTGCATTCAAGTAGCCTGCCTACCCATGTAGGGAGTCACGATGGGGCCAAACTTGGTCCAAATTTGGCCCAAGATTTTTCAACTTTGGTCCTAGATTGGCAACCGATATAGGGCCAAAAACGATAAATGTTCGGTATGTCACTTCGGCCCAAGCCTGGCTGTTAAGATTGGTGCACGACTGGGCTACGAATGCAGGTCCAAGATTTAGCATACCATTTAGGACCCAAAAAAAAGACGAGACCCTCTTTTTCTTTTAAAAGCAAGCACTCAAGAAATACTTTAAGAGCAATAAAATTAGTAAATAAGGGCCATGTGCAAGAACAATAATGAGTAAGAAATGCTTTGGTAAGGATAAGTGTAAGACTCGGCATGAATAGACCTATCGGTTTATTGCTATAGCAATAAATGATCTCTTTAGCCGACCCGTTATAAGGTCAATGCAATGTGTAAAAATATTAAATACTTCAATGGAAGAAATATTTTTTTTGGAAGTTTGGCCAAATTATGGTCCTGTATAGAAATCCTAAGACTCAGTTATACTGCGTTGGACAAAACTAGGCAAACCGTTAATTTATGTTATTGGGCATTTAAAATTTGGCCAAACTTTGATCCGGTATTGGTAAACGGATGCTCAGTTACCCAGTATTGGACCAAGCTTGGCGAAACGTTAATGTACCTAGAGTTGGCAATTAAAAATTGGTCGAAAATTGGTCCAGTATCGATAAGCCGAAGCCTGGTTTCCCACTACTGGTCCAGGTTTTTACCTATCGTCAACTCCGGCATTTCCTACATGGGTATTCATCCCGATGGTTACAGCAGGACGTCACCTGTTCTCACCAAGTAATTAACTTTTGCCCATTGCATGAGAATTTGATTAAATTAAACATCCTTACCGTGAACCAATGATGATTTTTTTTCTTCTGTGATAAGCAAAGCATGCAGCAAGAAATAAATTATCAGATGGGGCAAAACTATGTCTACATGCTTGTAAGAGCAGTGGCGACGCGTGAATACTGATTAAAAAATACAATATATGCAAACGAATGGAAATACTGTTAAAAAAAATAAATAAATAAATAAAAAATACTGTTAACTATAAATATGAATGAAGGCGGGATACGCGACTATTGATTATAAGCCGTGTAACATAAGTCATTAATTCGTTTTGGTTTCGTTTAGTATATAATTTTAATCAATCAATTTATATTTCCGAATTTAGATATATTTTACATTTCAAATTTTGAAACAAAGGTAAAATTATAGGACATTATATTACTGCACAAAACCGTTACCATCGTAATTGAAGGCCAGAGCACTTACGCGCGACGTCCTATAAGGGAGTCCTCTTTGCGAACGGTTTTAATCTTACAGCCGAGGTATTTATCGTGCAAATTTTTTTTTTGGTCGCAGAATCTTGTAGACAAAGATCAGAAGAGCATTTCTGCAAATTTTTAGCATTATCGAATAATTGTAACTATTTTTCATTTAACATTAAGTTTTGTAGACCGTGTTGTTTGATCTTTTGACGCTTACGTATCCAAAACTGTGATAGATATGAAAAACATATACGAACCATTTTGTAGATAAGTGAATTTTTTACAAAAAAAAGTCCGGGACAGCACCTATGTACCTTTTACAGGTAAAAAAAATTCTGCTTTTCAAAGACGCTCTTGAACGTGTAATGTACCGCCTTAGAGCTCTTGTAGTGCTGTTTTTTACCTGTAAAAGATGGAGGGGTGCTGTTTTGGACTGTTTTTATATAAAACTCAATTATTTACAAAAAGGTCTTTTTACACTTTTTTCGTATCTATCACGGTTTGGGCTACATAAGCGTCTCAAGATCGAAATACACGTTTTGCATAACTTAACGCTAAATAAAAAGTAGCAACAATTATTTGTCAGCCTAAAATTTTCAACAAATGCTCTTCTGATCTTCCTCTACAAGAATCTGCGATCAAAAAATTTTTTGGACGATAATATCTCTTAGAGATTGGATCAAAAATGTTCCCTACGTATATTGCATCACAAAGCAGCACTCTGGCCTTCTTTATACGCCACTGTTTTCAACTATCTATGAACACAAATTAACGTTTTAACTAGCAGGTGAAGTAATACATATCTCTACGTACGATAGCGATGTAAACATGCAGTTAATTAAGAGAAAAACAGCGGGATATGTTTGCATTCCGTATACTAATTTATTGAGGTTAATTAAACATAATCAATTGTTTAAAGTCAAACGTCCAGCCGGATATATTTTAGGTAATGGTTTATAGGTACATAAACGTATAATGCGACATGATGATGAAGCAGCTACCACCAACCAGTAGCTTCTTCCATTTAAAAAAGTGATGACCATGTTAAAACGGAACTGGTTCTACGCAGATTTACGAGCTCGTTTGAGAAATTACCTTTAATTATTCTAATTAGGATCGCTGATTGCGCCAAATACGACTAAGTGACCTGCAATGTGTTTATCAAGTGCAAATTGTCTTTTATATACATTTTCATCGAGCCATAAATCCTTCATTATGTCCGCTTACAAATTAAAGCTCGTTGTAGAAAAGCTTCTCTATATAAATAAAGCTGTTACATAAACTGCTTCAAAAAATTAACAATATTGCATATGTATGTAAGGAAATACGTTACGTCATCAAAAAAAATTTAAAAAAGGGTTGAAATTTTGAAATTTTCTGGACCAAAGTCAGAGAACTAATCGGATCTCATGAGGAGTACCTACAGTCCATAACTCTACAAAGTTAGTCAAAAAGTTTTGTGGAATTAGTGTAGGATACAGTTTTAAGGACCTGTTAACTTCTTACCATAAATTAAATGTTGTTAACAACAATAAATTAGTGCTATTAACAATGAAACATTGATATAAGCAATTGAATTACACCACACATAAACTTCTCAAGGATAATTTATAAATAATGATCTATAAACATACAAATGTGTTGAAATTTTTGATTTTCATGAAAATTACTCTTTATTATACTGGTAAGTTATTGGTGTGGACCTCAAGAGTCGCTTGTTTTTAATACGTGAAAGCATGCGTTCTCTTCCTATTGTTGAAAGCAAAAGAACATTATTTGCTTAAGCACCCATTAAATTCCACCCACAACACCGGGACGTATGTACACCTGTATGTGTTTAAGTGTCGTATACTAGGATACAACGACCTGAACCGGCAAAAGTATCTGAGAAGCTTACCTAAAGATTCTATAAAATCGCCATTGAATAATGTAATTGCCGCTTTTAAGACCAATCGTAACCACTATCGATGGATTATTTGTTTCGCAAATGAAAAATATACATAAATATACATAAAATATACAGTTATCTATAATAGTTACTGAGCAACGAATATGCGGGCTTTGGTTTCACTTGATTTATGGTTTGGGTGGTCGAGAGTCATTTGTTTAATGCACCAGCGAAACGGGAAATACCATAATTACTATCCTTGATAACCTTTGTGGTAGTCGTTAAAGAATTGGTAAGTGTTGCCACCCTTAAACCTTATGCAGTAATTTTCTTGCCCATTATACATAAGTCCAATGCCTTCATTTGGTCCTTCGAGCCGGATGCAATACTCAAATATCAACAGAAATTCACATTTGGACTATTATTTAGATAAAATTTCTACTTGTGCAATTATAATTTCTTGTTTTTATATATAAAATGAAGTTGAGAAAACTGATAAGCGAATAATATTAGCATTTAAAAACGTCATTAAAGCATAAAATCATGTTTAATTGATGTTGCATAACCAAGTGATGTCCAGAACAGGATCTAATTATTTAAGGTTGACTGATATCGATTCAAATTGGTATAATATGACAGTTTGACTGACAGAATATGTTAAAAAATGCGGCGGTACAGCAGCATTCCTGTCTTTTGAAGTTTTACAGTAAAGGAAGTATAATAAAAAATATAAAATTAAAGCCCACATCAAACATATATGTAAAACAGGAGATTTGTTTTAAGTAACAGTTAAGTAATTAAGCACTAGTTTCCTCATATCATACTATAAATTTGAAAAATTATATTATCATAATATTCAAAAGTCTTTAATGACATCAAAAAACTATAAAACTATGATCCAGAACAATAGAATTTCATAAATCTTATTTTAAAATGCTGTTGTGTCCATACAATATTTGAATTACGCGGTCAATTTTAAATTTCTAGAAGTAATCTACAGTGATCTTTGTCATTAAGTTGCCAGTTTCTTATGCAAATTTTCTTCGAGCGAGACGTCAACGTGGATTAAGATTAAATGGATGAATCTGCGACAAAAACTCACGACACCCTTGGTAATCGATAACTCAGACGGGAGAGCTTTCTATTCTACGTTTCAATAATTCCTTTTCCCAACAAAATTTACAATAGCCTCATTATCAGAGAGCTAAATCCTTTCCATAGTGTAGGTAATCAAAAATACGACAAGTGATTCCATAAATAACTGAATCGAAATCGCAGACGTGGGTTACTTTAATAATGAATTATGGCATTCAATTCCATGGTAAACACGGATGGGTACCTTGTGCAGCCACCTACCCAGAGGGTAACACAAGTAGAATAACTAATTTACCTAATTGGCTTCCCAACGTCAAGACGGTGGCTGCACGTAAATGAATCAAAAACCGACTATTTCTGTACCACGCCTATCGGCAAATATGATGATGGTACATACAGGCCCATAAGTAATGAAAAACACAAAAGGATGATTCAGAAAACGAACTCAAAAAAATAAAAATGGCCATTATATCTGTACACGTATTGTGGAGCAATTATAATCAAAGTTATGCTCTCTCTTCACGAACATATTTATGTACAAATTAGTGTCAGTGAATCCCAGATATATTACCTTTGGGTTGCTCTACAACATGCCCACGTATAATAAGGCATTTTTATGCAAATTAAATTGAGCTTTATTTATGTACTAATTACATTATAATAAATAACGCGGTGGTAAATTAACCCAGTGGGAAAGAACATCGTTAGTACCAATCAAGCATTTTAACTATTCTATAACAATTCATCTAATCCTGTATTGAGTGCCTCATCCTACAACTGAAAGGAGAGGAAATTGACGCAGTGTACGAATATGAGAAAGTTTCTACGGTTGCCTCATCGTTCCTGGATGAATATTTTTGGAGTTTACTCCTTAAAAATCGAGTGTACGTGACTGAAGTAAGCGTTACGGAACTAGCGCTGCCGCTTCCATAGATATGCTTTGCTCATCCATCTTATACTGAACGCATATGGAAAGGGAAACGGATATATATGTGCGACGACGTTTCCAACTTCAGTATGAAATCAATACTTTTGTAAAATAGTTGAGATGTATGTATATTCGAGCAAACAAAATAACCCTCGCTTTTTTCATTTTTTTTTTATGGGTACAAGGATCCATTTGTACCGAAAGCATGTCTACATTTATTCGTACAAATTATTGTTCAGTTTACTCATTTAATCATATCGTGTCCAAGCTAATGGGTTTTGTGTGTCCCGAATCCATTAATTAATACAAACAAAGAGAGGTAGAAAAAAAAAAAATTGCTCTACCTACCGAAACGCAGTCGTTTACAGTAGACATTTAGAGTAAAACATACATACAGGCATACATTTGCAGGAATCTGGTCGATTCAATTAATCATCGACAAAGACATCTGTATTCCGTGCAGCAATCATTAGAACAGAAAAAAAAAAAGGACGGGAAAGAATAAAGGGAAGACAGAGAGGATGGGATTGATTAATATCTACAAACGACGTTTTCGTGTAAGGCTCCCTTTTACTTCCTTCGAATATCCTTTTGTCGTGTCCACAAAGGAACGATTAATGACCGTGATTCGGTGCTCTTAATATTTGTCATTACGAGAATGACAAAAAGGAATCCGTTTTACAGCGACAGGTATCCAAAGTAAATTGCTTTAAAACAGTTGTTACAATATGTCAACAGCGATATTGTAATAAGTGAATGATTTATGACTAAATGTATAGACATGGTAAAGATACGTAAAATAACGTTTTAATAACAGTTAATTCAGTTGCACAGAAAGTGAAATCACTCACTCACTCATCTGTATGTCGAAAAGAAGCTTTTGCTTTTCTAAAATGATACAAATAGCGAACTTTACTTCTAATAAAGAAGGAAAATCACAATCAATTAATGTCTGATAAACATCGTTACTTAAATATCAGAAAAATTATGTCCAAAAGAACGAGGGTTAATAAAGGGTAAACTAAGATCCTGCACTCAAAATAGCTTGCATGGATTGATATGGGAGTGTGCCCTTAGCTCAATTTTGTCATAAACTGTTTGATTGCATTTAGTTACAAAATCGCCACAATCTGTAAGGAAAGGCATGGTAAACCACCCACTTGCAATCAAACAGTTGCTTGGGGGCAGAATGTTTAGTTGCATTAAATAGACGCACTAACGTACAGTTGCAACCACGTTGCACTGACACTTGATGTGGTCCCTAAGACACCACGAATGTACTGTAACGTCATTTCACTTGACTATATAATCACGGATATCAGTACATGTTGAAGGTAAAAGTTTCGGGTGACTCCGGGAATGGAGATAGTGTTGGGCGAGGTGGTGGTATAGAAGATGGGGTGGCAGTGAGAGTAGATATTGGTATCAGTAGTGGTGCAGATGTTGAGGGTGACGTAAACAATGGGAATAGGGTAAGAGTGTGGCCCCGTGGTTGGAGGTGCTGTTGAACGAGAGGCTAGGGTGGTAGTAGGGGTTAAGATTGGTATCAAGGTTGGGATAAATGCTATTCTTATCCTTAACGTTTTCCCCATCCAGCAGAACATCGACCCAAACCACCACCACCACCCCACTTCATATACCACCAGCTCAACCAACATCAACACCGGAGCCATCCCAAACTGTTAATCTATTCTTAATGTTTACCTCACCCCCAACACAACCCCCACCTACAATAGCAATCCCAACTATTACAACCACTTTCCGTGAAGGAAAACTATGTGAAGGGGTGGTTTCCGCGCTCACCATATATATACAACGGGAGATAGTAACGGATTTAGATCCAAGATTCTCTTACTTATGCCTCGAGAACAAGAGGAAATTTGACCCATTTGCGTATGGCGATTCCTGTGAAATTTCGATTTCCATTTAAAAAAAAAAATGAAATTAGACGATTTTCTAACTTCTGCCACCTTTATAAATCGAAACAAAATTATCAAATTTGTGATACAAAAAATTTAGGCAGAAAGAAAAAACATTTTAACTGAGGGAAATTTGGTGGAAAATTTTACGAATTTTTTGTGAATATGACAATATTTTGTCGTTTAGGGTGAAAACATTCTTCAACGGGGCGGCGATTAGAAAATCAGGGAAATTTTTCAATTTCTTTACATATTTGAAATATTATTTAAACCCATTTGACACACGTTCAGCACTCATTCCTAAATTTTTATTACCACAAATTCAATACTATTGTATCGATTTATAAAGGTTACAGCAGTTACAAAATCGTCTCAGTCACTTTTTTTTTTTCTTTAAAAGGAAATCGAATTTTCACAGGGAAAGCCATACAGGAATGGATCAAATTTCCCCTTGTTATACTCAACATTATTGTACACATTTCATACTCCTTGAGGCATAAGTTAGAAAATCGTGGACCCATACCAAAGAGTATTATTACATACTACTTTCTTTTCTTTTAAGTTTCTATTTGAGATCAATACGTAGATATTATAAATATTCTATTGTATATAGAAAAACCGTATTGGGAATTATTATTTAAAGACGTTGTATTTAGTGGACTAATGGCTTTGGCACATTGGCACCTGTCTAATAAAACTAAATAATGACTCTTAGTAGATCTTGTATGCCAACTTAACGAGCAATATGCCTTTCGAACTGTACTGCAATATGTGGAACTGGTTTTATGCACACAACTCTGCAAGAAATAACGTAAATAAAACAGACGATAAAATAATGCAAGAAAACTATAACAACACGTTAAGACACATTTGCTAGACAATATTTTATGGAGAAACCGAGTACCTATCGTACGTACCTACATTTACTCGTATAAGTCAGGTATCATCCTCGAAGATGATTGCATAAATTGAGTGATATCTACAAGTTATATTTGGTCCTTCGAGCCGGATTGATTTTTATAAAACAACTATTGTAATTATGTTTATAATTAAGAAGAACTGAATAATAGTAACTATTAATATCCTAAATTTAGTAATATATTTAAGTAAGGGTAATGGTCTTGAACCCGTTTAGTAATTCCCTAACTAATTATTCGATTACCATGTGATAAAGTGAAGTATTGAAAAAACGCTATCGTTTTAATAAATCATTTCTCAAAGATAAATTGTTTAATTAAACGTTTTACCACGTAGAAGGTGAAATGGTTCGCGGAATGAGGTTCGTTTTTGAATTAGCTACGGGTACTTATAGTTTTTTTGTAACGTTGTAGTTAGTATTAGCCCATGTAACTGTCAATATTTAGAACTTTCAACAGGAATGATTTATAGTATAAGCGTGAGAAGGTGTACACATTACACCTGGTCCCCACTTGTTTATTCTCTATTACCAGTAAGAATATTAGATAGTTTGATTTACAGCTCGGTTTTTTAACCGGGACCCATAAATTATATACAATTCAATATTAAAAAAAAAATAATAAGAAAAATGGCAGATATCAATTTCAAACGCAAAAAATCCAGACGAAACTTTTCATATTCGTTATATTCAATTTAACATTAATTAAGTAAAATTTTTTAATTAGTTTGATTGCGTACTAGAACGTGTTGGTCATGAGAGAAATAATTAGAGAAAACGTGAGAAAATATTAAGGCAGATCTAGGTATTTAACAACAAAAATTATAAGTAACAACTCTTAAAATATTGAGAGGTTATGAACTTGGACTATGGAAATCGTTACTTTTGTTTGCATTTCTAAAGGAAATCTTAACAAACCAACAATATCAATATTCTTATTAAAATATGACAAAATAAAATGCAGTGTAATCTTATTTTGACTTCAAAAGACTCACCACTTGTTGCTGAAGGGTATCTTTTGGACCTGCTACCGTTGTTGTCACTCACCATCACATAAAACACCTTATCTATGTAAAACACTGAATGTCAAACTGCACCTACTTGTTTATGCTTTCCCTATGTTGACGTATTGATGCTTCTATAGATAATTGTCATTTCAGTCATAGAATAATAATTCATTTAATAGCTTGATAACGTCTACACAGCTTCTTTGACAAGTAACTACTGCATACTGCCGATATGCTGCCGATCGTCTTTACTGTAGTAAATGACAGTAAATGACTTGTGTATTTTATAATTGTTTAATTCGACCATTTGAGGTCACCTGGTGATAACGAAACTAAACAAACAACATAAAAATAGATCAAATTAGCCATCTGTGGTGTTTCATGTAAAACAATAGCATGTGACCGACCACGGCCCACTGAGCCAATAAGTGAAGTTCTGGCTTTTCCTGTAAACTTAAGAAAATTGCTCCTGAAATGAAAATCCGCACAATACAGACATGTATGTAAAAATTTGCGACAAGTCCACATTATCAAATTATTTTCCTATTGTAAAAAAAAAGAATTGAAACTGCAACATTGTAGCAAGTCCTATTTAGGAACGAAATGAAATCTAGTTATGGCTTGCAAAATAAAATAAATACCAATTTTAATAAAAAAAATATTTAGGAGTAAAATTTGATATGATTTTGCTCTATTATTTCTGTTTAATTAGGATGAAATAATTGATAACAGTTAACCAAAGTTGCATTTAAATTCCCTAAAAATTGAGGCTGATATTTTGAAGTAAAAGAAGTATCGCTTCTAGGGGATGAAATAATTGTACGATTACAGCCAACTTTGGTTGATAATTTTTATTATAATTAATAAATTACAGTGATATTATTAGTTACAAATTTAACATTCTATACAATTATTGCAAACACTCAGTTCGATGTTTTTTGCTGGCGCAAATGTACATTTTTCAAAAACACTTTTTTTAAACTTTGCATGGTAAGGCACTTATTTTTGAAAATAGGCATTCATTTACCGTTCTATTGTCAGGAGGAAAGCGTTTAATCTTTAAATGCTGTTACCGAATAAATTAACGATAATTTCCGTTGTCTTAAGTGTAAATCATAATTACTTTTGTATAATAAATTATACGTTAATTAATCTCTTTAATAATTTATTTATTTATATCCGCCAGTTATTGAATTACTATAGGAATTCATTTTATAAATATGTATTCATAGTACATTTATTATGAAAACGGAAGCTGTATTATCATATCATTAATAATAACAAATTAATAAATCGCAGTCCACACAAACTATTTTAATTGTTTATGACTCTATTTTAACATTTTTAATATTCAAATTAAATCATACCATGTATGTAATTTACTTATGTATATATTATATATATTTTTATAATTTAAAATTGATTCGTCGTTATTACTTATGGTCATTTCTTGTTAATTGGTTTGTTTAACATTTTGCGGTGTTTTACTTGTTTTAAATTGGTTTTGGTTGCTTTTATGCGAGATAGATGGCTAATTTAATCCATTAATCATGCTGCTATTTTCTTTTGCAATTGGTAGATGGCCAAGAGCATCCATGTTATAAATAATAACATTAATGATAATCGAGATAGATGGTTCAGCTTCAGCTATTCTCTTTAAATAAAGATAAATTCAAAATACGAGGTTCCTCCGGAAAAATGTTGACCCAAAACGTACAATTGATTCAGATTTAGTTTTATCAAAATAATCTATACTTGTCGATAAAATTAAGCAACTAGTTTGATAGAACTTTTGTTTTGAAAAAACTATAAATGACTAAAAAGTTGCTCAGGAAAATAGAAAATGTAAAAATGTGAAATAGGGAGGAGGGAATGAGAGGGCTGCCCCGAAAAAATATCTTCCTATTAATTCTTAGAATGCCTTACGACGTAACATATGTATTGTAATGAGATATTTTGGGATTATGAGATATGTTATGATCTGTGGAAATACAATACAATTTTTTTTTAAATTCAAATAATTTTTATTTGATCTAAATATTAAAATTTTAAATATTGAAGAGCATGAATAACTATTCTCAGTGTAAATTCCAAATTTTTAAATTTACAATTTCCTTTTTATATTAAATAAAATTCTAAAAATTCTACTCTAAAACTAAAACTAATTAAATACTATTAACAAATTTCTTTTTTAAATTACTAAAAAATCTATGCTGTTTTTTCTATTAAATAAAAGACTTGTTTAATTCACTCATATTGTCACAATGTCAATATTGAAAAACAGCTTTTACCAAAATATGAAGTAATTACAATCCATATTATTCTTCTTTTCTTTTTTAGAAATTAGCTTCTTCTTCTTCTTCTTGTTCTTGGGTTATTAGATTTACATACTTTCTTAAAAATCTTGAATTTTTGATAAACTTTGATTTTTCTTCATATTATCATTTATTTACTTCAGCACTTCAAATATCTTTTATTTTATTTAATATTTTGGAAATTATTTCGTTTTCTAAATTTTGTTAATTTTTTTTTTAAAATTGTATTGTAGACATCCTTCTTTTATGACAGTATATACTAAATTTGAAATCTCGAAAACAGGAGGAACTATAAAGGAAAAAATTCTTGAAGTTTCTACGCCCTATAAATTGGTGACGCTTCGTTCGTATACGAACTTGAAAAAACGAAAGAATTACCCTTCCTGTATGTACATGATATTTAGGAACACCCTGTATATATCATTTATGAATTAGAAGCTTAGAGCTTTAAGCTTCAAAGCGTGCCATCAAGTTCCAGCCGTGAACCAATTATTCGTCAGCAAGTCGTTGGCAATGTGATTTACGATGCGGCACGTTTCGGCTCTTCTATGGGCTGTTATTAAATGAAAGCTTCGAAACTTCATAATTAATGGTTTCAGATATTTTCAATGTTCACTGTTTTAAATAACTGTCGAAACATAAACTACTTCTCTTCACTTCTTCGTCATTCGTCCTGCATGCTGCCTGGAGTCCCTTAAACGTCTGGTCTCTAGTCGAACTGAAATATACAAAATTCTAGTATAAGAAAACAATTTTTAAGTACATACTAAATGGTGCTTATTCAGTGACTCTTTTGTTGTACCAGACCAGAGGCTAACAGTCTCTGAAGCAGGTTTTAATCCAAAAAAAGTACGTCATCAATATTGCGATGAGTTCACCGTTGCAGACGAATCTTTTTGCGAATGAATTGGCTACCGAACGTTGATGTTCCCTATTATTTCTACTTCTGCTTTCATTTGACCCAAAGAGGAATATGAACTGCACCCATCACTCACTATACGATATATAAATAACAAAAGCTCTTTGGTATAAAAAAAATAAAAAATAAAATAAAATTAAAGAACTGAGAATGTATTTTTTTAAGACTTGCCATAATTTTTTTAAAAAATTTGGTTTATAGTTTATTAAAACGAACTTTGTGAATATTAGAGAGCAGTTGATCTTCAATATTAAAAGCAATAAGAAGAAGTCGATGTCAGCACACCAATGTCATTGTACTGACCGTGGTACGAAAATGTAAAGATTATTATTTTATTTTCGTTCTTTAACTCGCACAAATTGTGCTACGTCATTAGATCTGATGAAGTCGACAGAAATTTGTGCAGGTAACATTTGTTAAATTCGAAACATCGGCATGATCATTTATCAGCGATTAGAGAATTTATCATTAAAAAATAAAAAATAAAAAAAGGTAACCTTGCAATAAGCGTGGTAATTATATCAGTAACGATGATGACCTGGGGATGTTCCACAGGATATTGAAGTTTATACTGTAGAAATTCCAGAAAAGTAAAATTTCAAAAGCGATTAACAACGAAAGTGCGTTTTAAAATTCTGGTCAAAAATTAACACTCCAAAAATTTATATCATGGAAATTAAATTATTCATCGAATTATGATGATAGATTATAAAAATTGTGTATAACAATTAACCACCATTACCCCCAACGCGTTCCAGGTAAAAATATCGCCAAATGTCCGAATTACAACAAATGTCCTGTGAGGACTATCTGGACTATGACACCAAGCTTTTGAAGAGTCTAAACTGCTTGGACTTTGGATCCTTCCTAAGCACTTTCTCTTTCTAAAACGTCTGTCTATTCCCATGGTTCCAAACCTAGGGTTAATTACGCCCGCAGGGTAATTCAGCTATTCTACATGTCATCGCCTCGTCACGTCTGTTTTCTTGCAGGACAATAAGGGAGGTAATGGAGAAGGTATTTGCTAATATTGTTTGTTTTATAACAAATAAAGTCGATGTAAAATCAATTTTGCCAAAAGGTCACAGGGGTAACCATATTGACAATGTTAGGAACCACTTATCTACTTCCAATTGTTGTAAAAGTCGTCTTATCATACTCTAGGTCTGACTTTCTTCCTTTGAAGACACGTTATGTTGACATGCCTGATCACTACCTTAACAGGCTCATGTATATTGGTCTGAAAATGGCCCCAGACATTCATACTTGAATCTAATTAATTATCATCCAATTAGCCAATTATTTTAAAGAAACCTTAATTTGACCTAAAGTTATTAAACTAAACCTTCGCCGATCATATAAAAAAAAAATGGAAACGCCTCTTGAGATTTTCTGTGGCAGTCTTTGAGTCCAGAAAAGTCTTCAGCACCCGTCATTACGTGGTTACGTGACCAATTGGAAGTCGACTTGCAGGGGCACATTAATAATTACTGGACACGCTTTGCCACTATTATCGTTATTACTGTCGACCGTCGCGGCTAAAAGACTTTTTAAAAGCTCTCTTAGATGATTCCCACTCGATTATTAAAATTACATGTGGTTATGATAAAATGGTTGCAAGTTTTATCATAATTGATGCCATGCTACGAGTACGTACTCACTTTACCGTACACAGATCTTAAAAGCGGAAGAATAAAGTATGTATAAAACTTTAAACGTGCCAATTAATTTTATTTAAAAAAGGAAAAATGGAAAAAACGTGCTATCTAATTAACATCTATTACAAAAAGACCACAGTTGCATACAAGGTCGAACTGGATCTAAATAGATACTGATGTAAAGGACTCTCCATAGTACTGGAATAAGGATAGATGGGATACTGTTGGACAATAATGAGACATTCAGATTAAATGATCGTAAAAGCTGCCTCTTCCCCTATTTTCGTCATCATTGATTAGATCTGATTCTGTTTTTAAGATAATCAACGAATCCAACAGTTTTTGGTCCAGTAAAGACTGATGTCTCATCTCAATCCGCTTTAGGGCGGAAAATCATCTCATCGGCGAGAATACACAGTAGAGTTTATGCTTTTAAAATTAGGGAATTTCCCGACCCTTTAAAGTTTCATTGTGATCAACTTTAAATTATATTGGAATAACAGTCTTGTCTTGGCTTTGCATTTGCTCATTTTACAAGACCAAGACCAAGACTAAATGAACAAGTCAAGACCAAACGCAAGACATTTTAATGTTTGATCGTCCCGTAAGAATAAATGACACAAAACATAAAAAAAGCATTCCCTTTATTTGAAAAAATTGTTTGAATAATAGTACCTATGTATAATACTAATTATTCAATTTTTTAATTGAAATTATTAGTGATTAATTTACCAGCAGACATTAATTATGATGTTGAATATTATTAGCACAAGAAATTATTTAGCAGTGGTAAATTTAAATACTTTATGTGAATCCAACAAGTTGGTTAAATGATTTAATTTAAATTAAAGTATTTATGATGCTAAAAACAAGAAATTGAAAGGCATTTTAAATTAAGATAAAATTGCAAGATACTTAGATTCCGTTGTTTAAATATGTACCTACTGACGAACGTAACCCAAAAATAATTTTTTGTGATTTGTTAATTTTATATACTTAAATTTTCTTATGAAAATGTACGTTTATTTATATTGTAGCGAACGCGAGCGTGCTTGTGTGCGCCCCGGTACGCTTGTATGCGTTGCCGGCCGGCTCGACTAGCCAAGGCCGGTGTCAGCAGTGTGAGTTGTATTTCTGTACGTGTGTTCCGTACCTGCCTTCCAGGAAATTGATTAAGCGGTTCGCTGAAAACGTAAACAATGTTTACAAACAAACTTCGAGACTTTTCTGGATTGTTCCATGATGCTATAAAAGTGGAAAGACGTTCGACAGTGAGTTAGTAATAAATTTACCGTGACAGTGGTAACATCCGAAATAAATCGACAGTGTTAATAGTGACAAATAAATAGAGACGCGCATGTACGTGAGTGTTGTAAATAAATAGTAGGCTAAGTTCTGTATTAATTAATAGTGTTTTTAAGAAATTAATTAAATCAGTGTAAATAAATTGTATTCCTGTACTTAGTTTTGTAAATAAATAAACCCACGAACACTACAATATTAATAATCAATTTTTAAAAAAGGGTACACACTTGAAAGTATTTCAATATAACATACATGTAATTTTTATTTATCTAAACCGCTACGAATTAGTCTTGCAAGAAACAAGGCCCCGTCCCGCAATTGCAAGACTAAGACCAAGACCACTGCCGAAAATCAAGACCAACACTTAATTTGCAAGAACAAGACCAAGACTATAGGTCTCGTCTCGGTCTTGAATTTGCTCATCACCAATTTGCTTCTACATATCGTTTATGCGGTTCTCTCAAGTATTACACATTCTATATCATACATCACGAATAGATACTAATTTAACGCTTAAACGGATGCCGACTAGTTGCTCATGTACACGTGTTTCAATATCAGTATGACAACTGGTATGCCTATTTATGAATTGTTCATTAACTTATTTCCGCTGGTAGAACATGAGCAAGAACTTATTAGAATATAAATATCGACCTTTGGAAATGGTTTTAATACAGAGCAGTCTTTTCATCTACTGAAATCTACAGAGACAGTGACAAATTTAGGGATCTCCTGAGATTTGCCCTAGTAGATCAAGACCTCTTTCTAGGAATCCTTGTTGCACCACACTATTAGCTTATATACTCTGGTGAACATAGAGACGAAATAATTTTTATGTTAAATCTAAATGACGTTCGTTAAGACTCAGAAAGCCTAATTAGGATTTCCAAAGAAATTGTATTATTAACTTCATATTGATTAGAAAATTTTTAACTAGATACTATAAAAAAAACAAACAATTATGTACCTTTTTCTCGCCTAACAAACTTTAAACGCGTCTCAACCGTTTGTGTACGAAGGTAGACAGTGAAAGAATCTCTCGAACAGGTTTCAAACATAACAGATTTAAGATTACGCATCTGTAGGGGACAATCAACCATTCTGAGTAGCGACATGCCACAATAGCTACTGAAGAGGTCAGTGTCAGGGACACTTTTTTTTTATTGTCATCATTGTTATTACAGGTGGAGTCTTTAGTGCATAAAACATCAAACCATTTTAGTTCTATTTTTTATTATTTCTATAGTTCATTAATATCATTGTATGTACATATAACATAAATAAATTATGTCTGGTCAGCATTCTTTTGAAAAGAACTTAGTTAGGTACCAGTTCCCATCAGTGCGCCATAGGTAGCTCCGAGAGAACAACGACCAAATAAAGTCCCCCTTGGGCAATCAGGATCAATATGACAACGCAGGCGGCAATCGAACGCCATCTACAATTCTGGCGCAATACCAATTAAGTGTAAACACTCAGGGATGGCGTTAAATTACAGTCGACAATTTGTTTCAATTTTTTAGTTTCGAACTGAAAACTTGTCGACGTATGTTTATGGTCATTCGGTTAATTATCTGCCCTTAGATTGCCAATTAGGAAATAACAATTAGCTAATGTTTAATAAACGTTATGTTGAATAAGCGTGAAATAGTAAGTGGTTGAAGGATCGTGCGTGTAATGGGGTAATTGAAAATTGAAATGACCATAACACAATGAAACTGTAAATTTACGCAAAGGCGTTACATAATGGTGCTCCAGAACAGGGGAAAATATGACCCGAGATAATAAGTACAGAGGTGTTGGTTGCCATTCGCGGACTGAAAATAAATTGGTCACTTGAAAAGTGACTCTCTGCAGACACGGCATAGAAATTCAGAATGCAGAATATACTGTCGGAAGGAAAACAACAAAATGCAAATAGCAGATAAGCCTGTATAGTGCCCACTATGGGCAGTAACATGGCTTATACATTGTTGAACTTGGGCTGAGTCACATATTTTCGCAAAATTTTCTGTACAACTCTCCGCACCTATCACACATTTACTCGAACTATATCAAGGATACTGTATTCAAATTCAGGATATCGTTTCTCAACCCATTACTTATTAATCAATTCTTTATTTATGGGTTTGGGTTTGAGCAGACCCCCAGGTGCATCGGTAAACCCTTGGCATCCCCCTGCGAATGTCACCTGACCTCTCACGCCTCGAAAGAAGCTTCCCAAAAGGAGAGCATCCTATGAGTGTCGGAGGGGATTTCTTCCCCTAAATAAGGCGGCCGAAAAATCAGTGCCTTAATTCAGGCAGCGTAGGACAGTGAAAAGGGGAACAAGTTTTCCCAGTTTCTACACAGTTGGTATGGGAGATGAAAGCTTTTCCTTGACTACCTCCCAGTTCCTCTCAGAAAATTTGCTGCAACTCAAGTCGCAATCCCTTGCTTGATGGAGCATTGAGTTGTGATCCCAATAACAAAAAAATTACTACCCCCTCGACTTCACTAAAATATATTTACCGAACTCGGGGGGAGGTCGCGATCCCCAGGTTGTAGAATGCTACTTTAGGGAACAAGAAAATGCAAAAAATTAATCAGTTAGCAATGAAGCTTCTAGTAAAATATTAGGTCCTACTAGAAGAGCCCGTCAAAATTCAGATGGAGGGGTAAAATATTTAGTTATTATAATTAAGTGTTATTAATATAAAAATTGTATCCCTTATTTAGTAGTAAATAATCCAATTATTAAAAAGTTCCTGTTGGTCCACGAGAGGTGTTTTATCTCTTCTCCGGTGGTTGTGTGCCAGGTTTTCCCATATTTGCCACCTGGAGAGGCGTCCGATGGGGGTTACAGACTCCCCGCACTGGAAGAATATTGCTTATACTCGTCAATGCTGTAGACCGAACATAAGGGATGTTTTTGTATGGGGTAGGTATAATGGGATGGTTAGTGAAATACTGACGAAATATAATAAATAAAAAAACCTATTAGATAAATATGATGATGGCCACTAGAAAACCAATTACATACATTTCTTAGATAAATATATTCTTAGTTGCAGTTTTTTTTTCTTTTATAAATAATAGCAATTTATTGTTGTCCAGTAAACAACCCCCAATTTTGTTACAATTTTTGTCTACATTTTCAATTTACGATAAAAAAAATTGTCATTTTACTGTAATTCACCGATATCTTATTTAACTGATTCCCTTAACTGAAGTAAAATTCGACCAATTAAAACAAAATGGTCATTGAAACTATCTGTTATACATAATAAAACATATTATTTTTAATGATAACTGAAAGATAAATAAACAAATCGCTCTTTTTTTATGGTTTTTAAAAATTCCACTGATTGAGATACATATATAAATACGTAAATATAAATAACATATACCAAAAATGTCCTTCATAATTTATCTACATATACCAAAGGGCGTTCCAGTAATGAACTTTTCTTCAGTAATTATCAAAATACAATAAATTTTTGAAACTTCCAATAAACAGGTGGAGTTTTTGTTGTATTATCAAAGTACCGTGTTATCAGAGAATTAACTTAACTCTTTTGCCATATTATAAAGACGATTAATGTATGTTTAAAATCAAAATAGTTATTTTAATTATGTTTTGTTGCATAATTATTGCATGGTTATTAGCCTTAATATAGTTATTAATCATCTAAATTTTTTTAACGCCAGTTTAACAAAATATCCTTAATTCGAGAAGGATTTCGATAAGCATTAATAAACCTACAAGTTATACCAAATCATGATAGATGGCGTTCCATTTATCGTCTGTGGTCGTTTATTAATCCACCTTTTAACAAGAATCCCACTTTGGTCGATATCCTATCAAAACTGCCTACGACACGCTGATGAGAACTATCAATAAGCTTGATAGTTTCGATAGAATTCCGCTCAAACATGTTTTGGTTCGAAAATAACAAGGTTTCGATGTACAAACTTTATTTTATACATTAAAAGGAAAATGATTAAGCTTTATATAGTGTTATATACTACATACTAAATAGTTAACTTAACATAACCCTTACAACTAACTGTAAATATAGAAAAGGAAGTAGGTACACGAGTTTATTGCAGTGAAGTTCACGACTAGTTGATGTGGACGAAGTTAGCATTGGTACGAGATTACGTACGCCGGACTATCAGCTATGTTCGAAACTAAACATTTCGTGCGCAAATCGATTTACTAACATCAGTCGTGGTAATGGATTTCGTTTTACCTTTACACAAGAGTCGCAATCTTAATGGCAAACTTAATTAATGGGTACTGATTTTATTCATTAGACAGTACTGCCACCTCGCAAGCAATTAAACCAAACTACCGTAGCTTTTAACGCGTCGGCACGATGTTTTTGTTGAACCGCAAACAGACGTGTTATCTCATCTTTTTCACTTTTTATTATTTCTTTTTTTTTATAATAAATATTGCATTGCATGTAATCTTTCAAACTCAACCAGACGTAAATCTCCATTAGGATTCCTCATATCTTGCTAACAAAAATTATGAAAATGGATAGTAGATTTAATTACATTAGATTTTGAATTTATATCATTGCTTTGGATTAATTGAAATAAAAATTGTTTAAGTTTATCTGCATGCTTGAATTTTGGAACATTCTAGATCATTTTCCAAAAATCTTGTGCATTCGTTAACGTTTTAGACCATTCTCTAAAACATTCTAAATCTTTTTTAAAAAATCTGCAACATTCTAAATCAACCTCAAAAATTCAGAGCAATCTTAAACATTCTGGATTATTCTTGAATATTACAAATCATGTTCCAAAAACCTGGAGCATTCTGCAACGTTTTTGACAAATCCTTCCAACATCTTAAATCATTCTCGAAAATTTTGGGAAATTCTAAACCATTTTCAAAATTTAGAACAATCTGAAATAATTTAGATCATTTCCAATCATTCTAAAAAAAATTCTCGAAAAATTTGGAACATTCTAGGTCATTCTCGATCATTTCAAATCATTTTCCCAAAATCTGGAGCATTCATTAATGTTTTAGACCATTCCTTCAAACATTCCAAATATTTCTTAAAAAAAACTGCAATATTCTAAATCATCCTGAAAAATTAGAGCAATCTTAAACATTCTGGATTATTCTTGAACATTACAAATCATGTTCCAAAAACCTGGAGCATTCTGCAACGTTTTTGACCATTCCTTCCAACATTTTAAATCATTCTCGAAAAGTTTGAGAAATTCTGAACCATTCTCAAAGATTTAGAACAATCTGAAATAGTTTAGATCATTCCCAATCATTCTAAAAAAATTCTCGAAAAATTTGGAACATTCTAGGTCATTCTCGATAATTCCAAATCATTCTCTGAAAATTTCCACTATTTCAAAACATGATGGAACGTTGCAACCTGATGTTTTGTAAATTTAAAGAGACATACGTATATCATACGATATTTTCGCCACCCATACACCCACCACAACCAGAGTTTCCTATTATGGAAAAAGGCTAATGGGCTATTTACCAACACAACCACAATTAGGTGATCATGGAAAATATTGAGGACAAACAGAAAAAGATAGAAAGATTCTTCTCAAAGGCGATCTATTTATTAAATAGACTTCTTTGTTAACAAATTATAAATATTTATCTACAAAAACATGTGTACATGATTATACCATTAGAAATAAAATATAAAAGCAATTAAAAGATTCCCTACTATTAGACTTGTGTTGTACAACACCGGATTTGGTCCACTATTGTCATTGTCTCCTTCAGCAAATAATCCCCTATTTCTTATAACTTGTTTATAAATCTGTGCTGAAGCTTTCGGTACTCTTTCTCGGTAAGGATCTGACATGTTGACATGATAAAGGCCAAATTTAATGCTGAGACAAAATAAGCTTAATGTTATTAAAAAAGATAACAAGTAATTATATATTAATTACAAACCTGTAGCCTGAATCCCATTCAAAATTATCAAGTAAACTCCAGTAAGTATACATTTTGACATTTACCCCTTCGGCAATCGCTGACAAGAGGGCACTTAAATGGGTCTAAAGAAAACATTTTGACAAAATGATAAAAGGGATGTAATGTATGTAAGTAGGATTATCATATAATATAATATAATAAATTATAATTTTTAAAATAACTTTAAATTTTAAATAGATGAAGACAAGGTCATTTTTTGTTTCCGAAAGTGTTTAGGTCACTTCGTTTGCCACTTAAAACGAATAACGATTCATTGTCAAACCAAATTCATTGTCAGGGTAAATAATTAGTCATTATCCAATGACACCTCATTCAATGGCAAGTCATTATCAAATTATTACATAACTGTAATTATTTCGGTAATTTGTTTCCGTCAAGGTTCTTTGAATCGATAGATCCAATTTATTCATGGTCTCTAATTAAAATAAATAAACAAAAACAGCTTTTGAATTTACTGCAATAGGTTTCCTTTATCATTCGGGAATTATTTATTTATTTATTGTTTAATTTTTTCGTTTTAAGAAAGTATATTTACCCTTAAATAGTATACTCGAACTTCGTCATTATAATTTTCTGCATCTGGTGCTCCATTTTCAGTTATGAATATGAGAGGATTATTGTATTCGTTCTTTAACCAAAGCAATACTTCTCGAAATGCCCATGGCGTTACCTATACGTACATTTGGTGAAAATGTAACATAATTAAATATTTCTTAATAATAAATTTAAAATAATTTACCTTCAGCCAACTGATTGGTGTTGATGGCCAAGGATTTTCTGGTTCTATGACAACATTGTGGTCTCTACTGAAAGAAGGAGCCACGGAATAATTCTGATTTGCATTAGCTGCTAATTCAGCAGTGTAGAAATTGAGACCAAAGAAATCAGATGAACCTCTCACATTGTCGATTTCCGTTTGAGTAAACTCCGGCAGTCTTGAGTATAAAAATCCTTCTTCCTGACTTCTGGCAGCAACCAAATTCTTCACAATTTCAGGATAATCACCAATATATATTGGATGTGCAAATCTTCCAACCTTGATAAAAGACAAACTACAATGACTGCAAAAAAATTTTAGAAGAAAGTACTTTAAATTGAAAAAATCTGTCAGCTGCTTCAACATCTTCTGCGGAAGTTGTGTTGGGAGCATACCATCTACTGCTCAGGGCAATACCAACCAAACCTATTAACAAGGTAATTGGTCAGTTTTTACCAAAAAATAATGCCATTTCATGCGTTATACTTTTACCAATCTAACTTTGGCAGCTAGAGAATAATTATGAATGAAGCATTACCTCCTTGTGTTGCTTTGAATGATTCATTGTAAAGATGGTAAGCTGACGCATGTGCCAAAAGGACATAATGTGAACAAAGGTAATCCCCAATCCCATCGGCATTCACTTCTGCAGGAGCAAAATTGACTGCCCCATAGGCTTCACAAAAAAATTCAGGTTCATTAAAAGTAACCCAGTACTTTACTCTGTCACCAAAAATATTAAAACAAACATTTGCATACTCTATAAAATAGTCTACTATTTCAATATTGGACCACCCTCCCAATCTTTGAAGGACTTGGGGAAGGTCCCAATGATAGAGGGTAACCATTGGAACTATGCCGTTGTTCAATAGAGTATCAATGAGGGAATTATAGTAACGAACAGCGTATTCGTTAACTTCGTTTGAAAATCCGTTGGGAAGCAGTCGGGACCATGATATGGAAAATCGGTAATAATTCACCCCCAACTCTCGTAATGCGGCCACGTCATCTTCAACATGGTTGTAAGAATCACATGCAACATCCCCATTAGCACCATCTGTTATTCGGTCAGGATAATTGTGGGTAAGGTAGTCCCAAATATTTTCCCCTTTACCTACAAGTCAATGTTTATGAAATCAAGCAATTGGATCGTTGAAGGCACGAAGAGCAAAAAAAATAAATTAATTATTGTAACGTAAATGAAGAATTACGTATAATTATTTCAAGTACCATCAACATTCCAAGCTCCTTCTACTTGATAAGCTGACGTTGCGGTGCCAAACAGAAAATCTTCAGGAAATTTGTCAGTGCTCAACTCCACATCTTGACTGTAACAAAAGTTTGATAATTCTTCACCCAAAAAATTGAGAAAACGATACAAAAGGCTTTTTTATTAACAAAAGATATTGTAGCAAATTGTTGCTAACGATCTGCACTTTCAAAGGACCCCTTAAGGAAATCCCTGTCGTTAGTAGTTTTTGCATAATTGTAATATTAATAATTTAGGGTGTCACTGTATTAATAGGGATAATCCAATCTCAATTTTGCAAGAGGTCCCTTAAAGTCTTAATTATGGATTACAATTCAGTCTTTTTAAAACAATTGTTCAAATATGTTAAAGGTGCTCCCAAACTATGCAGGAAATGGTTCAAATCGCGCCCAGAATCGAACAAAGTATTAGGGGTCGTTAGGGGTTACAACCACATATCTTTTAGAAGAATTTTTAGAACATTTCAACAGTCCAATATCTCTGCTTTCACGAACTATTTGCAAAATTAAAATTGAATTGCCTCTGTTGACAAAGAAAATAATGCCCTAAATTATTAAAATTAGAGTTATGCAAAAGCTACTATCTCTAGGGGTTTTCTTAGGGGTTCGTTTGAAAGTGAACATCATTAAGTCTTATTACCCGAAATATGAATTTTTAACTTCATTCGAAATATTTATAAGGAAAAAATAAAAAAATTATAACTGTATTGATTTATATAAACAAATTTATGCAATCAATAAAACTATCTATCTATCTATGTATCTATGTTTTTATGATCTGCTAAATGATAGCACAAGTGCTAGATTTTAGATCTATATTGCTTGTACCATTTTATGAGTTATTCAAACCTTACCCTTAGAACCTACTTACTTACCCCTTAGAAAATGCCATCAACCATAAACAAATTAGTCGAAACAAAGCTGCCATTTTGAGGAAAATCAGTGTATGATCGTGTAGATATTTAATATGTGGAAGTGAAATTAAAATGGTAAATATCATAAAGTATATTTGCTGCCTATAAAGATAAACCTACATGTCGATATTTTTCCTCATTATGATTACAGATTATGTTAGATAATAGTACCGTTATTGGAGTCTACACCGAGAATTTTTTTTTTTTGAATGCTAGAACTTCATATCTTTTTAAGTTGCCGATATGCAACACAATCGTTTTAATTAACAAATTAGAGATTTACCGCGTAAATTGTTTGTTGTTCGAGATTAACGTGTTATTGGAAATTTCCATTTTTTTTTAATTATCGCAGGTATTCGTAAATACTTGAACTATTGCTCTTGTTGAATAAGTACCTTTAAATACTAAGAAAAAGGAATTAATTGTACTTTAGAACAACATTGACTAAAGCATTTAATTGTTTATCCTACTAAAACTTTTTGAAAAGTACCATCGATTATAATGGTATCCAAACATTCGGGGCGGAATGGTACCATAATTTTAAGTATGGAACGGAACGCTACCATTTCCAGTTTCTAAATACAAAAGCAGTAAATGAAACTGAACTCATATACGTAGGTCAGTGTGGGAGGGCGATCAAAGCGCGTTTAGAAGAACATATTCTCCATAACGCAGACATTACATGTGAAGATTACAATTCCAAAACGTAAATAACTTTATTATACTAAGTGTGAACGTTATTTATACTTACCATTACAGGAAATAAATTGATAAAACGTAACTAATTGTTTTATTTAGTACTTCAAAAAGTCGTAATTCAGTTTAATGGATTTTAATAGCTTCGATTCACATTTACACCAAAAAGATTATATATAAGAAATCAGTTACTTAAAATTTTGCGAAAAAAATCATACATAAAATAAATAATAATATTATCGTATCATAGAAGCATTTATTTAAAGTTCACAGAAAAGTTTTAAGTAGATATTTGTGTTATAATACAATCAATACCACCAAAATAATCATTATCGTAGTAAATAGATTCTTTGGAGTTTGAGGAGCTTTTGACTTCAGTTTTGGAACTTCGTGCACGACCTTTCGATTGGATATGACATCTTTGTAAAAATGGGCTGATGATTTTGGTGTCCTCCTTCGATTAGGATCGTACATGTCGACATGGTACAAACCATATTTAACACTGTTACAAAAGAATATTTAAAATTTATTAATTATAAGATTTTTTCCATTCTGTTAAAAAACTTCTATAAATCATGCAGTATAGATGGTTAAAAAAAATCCATAACTATTATCGTTTTACTACTCCCTGTTTTGTGATAATATTTTTTTTTTTTTGTTTCATCACGAATGCACCATAAACAATTTATCTTATATTTTTAATAACAAAATTTTATTTAAGGGCGATAAAAAAGCCATAAACAATGTCACACATGGAAACAAAAGTTAAAAACAATTTATTGATATTACTCACGTATAGCCCTTATTCCATTCGAAATTATCCATTAAACTCCAAACTGAATATGACTTTATATTTACACCTCTTTCTATAGCTTCCAGGAGAGCGTTTAATTGGTACTAAAAATCAACAAAAAATTTTTTTTTTGAATTGATGAGGTGTAATGTTTTAAACAAATAATAAAAATACCATGAATAAGAAATGCTTTGGAAAGCAATAGGGAAAAAGCTGAATGAGATGCCAGAGTGTATTCTAAGACATGAAGCGTTGAATGGAGGTACATTAGAGGCAGAAACAGGAGTGCAGATGGGCAGAGGAAGACCTAAATTAGATTACTGTTGAGGAAGTTCAAATAGAACGGTTAGCACAAGATGAAATGAAAGTAGGTATCTTATTGAACTAATGGGTCTATGTTGATGGTTATATCAAAGAGACATGTACCATTCAATACCTTTATGAAATTAACTCTGTTGACATCATGTTGACTACCTAAATCAGCAAAACCATTTTCGGTTACATAAATGGGAGGGTTGTTATACTCATCTTTCAACCATAGTAGAACGTTTCGGAATCCCCAGGAAACTGCCTATAAATATACAGATGTCATTGAATAGTAACAAGCCCTTTGAATTTCGTCATTTATAATTATTTTTTCAAAAATCGTTTGACCCTTGGTATCAACTTAAAACTAGTGTTCAGTGGAAACTATTTGTTTTACTTTTAGCCAAGTGGTGGTGGTTCTCTTCCACGTTCTGTCCACCCATTTGTTGACGTGGCAGTCCATTTCGCAAGATGGATCGCTGTTTCTTCCATCCTCATACCGATTCGCAACCATTTCAGTTGTATAATAATTAAAAGCTAGAAAATCTACAGTTCCTCTTATCTTCCTAATCTCCTCCTCAGTGAATTCTGGTAATCTTGAATAAGGAAACCCTTGCTCTTGGCTCTTTTGGGCCACAGCTTCTTTCATGATAGAGTGGTAATCGCCTTTGAACAGTGGATTCGCAAACCAACCAGTCTTGAATAAAAAAAAATAAGCTGAATTATTAAAATTAATTTTTCTTACGTCCTACCGTAAATTGTAACATTCTGTATGCTGCAAATACATCTTCTGATGATGTACTGTTTGGTTCGAACCATTTTCCGCTTAGTGCTATTCCAAAGGACCCTGCATAATTTTTACGTGTTACTATCACATTTATTACTGGTTGAATCCAACCAAATTTGGACAGATAAAAAATTTTAATCTGGGCGACCATTTCATACCGTACATACTATAACATTTATTACTTCTTTATCTAACTAACAGACACTTGAAAAATCCATCCTTGATAACCCTATTCTCAAATATTTACTTTCCCTAAAATGCCTGACCTACCACTCCTTTTGAAGAACCCTCTGTAAGGATCTTTAGTAGAAAACTTGAACAATTTTAATGCTTACCATCCTGAGAAAATCTATAAGATTCGTTATATAACCGATAAGCAGCTGCATGAGCTAGTAAAACTGTATGTCCACAAAGATAATCTCCAAATCCATCAGCATTTACATTAACTGGTGCATGTTTGGAAGCACCATAAGCTGCACAGAAAACTTCTGGTTGATTAAATGAAATCCAATATTTTACATTATCCCCGAAATTGTCGAAAGCAACCTGGGCATAATCCGCAAAATAATCGGCCATGATAACATTAGCCCATCCTCCAAGTTTCTGAAGAACCTGAGGAAGGTCCCAATGGTATAAGGTTACCACTGGTTCTATACCGTTATTAAGCAGACTCGTAATAAGGTGATTGTAATAATTGATTGCATCTTTATTAATTTCGTTGGTAAAACCTTTGGGAAGGATTCGAGACCAAGAAAGGGAGAAATGGTATACATCGACTCCTAATTGTTTTAAAAGGGCTACGTCTTCTTCCACTTGATTATATGAATCACATGCGACATCACCGTTGCTACCGTCTATCACAAGATGGGGGTAGTTGTGGGTTAGATGATCCCAGATGCTCTCACCTTTACCTATAAGATAGGTCATTAAATAGTCTTAAAAAAATAGATCATGTAGGTCTATAACAGTATTAATTTTTATGGAAGAATTTTACGAAGTCATCAGAAGAAAAAGAAATCATGATTCTTTCATAAAAATCGATATGATCAACATTTGTATGGTACAAGGAAACTCAATTAATATTTTCGAGAGTAATGCCCCAGGATAAACCGGGTTTAAGGGTGAAAATTATTAAGTGAACAGGGTTAAAAGCAATGTATGATTATTTTATTTATTTCTAGTAATGTTAAAAGAATGATATTTAATTAGAATTTCCATTCTGATCCTATTTGTCTGTTTGTTAAGAGTGATCTTAAAAATGACAAAACTGATTTCGATGGAAAACTCACAGAGTTACAGATATGAAGAAAAGATTTTTAAAAATAAAATGAACAGTTCTATTAACTGTTTATAATTTTTGATAAATTTATTATAAACAATTAGATATATCCCAGTAAGCAAAACATTATTGCAGATCTGTGGATTTTCTCTTCTTAATTATACTTGAATGAAAATTTCTTAATTAAAGAAGAATTTTCATAATGCAGTTCCACTGATTATTCCAGACAATAAAAGAAATTTTACCTGTTTATAAGATTAGATCATTACATTATGGTAGGTAATTATTAAATACCCAACATTTTTAACCTAATTATGGACAAAACACAAGTAAATTATATAAACTGTACTTTATAATTTTCTGTAATCAGGCAACTACCACAGACATTTAAAAAGAGTATGATCATAGGTGTAATACATACAATAAATGTAACTTATAATTGCTGTAGTTTACCTTTCCCTTATTAATTGCATATTACATGTTTAACGATAAAAAAAAATATGTTTCAATCTAAATTATACTTGTAATTGAAACAACAATATGTTTGGATAGTCGTAATTAATTATAGTTGTAAAATAGAAAATTAGCAAAAAATAAAATGTTCATTTTACTTCAAGTTTGCTTTACGTGTTAATTTTTGAAATATTCTGAACATTTTAATAATCTAAACTACCCAGTTTTAATTATCAGCTTTTGGTGCTTGTTAGTAACTCTAAAAGATGCAAATAAGTTGTAGAGCGAAAGGGCCTGATAGAAGCTGGTGCTTAAAGTGAACCATCTCATACTGTGAAAGTTCGCATTTTCCTGTCAATAAATTTCCTGGTTGATTTCAAAATTCTTTAACTGGCCAATTAGAAATCACGTCTCCAACATTAGAGCCGTATTAAAAGCAACGTCAAAGCTCCAAAAGCTCAACTTATTTGTTGGGTATTCGGATTTATTGGTTAAAATCATAGTTAAATTTTGTGGAATATTAGAAATTCATTCTTAGTTTATTTGGCAAATTCTTGTTTAGAACTTTATGTATGATCAAATGTCTACATAGGCAGCTTTTATCTAATGTTTGAGTAATTGTTCATACCATGTGTATTCCAAGCTCCTTCTATTTGGTACGCTGATGTAGCCACTCCAAACAACAAATTTTCAGGAAATTGGCGCTCTTTCAATTCAAAAAATGTACACCTAAACCAAATTAAATAAAAAATAAAGACAACAACTGTCTATTTTACTTCTTGTTCTTCTTCGTATTTGTATCTACTTCTAATACAAGAGTACTTACCCTCTAAATATAGAAATTACAACCACCAAACCGACACTATATTGAAAATTCATTTCTTATTTATTAATTTTTGAAAGTCAAGTTTTATCAATACAAAAATACTATCAATTATTTATTTGAGCTTTAGTTTCAGAATAATAAAATTCAAATGATAGTTTAAAGCTACCTTATTTGCTCTCTGTCCACTACTACCAACTTAGGTAGATATTTCTGAGCTAGAAATTGCTAAACAGTTTAAATTAATTTCAAGAAAAAAAAAACCATATCAAAGCAAATTAAGCGAGACGTCGTAATGTGATTAGAATGTACAAGGATATTGTTTAGAACAAAAAAAATTAAATGACAAGGATTCGATACCTGCTTCAAAGTTCTTGAATTACTATTAGAATATATTTATGTATTTTCATTATTTAACTACGTAATTAATTAAAAAATTAACGAAAACGTCGATTTTTTTACATATATTTAGGAGGTCGAAACTCGTTGTGTAAACCAAATTTTAAAAGCTCTATTACCTTGATGACAAATAAATGCAAGAAATTAAAAAATATCCCAAGCAGTTTAAATTCTTTAGAGAATAACTAAAAAATATTTTATGTTTAGCTAAAATATACAATAAACTTAAATTTAATAACTGGAAATATGTTTATGTCAGATAAAAAGAATTAAAAAATATTCTAGAAATTTTTTTGTCAATATTCATTATTATCAGCATTAAAAAAAATATATCACATATCAAGTCCTCACGATATTTATCAAAGGAATTCTTGTCAGTACACAATACGTCCCTTTATCCTCCATAAAAATTAATAATTGAGAAAAATATTTTCCCTATTAATAAAGAAAAATAATCAAATAGTTCCTGAATACGCAGTAGACTTTTTGTGTCTATAGATCGTTGGCGAAATGAAGAATTGCATCCAGACGTTTCGTCGCTGATCAACGCAGCATCCACTGAAAATCTCAGCCTCAGTTATCGACGAAACGTCTGGACCTAACACGTTTTAAACTTCTTTAAGAATTATTATAGAATAATTTAGATATTATTAGACTTTTTGATATAATGACACATAAAAGTTAATAGATTTGTTAACGATAATCATATTGATACGTTACATAACTGTTTGGCTTCTTTAAAAAAATTTAAAACAATTATTCTTAATCACCACCATAATTACGTGCGACTGTTGTATAATTAACCACTAATAATTTTTAGCGACTTACGTAACAATCAATTAAAGGTCTTCTTATTTTTTGCGACATTGATATACCCACCTTTATGTCGCTCATTCGTTTCCTTTTTTCTGTGGAAATAAGTTGAACTTTGCAAAAACTAATAGATAGTAGGTTTTGCGGCATTATAATAGTAAATCGAAGGTTAATCCAAAAAAAAGAACAAGGCATTCCGCTTCTCTGTAATAACACAGAGCTCCTTGTTTATATGATTTTTTAAGTCTTTTTTTCCTACCACATAATTTTCCAATCGCTGAACTAATTGTAAGAAAACAGTTTTACGTGGATTGTAAATGTGGTTTTATTCAGGCATCAAGGTAAAATTTCTTGCAGAGTGGCTAACAGTATCTAATAGTTATTGGATTCAATTATTATGATGTCCATTGGTCAGATAGAAAGGTTTACATCAAAATAACGAAATCGCGTAAATTTATTACGTAGACATGTCGTGCCGGCTATTTATCTTTTAGTATCATTTAATAATTCGAAAGACCAGTTTCAAATTTAGTGTTGTCAGTTTTTCGGTGTAGTTTAATCAGAAAGTTATTTACTGTACATGAATTAAATATTCACACTGCTCGTGAAATAGACAAAATGTGGAAAGCCAGAATAATAGTTTTTATTCTCTATTCTTTTAAAAGGTATGTAATAAGTCATTAGGTAATTAATTTAGGGAACAATTTTCGATCTTTTGTAGAATCCATTGTGAAATTTCTGGACTGTACTTCCCCGATGATTTTATGTTTGGAGCAGCAACTGCATCTTACCAAATTGAAGGAGCCTGGGATGAAGATGGTATATATTTTTTTTAAATTAGTTAATCCATTAAATATTTAAATTAATCTACTTTGTTTCTATTAAAACGTTTTTCTAATACAGGTACATGTACATGTTTCATATTATAATAGTAATAAAAGATAATTAAAAATAGACTAGTAATAAATAAATATGCATACATGTAAAAAGTTTATTCTTAAATAATATAAATGCGATTACAATAAAATAAATAAAAGAACAGGAAACAATTGACATACTGTTATTATAAATTTTCCGCTTGCATTATTTAAACTAAAGTAATAATATTTGAAGAGGTAGATAATCCATATTGACTCAAATTTCTCAACTTTAAAGCTGTAATATTCCACACAGTATTGTAGAAACATGAAACAACAAACCAACAAATATTGAACAAAGTAAACTCAATTATCGTACATTTTTTTTACATTTCATCTTCAGGTAAAGGTGAAAACATTTGGGACCATTTGACTCATAACCACCCACACTTGATACGAGACCAGAGCAATGGTGACATAGCCTGCGACTCCTATCACAAATACAAAGAAGACATTGCCCTTTTGAAAGATTTGGGCGTTTCTGTTTATCGTTTTTCAATATCGTGGTCTCGTATATTCCCCCATGGTCATCCTTACAAACCAAATCCTGCAGGAATTGCACATTACGTGGCCTTTCTAGATGAACTTGCAGCTAACAATATCACAGCAATGGCAACTTTATTCCATTGGGACCTTCCTCAACCACTTCAAGAACTCGGAGGGTGGATGAACCCGAGAGTAGTGCCATGTTTCGCTGAGTATGCCAGGGTAGTGTTCGAAAATTTTGGAAGCAGGGTGAAATATTGGATAACCATAAATGAACCTCACCAGGTCTGTCAGGAGGGGTATGGTGATAAAAATTTGGCGCCTGTTCTTAACATGTCTGGCATTGCTGATTACCAGTGCGGGCACAATCTCTTAAAAGCCCATGCCATTGCTTACCATATCTACAACGATAGCTACAGGCACTTGTTTAATGGTAATATTTTGAAAATAGTCGTGATAATGTAACCTGAGGTAATATTTAAAATACTTGGTCTTCCAGGCAAAATTGGGATTACAATTCATGGAATTTGGTACGAACCAGAAGCACCAAAAGATGAAGCGACTGCTGACCGAATGAGACAGTTCAATGTAAATAAGTCATAACGAAACTTCTCCCATTTTAATGACTCGTATTTTGCAGTTTGGATGGTGGGCTCATCCAATTTTCACCAGTCAAGGAGATTATCCTGCCATAATGAAGGAATATATAGCAAAGAGGAGTGCTCTACAAGGATACAAAAGGTCCAGGCTTCCAGAATTTACCCAAGAGGAAATTGAGAGCATCAAAGGAACCTCGGACTTTTTGGGATTGAATCACTACACCTCATATTTTGTTACGGACGCGAAAATTAACGATCTTGATACCCATTTTGCCAGCGACCATCAAGTGCAAGCGAACGCAAAAATTTCTTGGGGTACGGGAGCAGCTCCATGGATCAAGGTTTGTCAGAAATATGCATCTAGACATTTTTTGGACATTTTCTTATTATACGTAGGTTGTACCATGGGGCTTTCGTAAGATTTTGAATTGGTTACAAAATACATACAAACCAAGTGAAATTCATGTAACTGAAAATGGTTTTTCTGACCATGGAGGATTAAATGATACCACAAGAGTATCATATTTTGGGGTAAACATCTCTTTTTTTTTTGTTTCAGAATGTATCCCTCCTTTTCTTATTGACTTTTACTACCCTCTTTGTGCTCCTACCCCTCCTAGTACATCCTCAGTTTTAATTTTTCTTTGTCCACTGTATTTTCATCTTTGACCGACAACTTCACATTCCAAACTCTTCCAACTTATCCCCCCATTAACCTTTTGCCCAAGTACAGAGCCGTACTCTAAATATGTACTTTAAACAGTCTTCTTACTACATTTTTAGCAATACTTACAAAATTTATGTGCTGCTATCGTTTTGGACAAAGTAAGGGTTAAAAGTTACGCTGCCTGGAGCCTGTTGGATAATTTCGAATGGCTAGACGGATACGTGTAAGTACCAAAGGTTGTAAAATTGTTTTGTATTTTTATTTTCCGCTTACGTCTTACCGTCTAAAAATATTATTGCGATTCCAAAATTAACAAAAATGTATAAATTAGATACATTTATTATCAGTGTTATTGCTGCTGACCATCAATGTCAAAGCAGAAGCTTGCGTAACGAAATTGTTTATAATTATTAATGATTATCTTTAATATGATACTGTTTTTACTAACAGACGTGATTATTATTATATTAATATTATCATTAAACAGTTTTGTATTTTGTATCTTAATTTGCGTGCGGTTTCAATACAAAAGAAGTGACAATTACATAAATTTGCGAAACAACTGTTGTTAAGACGTAAGAAGCTGTCTCACCTTGAGCTCAAAAAAATATATATTGTTAAACTTGTAATAAAGTTATAAATAATTTATTTTTTTAAAAGACATTGTCTCATACCAAAAAACAGTTAATTGAAAGAAATGCACTTTGCTTTATCGACTTCAAAATGATTGAATTATTGCATTTTTTATCATATTTTTTTTTAATTTAGTGCTAAATCGGTAAATGGAAAATCTTAATGGTAAAATCTATCATATATGAAAATGCTTTTTTATTTTCATTCCAAAATAAAAGAGGTTGGTCCGCGTATAAAAGTCAAATGCCAATTGAGTAAGATATCAAAAAAGAGCTCGGCTCGGTTCTTGATAAAGGGGGAAAGGTAAAAGTAAATAAGTAAAGACTACCTTGTGGCTCTACTTATATATTAACAAAATCTGTTATTCACTTTAGACCATACTTTTTGATTTATTTCAGAAAAATGATGATTAACAGTTCTTGCATTTTGTTAATTTCTGAAGTAATTAACATTTTTTGCTATTCTTATTTTATAGAAATCGGTTTGGTATGTATGACGTCGATTTCACGGACCCGAAAAGGCCAAGGACTCCAAAAGCTTCAGCACTTTTTTATAGGGACGTAGTTAGAAAGCGAAGAGTAGGAGAATTTTTAAAAGTTAATTGAAACAATTATAGAAAAGATTATCGAAATTAGGCGTAAAATGTAATATTTATTTTAATTGTTTAGTAGTTCATTTTATTTTGGCATATTTTTTGTTAAGCTTTTCAAATAATGTTCCTAAACTACAAGTTAAATGAAAATAAACAAATAATTTTAAATTGTGTTTTAGTTGCTATTATTTTTTATTTCAGAATATATAAGTGTAAGTTGTTTAATTACAAAAAAAAAAAAAGTACTTTATCTATTAATCTAGGCCTCCCTCTACCTTCTTTGCTCTCATTTATTTCTCAAATGTGTCTTTATGTCTTTCACTTATGTCTTGGAAGTTGTTTCTGTTTTGTATTTTCCTTCTTTTTTAATATCTCTTCATTTGAGGGTTAAAAAGCTATTGAGCCTAAAATTTTAAGAGAAATATCAATTCACAATTAACAACACCCTGTATACAAGATTACTTTAATTATGTTTATATATGTACCTATATCAACCGTGTATCAGGAATTTTGAATCTTTAAAGCTGAGTTTAGACTACACGATCAACTTATTCGTTGTACTCGTTCTAGTGTACATAGCAATTAACGAGCATTCGAGAACATTCGCTTTTGTGGTTGGTTGCACTTAACCGAGCTTAGTATAAATGCACCTTAGACAGACCTCTCAGTCTTCAGCAATTTAATCAGAGAAGATGGTAATCCTTTCTAAACGTTGCCAATAGCTATAACTTGTCAGCTGAACGTCTTAGAACATCTCAGCAAATAGTGCGGCATGTTAGTAATTAGAAAGAAATGTTACTATTTAAGTAACGATTGAAAATGCATCGACAAGATCCTGCCTACGTAACGGCAGCGGTGGTCTGTGGTAATGGATCCAACAGATCCTCGAAGTACGCTTAACATTCCATATAAAAGGCTTCATTATTCCATTTGGATTCGCCACAATTGCTTATTTATTTTATTACCTATTTGCCTGAAAAAGTTGTAGTCCAGTAGCAGCCTCCGAATGGAAGTAAGATAAGTTTCACTTAAGTTTAATGAAGGAAAGCTTGGATAGTCTATGAAAAAAAAATTAATTTGTGTGATTTTGAAAATGTTAATATGTTGGGTTAATTTCAAAAGACGAAGTGTGTAATAAATTATAAGATTAATATTCAAAGACAACAATTCTGCTACTTTGTTCAATAAAATATCTTGATAAACGACATCAGGTATGATGGTAAAAATTCAGGATTTACAGAGAATTGTGGTAAAAATAATTCTCATTGATGTAAATGTTTTGTTGCACACTTCGCCTTCCGAATCTGACCCTGTTGTACACACCATCTACTTCCTTTTATTGTCTCTCATTTAAAACTAAAAATATAAAATCCTATATGATGGTAATAACGCAAGATATGCACAGCATTATAAAAAAACTAATTCTCTTTGAAATAAAAGTTTTATTGCACACTTCGCCTTTCGAATCTGACCCTGCTGTACCCTCCCTCCACCTGCTTCCTTTTAGTTTCTTTTCATTTAAAACTAAAACCATAAAATCTTGTATGATGATCATAATGCTGGATGTGCAAAACATAATGGTATAAATAATTACCTTTGGAACAAATGTTTCGCCTTCCGAATCTGACCCTGCTGCACATTTTTCTTTTAGTTTCCTTTCATCTAAAACTAAAAACATAAAATCCTTACTGTATATAAATGTTAGTAGGTATTATTTTTCGTGTTGGTGGAATCGTAATATGTAAGTCGTTGAAGGAGTGTCGCATTTCGAGAAGGTTACGAACGTTTGGTTGCTGATGGGCATTCGGCTTCGGCGATTAACAAAATTTGCGACCAGTTATCTCAAAGTTTAATTACCAGCCACTGTGGGATTCGACGCAAATATTGTCCACGAATGCCGTCTGCACCATAAAATGCTTAAAAATATTCGAAATGCGTTGCTTATCGATGTTGTGGACGACGTTATTACCCCCTTTTTTCGTTTAATTTTTATCAGTGTGTCGTAAATTTTTTTCGTTCGTATTGGCCATCGTAGTAATGCGAAAAACCGATTAACTTTAGCAATTAATTCGGTAATAAATCTTGACAAGAAAATGTACTTAGTAGTAACACTACAGTAGCAGAAATACGTGAGACTAATGTAATTTGAAATCAGAAAATACTGAAAGAAATCGTTATTTGGGTTCCAAAAAGTAGAACCCTAATAGGATCACTTGTGTGTTAGTCTGTATGTCCGTTTTTTACAGAAAACGTACTTGACAAAGAAAAAGTAAAAAGAACTGTACACATTTAATATTATAATTCTACAGATAATAACGAAGGACGAAGCGTTGCGTTTACGATATTTTTAAGTAAATAAAAATTCTCTCGCAATAAAAATGCATTCAAATTGTATTTTTGTTTTGGTTTAAATAGATAAAAAAAAAAAACGAAGTGTTTATTACGACAGCATCATAAAGGACTGATAACACTTCGTTTTGTTATATCATAAAATAAACAAACGCAATAACAATTTTTTTCGCGTTTATTACTTTAATTGTTATTATATTGACATAAAATAATTTATTTCAATGAATGGGGAAATACATGAGCTACTATTTCTTTTTTTAACAACGCTTCAAACAGGAATAGATTGGGATTTTGGATAATTATACCATTAAAAGAATTGTAAAATACGGACTCATCTATTTCACAAAAACTAATTACCTATAAAAAAAATAAAGCTGCAGAATTTAATAGTTGCATTTGTTCTAACAATAACTTAAGTAAGTTCTGTGAATATCAAACAGAACGTTCCATAATGAGAAGTGATACTATGGAATACGATAGGTATTCCAAATTGTTGTCAAAAACCAACCTAAAGCTGAATACATGAAATACTCAAAAGTTTGGAATTTTGAACAAGAAATTACCATAAGAATAAAAGCTCTCTAATTGCTATTAAGTACAAATTAATAATAAGAGAAATATTAGAGGTAAAATCAGGAGAAAGAAGGGGGAAAGAAAAGGTTAATGTTATAATATTCGTTCAATGCGAATCTTAGCTCAGTACGATCTTGTAAATATGATGATTTGTAATCTACCCCTAAGTAAACCAGCTTCTAATGACAAACGATCCCTTGTAGGAAAGTATTACTATTTTACATGATGACACATTGAGTCATAAGCATCTACAGAAATTTTCTAGATAATAAGTTGTTTTGTATAATCAATAAAGTTTTATCTTGATTATTGGAAAGATTAACTTTTATTGATTATACAATTTATCTTAATCATAGCTACAAAATTAAATTCTTTGAACTGACAGATAACTTGTTTTTTTATTTTATCCTTAAAGATTGACATTTTGTTTTGCTGATATATTTTTTTTATTTATACAAATTTTATATTTTTGTATAGTCAAGTGGCAAGATATTGATTTTTTTTTGGTTCTGACTTTTTTGATAACTGTAGTTTCCAGCGAGCGCCAAATATCTTAGGACGGCCCTGAAACCCAAGAGGATATTTTGACACAGATTTCAATAAGTTTACATTCCACATAAAATCGATTTTTTTTAATTGACCTAAAATTCTATTATTTTATTTTAATGTAGGTAAGTGTTTCGACATAATTTGAGACACTCTTGCAAAAGAATAATTTATTTTTCTAATTAACGCAGTAGAGAAAGAAAAAAAAATATACGAACTAAAATGATAACAGTTTTGCTGATACTTATGAATACATGAGCAAACATGCTCTCATTTCTCAAGATTAGCAAACAATTATTAGGTCTAATACTAAAATTATCGCTGTTTTATAGATTTATTCTTTTGAAAACATAAAAAAATTGACAATTACGTATTAAACTCACGTGGAAAGGGTCCCATACAAGTGATATCTTAAATCTTGTCTTTTGCTTGTACAATTTTCGTAAATAATTTTAAAACTATTTATTTTAAGTTTTTTAAAAAAATATGTTTGCGACCCTTACAATAAGCCCTTTTATTTGATATGTCACGAGGTAGGTATAGTTTGCAAAACCTTTTTTTTTTTATTTGTCCGATTTTTAACTTAATTAATCGATTAATTAGACTCACGATCAGAGTAAATTGACCATACCAAATGGACAAATATACATACGAGAATGGAAAAGGGTTCCGTTTGTTCATTTGGACGTAAGGAACCCTAAAACTGCTGATTTATTAATCAAAAGAGAGAACCTTAAGTTGCAAATAATTCTAATAAATTGTTTCGCTACTTTGAATCTTCTCGGCTGAAGTAGGTAATAAATAAAAATGAAATTAAATAAAAACAAAAGGGGGTGGAAACTTCACAATTTTATTTCTAAATATTTAGTAATACTTACAAGGCTAACAATAAAAAATTGCTAATTTAAAATTGAGCTTAATGTTTTAGTTTTAAAGGCTCTAAAAATTCGGTTTCATATCTTTGTTTATCAACATACTTATAGAATCGTAAAATTGTTACTAAAACTATTATTATTTAAAATTTAGTATTCTTTGTAGGTAAAATTAAAATTTTGTTTGTTTTATGTTCTTTGAAATCTTCTTTAAAACGCTTTGCTGTTTGACTCAAATAAGATTTGTTGAAAATTGCCTGTACTATGACTGTACAACTTTTTGTAAGGTTTTTTTTAGATGGTAAATCAATTTTAATATTTTCCTATTTATTTTGTATTTAATAGTGAAGTACCTACACAATGTGATTTATTAAACAAAATTGTTTTCTTACGTTAATCTAGGATATAAAATAAAACACAAATAACACTTTTTACAATGCAGTTGGGCAATCAATACTTTTAATTAATTTACACTTTTATTTACTATTATTATTACATCAATTCGAGTGTTTGTTACTTTTAGATAAACTCAATTGACGACAATAAAATGAAATAACAGTAAAATATTTATTACCCAAAATATTTTGTATTTCTCTTTTACGTTCATATTTTGTACCATTGAGGTAAAATCGTCACAACGATAATAACAGATATTACACACACATTTATAACAAAATTGCCATTAATAACAAGCATCACCATATAATCACTACGAATAATAACATAAATTGAAATTGCAATTGTAACCTATCGCTTTAATAAATAAAAATAATATCATGTACATGTTTTTTTGAGCACCAAGTATTTTCACCTAGAAACTAATTAGATAATGAATTATTTATGGTATCCGTATCAAAACTCCTTTATATTTCCGGTAGGTAATACGTTATCATAAAGACCAGGATGTATTTAATGATGGAATATAGTATGCAATTATATTAACAAATAATAATTGGACAAAAAAGATTCTACCAATGGATTTAAAAATACAGAACGCGATTCGACTCTTAATAAGCCACCCTCAATCTACTAACTGTTCCTTTCTTTAGGTTTAGGAGATTTGTGTAATTTATGGGGAATGAGAACTTCATTTGATTTTTCTTGTACGTGTCCATTGACTTGACTTCAAAAATGCTACAACCCTCGGGTAAAGTAAAGGTTAGCTTAGGTTGGGTTAGGCTGTGTTAAGTTAGGTTAGGTTAGATAAAGTCAGTACTGAGATAAAAGTAACAACATGAAAGACATTTATCTGAATTTTTATTTCGATTTAAATGGATGCGGGTTAAGCTGTCTAAAGAGGGATCATTTGTTTTTTTTTTTTTTAATCAAATCAAATTATGTCATTAATTAATTAAATTAATCGCCTTTATAACTCCCACAATTTTTTAATTATAAGATTATAAATTTACAAAAGCACTAGATCACTATCTACTTCCTAGTGTTACATTATCATATTTAAACACCCACATAGAAGAACAGACAGACATTGTACGGTCAATTTTATTAATGGAGGTATGTATTTCCAAACCATTCGTATATTGATATGACCTTTAACTCTAGGTCAAGGTCTTCAGAGTTAAAAAAGTTTTACCATTTAATAAAAATATGTGTATCAATGGTACTACCTATTACACACAGCTGTTTAAAACCAAAACACTGAGCGATTATGATAATTTAATCAGTAAACATTAAAAATTGTTACAAAACTTTGATCTATATAATATTAATTAATTAATGTGATGGTCATTTATTTTGGTCTTTCGGAGGTCATCCAACCTTTGTATGTTTCACTATATGTATAAAAAAAAGCACGTCAATCGAAAACTGAGATACTCAAGGAATTTGATGATTACACAGGGTGTTTAATGAACTAATTAATTTTATTCAAAAATAAAAGTTCTTTTCATCTCACATACAAAGTTTTGAAGAAATAATAATTACATGAAGTTATAAGTACAGGGTATTAAAACCACAATTACTTACGTACCTACTATGAAAATATTACCACATTACATCATACTTTAAAAAGATATTTTACAAAGGATAAAATATGACATTTACGAGACAAAAAGGTGTATTGTAATAATTAAGATCCATTAATTCTATTGAACGTGAAAAATACATTAAATTAGTTTTCATCGCATTCAGTGCTTTTAAAAAGCAATTTAAACTATAAATTGTACTTTGAAACGTGCAGTGAAGTACATTAATTTTTTAAAACGTTACAATCAGTTTTACGATATTTAATTTTTATTAATTATTATCTGTACTTATATAAATATGCAATCGACCAAGATCTAAACAAACTGTGTTGGTTTGCGAGATATTTAGTTATTAGTTAGAAGCAAAATTCTGTACCTGGTGGATACTTTTTAATTGAAAGTTTTTCTTTTTTTTGGCACATCGATAGCACTTAGTCTACACCCAGTATAGTAAGTGCGATTGTTCACTAAAATCTAGTTGTTTTGTAAATTCCCAAGTGCACTCTAGGAGGTACCTACGATAGTTTTGTTTCGAAAAATTGTACCTGCGAAAAGTGTGTCAGACAGGTTATTTTCCATTTTACATGGTGCATTAAAGGAAATCCTTATCTGAGATTAACAAATTAATTATTATTTATGTACATATTGTACGTAATAGTTCGCTGTTGGATTGTACAATCTCACAGATATAAAGAAAAAAACACGCGCGCATAGTGTTCAGTAGTGCACAGTGTTCGAAAACCACCTTGATAAGAGGGGGGGCGTCATCCAAATTCGACAGAATTTTCGTTTTGTAAACCGCCGCTAATCGGATGAAGGTCTTTTCTAGTTAACTGTAATTTTGATCATAAAAATCGTACACAAATAAGATATCGTCCAGTATTTTAGCGATGATAACAAACTAATTCGGTCAAAATGGATCTTACGCTTATCACCGTCACTTTCGTTCTCTCGCTGGGGTAATACCGTAACTTTATGTAGCGCTCGCTAACTATCCTTACGTTTCGCTCTATTGTAGAACATCCTCCTTCGCTTTCAACTACTCTTTTCCGGATGGATTCCTCTTCGGGGTGGCCACTGCGTCCTACCAAGTCGAAGGAGCGTGGAATGAACACGGTAAGTCCTTTTAATATCATTATTATTTTTTTCGTCGTTTTATTTTCACAATTTTGCAGTATTGTTTCGCCACACTGTGTCTTCTTCAAAAATTCCAGTAAAATTTAATTAATTCAATACTTATCTAATTATGTTGTATTATAAACTGTATTCGAAAACATTCGAGTTTTTTGGACCAGTAGCACTTGTGTGATAACCCTAACTATTTTCAGACAATAAAATTCAGTTATTCTAAATTGGTGGTAAAAAATAAAATTAAACTAACAGCAATACGTTGTGAATGGACAAGATAAATGAATGTACACAGAGATAAACTGAAACAATTTTAATATCAAATACGTACTACCTCCTTGTCTGTAGTTTCTTGCAATTGTGCACTTTTTATTAATATCGAAAAGAATGTAACACTATTTCTTATCAACAATTTCTTATATTGCTAGTGCAGTAAACAATAAAATTGTTTACAATTTTTCCCAGTTGAAATGAAATAGAATAATTGTTTATAAAAAGTTTTTACTTGTATGTATTCAAACTAGAAATTTCGAGACGTTAAAGAAGTTTTTTGACCGTTCTTTTTATATATCTACCTACAAGTAAAAAAAATTAAAAAAAGGACATTACTGAGGATTGCCTTATTCAACATATCTAACAAAGTTAGTTCGAAATTCATCTATGTATGTAAATAAAATTTAAATTCTATTTGTTGATGGGTAAATCACTTCAGAAGGGGCTTTCATAATAATCCGAATAAAGTTTTGCAGAATTCGAAAAGTTGTTCGGAAAATTATACAATTAAAACTGAAAAAGCACTTTCAATGGAATTTTTGAATTATGTAATATATTTTTTAATCGAAGATACTATATAGAATACATACATTCTATTAGTTTTTTTTTTTCTAATCGAGGATTATTTTTTGAAGTATTATTAAAGAAATGTGGTTTTTCAATAAGTACCTACAAGTTTGTTTAACCACAAAATACGAAAAAGCTCATTTTGTTACATAACTTTGTTTGATATTTTACAATTCCTGTAAAATAGCACCTTGAATAATCCAATACATTTGCAGCAATTTTTATAAAAAAAAGACGTCATCGGTAAATGTAGCAATTTATTTTAAAAAGAAAAATAAATTGAGTTTTAATACCTATATTACAAAATCCTAAATAAATTGACCAGTAATTAGCCGTATGTAATATTCTTTTTAATTTTGCGTTCTTGAATTGTGCAGAATTCAAATCTGATTATATAAAAAATTTTTTTTCAAATAATTCTTAATCAGTTATCATTATGAATAAATTTACTTAGGTTAATAAGGGTTCCTCTATGGTTTTTCTAGTCTCAATGGGTCTTACGTATAGTTATCCTCCAGAATAAATTAATTTCTTATTCCTCCCAAAAATTTTCTTATTTCAATCATCTCATTTTATATTTTAACTTTTTTACCAATCTCGTCGCCAATTGTCATTAATTCTGAATTTTCTAGATAAGAATCATAAATTTATGACTGAAACGTCGCCTTTTTTCCCCAATAAATTTCGTGGTTCGGTCGAAGATTTTATTATTTGAAAATAAACTTTCAATCTAAATAAATTATATTTTAGGCTAACTTTTGTGATACTTACACCGAGTTAATTATAGGGAAAGGTGAAAATATTTGGGACAGGACAACACATACAAGACCTGATTTAGTTTTGGATCAAAGTAATGGTGATATAGCATGCGATTCATTCCACAACTACGAAGAAGATGTACAAATGATCGCAAATTTGGGCGTACAATTTTACAGATTTTCAATAAGTTGGTCAAGAATTTATCCTAGTGGTCATCCCTACAATTTAAACCAGGAAGGAATCCTTTATTACAGTAGATTAGTTGACGCATTACTAGCCAATGGTATAATCCCGATGGCAACAATTTACCACTGGGATCTTCCTCAGCCCTTACAAGATTTAGGGGGTTGGACGAATCCGTTGATTGTCAACCACTTTGTCGAATATTCAAGGGTGCTTTTCGATAATTTTGGCGATCGTATTAGACACTGGATAACGTTTAATGAACCTTCCCAAATTTGTCAGGAAGGATATGGTGATACGAGTAAGGCACCTGCCCTTAATCTCTCAGGCATTGCCGATTACCTGTGTGGACATAATTTAATAAAAAGTCATGCAGCTGTTTACCATCTTTACAATAATACCTACAGGGAAAGCCAAAATGGTAAGAAAATCGTTTTATCTATATATATATATATATATATATATGTAAATGTGCATAAATCTAACTTACTTTTTTTAAGACGTAAATAATAAGACATAATTGAATTAGGTACACGCGTTACATAAATACTCAAAGGGACTGAGATATTTTTACCATTAGATTTCATTTGTACAATTGAATAATTCTGCTTTTGCAATTGGTATTATTAAGCCAAAGTGTCATATTAACATTAATACGTAATGAACAACTGAAAAAACACTGTGTATACTTTAAACAAATCGATATTCAACAGAAGTAAGACATATTTTCAATTTTTATGACTAAATGTCACTTTAAATTTTTCATTAAAAATTGTTCCACCTTTTTTTCTATTAATAAAGAAAAATGCACCGTCTAAGACATTAAAGACTAATTATTATAGATACATTAAAGACAGAAAGAGGGGCAGAAGTAGAATTGCATTAGATTATTCTTTCCAAATAATATAGTTAGGGATGTTAGTAGTGATGAGCAGTCTTATTTTGGTCTTGCAAATTTTTCCAGACCAACAAGACCAATACTAAAACACTATCTATGTAAATTAAGATCAAAACCAAGACCTAATTCTGCAAGACCAAGACTCATAACAAGACTTTTACCAAACTTATTGTCGAAAATATTTGATGAACCCCTAGAGAATTTAAACGTCCAAAACGTAGTTTATGCAAAATAAAAAACAAAACTCGATTGACCAACATCAAGACTGAAATTATTTTTACAAGACCAAGACTCAATTCTGAATGACCAAGACTCAATTCTGAAAGACCAAGACATATTTATGCAATACCAATACCAAGATACAATCATCAGAACCAATACCAAGACCAAGATGACTAAGGTCTTGGTATTGATCTTGGTCTCGCTCATCACTAGATGTTAGTTTTCAGGAAGTGCAAACATATAGAATTTTTAAGGTTTCCTAAACCATATTCCAGATTTTCCATTTCTTATTTAAAGGAAAATAAATTGCCCAACCCTTATGTGGAAATTTTTCGTGTTTGCGAATAATTCCATTGCAGGAAACCCTGATCTAAAGCACTTTTCGATTTAATGAATATTTGAAAACTGTCTCCATGACCGATAAACTAATTCATAATTTAGGCGCTGACCTGATCCTTGCTCCACGTATTTAGACGTGCATTTTATTTATGCTTAGAAATTACATATCTATGTACCATTGTGGTTCAGCTCTGTTGATATACGGACATTGAACTAGATTAATAGATAACAATTATTGTAAACCCTTCAGTTGTAATGTCAATTATTTTCGTATTAAATAAACCGTTTACCGTAAACAATCTCGCGCGATAAAAAATTTCTACGACAATATTGTACCGTTTTGTATAGAGGAAACTTGACCTCCCAGACGATTTTATCGTTAAAAATATTACGGTGTTACAAAAAAAAAAAAAAGAACGGTTTGATCATATTATTCAGTTATTTTACGTTTTGTGTGAGTACTTGGTTTTCCGGAGACAAAAAACTGTCGACTGTGTACCAACAGTCTTAAAGACTTCTTATTTATCGTTTGGTTTTCTATCATGCTAATAATGTTCATATAGTGATTTAGAAAAAATTTTAAAAATACTATTTTTTTTTTGTGATCCGTGAAGGCACAATCGGTATTACCATAAATGGCATATGGAATGAAGGTAACACAACTGCTGATGCGGATAGTGCAGAAAGGATGATGCAAGTATATGTAAGTAAAACGTTCTTTTCGAATAATTTTCGAAAAAACAAATAAAATTCGTTAACAATAATTTTGGCAATATTAGCTTTTATTGATTTTAATCTTACCAATAAAATTAAGTTCAGATAACTGAAAACTGTTCACAATAATAAATTTTGGTATTCGGCTACAAAAAAATCTAAAGATCTAGATTTTTTTAAATGTTTTAAATAAAATTTAAGATTTAAATTTCAGAAATAAAATAAAATTAATAGTTTTAATATACAGTGTTTGAGAAATTTGAATTCTCAAAGTCAAGTTTAAGATTAATCCTTCATAAAAAATGTTCACGTTATCTAATTAGATTAAATTAAAAAAATAAACCATTTTTGAGCATAGTTCACAACTACAATAGCGTTGATGTAGTATCACATTCTTTTTAAGTACCTTATTTTCGAAAAACCAAATTAAATTCGTTAACAATAATCTTGGCAACATTAACTTTTATTGATTTTAATCTTACCAATAAAATTAAGTTCAGATAAATGAAAACTGTTCACAATAATAAATTTTGGTATTCGGCTACAAAAAAATCTAGATCTACATTTTTTAAAATGTGTTAAATAAAATTTAAGATATAAATTTCAGAAATAAAAAAAATAATAGTTTTAATATACAGTGTTTGAGAAATTTGAATTCTCAAAAAGTGAAGTTTTTGGAATAATACTTCATAAACAATTTTCACGTTATCTGATTAACAATAAACCATTTTGTCCATAGTTCACAACTAAAATAGGGTGTTGACCTCAGATTTAAAGGGTGCGTCAAAGATAATTTCAAAATCAAAACACCACAATTAACTTCTGTTTAGAAAATCACCTGGTTTGAGGTAGCCTTCAATATCATCCTCAAACTCAAATTTAAGGTCATCAATTGTAGTCTCCTACATCATTGGTCTATATAATTGTTTCAATTTAGATCATTATTTTTGAGTTCAAAATTAACATGGGTCACCCTGTATATAGAAGTGAACTAACACTCAAATTTAGCTTACGATTAGTTAGAATCCTCCCACAGATTGGTTTATTTACTAACTATATTTCATTGACTACTGAAAAAATTTCCAAAATTTTTACTACGTCATAATTATTTAGTTTGGTTGGTGGGCCCATCCAATATTTAGTACTGAGGGTGACTACCCTGCCGTGATGAAAACTTACGTAGCAAGAAAAAGTGCAGCTCAAGGTTACAGAAGATCGCGGTTGCCAGAATTTACCCCCGAAGAAATAGAGTATATTAGAGGCACGTCAGACTTTTTAGGATTCAATTTTTATACTTCACGAAAGACAAGGGATTCTGGATATAATGGATTAGAAGTGTCTTATAGTAATGACCACCAAGTGGAAGCATGGATTGACGAGAGCTGGCCAATGACTATAGCACCCTGGTTCGGTGTAAGTATTCAAAATTCATTAAATTAACAAAATACTAAGTGGAATATGAGCATTTATAATAATACTACAAAATTAGAACTTAAAGTTAAAAATATACTTGGATATTTTTGACATTTATAACTAAATGAATTCGTTTAAATTACAGGTAAATCCACCGGGCTTCCGACAACACTTGAACTGGATTAGGGAAAGGTATAACAATCCTGTCGTTTATATAACTGAAAATGGTTATCCCGATGCAGGAGAAATAGATGATTTTGATAGAATCAATTATTACAGGGTAAGTTCTACATGTACAGTAGGGTAATCTTTTTGGATGAATACTTTAATTAATCAGAGGATTTCATGCCATGCTGGTAGAATACTTTAATGGAAACAAACCAAAATATGTTCGTGGTTAACACTCTGTTGAAACTAGCAAACAGGGTTCCTGATTTGGAACTCATTAGTTCTCATTAGATTTCGACAGGATACGAACCTTGAACATTAGGGTAATTTCTCCTAGACAGGCCAATAGGGAAGAACCCTGGTTCAATGACAAATCATAGTATTAATATTACCTTGCCATGAGCCACCAGTAAATATTAATCTTTTGAGATCTCTTTGGACCAGGATTTTCCTTTCATGTACCATGGATATGTTTTGGTTCATTTTGTCATCAAATTTTCGACTTCAAGAACATTAATATTTCTTTTCTAGGATCATTTAAGAGCTGTGCTGGATGCCATTTATATTGACAATGTAACTATCCAAGTTTATACCGCCTGGAGTCTTATGGATAACTTTGAATGGATGTATGGATATGCGTAAGTTTTTTTTAATTATTATTGTAGTATTGATTTTTTTTTACATAAAACGTTTTTAATTTATATTATTTCAGGCATCGTTTCGGATTATACTACGTGAACTTTACAGACCCTCAGAGGCAAAGGACCCCGAAAAGATCTGCACTGTATTACAGGGAGGTCGTTCGTACCAGACAAATCACCGTTGACGAATAAATATAGTTTTCAAGAACGAAGTATTTCAAGAGACATTTCCTGCTCCTAAGTATTGAAGTTATTAATTTATTGTTGTAGGTTCGATATAATAATAAAATAAATAAAGCACGATTTTTTAAAATAAAATTTAGTGTTTTTATTTTACAAGAAAATCATAGTCCATCAGAAACTATTACACATAAATACAATTACCTGTTTTGAGGATAAAAGTCTAAAGTGCAATAATCTTCGAGAAAAAATACCTATTTAATAAAAAAGAGATATTTTTCTAAGTGACTGCCTTCTGCCACCCACTCACTACTCTACAAAGTTGTACATATTTCGAGAATGACCTGGAATGTTTCAGATATTTCCAAAATAATATTAAATGTTTAAAAATAATTTCAAACAATTGAGAATGATCTATTTGATTCAGATAGTGTCAATAAACCAACCATTAGGAAATGGATAACCCAAATTAAAAATACTTTCAACAAATGTCTATAAAAAAAATTACCAAAACACAAAAATAGTTATATTAAAAATACGATGAATTCCAACTACGCCAGGAATCTACGTAATAATAGGTTTGACATTTTATGTTCAAAAATTAAAATACACAAATTGACTTTACTCGTGAATTTAGGAATAAATAAATATAAAAGATTACAAAATTTACTAAACAGTCATTCGGTTTATCCAAAATTCGAATAAATATCAAAGAAATCATGTAGAAAAAGAGACAGTGCAAAGGGATGTTGAAGAGAAAATACTTTAAAGTAATGTCAGTTACATTACAAACTTGCAACCTGGATACACAAGGAGCATTTTTCATGCCTTTTTGGCCATTTGAAATAAAGAAAATTTGAATGTCGCTATGCACCGCCCTGAGGTTACAGTATAAAGTGGTCACTTTCGTACAAGTTTCGATGGGCTCAACATATGTTTCGGTGTTGAAAACGTCCAAAATAATTGATTAACATGTCGGAATTTTCTATTACACACTGATCGCAAATGAAACTGCAATTTTTTTATTAAATATTTTTTTATAATACATATTAATAAAGATTTATAGTTAAGTTCATAGAATTTTAATTGTTTTTAAAAATATTTAATTGTTATTGATATTTTTTATTGTTATTAATAATATATAAATATTATTTTTAATGATAAACCTCCTAATGATAATACAGAAGAATAAATGAATCTCATGTTATTCGATTCACCGTTTTATTTATCATTAATATCAACTATTTATCGTTTTTTACCATTTCTTTAATGTTACAAAAAATTATAAACGTTTTTTTTTTCTGGAAATCAATGAAGTTTACGAAAACCTAAAGTCCTGTTTTTATGATGATAATAAATTCCCATCAAGATCAACGATAATTAGTTCGAAATTTTTCAAAAAATAATTACACTATTATAGAATCGTATCAGTATAATTAAATGAAATTGCCTTTTTATTTTTCAAAACATTTACTTAAAACCTGTACAATTGTTTCGGCAGATTATGCCTTGATCATCAGTAGATTGTTTGTTTACTCTTGATAAAGGCATAATCTGCCGAAACAATTGTACAGGTTTTAAGTAAATTTTTTAAATGATAAAAATAAATTACCTTTTATTCTATTTCGTTTATTCAAATTTAATATAAACTGAAGCTTCGTTTCAAAATGTTAACTACCGCTTCAATATCGTTACCTATATTCGATCTTTAAATCTCTCTTTTTGCGTGCTTGCTCCCTTTATATTTTCAACTGTCTCCTACTCTTAGTGTTATTAAAACCAAAATTCAAAAAAAAAAACGACAAGAAACTAAAAGACTGGCTAAAATATTCAATGACTGCGACATGATCTTAATTTATGAACAAAAAAAAAAATATTCCACTATCAACTAAAAATTCTAATAGCAAAATCAAAAAATAAATATCTTCTATTTAATAAAGTATAGGTATATATAAATATAAAAATATTTCCATTTCCGTTAATGTTCTTTGTTCGTCACCCGTATTATATTACACGTACTGTAAAATTGATAACGAAATAAAATTTATATACAAATCTATACATCGCAGATAATTACAAATCAGCAATTTGTAGCCCATAAAGTACTAAATTATACCATAAAAAACCCTACCTCTTTTAAGGTTTGTCTGCATTTATCAAATCCTATAAAGCGCAGTTTTAAAAATTAACAGACCCACCAAATCGTGGTAGTCAAGCCAGATTGATCAACATGTTCAGTGTCGTTACCATCTTTGCCCTTCTAGCAACCCTTAACAGGTAGACAAATTCTGTTACTTATTGCTGTAGTTAAATTACTTACCACGTTTCTTTAAGGGGGATCTGTGCTACAAATTTCTCCTTTCCCGATAATTTTTTGTTCGGAACAGCAACATCCGCTTATCAAATTGAGGGAGCATGGAACGAAAGTGGTAAGAAATTTAAGTTTTAAATCCGTATCAAATAAGTAAAGTCCAAAAGTCTTATGAGTGTCTTCTGAAAAGTAACCATGTTGGAATTCTCCCAAAATTAAGCGATACTCAAATTAATTATGTTCAGTTCAAAAACGAACTTTTTAAGGAAAGGGTGAAAGTACCTGGGACCGCATAACCCACACTCGACCAGGATTTATCGCAGATGGTAGTAATGGTGACATAGCATGCGACTCCTACCATAAATACGAAGAAGATATCGAACTTGTAAGGAGTTTAGGGGCAGATTTTTACAGGTTTTCTTTATCATGGACAAGAATCTTCCCCAGTGGACATCCATACAATGTTAATATAGAAGGCATTAATTATTACAACAGAGTTATTGATTTACTTGTTGCTAATAACATTACGGCCATGGTAACATTGTTCCATTGGGATCTTCCACAAGCCCTTATGGACTTAGGAGGACTAACGAATCCAAGATTTATTACATATTATACTGAATATGCAAGAACCGCGTTTGAGTATTTTGGTGATCGAGTTCAATATTGGTTAACCTTTAATGAGCCATATCAAACTTGTATGCTGGCATATGGGGGTAGCATGCTGGCACCTGCTCTAGAAATGTCCGGAATTGCGGACTATCTCTGCGGACACAATCTTCTCAAAGCTCATGCAGTCGTTTATCATTTGTATAATACAACCTACAGACCAAGATATAATGGTAAATTTAAAAATGAAATACATATTTTGAAGCAAAAAGATTTAAATGTGATGTCTTAAAGAAGTTTATAATTAATTATTTACGTTTCCGTTATTTAGGAAAAATTGGTATATCAATAAGTGCTGAATGGTACGAAGCAAACACTACGGATGACGAGATAGCTGCAGAGAGAACAAGGCAATTTTCGGTAATTAAACAGTAAATAACTTATGACTATTCAAAATAATATGTCACAATTTCAGTATGGTATCCATTTGAATCCGATTCTTTCAACTGAAGGAGATTATCCTGAAGTTGTAAGGCAATATGTAGCAAGACAAAGTACTTTGGAGGGTTATAGACGATCCAGACTTCCAGAGTTTACACAAGATGAAATCGAGTACATAAGAGGAACTTACGACTATTTAGGTTTAAACCACTACAGTAGTTATTTGGTTACTGATTCTCAAACAAGCAGTTTAGAAACGTCTTATTACAACGATTATCAAGCCAACACTTGGAGGATTACTAATTGGACAATGAACGCAACAGAAGCAAGGGTCAGACGCGTTTTTTAAATAATTTTGGAAAAACTTTTCCATCTTTTCGATTTCATTATCTATTATTGTCCAAATTGTTGTTTGATTATAATTTCACTACTTCTGCTATACTCATCAAGTCACAAAAATTCTCAGCGTAGATGTTAAAGTGAAAATAAAAAATAAATCACCAAATTGACTCCAAATCCTCCACTACATTCTTGTTTTAAATGTTTCAAAATTACATGTATTTATTTCTAGAAGGCGTTGAATAAACATAGTAATTTTTTGCTTTAGGGTGGTCCGTGGGGTTTTAGAAATCTGCTGGTTTGGTTAAAAAATACGTACAATGATCCCGAAATTTTTGTGACAGAAAATGGATTTTCTGACGATGGTAGCCTTGATGACCAAGGAAGAATTTCATACTTTGGCGTGAGTTACAATTGATCTTAGGTTATTTAATCAACTTTCTAAACTAATACAAATTACTCTTATTAGCAATACCTTGAAGCCCTTTTGGAAGCTATTCATGTTGATAATGTCACTGTCACCGCCTACACAGTTTGGAGTTTAATGGACAATTTCGAATGGAACAGAGGATACGTGTAAGTAAAAAAATATATGAAAATAATACTCTTTAGGGTACTATCATTTACCTGTATCAAATTCAAATACTTAAGAATTGCTTTTCGTCTTTTCTTTTAAGGGCCAAATATGGAATTCATTATGTGAATTTTTCTGATCCTGGCCGACCGAGAACCCCAAAAGCTTCAGCATACTTCATTAGAGACGTTTTTGGGAATAGAACGGTTGTGAGTTATAATTAAATCGTTTAAAAATCTACCTATCGGCTCTATAATACCTGAGATTTTATGTCTGAAAAACTGTTATTTTTTATATACCTAGCAATTAAATAATAAAAATGTTCTTCTATTCTGTTTTATTATCTAATTGTTTGCAATATTTTTCTTTTTTATTATAACGTTGTCAGGTTGTAAAAATTCTGATAGCATTAGAATTCAATTCTTAAATTGATTCTGAAGTAACTAGAATTATTAATAATTATACTGTGACTATTTTCCAGCCAATGTTCTTTCAGACCTGTAACACATTTTTTATACTTGATGAAGTGTTCTTTAAATCGGACATCAAAGATCGACCTTTCTGCCCTATGTACAAATCATCACAATCTTTTCTTAATTTTGTCTACTGTTGGTCAATGCAGGGCCTACATATTTTAAATTTATTGATATCTGTTACAGATAAGTTAATTTTACTTAAAACGTTTTTAATTTTTGTGTATTTAATCAACAACAGGAGAAAATTAGATAAAAAAATATCAATATCCTTTTATTGTGTCCTCCACGAGTCACAATGAGCTTTATTGGGTTGGTCATTTGTAATTTAGTGAAGGGTTTTTAGTCCCAAGTTACATATTTTGACCAATCTCATCCACATCGATGGAGAGTGCTTTTTATTTTGTTCGTGATTTCCAATTTGTTGGCAGGCTCATAAAATACACATTAAAAATTAGTTCGCGTGTTAATTTTCCTGAGGGCAGTACCTATAATGCCCTTTTCTAAAGGTTCGTCTTGAGGTACGTTGCTTTTGAACTAAAGTATTTGCAGCGTTGAGCACAGCAGTGAGAAAATAATGTCAGGACCACGGCTAAAGAGCCCTGAATCATTGGTCAAATTGTCTTTCAACAGAAAATATGTAATAACTAAATGTGATGTAGGCCAGAAATAGACCCAATTACCATTACTTCTTGTCATATTAGCAATCTTACTGTTGATATTAAACCATAAAACAGTCGCTTTATCTCAATATTGATAACAAACGTCATTTTCCAAAATATCAATCTTGTTTATTCGCCACCCGTGTTATATTACACGTGTTGTAAAATGGAATTCAAAATAAAAGTTATACGACTATCAATTAACGATTTTATAAATTGCAGATAATTGCAAACCTGCAATCTGTAGACCATAAAGTGGTAAATTACACTATAAAAACCATATCTCTTTAAATATTTGCCTAAATTCTCCAAATCGTATAAACGACAGTTTCAAAAATTGAGACCCATCAAATCGTGGTAGTCAAATAATTTTGATCAACATGTTCAGTGTCGTTACCATCTTTGCCCTTCTAGCAACCCTTAACAGGTAGACAAATTCTGTTCCTTTTTGCTGTAGTTAAATTACTTACCACGTTTTTTTAAGGGGGATCTGTGCTACAAATTTCTCCTTTCCCGATAATTTTTTGTTCGGAACAGCAACATCCGCTTATCAAATTGAGGGAGCATGGAACGAAAGCGGTAAGAAATTTAGATTTTTAACCCGTATCAAATAAGTAAAGTCCAAAAGTCTTATGAGTGTCTTCTAAAAAGTAACCATTTTGGAAATCTCCCAAAATTAAGCGATACTCAAATTAATTATGCTTAATTCAAAACCGCACTTTTTAAGGAAAAGGTGAAAGTATCTGGGACCGCTTAACCCACACTCGACCAGAATTTGTCGCAGATGGTAGTAATGGTGACATAGCATGCGACTCTTACCACAAATACGAAGAAGACATCGAACTTGTTAGGAACTTAGGGGCAGATTTTTATAGGTTTTCTTTATCATGGACAAGAATCTTCCCCAGTGGACATCCATACAATGTTAATATCGAAGGCATTAATTATTACAACAGAGTTATTGATTTACTTGTTGCTAATAACATTACGGCTATAGTAACATTGTTCCATTGGGATCTTCCACAAGCCCTTATGGATTTAGGAGGACTAACGAATCCAAGATTTATTACATATTATACTGAGTACGCAAGAACCGCTTTTGAGTATTTTGGTGATCGAGTTGGATACTGGGTAACATTCAACGAACCATACCACACTTGTATGCTCGCATATGGAGGCAGAATGCTGGCTCCTGTACTAGGAATGTCCGGGATTGCGGACTATCTCTGCGGACACAATCTACTCAAAGCTCATGCAGCCGTTTATCATTTGTATAATAACACTTACCGACATAGGTATAATGGTAAGTTTAAAAAATTAATAATTAGAAACAACAACAATCGAAATATGGTGACTTTAAAAAAGAACCTCCCAAATATTTTATTTAACTTTTTGTAATTTAGGAAGAATCTCCATCTCAATAAGTGCTGAATGGTACGAAGCAAACACTACGGATGACGAGATAGCTGCAGAGAGAACAAGGCAATTTTCGGTAATTAAACAGTAAATAACTTATGACTATTCAAAATAATATGTCACAATTTCAGTATGGTATCCATTTGAATCCGATTTTTTCAACCGAAGGGGATTATCCTGAAATTGTAAGGCAATATGTAGACAGAAGGAGTGCTTTGGAGGGTTATAGACGATCCAGACTTCCAGAGTTCACACAAGATGAGGTCGAGTATATAAGAGGAACCTACGACTATTTAGGTTTAAACCACTACAGTAGTTATTTGGTTACTGATTCTCCAACAACCAGTTTAGAAACGTCTTATTACAACGATTATCAAGCCAATACTTGGAGGATTACAAGTTGGACAATGAACGGAACAGAAGCAAGGGTCAGACGTGTTTTTTAAATAATTTTAGAAAAACTTTTCCATCTTGTCGATTTCATTATCTGCTATTGTCCAAATTGTTGTTTGTTTAATTGTAATTTCACTATTTCTGCTATACTCATCAAGTCACAAAAATTCTCAGCGTAGATGTTAAAGTGAAAATAAAAAATAAATCACCAAATTGACTCCAAATGTCCCACTACATTCTTGTTTTAAATGATTCAAATTTACATGTATTTATTTCTAGAAGACGTTGAATAAACATAGTAATTTTTTGCTTTAGGGTGGTCCGTGGGGTTTTAGAAATCTGCTGGTTTGGTTAAAAAATACGTACAATGATCCCGAAATTTTTGTGACAGAAAATGGATTTTCTGACGATGGTAGCCTTGATGACCAAGGAAGAATTTCATACTTGAGCGTGAGTTACAATTGATCTCAGGTTATTTAATCAACTTTCTAAACTAATACAAATTACTCTTATTAGCAATACCTTGAAGCCCTTTTGGAAGCTATTCATGTTGATAATGTCACTGTCACCGCCTACACAGTCTGGAGTCTAATGGATAATTTCGAATGGAACATGGGATACGTGTAAGTAGGAAAAATATATTAAAATAATACTCTTTAGGGTAGTATCATTTACCTGTATCAAATTCAAATACTTGAGGATTGCTTTTCTCCTTTCTTTAAGGTCAAAATATGGGATTCATTATGTGAATTTTTCTGATCCTGACCGGCCTAGAACTCCAAAGGCTTCAGCATACTTCGTTAGGGATCTTTTTAGGAACAGAACGGTAGGGAGTTATGATTAAATCGTTTAAAAATCTGCACATCAGATCTATAATACCAAAGATTTTACGTCAGAAAAGTTGTTATTATTTATATAGGATATAATAAAATTGTTCTTCTATTTTGTTTTATTTTTTAATATATTACTTTGTTTAAGTTACTCAATTATTAAATAATAAATTAATACGTATGATTACGTATATTATATGATTTTAAAAAAAATTGGTGTTTTTCTTTTTCTCCTCCCTTTTATCTTTGATCACCTACTGTCACCCTCTCGCAAATGGTATGATAAATATCGCTTGGCCTCCCGATGATAATAAGATAGTTTGATGGCAGAGGGTGAAATTTGTTGAGAAAATACAACTGTCTTTGTCTAACTGTTATAGTTACTATAAATCTGGTCAAAAGAATTTGAGGGAAGGGGGAGAATAACAGCTACGTATTAGAATTTTCTAGAAAGTTCTAGAATTTGCAGGAATGTTTAGAATTAGTGTTGAATAGATTTGAAATTTTTGAGAATATTCCAGACATTTTGACGAGGAATCTTCTAGATTTTCCGATAATAAACTAGAATGTCAGGGAATGGTCTAAAAAGCTCTTTTAAAAAAAAAAATATCCTTCGAGAACTTTTTGAAATTTTCCAGAAAGGTCTGAATGTTCCACCTTTCTCCAGAATAATTTTAAAAATATACGAAGCTAATTTTGAATGTTCCAGATTTTTCAAAAATGATTTTGAATGATTAAAAGAAACTTGAAATTTTGGAAGGATATGACAGAAATGATAAATGTTATGTGAATTAGCTGATTCTCGTAAGATTTTGGGCAGCTGACAAGAAAAACCAACAGAACTTATATCGAGCTTTACGTTATTAATGAATCCACTGCTTTAAATGTTATTATACGTCAGACTGTGCTAAATAAACAAAAATTGGTAATTTTGGAAAAGGAACAAAATTATACGATATATTTTCAAGTACCTAACAAACCTTAATTTTTTTTAATCAGTGTACTGAAAAATCAGGCGACTAAAAGCCTTAAGTGTTCAAATAAGAAAATAATTTATCATTTGCCAATTTTCATAGAAAATGATTTTTCACCTACAATTAAATAAATAAAATTTCGATTACATGATTCATTTGCTAATGTGAATTTAATTAGTAAAACGTGCTGTTTATCTATTACAATTATAAACACATGCACACAATTGTTTCTAAAATTTTTAGTAAGTTAATTCTAAGCTTAAACAAAATCTTACAATACTTTTACCTAATCCTGCCTAGAAGTGTCTATAAATGGCTTCATTATTAAATCGTATTCTTAAACCAGCCAATATGATTAAATTTAAACAAATAATCCTGGAAGCCCTTATTCCTTGTGTCTTTATTTTAGGATAAGTGAAAGATATAATTTATAAACTATGTTAATATTTATTTTATCAGCATTTAAACGTTTTCCTGAACACAATTTTTTATTTTTATTACCATCATACTCAAGAGATACGTTGTATAATCAATAAAAATTAATCTTGCCAATTACCAAGGACAATTGATAAAAATAACTTTAATTATCCAACGGTTATTGGCAAGATTAACTTTTATTGACTGTACATTATATTTTAATCATACCAGCAAAATGAAATTCTTGTATCTGAAATGATTGAAATATATACAGCAACAAAAAAAATTTATCAAAGAGACTCACCCTTTGGGGGTAGTGCAGCGGCTTATCAGGTGGAAGTGGAGTGTAGTATTAAAATAGTAATTTTTCTTCTATTTTGTATGCAACGTCTTCAAGGCATCTATGGATTCGTATACTAATTCACAGAAGTCTCATTTTAAACTCTTTCAAACGATTTTGGGAAATGGTCCAAATACGTGGGACACATACGCCCACGATAACCACAATTCAATAGTCTATTATGGAATCAATGAAGATTCGTACCAAAAACTCAAAAAAATCATCAGGTATAAATCTTATGCAGGACACTAGGAGTAAACTTTTATTATGCACCACCGGGGATAATGACTAGTGGCAGCCACAAGTCGTTAACGAATTGTCTAAAGCTTTTTTATATAAGAGGCCGTGTTCGAACCACAAGCTGAGAGTGACCAGCGCTGGAAGAACTTGTGGCGACTTTAATATATCTCCTGCTCACAGTAAACCACAGATATGACTTGTGGCCAAGTCCAGCCATCTGTAGGTATAATCCATAATTGGTGTCTACGTCTAGTAAATGTGATTATATCTAATCCCAATTTGCTCGTGGTAAAAAGTAGTTTGGATATACCTGCTCTATTCCCTATTAAATGGTAATGATCAAGAAGGTAATTTTTTGTGTTTTAAAAAATACGTGGCTGTTTTGAAGTTTAATTTTGTAATTATCATATCATATCATATTAAATGAAGAACGTACTTTTCCCTTTTTTTTAAATACTTTTGTGAGTAAATAATACAACCTCCTGATAACTTATCTGATTTCAAGCCATTATTTATTTAATCCTTTTTAAACAAACAACAATTTTTTATACCATAAATTGTTCGATAATAGTTTAATTAGCGAAAAATATTTACTTAAAAATATACTAGAAGATGCAAACATTTTGTTTATAAAATTTTATAAACCACATAACAATTGTTCTCAGTTTTATATTAATATAATTAAAAACATAAACAATAAGAATAATATCACTGAAAACGGTTTCATTCCAGGGAAGTCTATGTACTCTTAAATAAAGTAAATGTGATATAACTATTCTGCGTATCCTTCCTTCTCTCGTTGTGAGTTAATTTTAAAATTAAATTAGTTAATAATTGGTAGTTATTTAAAGAGGAGCTGCTTTAATTAATAATTCTTTTTTCACCACCCACATGTGAAATATATTACTAAATAAGAAAGAGAGAAAAGGGTAGTTAATAAGATTCTTTTTAACTACAATTTAAAAAAAATCTTTTTTAATGTGGCACAATTCAACATGTTTTTGAAATATTATTTCATTAGGATTTAAAAACTATTAATCATAAAATGCCACAGTCATTGATTAAATGTAGATTGCGGACTATGGAGTGTCACATAAGTGAGTATATAAACCCCTCGAAATTTATGTTACTCTTTAGTTTCATTCAGGATGAGAGCCATTAACAACGATATGTTTGTGTGGATAGTCACTATCCTTGGCTTAATTTCGTTGTGAGTATTCAGATAATTACGAAATAAAAAAATTGACTACTCCTTATCTGTTTTTTAGTGTTAAATGTGCTTCAAATTATTCATTTACTTCTGATTTCCTGTTTGGTACTGCAACAGCTGCCTACCAGATTGAAGGCGCTTGGAATGAATCCGGTAAGAATAAGAGGAATATTTTTTTTTTATTTGGCTATAAAAAAAACAATTATACCCTCTAAACAGGGAAAGGCGAGAGCATCTGGGACTATCTTACTCATAACAACCCCGATTTTAGTGTCGACAGTAGCAACGGAGATATTGCTTGTGATTCATACCACAAATACGAAGAAGATATTGCGCTCTTACAAGACTTGGGAGTAGATTTTTATAGATTTTCCGTTTCATGGCCTCGAATTTATCCAAATGGTTATCCCTACAATCCAAATGCAGAAGGAATCGCATACTATAGCAACCTAATTGATGCTCTTCTCGCCAGAAATATAACACCCATGTTAACCATATACCATTGGGATCTTCCTCAACGCCTTCAAAAAATAGGAGGTTGGACAAATTCGCTAATGGTACGATTTTATACGGAATATGCAAGAATACTTTTAGAAAATTACGCGGATCGCGTAAAATATTGGATCACATTCAATGAACCCCATGAACTTTGCAAGTTAGGCTATGCAGACCGTAACTTAGCTCCAGCTTTGAATATGTCAGGACGAGCTGAATATTTATGTGCCCACAATTTAATTAAAGCTCATGCCTCAGTTTATCATCTTTTTAATGATACGTATCGAACGAGGAATAATGGTGAGTATTTGATAAATTTATTAAAAAATCCAAAATCACATACTTAGGTGACCTTTTCTAAGTTTCTTCCAATTTGTCGCCCTAACTGCTCGTAGAGTGTCAGAAAGTCAGTGCTTTATTTCATTCCCTTTTGCCCTTATAAAGCACCAGTGAAGTGAAAATCAGGATTTCATCACAAGGCTAACACATATACCACTGTGGTCTCCATCCACAAACTTTTTAACTGTCTTGAAAGCAGAAGAGAAAGTAAGGCACTTAAAACTTGCGACTATGATGTTCTTTGTCAAAAAAATTCGAAGAAATATGATTTCCTTTTATAATTTTTGACCTTTGCTGTTTCAGCTACAATGGGTATCACCTTTAGCGGTGAGTGGTACGAACCCAGCAGCCCTGAAGAGGAGGACGCTGCTGAAAGGGCCAGGCAATTCAGGGTATGTATAAAAATTAAACCAACCCATCTATATATCTCTAAAAGTTTAGCCTTCAATTTTTTTGCTTAATTTAATTAACTTTGCTTTTTTTAGACAGGTTTGTACGCGAGTCCAATTTACTCAACAAACGGTGATTATCCGGACGTAATAAAGCAGATTGTTGCTGCTCAAAGTAGAGCTCAAGGTTTCTCCAGATCTAGGCTTCCCCAATTCACTTCGGATGAAATTGACTATATAAAAGGAACGTATGATTTCTTCGGGTTAAATCATTACACAAGTATGATGGCGAGAAATTCACCACCAACTAACCTATTAGTGTCATATGAGAATGATAGGCAAGTAGAAGTGTGGTACGATTCTAGTTGGCCAATGGATTCAGTCGGTAGAAACCCTGTAAGCAGAATTTCTCATGGTAAAAAATTTGTTGTTTTAAAAATGTATTTCTCAGATCGTCCCATGGGGCTTTCGAAGGCTTTTGGGTTGGATAAAAAATACGTATAACAATCCTGTTATTCATATTACTGAAAACGGTTGTCCGGATTCTGGGGGGTTAGAAGACAACGTTAGAATAACTTACTATGGGGTAAAATAAAATTAAAATTTCGGTTAGAAAGCGGCTCATAACTAATTATATGTATTTATTTAACAGCAATATCTTGAGGCACTTCTCGAAGCTATAAACGAAGATGGTGTGGATGTACGAAGTTATTCAGCTTGGAGTCTCCTTGACAACTTCGAATGGAGATTTGGATACACGTAAGTAGCTGGAAAAACCTTTTTAAAGAAAAATTAATTTTAATAAAATCTTCAGATATCGATATGGAATTCACTACGTCAACTTCACTGATCCAGATCTTCCAAGGACTCCAAAATCATCTGCCACATTTTTTAAAAATATTATCGTTAATCGAGTAGTAGGAGATTATCCTGCACTCCCTTGATATTATTAACTAATTAGGAAAATGTATTAATTTTTTTTATTTTTGAATAAATTTTATGTACCTGACTCACCTTTTTTATTTGATATTTTCCTTATTACGAACCTTCTGTAGGAACCGGGATGATAAAGAATAAATTGATGTAATATATTAATAGATACGTACCTACTTATTTATAACTAATTTGAAAGACATCGTGTTTTATAGTATAATAAACTTTGTTTGATCAAATCTTCCAAAATGTCATACTCAATTAAAGAACAAATTTTTCCCTAATATTAACGAATAGAAATAAATTAAATCCAGTAAGGGGTCTGCAGGTGTTGATTGATTAGTTAAAATAAATCTTTAAAAGTCGTTACTGGTTTTAATTCATTATTACTATTTTTTTTTTTTTTTTCAAAATTCCTTTCGATTTCAATTTAAGTGGATTAGGTTGGCGTAAAATGCGGTAGACAGTTGAGCTTCGACCATTAATATATACCAACAGATCGCAAAACAGGGAGGTTTTTAAAGTACTAACACTTACAGAAAAATAAAATATGACCAAGCTTTTTATCAGTAGAAATAAAAACCTCTACGAAATTTTTTCCTGATACAGTTTTATTTTTCCTGATAACTGTTTCGCTTTATTGTCTGAACTTCATCAGGGTTTAAATCTATTAATAGATACATACTACAGTTGATTTGATTCCCATATTGATACGTTAATGAGTATTCATTATATTTTTAGTGACCTAGTCAGATAAGATAATTAGAACTTGCATAAGTACATACTGATAATATTCACTACTGATATAAAATAATACATAAATAAATCAGTTACGTACCTAACAGCTGTTTTAAAATCCCGTTGGACTACTTTTGAATAGAAAAACTACATATCTAATACAAGACCTATCCACTCCGGATTTGGTCATTCTCCCGACTTCCGATTTCAACATTAATCTCCCGAGTTCAGTAAATGAAATTTTTATTAATTAAAAATTAATTAGTTCTTTTAAAATATGTTTCATATGACAGCAGCTTCTTTTTTAAACGAATATTTTCTATTATGAATAATTTAAAGACCGCTAGTTGTCAATTGTCCAGCGAGCACCTTTTTATTCAAAAAATATTAAAATTAGATATTTTAAGTAAAAATTCAAAATTATTCAAAAATTTTCAAATAAAACAGCAGGACGTATCCGTATAAATCGAAAGAGGATGAAAAATAAATTAACTGAAGAGGTCCCATTTCAAAATACGCAGTTATTCGTGCTTGAAGATTTTGGAATTTAGAATTTTATTTATTTACTAGCGGCCCGTCCCGGCTTCGCACGGGTATTAGTAAGGATCCCTAATTGATCAGTTATCGAGCGCAGGAAATAGCTAAAGTGCTTGCCCCTTCCAACATTGTACCCGCCTCCCAAGGGCAGGGTTTGCTGGTGCGCACCTAAATGATTAAATTACTAAAACAACTATTAAAAAATAGGGGTTGGTGATGGAAGGGTGAAAATTTAGGGTTGTATGTATTTTTTAATGCCACCTTATAAAAAAATTAAAAAACAATATTTGTCCAAAAAATTAAAAAAAAATTTTAGGGGTGGATAACCCTTATTACTTAGGGGTATGAAAAATAGATAGTAGCCGATTCTCAGACCGTATAAAATTTCATAAAAATCGGTCAAGTCGCTTCGGAGGAGTATGGTAACAAACACTGTGACACGAGAATTTTATATATTAGAATAGATTATAATTTAAGGCGTTAAACACCCTGTATATATATACATAATCTCCCAATTTTCTAGAATTTCAAGGCAGCAACCCTAAGCCTAACCCAACCTCCATTAATGATGTCTTACCGTAGTTGATAATCCTATTTTCAAGACAATTCATTAATTACTTTATTTGTTATACAATGACCAATAGAGCTTTTCACTGCATAATCCCATTAAAATAATTATTCTAAATTCCTGTATTACAAATTTCATTTTCTTTAATCAAATGCTTAAATTGCAAACAATTTTAAATAATCAAATTGAAGTAATTTCTAGTTCTAATTTATCGAACTTACTGATAAATTTTTTGTGAACAAAACATTTTAGAACACAAATTTGCGCCTTAACTTCCCTACGAAAAACTATAATTGATTAGATAAATTGTTGAAGTACACTGTTCATTTTAACAGATAGTTCACAAAAAGTTAAAAAAACGTAATCTAATCGAAACTCCCTTTACTATTGAGGGTTATATCTTTATAAGGCCCATTCCGATCTCTACTATTCCATAATATTATTAAGAATGGGAGCTAGTAACGCTAAACATCTTATAAGGATAATTACTATCCTTGGCTTGATTACATAGTAAGTTATTGGATTTATGTAAAGGTTCACATAAACAACAAAAAGAAATTATTTGTTAACAATGTTTAATTTTAGTTGTGTATGTGCTTCAAGTTATTCATTTTCTTCTGATTTCCTGTTTGGGACCGCAACTGCTTCTTATCAAATTGAAGGGGCATGGAACGAATCAGGTACTAAATTTATTATCCCATGACCATGTATTTATAAATAGGATTATTTTATTTCGAAACAGGAAAAGGAGAAAATATCTGGGACCACATTACTCACAAAAACCCCGACTTCGTTTATGATAACACTAACGGAGATATTGCTTGTGATTCTTACCACAAATACGAAGAAGATATTGAGCTCCTAGAAAACTTGGGAGTAGACTTTTATAGGTTTTCCGTATCATGGTCTCGAATTTATCCAAATGGTTATCCGTACAGTCCAAATCCAGAAGGAATCGCATATTACAATAACCTAATTGATGCACTTCTCGCCAAAAACATAACGCCCATGATAACCATGTTCCATTGGGATCTCCCACAAAGTCTCCAAGACATTGGAGGTTGGACAAATTCGTTTATCGTACAAATATTTACAGAATATGCAAGAACCCTTTTGGAAAATTATGCTGATCGCGTTAAATATTGGATAACATTCAATGAACCCTATCAGATCTGTAATGAAGGTTACGGGGACATTAAGTATGCTCCAGCAATAGACCTATCAGGTCGAGCTGACTATTTATGTGCCCACAATCTAATTAGGTCTCATGCTGCAGTTTATCATCTTTTTAATGATACCTACAGAACAAAGAATAATGGTGAGTATTTGCTAAATTAATTACATAATTCAAGGTTACAGTGGTAAATCCTAAACTCCTTTGTATCGCCACCCTAACCAATGAGCTTTTGTCGACCTGAAGAAAGCTAATAATCAAATTAAAGGTCAACTAATTTGTTAATAAATATTATATTTTGACTGCTTGTAATATACATATTCCAAAAAAGTTTCTTCAATTTTTTTTTTAAGCAACAATGGGTATCACCTTGAGCGCTGAGTGGTACGAACCTAGCAGCTCTGAAGAAGAAGAAGAAGAGGCTGAAAGAGCCAGGCAATTCAAAGTATGTGCATATTTAAGAAAAAGTACAATCTGACTTATATGTTCCTCAAAAATTAATTTAATTTCCATCGTATTTTCTAGATAGGTTTATACGCGAATGCAATTTACTCAACAAACGGTGATTATCCAGACGTGATGAAGCAGAACATTGCTAACCAAAGCAGAGCTCAAGGTTTTTCCAAATCTAGGCTTCCCCAGTTCACTTCGGAAGAAATTCGATATATTAAGGGAACATACGATTTCTTCGGACTAAACCATTACACAACTAAGCTGGCCAAAAATTCACCAGCTACTAACTTATCAGTATCTTACGAGAATGATATGCAAGTAGAACTGTGGTCGAATTCTAGTTGGCCAAAGGATTCAACCGGTAGACTTGCTGTAAGTGCAACCCTCTAATCATACCAAAAAAAAAACCATTATTTAAAAACTTATTTCTTAGATTATTCCTTGGGGCTTCCGAAAGCTTTTGGCATGGATTAAAAAAACATACAATAATCCCGTCATTCATATTACAGAAAATGGTTGTCCAGATATTGAGGATTTTGAAGACAACGTTCGAGTGACATATCTTGGGGTAATATAAATAATATAAACTATGTATCAAAACCAATTAATAAAATTAATTATATATTTATTTAACAGCAATATCTTGAGGCACTTCTAGAAGCTATAAACGAAGATGGTGTTGATGTACGGAGTTACGCCGCTTGGAGTCTCCTTGACAACTTCGAGTGGAGATATGGATACATGTAGGTAGCTGCCAAAATATTTGTATCACGATAGATAGATTAATTTTAATAAAATCTTCAGGTATCGATATGGAATTTACTACGTCAACTTCACTGATCCAGATGTTCCAAGGATTCCAAAATCATCTGCCACTTTTTTTAAAAATATTATCTTTAATCGAGTAGTAGGAGATTATCTTCCACCCTCCTGAAATTATTAGGAAAATATGTTATTTTTCCAATAAAATATATGAAAGTGACCCACATTTATTTGATATTTTATATGGTCCCACCATAAGCCCATTTGTATATTATCAAATATATCAACTTTTTCTTCACTCCCCACGCCACAACTTTTCGATCCCTATATTAACACTGGGGATGAATTCCTTGGCCCATCTCCTCATCACCTCTCAGCTACACTTTCCAACTGGCGGTCACATAATCCCAACATTTACCCAACACTGCTTTATTCTTCCAGGCTACCGTTTTGCCTTATTTTCTGATCTTCGTCAGGGTTTAAATCTATTAATAGGTACCTACGTACTACTGTTTATTTGATTCTCATATTGATACATTAATAAATATCTATTCTATTTTAAATGACCTAGTTAGATAAGTTAAGCAAAACTTGCATAAGTACATACTGATAATAATCACTAAACTGAAACAAAATAATTAATTAATTAATTAAAGAATACCAACAAACTATTATAGACTACACAGCTGTGCTACACAATAGGATTTTTAAAATAATGAGAAAAAGGATATAAGAAAATAAAAACTAACTCATGGAAGTATCTCACCTGATCCTTGCGTAACTAGAGTCTAACTTACGTACATTACAACTCACAGTTTCTCATCAGACGATTGTACTAAATGGATTTATTTTGCATTTACTGTTCTTCATTTTCATATTTTTTAATATAATTCATGAATGTTTTTATTTTTTATACAGAGCAGATTCCCATAAAAATTATTGCTAAAATCTAGTATGAATTTCAAGTTTCAGTTTATATAAGACGGTGTGGATGTACGAAGTTATGCCGCTTGGAGTCTCATTGACAACTTCGAGTGGAGATATTGATACATGTAAGTATTGTAATTATTATAACATAACTGATTCATAACGACAGAAAGATTAGTTTGAAGTAAATATTTCAGATATCGATATTGAATTCACTATGTTAACTTCACTGACATTGATCGTCCAAGGACTTCAAAATCGTCAGCCATCTTCTACAAGAACGTTATTGCTAACAGAGAAGTTTTTGGATTATTATTACTTGACTTGCTGTAAGATAAATGAAAGTGTTTCAATTTTTCTAATGAAGAAATGTGGATAAGAATACTTAGGTATCTAATCGAAACTATCTTAAACTTGAGTGATATTCTGTAGGGTTATTATTATTGGTACTACAACAGCTTCTATCATTGGATGCTAATCTAATCAAAAAGTCCCCTTCCTTTTGGCTTTTCTCTATATAAGTCGTTCTAAAATTTTCACTGCATTTTAAAAAATTAGCATTATTCAGTATGGGAATTAACAGTAAAGACTTGCCTCTAAGGATAATTACTATCCTTGTCTTCACTGCATAGTAAGTACTTATTAGTTAGTTGGTTTTCGATAATTATAAGAAATTATTTCAACGATATTTGATTTTAGTGGTGAATGTGCTTCAAATTATTCATTTTCATCTGATTTCCTCTTTGGTGCTGCAACCGCTGCCTATCAAATTGAAGGAGCATGGAATGAATCAGGTAAAGGATTTATTTGTTCATCAAAAATATTATCAAATTACATAGATACTTTAAAGTGAGTTAAATTAATATTGATATTTAAATACCTATATAAATGCATTTGAAAATAATAACTCGAATAAAACACACTTGGTAAATTGTTTCACAATTAATTGTTCTTTAAAACTTAACGATACCGTTTCGGCCATTACGCCATTATGAATCAATCAGTATCAATTGTACTCTTATCTTTGTGAAACAATTTACCAAGTGTGTTTTATTCAAGTTATTATTTTCAAAATGTTTCACCGTGAGATAAGCAACCGCTCAACATCATTTTAAATGCATTTGGTTTCTACCCAGGAAAAAGCGAGAGCATCTGGGATCACATAACCCACAACACTCCCGACTACATTTATGACTACACTAACGGAGACATTGCTTGCGATTCCTACCACAAATACGAAGAAGATGTTGCTTTACTTAGTGACCTAGGAGCAAATTTTTATAGGTTTTCTATATCATGGCCTCGAATTTTTCCAAACGGTTATCCGTACAATCCAAATCCAGAAGGAATTGCATACTACAACAACCTAATTGATGCAATTATCGCCAGAAATATGGCACCCATGGTAACGATATACCATTGGGATCTTCCTCAGCGTCTTCAAAAAATTGGTGGTTGGACGAATTCGCTTATAATACAACTATTTACGGAATATTCTAGAACTCTTTTTGAAAATTATGCTGATCGTGTTAAATATTGGATTACGTTCAACGATCCTTCTCCAATTTGTAATCAGGGTTATGGAGGCAGTACAAAGGCTCCAGCATTACAAATGTCAGGCAGAGCTGATTACCTTTGTGCCCATAATTTAATTAAAGCTCATGCTGCGGTTTATCATCTTTTCAATGATACTTACAGAGCAAGGAATAATGGTAAGCGTTTCCTATTCTTATTCAAAATTCCAACTGCAGTTGGCTCTAAACTTCAAAATTTTCATAACTTTCGACTCAATCAAACTTAAGTCTTCATTGATGAGGTTTATAACCAATTCGAAAGTTAACTAAGATTTAGCTAAATATATTTAAAACAAAATATGCCGATTGCATTTACAAAATTAAAAAAAATGGTTCTTTAAACTTTGGTTTCAGGTACAATTGGCATTACCTTAGGTGCTGAATGGTATGAACCCAGCAACGCTGAAGAAGAGGAAGCTGCTGAGAGAGCCATGCAATTCAGTGTACGTAAAATTATTCCCAAGTTCTTATTCACAATTTCCTTTTCTGTACCTTTTTAGTTAGGTTTGTACACGAATCCAATTTTCTCAACAAACGGTGATTATCCAGATGTAATGAAGCAGAATATTGCTAGCCAAAGCAGAGTTCAAGGTTTTTCCAGATCTAGGCTTCCCCAATTCACTTCGAATGAAATTGAATATATTAGGGGAACGTACGATTTTTTCGGACTAAATCATTATACAACTAAATTGGCTGCGAATTCGCCTCCAATTAACGACTCAGCTTTTTTTGAAAACGATATGCAGGTACGACTGTGGAACAATGCTGGTTGGCCAATGGATTCAGCCGGTAGAAACTCTGTAAGTCCAACCTTTTAACCATACAAAAGAAAACGTATTTTAAAAAACCGAATTCCTTAGATTGTTCCATGGGGATTCCGAAAGCTTTTGGTCTGGATTAAAAACGCATACAACAATCCCGTCATTCATATTACAGAAAATGGTTGTCCAGATGTTGAGAATTTTGAAGACAATGTTCGAATATCTTATTTTGGGGTAACATAAAATGAATTGTGTGTCAAAACCAATTAATAATTAATTATGTATTTATTTTACAGCAATACCTTGAGGCACTTCTTGAAGCTATCTACGAAGATGGTGTGGATGTACGAAGTTATGCCGTCTGGAGTCTCCTCGACAACTTCGAATGGAGATATGGATATATGTAAGTAACTAATATAAACCTTACGTGATGATAGAAAAATTAATTTTAATTAAATTTTTCAGATATCGATATGGACTTTACTACGTTAACTTCACTGACCCTGCTCGTCCAAGAACCCCAAAATTGTCAGCCCGCTTTTATGGGGATGTTATTGCTAACCGAGTAGTGGGGGATTTTCCTTCACTCTCATGATATTATTTAGTGTAACGAAAAATATGTATGTCTTTTAATAAAATTTATATACCATATTTTTAACTGATTGCATTATTCTCTAATTTAAACGCAACCATCATTTTATGAACACCTACAGTTTTCTTGTTTAATTAATAATTATATTACTGTCATCATATGCAGTTACTGTAAATATCAAACAATACAAAATAATTAATAAATTGAAGTGAAATTAATCGACCACAGCAGAACCCGGAAGAACTCACTTCAATACACAACGGCCGTGAAAGCCTGCACTTAACTAAATTGATAAATTTTATCTAATCAGAGATATGTTTTCAAATGCATACGATTACTTTTTTTTTTTTATATACAAGATAGTTGAAATAATTTTATCTATTAAATTGTCAATTGTTGAGTGTTAAAAATTATCAACCCTACTAAATAACAATTTTAAAGTAATTAATAAAATTACAAAAATTCATCTATTAACAACGAAATATTAATGAATACTTGGTAGTGGTGATTTTAAATAATAATAATAATGCGAATTAAATTGTTCAACAACCTCAAATCTATTACTGAACCACTTACAAATTACCTCAAATCTATTGATGTCACCATGCTCCTGGGGATACACGAAGAGTTTGGTAATTTAAGGATATTGAATGTCACGAAGATTATAGAAGGGGTGCAAAAATGTCGAAAGTTTGAGAAACTGCTCTACGTAGAACTGTAAATTAATTGTAGTAGGCCGGTAGAATCGCTGCAGGTGCCAAAATACCAACAAAAAAATCATTATCTCAAAAAAGTTTCTTATATTGTTTTTTAGAATCTCCGAATGCTTTTATCTTTAATTAAAAACATATACAGCAATCTTATCATTCATATTATGGTATACTAAGAATCTTGAAGAAAAAGTTAGGGTGACCTATTTTAGGATAACATAATGAATTTTGTGTGGAAATCAATTAATAATAAATTATATGCATATGTAGGTTTTTACTTTCGTTGATCAAGGGGTGTTGAAATTACCAGGCTTTCTGGCTAGGTTAGGTTAGTTTAGGTAAAGTTGAGTGTAATATAATATAATAGCAGGAAATCAAAGTCCAATAAAAGAAGTGGTCCTGCTCTTATATTTTTAATAACTTTACAAACACGTCTCATTTATTAACCCTCTATGTAAAAAGGGGATGCTATAAGCTTGACGTGTCCGTATGTGGCATCGTAGCTCCTAAACGAATATACCGATTTTTAGATCGATTGAAATGATTGATCGAAAGGGTTCTTAGCTAAAATATACATATGAAAATCTTTTAAGCTCATTTTCTACTTCCAAAAGGGTCTCACTAAATTTCAAAAATCCGATTGATTTGAAATTTGGTGCACTGTTGCATCGTAGTGAACGAAGTTGTAAGGCTTGGAGTCTCCTTGACAACACCGAATGGAGATATGGATACATAAGTGGCTAATATAATTAATGTATAACATTAGAAAGATTAGTTTCAAGTAAATATAGTGTTCGTGGGTTTATTAAATTTTTATTTACAAGACTAAAGTACAGGAACACAATTTACATATACTTTTTTAATAATAACTACTTAAAAACACTATTAATTAATCCTGAACTTAGCTTACTATTTATTTACTCACACACACTCACTTATATGCGCGTCTCTATTTATTTGCTTTTCACTTCTAACAGTGTCGATTTATTTCGGATGTTACCACTGTCACGGTCAATTTATTACTAACTCACTCTGCGAACGTCTCTATCACTTTTATAGCATCATAGAACAGTCGGGAAAAAGTCTGGAATATTCGAAAGATTGTTTACATTTTCGGCGAACCGCTTAATTACTTTCTCGGAATGCAGGTACGAGACACACGCATACACTGCCGAAAACCGCCCAAGGCTAGTTGAGCCGCCGACCCGCAACACATTCAAGTGTACCCGATCGCACAAAGGCATACTCGTGTTCGCTACATTAATATATTTTAGATATCGACATGGAATTCACTACGTTAACTTCACTGACGTTGATCGTAGTTGGGGATTATCCATCACATCCTTAATGAGACATATATACTAATTTGTTGCTTTTTAAATAAAACTTGCGAATGTTTCTACCAACCCCACTACCGTCATTTAATGTTGTTTTTGTTATCTATAATCCTTTTTCGAATTCAGATAAAAGGATATTTCTATTTCAATTACTTTTATATAAATAAATAAAATACTTTTTAGTTATTAAAAGATGCGGATAAGAATTTTTATCTAATCGAAACCATCTTAATTTGTTTGATATTTTCTTTAATTATTGTTTGGTACTACAGCTTCCTCCACCGAACACTTATCTAATCGAAATTCCCCTCCCTTTTGACTGTCCTTTTTTTTATATAAACTTTTTAAAATCTATATTCCACTTTATAAAATTAGCACTATTCAGTATGGGAATTATTAGTAACGACTTATTTCTAAGGATATTTATTATCCTTGGTTTGTCTGCATAGTAAGTAGTTATTAGTTCGTTTCCAATAATATTTCTTCAACGTATTTGATTTTAGTGGTAAATGTGCTTCAAACTATTCGTTTCCTCCTGATTTCCTGTTTGGTGCTGCAACTGCTTCCTATCAAATTGAAGGAGCATGGAATGAATCAGGTAAAGAATTTGTTTATCCCTACAAAGTATTGTTCATAAAGACCATATTGGTATAAATTTAACGAGAAATAAAATGAGATAATTTGGTTTCTAACCAGGAAAAGGCGAAAACATCTGGGATCACATAACCCACAACACCCCCGAGTACATTTTCGACAACAGTAACGGAGATATTGCTTGCGATTCTTATCACAGATACGAAGAAGATATTGCGCTCCTAGAAAACTTGGGAGTAGATTTTTATAGATTTTCTGTATCATGGTCCCGAATTTTTCCAAACGGTTATCCATACAATCCGAATCCAGAAGGAATTGCGTACTACAACAATCTACTTAATGCACTTATTGTCAGAAATATAACACCCATGGTAACCATTTACCATTGGGATCTTCCTCAACGTCTTCAAAAAATAGGCGGTTGGACAAATTCGCTTATCGTACGACTTTTTACGGAATACTCAAGAACACTTTTTGAAAATTACGCTGATCGTGTTAAATATTGGATTACATTCAATGAACCCTTGCCTATTTGTACTCATGGTTATGGAGGCATTGAAAAAGCTCCAGCCTTGAATATGTCAGGCAGAGCTGATTACCTTTGTGCCCATAATTTAATTAAGTCCCATGCTGCAGTCTATCATCTTTTCAATGATACTTACAGAACAAGGAATAATGGTGAGTGTTTACTTATTTTATTAACAAATCCAATTGTTAACTGCAATCGGCTGTTTAACTTTAACTCCACCTTTCAAACTCAACCAAAATTTGTCACTGAAGATGACTGACTGACGAAAGTCAACTAATTTTTAACTAAATAATAATAAATAATCCACTTAACTAGTTTATGTTTACAAAATAATAAAAAATGGTCTTTTAAACTATTGTTTAAGCTACAATAGGAATCACCTACAGCGCTCTCTGGTATGAACCCAGCAACCCTGGAGAAGAGGAGGCCGCTGAAAGAGCTATGCAATTTAATGTAAGTAAAATTATATAAAACGACCCAAAAAAAAAATACTAAATCATCATATATGTCTTTCTTCAAGTTCTTTTCCTTTGTCTTTTTAGTTAGGGTTGTACGCAAATGCAATTTTCTCAACAGACGGTGATTATCCAGAAGTAATGAAAGAAAACATTGCCAGTCAAAGCAGAGTTCAAGGTTATTCCAGATCTAGGCTTCCCCAATTTACTTCGGATGAGATTCAATATATTAGGGGAACGTACGATTTCATTGGAATAAACCATTACAGTACCAGATTGGCGGCGAATGCGCCAGAAGTTGACAACACAGTTTTCTTTGAAAACGATATGGGGGTGCAACTGTCGATTAATGCTAGTTGGCCGTTGGATTCAGCCGGTAGAAACCCCGTAAGAGAAACCCCTTAGCCATTCCAAAAAAAAAAACAATTTCTTTTAAGTCAAGTAGTCAATAGAACGGCACATATTGTCTAATTTTCCTTTGTCATAATTTATTATACAGTAATTGACGTTGTGTATTATTAGCCTGACGATGACCGAAATTGACTATCGAAACGTTGCTTAATCAAAACCGATTTCTTAGATTGTTCCATCGGGATTCCGAAGACTTTTGGCGTGGATCAAAAACGCATACAACAATCCCGTCATTCATATTACAGAAAATGGTTGTCCAGATATTGAGAATTTTGAAGACAATGTTCGAGTATCTTATTTTGGGGTAACATAAAATGAATTTTGTGTAAAAACCAATTAATATTTCATTATATATTTATTTTACAGCAATACCTTGAGGCACTTCTGGAAGCTGTCTACGAAGACGAAGTGGATGTACGAAGTTATGCCGCGTGGAGTCTCCTTGACAACTTCGAATGGAGATATGGATACATGTAAGTAGCTAACTTAAATGTTACCTAATGATAGAAAGATTAATTTTAATTAAAATTTTTCAGATATCGATATGGACTTTACTACGTTAACTTCACTGACCCTGCTCGTCCAAGAACCCCAAAATTGTCAGCCCGCTTTTATGGGGATGTTATTGCTAACCGAGTAGTGGGGGATTATCCTTCACTGTCATGATATTATTTAGTGTTAAAAAAAAAGTGTATATATATTAGATTTTTTTTTTGTTTTTAATAAAATTTATATACCGTCATTTTGAGTGATTTCTTTTATTTTCGAGTATAAACCCTCTATCATTCTATAAATACGTACCGTTTCTTTACTAAATTAATAAAAGCACCAATCGTACTAATTTATAAATAAAAAATCTTACGTAAATAATTTAGAAAATTTATCTTATATTTGAATCGCTAATTATGTCTTCACAAATCACTGCACGAGGATAGTTAGCAAGGATGGCACCCAGATGAATTATTTTTACTATTTTGATAAATAATAATTATTGATGATTTAACTTGTTTAGATTAATTCTTCATTTACTAAACTTAATTGTTGCTTGTCACATATGCTACATATATGGATTAATTTTAATCCCACAGCACTTCATACATAAGCTTAGCCCACCTTCATAAGCCACTAGACAAGACTGATGGTTGACATAGGTGTTAACACAAGAAGTGTACCTTCCAAAACTCAACACAGAAAAATAGGTAGTACCTATACTGTTTTCATGTTGTCCTTAAAAAAAAAGTAATTTACAAAATGACACCTTGCTCTAATTGATCAACTGGTTAGCGTCCAACCACCCTAGGAAAACACCCTAGCTGCGCCAATGAAGGGATTATCTTTTAACCTCATGGTATTTTTCTTGAATAAGATGAATGAGCTCACCAAGTCTTCAAAAGGGGTATACCTAAAGGAAAATTGAATTTTCTACAAACAACCGGATGCGGTAAAACAGACAGCGCAGTTTTACAATAGGGGTACTTTCCATGTAGTGGGGAAAGGAACCTGATTGAAGGGATATCATTTATGATAATAAAAACCACATAAACCGCTCCCAAGAGAAGTTGAACAGAATCAATGCAAGGGCAACTTTTTCCGGAAATGACAAGACCCACTGTCGTTCCAGAGGGCTAGAAATAGCCTAAGACAACTTCACCCGTGCAATGTTTTAACCATTTTGACTGATGGCATTTCCACCGTTATATTCATGGTTTGTGGTAGAAAGTGATTATATTTTCCAGTAAAAATTATCTTTTTTTATCATGATTAATTAATCTGTTTGTTTTTATAATTGACATTATTACTATGTTGTTCTTTTGATTGTTTTTCAATTTCAAGAGTATCTTTAAGTACCTTCTCGTCATAAAGGAATAACGGCACGTGAAAAGCCATAGGGAGTGTTGAAGGTAATGAATATAAATAAAAACTTTGATGTCAAACTTGTTTATTTATAAAAAAATTGTGGTCATAATCTGAAGAAACCAATAATAATTCGTTTATTACCAAGGGTTTACAATAAACTTAAAAGTTTGCACAGGAGTTCCTTATTGAGCGGACTAAAAAAAGGTTGTTTTTTTAATTGCCCTTAAAGAGGCTAAAAATAAGATCAAAGGTTCAAAATCAAGACACAACTCAACCGATGAAAATGAATCATGAAGTTTACTTATCATAAAATGAGTTTTCCAAATTGCACCCCTATGAGGCTGAGACATTCTTAAATTTAAACTCTACCTACCCCTATTATTCCATGATAGCCAAAATTATTTAGCTGCAGATAAAGGTGTAAGGTTTTAACTTTTACTTATAAATAGCTGGATTATTTTCATTTTTTTTAACATTCTTTAACAGAAAGAATATTCATATATTCGACTATTAAAGGGTGATGCACGGTTTCCAAATTTGGAATATCTATACACACCTGATTCGTCTAAATCTTAAAGACGGTATTTTTTACAAAAATTCCTTATTTAAAGATTGCTTGGATGTAAAGGGGTGAGAAATGCGTTCAAACTGCTGATACTACAGAGTTTAAATATTCCACACCGCCCCCATGGTTTGGGTGATGTTTATGGGCTGTTGTGCTATCCCTGCAGTGGTCTTATTATTTTTCATTGAAAGTAAATGCTCTTTTAACCTAGTTTTAATATCCCTATAATATTGCCTCACAAAGTAATTTTTGCAATCGAATTTTGTAGGTATGTATCTATATACTTATTCCACATTCTTCTAAAGGAAATACATTAGCTCTACTATTGACTAAAAGGGTTTCAAAATAATATTAATAACTAATATCGATGTTATGATGTTTATTAAAACAAATTTCTTCGATATAATCAATAGATAACAATTATTTTTATTATGGATAAATTAATTGTAAAGTTGTATTTAACTTATATTTTAGGTTTTTTATTTTCTATTTTTATATACACGAGAAACAAGATTGATTGGAATCTTGGAGAATTAACGTAATTTATTAATGTATTATTTGATTCAATTTCCATAGTAAAAAAAGTAGCAATTTTCGAAAATTATTTAGTTGTCTTAAACTACCCCTCCATACACTGAAACATATATTAAATTAATATTAAAAAGAAATTTTTCAAGGGAAGCCACAAATATTATTTTCAAAAAAAGTTTCATAATATGAAAGCTGTACAAATTCTATGAGTTTTACATATAGAGGGAGAGAAATAGGCAGATAAAGAGATATTATAAAAAATATAACTTTTAGGCACTACAAGTAAAGTTTGATGTTGATGAGAGTTAATCCCCTGCCAATTATAAAATTATTTTCCCTGTTAAGTTATTAAAGAATTTTTCAAAATTAAACCCCTAATTGGATGAATTTGAATGCTTATATAAGTATATACCATAACTTTTATTACGTATACCTAACTTATTTATACACTAAAACATCACAGTGAATAACTTCCAGTTTTCTACGGGATTATTTTTTAAGAAATGTATTTACGGTTTTTTTTTATTTAATATAATTTACGTATGGCTAAAATGTCAATAACTGAATTATGGATTTTTATTTAATTAAATCAGGAGCTTGCAATAAGAAGGACTATGTGTTAATATCTGCCTTTAGCGAAAGTCGGGTCAGTTTCAGAAGGCGAAGTCTTTAAGAAGTAAATTTTAAACCGAAAAGAAGTCGATTAGGAATAAAAAAGTTTGCTACTCATTAAACAATTTGAGATAAAGATCTTATCTTAGCTTATCTCAATTTTTTTGGATTGATGTACCTATATATGTATTGGAATAAGGGAAAATTACATACCTACCTAATAAATTATAGTTGGTCGTTATAGGCTTATCGTGTTTACTACCTGTTTTATTTACTTTTTAATTAAAGAATTTACTAAAAGATGACAAATGATGATATTTATTTATGATTATTTCATTGTAATGTTATTTATTGTCGGTACTTTGCTATGTATTCCTTAATGGGTACTACATCAAATTTAATGATTGAAATGTCATTTTAAAGATTATTGAAAAATGAACAAAAAGTTTAAAATTAATTTTTTCGTTTCAAAGTCCTATATTTGCATAAAGAATGCAGAAGGCGTCATCTATTGACCAACTTTTTAACTAAAATGTGCTTCAGCAGTTGAAATTCTGAACGACGTATTTTATGGACGGTCTTAAAAAGAGGATTTTCAACTTTCCTGAAAAACACTTAAAATATTTAAAATCAAAAATAAGGTGTACAGTAACAATAGAGAGAAAATATTGCAAGAAGAAGAGAAACTAAGTACGAGAGTTTTGTGACTCCATTACGTAAAATGTTTTTGTAAAAAGAAATAACAATTATTTTTGGGCTGTAGGGCTCAGAGAGGAAATATAAAAGGGACAAATTCACCCCAACAAAATGAAGCAGCTTTGCTATTTTAATTCCTATTGGTTGAAGGTTAAGTAATGGCCGTTGGCATACCTGCACACTTACTGCTGCCAATATGGCAGCTCAGCTGTAGATCTATTTATCATCCCCAAGTCTTACACACTTCTTTTATAAACTCGTGTAATTTCCAGTTATATACATTTAATTTTGTTGGTATGAATAAAATATTGTAATATCAATAAGAGTTAATCTGTTAATGAATAATTAAGCAACGTTTCGACCGTCATTTGGTAATATGTATTAGCTTTTATTGATCTTGCAATATTCGTATAATTTCTTCCTTTTTTTTATGTTAAATTTACTATTCTTTATTATTTTTTTATTTTTATTTACGTCAGAATGATGCTAACAATTTTTATATAATTTTTTATTTCAACCTACTTATATATTTCCATTATGCCTACTATGTATCAGGAAACAAGTTAAAAAATATTTTTATTCATAAACAGTTACTAAATAGGTTGTTGAACTAAACGTAAATATTTTTCCAATTAACAGTTACAAAAAGAATATTTTAAAAACACTTAATATTTATTTTGTTACGAAAATGTAGAAATAGGTAACCATTTATTATTCTTGCAAAAAATATTTTGTTGACGAATTTATTTTTTATATAGTAATTAACCCTCAGTACTGATCTGTCTATTTAACCTAACTACATTAATGCCCATAACATTATCTCAAGTGAACTACTTTTATAACCACCTGATCCCGTAAAACCATAGAATACTACCCCAATTTTGATTTAATTTATGGAACAATTTATATTCATTATAGGTATTTCTTCCGCTTTTGATAAATGTATTATTTTAGGCCACTCCTGTTTACATCAAAAGGATGCATGGCAATTTTTATGCACATGATTATTTTTTTTTTCAACATGTACAATTTTGTTACTTGCAGGAAACACCTTTAAAATATTTTTACTCCTAAACAGTTAGCAAAAGGTTTATTAAAATAATATTCAGTTTATTCATAAAACAAAAAAGTAATCAATGTAATTTTTTTTATCTATTCTTTATATGAAAACTAACCCTTAGTACTGATCTGTCTATTTAACCTGTTTGTCTATTAAATTATCTGAAGTGAGCAACTGAACCCGTAAAACGTAAAACCATAGATTGCCCCAAAATTTGTCTATTAATACCTACTACTAAATTATATTTAAAATGTAAGCATGTTATTCTCGTTGCTATTTAATTTCAAACAAAACTTAACCACCCTTATAAATATCTCTTTATACAATTAATTTTTACTTTTATTATTTATTAGAATCTGTCCTTAATCCTATTCTGTTCAATTTACCACCTCTAATTGCGTCATACCTCTAAACCTGACCCCTGATAACCAATTATTCCTGCGCATCGTTAAATAAATTATTGTTTAATTTCGAATAACAATTTTAAAACAATTTGAATTTCTCGTGTTTTTGTTATAGTTAATTACAAAGTGTTTAAACATGTGTTTCCCATTTTTAATTTTCAATTTGGTAAAATATCCGCAGTTTACATTTTTTTTTAGGTGTAGGTACACCATCTACCTCGCAGTAATGTTTCATTAGTTTGTTACTCGATCGCTGTTTTAACGGATTCGTGTTGCGTTGCTCTGCAAGAAATCGTTTATTTTTTCAAAAAACTGTCCAAAAGTAACGCAAAAACATTCTGAAAAGTATTCAGATACTGTTTAAGACATTTTAATGTCATTAGAAGTTTGTGTATTTGAATAATCTTGTAGTTTATCAAGTTCAAGTTTTTGATTTAACGCTGGGAGAAATGGCGCAATGGCGGCCATTTCAATGATCTCAAAGGTTTCTTGCGGGGACGACACAAAAACAATCGAGTAACTGGCTCGGGTATATAAGTTTGTGTCGTTTTGTGAACTTGTGTGATTGTGAACTTTCTGGACTGGTGTTTGTGGATGGACCTCTCCTGACAACAGAATTTCTCTGCTGAGTCGCAAAAAGTTAGCAAAGCTTCAGAACAAGGTAAAATTATTAAAAATGTCGTAATTATTATATTATGCAAGTGACAGCCGCCTACCTGTTGAATTAAGTTTCTATTTACGTGCGTTTGGGTGTCATACTTCTACTTATTGTAATCTCCAAAGGATAACCAATGTGTCGATCAATTCCTTTTGTAAAGTTAATAATTTAATTTTCTAATAGGTTAAGTGCCATTTTCCGCTTTTAATAATCGTCGTTAATTTTCCTTCAATAGTTTAATTGATTTTGAAAATTATGGGAGCTCTTAATAACACCGATAGTTATTAGCTTTTTAATTGATTCAACTTTGAATTAGGTACCTATATAAATCTTACATTACACAAAACTAGATAATAAACGCTTTATTAATAAGGCAACTACATTACATTTGAAAAATCTCATTGGACCATTGTGGCTAATTAATTATCATTTTATTTCAAAATGTGTAGATATTTATTTGGGTGTAAAAATGTCATCATATCAAGTAATTATCATGCACAAATTTTTAATTGAAATTGTTTTGTTCCTACAAGCAACGAAATTAACGCGTTTACAGGAGTGGTTTTCATTGTAAATGTACCTACCTAAAACCAGATAAAAACTACAGTTAACAAATTATTTATATATTAGTTGATGTAAACAGTCATTTAACAATATTGGGATAGTATAATCTAGGGATGTAAAGTGTATGTCAGCAAAAAGCAAATAAATATACAAATAATAACAGTAGGAATGTGAGGTGTGTCCCAAAAACAAGTAGGTACCTCGTCAAAAAACTTTAACTGAAATCTTGATTTCTTATAAATCGAAAAATTAATACTTGTAATGATTTATCGAAAATACCTAACATGATTTCTAAGTTTAATACTGTTAGATTGGCAAGAGATAGGTAAATGAAATTATAATTTTTAAAAACTTCATTATCTCAATTTTTTGGAACACACTTGAAAACAACAACAGTAAAGGAAATAAGTAGCTTCTTTTACTAAAAATACCTACTAATTGTAAGCATATACATACATATATTACTTAGTTATTTAGGTATAGCACTTGTCAAGTAGGAATTATGTAATTTTAACAGGAACCGATTTTTAAAACCAACAACTTATTATAATCATTTTCTGTATAATAAGTCTACAATTAATTTTTTAACCAAATTATTATTAATGTAACCTGCAATTTACTTCATATTGCACATTAAAATTTTCCCTTTTATAAATCAATTCAAATGCCATTTATAATTACTTTTTGTTTTAATGGGTCCAAATCTGATAAATAAGTAAGGCATTATTCTTTCTTCAGGAAGTATTCAGGATTTTCAATATAAATAAAAATTGAGAATTTCCTTTATTTAAAAATAAGTCTTTCTCACTTGCTTCTAATACATTTTTGGTAACTAAACCTATAATAGGCTTTTAAAGTAGGTACATATGTATCTACAGTAGAACCACCATAAGTCGAAATTTTCTCTAAAAAAAATCTGATTCCTTTCTCTTCAACATTGAGTCTCAATTACTCGAAATACTAAATTTTTGTTGCAAGTAGAAGCAATCCACATCTCCCTGCAAGGTATGTCAATACAAGACCCTTATTAAATACCACCACCTCTTTTTCACTAATATACTCGTATTTGTATCGAAAATTGACACCAATTGTATCATTTTGACATCTTTTCATAAACCCCTAAACTCTAATTCTTTAATGTTCGATTTATCGAGATTCTACTGTGTTTTGAGTTTTTGAATTTTTTAAATTATAACAAACCCAATAATTTAGACCAAAATTTTTAGTTTATTTAATAATTAATTGATTATTAGAAACAATTAATTAATAAGATAAAATGCACGATACGGGGATGGCATCTCTTGCATAAATTTATATAGACTATATAACTAAAATTAGATGAAATAGTATAAATAAAATCAGGTAATTACATGACATTACACCCATTTAAAAATTAATTATTTACCATTCATAAAATGTGAAAGTTATCCTTACTTATGTAGTTAACAGTTTGCTTTCTATATAAAATTTTCAAAAAGTTTTAGAGCAAAAAAAAAACGATAGCTGTAGGCTCGGTTTTGAATGATTATGGTACCTAAAGAACAATGTTTACTAAATGGTAAATATCTCAGTATCTTTCTAGTAAAATTTGACTAAGTTCAGGCTAGATATCATGACTTTTGATTGCATAAGGTTTCAGTTTCTTCTTTTAATTTCAATAGAGCTTCTTGTATCATGTCAGTAATGTGCTTTCGAGCCTCCACATCTGTAGCTTTCTGTTCCTTTAATGATTTAACAATTTCAGTAAAATCTATGGGTTTTCCATAGTTGAAGGTCGTGGTCTTCCGAAATTGCAAAATATATGGAGGATCGTTGGGTAAAACCTCATCCATTCCGATATGCCAAATTGGTATAACGATTGGAGTTACTGGTGACTCGTAGATCATCCTACCAACTCCCCATTTTAAGCGCATGTTCTCTTTTGTAACATTCACTTTACCTGCAAATTAATTAATTTTACTTTTCTCCCTAAAGCTTCTGATAAATAATTTCAGTTTAGTTAATTACCTTCTGGAAATATATGAACCCACTCTCCCTTGGCAAGTCTTTCAATACAAAAATCGACGGCATCTTGATAAACTCCATTTCCACGTATCACAGGTATGCATTTCCCTAATGCAAAAAAATAAGAATGTTGGGCACACGAATAGCAAATATCATGTGCTGCTAAAGACCATCGCATGACCTTTGGGCTTATAAGATGTTTAACTCGAAGAGTACCTATAACAGCCATATTTATAAAGACAAATATTACTTTTAAGTCGTTAATTTACCCCATAATCCTGGATCATCAAAACAGGAATGATGATTGGATACAGTAATTAAAGGTGTATTTTTGGGCCGTTCATCTAATGCCTTTGACATGATATGCAAATTAAAAATCTTAGATTTGTTAAACCATCCTACAATTTCAGGATCTTCATAACTACATCGTTTTATTTTAATTGTATAAACAATTTTTTACTTACTTATCACAATTTTACTAAACAAGCCCACTGCTATTACTGTTATTGCACTGGCAATACTCCATAGTCTTGAAGGACCTCGTAAACTGGGAATAATCCAGTCTATGTTGTAACCCATTCTCTGCACCATTATCTTCCTGTTATTCAGTAATCCATTTCTTACTACTCTTTCATTGCACTAATATTAAATGCAAAATTTATTACGATATTATGTAATTTAATACAAGAAACTGGATAGAGGTTAGCATTGTTTTTAAAGACTTCCACCTTTGAATCGATAATTAATTGTATACTCATTAATTGAATTACATCACTAACAACGACTCACACTTCCTTATGCATCGCCTATTAAATAAAATCGTGTACGGTCGTCACCGTCACAACCTGCAGCCTACAGCTGATTAATAATTGCCCATTTTTGCTTACTAATAAAAGTTGTTAATGTTCGGTCACCGTACGACCCGGACAATTTTATTATCTTGTAAACAGTAAAATTTCTATTGTTGTTTTTTAAATGCACAGTTTCTTTTTTCGTTAATTGAGGTAGAATTTCAATGAGTTTAATGAGTTTTTTAGGTTAGTTTTGGTTAGATTAGGTTTGTTTAAGGCCATTCTGCAGGGTTAGTCGAAATTATTAATTGGGGAATCCCATACTAGCGGCTTGTGTGTTAAAGAAGGTTAGGTCAGGTTAGGTTAGGTTAGGTTTAATTGAACTTACCCTAAACAAACCTAACCTAAAGTAAAATAACCTAACCTCTTTCATTATACGTTTCCAAATAGGTATGTGAAGGATTATGTAACTAGGTACCAGTACTTACTTTAAGTAATTTAAGCATTATTTTAAGAACTGTAGAATTCTTGGTGGATGCCATTCTAAAAAACATCAACATATGGAACTTGTGAAGGGAAAACTACATAAATGGCATCGTATCAGATAGGAAGTACATTTCCTTAAAAAATAGGGCTTGTTCTCATTAACGTAATAGACACGTGTGTTGATACATATTGTGTTATATAATTACAATACACCTACGTTACGTGTATTTTGGATGGCAAACACATTTTTTATCAAAATTTCGAAATAACTAATTTAAATATATAAAAAAGTTTTATAGATTCAATTTACTGTCATACAATTTATCAATTAACCTCACCGACCTCTTCATTCCGTCATAAAAATGAATGATGCTAAATTGGAAATTGACGTTTATATAAAAAAATTCAAAGCAAGTTTAAAATATGAGGAGCCTCTAGTGGTAACTTGTTCGAAAATAACTTCAGAAGAGGGAGCGTTTTTAAGATTCGCAGTTTTATTTTATCTTGACGAAAAATGCAATTGCCAAATGAAAATCAAAACACCTGTAGAGGTATGCAAATACATCTACTGGGTAAATGTTTTTCTTTAATCATTAGTATTAATTTTTAGGATCCAGGAACATTACATCCACTCTCTCTAAAAATAAGATTAACAAATAAAGAATTACAACATGAAATTCAACCCTGTATTAACTATTTACAAAGACAAAGAAGCCCAGATGTTGTGGTATGCGTTCTTGAAAAAGTGGTTAATTTGTATACCAATCGTGATACCATAATGTATATGTTGATGTCAGAATTTAAAGACTTCATTATGATTAGCAAAGATGAGGAGGGTGGCATATTAATAGAGTGTGGCTATAGAGGTCATTTTTTCTTTAAATCGTCTTGGAAAATTAGCTTTGATATTTACATTGGTTGTCCCTTTGATAGCATAGATTTCGTAGTAAACAGAAGAGGTAAAGGAAATCTGATATTCTTTTGAATGTTTTTTTAAGTAACAGTAATTTTAGATAATGATTTTTACATAAGGGTAGTGACATACATGAAAATACTGACACAACTTGCACTTGCACCTGAAAAAAAGATGATTTTTTGGAGAAATGTTATGAAAGAAGTGCAGACTTTTGTTGTAGTTAAGACAGAGGTAGAGGTGGTTGATATTTGTGATGATACTGTGACAGTGGCTTGCCCTGGAAACGAGAGTCGTTGCAATAACTGTGTAGTGGATAATGTTCCAGTTATTGAAGTACAGAGTTCTGATTCTGATGATGATGCTATTCTTGTTGATTAAAAGAAAAATACCGACTGTTTGAACACTTTTTTATTTGAATACATACTCTATTTTTTTTTTTAATATTTAACTATAAGTAAAGACTATGGTTTTCCCTTAATGTTTATCTTAACAAACTGTGATAAAAAATGTAATCTTAGGTAATACAGTTCTATTTTTGCAGTATAGTTTTTTTTTTGTTTTTTATAAGTTCTTTGAATTACCTATCTACACTTAGTTTGGGTGTAGTCAAGTACCATGGTGAAATAGCCCCCATGGCTAATGTGTATAATGATATAATTCATTTTGGTTGCAATAATAATTATAATTATTAAAATTAAAAATTTAATAGAAGAGTATAATTTTTTATTATTAAATTTAATTTATGTAATAATTATGAATATTATTACTACGGAAATGATTTTGCGAAAAATAGGAGAATAGTTTGCTTATATCAAGAATACGAAATAAAATCATCTTTAATTCGTTTTTAAAAATACTGTAGATTACTACCGAAAGTTCAAAATTCAGAAAGAAATGTATACGAAAAATATGCTGGACATAAAATATACATAATCAGGAAATTTAGGAAAAGTAATCGGAAAATCCCGCGAATTTTTTTTACTCAACACTACACACCCTAATCAAAAATATCACTTTTTACTCCCATTTTCAGGCTACTTTTGAAAGAAGAGATTTCTCAAATTAATTTTTCTCAAAAAATAGCAACTGATAAAAACATTAAACCAATGCGAACCCTTAGGAAATTTTTCGAAGAATATAAAAAATTTTTTTCAAATTTTTAACGGTCAAAAAAATGGAAAATGATTTCTATTATTTTTTTACCAAGTTTTACCGTATTTGTACCAACCAGAACGATTCTGGATACTCTTTTAAAGCTAGCTTTAAAGTATGTACTTTTACTGCAATGAAGTTCATTAAAACATAAAAGTAAAAAGTAATGTACCCATTGTACGAGTTTTAGATATGTTGTAGAAATGAAAAAAGAAATAAGCTTTTCATTTTTATTTGAAAAGCGCTTTATTTCCATTTTTAGTAAGCTTTGTTGCAGTAAAAGTATCCGCAACTAATTTAATTGGACAAAAAAAACAATAAATAAAATATTTTCCATTTTTTTTTTTAATCAATGAAAAAATCTGAAAAACTAATATTCTCTTAAAATTATTTTTATTTGTTGTAGTGAGAAAAATTTATTTGAAAAATAATAACCTCAGTCCCTTTTGTCAATAGTAGTTTAACAAATATGGATTAAGGTTTGGAATTACTTATTTACATTCTCTTGCATTCGACCGTCAAAATCTGTCATCGTGTGGCTGAATTGTTTTTTTTTTAAAATATAAGTACCTATTATTGCTGACTTATATTGTTTTGTTTACTAGAAGGTGTGCAATATATTCTTGTGAAGATCTTCAATTATTAAGTGTTAATTCTTTTTCATTTCTTTTCATGTTCACGACCTTTTTTATTTTTCTAAATGATTTTGAACAGATTTTTTATAAAATTCTTACATTTACATATATATTTATATAAAAGAATTGGGGCACTTTTTTCTTTTTATTATTATTAATAATTTGATATGTTTGTAAAAACTTAAATTAAGTGGTACTAAGTAAGTACCTAATTATATTTTAGAGTTTAAGTAATATAAAAAAATGTTATACAGGAACAATTAGATACTTCACAAAAGATACCTAACACTTATTTGGAACAGATCTAATTTTATTGCCTAATGGAATATTTTGTTGGCAACATTAAAATACTGTTTAAAGAAATATCAGTCTTACAATTAGCCCAAAACATCACAGAACTTTTAATTATCCCTTAACGTAACAAACGTGCCAAATGGGGTTCCTTATCGTGGTGTTTCTTATCGTGAGAACCCTGCAAAAGGAAACAAATAGATTAAATACCATACACATTAGCATTAAAAAAATCTGTTATTTAAATTTTATTTTATATTGTATTGATCCTAGCTATTTAAATTAAGACCCGATATAATGAATTTATTCGAAAATAATAAGCACAAAATTTAAGGTTATTAATGATCGATAATATTTGATTAAAAAATCAATAAAATGATAAATTTTTTACTCATAACTTTGTAGCGATCTCTATTAAAATTTAGAGACCTGCATTTTGTTCTCATCAGTATCGTGTTTTAAGGGATGTTGGTCGCCTTTTCGAAAGAAACAACGATAAGGCTTAATTTAATGGTTTTTAGTACATCAATTAATTTTTGAAAATTTGAAAAAGCCGCGCTTGCTTTTTTATGGCTGTTTTATTAATTGAACACAAGATTGCGCTGTTTATTTAGCTTTAACTAGTAAAAAACAGATGGAGCAATATGCATCATTATTTGAGAAATTTAAATAACCAAAAATCGGTAGAATTTTTGAATTTAGATTAGGCTACGAAAAGTGGAGTTTTTTGTTAATTTGTTTTGCATTTTAAAATGAAGTTTGTTTTAGATTTCTTTTTTTAAGTATTATATTGTAATTTCCTTCTATTTTACAAACAGAAGATTAGTTTTAAAGCTATAGATAAAGCAATAAATTAGTACGTACATAGTAAGGAATGCTTTTAGAAATGTTTTTTTAACATTATTTTTTTTTATAGTTTAGTTTAGTTTGTTAATTTAACTGTAAATTAAAGTATTTTGGGCAAGAAATTACACCGAGTACGGCTATTGAAAATATCACATTTTAAGGACGAATATTGTTTCATAGGTTCGAATATACTAATAAATAATTGACTGGAATTAAATATAATTAACTACATTTGGCAGGCTTCCCGTGGAGAATTGGTGCTTCAGTTTATCCTGCGGTCTAATGAGTTTATCCTTAATAGTTTGTAATTTTGATTGACTCATCTGTTTGTGGATGGGCGCATGTTGTTGGATTTTCTTCTTCTTTTTCTCATTTTCGATTTGTACAACCGAACGTAGATCGTACTCGTACGCTTTGCTTTCTTTTCTGATTCTTGGGCTCACTAAAACTGAGCTGGAAGCACCACTGATATCGAGTCTACTTGCATCGGGCGAATCTACATAGAATTTGGGCATCGATTGCTGCTTGATAATGGGTAGTTCGAGTGCCCTTTCTATATCTAGCGTCAAACTTCTTGACATACGTCGCTCTCTAAGAGATTTCTTTCTTAATTTTGGTTTCTCATCCAGAGAACTTCTACTGCTGCTGTTACTATTCGAAGCTAAGTTTCCTTCATCTGGTTTCAGTCGTGAAATACTGGAAAGTTCGTTCTGTTTGTTGGGTATATCTTCGAGGATTGATATATCGATACTACTTTTTGATTTTTCCCTCTCAGCTTCTATCATTATTGTAGGTATTTTTTTTCTTTCTTGGTTTATGTTCGGCGATGATAATTCTTCATTGCTTTGAGCATGTCGTATGAATTTTTCTTCGTTTTTTCTATTTTGTTCGTCAACATCGTCTTCCCACCATCGGACCCTTCGGGGAGGTTGGCTGATTATGGGGGTGGGTGGATCTGATTTTGAAGGAAGTGGATCAATTGTAACGATCGAGCGGCCCGCTATGACTGCAACCTTGTCGTAAAAGGCCAAGTTGTCATACAGGTTGTTGTTCTTTTCGTCTTTTTCAGACGATTCTTCGGTGTACAAAGCGATGTCTTCGTCAAAGCAAAAGTGCTTTTCAATCAGGTTCCAGTAGCAGCTTTCCAAACAACTGAAACAAAATAAATAATGGTTTAAAAAATTAGAAACGCAATTTTTTTTATAGTTTACAGTAAAATTGCTGCGTATTACGTTTTTTTTTGTTTGATCGCATTTTGGTGGATATTTACAATAAGGTGTATCTAATTTTTACGTCACTAAAACATTTTTTTAGTAAATTCTCCAAGTTATCCTTAGCATGCGGCATTCATTATTCATGTAAATATTTATTGTTAACACAACTAATCTTCAACTTGCTTCGTTGTTTTAGCATGAAATGTCTAAAATATCGCAAACATGTTTTTGAATAGGAGCCAATTTACATACATTTGTTTAATTTATTCAAAAACAATGAGAATAAAATCTTATTTAGTTCGTCTAATTATCAAGCAAATAAAACCATATTGTCCGAAATTCAGTATTTAAATTATAAAAAAAAAACAAATGTGGTAGTATTTTTTTTTTTTTAATATTCAGGCAAAATCGTTAGTTTTATCTTTTTCTGTTATCGTTCTTTAAATCCCTTATAATCGCATTCATCAAAGTTCAACGAAATTATCTCCCAACATATGTTTTATGTAGCTAATAATACATAATGCGGAATCGATTAGTGTGGGTAATTTGTTTCTGTTGTCAATTGCCAAAATTTTAATTCTTTAGCTGAGCAAGTTAACAGAAAATAAGGATGACAAGGGACATTGATACGTGACATACGCTGTAATTACTTCAACCGTAACAAACTATTTTTTTTATCAAAAGAACAATAAACAAAATTAATGTTAATAATAATTATGTGTGTTTAGTAGTTACCGAACCATAAAAATGAAACTTACCTCACAAGGACAAGGGAGATAAATTACTAGCTGTTTCAAGTTGTTTTTTAAAATAATATACAATGGATGTCGGTATAATGTATATGTATTTTACAATTAATCGTAATTGTTTAATAGTATGAATGGTAACATCTATCTATGTATATACATATATAAAATTAGAGTTCTGTCTGTCTGTTCGTAATCTTCGAAACGGCTGAACCGATTCAGGTGACATTTTACAGGCATAAAGAGAAAAGATTGTCAGAATTTACTTGAAATTGTTGGTAATTATGCATAAGTAGCTAATAATGTCATTATAGCGTTGGTACACATACCTACACATTGAAGACAAATACAAGAAATTTTTGCAAATTTAGAAGCAAGAAAGTTTTTTTTAAATTTCTTCTTAGTTAATTCTTAACGTAAACAAAGTCACAGATAACCCTCATCATTAAGAGGACAAATGATGATTCGCCTTCCAGCGCTGCTAATACTTAAGCAACTTTTTAAGAAGTTTTATGGCACCTAGCCTCAAAGCTATTTCTTTATTTCAGTAGAAATTCTTATGCAAATTATCCATAAACTGATAAATAATTGACACTTTCAAGTCTCTTAATTCCAAAAGCATTTTTCCTTCAGATTATTTTTCAATCAATCACAAGTTGTCTTAGTTTAGAGATTTTCACGTATGATTGGTTTACATTAAATTTCTCTAATTGCTACTATTTTAAGCAGGGTTTTGAGGCCTTTTCTTTTTCTAGATAGGTATGATTTATTATATTAAAAGTACAATATTTAATCGGTAAACCTCTTATCTTCAATTCGTATGGCGCTATCACGTGAAAACTAAGTGTCTCATTTTCGAATGAACGTTATGTACATTAACGAAAATATTTGAAGAGCAACCTCCTTGAAATTCGTTTGTTATAGTCTAGAAAAAAAATGCGTGGTTTATGGAATTCCAAAAACTCGTGCATGTTTTTATTATTTGATTGATAACAGACAATAAAACTGTAGTTTACAATATAAATAATTCTTACTTTACTTATAAGTATACTAAAATATTTTTGACTAGTTTGGACTATTGAACTGAATCTAAACCCTAATCTTAAACATTGTTAAACTATAAAAAATTATGTCAAAATCTGAGAGGAAAAATTAGAAAAATTCAGACTAGAGTATTCTTTGCAAGTAGTTGAAGGTGTACGATGTGTTATTGTTTAATTTAAATTCTCTTCATTTCTGATGAACTTCAACATGAAATGTAGAGACGTCAAAACATAAATTTTCTTCCGATATTTCGACATAGCAAAATGTTTAAATGCCAATCATTTAGATAAATGATAACAAGTTGTGACCCAAGACGTGTGTACTTGACGGTATGAAATAAATAATTCACAAAGCCGAATGCATTCATTTGTTTAGACATGTGAGATTAAATTTATTAAAGCCCACGCAAGTGTGTAATAGTGTGAAAAATATGCACCAGGCCTAGATTTACTACATGGTTAAGTTACGTTCGCAAGGTTAGATTCAATGAAATTGCATGGTCATTATTAAAACTGTAGTAAATTTACACGATGTACCTACCATGTACCTATATTGGAGAATTTAGGTCAGGCCCAAAGCCCAAAATATTATTATTAATCTATTGAGTACATTTTTGGGAAAAAAAGTGTGTGTGCTAGCTACTCCTCAAAACGTGTGTTTTTTTTTTAAATCGGTACGTCAATAGTGGATAAAAAATATTTATTTATGATATATTTTGCACCTAATTAAAAAATTAAAACGCCCTATTAAATAAATCAAATTATAATTAATAAAAATAAAAATCTAATAATAAAGAGACAATTTAAATAAGTACGCTCTAGTCACTGGACAGAGACAAACGTATATATTTAGGCATATACGTTTACACTGTACTATTGATTCGTTCGTCCTAAATGTGCTAGCAGTATATTATTATTAAGTATATAGTATATGGTATACAAGTTTTGATGTTTTTTTTTTGCATGAAGGTAAATTTCAAATTCACTTATTCAAATACAACGAAATGAAAAATCTTTTATTACGTCTATGTTTCTTCTACGGATCTACAATCGAATCTAAATTGTTTCTTTTAACTAGTTACACAAGAATAATACAAAAAGAATTTTTGTAATGACATTGTCGATATGGTTCCGCGGAGTCCCTGAACGGCGTCAGCAGTTGCATATCAGTTTCCCTTTCCCTATGCGTTCGGTATAATATGGGCGGGGAAATCAGATGGAAGTGGCAGCGCTAGTTCCGTAACGCTTACTTTCGTTACATTCACTCGATTTTACTCCCTGTATTTTTCATACCCCCGGCCTCCTTGTATTAATTTAAAATAATAATTTTATTTATATTTTATTTTATTTTATCACTCCGCAAAATATGATTAAACCTCTTTTTCTTGTACAGTTTTTACTTAAATAAATGCACTCAAAGTTAAATGCGTTAGCACTTATCATCAAACTACTTAAGTCAATATGGCACCTAATATAGAAAGTATTTGTGAAAGCAATTTTTATACAGTACCCATCTCGTTAAATACAAGACAGTAAGTACCTACATCAAACATGACAGAAAATGAACAAATATGCGCCGTTTTAAGAGGTTTCTTAAAAAAAAATTGTCACTCAAGTAACTGTATTGTCTAACACACACATACTTGCGTAAAAGCAATGCACTTGAGATAACCCAATTTTTATATGTAATAAAATGATAAAGTAAAAATGTTTGCTACCGACTGCCCCATTCCAAAAAGGGAAGTTACACTTTAGTTTTTAAAGTACTTTTTGTTAAGATTAGAATTTATTAAGGAGTAGGGAATTATCTGGTTGAAAATATTCTAACCAATAAGTAAATACAGTATAAAAGTAATTAAAAAAATAACAATTTTTTTCATCTCTAGTGTTTTAACTAACTTTTAAACTACAATATAAAATTAAAGTACGTACCTATAGTTATGAGTATTTAAAGTTTCTCAAAGGCTTTATTATTAATGAGATAAATCAAACTATCTACACATTTATATACAAACTCATTTACTCTTAAAACAGGATTTTAACATTTATACTTATAACTATAAGTATTACGCGGGTCGCGATTTAGGATTGTTCAGTTCTCATCACCGCACAAGAGACAGTTCCAACCGAATAACGACCAAATAGAGTCACTTTTTAGGAGGCCAAGATCTGTATAATACCACAGACGACATGTGGACGTCATCTGTGTGCGAGGTTTCGAATATTTGTATTTCTGATTAAAATTTCTTAAATGCAATTCAATTTCTTTCAAATTTGGACGGGCTCTATAGGTTATTTTATAATCTTTTAATTCATATTTTGTAAAATGTTAAGTATAATACTACAACTGCAAGACTTGTACCTAGTCATACTTAATAGTACAAAAAAAGAACTGGAATTTCCTTTCTTTACAATTAGTTATATTGTCTTGTTAATGAAATAGCAATTACAGATTCACCACTCGCATATGATATTCCGATTTTGCTAACTTGTGACTGCATTTTCTCCTTGTAATTCGTGCGTGATCGCAGTCATACAATTCGTGTCATTTCCGGGAGGTATGATATCATGCCAATCTTCTTCAGACATAGCTATTCAGTCGTACCTAGTCATACACTTTGTAAATTAAATAAACAAAATTAAAAGTAGAAGTTGTTTTTTATTAAATTAAAAAAAAAATCAAGAATTTCTGACTGTTCGAATTTTGTGATAATTGACTTCTAGACTTGAAACTTCCTGTGTACATTCTTTATCTAAATCTGTTAACGAAGAATTTAGATAACGAAATTTAATAAATCCAATCGATTTAAACTAGAATATTGTAGCGAAAAGTATAAAAAGTCGATAATATTTTTTAAAATTGTGTGGCGGTCTTTGAAATTTTATTGTATAAACGGGTACCTACTTATTTTATTAATTATTGATTTGAAATAAGTTTAAATTCATAAATGTTTTTTGGAGGAGCGTTATTGTTATTTATATTGCGTATTCTCTATTTTTATTTGAGTTACTTCATGGAATCGAAAATTTTGAACATGACACTTTACTGTTAGTTTATGTAAATAAGGTGTAGGTAATAAATTAAGATGATATTTTAAAAACCAGTTCTACGCAAATATTAAATCTGTTATAACAATATATTCATTTCCAATTTAATATATCTGGAATTAATAATTTTATTGTTTTCTGCATAAGTTTGAAAACAATTTCTACCTGACATGACGTGTCTTTATAATTTTTTTATATTTATCGAAAACATGCGATGTGAGTAACAATAATTATATTATTACAGAATTTTGATAAGTAACTGTTATCAATAAAACGTCTATAATGGGCAGATAATGTAACGAAAATAAAGCTAAGAGAATATCAATTTAAAATTTATAATCTTTTGAAATTCACAAACTAAAGTCTAAAAATACCTTGGATTGTATCATAATTTTTTTTATTCTTCTTCCTACATTTTATATTATTTAATATAATCATATTTAAAGATAATTTTTGATTATATTACCAGATTAAACTTGTTGATCCTAATTTTAAAAAGCTCTTTACTTTCTCCATTGAATCAATTATTATTATTATTTTTTGGTTTCCTTACGTAAGGACTAGTAGGTACTATTTTAAAGGAAAAGGAGACATTGACTTCTAAATTTACTGTGCTACAAATAACATCACTGTTTAGGAGCTTCTAGAATGATCAGCTTCTATTAGAGTCCGTTAACGTTGATGCTTAATGGTTTAGTACAATGACTTTGAAAAGGGTAATGCCTGATTTCCGTGAAAAAATTAATCTATAGCTATAACGACTTAAACATGTCATTAAAATCTAATTATCAATTACGCATACCTACTAATGAGATGATACAAAAATTGTTGAATAATTACTCTGGCACAAATACTCCTAAAGTACCGAATTCATTGTTTCCCTGATGAAGTTGAATGGGGTATTTAATAAAAGAAAAACACAACAAATATTAATTAACTATATCTAGTACATTATTTATAGCGATTTATGTTGTTATCATTAAATATTTGTTAAAATGACAATCTTATTTTTTAAATGGAAGAAGAATTAATTTAGAAATTAAAATTGATAAGAACGTGCTACGTAGGTTTTTAAAAGGAATTCTAATTTTTGTTGTTTAAATTTATATGTCAGATACATGATAAAAAAGCGATAAAGCTATCAGATACAGAATGATTCTTTTTCGATCAATTATTATTTTTCTTTGACTGTTATCTTACTATAGATTATTAGCAGCAATAATAACAATCTTCATCTTAACAAATCTCTTTTTGGACAACGTGTAATATAAACAACAGTTTGAATGGCAATAACTTTTCAACAGGTCAACGGTTTTGATCTCAAATATTTTGAGTACAAAATAATTTTAAAAACATAGTGGATTCGGATTTCGTACGCCGAAAGTTCTTTACTATAACATTTAAAAAAAGTTTTGAAGCATTTTCGAATGTGTTTTATTTTTAATATATTTTTGTTTTGAAACATACCAGTCAGTACAGTACCAAGGAAAGTGTCGTAGGTATAACAGAACAGGCCATTCCTGTTCAAATCGAAAGCGCGAACCTTGCCGCAAAAATTTGGTTGACAAGGTAACAAAAGCAAAGACAAAATAAACAAAACTTGATACTTACTATTGACACGACTTGCACATGATGGTTGGTGGTAGCAAAAAAGGTAAATTTTAATCCTTTGGGTTTGGGTCCAACCATTAACTGCTTTTACAATGTAAAACGAAGTTCGTCATGCACTCACATACGACTTAATTAAAACTGTATCACGACGCCTTGTGCCACTTTTGCGTTAAGATATCATTCATTAATCGCACACTGATTACAATAATTCGTTAAGCGAGCAAAGGAGATACACACACCTGCTGACGACACGGCACGGCATCCGCAAATGCCTGACGACTACGACGGCGATCTGTTCGAAACACGGCGGACAGGTATCATTCTCGCGCGCGTTTTGTTCTGTTGTAAGTTGTTACCTTGACTTTATTTTGTTAAAGGTGGACCGACCAAAAGGTTCGCCGCACAGTACCCATAAACTGCCGTATTTTTGAATGAATCGCCCAAGGCTCTCACTCACTCTCGGACAGATTTCCACAAGAAGTTGTTAATGCCGGTAACATAATCATGGGAGGCGCAAAAAGTTGCTTTACAGTGACTCACGAACGAGATTCCGATTTTTTCGCACTTTTAAATGATTTCACACGGTTACTGAATCACTACTGTGGAAGCTTCTTCCCCACCTTACGTTATTTAAATACCAAAATAAAAATGAGTAGGGGAAAGTCATTCCAATTATAGATAATTTTCAATTAAGTTTTTTTTATCTTGCACTGATTGACATCTGACAAGATTAAATTTAATGGCTAAAGACCTATGGATTATAGAAATATTCCGCAATATTCCCTAAAGGCGATCCCTTTTATCAAATTTACTACTAACTAAAAGTTTCACGGGTATAGGACGATTGCACGCATCAGTAGTTTACTCCCTGCTACGGTCCTCTTCTTTTAAATTTCAAACCAACAAACTAAAAATTTGTCTAACCACTGCGTACAATCGTGTTGTCCAAGTTTTACAGAAGGGAGTTCTTGGTTTTAAAAATGTACAGATATAAACTTATTTTTGAAATATGTGAAAAGGCTAATGTTCTTAACGAACTAAAACAGAAAAGAAAAGGAAATTGTTCTATTTTATTTTAAATTTAAATCTGATATAATAATGAATACGTATAGAACTTTTAACAGTAATTTAAATTATTTTAGAAACGTAATTAAAAGTGATTGTGTTCTTTCTTTTTCCTATTTCTCGCGAAATTACTTTGGGTGCAATAATAATTATAATTAATTAAATTAAAAATATAATAAAACCGTATAATTTTTTATTCTTAAATTTAATTTATGTAATAATTATGAATATTATCACAACGGAAATGATTTTGCGAGAAATAGGAGAATAGTCTGCCGTTATCAAGAATACGAAATAAAATCATCCTTAAATGAGTTTTCAAAAATAGTTTAAATTACTACCGAAAGTTCAATATTCAGCAGTAAATCGCCCTTAATTTCTAGAACACAATCGGAATTATTCATTAATACAAATTTTTGGGCTAAGTACAGTGTAATGGAAATCAGAAATAATCACCTTGTACGCTTATTTCACAAGTAGAACATAAACAGCAACCCCTATTATCACATAATTAACCCTCCAAGCATGAGACCGTACGCTTTTTTGCGTCCACAATTTTTGCCAGGACTCCACTTATAAAAAGGCAGGTAGTCCAGGAATTACAAATATTTTTGAGATTCAATTGTTGAATTCATAAGACTTTTTTTTAACATCGTAGGAGATAATCAAGTGTATATTTACAACAAACTCAATATTCATTGTAACTTTGGAACTATGTTGTGTTCAAAGTTTGCCAAAAAAAGTTTTTTGGTTTTACAAGTTAAGGGTATCTACCTTCTTAGTTTTTGAAATTCTTATTAAAGCATTAACAATACACATAACAGATAACAGCACACAACAGCAATGTCAACTTTCCTCAGTAACGCCACATTTCGTTAGAAATGAATACTTATTGTACAACCTTTGTACAATAGTTTAATTTAAACAAATTCGATATTATTGTTGAGATCTACCATGATTCAATAAGTATGGAAGCATTTATTTCATATACCTACACATATACGAGATCTGTGTATTAGAGATTTTGTAGATATGTAAAATGAAGCAAAGAAAGTGCCACTTTGTGACTGATTGTATATTTATGTAACATCAGTTACGCACACTGAGTAGAGCAAAAATCTTAAATGGAATTTGCTGGAGCGGTTTTTCACTTTCATACAATACACGCTTAAATCACGTACGTTTTCAATATTTGTATTTATACAGAAATTAGTGCACAAAGGTAATTAAAAGATCCCTTGATTGAGTGTAAAACACGAATTTTAGGTAAGTGCTTACTTACTGTTTGATAAGTAAAATTAAAATTACCATGTACCTACTTGTAAATACTTTTATGTAACAGCTTTAATGACTTAGAAATCGTAATTTAATGTGTTTATGCGTATAGGTGTATATGGTTTTTTAAGAGAATCGAATTTTTTACAAAAAAAAAATTGAAAGAGAACTTAACTATAGGTGAAAAAGTGTTGCAGTTTTCTAAATGTGCCCTTAAAAGTCGATGAAGCAACTAAAATTTCGCTTTTTTAAGTTAGACACCTTGATAATTTAAGAACCAAGCTCTACTGTCAAAATTATTAGGTATTACCTACTATATCAAAATATATTTTTGTATTTTAGGGTATTTTTTGTTAACGAATTGAGTACATTTATATACTTATCAAACTTACATTGTAACTGCTGAATTTGAATTTCTCTCAAATTTTACTTGAGAGCTACCCATTATGATTCCGTATCAATCTCTTCTTCTTCTTCTTCTTTAGTATTTACTTAAATTATATAAAAAGCATAACTTCAGTAAGCTAACGTTTGCTAAACACCCTGTATACCTACTAAGTGAGTTATTTAAGTATGTGCTTTAAAATAAATGACACTTTTTGTTAATGTTTTGGAGCCAATGAACACATTCACCACCACGCACAAAACGTACTCTCGGTCATTGTTTATTGAGCTGCTCGATAAATTTTGTATAAATAACTTAATTGGCAGACAATTGTTAAGTACCGAAACTAAAAATAGTCATTCGAGTAAAGATTATTTTAGTTGTACATATGTCACCAGTCTCATTACTTTTATGACTAAATAATCATTTCAAATGTGACGATTATGTAGGTAGTGTATTGCAGAATACTAAAAATCCTACGTTTACTCAACAACCTTGTGGGCAATTTTTTAACTATTTGGAATTTCCATATCGACATACGTATAAAGAGGGTGATCAAAAAAGTGTATTGAAAAAGAAATTCCAATAATTTTTATAGATATATATATTTTTTTATTTTCCATTTAAAATTAGCTATACATATTTGAATTATGACATAGTATTTTACTTTCAATTAGGTTGCTAATTATACGTGGAGGTTGCAATTAATAGCAAGTAAATATGGTTAAACGGTTTGTTGTAGTTGGAATGAGTCCAAATTAAAACCGTTCTTGATTGATTAGAAATGCTGTTGGGAAATCAAATTTTAAAAAGTGTATTTGTATAAATTATATGCGTCTTTGCCAGGAACCATTTACGAAATGATTTTTTACATAAATTATTATTTTCGAACCTAAAACATTTTCCAAAAATAGTTTTCAGTTCCTTTATAAACTGAGCTAATTTTAATTCCTTTCCCATTTATACAACTACAGTATAACTACCCCTTTATGCCTCAGGTTGTGTCCTAGTTCCCGTTTCTTTATGGACATTTTTTTCCTTCTTTTTTCATCCATGGAATTTTCACCATTCTACAATTTCTTCTCATGTTTCGCGCCGTACCTTTAATTGTTATTACTGTAGATACGGTTTTCATAAAGTAATTAGAAATACTTAATTAAGGAAAAGTAGTTGCAAATTGCAACTTGCAAAACAACAATTTAGACTTAGAAAGTAACTTCGTACAACTGCAATAGAAAGAGTAGTTGCTTTTGTAAAGGCAAACAATAATCCGGATACTTTCGATCACTGCCTGAGCCTCATTAGTGTTTCTAATTTAAAAATTATTTCCTGTGATCTCAAAAATGATTAATGATATTTAAACTAAGGAAATAGAGGTCATTATCATAAGATTTATCTTGGTGATTTCAAAATAATCTTTAAAAAAATTTTCCTATAACAACTTAAAATTTTTTTTTACTCTTTTATGGACTTCAAAGTTACGCAACTATGGGAAATAGTTGTTCAGTCATCTTTACAGATCATTTCAGTAACAGTTACTAATAATTATTTGCCGATTGAAAATGTAGTATGAAACGTACTTCAATTTCCTTTTTAATAGTAATTTATTGTATAACAAGGTTGCAGGAAATTTCGTAATAGACTTTTTGGTGTATTGCGTAAACTTCTCTATAAATAAGTTTTTACTAAATTTTTGTATTGTGACCATTATCTATCTCTACCTTATAGATGACGTCGTCATTACCCTTAGACTCTATTCTATTTATGACAACATATTACGAAGGGCATTGTTTTTAGAACTTTATTGACATAATTATAATTAAGTACATTTCTATATATGTAGATAAAAATGTGTTACAAAAAAATTATAAAAGCTTCGAGCATATCAGGATTTTCAGATACATTGGACCAACTTTAAACAAAGGTACATAAGTGTTTAAGTACTTTTAGTCCACTATACTGTTAAAAATCCTCGAAACCTCTTAAAAGCTCACTTCATTTAATCGGATCTTTACCAACTAGGTATAATTTTTACAAAATCTGTTTACAGATATTTATTTAGCAAGTCTGATGTGTTTCTTTGTTGACATTTAAAATTACCTGGTGGGTATTAACAAAAAATTGCTTATCCCTAATTTAATTTCGAAGAATTTTAGAAATTCGTCTAAAATTTTCCAAAAGACTATCGTATTATTTGTAAACGATATGACACATAAAATGGAAGAATTCTTCGGGCGCATTATGTTGTAGACTCATTGTGATTTTTATAAGAATTTACCTACGGTTGTCTTGTTAAGGTGTAATATTGAATAACAGCTTGATATCACAGGATTTAGATCTTGTTGCCTACCTTTTATTATATTATATCTTATTTTAACATATCTTAAACTCTAATAATGTTACTGTTCTGGGCACCGACTTGCGTATTGTGAACTGGGGCAGGTGGTATGTTGAGAACAACAGATTCCTTTAGTATTTCTTCGTACTTTGGGGGTGGGTCGTTATATTCTAAAGCAATAAACATTGTGACACAAATTAAAGTCACATTACACATAATTACTACACCACTGCTATGGAGCTCTCATTTTTTTTTTAAATAAATAAATACTGATTAACATATACGAACCTGTGTAAGGTGGCGGGCATAAACCTCCAGGGAAGACACTTGTTGATGTGTCATCGTAATAACCCTGATTTTGATAAGTTTGACGAGCCACTGAAACTCTTTGTGCAGCTATTACTTGTGCTGGAAGAAATAACGGTGTAACATTCTTTTAATTAAAAATCAAAAATGTTTTATCTCTTCATAAAGTGGCTAAATCGTTATTTCAATTGAGTTCATTGTTTGGGTTAAAATAATTGGCTCTCATTCGCTGAATCAATGGTTAGAAGTTGCTATCCAACGTTTCGATGAGTCATCTTCAGGAAACGTAATATCTTTCGTTGAAGTCAAGCACGGAACTTTAGTTTCAGCTATTAGTAAAATGTTGGATTTTAATCTCCATTCGAATATTCGTCGAAGAAAGAGAGCTAATCATGGAACGCAATCATTAAATCTGGACCTCAAACCCATTTTGTATTTTTTTTATTGCTTTTAAATTTCGTCTAATTTTGCTATTTTAATGTTTAAACTTTTGTACTTGTTATTCTGAAGTTTATGTAAACTCGTCTTCAATATTACTTACCTCGTTCTTCATAACTTTGTCTGATTTTTTGTATTAGGCCCCCACATGAGAGCAAAAAGACGAAAATTAGAACCAAAACTACGAAGAGTTCAAAATTCATTATCAAAATCAATGCTTAAAGGCTTTACCATTAGGAAAGTATAGAATGGGAGAACTTCGATGATAATCTGTAATGAGAAAAAAAAAAGTTGATGTTAGTAAATATAAATTTGGAAAGTAAAGTAAAAACATTGGTAATCGTATAGAATTATGATCACCTAGTTTTTTTTTCCGTAAAATATCGAAAAATAAAGCAATCTGCTTGATTTTTTTTTTAAATAATATTAGGGCAGATTTATTTATTTACAAAAATTAAAAAAAAAAAAAAAACAATATTTTTGGTAGTTCTCGGATTTTGAATAATAAAAGAAACCTTCATATTTTTTTTCACAATTTCGGATCGATTTTATGTATTTTTGTTTCATAATCTATATAAAAAAGCGACCAAATTGAAAAAAAAATTTAAAAGAAGTTCATTTTTTGATTGATTAGCATTCATAATATACTCAATAATAGAATTAATCAATTTGTTCATAAATAATTCTTTACAAAAATGTTTTTGCAATCCTTTTATTCTTGAAAAAATTTAATAATCCTGTTGAGTTGGGTGGTGGGGTTGTAGAGGGTAGGGGTTGTAGGTGCCGGTAGTTGCAGGGGGTGGGGCTCGTAAAGTCAAAGAATACAAGGGTTGGAAAGGTTGGGGTAGAGGGTGGGTGTGTGTAAAAAACTTACCTCCTACAAACCCCCACCACCAACTCCAACACTACTTTCACCCTCGGAACCACCTCCAGATCACCTAAAAACTCGTGAAACGATTTTATAAAGGATTATTTAGGAACAAATTGTTAATCAATAATTTAACAAATAATAATCAATGGAAAAATCAACTTTCTTTTAAACTTTTTGTTTCAATTTTATCGTTTTTTCATGCAGATTATGAAAAAAAAATAAGTATCTACATAAAAGCGATCCGAAATTGTGAAAAAAAAATATGAAGAAAATTTAATCTTGCTAATAACCAACAACGTTGCCTAATTGTTAATAAAAAGTTGTTGGTTATTGGCAAGATTAAATTTTATTGATCTTAAAATATTTTATTTATACCAACAAGAATAAATTTAAAATACCAAATATATTGTTTTTTTAAATTTTTGTAATTCATCATAAATCTGCCGTAATATGAAATAATTTAAAAAGTTTTGGGAACAGTTATTAAGAATAGTTTTGACATAATAACAACTTTTTTTTATGTTTTCTAAATTTTATGAAAAAATTTCTTTCTACAGGTTTCATTAAATTTTATTTATTTATTTTGTAAAGGTCGCGTATTATTTATTGGTACAGCACCTGGTACATATTTCTTGTTCCAGAAAGACAAAAATGTTGACGTTAATTCTGCTTTTCATTGTCTTTTTGTGTGCAACAGGATTAGGTGTAAGTCATGGTACAAAAACAAAAAGTAACTGTTTTGATTGTGCACGTTTGTCTCATTTTTGCTTGTAATCTATTTAAACTGCTTTATTACAAGCATCATAATTATGATAAGTAGGTAAATAGTAACGAAGAATTCCGACGCCTAATTAAAGAAAAATAGATAGTACCTACCATTGTTCTAATAGGAACAATTTCATTTCAATGGCAGACTAAAAGTAGAAGTGAATGCCTTTTAAATTTATATTTAAGTAATTATTATTTATTTATCATCCAAAGCACGTGATGATAACAAACAATGCAAATAATTAAAAAAAAAAACAGACAAAAGTGTTTAATTTGTAAATTAATTATTTATTAATGCTTCGTAAATGTTATTAAAACATACCTGTCGACGTACAGACAGACGATTCTTGTTTTATCATGTAGAATTCGAGCGCTTGTGCAGTGTTAGATAAGATACAATGTATACTTGATAATATCGTTCAAAACTATTTCAATTTTTGAAACCTTATACACTATTAGCATTGAACACTACCTTAAGGGGGATAGTGCATAACCTGTAAAAAAATTAATTAATCAATTAATTAAACACCAATATTTGTTATTTGTCTCAAACACTTTAAACTGTAAGCACTGGCCCACAATGGGCCATCCTACCTGTGGCTACGATAAGTGGTCGCCACAGGTCGTGGACAGTCTTTTTCGTATAGATTATGTGGCATCAGACCAAAGTGAGTGTTAGAGCCACAAGTTGTAGACTACAACTTGTGGCATGTCTCCTCTGCACACAGTTATTCGTTACTGCGGACTGCAGTCTTCAGTAAATGGACGTTACTAGTGGCTGCGTTTAGTAACTCGATTTAGATACCGGTGGCAGCCTCTAGTCGTAGCCACCGATGACCCAGTGTGCGGCAGTGCTAATAAAGTTTGTGACATATCTACATTACGGACCTAACAAAATGGAACACAAAAAAAAGGATATAAGATAAAGAAGACCCTGATTTTTTAATTGATGTTTTATAGTACAAGTAGTATAATACCTTTCACATTTCGATGATTAGGAGATTCATTAAAAACCAAGTTAATTTTAACTATTATCGATATAATTTTCTTGAAAGTCATATCATTAAATTAATTTTAGCTATCTTTTGAATGAATAGGTACTTGTAGATATTTCGAAAAGGAGACATTAATGAATTTGCAAAAATTCACTTAAAACTAAGTGTGTTTAAAACGTAAGCATTGGAAGAAAAAAGATACTAAAACTACAGATACCTAATGCATTTTTACATTTATTTTTATGAAGAAATAAATTTTAGTTAACTGAAATTGAAATACATCATTAAAAATAAAGCTATTGCAATATATTTATAACTATTTGATGGTAGTTTATACTCGTGTGTATACTCATGATTTAAAATATCTCATTCTTTGTTAAATTCAAGCACTTTTATTTAATTTTTGTAGCATTTATGTACATACCTACCCATAAATATAATAAGTACATCTAGGTATTATACCTGTGCAAAATTATAAACTTAAGTAGATATACAAAGCTTTTAAAAAAATTATTGATAATTTTGCAGCTGTAATTATAAAATATAATACCCACCTATGCACTTACCTTATTTTTTACATTGTCCTTCACTAGAATTGCATTTGTCGCTTCGCTTAGGAACTGCTGTATTTAACCCATTCTATACAGGAATTCAACGAGAACTAAAGTTGTAGATGCTTTACAATTTACATATTGTTCAGTGTTTGTAGGTATGATAAGGTATAACAATAGTAAACAACTGATAAGGTACTAAATTACCTATATGGATTGTATATCCCTGAACGATATTGAATTTACTAATGGTCTCATTTAAGGACAAAATTATTTTCTCGCGTTTAATTCAAATATTTGTGGGAAAATGAGGAAAAACTAAAAACAATAGAAAAACGTTTCGATATTAATAGTGTACTAGTTAGACCCGTTCAAACTTTTTGTATGACAGTGCTATAGGAGATGGAGACTTTGAATGTTGAACGAATGAAATTTTACCATCAGCTGAAAGATAATTAGATATGTGATGTAGCCAATTCAGGGGTGTAAAGTAGTAGATACATCCCCAAAGTTACCGCATGGCGGGGAAGCCCAGCTATCTCAGGGGATGGAATTTTTCTGGAATGGGCGATAATATGGGTCCCAGACTTGATTTTTCGTTATAATTTTGTCTAATATTTCCTAGTTCCTCCGTTTAATACCACAAATAAATTTAGATCAGATTAAAAAAAAAAAAAACATTCATTTTCTTATTTTAATATGGATTATAAATCATGTAAAGAATAATAGTATTGCAAAATAAAAACTAATGAATTTATTAACCTTCCATTATAATGGAATCTAAAATTGCTAACTGTAAATGACGTTGCGGACCTTGTATAGATAGATTTTGCTTGTTTATTTCTGTTACCTCTAATTTTTTCAGAGATTAGTGTTCATGAGAATATGAAAAACTACTCGGTTTATTTATAACAACTATTTTATTGTCGTTGATTTAATATAAAACATAAGTATGTATGTATAGTTAAAACTAAGATCACAGTAACAATCAAAAAATATGTTACATCGGTAAATCTCAAATGTATTAATGTTTTCTTGAAGAATTATAAACGAATAATTAACAACTTAAACGATCTAATTAATTTAATATAATCGCTAATTACATGTCTTGAATTAAATATAATAGTAAACTTAAAAGTCTTGATTGGAATGGAATCGAAGGGTTCAGGTCAGATTGCCAGAAAAATAAAAAATAAAATTGCTATTTTTAAAAGGATAAGCACGAGAAAATAATTACACTTAATACAAAATGTTACGTGATGCCTACTTACATTTCTGAAAAGTTTTAGACCTGCAGTGCCCTGGTTGCGGACTATAAAAATATATATAAATTACAACTTTTTTTTCAAAATGCCTGGACCTAGGATAATTGCGTTTTATTCACAGTAGCTACATATTATAAGAAATTAAAAAAATATCGTTTTTTAATCTCGTAATTAAAAAGATATTTTTCTTTACACCAAAACCAGCACTTAAATTTTGCACTAAAAGGAATTACATATATAATAGAAAAAACAGTTTTATGTTAAGGGCCCTTTTCTCTTGCTTATCCGACTATGTCCTTCCCAATCTATATTTTTGGCAGTCTACCTAACATTTTATAAATAACACCCTGTTTTGAAATTCAACAAAACTTTATTTCCCTATCGTATATCACATCTTCTATATGTATTTTTTGACTGTTTTTTTTTTGTAATCGAAATACTTATGTAAGTAATATTTTTATTTACGTGTACCTATATTAGGTATTACTGTAATAAAAAATAGTATTCGCTTATCATAAACTATCGAAACAACCAATATTATATGATAGACAACAGCTGCTTTTACTAATACTGAGGAGTGAGGAATTTCATTTTTAACTTTTGGCGCTTTTGCATATTTTTTTTTTATCTCATCTGTTTGCAACAACATTTTTCTCTTGAGCAACCTATCTGAAATAGTCCATCGCTATTGTTAAAATTTTTGACATTAAACAAATAGCCAACAAACTGACGTCAGTTGCTAAACTATTTTTTTCAGATAATTACTACCCTAATTATTATGAGTTCATATATTATCGCGTACTCGTTGATGTTTGTGGTGCTGAATGTACAGGTGCTATGTCGTTTTTTCCAGAACTCCCTGTAGCTTCTTCGTAGGACGGTAAATCGACTAAAACAAGACAAGTATTTTTTTTTAATATATGAAACGAAAATTAGTAGGTATACATATTTTTAAGTAAAAGGGCGAAGAAAAAAGTTTTTATTTTTTTTAACTAAAAAATTAGCAGCAAAATATTTTCCAGTGACCACTTGAGTTGCGAAATGTACATTATATATTTTGAAGTTATTGGGGTTTTATTATCTCTCTAATTCGCGATAATTAATTAAATACGTACTCTCCGAATAAGGGGGTGGAGGAGGAACATTCTTGGTTAGACGATCTGAAATAACAAATGATTCTATGGGAATGTGGTGGTTGTGTGTTGGCCAATGGTTTGATGGAGGAGATTGTCCTTGATTTACTCTTCCGCTTATGTTCCAAATATCATCTTGTTGACTGCCTGGAAGAGACGAAACGTTGTAAAAAATAACATTTATAAATATAGTAAAGATTTTTCAAGAAAAAACTTAATCCATAGGCACGTTATTTCTGGTCTTATAGAATCCTTGACGGACTCGAACATTAGAAGAAGTTATGTCTGACTTTCACCAGTTTTATCGCCGGGCGACAGAGCGCGTCACTAAATTACCATTTAAATTAATTAATAACCCATTAACGAATGAGTATTATCTAGTTTTGTTAATTTCTATCAATTATCTTTAAAATTTTTGGTTATTTAAACAGTGTTCAGTCCAAATAAATTTTTAAAATTTTAACTTCCAAAAGACTAATACAAAACAGTTTTAAATGTGCTAAAAAGACTATTGGATGTGATACATTTTTTAAACATCTGTTTGTTGTTTTCATCAAGTTAGTAATGTTAATGTTCTTACCGGAATTAAATTAAAATATTGCAGACCACATTTTGAAGTTTTTCTTTAAGACTCAAAAGGTGTTAAAATCTAAGAAATTAATTCAGGTCGTGACCTACTTAATAGATTTTAAACGAATCTTACGATTAGTTCTTAACTTTGGGAAAACTTACACAATATCCTTTCGTATCTTTTTATCCTTTTCTGGGCACAATACATGAACCAGAACATAAGTAGGAAGAAAATAAAAAACAAAACTATGTAATTGGTTTGGCTCAGGCTCATCGTTAGCTGAGCGATACATCATAGATCATAAATAAAAAACAAAAACAACAGTAGTCACCGAAATGTGAACGAAACGTATTTGTTTTTTTTTGGCGAAATGGTCTTAAACAATATTTTTACTTGTTATATTACTTTATTTGTCAAGAATACGTCAAGTCGCACAGCAAACAACTAAACTGATAACACGATAAATACACAACTCATAAAGCTATCATGCTTTGACTATAGATAAACTTTATCATTGAACTCCGTTAGGCGACCGTCACAGTCGAACTGTAGGTATGTTAACTGTGCGCCCACCTTTGCATCAAAACGATGTTGTGATGGTCTTGATTTAAATGACGCCAGTAGCGGCCCACTGTAGCGTAAAATAAAAAAAAAAAATGAATGAATGAAACAAAACCTACACGAATTTTATTACTTACCGCAATGTTTAATCTTTCGTGAAATAAATATTGTAGAAGTACAATAAGTGGAAGGCTATTGTTTAAAATAAATAAACACTTCGACAAATTTAACTGACATAAAAAGTAACATATTTAAATAAAATAATTAGAACTGCATTATTTCTTCTTGTTTTACAATTAACTCAACTTTTAGGCGCGTACGTATCGAAAACTGAACTCTTTTTTGTATAGAATTAAATTTTCTTTGAAATAGGCTGGGAAATCACCTCTGTATCTTAAATAGGTGGATGAAAAAGAGCTCCTCTCTAAACGAATCCTTAAAAGTCTACCTACTGGTAATTTCAGTTTGGGACATGGCTTCGAGTGGTGATCTTAAGGATATGTATCTAATAGAACGCACTATTCACAACCCCTTTCGAAAATATCACCCTTAATAAAAATTCCTTAGTGTTTTTAATCCCAAATATGGGGGAGAGTCTCATTGGTGATTTTAGTTATTATTTTTGTATATTTCGAGCATCACCGAAGTAGATCACTGACGATATCAAAAAAATCTAACTCACGTGCCTCATGTTTTTCATAGATACTCACTCCTGTTTCCTATTGGGGTAGGCAGAGATTATAGATTTCCATTAAGTGCAATCCTGGCATAGTACATCTTTCGCTTCATCCACACTAATCACTGTTCTCATGCACGCTCGCCTATCTTTGGGAAATCCTCAATTTTATCCCTGTGTTTGATTATTTTTCTTACATTCTTTCTATTTGACATACCACATACTTCATTTGCTAGTTCTACAACATTCTTTTTGAAAAACTCTCATAGAACATTCATTCCCCATTCGATTTTTTCATTCAAATCTTTCTTTAACCTTACAAACATAGTCATTTCTTACATCAATTTCTTGAATTGTTTTCCTCAACTCGATTTAAATAATTAAAGTTTAGAATTGCAAGAAGCATTTGCAAACTTTTAGTAGGTACCTATAGTTATATTGACAGCATTTTTGGATTTCATTTCATTATTTTTCCTATTTTTTAAAAAAAATTATTGTTGATCTAATTAATAAATTTTTATGTATTATAGGAAAAATTCCATGTCTAAAATATTTATTTACATAATTTTACCTTCGTTATAGTTTGTTAAGAGACGCTTATGAACAACTCATGTGAGTAAGCGGTCATGTGTTTTGAAAATTTCACGTGTTTCCCGAGAAAGTTAAAATTGATAGCTCTAATTAAAAGAAATTAGTATGCATGTATACGTATTCACTGATGATTTAAATTAATTCAACCTTGGTGTGTCTATTTCAAAATATCTACATACAGTACAAATTCGAAATAAAGTTAATACTGAGTAGGAATATAGATAGGTTCATAATACATACATAGCCAGGTACATAATTATTTAATTATCTATATTTCTAAATAAGGAATCATTAATTAATAAAAAAAAATATGGTTCTTTATAATATTCCCTGAAGTAATTGTGTGAAAGTAGATTCACTCAAGCGCTGAAGTACCTACTAAAATTAATCGTCACCCTTAAAATTAAAATTATTGTGATTCAAATTCAAATATTTCTAGACAGCTTGGAGTTGCGTGTTGTTTTTGTGACATTTTATATCATCTAATATTTTGAGACGGAAATCTGTCTCCTATAAGTTTTTTTTTTTAATATTTTTCATAAGATTAATAAATTTCATTAACGAATGTCGAGAGATGCGATATTAGATAGACGGGACAGAAGGGTTAATTATTTTACTGGCCCTTGCCACTGGACTGGGCAATTTGACGATGCTTACAAACCCCTTAGACTTCAAAATTGGCAGGTACCAAAGCCTTTTCTCCCAGGAATAAAAATAACAAGACCTGTTGTATCGTTGGTCAATGATTTTGGGCAATTCAAGGTTGGTATACCCAAAAGCAGAAAAAACCTGTGGGGTAGTTATATACCGACATGGAGTTACCCTAAGAAAATTACAAGGGAATACGCACTCCACCTCACAAAACTCGATAAACTGCTACCAGAAACACTGGATACATGTAAAGTTTCAAAAAAAACAACCCCTGATTTGAAAAAAGACGTTATTGAACAAAGCCCAAAAGAAGAGGTGGTTGAAGTTGTACAACCCTCTCCTCGAACTGAATCAGAAAAAATAAAGCCTAAGGAAAAATTATGTCCTATACATGATGTTTGATGTATTTAGACCAAGAAAAATAACTTGAAAAAAGGCTAGTTCGCATTAGTGTTATTATACCTCCCACTCCGTTATATTTATAAACAAATAGAATATTTTATTATAATGCTTTAAAATCCGTATATTTTTTTATCTAATACCATAGATATTAAGCAAACAATATTGGACAACAACAAATTTAGAAGGAAATTCGATTATCGTTTTCTCTATTTTGGAGAAAGAATTGAAATAACCCAATTTTAGTGTCCATAATAAGTAGTAACATTTTTTTGAGTATTGTAAAATGAATCACTTTTTTATAATACAATAACTTGGAGCTAGTGATGGGCGAGATCAAGATCAAAACCAAGACCATAGTTATCTCGGTCTTGGTATTGGTTTTGCATTATTAGTTTTAATCTAAGTCTTGATCTTCCAAAATTATGTTTTGGTCTTGCAGAGTTGAGTCTTGGTCTAGATCAAACGAAGTCTTGTTTTTGATCTAGCATCAACCATGTTTTGGTCTTTTAAGTTTCTCTAAATTCTGTAGGGGGGGTGATTAATTATTTTTGCTAAAAGTCATGCTATGAGCCTTGGTCTTGGGCAAATAAGTTTTTTGGTCTTGCAGAGTTGGTCTTGGTCTTGATCTTAATTTATATAGATAGGGTCTTGGTATTGGTCTTGTTGAAGTGATACTACGTTTGTCTTGGTTTTAAAAAATTTGCATTACCAAGCCTAATTTTGCTCATCACTACTTGGAGCCTATAATAAGCTTAGTTTCTGTATACATTTCTAACGTGGGATACTATTATTAATTAACGTATCAGTTTTATCATTAAGTATGTGGGTAGATATGATTGAATGCATGATAAACAATTTAGTTTCCACAACAGCATATTTAGCAAAGTCTATTCTAATCAATACTAATCTAATAGTTACTTAGATTTAATTCAATGGAGGTGTAACTTTGAACATTTGTTATAGTTAGTTTTGCCTTTTAACATGTTCTATTTATTTGTCTGAAGAAATTACTGCTTAAACTCAATAATGAACTTAGGGTATGAAAAGAGGCCATTTAATGTAATAATCTCTTAATGTCAACAAATAAACTGCCATATAATGCTGATATGAAGAATTCTAATTTAAGAATTGGGGCTGAATGGCTAAGATATATTTATACTTAACAGTTTAATGTCTCTTCTTACATAACAATTCAAAGTTATCAACAAATTGATTACAACGCACTACATATTTTTTAGTTATTAATTATTATTAATAATAATTATTAGCTGATGTGAATACAATTAATTTTACTGTTAAAAATGGTTCAAACGACATTAGCAGATTTTATCTGTAATTGCAAGTTTAATAGCCCTTACAGCTTACAGCTTAAGTAACTAATTATCTACTTTTATAATTGGTTTGATTTTTTTTAACTTGAATTTCCATGGAAATATCGAGCAAAGGAGAACTTGTGCTTGTTATGTTTAATCGAAATGTCACTATCTATGTCCAGATAGTAAACAGTGTAACGTAATAAATTCTAAATGTTTTAATTATTAAGTGCATAAGGGCTTAAGGGGTAGAATCGTGTTAATAAAAAAATTGAATGTTTATTTAATTATGGCCATCAGAGAACAAAATTATATTAATGAATCGTATTGGACAACACAGTTCGAAGATGCTTTTAAACCAACTATGCTGGGAAGTTGGAAAGTACCAAAGTGGTTCAAACCTCTCAAAAAGCGAAAAGGTGATGTTTATCCAATTTCAAATGATGTAGGGCATTTATTAAGAGATATTCCGAAATCCAAGTGTAGTCCGTGGGGCGATTTTAAAGGAACATACTCTTTACCAAAACGGATTACTAGAGAAATAGCTAATCAGTTATCAGGTTTGGATTGTAAGAAGAGAAAATTAAAAAAAGATGAGGTAGTGCAACAGATAAATTGGAAATCTAATAAGAACAAAAAACCGATTGAAGAACAAAAACCTGAAAATAATAAAAATGAAATCGAATTTGAAAAAACTGGTAATACTAATAAGACATTATGTCCGATACATGATGTGTAATCACATGTATTATACTATTATCATAATAACAACAATAAAGTAATTTGTCTGAACGTCCAATTTACTTGATAAGAACAATTAAAATTGTATATAAAACGAATGGATTTTTCCACTATGTTTTTTATTATCAAGAAGCAATAACCTTTGCCATTTCCATAAAAAGAATTTTGTTATTGAAAAAATACGAAAAATATATAACAATACAGCGAATAATAATGCAGCAAAATTTCCCCAAATGCAGAATACGTATGCATAAGTCGTCTACAGTACTTAATTCTTAAAAGACAACAACAGATATTATCTAATAATTAAAGAAAAAACGAGGGAGTTGTCACGAACCAGTAATATTTAAACATTTTACACTAAAATAAATTCCCAGTGTCGTCATTCGAAATTTTAAAATTGTTTTTGAAAATGTTACAAAATCGATCTTTTTTTAATTATTAGGATAAATTAGAAACGTACCACAAGCACTTAATTTGAGGAAATTGTTATTTTGCAGAGTTCAAGTTAATTTGGACAATAAGTGCCAAAATATTATAATTAATTAACGTAGAAGTGATTGTAATATTTGGGTTGGATCAGATTAGGTTAGGGTAGGTTATTGTGACGGGGGGTCTGGGAGTTTAATTTTCTTTAAATAATAGTTAATCAAACACTTATTAATCATAACGACTTACTGAGGAAGGATATCCGATCTTGTATATTCCTATAAGCGTAACAAGTCACAAGAATCACCACGATGCTTATAACAGTAAAAACCGCGACTCCAAATAGTATCATCGTATACGGTAGTATAAGTGAGACAGACCATTCGTTTGTAACAGCAACACTTTTATTGTAAGAAAACGGAACACTTTATTTGTTATTGTTGTATCGGCCTCTGTTAACACATTGCGTTTACATGTATCTCGTGTGTATACATGCATGAATATATAAACAACATCTAGATGACATATGTAAGTATTTGTCTTCGAAATCACCTTATTGTTTTCTTAGTGTATGTTCATCATGACTCAATAATAATAATGCTACCATAATCATTGTTTTTTATGCACCCGCATCACCGTAATTGGTTGAAGATTTAAATAACTACTTGAGTGGGATAAATGCGTTATCGAGTTGTGGGGTTCCAAAAACCGAACCTTCCGATTGATTGTCTTCAATTTTGTACCAGAGGGTTCCGATTTTTGGAATTCCAAACATAAGATATGAAAGTTTTTTCCTACACGAATTGTATTTGCATTGTTCTCTTCAGAACTTCGACAATAGTAAATTTAGAACTGACGAAACTACCTGACACTGATCGCGGTAATTATTTAGAAGTGGGGCTCCAGACAAAACTGGCCCCAAAAAAATTTTCACCCCTTGGAGACCATTTTAATACATCAAAATAGTTCATTTACGGTGGGGGAAGACATTTTCAATAATTGTTTATAAACAAAAACATTGTTATAAACAATAAATTTAAAGTTTTAAAAATTACCAAATTAAGAGAAAATTAAAATAGAGGGTAGTTATTGAGAAAATTGAGAAAATTTTAGAAGTGGGGGATATATTTTTTATAAAAAATATTTAAAAAAACGTCGTTATAATTCAATGTGTCTTGAAATAGGTTATGGTAGAGGGTGGGTGTGTTTACATACACATACTCTACATCCCGTACCCTAACCTAACCAAATACCAAATTAATTATTAAATTAAAATTTTGGGGTGTGGGGTATGTATATATAAACACACCCACCCTCTACCATAACCTATTTCAAGACACAGGGAATTATTACGACGTTTTTTTTGTGAAAACTATATCTCCCCCACCTCTAGAATGCATTTGATGCAAAAAAGTTTTTTAGTGCAATACAAGAAAGTTTTTGGAGCAATTTTCTCAATAACTACCTTCTATTTTAATTTTCTCTTAATTTGGTAATTTCTAAAACTTTAAATTTTTTGTTTATAACAATGTTTTTGTTTATAAACAATTATTGAAAATGTCTTCACCCACCGTAAATGAACTATTTTGATGTATTAAAATGGTCTCCAATGGGCGAAAATTTTTTTGGGGCCAGTTTTGTCTGGAGCCCCACTTCTAAATAATTACCCTGATCGCGATTTCGAACGTATTAGTTCTCATCAGCGTGCAATAGGCAGTTCTAATAGAATATGCACCACACAAAGTCGCCTGTATCTACAGATAGATTTATATGCAACCTCAGACTATAAAAGAAATCTTGTTGTACATTATGGTACTTATATTTTATAGATATTACCACAGATGACACTCCTCTACTGTTTGTAATCGACAGTAATTTAGACTATTTTAGAAACCTAATTAAAAGTGATTGTGTTCTTTCTCTTTCCTATTTCTCGCGAAATCATTTTGGTTGGAATAATAATTATAATTATTTAAATTAAAAAATTATAAATATTATTACAACGCAAATGATTTTGCGAAAAATAGGAGAATAGTCTGCTTTTATCAATAATACTAAATAAAATCATCTTTAATTGGGTATTTAAAAATATTCTAAATTACAACCGAAAGTTCAATATTCAGCAGTAAATCGCACTTAAATTTCTCAAACACAATCAGAACTATTCATTAATCCAAATTCTTCAGATAGGTACAGTGTGATGGAAATCAAAAATGATCGCCTTGTAGGCCTATTTCACACATAGAACATAAATAGCAACCCCTATTACCACATAATTAACCCTCCCAGCGTGTGACCGGTGAAATTTGTCCCCGTAATAAACTTTTTTTGACATTTTAATTATAGTAATTCAGTTATTTTTTTTTTATCAAAATGGTGTTTGTAAAAAACTCCTACTCTAGTTTACATTTTTTAAGTAATTTTCCATTTAAACATAGATTTAAATAGGCCGTCTTGTGAAATCAAGAAACGTGCAAATCCGTTTTTGAATGCCAATTAAATCTTTTTAAACAATCGACATTATCCAATGAACGTAAAAAAGTGAGAAATTATACCTACTTGCGCAATACATTTTCAGCTGACGAAACAAAATTACTTTGTTATCAAAAATTAGGTACACAAATTTTTTATGTACACCGATAAAACCGACGATAAAATTTTATGACTGTCGTACGAATAGTAAAATTTTAGGCGAATTATGTACATCATAAGCATAAAACTGCGGCCATAATACAAAAATCTAATCACCTATTGAAGAATTTAAAGATTTTCTAGAATCTACCTAACTAACAAGGATAGTTTCATCAATGAATAATGTCTTGCAATAATTAATTTTCTATTGATACATCACAACAATAATATCATTCCTTCATTTTTTTGTTGCTACAAAACTATTACTTAAAAATTAGGAGGAATAAGGAAACAGAATGCCCACATCCTTCATTAGATAATACATTTTTTACGATACCTGACTGACGTCACGTCTGAAAAATCTGTAGGCTGACGTACACTTGTACTAAATTTGTAGGTACAGATATAATATTTTGCTTTAGAATTATTTTTTATCAAAATTTTAGATAAATTATTGACACCTAAATCATCGGTAGGTACATTTTGCAAACACTTCAGTAGTTTTCTTTTCTTGTTATAAATATAATGCTGAATATTATTACATTATTAATATTGTTGTGTAGATACAAAATTTTACGAACAAAAAAACATTAATCGGGTTCAAATTGAAATCAATTTTTCAATACCTACATACCCAAATAGGCACTACAATTTAATTCAAGAGTAGATGTTTTTACTGAAAAACTTGTTCAGATTGCAGATATGTACTCACTGTTAGAAGTTGACTTCCTTTTTGCCGATGTACATAAATGTATCATCAAAATCATGACTAAAAGAATCACAATAGCTGTTAAGCTGAAGAACACCATAGTTAATCAACTCAATGAATGCAATGTAACATTCGCGTTGTCACAGCAAAGATTGATATGTTTAATCTTATCGCGAATAACATTATAATCTGCAAGATTATCTTTCTTTTAGTTAAGTTGATACTTGCTTATTAAGCACATTCTTTCGCTATGTAATTTTATTCAGTGTAAAACGGAACATGTATTATGCAAAATATATGGGAGCAATTAACTAATCTGTGATGGTGATTGTCACAGTCAAATAAGGACTTTAGGAGTTATAATGGAATGCTGAAAGCATTCGAGGATGTGTGGCATACAGGAAAAAATATATTAAGTTGATTGATACATTTCAGTTTATCTATATTTATCAATTTGAAAGCCAGGAAATAAATAACAATCGAATTATTTTTAAAAGTCAATACTTCACCATAATTAATGATCGAGACATCATTTTATAGATAAACAAAAAATTTCAGGATCAATGTTTTGATTAAAAAGTTTTATTTTAAAAATTTTGAATGACAGCTGAATGCTCCTAACTTATAGACATCCAGTTTAACTTTTATGCATAACAGCTATAGCTTGCATGTACCTGAGAGAAGCACGATTATTCACTTATTTTTACAGTTTAGTTTGTGATTCGCATCATAATTTAAAAATTAATAGATAGTTGATAATATAGGTACTAGTGCAAATACAAAAAAAAAGTAGCATATACTATTCATGGTAGAAGGGTATCATAAAGCGTATTTTTTTATTAAATTCCTTGTTATACTTTAACAAATTAGATTTGAAAAATAAATGGTGTTATTTAAAAAAAAAAATTGTTTGGATCGTTTTTCCCCAGAGATAAAACCATCTACTGTCATATCACAATTATAAATATAACTACAGCGACAAGAATTAAAAATACAGGAGATAATTAAATTAAACTACATGTTTGTGTTACGCTAGAATTTACATTAATGTTGCATATTTTTTAAAAATATTATTTATCTACTAATTTACACTACCTACTTCAGAAAGACTAAGTAATCTCTTCAAAATTTTGTTATTTTAATAGCAGTTCTGTTTTTAATGTAGTAATTTTATATGATCAATGGTTTTATTCAAAATCTGTGGTTTTAGTTATCCTACTCTGGATTGATGTTTTGGGTATTAACCTGACCTTATCTGGGATTTGTTGTTCAAGATAACAGTAGTTATCGGAGGTTCTTATATCTGAAGTTATAGTCATCCCACACATTGAATTGATTTTTTAATGCAAATTCTCTAAATTTCTGTGGTTTTGTTCAAAATTTAGTTTATCCGGGGGTTTTTATTTCTGAGGTTTTAGTTGTCAGAGACAAATTGTGTATTAATATTCGCACAACTTTATAGAAACCCAATTACTTCAGATCCACTGTATCATAGAAAACACATAAGATCAGTACACTTACCCGTATTATTTCTTTGATACAAATTCACTTGGTTGCATGCGTATACTAAATATTTAAAAAAAAGCACGACAATAAACGTAAGTAGCAAAACTAAAAGAATCAAAAACATTTTAATGACAATTCTTTTACGTACATGTGTACGTACGTGTAGGTATGTATATATAAAAGGTAATACACCAACTGACTATTTAATTCCGTTGTCGCAGAAATTTTTGCGAATTCTGATAAGATAAAACAAAAGATAATTGTACAATAAATAACAGATTTTTAGTTCAAATATGATATATCTATGAACTAAAGCTGGAACAAAAAACAGTTAGCGACTTCTTCAAAAAGTTTAGTTTATTTTTGTCTACATTAATATGAATTAAATTCAAGAACCATCTACAAATTACATCAACTTAATGAGGAAAAAGCTATTGCTGTTATCATGCCATCAAGTCAGAGAGCCGGGTTCGAATCCCGGCGGGGGCATGATGACAGCAATAGCTTTTTCCTCATTAATTTGAAGTAATTTGTAGATGGTTCTTGAATTTAATTCATATTAATGTATTTAAAATCACCACTACTAAATATTTCTCGATATTTCATTGTTATTTTTTATAGAAATTTTCCTCTGAGCTATACGTATTAAGTGGATGAAATTCAAGCATTGATATTTTTGTAATCTTCGTTTTAATGCTTCATAATTAATTTATTTTTAAATTATTAACTTTTTGATTTTCTATTGTTCTCATGTCAAAAAAGCCTAGTCATTTTGTATATATCTCTTACGATTTACTTTTTCAGTTATCAAAATTTTTTTTGATAAGATTAATACCTATATTGCAAGTTCAATAAAAGTTAATCTTGCCAATAATCAACAAATGTTGAAGAAAATAGCTTTAATCACCCAACTTTTCGATCGTCATTTTAGCCACCATCAGACAAACACTTAATAACATCAAATAAATAATAATAAACTTATTTGATGTTTTTAATTGTTAGCCTAATGATGGTGACCGAAACTGATGGTCGAAACGATGAATCTGCTTTCAAATATTTTATAATCTTATGCAGCATGAAGTTATCACGTGAGAAGGTAACCTTTAAAAAATTTTGCAAATGTGTGCTGTTATTGTAATTAATTTAATATTGATATAACTATTGGTTTGAATTAGTATGTCATATAGGTACATTAGTCCATATATGTACTTCTAATTTGCTTTATTTACACCGTTGTTATTAATTATTGCATTTATACCTTCGTTAGTCTTATTTTTATTTAAATCGTATTACACAAAAGAATCGTGGATAACTATACAAGACACTATCTGTTTTTATGTCTATTAATTGTAATTACACAATGTAATGTTCCTAACTAATAAAATTGACTTTTTTACCCTTTACATGTGATAAATTTTAATAAATATCGCAAATAAACAAAGAATAAAGCAATACAAAAACTTACGTCGTATGGTGACAGTTTTTCTTTTACAACAAGAATAATTATTTATATATATGATGTAAAATATAAGTCTGCAGCCGACGAACAGGACGCTTAAGACGAAAAATGTGATAGCGTATGGATTTGATAACATCATTATTTGTTACACAATTAGTGAATAATTAGGTACCTATTCTGCACAAGTATAGGTAGTGAGTAACATGATTCAAAATCCGATTGAAACTCGTTTGAAAATCTGACTTTTATACGCAATCTTATCAATCAAGCACATAGGTAGGTACTTAATGGTGGGTCCACACGATACAGACTTCCATAAAATTCTATAGAATTTTGCCTGCGCAAACCAGGCAGTACAGACAAATGTCGGTGCGATCGAAAAGTCGGAGTATGCATGTAAGTCTGCGTATTTATCGTAGCCAAGAAGTCTGAAATGATGAAAAGTCTGTACAGACATTCTATCTCAGACTTCATAGTCGTCTGTACAGATATCTGTACGAACAAAAGTCTGTATCGTGTGGACCCACCATAATGTACCTAAATGATCTAACTATTGCACACGTTATTTTTGAACAAAATGAAAATTTATCGTACTTACGAAGACCAACGGAATAATAGTGTAATTTATTTTACGATATATCAATCTGTTTTAATCAGATACCTAAATGTATAGCTGATAAGTTTTGTTTCAAGAAATGTTTGTTTAAGGGAATGTACAGATAACTGTTTGATTCCTAATAAATAAAAAAAGCAATGTCACTTCACGAAAACAATTTGTAAAGTGTAGGTAAAAAAAAACTGATGGTATATAGACATATTGAAAGTTGCACCAACAAAATTTTTGAGTTAGAGTAGATATTAATTCTAGAATAGAAATAAAATTTTTGGCCGCAGATTTTTGTATTTGTGAACATTTTGGCAAATAATTCTTACTCATTTAATGTTAAAGTTTTGAAAAAAGCGTTTTGTGATAGATACAAAAAAAAATCCGGTAGATAACCTGGCCCTTAAACGTCGACCATACTGTTAATTTCAGCTTGTCTAGTTAAAGACAAAATATGTACCTAAATAGGGATGCAACCCGATTATTTTCTTCAATTTTTGTAATAGGAAATTGTAATATATTTGATGTCATTTCAAAGAATTTTTTGATTAGGTACTTTGTTGATCTCTTTTAACTGTCTGACGTGAGGCATTTGTAGAAACGAGTTTACGTTTAAAAAAGATAAGAACAATGAAAGGCTTCTATTAAGACAATAAAACAGAAAGGCTCATGGAAAAAATATGGATTTAAAAAAAAAATTAAGCATATACTAAATACCTAAGTAATTTAGTAAAAAATTAATCAGTTTTAGTTGACTTTAAAAGTTTTTCTTGATAAATTAATTAGCCGGATAGTCTTGGTTAAACATTATTATACAAAATTAATTTAAAAAAACCCATATAGAAGTTCACTTTCTATAAAAAACTTGATGCACGTTTCACCTTCTTATAGGGCTTTATCAGTATCGTTTACCTAATTATGTACATTCCTAATAATGATGCTCTAAAGGCTAAATAAGAAATGAGTTCTATTTTTAATAAAAAGTGAAACTTTTCCAAGTTTTTTTCTTTAATTAATTTTGATTGAATGAGTAAAAATGAGATTTATTGATATTTGAATTAATATTAAATTCAAAAAACAATTAGAAATGATATTAAATTTATTTTTAAAAAAAATATTCTGAGACGATTCTTTTTCTACATAAGTATGTGTCAATAATATCTATGACAGTTGAATTATTTATAATAATACATACAAAAATTAACAGTAAAAAGTTTTTGTCTATCAATTAGTTTCATTTACTTACCACTATTTACATAATGCAAACTTTTTATGTAACTAGTACACAGCCCGCAACAAACCAAAACAAACATAAAAACTACCGCAATTGCGGCAATTATGAGTTCTCTCTCCATCTTCCAACGGTTGCAAAAAATAATATAACTTCCCGAGTGTAAAATACTACAGTGAAAACTATAATCTAATCTTCTAAGTAGATAATATCTGAAGACTATTCTGCATTTAAAGATTCACTTTATCAACAGTATCGTGCACACTATACGAAAATGCTTTCAAAAACTTGTACTATTAAACTTTTACTATTAAAACGACGCTATATATAAAATATATTTCTTTAATAGGATTTGCTGTATGATATGTAGTATTAATTCTAATTGATTAAACGGACTAAACTATTGATAATTTTCGATAAATGAGTGGGATTAGTAAGAAATTAAATATTTCAGTACTTACTTATTAGACGTAATAGCGGATTTCTTGAATGATTTACAATGAAGCAAATGTATAAGAAGAACGTCACTGCTAGTAGAAGTAAAAAACTAAAAGCAAAAGCTGCCACAAAATCTACGTCAATCGCCATTTTGGGCTCCTCCATGTATATCACATGAATTTCAATAAAACCGTTTCGTTACCCACACTCGTGATTCTTAAAATAGTGCATTATAATCTCGTTAAACAAAGACTGTTAATTTATGGTACCTACTGTTGTTTCAGTTTTGTAAATAAAAAAAATGTTAACGTCACATGAATAAACTGTTTCTATAGCGTCAGTATCTCCACTTGCTACGTTATCAGTTCATTGAAAAACGAATCTACCACCCAATATGTGTTATTCTAACCTAACTTACGATTAGCCTAACCCAACCTAAAATGACGAATAGGTACCTGCTTTAACATACAAAAATTACAAGTTCATCTTAAGGAAGAAAATTTATTTAGTTTTGAAAAACTTATTTTGATTTACCCTCACTTAAACAAAGACTTTTTTTCGTCATTTTTATCTTATGACTGATTATTTTTCCATGAATTTAATATAATTTTATACACTTATCTCCGGGAACGTATCTGTTGTTTAAACAGAATTAAGTGCGTTTGATTTTATTATTTTTCACATATACATGTAATGATGCACAAAGTATGATATGGGTGGTAATGATGGTTGGTAGGTACTCACGTTCAGTACGTGGTTGCGGTTTATTTATATAAAAACATAAATAACAAATCCAAGCGAAAAACAGGCACAGTCCTGTTCCAATACTAATTACTGAAATAATCAGCGCATGTTGATTTTCCATGCTCACAAAAATTCAAAATTCATCTGTTAACTATCAATTGTAAACGATTATAAGCATTTTGTCATCGTTATCTAATCTCCTGTAAAAGTGATTAATTTTATCTTTTTTTTCCTACATTAATAGATATCGTAAATACGCTTTGGTCTATTTTTTTAATAGGTTTCCAACTTTTGACACTTTATCTAAATATTCTTTGGTAATACATCCAATAAGTACATATAGCACCACATACAGTGCAGTATTTCAAAGATATGTATTGATACATTTAGTTGATATTACAAATCAACCAGCCACTAGAAAACTAATATTTCAAAAATTCGCTTTTGTATGGTAATAATCTAATAATATATCTACATGCATACAGGGTGTCAAAGTTTAACTTAGCATCTTATTACAATGAACAACGCTGCCAAATTTCAATAAAATCATCCCAAGGATCATTGAGTTATTAATAAAAAAAAAACCATTTTTTTTTTAATTTGACACCCTACATCGTGAAAACCAGACTTTTTAGGACATATGTCTTTCTGAACGTTTCTACTTGAATTGGCTTCAGGAGTACGCCTTTGAAATTACAGCCTCTAATTAAGTAACACCCTGTATAATGAAAGAGACTACATGACGTGTCATAGTCTAATTCGCCCCATGCAATTTTATATTTTTATAAATTAATTGTGTAAGACCCTGTTATAATTTATTTAGGATGGATTTTAGAAGTGGAAAGGAATTTTAAATTTGGCGGTTTTCTTATCCCCCCCTTTTGCAGTTTCGAAATGTTTGATTGCTTGGTGCATTTGAGTTTTAACGTATGTTCCAATCTTTATTTTTTTTTCTTTTTTCAGGTATGATTTACTTCAAAGGCAAATAACGTTTCTGGTTCGAATATTTCTCAACATTGGGGTGAGTTTTCATAACTTTTTTTATACTTTAAACGAAACGGACTCTAACGTGTAGTAATAACTTACTTAACTCTGCAGTGTTTGTTGCATCTGCCATTGAGGGTGGCGCGGTCCTCATTCTTCTCTCAATTTTTTTCCTGCTGTTAACCATGTACACAAGGATTGCAATCCTTATTACCACCCCAATTAAAATAACCACCAGTATAGTAACCCCTATACTAATTAAATAATTCGCTAAGTTATTGTCACTCATTGTTAGTAATATGGAAACACTTTGCGAACGGTGTAAAAGCTCTTGCCGTGTGAATTAATTTTCTGGTACGTGGGAGCTACCGATTTCGATTTTTTTCCCGATAAGATAAAACTAAACCCCAGTGAAATGCCTAGATTTAGCCTACGTATTAACTTACTGTAAAGTAGTGGATGTTTATAGTGGGTATTTAAAACTAAGCTTAGGTATCAGCGATTGGAAGGATTTTTGGTATTAATAATCCATTGTTGTTGATACATTCCTGCAGTTGTGAAGGAAAGGCCAATTTCGATGTTTGTATAAGGCAATTACTTGATCGTAAGAAATATAAAAAAATTGCTCCGTTTTGATTTCTTTTCTTGATATAATCCACTGGTGTTTTTAAAAAATTGGTAACGTCTTTTGTTTTCGAATGAATTATAAACAAAAGTTGATTTTTTTTTTACTTTTGGAAATATCTTCATGTTATTTGTTTAAAATTAATTAAAAAAAATATTTTTACGTTCTTTAGACACTTTTTTAGTGACAATTAGAATACCCTGATGCGGATTTTTTTTAAAAAAATATGCACTTTCTAGTTATAGCATTGGGATGTATTTTTTTTTATGGGAGAATTGGCTATGCTTTAGTTAAACAGATATTTATTACTCTTTTTAAAAGAAAAAATAAACGAAAAGATTACTTTAGTTATTCAACAATTACATAACAAGGACGACCCCACATTTTTGTAAAAGGGGAAAAATTGCCTTTTAACTAAAGTATAGTCAACTGTGATTCCCATTTAAAAAAACACAGATTTGTGCTGTAATTCGAAAGTATATATCTTTTTTAATTTTTTTTCGGCACCATTGTCTTCTAATTAAAAAGGTCTCTGAAGAGCGTAAAAAATATTTATTTCCAAGTTAACAAAAAAACCAGTAGGTATTATATGGACATATTTCCAAAATTCAAAAATTTCTGCTACAGTTTATAATTCGAAAATAAAAGACAGTAGTGATTTGTTAAAAATATCAGTGTTATTTGTTGACTGCGCGGTACATAATAAATTATAAAGTAGTAAAAATTTTCGAAACGTATGTAAGAGTGCAAGTGGGAGGGTGGTCCAGTGCCATAATCTTTTTAATAATTACTTTTTGAAGTATTTTAATTAATACCTGAACAAGAAAAGGATTTCTACATTATAGTTTTATCTTGTCCATATTTTCGTAATCGTTTAATTTTCGTTTAGACATTTTTATCTAAAATAAATAATGTCTATATGCAAATTTTTGGCTAACTAGGTTGAGCTATTATAAAATTTATCTTTTAAAATTTAATTTTTTAAAAATGAAAAAATAGAAAATAAAAATCAGGAATTTTCACTAAAATTTATTCGATAACCTCGACAAATTTCTGTATTCCTTTTTAAATGACTTCGTTTGGATCGAAGCAAATTTGTCGAGGTTCTCGAATAAATTTTAGTGAAACTTCCTGTTTTTTATTTTCTATTTTTTCATCTTTAAAATGCAGTATCACAGGCAGTTTAAGTTTTATAAACATAACTATAATAATAATAAGATTCTATTATAGGTATTATAACAATAATACAGAAATTCAACAAATTGTTGCAACAGTTTACCATAAATCTTCAATATTTGCACTTTTTAATCAAACAACAAAACTAGGGATACATACATAAAAGCAATGGTCTTTAACGTTGCAGGCGAGCCTTGAGAAATATACTTTCTTTGAACCTTTATAGGGTAATATATTTTAAACTTTGTCCAAAATTTATGGTTTATCATCTGGTAACTGAACGCTCTCTCTCAAAACAAAAGTTTTGCAGAATTCAGAATCCCGTCCCTGTTAGGCTGGGTAGCTGGTACCTGCACGAGCTTTCTACAGCCCTCTTGTACCATTTTAAACTTTTTTAAATGTCAGGGACAAATTTCAAAATATTTCAACATTTTTTTCTGAAATTTGGATTTTTGCCTGTTTCAGTTACAATTACCTACTTCATAAAATGATTAAAAAAATTGTTGTGCGCAAAATACAAAAATGGCTGTACAACTTTCAACAAATAAGTGCGCAGCCGCGCAGCTTAGAGGGAACTTTGTAAACTCGAAATTTAAAATTAATAACATCCTTAATATTTAGTTTATTATCTCAGACGGTTGTCTTGCGTCTATTGCGATTGAAAGGCAATTAAAAATATTTTTAGTTTTATAGTATCTAAGAAAAAATTAAAAGTAGTAAAGCAGGGTTATGTTGGCGATCATAAGGAATGTCTTCAATTATGTCAATTTTGTTTATAAATAAGATGCTTTTGGTATATGAAAGAATACTATTTTGTACCCTCACTTATTGCCGCGCTTAGCAGAAATCAGACCGAAGAATTTAAAATAATATTAAATGGAAATTTTACGGAAAAATAAATTTATAATTTTGAAAAAATAACTAATAAAAACCGCTATTCCAATTAAATTTCACTCTTTGAAGTAGAATAAATAAGAAATTAGAAGCCTTTCATGGCACTGACTTTGTAGTTAATTTCGGTTTTAACAAATTACCCTGCTTTTTTAAGGGAAACTCATATTTAGACTATATTAATTGAATAAATACTTTTAACTTTGCGCATTTAAATTTAATAGTACATTTCAATCAAAATTTTTTCACTTTAAGTAAATCTATAATCATAATATCAAAGATAATTGCAAAAATAAAATAAAAAACTTCTACTCTAATTCACTAACTTATTTTCATTAAGAAAGTTTAAGATATTGGAGGTTTGATATTAACTTTCTGTATCATTAGGTGACTGAATATTCTCATTACGCATGTTTTTTTGATTAATAGATTCCTTAGTTATTTGACCCAAGTAATATCAGATAATTGTACTTACTAAAAGTATTTTGTCGATTCTCAATTTCTGCCAGTATTTTTTGTTTCTTGCTTATGTATTTCTTAATTGCTATTCCGAGGATAACAACGAGCACCAATACGACAACGAAACCGATTCGATCATGTTCGAGGAACATTTTTGACACTTCCTAATCCAGAATAACAATTTTTCTCTTTACTGATAAAACATTTAGACAAGATCACATCACATCACATCTCGGCTTGTGTTAAAATAATTGTTTGATTTTTTCTCTACGTATAGAATCGTTCAGAATGTACAAATGATTAGATAAAATTAACAATATGGATACGTAGATTGCCAGTGCTAATATTTACCGTAATTATAATATGTATTATGTCAAAAAAAAAAATAGAAGGAAAGAGAAAGAGAAGGTTATTAAAACGGTACCTTAGTAGTAGCTGTGCACCTTACTTAGATACAAATTAGTTTTTCCCATTAGGTAAATGAATTTCATTGGGACCGACGAAAATTACGATTTGTTTAAGATGTCTTATCTAAAACTTAAAGTCAAAATCCTTATAAGATCACACACGTGTCTGTTACGACCAACTTTCTTCGAAACTGTACGACGTAAAACATGAAGTTTCGACTAGATAATAAATTTTATTGACGTGTTTTTGAAGGTAATATACCTACCCAATATAAGGAAGGGACAAATTAAGATATATAATTTAAATGGGCTTTTGAAAATTACAAACTTTTTTTATAGTTGTAAATATCATTTTGCAAAGTAGACGAAAATAGAAGGTCTCTTCGTCCCTGATTGACGATATCCAAATTGAAATTTCAAAAAATTGTTATGTGACATTTATTACTATATTACTATACGTATAGGCTTAATGAAAATCGTAAGTCATTTTTTTTGCGATTGATTGCAAGTCATCTGCGTAATTTAGCTACAAAATTATTTTTAATGGAGTGCATTTAAGAAATTATATTTTTTCGAAGTGTTTATAAAGTGTTTGACTAGAGAAACCCTCAGTACTTATGGCAGTCACATTTAAATGATTTTTTTTTTTAATTTAAACTGTCGTTCTTAGATGTTTCCGTAATCATTACATAGAAATACCTACAGTTTATGTCAATATAATCTAATTTAGGTTTAAGTATGTCTAAAGATAAAACTTAGTAAAATTGAGGCCAAGATTGATGACCAAAAGAAACCACGAGGTTGTTAAAAAATATTCTTGAAGGCACCGGCTTCATAAAGTAAAAAAAGTGTGTTTTTTACTTACCTACCCTAAATTGTCGGGTGTCTTCAGACAGGTCTTCTGAAATGTAACAAAAAAAAATTAGAATTTTTTACTGTGAACCCGTTATTCAGTCATGGTATATTCGCTCTCAAAATCATTCTTTCAATGAAAATTGTACACCTATGGCTCCTCTATTATTTCCATACAAAGATTTTAGAGCCTTTTATGAATGCTTTCAATTAAAACTATTTTGAGTCTAATTCATTAATTTGTGAGCAAGAATTAGAGATTAAGATAATTTGTCGGAATAAACAATCTGTCTAATAGTAAACAAGATAATAGATTTATTGTTTAACAAATAGAAAAAACAAAAAAGGTCATTACTAGTTAAAATTTCTTAAATATTGCCTCTCCCACTATACTGTTTAAATATTTATTTTTACTTGTCTAATATTTTTGAAATAATAGAAGTAAGGTTAGTTATAAAAGACTTGCAGTTATTTACATAAGCTTTGTAGATTTTACAACTATAAAACATCGTTTGTTAAAAAAAAAAAATGCTTTTATGAAAAACAGAAAGCAATGTTTATTTTTAAAAGTATCTTAAAACGTCTTTCTGTTCAACAAAACTATTAATCTGAAAAAGCCACAGAGCAGCGAAATAAATCAAAATTTGCTAAAAGAAATATTTTTATTAAATGTCTATTATAATAACTTTTTCCTGAATATGAAAGCTTTGTGGAATTTAAATTCTTATTCCATTCCATTATAATAATTATTTCTTTAAGGATTTTTATAAAATTTAACAAGCATTAATTAAATTTTAAAAAAATAGAAATTTGAGTAGATTTCGTTTCTAATTTTACCTTACCTTTGAAGCAATTACAAAAATTAGTATCAAATGAGGTACAAGTAAAATGTATTATTCCAAAAAGGACCGAAAATAAAGCCAAACAAACGACGAATTCAACTAAAAACGTTTCCATTACTGAAAAGACGATTGTGCATGCGATTGTTTGTAACTGATAACAATAACTAACTTTATTTGCAATAAAATTTGTTGAACTTAATAATGCACAATGTAATTCGTTATTGTGTTTAACACATTATTTATTGAAATGAGTGGGTTATGCTTTTTAAAAGAAATATGAAATTTTATTGACATTTCAAGTTCAATTACCTACCGTGTGTTCGAAAAAATACAGTAAATAACATATTAATATGAATTTAAAATGAATAAGAACAATATAGACTTAAGTTTATTTGGGACTATTTATTAACGAAAATGTCCATAAATTAAAAAAAATCATATTGAGTGAGAGAAGCGATTTATTAATTTTTGCTTTCCAAAATACACATCTTTTTAACAACAAATTAATTTTTTGTTTTGTCTAAATTTTCAAAGATTAGTAATAGTCTTAATTTGTTGATTTATAATATTTTTCAATAATAAAATTACAAGAGCAATTTGCATAAATATGTACACCTACTTAAAAACAAGACAACTTCCTATATATTTTCATTGAAAGTTTAAATAATAAATAAAATAGAATTATTGTTCATCACAATGTCAACATCAGTATTTATTCACGTAATTAGGATTATATGCAGGCTGTGTCAGATGAGCTTCGGTGGTTATATCTTCATACCTTGGAGGTGGATTATCTGCAGGATCAATTAAAACAAATAATCGTTAAAATTAATGAACATGTTCTCATTATTTGATATCGTTGTATCTTTATACAATTTTATTTAATTATTGTTTTACCCAGGAAATTACGTGCCTATCAGTTAATCTGAAAAGACTATAAAATTCTATGCCTATAAGAATGAGCAAAGATATTTTATGTCATGTTAATGATACTAAAAATTGTCAATTCTAGAAGATGCACAAAAATTGTACAGGGTGGACAAATGTTCGTGTAAATAAACTCAATAACCGTAAGAAATACAAAACAATAAATAATAGATCATCCTTGATTCTCTTTGAGATTTAAAGAAACATAAAAAGGCGAAAGACTGCCATCTATTGAGAATCAATTTTTATCAAAATTTGTCGTGGAAAAAAGTTACTTTTTTGTAAAAAAAAAAAAAAAACAATACAACAACTCAACGAAATTTATTGTACTCACATGCTTCGTAAGGTGGACTTGTAGGATACTGTACACTACTCTCATTTTCATTGCTATAGTATGGGGCAGATACAAGTTGTGATTGAGAGTGAGATTGTTGTGGTATTTGAGGGTGCTGTGCATGGGGTTGAGGGGGACTATTATAATAATTATAAGACGGATTTTGAAAACCAGATGGATCTGGATCCTGTTGCGTGCTCATTATGGGTGTGCCATGAGCAGCGGTTGTTTGTTGACCATATTGGTGATAAAACGATTGAGTTGTTGTTATACCCTGACCAGTACCACCACCACCACCACCACCACCATAAACTATTGTACTTTTAGCTGAAAACATATAAAGTTGTAACGGTTTTTGTTTGGTAATGAAACCTTTCTGATCTTGCATGATTTAGTGTTTTAAGAACAGGCCCTGAAGATGATGGAGAGTTCGCGTTAACGAAACGGTGACGAAAAATAAAATTATTTAAGTAGAAATATAGAATATACAATTTTTTCCTGTCTGATTTAACAGTAAACTGACTGGGATATCGTAGATAACGAAAACATGATCATTAACAGTTGTAATATAAAATCATAAAAAATGATATTTTTTAAAAAATTCATAATTCATGTAATTTAAAATATAATGGAAAAATATTGTATTTCATAATCTATACTTTCAGAAATTGTAAGATTAAAATTCAATATGGTGACAGAGATTTCCTTTGGGATTTGTTTGAAAAAAATTACCTGCAATGCTGCAATATCTTCCGTTAATATTATAAATTACTACAGACATGAATTTTTAAAAAGAAAGGCAATTTTGTTTCGTTTTCGAAAATAATATTTTTTTGGTTTTTTATATTTTGGATGAAACAAGTTTGATTCTTCAGTTCTCCAGATACAAGCACACAAAAAAAAACAAAAATATTTTTTCTATTTTTAATTTGCTACACATCTAAACGTTTTTATTTTTAACCTATTAAACGGAATTATATCGTTAATGAATTTTTGGTTTCTAATTACGGAAATTTTTCTTGTTTCTATTTTCTTTTTTAAAAAACATCACCTTCTTGAACAACAAAACTCTTTACGTATCTACTTATCGTATGCAACGTAAGGTATTTTGTTACCATTATTGTACAAATAGAGTTATCTTATCAACTATCTATTCGTTTAAACGAATAATAGATAAGGAGTATACCTACTATGCCCGCTGGTATTGTTTTTTCATTCAGGTATATATTTTTTTCATATAGAAAAATTAATCCAATTCGTAAATTAAAACAATATTCAATCCTTATTATGTAGGAACTTTTAACTATGAAATAAATTCAAAATTTTGATACCTATTGCTAATATTACTATGGCATAATAATTAGTGATAATAATTGTTTTCTCTTTTAAGCAATCAGTTAAGTCTATAATTTTTGTACAATATTAAAACTATTTACTAATTAGGTACTTACTTGATCGCTTTTTACATTTGCAACAAATAATTATTATTCCTGCTATTAAAAGAAGGACTCCCCCAACGGCAACAAGTACCGGCCAATAATTAAAATAGTCTTCCAAATCATCATCATCCCAGTCCATTACAGTATTTGGACTATTAGCTTGTACAAAAAATTGTTAGAGAATACAGTCACTATATCCGTCAACGTCGGTGATGATTATAATCTGTAGCGTCACGCTGTGGTTTTAGATAGAGGTACTACATTATAATTTGATTATATTTTGGATAGGATTAAATGCAGGATTTTATTTAATCACGTAAACGTTAAGTTTAATTTGTTACTCATACAATTTATATTTCGTCCTGAATTAATTTGCAAAATTGTGATGCTGTTTCGAATTTTGATTCTCTTATAAATGTAAGACATTTTTCTTACATCAGTACTTCATTTTGTTTTCGTAACTATTGTATAAGTAACAATATATCAAAAACGATTAGTAAGGCCACTTTCTTGTCAATAAATTACAAGCATGTACCGATTATAGTAATACCAGAAAACTAATAAATGATTCAAAAGAAAAGACCTCTCTAAAATATTCAATGCTTTTGTCAATTTTACGTATTGATCATAAAATTATTAAGGCAATGTTTAAGAGACATTTAGAAAAGAAAATGTGCTCAGTTTAGGCTTTATTTTCGGTGATGTTGTACGTAGTATTTTAGCTCTCCTTCACTCCTTGTATAGGTATCACAAGTAGCATTAAGCATTAACATTAAACTTTAAAATATTACCACATATGACCCATACATTCCTCCCTACATATACATATATATATATATTTATTAATATTTTTATTTTATTCGTTTAAAACAACTAAATGTTAAAAGTTAATTTAAAATAGTATCAAATACAACTAAAACAAAAAAGGCAAAATTGGCTTACCTTATATAACCATCAACAGCTTTTTCTTCTCTTCATAATAAGGTTCACCATCACTGTTTTAAGGATTAAAACGAAACGAAGAGATTTAGTTTTAAACAAAAACTATTTGATGATTCTCATAGATTTTTTTTAACGATATGTTTAACTTTTATAACATTTCTAAGAGTTGTTAGGAACAAATAGTAAAAGAAATAAAACAAAAAATGAACTACTTTAAAAGAACTTTTTATTTAATGTCAAAATGTTGTTGGAAACAACAAAAACTTCAACATTTTTATAACAGAAAATACAAATGCGCGTGTATTAACAAAATCCGACTAAAATAAGGTGGGTAAAAATAGGAAGTATAAATATAACAAGTACACCCTCGTCGTCTTTTAACTGATGATGATAATTATAAGTATTATTTGATTAGCAACGCGAGATGGCGCGCTATTTTCTACTTTCCTGTTCGCAGTCGCGACTTATATGGCCCGGCTTGTTGCAAATATAGCACGTCTTTGTATTTTCTGGACAATTGCGAGAGAGATGACCCTTTTTGTTGCAGTTGTAACAAGCCTGGGTCGAATTGTTGCCCCCTTCTGGACAGGTTCTGGCTATATGGCCCGGCTTGTTGCAGTTGTAACAGGACGGCTCATCTGGACTTTGGGAACAATCTTTCGCAAAGTGACCTTCCGAATTACATCTGAAAAATACCAATCAAAATTAATATTATAGACAAACCACTACGTCCATTTCTGTCCCCAAAAAAACACTCACTGACCTGTAGCATCTTTGTTCAGCTTGTTCTTTGCACTCACGTGCAAAGTGGCCAAATTTGTTACACTTGTAACACTTATCGCGTCCTCTGCCGTAGCTGCCACCCCCTCGGTTTCCGCCCTCCTGGCATTCCCTAGCAAAATGGCCAGGTTGGCTGCATTTATAACACACTGATGAACTCATATTAAATTTCTGTAAAGATATAAAAAATGCCTGTTTAAGTAATAAAATTTGTTTGAATTAAAAATGCTTTTAATTCTTACAAGACACAAAGTTTAAAGATTATTTTGAAAAGAAATTTCTTTTCTTAATTTATTCTAAGCCTCCACATAATTTTCTAAAAGTTCCTTTACTTACTCTTGTAACAATAAATTAACACAAACTGTAAAAACTTAATAATTATAGTGCTTTTTAGTATCACTTAATAACTTAATTTTTCCTGTTTGATTTAATTATGAATTTATCAAAATGATTTTGTTAATCTGAAGCACTAGTTGACACATGTTACTTGCTCAGAGCATGTAGTGAAACAGACTTCCTCAAAGAGCAACTTTCTCTCAGTATTTGAAGACAAAACTACATCTTTAAGTCTCAACCAGTCATGAATGAACATGCAAAAACCTGTTACAGCACGTTTGGCTTAATAATGCCTTAGGCCATTAGACCATCAACTAACTAACTCTCCCATTGCTTACTACATGTGTAAAACATTCACACTCACATACATATATGCATCTATGTGTAAAGTAGGTCCATGAAATATTCATAAGTTATTAAAAAATTCATGCACCGGTTCTAAATTAATTAACAGTAAGGGTTCGAGGAATAGAAATTATTGAAATTGTGTTATACTTTTAATATTCAATGCAATCTTATCTAACAGATAATTAACGTATAGTTCAAGTATCTGTGAATTAATGCACTTAATCAGGTCGTACAGTCCATTGGCAGCCAACAAACCATCGATCAGGTGCTTCTTTTTATATGCACTAGTTTTTTTTCAAAATTAGGTATCAACTAAATACGTTGCGTACAAATAAGTAAACGAATTGATGCAAAAATATAGAAGTAACAACATTTGCGTCTAATTTGATAAGCTGCACTTTCATAATTTCAATATCAGCATTACGAAGATAACAGTAAAAATAACTTCCAAGTTAAAGGAGTCTGAAATGATTCATATTTTGCAAATGACCTTTGTAATGCAATGATATTTCTATAACAACTGTGAGGCAAAATCTTGAACAATGATTCTATATTTTCAGAAAATTTAGAAACATATGCATGCAAATTTCATGAAAATATTTTACCTATAAAGCCTAAACTAATTCAATTAATGAGATAATTAATTAGAAATTACCTTCAAAACTCTATCAAGCGATTATTAGTTCAATATTTCATTAGTAAAAATGCCATGAAAGCATGTAGGACAAACATGAACCTCAAAAAAATGTAAGTGTTTCGTTGTCATTTTAACATTATCGCACATTAAATCTTAATTTCGACCATTCAATCCGTCTTTGTATTACATGTTTTTCGTGATTTAACAATAAATAATCGAATAAAAGTGCTTATAACGGTAATATAACCTAAAGTAATAGCTAACAACTCAGCAGTACACGTGTATGAATGAACTTGATAAATATAAGGTCAGTAGTTGTAACTTACCTCAAGTAGCAAATAACGAAATGGTCTTACTATTCAAACAATAGTCTAAAAAACCCATCCAATTCAACAGTCCAACAACTACGTAACTGGACACGCAGTAAAAATAAAAGAAACAACACCAGAACACCGAATTCCTAAGCACTTCACAAAAACCATTTGGGATCGAGAATGAAGCCGGTAGCCAAGCAAATCAAATGCGCAACTTTCATCGGTCTTTTTCTGACTTGAGTAGTCGTTTTCCGGCTCATAACGCAGCGCCAAATTTAAAATATTTATCTATGAATTAATATAAACTATGGCACAAATTTAGACCACAAAAAATTAAAGCAAACAAATTTAACCCGAATAATAATCATTTGTTGGATAATTTTCTACTTAAACTAGTATTAGTTATTGTCAATATTATTGTTTTTCTATTGAGGATTTAAATTCGTTACTAAAATGAGAAAATTCCTTATTTAATAGAAAAGAACTTTTTTCTCTTCACTTTTATACATTTAATGAATTAATATGATAAATTTTTATTAATGTTTTAGTATTTTGTTTAACGACGACTATTATAATTTTTGGTCACTAGTGCAGTAATTTAGGAAGAAATGTTAAGTATTTTCATGGAATAGTATTTTATTTATTTCAGATTAGAGTAAATTAGAGAACATTTTGTATAAAAACAAGATGTTCTTATTTTTGCTAGTTAATCTTTGTGTTGTGATCCTTTAGTCGGTTGCATTTCATTTCTTATTATCTATAGTAAATTATTTTCTTAACATAACCTACAAAGTCTTCATAACCTATTGATAACCTATATAACCTAAAAAGTATTCGAAGCTTTTATACAATAAAAGAAAGTAGACAATGTTTAATAATTCATTGAATAATTTAAACGAAATTTCCGATTTTTTGAAAGTCCCTATTGGGAATCCTCAAATAAATGAGAGAGAGGTTATTTGTTAATATTTATCTAAAAACTGGTTGATTCTCCGTTCTCAACAACTCAATTTTTAGTTACTTGCCTGCACAATCGACAAAAAAACAGTATGTGGGTACATTAACATTGTTTCGGAGTTATTACGAAAATCTTCAGTATTAAATTATGAGGACAATATAGAAATATATCAATGGTTAGAGTACGCTTTAGTATATGCTTCTAAAATAGACTCTGCCACTAATTCACGTCAAATTCTAGACGTAAGTTTTCTATCTGTATATTGAGAAACTATATTATTTAATATTAGTCTTCTAACTTCAGGAATTAAACGATGTTTTGGTGGATAAAACTTATTTAGTTTCAAACACTTTAACTCTTGCAGATGTTTCATTATTTTACTTTCTTCATAACACAATGGTAATGTTTGAGTAAACTTCTGAAAGGTTTTTAATAAGCAATTCATGTTTTAGGCTTATCTTTCAAATGTAGAGAAAGAAAAGTATATAAATTTATGTCGATGGTTTGATAACTTGCAGCAGAATGAAAGACTTAGAAATAAAAAAGAATTCGTGCAATTTAACACTAATTACCTTTCTTTAATTGTACCATTAAGGCACCTGTAATCATGAAATTATTTATTTACTGTATAGAACAGAACAGTGAATTTACTATTTAATGAAATTAAATTTTATATAAGTAATTAGTACTGTATGAAATAGTTGTTTTTATTCATCCTCATCCAACAATTACGGGGTAATAAGGGTAAATAACTGGGTACCAAACATACCCACTTTCTGAGCCTTCAAGTTTTTCTTCATTTTCTGATTCTTCCACCTTTTCTTTTTCTGGATCTCTGAAATATTGTACCTAATTAGTAGATTTTTATTCTCCTAAAATGATCGTTAAGATAAGGATTATTATATGCATTTTTTATATGTAGAAAAATGGCTTAAGAAACTTCGAAATTTTTTTTAATTTGTATTTATATTATATAATTTGCCTTATTAATTAACCACAGCTTCGTATAAATGTTTAAAGACTTGCAGTAACGTAGAAAATTTAAACTAATTAGGAAACTCCTATTTGGAAAGAGGTGGTTTGATAGGAGAGGTTGCGATCCCGAAAATGGAGTTTCGTATTAATTAAAATGAATTATTATATTCTGATATTTATAGGTAGTTTTACCACATCAAATGAAACATCGTTTTTTTTTGAGAACCCTAAAAATATCATTTATTTGTCCATAAAAAAAATGTTTCCACGTTTTTTCCTGAGTACTGTAACAATAATGTTCAAAATTGAGAAGGTTAATACATTTAATATTTTCTTAAAATATCCAAACGTTTACTTTCGTTCTTGTGAGTCTTGAAAATCAACTGAAGAAGCCTAACATTATAGGCGAAACGTTTGGACTTTACAGTAGAATATTAAATACATTAACCCGTTTAGTTCTGAACATTTCTATTACAAAAAGTAATTATCAAGGATTCCATTCCATTTAATTATTTCAACTAACGTCCTTTTTTCTTTAAAAGGCGTTTACATTTGAAATTTTTAATGAAATAAAAATAAGAACCTACCTACGCGAATGTTTTTTTTTTTTTGGCCAATTTGAAATACTTATAAACTCATGATATTATCATTAATTAGTGCTAATGAATATTGAATATCATTTACTCTTTTACAAATTGATTACTGTCTGTAACATTAAATGAGAATCCATAAAACTTACCCTCTTTTCTGTCTGATTAATGATGAATAAAAATGTGTATCTTGTGTGGGATAAGAAAGAATCATTTCTACGTTAAGAATTAACAATAAACCAATTAGAACCTAAAACAAAAATAATACAGGTACACAGAAAATGAAGTAAATTTTTAGTTAGAGTTAAACCAACAATTTAATTAAGAGGATTCATGTCCATATTTTTCACCTTTAGAGTTGAAATATTTTTTTCAAATTAAGTAGGATTAGTTAACAAAAAAAAGGTTTATAATTGGCCAATAAATCGCGTAACATACACAAAAAAATACAGTCGAATTGAAAACCTCTTTTTTTAAGGTGGTTAAAAATCTCTACATCTAATTAATTAAGACTTTTTTTATAATTTAAAATGCACAATTATAAATACCATATATATTTTTTATTTAGGTATATTTACCAGTGTTTTCATGGTTGTTAAAACTGGAAAAAAAACAGTGAACAGACACAGTTCGATGGTAATTCTTTTGCAAAATGAATTTTCTAGATTTGATTCCGTTCAATTTATAACGTCCTGTAAACGTACTTTACCAACAGAAACAATAAATTCTACAACAATTACAGGCATCATGTAATATAAATGATTTTTGCATTAATTAAGAGATTGATCCTAGAACGATTAACATTGACAATTAAACTTATACTTTTTTTAGACTCAGTTCAGTTTATTAAAAATATATTTCAGAAACACCAAAATTGTATTGTAAAATGCTGTAATATACATTACTTAGGAATAAGATCAAAATTTAATCACTAATTTTTTTTTTTTTAATAACTTTTTTACATTGTTTTACATCACGTTCTTCATGATTATATAGCAATTCTTATTGATAATTTATTGCAATTATCTAACAAATAAATTTATAGTTACTTTTAAATTGTTGCATTTATTATGATGCTGTAACCTTGTAAGGAGTTCCTGAAGAATAAATAATATGTACATAGGTAGTAACTATTTAATTTTTTCAAGAATACAATTATTTTTTACATAATAAGTATTGCGTCCTTTTGGGTGTTTAAAGGTACTGAAACCATCGAATTTATTTATTTATATTTTATTAACCAATGCTATTTATAACAGATATTTTATATTGTGATTTTTATTTAATACATACATATATTTAAAACCTACAAGGTTATGAAAAGTAACATAATTTATTATTGCATCCATTTATGTGTTGGTCAAATTTTTGATGTCAATTTCCAAGCAGCGACACAAAGTTCTAGAAAATTCACAACTTTCTTCAATATCTAAAATAAAACGAGAAAAATCATTATTTTGATGTTAACTGTTACTCTATAAATCGGAATGCACTTTCCAAAAATGTAGTGTAGTATTTATGATACATACATCTGTTAAGGTAAACTTTTCGCTTTTCAGTTTTCTAAATTTGTTTATAAAAAAACGGTCATGGTGTATTTCAAGGTTCAAAAACATTACGTTTAACTGCCAGGTCAACTTGACCTATAAAATAATGTTTGTTTTTTTGTTTATAATTCTTGCTTTTTCAAATAATTAACATCATACTAATTTTAGTACATATTATTGTTATATATCAAAAATAATTTAAAGTTTGTTTACAAATTAGTAGTATGTATTATTTGTTTCTGTTTGCTCAACATTAAAATTAAATACCTTTTTGTAGGAAAGTCCAATAAACAATATTTTCAATTACTTTAAAATTTGTAAAAAAGCAGCAAAAACAACTTAAACAATAACTTCTTGCAGCTTAAATAATCTTGCCCAAATACCGTTTGGCGTAGAGAATTAAAATTTTGATACAGATGTTCATACGTCATGTTGTCTTACATATTTGTTCAAAAAACAATATTACTGTATGTGTAAAAAGATAAGGGTTTTAAAATTTTCGAGAATAATCTAAAATGTTCCAGAGTTTTGAGAATGGTTTGCAATGTTCGAGATAATTTCAGAATTTCTAGAATACTTAAAAATGTTCTACAACATTCAAAATTGGTCCCGAATGTTTCAGATTTTTCCAAAACGTTCGAAGATGTTTCAGAACAATTAAATTTTTTTGAGAATGATGTAGAATGTCTGAGAATCATCTTAAATATTCCAATAGTTTAGATAATGTGCTGCAACATTCCAGGATGATCTAGAATGTTGGAGAATTATCTACAATGTTGTAGAATATAATAAATACTATATAATGTATTGTATAGTTCCAGGATAATTTGTAATGTTTAAAAATGCTTTTTTTTTGGATTACACTTACCTGAAGTCGACAATCTTGCAAAACAGCGTCTAACTTTCCGTAAAGCTTTTATACGATTATTACTATTAGATTCATGATCTTGTAACCATTTGATCAATGCCACTTCTGTAGGTGTTTTGTCTTCATCTATCTGTGAGCAAGTAACATACACGTATATATGCACCTTCCAACAATTTTTTTCAAAAAACTTACCACATCAAGATATCCAAAAATACAGCGGGCGATGCACTGAAATTAAAATCTAAAATTTAGATATCGTAGTCTTGACCCTGCAACCCTCACTAGTAAAATATGTATATAGTTATAGTTTATAACAAAAATTAACATTACCAACTACTGATTGAATGTTTTAAGTAGGAAGATTTTTATATAAGTCAATTTAATTACCTCAACGTTTTCTTCACTCTTATTCCAATCATTGATATTACCGGAAGATCTGGGATACCTTCCCTCACGTTTTCTTACCATAACGGATTGTTGTTGTTGGGGTTGTAATCCTGCAGTATATTCATCATTTCTCATGAAATCCCTGTTTCCATTGCTGTAACCGGTATTAGCACGAATAATATAATAACCCTCGGAACTTCTGCGGTTTTCATTGTCGTATTGTCGCTTGTTATTACTATCTGTATATGGACTTTCAACGGGGTAGGATACTGTTCCATAAGTTCTTGTTGGTTGGTTCTGGTAAGGTTTATAATTTCGATTAGGAACAAGAGATGATGAAGGTTCCAAGACTGTTTCCATGTTTGAGGAATATCCACGATCCATACCATCCGATCTCCTGTTATTATTATTATAATTCTGACCAGAGTAACCGTTTCTATTGTAATTGTTTGGTCCATTATTTTGACCAGAGTAACCATTACCACCCCCATCTGGGCTGTTTCTGCCATAATTGTTATTATTATTGTTTGGATTGTTTCTTTTATAGTTTTGATCGTTATTGCAACTATTTCCACGGTTATTACGATTACTATTTTCGTTGTTTCCGTTTCTTAAAAAGTTTTCTCCGAAATTATTGTATTTGTAATCGTTACTACCTCCTGTGTTCCAGTTGCGTCCATATGCACTTGTGTTTTCTTGTTGGGTTGTGTAATTGTTGTTGTTCAAATTTTTGTTATCCAAAAGATTCGTAAACTTGTTAGCTTTTGTTAAATAATATTGACGACTACTGAAACTTGCATCGTCGTCATCAATTTCTTTGCTATTTCGTCTACTTCTTTTATTATGATTGTTGCTATTGGAACCATCTGAAAGTTTACTCGATTGCTGTAATTTTTCTTATATGTTTTATACAATTCTTACCATGTCTTTCCTTGAACTCTTCTGAAGAATGATCTAATTTGCAATCTTTTACGTACTTTTTCATCTCAACGATCAGACTTTCGAATGGATCATTTACTTTGTTTAAATTATTTCGTGATTTGTTTTTGAAGATATTTTCACCAGATGATGTTGAAACTAATAACAAAAATATAAATAATATAATTTTAATACAGTGTAGCATTGTGAATGATTTGTTTGACTTTAAAACAATACTGCACGTAAATAAATAAAAAATGTGGACGTTCTTTGAATGTTTTGTATAAATTTTATGAAGATGATTGACGGTTGCCCTTTTATGTCTAATTATTGCGTCAAAATTAACGTTAAATTTAATAAAAAGGCAGGAAATAGGTACAATTAACCTAAATTATTATCAAAAAGATTACTGAAAATCACAATTTTGTCATTGTTGTTCTATCATTAGTTTTAAAATGTAGTCAGCTTAGAAGTAGACACTAAATAGAGATTTAAAAAAAATGTTATAATTTTGTTTACCTCATTCTTAAATGTTTCAAAAAATTTGTCTAAAATAAAATAATTTTAATCGTTGCCTAAAATGTTTTTAACAATAAAACTACACAAATAAGTGTATACCTAATAACAATAAGTTAATAATTTTTTACAAGGATTTATACAAAAGTGCCTATATCAAGCACTTGCTTATGAAAGAGAAAATAACATAAAAAATGTACTAATATTTTTTTAAATAACAAATAATTACTTTATACTTTTATTTGTAACTAAAGAAAGTTTTAAAACCTCTGTTGTGAAAAATAGAGACAAAATTATACTTTCTTCGTATTACTATTTTTACAATTTTTTCTTATACTTAACTGTCAAATGTAGCCACTTTTTTGTCTGCAATTTCACTCTATGGGGTCACATTTTTACATTTTTATAATTTGAGACTAAAATCGTTTGCCTTAACCTTCCTAAATTTTCTTCTTTACAAGAACTTTTTTACAAGTTCTTAAAAAGTTTACTATAATTGACAAAGTTCCTTTAGATTTGGAACTGTTATTTGTGTTAATCGGTTATTGTCGATGCAGGGTATTGTACTTTTTTTGCATTTCCCGTAACATTTATAGCATACATTTAGGATTAACCTTTTTACCGGTTAATTTTGCGGTAATCAATTACATCCGTTGATTGAGAGGCGTTAATGCCTATATAATCCCAAGATTAATTGCAAATGTCGAAGACTCGTTTAAGCGACAGTTGGTTTAAGTTTTGAAAGTTATTTATCTGTAAGGTAAGTGATTATTTGATTAACAGTTTTGTGGGTTATTTTTATTCATTTTATTTTTTATGTAATGTAGAAAATCATTATTAATCATTAATAAAATATGACTTGAAGTACCTGTTTAAAACTGACGTGTTAAGAAGTTTTAGAAAATCAGTTTTTTTATTGATTTTATTTATTTTACCTCAAATGTAGCAAATCGCACATTAAAAGGCAGAATTAATTAAGGCATACCTAAGTCAATTGTAATTAAAGTAATAAATGACATGTTTTAATAATGTCAACATAAATAACAATTAGAAATTAATGAACCTTTAATAACATAACAAGTACGTAAGACTTATTGTTAATAATAATTTTTTGCAGATGATCGCCTGTTTAGTACTTTCACTATTTTTTACCATCGCATTCGGCGAGAGAACGTACCATCACCACCCTCATCGTTACTATAAACATGTTCATGTCGAGCCAATATTTGAGCCGAGGAATTCGTATCAAATAAACCCCAGAAGAGTGACTCGTGCTATTGAAACACAAAGACAAAACGTCGAAACTAGAAGATCTTCAAAAGACTTGCACCCTGATGCTTCGATCGGAATGGGTGGATTGTATTCTCCAGGAATGATGATGGGATATGGATCTGGGAGTAGTATGGGGGGTGTAGGAATGATGGGTGGTATGGGAGGTGCCGGAATGATGGGCGCGGGAGCTGCTGGAATGATGGGAGGCATGGGAAGTGCTGGAATTATGGGTGGGGCTGGAATGATGGGAGGTATGGGAGGTGCCGGAATGATGGGCGCGGGAGGCACTGGAATGATGGGAGGTATGGGAAGTGCTGGAGTTATGGGAGGTGCAGGAATGATGGGAGGTGCTGGAATGATGGGAGGTATAGGAAGTGCTGGAATTATGGGGGGTATGGGAGGTGCTGGAATGATGGGTGGTAGTGCAGGGGGTGTGGGAAGTGTAGGAGGAAGTATGGGGAGTGTAAGTAGTTCAGGGGGGAGTGTAAGTAGTTCAGGGGGGAGTGTAACAAGTGGAGGAACTATGGGAAGTGCAGGAGGTAGTATGGGAGGAGTGGGAATGATGGGAGGATATGGAGGTGGCATTGGAGCTGGAGGAGGAATTGGATTTATGGGATAAAAGTTCCAAAGACAAGAGTTATGTTGTGTATTAATTTTACCGACTGTATTATTTATTGTAAAAATTTCTTTTAATTAAACTAATTTTAAAAACGAATAAAACTTTTTAATGAATCAAAATATGTATGTAAGTACAATATATGACAATTTATTAGGTACTTTATTCCCTTATACTTAGGTACTTATCCAACTATAAACTCCATTGGATTCAAAATTGACTAGAAACCTCTGAGAGAAATTTTTTGGTACCCTCAGCATCTCCTGGAATATACACCTTATAAATTGTTGGTTTATATCCTTCCAACGATATCGGTCCATTGCTGTAATGTTCCAAAGATTTCTTCAAAGCGCCTAAATCAAAATCGGTTACTTGCTCTATTTCTTGGTTTTGTAAAAGATGATTTGAATGTTTCAAAAAACGCAAAAATTTCGAATGATCATCTTCTTTGCTTGTCGTAACTTCTTCTCCATTTAAAATTGTTGCGAAACAGAAAAGTAAAAAGAATAACTTTACCAATTGATTGTCCATTATATTTTCAACTTTTCGGTAAACACTTTGCTTAACACTAACTAATTATGTTTACACTTGCTACTGACGCAATTTAGGAGCGCTAAGGGGGTTTTAATTAGAGAGAGACACGTGCAGATGTAAGGCTTGTATGCAAATAATAAGTTTACTCTGTAATAGGGCTTTGTAATACATTATTTATCGATGTAATTAAGCAGAATTAGTTTGTGTGTTTATTTTTTTTTTAAATGGCGAACAAAAAACTATAATTTTTAATTAGAGCTGCATAATATGGTACAAAAAAATTGTTCATTGTTCTTTTCTTCTTTTTTATATGCACGATTTATCGATAAATTTTAAAATAATAACCTTTTTTTATTCTTAATTAAACCAAAGAAAGGTAAAGAAAAATCGATGGACATTTATTTACTTCTGTATATTTGTTTATCGACTTATTTTGTTTTTTAAATTCTCGGTTAACAACAGTGCGTAAACTAATACAAGATTATATTTAACGGAATAATATCGTATTTGCTTTTGTTGAATTATTATTTTTAAAATTTTGTTATTCATAATAAATTTCTTATTTTTGATTCGTAACAAGACGGCTGTTAATTCGTTTGAAATATTACCTTTATTGGACCATTTTTTTGGATTTATAAAATTTTGTTAATTTCTCAATCAGGAAGAGAAGATGTGCTAGACAGTAGACACTAAATATTTGATATCATATCAATTAGTACCCCCCGTTTATAATATTTCCACGAAAATTTCCTTGATACCGAGATTTTTTATTGATAGATGCGTGAAAAGTTTCAAATGCCACAATAGTGGCATTTACATCCCCGCATGGTGGGGCAGCTAGGTTTTCTTAGGGCTCCAAAAGTATTGGTCTCTACCCTAGAGACAAACAAATATGTAAAAAATAGGACTTTGACTTTGAACATATCTTGTAAATTGTCTAGTCAAAATTTCATGTGATTCTGGGGGTTCCGGGTTTCGAGACTCCATCATATTTTGTGTTACGCCACTGGTGATATTAAAATAATACGGGAGTTTTCACTTTCTATAATAAGTTTATTTAAATAATTATCGTCAAATATTCTTTTTAAATGAAGTAGTCACCCATTCTTATTTATTGTAACTGGATTAGATGATTCACTTATCTAACTACAAAGTAACGTTGGTTAAATGGAATTAGAAATGTAGCGATTGGATTCCTACCTTTCAACCCCTAAACTATCTCTTATATCTTTCAATCTGTAACCCCATAGCGCCATAACGTCCACCTAATGCAATAAAACCTTTATATTTTATGCTCATTACCCCTAACCATTTCCTTCAAAATATTTTGGGGTACTTCGTAGCCAAATTTCACTCATTTTATTAATTAAACAGTTTTAAATGTCTACTTGATTAGTTTTTATGAACATTTATTTAAAAACTAAAAGCCAAGATATTTAAAATGAAGAGTAGTTAACTAAAAAAAAAAAATGAAAACATACAAAATTTTCTTATTTCTTAATGTTGTGGTAATGTTGAAGTTTATCGAGCAATATCCATTACTTTTCTTATACGTCATAAATTGTCATGAGATGAAAGCAAAATTACAAAAATATGGAAATCTTCAGTACAAACAAATGATTTACATTTCCCATATACGTAAAAAAGATTTGCGTCACAACTGACTCAAACTTTTGGTGTTAAGTACGAAGATATTTATAGCCATCAATTACTGGATAATAAGAAAGAAAACAATTAGTATAGCAAATAAACTTTTGACTTTTGTTGCTGCCTATTTTTAGTACATGCACCTATGGTACGTGTGTTCCCTTCCCGTTTGTTTACTTGGGTTGTAAAATATACGTACATCGGAAACATTGTGAACAGATTAGCACCTTTCTACAAGCGTCAATATTTAATTAGAAACATTACCGTACCACCTCATCTTCATATAAATACCGACTACCAAACGGTTGAGTACCAGAATCAGTTTTGATAGTCGCGTATCTACATATAGCAACGTTTTTAAAGAAATGATCGCAATCGCACTTGTTTGTATGGTCACAGTCGATATCGCTTTCGGTAAACCATCAGTTTACAATGATGGTGGAATAATCCGCGAGTTCCACGTAGACCTACTCGGTGGTGAAAAAATATCTAAAAGAAGTATAGTGGAGGACCATCAACCAAAAGATGAAGTCGTTGAAGGAATGGTGATTCCAGAATCGTCTTCACCAACAGACATGAACAAAAGATCCATCTATGATGGTGTTTCGTCTGGTATTGGATTCATTTTTGCACCACCATTTGTTGAAAATATGGATAATAATTTGATGGGGAGATTTCGAAGAGCTACAGAAAATGATGGCAGAAGTGATGGAAAAGAAGAAATCGAGGATTTGGACACAAGTTCCACTGTGACCAGACCTCTCTTCGTGTATAGAGTAGTTGTGGCCAGAAGACAGAGCAATAGGGGTAGAGGCTAAATATTAGGAACGTACGGCAGGATTTTAATGTGATATCGCCACATACTACCCGATCATTATCGCGCATTTTGTTCATTATTATTTATTGTTATTGATTTTATTTATTGTTTTTTACAACGTAAAGTAATAAAATAATTTAGAAATGAATGTATAATGTGCATTTGTTTTATTTATCTTACTTCTAGGGGATATTTAATGACTAAATAAAAATACTTAATCGGCATATAAAATGAATTTAATATGTGGGGAAAAAATAAGTTTAGCAAATATATAGTACATATATATTTTCAATTTACAGCTGATTGTGTTAAGTGACCTTAACTTTTTCTAGATGTTCCAAATACAATGAGTAAATTCAGTGATAATTTTAGTGGTTATATTTTTCCACCATAATTTTAAAATTTTATTAGTACATATTTAATTTTTAAAATTGACTTAGAGATCGGGATCGTCTTTCGTTTACCTTATTTGAAATGCGTTTTCTTTCATAAAAGATTGTTTTTTTATAACGAGTAATTGGATATTTCATAACAGAATCATTGTGTCTAATCATGTGATCTAGTGAAGAGCTTCTTTTACTTCTCCTTGAAGTACTATCGGAATCAATGTTTGTTACCAGAAGGTCCAAAACACTTTTTTCAAAATCTGTCAAAGGATTAACAACTTCTGATTTATACTGTGTTTCTTTTAATATTTTGTACAACTTGACGATTATTTTTCTGAGTACACCTTGTCCTTGGGGATGTTCTTTCGTATTTTGGGATGCCGCGTTTGATTTTGGTGTATCGGATGATGGTTCTTTTAATTCTAACATAAGTTTGAGGAATCTTACTTCCTCCTTTAGAGCAGTTATTTCCAATATTGCAGCAGTTTGTTGTTCTAACATGAGAATTCGTGAATCTTCTCGGGATTCCACTAATTTCCTTAAATTCTGAAATGTATTTTTGATGTCGTCTAATTCTGTAACGCTCATTACAATACATGGGTTTGATTCTGATGGTTCTCCGCTTATTTCGTCCAGATTTTGATGATCTGTTTGAGTCAGAACGTCTTGAGATATTTTCTCGTTCGCGTGGGATTTGGAACCTTTATAAGATATATAAGTTTCTTTTAGGCTTTTGAGGATGTCTTGGTTTTCTTGGATGTACTGCAGTTTCTTCTTATAGGTGTGAGTCCTTTGTCTTTCTCTGGTAACCGTCGCGTTCATAATGTCTATCTCGTTCTGAAGGATTTCACACTTTCGCATAGCGTCTTTGTAGCTGTTTTCTAAATAAATATTTTTTTCGTAAACGTCAGTTATGCTGATCTGAGATGAGGTTCTAAGTGAATTTTCAGCTAAGGCGAAATTGAATTCTTCGGGATTGATGTCGATTTCGCTTTTTGCGTCTTCGAAATTGTCGTCATTTCTGCTTTTTACAGGCGTATGGTCCAAATCAGACGTCGAATAATTTAGAGTTCCATCCATTTTCAATACTTTAAACTTTTTACCATTAACACCATGTCAATAATGACAGAATAATTTGTAAATAATAGGTATGTGGTGTACAGGGTGGAATGTCTAATTTTATGATTCATTTTCTTTGCTTCTATAAATGGAACAGTAAAGCCCCAAAATTACACAAAATGTTTCGCACGTCTCGACTCCCAAAATGGCTGTTTAATTAATTGGTTACATATGTAGTCTCATTGATTTTGTTACTTTGTCTTTATATATTTATTTTTTTAAATTTATTTAATTAATCAACATTTTCGCCATTCACCTAGAAGTGATGACAACAGGGACACTTCTCAGTCTAAAGGGCATAACCCCTAAATAATTTATTTGTAGTTGCTAAATCAATTTTAATGCTTTATATTTAAGTCACTTTGGGATTGTTTTCCATCGTTCGGTTGGTCAGATTAACTACTTTGATTTATAGATCTACTTATGATCTACTTTTTTATTTCCCTTCGTGTGATGTCCTTTGATTTCGTTTTCCATTTTAAAGTTTACTATTTCTGTTAATTCTTTTTTTATTGAGGGTAGTATTGCCTTTAATGTAGGGGTGATTCCATCTATGTTGTTAGATTTCTCCTTTGGAAGTTTTTCGACTAGTTTTGTAATTTCTTGTTTGGTTGTTGGGATTAAGAAGAAGCTATTTTCGCTGTTTTTTGATAAGGTCATGATAATAGAGATTACAATCGTTATATAATAATAAACGTTATGTAAAAATAAATATCATGTCAAACTCATTCCTATACAATGAAATTAACATGTTAAAAGTGACCTAGGTATTTGACCATTTTACGTTAAAGTTGGTCGCTGTTAAACGCTAGAGGTTCTGGTTAGAGCTTAATAAACAAAGTGAGTCGGATAAAAAAGTACTTCAACCCTTCACTGTCTATGAAAAACTTTCAAATCATAAAAAAGCCTGTTTAAAAAAAGAATTTCATTGCTTTTAATATTGTGTGCATTTAAGTTATGCTTCATGATGACAGGAGTGTAAATTTGGTCGACTATTCTACATAAACCCAAAGAAGAAAACGTTTCAGGCAATTGATTTTCTTTTTCTTTATAAATTCGTAAATAACAAATAACGTTTACTTCAAAAAAAAAAATAAAAATTTTTACTAAAGAAAATTTATTATTTAATTAATATTGTATAATGTACAATGTAAAATGGAAATAATAATCAACTGTAATATTACATGACAACATGACAACAGTCTTAAGTTGATGCTAATAATTCTAAACAACTATTCAGCATGTTACTGGGGTGGTCCTCCAGTGTTGATATATTCAATTTCTTCAGGGCTGAGGGGTTTTCGTTGAAATCTTTGTGGAAGTTGAAAGTCCCAAATTGGTTCTGCTATAGTCTGTGTAGTTTTTGACTTTCCACTGGCAGCAGCTGAAGATGATGGGGGAGGTGCTATATTACCTTGAGGAGCCCTATCGGCCCCATGTCGGAATTTTATCGATGGGTTTTGCAAAGAACTACATCGGCTAATTAGCCTAATTGTTACTTTGGAGACATTCATTTCTGAACAATATAAAATATTTATTGAGACAACAACTGAATTTCTTATGCCCACAGAAGAACTCGTTTTTGTATGGTATTATGTCACGATACCTACGATGGTCATTTAATAATATTGTAATCTGTCACAAAAAGACTGATCTTTTATTTACTACATAATATTTGTCATTAATTTCTATTTAACTTATACCTGCTTTGAATTTATTTTTTCTACTGAATAACAGATAGCAGTAGCAGTCCCATCTGCTAAGCAAATTGGTAATTTTAAACTTATTTCAAAACAAAAAAAAACGCAAATGGTAAAAAAAATTTGCTTTTTACCAAAGAGCATTGAAATCAGAACGGATGGCAACATAATATGGAAGTAATAAAATTGAAATTAGAAAGCGTGATTAAAATCACTTATGCTAATTTTCAAAAGCCACAAACTGATTCAATATTTTTTTTTTTTTTTTGAATTATAAATTATTTTTAATGATCACAAGTGGTCAGTCTAAAGACTGTTTTTAAAAATCCTTAATAAGAAGAGACACAATAAAAAACGATTCCCAATTTTGCGCTTATATTATCATCCCCATAAGATGGAGACATTTTACCCCATCTATTATTTCTCTTAGCATATCCTATGTATCAATTATTATCAACAAATTAAATACAATCAATCATTCGTTGACACATGGCATATTGTCTTGAGCTGTTATATAGGGAACTGCACAGACTCTTGAACGTAATGAGAAACCACCATGGAACTTGGATTTAATCATGTATGCTGCAGGTCCTGGACCTATAGGTTTACCACCTGCGGGTGGTTTTAGGTGCAGCCCGTATTGTGGTTGTTTTGCTTTTATAACATTCAAACTAGTTGCTGGATATTTGGCAGGTCCTGGTGATCTCTCTGCGCCAGTACATTTATGCTTCCCGGCTCTAGGAATATTATATTATTATTAAAACATTCATAAGGGAAGCAAATTCATTGAACTAAGTAAATGAACCCAATAATCCCACCTTAAGAGAATCATCCAAAGAAAGAATTTTTTGTTTAAAGTTTTATAAATTGCATTAAATCCCTTAAATATTTTGGTACATACATGGAGAAGGCTGGTTTGGCAACTAAGTCTGGTATTTTTGGTCCGATGGTTGTAGGTAGCTCATATTGGTTTGGACCTGGGGTGTTAAAAGGGCTGTAACCTTTTTGTCTTGATCTGATGCTGTAAGCTGGTGGTCTTGGTTCTTTCATACGCGGTACTAATTCTGCTTTGTACGTTAGGGGGCCAGGTGTCTGAAAACCACCTAAAACACCACTTTTAATTTGGATTTTTTCATTTAAATCCATACGGACGCATCCCGATTCTTTTGTGTTTGTATTATAAATTTTGGATATTACAGTTCTTACAAGATTTCACCCCCCGATGGTGATCTAACTTTGGGCAGGACATGAGAAATATACAAATATTTTTAGTCAGGAATTGTATCACAAGGGGGAAAATGTTTGATGATTTTATAAAAATTTGGCATACGAAAGGGGAGGGTGACGTTAAATCACATATTTTGGGTGAATAAATAAATGATTGTTTTATATTTTCGTCGATATAATAGAGCAATTCAATTTAGGGTAGCTAATAGGTAGGGTTTTATTAAACATCCCAAAAAATAAATGCCAAAAATTTTTTGAATCTCCATTAAATGAAATGTCTAATTGCATTGGGAGTGAAAACTTAATCCAAAAAGAAAGTGGAATTTTTATTCTGTTACGTACGGCAGCCCTTTGGTCTTGAATAGATAGAAAAGGCAGGCGGGGAGGCTTTTCCATGTCTGGTATATTTTCCTAGAGCATATTTCGGACCTGGTCCCGTCGATGCCCCGCAACCACTAGGTTTTAGTCCAAACGAATACTGGGGGTTTCGTAGTTTCGATAAGCAATGCTTATTGTATCCTACTACAGGTCTAAGTTGATATTGGGGACCGGGAGCTGTAGAAAATTAGTGTTACAATTTCTCTTTGTCAGACTGCGTTTAATCAATTTTTCGGTAATGGTAGGAAGTGTGTGTAGGTATATAAAGTTACTGACTCACATCCTTTGCCCTAACCTTTTCCAAACATTGTAGGTGTTCTTGAAACAATGTAAGAATACTGTTGGGGTTTCTTTTTATAAATCAAAAAAGGTTATACTTTAAGAAGGGTGTATTTTTAGGGATGTGAAGAAGTGAACGTGAAATTTTTTTAAATCAAGTCGATATTTGCTGTAGAGTACGAAATTATTACAAATGATTTTTTTTTACTAAATGTCAATAATACTTAGAATTTATCTAATGTACTTACTTCTAAATGGCGAACACATATTTAATGAGTCGTTACTAGAATTTCTTCGTATAATTCATACTAATTTTGACCAACTTTACAAAGTACTAAAAAAAACCGACCGCAAACATAATTATTTAAAAAGAATTGCGAACGTTGCTACCTATTGTCAAAAAATAATATTATGACACTCTTTGATTATTTTAGTTGATTATTTTTGTTGACGATTCAATTGATTCAGATATAAAGGGTTGTTCGTGTTTCTATATTACTTACATAAGTAGATAATTTTTTAATAATTTTACAATTTTCATGAATACGTAGGTATATAATTCTTCTCCCACCTTTTGGCCTAAACCATAATTTAAATTTTTTATTATTTTCAGACTGATAAATTATGTAAAGTGTGAGAAATTAAGGCATAAGTAAAAAATCACGAAAACATGGTAAAATTTTCCACCAACTAAAAATTTTCTTTATTGATCAGCTGTGAGAAACGTACGAAAAATTTTCAATTTTCTTTATATCTTTAAAACATTATTTTAACTCTCCGACCCTTTCAAAATTTGTGCCTAAATTTTTTTTATGATAAAGTGGATACTTTTCTATCCATTTATGAAGGTGACAGTAGGAAAAGCATCGTCTAGATCCACGCATTATTTTGAAAAGAAAATCGAATTTTCCTGAGAGAGGCCTTCCGAGAATTCTGCTAAGCTTTAGGGGACATTTCAGTACTTCCCTAGGCAAAAGTTACAAAATCATGGACCCAAATCTGTTACTATATCTCCCGATCTACTAGGAGGACGTAGCAAAGAATGAATATCGTCAGTGGTCTATTCACCTTTTTAAGGGTACGTCTATACAAGAACACGCAGTGACAGTCGAGATGCAGTTAGATGCCGATGTCTGCAAATATTGGTCGCGAGATGTCAACACGGTAGCGGGTGACACAGACGGCTAATATATGTTCACTGTTACAGCACGTCTTTCAGGTCCGACTTAAGGAAAATGTTAACTCAGCAACGAATTAACAAAAGCCTCTCTTTCGTCTGGTTTTAGAGCACTTTGGTACATTTCAAAGGGTGTAAGTGGGGCCTTGTAGATTTATTTCTTTATTTAGCCTCAATTATGTAAAAAATAATCGAAAATGCTTCGGAAGAAGTCTAATTTTAAACCATGGCCGGGGAAGGAGACAGTTACCTTGAGGGGCCTAAGAAGCTGAACCCCTATCAACAATAAATACAATTATTAATATAGTTTACACCTATAAATTAGTTGATGTAATACCAAACTTTATACACAACACAAGTGCCCAGTTGATGCTTCCTTCTTCTGTGTTGGCTGACAGTAGGTACCGACCTCTCGGTAAATTGGTTGGTATCATCTGCCGGGCAAGGCCAACTTTACCACCGCTCTCGCTTATTAGTAAAATCAAACAGCGCGCGCTTCCCTGGCTTCCTCTTACACTGTTCCATCCCGTTTCACGAAATTACTTCCACAGATTACAAGAAAGCGAGCGGAAAGATGTTACACATCAAAAAAATTGAATGAAATTTAGTCGGAATGGGGGAGATAATAAGGGCTCCAGACTTGATATTGCGAGGGGGGAAAGATTCTTCTTTGCGCCACTGTCAGAAACACAAATGTTACTTTAGATAGAAATTTGATCAATGCTACAAGAACTTGTGGAACTAAGCCAAGAACTAAAAACACGATGGAACAGGCAACTGCACTGGGGGCACATTAGGAAATTACTGCCCTCACTTTATGACTGCTATGGATCCGTTAGTTTTTTCCACATCTGTACTAAAAGGATTGATTTCCATTATTATCAATAACAGTTATCGCTAGAAATGCTAAAAATACCAATATCTAGCAATATTGACGAATATGCTCTAATACAAAGTTCTAGGGGATTCACAGCTGAAATAGCTAGTTCCAAGCTTTTCCCCTCACTGTTTTGACATTAATTAATGACAGCATCCTCAATGGTGATAGTTTTGACTCATTGTCAGTATCAGCCAAATCACCACTGAGGATGCCATCGGTAAGAAAGGACGAAATGTTTGAAGAAGAAGAAGTAAGGTTCCAAAGATCACGACAAGACAGTTTACAAGAAGATATAGATACATTTCTCATATAAATTTTGGACTCTACTCTGAAGAGACTGATGAAATTCTTAAAAATTCCTTTGGATAGAACCCTGTCTGAAGTACCAAAGAGTAAATTTGAAAATGTATTTCGACTCTGCTCTGAAGAAGATGATTGAAATTCTGAAAAACTCCTTGGTTTGAACTTTGAAAAACCAAAGAGAGAAATTTGCAAGAGTTCTTATTTTACTTTTGTTTCGTGTTCTATTTTCCTTGGACATAGTTTTGCTATAAGATACTTTGTGATACGGTCCTGCATCCTCGTCGGCTTCTCTTTATGCAGTCGTTCGCGGAATGCAATTGCTGGCAAACATAACTTGCGACCTGTCATCTGACCACGCACTATCTACATCCACATGTTTACAGCACATACATATTCTTATTGGTACGTATGTAGGTACCTATGGGTACGTTTTAAAATACAACGAAGACGGTTATTTACTTGTTTAGGTCTCAAGCGTGTCGTCTCTTTCTTTATGTGCATGTGCGAATGTGTGGGATCACCTTGGTGACAATTAAGTTCAAAGATTCTTTTAATTATTCAACTCGCCTGTTGATAAATATTAATGGTGTTATTTAAGTTGATTGAAAATTTAATTTTCAAGTATGTACATGAATTCTAAATAAAAATCGTAAGTAAATATGTACGTAACAACAAGACCAAAAACAACCACACTTTTACTTACAAAATTGAACTCAAAGTTTATGTTAAACTTATGTGAAGCTGAAACCACCAAATAGGAATTTTTTATTGAAATTCTGGTAGTTCATTTGCCCAAGCTTTTTCTAGGATTCTTATGGAAGTTAAGGATCTTTGACAACAGAAAAATTTTAAAAGTCGTTGATTTTACCCTGTGGGTTGTTTGCCCAAAGTTAGCCCAGGATAGTTAATCACCAGAGGTTTTCAAGTTTTAAAAATTACTCTTCTAATAACTTTTGGAACGGAACGAAATGGTGGGGCTACTTTGGGTTAAGCTTGGGCAAATGGACTAAATGGTTTTCATTAAAAAACTATTGCATTTGGGGGTGCCAATTCCACATAAGTCAACTTTGTATGGAATAAGTCTACTCTACTAGACTAGACCATTGATTGGTTTTAGTTAAAAGTGTTTTTGTTTATGAAATGCTTTGAGGGTAGTAAGGTTTTATTCCACTTTTGCTTTTTAGTATAGATTTTGGATATAGTCTTTGATGGAACGAATGTATATGAGATATTGTTCATCTTTTTGCTTAATTCTATACATTTAGTAGTGGGTTGTTTTCCTCATCACTGATGATGACGCTTTGGTGTAAGAACAAGTTAGTGATGTTATTTAGATTGTATCTCCTCCTTTAGTTTCCGGTCGATTCTGTTTTGCACTTTCTAACTTTACGCTTGGCTTGTTTTAATGGCATGCTAATTTTGGGTTTACGATAGTTCTTTATCCATTCCAACGCCTCTAATCGATCACATTTACTTACTATTTCGAATGTAAAATGAAACAGATCTTTTGAAAAGTTGATTTTTTTTTCAAGTTTATTCGACGACATTAATTAAATCGTTTGGTGAATGGAGTAGTTGTGTTAGGGAACCCAATGAAGACAGGGTTGTTCTTTCCATTGGAAACTTTGGGCCCGCTAGTTCCTACCAGGAAAATGGTGTCACAAGGGGCCCATTTTCCAGGGACTCTAATAGGTCAAAGACGATCCTGAATGAAGACGCGATCTTTTCTAAGGATTTGACTTTTTTTTTGAAGTCAAGTCATACACTTCATAGTAGTCACCACTCAAGAAATGTCATCAGTCTCATCACAAACAGAGACCATAGATATTGCACACCAAAAAATTCTGTTAGAATTGTACAATTCACGCAACTATGCGTTTTTATTGCTTACGTTGTTCTAGTCGAAAAATTTTTTTAATGTGACAATTCTAACGCGCAGATACGCGCTGAATATTTTCACTGAAGCAACGTGCAAAACGGACGCGTTCTTAGAACAAACATTGTCGTTTTTATCTACGAAAACAATAATTTCGTTAATTATACATACTTCCACATTTTTCTCTATGGTCCGCTGGCCATGCGCAAATGCATTAACGCACCAACTTCTTGTAAATAAGTAAATGTCAATGGATTGCACACTTGTACTTAATAGATACACATGAACGTGCTGGTAACAATGTGAACTTGTGGGTATACGTGTCTAAAACCAAGTCCTACTAATTACAGTGAAATCACTTGACGCTCGGAGGGCGGACGTCCAATTTCCGTCGTGGACAATTTAATGAACTGAATGAGAAATAGGTAAATTATTTTTTGGATAAACAACATGAGACAACGTTGTGATTGAACAAATTATGTAAAGAATGACGTAAATTGCAAGCATAACTTTTCGTCTTCTAATACTGTAGATTAATTATTTATCGATCAACTATTTGATTAAACAATCAATGTCCCCTGCAGTGAAAACTTTCGATTCAGTTAACGATATCTACTTACTTTTTACATCTGTTTGCTCATGGTTCTGCATGATCTTCATTTTTAATATTTTTTCAATTTTATAACAATTCCGGTTATACCTCAAGTTGATGCTGACTTTGGGCCACTTACTACTTACCGATTTATTTTTGAATTTTTAATTCCTGTTTGTAACAATATTTTTTTTTACAAAAAAAAAGACTGTTTTTAATAAACTATTTCTGTATTTCCCAATATTATTTACAAATACGAACAGTTTTTGCAATGAATCTAAAGCAAAATAACGACTATTTTCTAATTATTTTACATGATATACACGCTTTGGTTACTGGAACAAAATCCATCATAGTATGTAACTATTTATTTTATACATTTCGTCCTTAAAACTTGAACAACAAAATTCGTTTGCCACAAAATTGTTTTTTACAAGTAGGTATATGTACAATGTTATTTCCGGCCCATCTCAATTATATCGCATGTACTATGGTATAAATTTATATAGATAAGTATTTTATATACAAAAATTAAGAGCACTTTTAGTTGACTTTAGATCACAATTAAATCAGGCATTTCGTTTCATAGTTCACGAAAAACCATTTCGGTTCGGTTAAACTCAGTCTTTGATACATTTACAATTTATTGTAAAAATATGCAGTTCGTAAATCTTAAAGATGCATTTAGACTAAGCGAAAAAAATGTCCGGCACTGTTGAAGGGAGATGCTTAGTAGCGATATTTCGCTTTATCTTGACGCACCTTTAGATTAAGCAGTTACAATAATTACGAACTGCAGTGCTTTAATAATAATTTGAGACCTCGACATTGTTCTTTTTTTTAACTCTTATATTATACAGTACACTACTTAAATTATAAAAATGTTTAACAGTATCAACTGGTTTAAATGCGCGGTTTTGTTGAGATCTACATTTTTTAGTTGTCTTTAAGAATCTTTAGATCACTATAGTAGATACATATTGCATAAAGATTCAAATTCCAGTATTTGCTATCTACCTATGTGAGATTAGAAACAGAGAAACATTTAATGCCGAATATTGTAGAGCATTAAAAACAGACAAATCTGGAAAGTGTTTCGTTATTTTGAACTAACGATCAGTAACGTAAAACCATTTTTTTATGATTTTCATAGATAATAAGAAAAATCGTACAGCTATTTGTTTGAAATAATCCATGGAATTTCATTAGTAGTTTATGTATGTATGTGTGGATATATCGCAACTTATTTATATTTATATTTAAAGCGCTTTATAAAAAGTTGCAATAAATTTTGTGATTTTTTTTATGATCTAAATAAATAAATTTAAATTTTTTAAAACGTTGAGATTATTGCCGACAGTAGATATGATTGAAATGACGCGTATCGATTAACTAACGCTTAAAAAAATTGAAAAATTAGAGAAAATAGTCGTGGATTCGAACCTGCAATCACCACGTAGTTAGACCAGGGATAGTAACAGACTTGGGTTCACGATTTTCCCACTTATACCTCGAGGAGTAGGTACCGAAATGTACCGTAAAATTGAACAGAACAAGAGAAAATTTGACCCATTTCCGTATGGCGTTTCCCGTGAAAATTCGATTTCCATTTAAAAAAAAATGTGAATTGAGACGAGTCTCTAACTTCTGCTACCTTCATAAATCTACAGGAAAGATAAAAAAACTTAGGTAGAAGTACTGGAAGTGTCGAAAGGGTTGAAATAATATTCACCCTAAAGGACAAAAGAAATGGCATAAGGGCTACTCATGGCAAAAAAATATTTCACGAAAAATTCGTAGAAACTTTCCTTTAGGGTGAAAACTTTCATCTTTTAACTGTGCAGCTGTTAGAAAATCACGGAAATTTTTAATTTTTTTTACATCTTTAAAACATTATTTCAAAAGTTAGGAAATCGTCTCGACTCACGTCTTTTTTTTTTTTTAATGAAAATCGAATGTTCACGGGAAACGCCATATGGAAATGGGTCAAATTTCCTCTTGTTCTGCTCAAGTTTACGGTATATTTCAATACTCGTCGAGGCATAAGAAAATCGTTGACCGAAACCAGTTACCATCTCCCGATCTATTACTATCTGTTACCTACACTAAACGACTGCTTGTGGATTGGACTCTATTTTTGTTTGATACACTGGAGTTGCGCGCGCAATTCAGTGACGTCACATCTATTGACGGGATTTTGGTAAGCTATTGCTGAATAGCAGTTTAAGTACACCGTTTTGAAATTTTGAAAATTGGGTGGCAAAGTTTTTCTTTTTAAATACATTCTTCTAATTGAAGCTGTAATACAACTACCACGCTCCAATTAATTTTTTTTGTGTGATCATTTTTCTTTTTCTATTCAAAAAAGGAAGCGGAATTTAATTCTGTACGACACTATTGAAAAATAAATTGATCATTAATCATGTAACTAATATTTCAATTACACGTTTGTACTGGCCGTTAGTAAGTAAATCACATCATTATTATAGGTACAACTTACCGCGTCATATCAAACTTATTGCACTCATAAAAATTGACTATTAATCTGTTAATCGCACTTTAATTACTATAACAAGTTTTCCGCACGTCGGCCAAAATTTCACTAAAGTCGTCGTCTTTCTGCTGAACGCCACTCGACGGGAATTCACCATTATACACTTCCGGATAATGATTCAACAGCGGTTCCGGTTTTATGTTAGTATTCGGCAAGATCACAGACGTTGGCTGAGCTTGGAAGTTATACGTCACATTAGTACATATACTCTCGTTCCTATGATAATTATGATTCGAGTCGACGATGTTTGAGTCGTTGTTTGTGTATTTCAAATATTTGTCGAATTCCCTCGTGTCAACGTCACTGTCGACGTCACTGCGTTCCTCGTTCTGGGGCATGTACGACTGTACAATCGGGTTGGACCCGTAGGACGTTTGGTACTGATCTGCTATGGCGTTTTTGTACGCATCGTATTCTTGCTTTTCCATGATGATGTCGTTCTTCATCTGTTGATTGTATGAGATATAAGCTTCGTTTTTACCACCCTCTTGGTTGTTAAGTAGGGATGGCATGTCGTCTTTGTAGTACTCCTTGTTTCCGTAATATTGTTGCATGGGGTTGCTGTAATAATGGATGGTATTTGACGTACCAGCTACAGTATTGCTCATATTATTTTGAGCGTTGTTTGCCACACCGAGTAACTGTTGGTCTTGAGATGTGGCAACAGGAGGATAAAATGTTCCTGTGACCACGTGCCCTTGTTCTACTGAACTCTTATTGACACACATGACATATAGGCCGTTTTCCATCGGCACAGATGTTATCGGCTGTGAGTCTGTGTAGCTCACGTTGTTATTCTGTCTATAATTTTGTACTCTAGTCGAATAGTTTTGATGGTTAGGACTGTTGCTGCCTATAGTGGACGTTGTCGTGGAGTGTTGAATGTTCGATATCCTTTGCCCTTTGTCCTCGCCGAACTGATACTCTTTTTCCTGATTGTGAGGTGATAACTCTGGCGTGGGAAGAGTATGATCGCTTTCTTCTTTAGAACTGTCTTTATCTAAAGGACTTCTCGGTTGTTTGGCCCCTTTCGGTTCTGGACTTTGAGACGGTGAAGCATCTGGAGTGTGGAGGTCGTAGGGACTCTTTTGAGCATAGTTCTGTTGCTGCTGCTGCTGCTGTTGTTGGTAAGTCATGTAATTGTACTGTTGGTATTTCTGCTGGAAGTTTACTGGACTGTACCTTTTGTCCTGGGAATATTCGTTCACAGCACCTGGAAAGAAAGAAGAAACTGTGATGCTGGTAAAATACTTTCGAAAGAAAAAGTTAACTGGAAGATTATTGAGAATTTGGTAAATTACCCACCTGCATTTGAGAACTCCAAATTTCCGTAACCACCCCCTTGTTGGATAGTAGGCGATAGGTTGGCATTCGGTATGTATCCTGTGTAACGAGGAGACATGTTGGGTAGACCGGGACTTGCTATGGACGTTCCGACTCTAGGTCCTGGAGTTCCAGTTGTCGTTCCAGATCTCTGCTTGTTGTGCTTTCTTCTTCTCGGTCGGTATTTGTAATTGGGGTGTTCAGTCATATGGATAACCCTTAATCTTTCTGCTTCCTCGACGTATGGCCTCCGATCTTGGGGAGTCAGCGAACGCCATTTCTTTCCTGAAACCAAAAGAAAATTGTATATTAGGCGTTAATTCTTCTCTAATTAATGTTGAAGACAAAAAACAAAGCACTTGTGGGATGAAGGTTTTTTTTTATTTTATAATATTATATTTGATGTAAATCAATATTACCATTCCTAACACATTTATCTCAGATTCTTTATCACAAATCTGAACTGGCCTTTGATGCATCATTATAATTATTAAGATAAAAATAACAATAGTGATTCTCATTGATAACTGATTTGGTTTCTATTGTTTTATCTCTAAATCGTGTGATGATAAATAAAGAATTGTGTCGATTAATTCGCATTGTGAAGTGTTTTGGACCTTCAAAGACTTCAGGATTTATTAACTCCTAATATAAAGGCGTTGGATTAAAGAAGGAAAGGCATAAAGCATTAATTTGGGTAGTTGTGGACGCAATAATTTTTTTCAAGAAGACGTGAAACACGTGTAGTAATTCAATTATGAAAGGCTGCCTCCTTGATTCACCTACTAAATTAAATCTCTTGAGAAGAATCGACCAGCGGTCGGACTTTAATGCAACACAAAGAACAACTGTATACAGGGTCTCACAAAAATGGGCCTTTATTAACCAACTGTTTCGAGTTTTTTCACCCAAATCTATTTATTGAGATTTTTTAATATTTTGCAGATAGTAATGGACAGTTAAAAAGGCATAACTACATAAGTATTTGGTTAGTTTCAACAATTGTTAAAGACTTTTACGTTAGGTAGCGGTGAGGAACTAATTTTTAGTTCTTGGAATTTCCAGATTAATCGTAGGGGGTTAAAAATAAGAAAACACTTCAAATAATAGTTACTCATATTTTAGCACATGCTACAGAATTTTCATTTTTTTATTTTTCTTCTCATTTTAGTGTAAGATATAAAAAATCGTATTGATATTATTTATGTGTTATAAAAGATTGCAAGTGAAATATTTGACAAAAGAATTGAAAATATTTCTTTTTGTCCTGATAAAGTTAAACTGCATCGTTACCCGTCCGATTTTTTTTCTCATCTGGCCAACCTGTGAAGTATACCTACTTAATACTTGTATAAATCATGATTCTCAACGACTGAACGCTAGTTATTAAAACGCCTAATAAAAGCAAATTTATACACTTCAAGTGTCACAATATATTCAAATTAAATACGATAAAGGCGACGGTGGGAGTGGCCAATCAGTAAGGCACCGGACTCGGGGTGAAATACGAAAAAAAAAATAATAATAAAGAATAAAGAAAAGAGTTGAAACGAAAATGTAACGACGCATCAGGTGGATCTTGTTAATGAGGAAATATTACGCCTATCTCCACGTGATGAATGCATTTTTAAGGAGGCATTGTGGGTATCATCATCGCGTCTCGACAAGAACCGTGTATCTGAATTTGGCCTCAACTTTTTTATTTTATTTTTTTCGGCGGAGTTCTCTTGTTCACAAATTCGAAAAGTCTTTAACATATACGTTTCAACATCGTTTAAATAACAGCCAAATGAATCCAGTCTGATAAAGAATTATGGACTCCTTTTATAATCCTATCGTCAAACTTGTAAGGAAAATTTACAATAATAAAAATTGAAAGTAACCACCGACGGTGTCTTGGAAATACCACCGAAGTAACAGTACAACAAATTTCAAACCAATCGGATCTGTGTGTGTTTTGTGAAGTAGGATATCAACTGATTTTCATCAAAAGCCTGAACAAATTTTCATAAATTATAGTTAAGAAAACGGCATGACCGATTAGAATATTTTTTTTTGTTTTGTTCGCTATAATACAGGGGTAGTTTAAAAAAATAGGAAAAATGTGGTTAGTTGGAATGAGACCTTTTTTCTTTGTTTATTTCATTCACCTTTTATATTTATTTTTATTTTACGTTATAATAGATAACAGTTTAGACTTTAGAACATACTAAACCCACAACCAACCTCAACGCCAAACTAAACTAAGAACTCTGCAGTTCAGTAGTTACCAGTGATTTATAACGATTACAACAGATGGTGCTCCCTTACTGCCTCGTGTCTGTATATCAATCCACCTCTGAATACAGGAGACTTCGGTTGGTCGGTATTCAGTCGGAACTTCTTATGGTACGTTGATGAGAACTAACAAGCTCGAAATCGCGATACGAGTCTGATAATTTCGACAGAATACTGACTAAAAACATTCTTTCTTCGAATAATTTAAAATTTAAAGAAAAATTAGTTTATCATTACAAGAATTTTGGTTGTGATATTTTTCTTTGAGCAATGCGAGCCTTATTTTTTTATCTTTGGATGAACATGTTTTCTTTTTCGTAGCCATCAGAATATTATTAATTAAAAATGACTGACACATCTCAAAACATGCCATTAAACTACCATCCAATTCGTCGATTAATGGAATTTGAAAAATTGAATATCCCGCAATGTTACCACATCGAATCGTATTAATCAACGATCCCCCATCTGCCATCTCACTTTATCTGTTGAGACTCCTTGTGTTCTTCCCTACTTTGTTCGCGAGGGATTTTGTGATGAGGGCAAAAACAACCTGTTTGTAGTATTTTGGTATGCGTCTCCTAAGGACCAACCAGCTACCACCTGTGGAGCTGCAATCGCTCTGTCAATCAGTGATCACGCCCAAGGATAATTAATCATATACCAGCCATCTACAGTGTAGTGGACTTTTCAAACCGAAAAAAGTGTTTCTACTAAATACACGATAAACTAAACCAAAAACGGTATACATATATCGATCGCGTAAATCCATTGATGTAGGTACCATGTTCATGTTCATCTATGATTTTATCTTCATCGAGTTAAGTGCCATCTCAGCACAATTGTTGTGCACGCATGTGTTCAAGAGGTTGGTGGAACGAATTATACGATTAATTGCGAGGCAGGAAACGAAACACACAAAATAAAAAGAAGTAAAGAGCTAAAATCTATAGCGTGAAGAGCCGGCAAGCCGCACCTTTAAACAAAACACTGTCATCCAGACAGAAATGACGGACGAAAAGCGTGATGGGTATTAATAATTCATGTGTTCAAACATGTGTTGGTTGAACATGATTTTTGGGTTCAATCTTTACGCTGCTTCGAAAAATATATAGGTACCTACATAGATACAACTATTAGAGAAACGGGTCAAGCTTTGTACTGAGGAATGTGCCATGACAGAAAAGAAACATTGTTTGTTTGGAAGTAGAACTAAACTCCTCTACAATGTTTCATGTTCTACAATTGAAAATAGTTTTCAATTTTGGGTTACATCTTCATATTTTGTTTGTTTGTCAACTTGTTTACATAAAATGGATACAGAGGCGTCAGAAAATTGAAAAAAACATCATGCACTTTTAAGTTGTAGCGTTAACTAATTTTTTTGAAATAGAAATCTCAATAACAGTTTTGTTTAGTCCCTTGAAATAAATACATCCAAAAAAAAAATTTCCTTTCATATAGGTTTCATATCTCTTGGCACATAAAGCCCAGAATAATAATATTTACAGATGGCCAATAGAATTTTCTTGTTTTCCATGGTCAAAAATTCACTACTAGACATTTTTGTTTATATCTCCTGAAGTGATTAGGTACCCTTCGCCAATGGGACCAGTTTCATTAAATATAGCATACAATTTCCTATAAAAGAACTCGTATTCACTTTTTGATTGAGATAACACTTGATTTGCTCATTAGCTGCAAAAGTTTAGCAATATTTTTAAGATTGAGAAAAAATCGATGGTGTAATGAAAACATTACAAGTTACGTTTTAAAGTCAATTTTTTCTAATTTATTAATTAGCTACCAAATCATGTAAAAAGGCCCTCATATGATTTTTCACCAGTTTGTCACTTTATATCATAATACACCACCTCAAATGATTATGATTATTTTACACTGTAGTAAATTTAATTCTGATGAAAAATCATCGGAGGAGTTTTTGTATGATTGTCCGTCTCGGATTTTAATGATTTAATAAAACAGAAAAAATCCACTATGAATCGTAAATTCTAATATTTTTATTATACCATTAATTTAGCTTATTCCTCAATCTTTACCCAAACATTGGAAGAAAGGAATAAAAGTTGAATCACTCTCCATAATATTTACATAAACTATAAAATGTCATCGAAAATTACGAAATATTTGACATATGTTGGGATGTTTTATTATTCAAAATTATATTATTATAATTATTAAAAAAAAAAATTGAAAGATCAGATAAAATATCTATTCTTATTGAAAAATTAACCAAACGTTTCGCCTTAGGGTTAAAGGCTTCTTCAGTGGAATTTTTTTGAGAAGCCTTCAACCCTAAAGCGAAACGTTTGGTTAATTTTTCAATAAGAATAAATATTCTACCCGAATAGTTCTGATCATTCAATTATTTCGACATACATAAATACCAGGGGAGACATGGAAACATTCTTATTTTTAGTTGGCAGTTTTTTCTCAACAGAGATTACTTTTTTTTGTATCTCATTTGAACAAACATCATAAATTTGTCCACCCTGTACATTTATGGTAGAGGATCCATCAATTATCATAATCATCTTCTTGAGAAAGATGCGGCTTTAGTATGTGTTTGTTTCAGTTTTCAACATCGTGTACGTTTGATATGTGAGAGAATTAATTCATAATATGTCTTTATAAATATTGTACACGACATCCTTCGGTTATGTTCCTGTCGCCAGTCAAAATTTCAGCCTGTATGAAAGTTCATTTTTTTTTTCTCAGTGATTCCAAGAGTCCTTTCCTTTATTCAGCTGTCAAAGGAGTCAAAACTAATTTGTTCCTTTAAACGGTTTCTGTCTCGGTCGCCGTTGTCAGTCAGTTGTGTCGTCGCTTCTCTAAATGATTATTTTACTTGCGAGATCGAAGCATACCACGTGCCCTTGCCCATCGTCTTTCCCAAGAGCCTTTTTTTCATGTTGTTTGTCAATGTCCATTTTTCAACTCGGATTCTGGTAGGATGTCGAAATGGTAAATAGAAACAAAACAACGAAATGCTTTTTAAAAAAATCCATTTGTTCATGTTCGTTTTTTTTTTTTTTTTAATTAGGTAGATATATTCTTTTTTAAGGGTGAAATCATCAACGTAGTAAAAAAAAACTATTAAAAAATTAATAAAATTGGCAAAATAAAATCCTCACAGTTTTTTTAAATTAAAACTTTTATCTGCATCGCGTTGTGGACTTAAATAAATTTCACACATCGAGTTTGGGATGAATATTGTTTGCCTGTAACGCGTTGTACATAATTAGAAGAATATTTAGATAAATATCTGAACTCAGCAGTCGCTAGCAGCAAATATATGTTTATTTACAAATTTTATAGAATTTTTCCTCTATGGTGCATCATGAGCACCATTTCCTCAAAGTATACTAAGTATGAATTAGTTTAATTAAAGAGAAAAATCTTCAGATGTAAAGTATTTTAAATGGAAATGATTTAAACAATTTATCAGGAATCATCGAGGTAAGTTAGTTATGATGAAGTTATTTGTCAGAGGAAGAGCAGTGCATTCTTCTCGTATTTCGTATCTACATATAAGTAACCACTCTAAATGTAGATGGTGTATATATTTATATACATATTATAGATTCCAATAGAGATAAATGCTATTGTAAATGAGGTTCGTAACTTGTCTCGTGCTATACCAGTTTTCTAAGGTTTAATGATCAAATCAGTCTAGTAATCATTAGCATAATACTAGTAGGTTTGGAAGGAACGCGGTCGATAACTTTTTATAATACATCATGCCAAAGTAATTGCTTTAATGATAGGCTTGGCGAACATCATTTCAATTCAAAAATAGTTTTTTTATTTTACCTTTTACTGAAGACAAATTTATTTGGTAAAGTTTTTGTTGAAAAAATTGATATAATTAACGCAGAAGCTAATATCGCCAAAATAACCAACAATTATTAAAAATTACTTTAATTACCTATGCGACGTTTCAACCGTCGAATTAATTCGGTCTTCATCAGACAAACAACTATAACATCACTAAATTAAAAATTAACTTTAAAAATACCAGCCAGTACATGACAGTCTATAACTATAAGTCTGTGATGATGACCGAATGTAGCGGTCGAAACGTCATATAATTAAAATGATCTTCAATAATTGTTGGTTATTGGCGATATTAGCTTCTACTGATACTGATTTTAAAAAGTTTTTATTCAATAAGGAAAAAATGTTATAGAAATATGAAAATATTCTCATGAAAATCAAATCAATTTTACAAAAAATAAAATTAGCAAGGCATGCACGCAAGAAATTGAAATTAATTAAAACAAAAAATACGACAAGTCATATAATTATTATTACGTACGGACAATCAAATATCAATTAGTGTAATAATAAAGCGCGTTATTGAAAGTTCATTGGATGTAAAATGCAAGCAGGACTCATAGGAACCTCCAGTCATTTCGCGATTATTTTGCATGAATTTTATTTCAGAATAAATTTCTGGTGTAAGAAAAATTCTTCATTTCTAACATAACTTGTCCTGTATTTTTTATTAAATAATCACTGAAACCTAAAATTCCACAAAATCCCAAAACTCTCTTCAACACCCAAAGACCGAAGCTATCCTCGTACATTAAACTGAAAATGGCATCTTGGATGTCGAAACGCTTTTTTAGGTTGCTTTGTTTAATTCGTCATGTTAAGGTAAATGCTTACAGATTATAAGAAAATGCGAAGCTCAAAATTAATGGAAAATCCTTAGTTTGGAACAATAATTAATAATTCTTCTTTACTTCAACATATTTTAAAAATTTACTAAAAAGATAAATTTTAAAACTACGTGTATGGCATTAGATCACACTGCAATGTACTAAGATGTTGTGACATACAGACAGAAGGGCCGTAATAAAACAAAGTTTTAACAAATAAGAAGCTAGAAAATAGTTAACAGTTGAGTTTTTCTACTTTTGGTTCTTTTTGAAAGTTGGACGTCTCAATTATTGGTGGCGAACCCCATTATTTAGTATTTTTTTTAAACGATTTTTTACAAATGTGACATTCTCGTAAGTGCCGATTAGCCACTTAATACGGTCGTAAAAGACATTTAAAGTGAAGAAAACATAGACATAATAACACAGAGAGGTTGCCTACAAAGTTGTTAAGCACCCGATACCGCCTTCGAATACGGCACTTCGCGACCAGAAATATGCCATTAAACCCGAAGACTGGTTCACACTGCCGTCAAAACAACCGACTACTCGTCTTTGTCTTATTATCGACATTAATGGAAGAGGAAGAAGAAGAATAACAAGAAGAGAAAAAAATGAAGACAAAAGCAACTTCGTAGGTAGCTGATGTCTTTTACCGTCTTCGAAGGCGGCGAGACACAGTAGCAAAATGGTATTACATTAACCCATGTATTAAAAATAAAAAAAAAAATCGTTCATCATCCCCAATTTGTACATTTTGGATAATTTATCCATTAAATTTTAGTTTATCTCTATGATAGCCCATTATTATATTATAATGATTGATAACCCCTTAATTTCCTGTTTGTGCCCTCCCACACTTTCATATCATGCACTACTGCTAATTTATGAATATCAAGTTTGATACGATAGATACCTTATTAACTTAAATATTTCGAATTGAGTTCCGAAAAGATTTATGGCGCCCTCAATGATAAAATCATTTGCCAGTTTAGAAACAAGTTTATGATCTATGGTGATTTATGTTTCTGTTTGAGTGACGTGGGCTGAAGCAGCAACTTCTTAAGTAAATGAATTATTAATATTTAATTATCTGATTTAGCCGCTACGCTGGGTTGCGAATTCATTTCACAGAAAGAAATCTCTTAACTCTGCTATCTAATATAAATCGTTTGCTAAATGGTATTTATTAAGCGTTACAAAAAAAAAATCTTAAATAGGTAGTATTATAAAAATTTGCATTCCACGAATTAAAAAAAAAGGAGGAAGAATGAGTCATCCCAATGTGTTGCAACACATGTACTCGAACTAAAAATCGTGTGTCCTAGATATTAAATATTAACAATAAGTAGATAATTAAATAATTTATAAATTAAACATATGAAACAATTTAACAAAGTTTTTGGCAGTAAAAAAAATCGAAAAACAGACTAATCTGCATTTCTTTTTAATTATTAATTATGATAACAATTACAATTATTATAAAAAAAAAACACCCCTTGACTTAGTATTTCCTTTACTTTGAAAATTAAAATTCCTATCATCTGAATTGAATTTTCTGAAGATTGAGAGTTTCGAGCAGGAGATAGAAGGTGGAGGTGGTGTTGGGAATGAGAGTGGTGTAGAGATTAGAAGGTGGAGTAAACGTTAAATTAAGAATATAATTTTAGCTCACTCTCAACATCTATCCCATCCCTCACCACGTCCACCTTACCCAATACACCACTATCAACGTCCCAACATCACCTTCACCCTCTATCTCCTACTCGAAGCTCTCAATCTTCAGAAAACTCGATTAAGATGATACGAATTTGAATCTTCAAAGCCGAAAAACTAAGTGAAGGGGTAGTTTTTTTATATTATTGTAACTGTTATCATAAATAAATATGGAACAATTTAAAACAAAAATTATTCAGATTGGTCCATTTTTCAATTTTTTACGTCAAAAAAAAAACAAGTGACCGTGAACTGTTAGATAATATTGTATGGAAAATTTAATTTACAATCAAAAGTCCATTAATTCCATGGAAAATACTTTTAAATTATCAACTAAATAGGTAGGTACCTACTCCCTTATAATCACCGCAGGGTCGTTGTTCTTCCTGTTCTAAACCAATGTTAGCGTTTCCTAACATCCCCTGCTATTCGCAAATACTAATGTAATCTAGATCTCCTTCTACCTTCCTCTACTTCTGTTTATGCCTTTAATATTTCTCTAATTAGAACTTCCGTGTCACAGGGTGCCCTATAATCCACATTGCAACAATTCCTTCTCTCTCTCAATTATGGTATAGGTACATAATTAAAAAAAATCAATAAAATTAATATGAGTAGGTACGTAATAATAAGAATTTAATTTTAATGAGCAAAATTGTCGCGCTTTCCCAAGTTGATTTCGTCGCCCATTATAGGTTTTAAATGACAAAATGTGAAACCTAATTAGCAGAATTAAAACATTTAATAAATTAACCTGTAACGACTAAATTATAGGTTAACTTTCTGCTGAAGTAAATACGGGTGTATTTCCTCGCTAATGAAAATGTGAATTTTATCTTAATTATGAGAACACTTCCTTTGTTTTAATCCGGAGTAATGGCTTGTTTCTATTGTTTTAGCTATTTTAGCTTTCTACTTTACTTACTGGTCTTTAATGTCCAAATGGTTGCTACATATACGTACACTTACTTATCGCGTAATAATAGAAGGTTTTCAACTTTTATTTTTAGAACAACACAAGACAGAAAACATCAAATTTATCAGGAAAATAAAACTAACGATAAGGCGGAAATTAATTTCTGGCTTTCCATGTAAAGTTAAAAAATTGCTTCAGAAATGCAGCATCAGGATATTTACAATTACTTAGGCAAAAAAAATTAAGACTTAATTAGTGAAAAAAAAAACAATGTTGCACTTTTCATTAAGTAGCTAAAAAAATACCTTAACTTGTATAATTCGTTAACAACTTTACAAATCGAAAATCTGTAAAACCTTCAGGAATTATTCGGTCGTTCGATTTTTAAAGTCATTACTTAATGGGGTTTTCTTATGAAAAATACGAAATAATTGAACAAATTCAGTAGATTGTTACCCTAAAAAAAATAGCGTAAGGACAAAAGATCATTTTGCGAAAAATTCGTAAAATTGTCCATCAACTATTTCGCAGTTAAAATGTTCTTTCGTCATTAGTCGAAACTCGTCCCTTTACTGGGTAACGGTTAGAAAATCATGGCAAATTTTGAATTTTCTTTACATATTCAAAATATTATTTCAACCCTTCCGACACTTTCAGCACTTATGTAATATTTCTCTATAGATTGATTTATGAAGGTGGCAGAAGTTAGAAAATCGTCTCAGTTCACATTTTATTTTGAAAATGGAAATCGAATTTTCACGGGGAACGCCAGACAGAAATGGGTCAAATTTCCTCTTGTTCTACTCAACTTTATGGTAGATATATTTCAGTACTCCTTGAGGCATAAGTTAAAAAGTTTTGGACCCAAATCTGTTACTATCTCCTCGTCTATTAACCAAATGATGAAGAGTGTTGATGTAAAATAGACCAAATTATTAGTATTCTGTAATCGATATCATCAGTAAAAAGTTCCTTAAAAAGGTAATTGAAAAAAAGTCTTTTATTTTCCAAATTGATGATACTGAATACTCAAAATATTACCCTCTTTTTACCCAGTTCATTTCCGCTAGTGTTTCTTATAGGTACACACATATATCTATCGATTAAAGCCTTAATCATCGATACTTTTGACCTATGTAAGTTAATGAACAAACATAGATATGAATTTTAATCTGTACAGTAAGTAGTACATATGTGTATCTAACGATTGAGGAACGAAACAAGTATTAACTGTTATTCCTTATCGACGAGTCGACTGTGACTTTTCAGGAACGGTTCACACTTAATTAGAGAAGAAAGATTGCGCTTATCTCATTATGGAAAGATTTCAATGCCGCACCTAGAACACCCAAGTGTCGGAGGCGATGTTCGGTGTTTGGAGTTTATGGATTCTCAAGAAAAGAGATTTGAGTAACGACCAAGTTTACTCACACTACGTACATAGGTACATGGGTACGTACGTATGCCCATAGGTGCACTGGTACAGCACACGAGGTCGTAATGAGTGCTACAAAACTAATAAATATAAATTAATTTATCGGGAACAAAGAGCAAGGAGATAACGTGTAGGTGTTGTCAATTAGGTGAATAGGGAAAGCTCTCACAATCAGTAAACTTTGTTCAAAAACTTCAAGCAACAAATTGTAACTAAAAGTACCTATCGAAAAATCGAAAAGAAAAAATATTATATATTTTTTAAAAACAATTAAAATTCTATGAACAACTATAATTTTTTATTCATATTGTAAAAAATTAAATATTGCACCACACATAAACTTCTCAAGGATAATTTACAAATAAATGCTGTAGAGACCTATAAACATATAAATGCGTTAAAATTGTGGATTTTCTTGAAAATTACTCTTATTATACTGGGAAGTTATTCGTGTCGACCTCAAGGGTGACATGTTAATATTAATTTTAACACTCTGTATTGTATAGGTATGTAATTGTAAACTTTCCCTTATGTGTGCTTATACTATGTGGTTTAAAGAAGTTGGTTAGCATAATAATTTTAGTGGTTTGACCTCATTATGTATATTAAAAACTGTCTGACTCACCTTTGGGTCAAATAAAACATGCACTAGAACCCAAAACCAAAACTTCAAGCGTATAAAATAACGTTTAAAAACCTAAAACTAATCTCTACTCCAAAGGTGTCATTCTTAGTTAAAAATTAGTTAAAAACAGTCTCTACTAAATTTCTTGTCTTAATTACCTTTGTAGAAGATAATTAATTTTCAGGTAACAAGAAAATGTAGATACATGTGCATTTGGCTGGGACACCCTGTATGTAAAGTAAATATTGTGTAGGTGTTTTATGTTGTAAACTGCGATAAATGTGAGCTTTGGTTTTGAAATGAAACCTGTTAACCATCGGACGCAGAATCCTCTCTCTGTTTGGTAAGAAATTACGCGGTCGAGAAATGTTTAGTTTGTAGTTGAAGCAACAAATAATGGACCGGATGAGTGACGTCATCGGAAGTATTCAACTTGTGCTCACTCATTTCCCCTGGCACTCCTTTTCACGGTATGTTTAATGTGTTTTTATAGACACACTTTTTGAGGCTTTTGTGGTTTCTTAATTATTCCAAAGAACAACGATCTTTCCAACAAGTGTTAGATTTTACATTTCCTTTTCCACCTATGGCATCTTACCTAACAGTTTTCAAAACTATAATGAACGATTGACCAAGACCAAGATTGTGATAGTTTTTGTAAGACCAAGACCATGATTAAAACTACTAATTCAAGACCAATACCAAGATATAATCATCAAAAATAAAATATGTACAAAGACCAAAACAACTATGGTCTTGGTGTTGATCTAGGTATCTTTTATCACTACGTTTCTGTTTAAGAATATTCTGGGGTTGAAGAGGAGTTTGTTATTACTGAGATCCCTTTAATATTTGTTATCTAATTCCATTCTTTCCATAAATTCCACAGTTATAAAGTAAAAAAAAATTGAAACTTATTCAATTATTCAACTGTTGTTTTACATCATGTGGTCAATATGTTACTGTTAAAAGAAAGTTAAGATATTCAACGTGTAACTTATATACAGTGACCAAGGAACACCGTTAATCATTAATTTTTATTCAGATATTATTTTTGTGTCCAATAAAAAGTTTTCGTAATTGTCATTCAACACATAGTAACATGATGAGGAATATCAATAAAAAAATCCGCCGACTGAATACAAATACAAATAACCGAATAGCAACGAATGCTGCGTTTCAATAAAAATTGCATAAGGAGGAAACATAACTTAAAACGTCGATGGCGATGGCGCGAAACGTATTTGTGTGCAGGTACATCAACTGGTAATAATTTTTTGTGTGCGTGTCTGCGTGTACTATAACCGCAAGAGGAACTACCTAAATGAGTGCTAGTATTAGTCACTTGCTCTTGAGCGAACAACCAGCTCAGGGTACTAATTTTTTACTGGAAGCCCGAAAAATACTATTTGAAGTATTTGGAGCACGGCTCATTAACGTAGAAGGTAGGGCGCAACGAAAAAGAAATGAGATGAAGTATGGCGAGGAGAGATAAGTAGTGTGATGAGATTGATATTAGGCACCTTCTAAAAGTTGAAGATATAGTTAGAGATATATTAGAGGCAGAAACAGGAGGAAATAGGCCAGAAGGAGCTTAGATTTGTTTTTTGTTTAAGGACAGTTAAGGAGGAATGAGAAGATTGAAGAAGTGAAAAATATGATGATGCCTATTGATGTGGAATATGCAAACCTAAAAGATATTTAGTAATTCCACTTCAAAAAATGATATTGAGTCTTTATCACATTCAACATCTCCTATAACTCCCGAAGATTTCGTATTGATCCATGTAACTATTAGAAGTCAGATAACTTTTTGGGAAAATTGGAAGAAACTCAAAAGGATTTTTAAATGACATGAGTCAAGAGTCAAAAATATGATTCCCTTCTTCATTTCTCAAATTACTGAAAGTTCACGACCCATCTTTTGGTTTTAGTTGTGTGTACATAGTAGATTTATTCAAAGGTTCAATACGATTTATTACACCTTACGAAATCCCAAAGAAATATTATATAGGTACCTACGGTATGGTACATAATTAAAAATTTAGAAGCTTTGCCTTGTACATGTTTTGTTGTATATATACCAAATACGATTGTAATTTCTGATTAGCATATAAATGGAAATCATTATTAAATTTTTGTCATTTCCTTGGGTTGGTTCAAACTATCCTTGTACGAATGTGTCGATTGATGAGTTTGTAAATGTTGAATGACCCGCTTTTCCGTACAAATACAGCATACGCATGGGGAAAGAGTAAGACAGCGAATCAACAAAACAACCGTCCGTCTATCCGTCTGTCCGTCCGTCTGATGGAGTATTTTCAATATTGTATATATGCGTTTTTATCCATTAAAGTATGCAAATAAGCAGTTGTACCGCCCATAAATACATAATAAAGAGGCACACGATACATCCGAGATATAGTATCGGCTGGTTTTTGAATTTATTAACGGTTCGTCGTTCAGACCACGCTTATGGTGTCTTTTATAGGAGGCGGTACACCCACACGTCGATGGATCGCGATGCTGAATAGACGGGTAATTGTACTTGATGACAGTCGGTCGGAATTCGTCATACCATTTCGCCTGACAACTATTTAAAAATATATTCCGAGACTCTTCGTGACCCCATCAAAACCGATAAAACAAAAAAAAAAATGTAGCCAATTGTACCATTATGTCTCTCGAAGAATACAGGACACTCTGGAAGGTTCTAGATCATTCTAAAAAAAATTCCTGATCGTTCTCGAACATTTTGGATCATTCTCATATTCATAGAATATTCGCGAACATTCCAAATCATTCTTGAAAAGTATGAAAAATTGTAGAACATCTTTGAAATTTTCATATCGTCAAGAGCATTCCTGCAAATTCGAGAATTTTCTGGAACTCTGATGCTCCAAACGCCTTATGTTGATATTGACTCTTGAATGTATTAATTATTCATAAAAAATAGTAACTGATTGCTCATATTTCTCTGAATATTCATAGATAACTCAACTTATGCCCGAATAGTAAAAACAATCTATTTTGCACACAACGGACACTTTAAACCTGCAGCTGTGACTTTTGACTGATAGTAACTTGCGAACGTTGGCCATTTCAACCCTTGTATTAATTTATTAGGCGTGCAACTTGAACTGAGTGTGAATTATGAGCTACATCGGCGGGGTAGGATGGTAGCCCATCGAGTCGGCTCTGACCGATCCGTTTGCGTCTATCGAGCGATCGACGCATATTAATAACGATATCGGTTGAGAGGAAAGAAAGAGCTGTCCGGCGAGAGCCACCTTCGGACAGCAGAGAGGGTTTCTTTCTTTCTTTCGTTCGGACAGACGAAACTCGACATGTGATGAATGTTATGTCAGACTTCGCAGACAGGTACACATTGTTGCTCATTCTATGCTTTCCAAACGGCGACGTTACAGGGACGTATGAGTTGCCAGACTCAACGTTTTATGACTGACATCGAAATCGAAATTGAGCTTTTGTTGTCAAGTCAGGGTGTAATAAAATGAAGCATGTATTTCTAAAGAAGGAAATTCTTTTATAGAAAAATGATAATTATTTTTCTTAATACGTGTGGAATTCAGTTATAGCCCAAGCTCTCATTTTACACCTCTATTAGGAATTTAATTTTGAAAAATCTTGATACACAACTGGCATGAGACCTTTGTGAAAATTTTTATATTTCCTGATTCAGGGGTTTGAACTATGCCTTGCTATCGATACGTTATATTTTGAACCTACTTTTCAAAATGAATTTACAAGAACTAGCCTAGGGCATCACCATAGAGAAGGCATTATAAAAGGATGTTGGTTAAACAGGATTATTTACATTAAAGTGACTTTTATTATTAAAAAACAGAACGGTTGTTTTTCTAAAGGTGGCAATAATGAATTTTGAACTGGGTGTAGGCCGATTGCACGCAAAGCGCAAACATGAAATTACTACTTGAGTTACATTGTGATTTGCTTCTATGTTTGTAAATTAAAAAGATGAAAACTACATATTTATGAAAATCAAAAGGGGCATGACAACAAAAAAGAAAATTACTGTAAACACAGTGCTTTACATATCAAATTTCTGAGCTTGATGATAATTAATTATTCAGCTGAAAGATCTTTTTTTATCTTTGGAGCAACTGAAAATCCTTATGGAACAGCTAAGATACTTTGGCATTAGCTCTACTTTGTTGCGCGAAATTAGTTTTGATGAAATTGTCAAGAATTTTTTTGTTAAAATGCCTGGAAAGCAATATTCTAGCCATTGAAATAAATTATTATCAGTATTTAAATTTATTACAATAAATTTTTTTCTTATTTTATTTTGTTATGGTACCTAACTATTGTCTTCTTGAAGTGAATATATATCAAAGAAGAAAGACTAGGGTACTATTCACGATAAGAATCTGGGGCACCCAAAAATTAAATCCGGTACTGCTTTTGGGGGTGAATTTTAAAAAGGTCTCTGGTGCAAAATCTGGATCCAAGGGGTCTTCTCATGAAATACGAAAGATCTAAAGAAAGAAGCACTAAACGGTTCTTGAATCTTGATTTGTTTTTGCGTTTTGTAATAATAATGGATTCCGAAAATTGGAGCCCTTAAAATCACTTAAAATTTTATGGGTACACCCAAATATACGTAAAATGAATGTATCTGAAAGGATTTTTAGTGACTCGAAAGGGTAAGGGGTTAAAGAATTTTTATTATGATTTTTTTGTAACATTTTTTTGTAACTTAAAAATCGTATTACCTAAAAGCGTATATAGAAAAATATAAATATATTTACCTAAGTTAATTATATCTACATTATTAACACTCCCCTACCCCTCCCCCTCCGTTCCTGTAGTGCACTCTAGCCTAATTATGGGACTCTTTTTGTAAAAAAATTGGTCATGCATATTTTTACATGTTTAAATTTTCATAATCATGTCATCGTTAATTCAAGAAAAGCACGTTTTCCAATAAGGATCAGTTTTAAGCTTTCTAGAACGAGCCCACCACGAGTAAGTGGAAGTGCCGATAAATAAAATTGTTTTTCCTCTCTAGGGGCCGTTAAGGCACCAAGTGCGCCTAGGAAACGTTGCCGTGTCGGTTATTAAACGACCATGCGTGCGGTTTATGCATTTTTTATGTCACGTTTTCCAATTACTCTTCCTTGGCTCTAGCTGACTGCGAACCGCCGATGTTGATGTTTGCAAGCGAGCTTTCAAAGAGCAACAGGTAGCGTGTAGAAATGATTGTTTGACAACGCCACATTCCTGCAATAGTTAGTTCGGGTACTAACTACTTAGTAGTAGTTGAGATAATGGTTTAATTTGCCCATACTGTCCTACAAATTGGTCTCTATTCATATTTAAAATTACTTGGTTATATTTTCTAACTTAATGAAGACGTTCACTGGAATTGGACGGACGCACTTTCCCATTTAAACCAAACACTAATAATTTCATTGACTGATTGGTTATTGTTCATATTTTTTTTTTTTTCAGGTTCTATACGACGAAACTAGAAAGCAGCCTTGCTGTTGGTGAGTAACTAAGTATGTATATGTTATTGTTTTTAAAAGGTACGAAAAAGGCAATAGTGAAATCCACAAGAAAATTATTTACTTCTCGTTCATTCTTGCACCTTTCTTTGTGTTCATTGGTTCCTTCTTTTAAGCATCTACCTGTTTGGCCTATGTAAACTTTATTGCAAGTGTTATAACTGACTTTAAATGTTTGTTATTTGAATTTTTAAAAGTTGGTAATTATAAAGAATCACGCTCATCGGGTTTTTCGATAGTAAAAATTTAAAAATTGATTAATCTGCATCTTTTTCTTTCTGATAATAATTTCAATAATAAAAAACCACCCCTTCACATAGGTTTTCCACCTTGAAGATTAAAACGAGCTTTCTGAAGATTGAGAGATTCGAAAAAGTGATACAGGGTGGAGGTGGTGTTGGGAATGAAGCTGGTGTAGTGGTAAAGGGGCTGATATTTGGGGTGAGATAGATGTTAGGGAGGGAATAAACGCTTCTACACTACATCGCCCTCACTCCCAACACCACTTCCACCCTCTATAACATTCTCGATGCTCCCCCCAATCTTTAGAAAACTCGACTTTCAAATTAACTTATGAGTAGATAAATCCTAAATATAAACGAAGCAGAATTATGTAACTGATAATGAGTTGAAAATAATTTGTGCTCATTTTTTATGATTCATGCTTTATGTAGGTTCTCATTCACGATCAGTAAACGTGTTTGTACGGGTACCAACTTAACCATATAACTGTTCAATAAATTCGAATGCTTATAGTGACGTTTTTTTAAGACGGTCTTACCTGCCCAGAATGACAATGCATTTCGAATCGCATTACTGAAATAAAATCGATTTATTATTGTCAAATCGTTTCTGTACGATTTTTTTGTTTCGTGTTTGAAGTTTGTTGTGGTCAATTTTCAGTAAATTTCGCCAATGAAAAATTCATTGTGATATTTAGGGGTGGTTCTTTTTGAAATATCTTCTGAAGGAAGTTCAGCATTTAGTACTTATTGTAGACGTTATGAAGGACACAACCATATATATTCAGATCAAATGTAAACAACAGTAATAATAAGAACTCATTAGCAATTAGTGATCACCACCAGTAGCCGTTAATTCATGTTAATTTATAGTAAACACTTTAATTGAGAGAGGAATTTAATTTATGTTGCTAGAATGTCTTGAGCAGGTACTAGGTATAAAATTAATTATATGGGCATTAATTCAATGAACGTGGGGCCGCATAAAAACGTCAAAGTTATTTTAATTACTTTAAATAACGTAAAGCCGGAAGGGAATTATAACTATGAGTACTTAAAGATACAATTTTTCATTAATAAATACTTAGGTATTTAGTTAAACTGTTTACCATTGTTAACAATTTGTGCATATATATATACAATTTTATTTTTATTCTAAAAAGAAAAAACTTACGAGTGGCTCAGATTCTGGCGTAAAGAACCTGTATGTGGATCCCTGTTTGATAGAGCTAACGCTCCTATAAAAGCTTCAGTTCAAAAAAATGAAAAAGTTTACTAATGATTAGGAAATCTTGCTTGCATCCCACTCAGAATTAAAAACTGTACTGTTCTCTAACATTGATAGTTTAGACAGATCTTCCTGGTCTCTTAATGATTGTCGCATTTGTTATTAGTGGTCTCGCCTCCCAACGACACAAGACTAATTTCAAATGCCCAACAGTGCGACATAGTTGCTTGTTTGTGTATATGAGTGTTGTGTACTGTGTTGCCAGAGAGGTAGCAAACCGTTAATAATTCTTTAATGAACCCACTACTATTATACTAGTGGCAGCTAGTCTGCTAGATGGGTATGATTCTTTCGAATAGTGACTGACCACGCACTCCCATCAACAATATAAACCTCTTTATAAAACAACCCACGACTTTTGCTTCTTTGATGTACTCAAAGGCGTACCAAATACCTACGTTTCTAATAATGATAAAGTCAAAATTCCAATTCTAAAGACTTTAATTTACCCATAACTAATAAAATATCTAAGAATACAAGCGGACATTCACGTGGGACATACACCAACTGAGGCGGCCCTTATTAAAGTAGTACCAACTGAGGCAAATTTATTGCATTTGAGTTTCAACGTAAACCACCTCAGTTAGTATACCTGCGTTGCCTCAGTTGGATAACAATTTTATGGTCTGCCTCAGTTGGTATAAGAATGGACGTAGGCACGAATTTTGACTTCCTTTCTGTGAAAAATTAATATTAACTTCACAGAAGAAAAATTTAACCAATGAATTTTTTATTCTCAATATGTATTTTTTATCTCAAACAAACTGTCCTTCATGCAGATAAAACTATAAAATTGCAGAGGATCTCACGAAGGCGTAAAATGAAAAAGCATAGTTAAATTATCTTTTGAGCCTACGAAATCAATAAATTACATTTTAATTAAATCTTAAGGGTTTGTAGAGCGATTGGTCGCACTGTCAATCCGATTGTCTTCAAGGAATCGGATAAAGTAGACGCCTACCACGATCGGTACCTACAGTATCTGTTATAACGGCGATACTGCAAACGTTACTAATTTTTTTAATTGATGTGCGTTCTGTTTTCATTAGCATAAAGTAAAATATCGATTGTCTTCCAATCGATTTGATTAAAATATGCTACCTTTGCAGCTATTTTTATATTAGTCGCGGTTTAATTAGTTTTCGAAGATTACCACAATTAATAAGATTTGCGTTATCTTCACTTTACATTTGTCATTGTCTTCTTATAACACTGAATGTAGTGTAGAAATATTCCTTTAATATGAACAGGAACATTTTTATTTACGAGATCAAGAACTATTTTAATAATTTTACTGAACTAGACTTCTTTTGAGGGGCAGTTCCTTAGACTATGAAAGAGAGGGGATGCATAATTTATTGTCGACTGCAAATTGTTACACGATGAAACCACCAGTCAGCGCTCAGTAGCGTAACATATAATGTTAAAAGGGAGTGAGTTTTGTTACCATTATTCGTTCAATTACAATTCCATACAGTGTATTAATTGCTTATTTGATAAAGTAAACAATTATTAAGAACTGTTGCTTTGCGTCATACCTTACTAAGAAAAATATTATTTATTTAATGTAAAGTAGGATACATGTTAAATGGAATCAAATTCAAAGAATTATTTCATTAACGTTAATTAACATGATGTGACGGAACTAAATTTTAAGAAGAATATTTTTAAATTAATTAATTTCATTCCTTAGATTTTTATAACTAAAAGTGACGCCGCCTATGGTAATATTGTGGTAAACACATGCTTCTTACAACTTTGAAAAAATTTTTTGTTTCTTACACTATCAGTAAATCATTCCAACAAAAAAAATATTACGCATTAATGATTCTTGTACGTAAATCGTAACATATTTTAAGTAGTATGTAAACAATAAACAAATTAAACGCGATTTACTTTTCTTAACCTTACTGCGTAAAATTCTTTTTACCTGTGAAATGTGATTTCTGCTTCACTTCTTTCACTGCGGCTTTTATTGCCGTAAGAAGAACAAATCACCATTGTTTTAAACAGAAATACACTAAAACCTAACTACACCATTCAATAATATTCACACTTTTAATGACCGACACCAACGCACTGTCTACCACCGTTTCATGGAAGCAGTACAAAACAATGTAACAATGTTCGAAGTAGAGTCGGCTTACGAGTTACGTGTTCCCTCTCTGTCCTAGTCTAAGGGCAGTTCGTTTTTAGCACGACTGATTGCATGGACGATTTGACAACTTCAAACGTCGACTTGATTGCCCTAATAAAGACGTGAACATGAGGTAGACCATAAAATTATTAACGTAGGATCATAACCTATAACCTAACCTAACCTCATATGTATTTGTTTTTGTAAAAATCTAGCGACAAAAAGCGTGTTATTAATGGGGACTGTCTCAGTTGTCATATACCCTAAAACATTTGTTGTTGGAAGTTGTTTAGATACCTAAGCACAACCAAATGCTTTTAATGTCAGGGACATTAACGTAACCTAGGGTAGGATCACTGACCACCCTCAAGAAAAAATTAACATTTTGTAGTATTTTCTCAAAATTTAATTTTTTAGATTCCACCCTGTATTTAACTGCATGTTTTCACATACAGTAGGTGCATGGAAAGTTGATGTTAATATACCAGCAAAAAAAATTATTGCCAATGCGTAGGTATATGTGTGTGTGTGTTATGGAAGCAACAACATCAACAACCATTTTTAACAACTTCCTTGAGCAACAACTCGTTGCGGTAGTCGTTTATTCGCATTGTTTTGCGTTTGCGTAGCGGCAACCGTACCTTGGGTCTCAGTTGGCGGCGTCGCAAAGTTTGCACTACAGGCACGCAGGACGAAAAGTAAAATGACGTCACGCCGTAAATCCTGGCAATAAATTACTCTGATTGGTCTTGCCTGATTGCCAACAGAAGAGTCATAGTTGGCTCGGAAAACGTTCTTCTACAAACTGCACCTTAGCGTGTGTTAAAATAGAAAAAATACAGGCGTAATAAACTCCTAGGATGCTTTATTGAGGATCCTAACCGAATCTCCTAAATAAATTTCTAATCGATTTTGTTTGTCATTATTGCACGATTGGAAAACACATCGGGGCAGTTTCGGAAGGCGAGGTCTTTAGTAAACGTTTCTATTTTGAAAGAGGACTGTGGACTCCAAAGGCTTAGCGATCACAAAACATTCCTTCTTATAAATTTTAAGTGCTCCAACTATTATATATTAAAAAAATGAGTCTTTTCATTAAAAAAAAAAATATGGCACACTTTGCCTTCTTAAATTGACTCGGCTTCTCTAGGTTTATAATTCTAATACTTTACGTCAACTGAAATTTTCGAATAAGTTTTTACAATTTTATGAATAATACTGTCTATAATTATAGTTTCGAAGGCGATTTTCAATATTTATTCCATTTCGCTTGTCTCTAAAATTCATCCATAGCCACAAAAGTACTAAATCATACGATTAACTGAGGTTAATTGGTGATAATTGTATGTAAAGACTATTTATAGGAAACATATGCAAGAAATATTGCTTTGCATTTATTGAATTGTCTAATGTTGCAAAATATAAATCAAATACTTTTAACAACCTGTTAGACGTGAAGATTATAACGAGACGTTTGAATTTGTAATTATTTAATTATATCCAGAAACCCAACCAAACCAAAGATAATGATGTGTGACGAATCTCTCAGTAACTAATTGATGATTTAAAATGCATCTTATGGTTAGTTTGTTAAACAATTTCTATAGTACAATAGATTACACAGATACGAGTCACATTAACTGTAGAGGTAAACTGTAATTTTCAACAAAAATTGTTAAACCAAAACAGAAATTGCTTAAGAAAATAATTCTTTATATTTTTTACTTTTTTCATTCGTAAAAATAAAACTCTATATCCTTGATCACATTTAAGAATATTTTTATTTGTGATTTAATTCTTCACGTCAAAAAATAAAAAATAAAATTTTTACCACTGGGAATTTCTAAATTATCCATTGTTCTACATGACATACATATGTGCCTCTAATTAGCTCTCAAGCAATCACATATTATCCCAAAATTTTTAGTTATAGCATGTCTGATGTGGTCCCCCAATTGTCATGTATGTAATACCAATGACTCACGTTTGCTGTAAGAAAAAGACAGAGTAAACAAAGTCCGATGAAGAAACAGGACATCGAGTCGCAATTTTGCACGACCTCAAATTACCGCGAATTCTTTAATAACGACTTAAAAAATTACTAGAATTAAAATGACATCAATTACTTTAATATGGGAGTCCTTCCTTTGGCGACTCCCACTCGTCTGGTTGCTTATGATACAACCGCTCGCTCTAAGAACGTTACAAAAGATTGGTATCATTATTCTGACAATACCGACAAATTGGAAACAATTTTTCACATCAAAATTTTTCTTCAGTAATCTAATAGACCAATATCATTCAAGCTGTGATTCTTACATAATTTTAAATTTCAATTTCTGAAATGTAGGTATCTTACTGGAATCAATTCATCATTCCTCAGGAAGAACACATTACAAATAAAAGTTCAGTTGTTTAAACATTTCAATGTTAAAAAGGATTTTTTGCTTTTAAATTAACCAACTAACAGAAGAGGGAGGAAGGAATCAAGTCACGTAGTTTGATTCTTTAACAAAAAGCTTGACTTGAGTTGACAATCAGGCTTTTTCAAATTAGGTACATACTTAGCTCGACTTATTTTCAAATGGTTATTAGGTACATGACTTGATATCAAGTAACTTCAAGCTACTTGAATAAATAATAAATCAAGGAAGTAACTTGAGGATTTGTCTTGATTTTTCAAGTACTTGACTTAAAGTCAAGTCAATTTAATGTAGCTTGAATATTAAGTCAAGCCGTGAATCTCTTAGTAAAATATAACATGATTGATAGATTACACTCACTGGGTTTTTATTTTTTACGTACGTATTGAAATGTATAAAATTCGTGTGTTATCTATTGCCCATGGTGTGGTTTGTTGTTCACGATTGACATACCGGCGCGGTGTACCTACCATGGGTTCTTTGGAGGAATTATTTTTCGCGAGGTAGTTTCACCTTTGCTCTCTTCAGAAGGTGTGTGCGCGAAAACGTCCGGTAAGGGCCACCAACTATGTTGTAGGTAAGGAACAGTCTCATGTAAAATACATACTTACATGCAAATATATAAATACGTGTGTGTATGTACGTATGTATACAGATACAGACGTAGGTACGTAAGTTGTACCTACATACAGACATAAAGTTGCGAACTTCTCGCTCGCGAATGACAAAGTTTACACCCTGCAATCAGTGAGTGTACGCGGTGATATATGGGCAATGGGCAGGTCGGCGGGCCCTAATAACAGAGCGGCTTAATAATACGTCTCACCCGGACGACGACGACTACGACCATGGTGCAGTGTATGAAGAATATACTGGGCGATTAATAATTTCCGTCTCTAAATATTTGGAATGTAAAAGGTACAAGGAGTATGACTTAAATCCATGGAATTTAGGTGATGATGTTATCAAAGTTGGAACCAACAGAATGAAATTTTGATGTAAAAAAGTGCTACAAAATGTCCAACGCGTCCTACCATGTGACAAATTTTTAAAAAAATGTATCTTTTGTCAAGTCCAGTTAACGACAATCGTCAAAATCATACCTTAATGTGCTCAAGAAGTGCTACCATGTACCTATAAAAATACCCTCAAAAAGTTGACCCTCTTTTTAGTCTCCGTGAGAAGTTACATCAATCAAAATTTTTAAAAAGAAAAATTTTCGTATGAAAAGGGTTTTTGCAGACATCCCATCACATTTGTTATTTTGATAAAGTACCTACCACCTATGTTAACGTGGCTAAATGATGGACTTCGACCACATCTTTAAATTTTTGAAACTGCTCTAACTTTTTACACAAACTTTTTTTTTGTTAATATTCGAACTGGCTAATTCTCCGCTTATTTACTTTGAAAATTTTTACAGAAACTCCAAAAAGTGGGCCAAAAAATTGAGGAAGTTTTTCTTCCTTCCTTAGTATCGAAAACTATTTAATAGATTTAATGAAATGCAGTTAAAGGTCTTGAGAGTATGTTTTTTAACAAATGGTCCATAAAGGAAAAATTGATGTGTGATATGAGAATAATTTAAGAAAAGTGCCCTGTAGAATGAGCCGATACACACATAGGTACATAAGTGATCGCTGCAACATATAAACACGGTATATCACGGTTGGCCAAGCGGGCACCTTCCCGTCGAACGATCGGTGAAACCCCTCAGCAATCGTCCGCCTAATACGTGTCAATTGACTGGCGCGAATGTTGCGGAGATTCGATCTGATAATCGGAAACGGGACACCCAAGGCTCCGCGCGAGGACCTCTCCTTTCTCGCGCGTCAGACGCATCGTCTTTCTTTTCTTCTCGATCGATACAGATCGATGGATAGATAGTTCGAATGCCCGAGCAACTGTGTACACAAGATAAAAGTTTAAAGTATTAAGACCGACCGATCCATGAACCATGAACCACAACAACAGGTTCTTCTCTCCTTTCGCTAAACGGCTATGGGAAACTGATCACTGATCAGTGATCAGTGATCACCAAAGGCACATTAACACTTAACCATATACATACATCCATGGTTACGTGTACTCAATGTATTAAGTTGTCAATATGAAATGTCCAATTATTGGAATTAATATCCGAAATTGTTTAAATAACAACCCTTAAACACTTGCACACATACGCGTATACAAGGGGTTGAGGCTTGGGCCCAGAATGGTTCGGTGCTTTCTGTAAGATTTTGGATTATAGATTCTAAATTTAAACACTTAAATAACACATATAAAAACACGATTTCTGTAAATTTAAACAGCTGTTTAGATCCAAATATGTTCTTGGCAATTTTCAATATGGCCAAAACTTGAAAAAAAACCTATTTCGGTTGGTACTGCAGATAACGTCATGCGGTTTTTCCATCAAATACTTCTCATACGTCGACTTTGTTCTAATGGGTCAGGAAATGGGTTCAATTTCGACTCAAGGGCCATAATAATATTTTCTAACTATCATAAACAATTATTGTCAATTCCCTACTAAACATTTAGACTTTAGTTTAAAATTTTTTTGCAATATGTAATGACAACATAGATGGTCTCTGACTTATCTACTAGATCAACTACAGGGGCTCAAAATATTTCATTTTGTAGGTATGCCTACTATTATAAGAAACCTCAGGTACAAAGTACATAACTACGTAGAGTAGCGTGAGGCAACTTAATCAAAATTCTTTTGCCCTCCATCCGTTTGCTCCACATACGTACGATAAACACACACACAAACAAACAAATAAACAAAGCTCTCGAATCGCGGTGGCAAAAAGTGCACACGTGCATATGAGTACGGATAGGTACATCAGGGACAGACACACACACATATGATCAGTGTGGGATTATTCTGATGGGAATCCGACCTGCGACCTCTCACCGGGCGTTCCCATCCATTGTACTATCGTCGTCAGTCGGTCCGTTAATTACCACGTAATTGAGGCAGGAAGTTAGGAAATCATAGCCTGCTTACTACGGCTCTGGTCCTGATTTATACAATACTTGCAAACTCACCAATGCATCCATCTATCCATGGGTAAATCGAGAATGGTAAAATTGGAAAACTCATTCAAATTTTTGAACTTCAACGACATGGTTTGCGTTGACAACAGAACAAAAATGAGACAAAAATGTGCTTTGGAACACGCTGAAAAAGCTTGAATAGCAAATGTCAGTAATCAAATCACTGAATGTCAAAAGGAAACTTTTTTGAACGTTCCAAAATTTGTATCATATTGATAACAGAGAGAGTTGGAGCTACAGGGGAAGAGGATATTTGGGGCAGCACGCGCTGAATCAGTGTGGTGGAACTTTGTCTTCAAGATTTTGTCGACGAAATTTTCAAAATGGGTTCAATGGAGCTAAAGCTCATATAAAAGCTTCACTTCAACAGCGTGAAATAAATCCCTCAATCCCTCCCACTGATTAGATATGAACTGCAGCTGAGGATTTTGGCCCATCAAGGGTTTTTCCCCCACTTTGAGACTAAAAAAAAACTGAGTCTAAATGTGTAATTATTTTCTATTGTCAGGGTTTTCAATTGAAAAGACGGAGGAAGTAGTAATTTTTAAACTACAAACGTTTTTAGACAGAGGTTAAGGAAGAAGGGTGGTAATGTCCCATTCAGTGTTATAGTCTAGAATCCTAATAAAGTGGTCTGCCGCAGTACATTAACTATACCGACTTCAGTGGTTGAAGATAATAATCTTTCAATTCGATTATGGACGTGTGCAGTTCGTTGGTACGTTTGTAAGATCGATTGGTAATAAGATCTGCGTAATGATTATTTATTGATTGTCAAGAATGAGATCGATAATTGTAAAAGTCAGTTCCTGTTAGTCGGATCAAGCAGCCGCTCCGAGATCTCCTTGTATTACGTAATAATTCCGTACGAATTTGCTTAATTTGTCACTCCCATTGAGGCACCCAGGGTTTAATCCTCTTTGCGTCAATCTTTGAACAACAACCGTTCATTTCGCGTGATTTGCAACGTCACGGTGCCGGTAAACGCCGCCGTGGTTGTCGTCGTCGTCGTCGTTGTCTTGCCACGGAGGACGGCGCGGTGTCTCTTTTACTGGGTCCGGGGCATCGCTAATGAATTTTCGGTGTATCGAATGACTCAGCGGGAAATTTCGTTGTCGTTCCATGTGGAGGTGGAGTACGTACGTGGACGAGGTAGTATTTTCGAGGAGAAACTTCGGGCCACTCCTTGTTGTCGGTGTTCAACCCGCGGGGTCACAAGGAACTCCCTTCCGTCTGTTGTGTAGGTACGACAAAAAATTGATTCAGTCACTGACTAAATTTCACGCATCGTGTGCCTCAATGAAATCACTGATTTCTTTGATTTTTAATGAAATGATATTTTGAGGACGTTTTTGACACTTTTGGGTAGGTAGAGGAAAGTGATCAATTGTAAAATGGACAATACAATTATTTTCAATTAAATTACCAGTAGGTCTACTTTTAAGGGCGTGTTTGGAGTACTGCACTTTTCACCTGTTAAGGATAGATAGGTGCTCTCCCGGAAAGCAAAATAAATTCCCAAGATTTTTTTGCACGTAAACCAAAAACCTTTTTTTTTGGGTTGAAGAACGTGTAGAAAGTTAGAAGAATTTTTAATAACATTTCTTATAACGTATACTTAAATAAGTAGGTAAGGGAGACGATAATATTCAGATGTAAATAGTCAGTGGATAAAAGTGGTGCAAGTTGTAACTAATCTGCATAAACATCCATAATTTTCTTTTTGATACTGATATGATATATTTAATAATACGTTAAAGTACCTTTATTTTTTTTTTTCCTTTAGATTATGTTTAATCACTTACACCCTCAACTCACATAATACATTTTTGAATACACAAATGCTGCTACAGATTATTTACCAACTGTTGAAACCATAAAAAAAAGTTATTGTAACTGTTGCAACTTACCCCAATATTACCCCTACTTATTTCATTACTAGATACTCAATCAGACTGTAAGATTTGGAAGAATAAAGGAAGTCAATTATACAATTAAAAAAAAAAAATGTTTTCACTCGTGTAAATTTTATCTTTTATCATTCAGTGCCTTTTATAGACGCTTGCACCTTTTCGTTATCTAGACATAACACGGTTTGCCAGTTTTAAATTGCATTAATTAATTTAACGCTGAATAGTTATACGCAACAACAGGTCGCCTCGATCCGTTTCCAGTAGCGCGCAGTAAAGCTAATTGAGCCTCGTCAACAATAAAAAGCTTTGAACTTTATGTGTTTCACAACTCCGAAAGTCCATTAAGCAAAAAGCGATAAGAGTTCCCGCGCGTCCGTCCTTGTCGTTGTGCACTTTATGTCGCAGTTTCTTTCGCTGTATTTGGTAAATATACTCACTTCCGTCATTATTAACATCTTTCGATTCCGGAAAACGTGCCTCTATTCAAAGCAAACGCAAATCTATTCCATGTTAATGTTGATTGCGAATTAATAAAACTAAAAGCCACGTGTTTGAAAGAACGAAAAATGCGGTCAAATGCAATAAGTATGAGAACTTTGGTTTCTTCGTAAGTAACTTATTTTAATTTTCAATTAAAACTTTTTCATAAAATCAAAAACATTTGAAACCAAAAACGAAAACATGGTGAAACGTGCAAAAAAATAATACCAGAGCTATTTGGGGGGTTTCGTCCAATTTCTTTGAAACTCATTTTTCAAATCTCAATTAAGAAATGCAAATGAAAAATGCCTCGTTTTTTTGGACAAAAATATCTATTCGCGAAAATTCTTTTCTTTCTTTCTCGTCCCTTCGAAATTTTAACTTTTCGTTTTTGAAACTAAAGGAAACTTGTTGTCAATATTCTTTATGAAGTAGATCACATAAAGTAAATGTGATAACAGAAACAGTAAGATACAGGAAACTGTTCATTTCAAATTTCATTTAGCGTAACACAACAATACTAGAAATAAATTAAATATTATGATGAAATTGCAAATAAGCTGAACGTAAAACAGTAAAGACCATTGCGGTATTCGGTCATATTTCAAAGAAGAAAACAGAAAACGAAGGTACTTTGAATTTGAAAAAAAATCAAATATCAGTTAACACAATAATTCTGATATGAGTAGTTCATGGTGTTTTTGAGCTTCTCAATTTTTAAAAATGTCTTGTATTTGTCTTCAATGTGTATGTGTAAAACGTGATAATGGCATCATGAGTGGTTGTATTGTATTGTTGATTTATTTTAATATTGGGTGCATGTTGTATTTGTTATTTTTAGATTCGATAACGAACCGTAGGTTATGCGGTAGTAGGTGTGGGTTCGTGTATATGCACACGTCCACGCCTATACCATATGACCTACGTAGTACGATAGTATAAATATAAACAATTCCTCGTCAACCGTTCCCTAATCCCATCTTGACATAAACAGTACATTAAACAACAGTACAACTACTAATGATGCCATTATCGCGTTGGTACACATCCACATTGAAGAGACACATATTTATTCTTGATCAGCATGACGAACTATACAACATATCTTTTTTACAAGAAAATCAAAATCGAAAGGGGGCAAGCCATTGTGGATAAATATTATCCTATTTTCTTAGAAATTAATGATTTCGAAATGCAATAATTAAACAGGAAAAAAGATGCAGAATTGTGTGGGTTATTTAATTTAAATTCCAAAGAAATATATAAATACGTAGTTATGTGTGTCCAATCACGACAATCAGTATTTTCAATCAGTATTTGCTAAAATATTAAAAGAGCCTGCATATGAATTCCCATTAAACTCGCGTAATTAAGTCGTTTGCTCGGCAATCAGAAACGTCTAAGTCGATAAGGCTTATCGGTACGCATAATAAATTCACTTCGAATCTAACAACAACAACAATAAATGTATTTGATAAGATTAGGTCGGTGTAAGCATGTTCCAGAGCTGAGCTTTTTATTATATTTATTACAACGTACACCGGTACGGCAACGACCACTTACTTGTACACTATTAACTACCAGATCGATTTACGACTCATTAATACTTGACGTTGAGGTAATTTGGACACTTATCCCAGTCTTATGCTAATCCTACGTACCATTTCCACACCATTTCCTTTACGTGCGAAAATTAACCAATGTTATTTCAAAAATTAAGTTAGAGTTAAGTTAATTGGTTAGGTCGAGTTGGGTTACGTTATTGAGGTCTTTCCAGAATGGGTAAAAATTTTTTTCTTAAATAGACCGAAATACCTGGATTGCTAGTATTAATATTTAAGAAAAAAAATTTTACCCATTCTGATCAGTTATCTACATTATAACTTTTTGAAAATGGCATAATAGCCGAAACATATGCTAGAGTTTTTCAAATAAAAATAGTGAAACAAAACCAAATGTATTATTTATTTCTTGAATTTATTTTGAATAATGTTTCACCAAGAGTTACCTAAGCCAGAACACAATTAATATTATGTGATTTTAAGTTAGCAAACTATTTTTTCTTTAACGAATTATGTATATCAATTATCATAATAGAAATATTGTGTGTATTTCTATAGATCAATTTCACTGGATAGTAACTCTTTATAGCTATAGTAGAAATAGACTTAATTATAATAATTAATTTTTGTTATTTTATTTTTACCATGATCGATAAGTTGTAGGTCGAAATTAAATTGTTTTTACCTTTAAATTTTATATTTTCTTTGATTGACTGACTATAAAATTACTTTATACGCTATAAAATTTATCGTTGAAATACCCAATGGAAAAGTTGAATGTCGTATTTTTCTGCCGGATCTACATCTCAATATTTAGAATGTTGATGCTAAAGAAATTTTAAATTGTTGATAAATTTAAATTACATCTATCCGTGAAAATAAATTCACTAATTCAAATATAATAAAGTAGAATTTTTATAAATTGAACCAGACAAAAAAATCTCTATGATTTACTATCGTCATCATAGAAAATAGATTATTTTAAAGCTTAATATTGTTATATAAGTATGAAGTGGTAGATTATTATTTTGTATAAACCACCATTATGGTTCTCAACAGCGCACTAAAAGCAGTTCGATAGAATAGATCATGGTGTCTCTTGTTTAAGATAAATAAATTCCCTCAGACAGATAAGTGAACGACATCTATGGCAATTTGTTGTAAATTATAGTTTCCGTTGAACTTTGATCGAGGCTCTACTGAATATGTCCACTTTGTGTATAGTTTTTGACGTACATTTAATGATACAGAAATGTATTTTTAAGTATCATCTAATTCTAGTTTGGCTTAAAGTTTTTCATAACTTGCTCCATATTGATTTAACTAATTACAAGCAGTTTCTTCAATTAATTCGTTGAATTACACACGTGTGTAATCCCATGTTGTTACAAATGATCATACTTTGCTCATTAACACCTGCCCACCTTGTCATAAATTAAATTTATATTTCTAATTCCATATCAGCCTACATTTGTTTCTTTTGACTTAATCACTCTTAACCATTGTGGCTTCTAAAATATGGTCGGTCAGAGACGGTTAGTTGTAGGTATATGTGCCTATATTATGGTTGGCCGAATTAAATAAAATTAGGAACTTTCTTATTATAATTTTCGACTTGAAATTATGCTTATGCAAATATAAAATTCAAGTTAGGTAATGAAATTATAAACTACTGAATAAGTTTTGATGCAGCCTAGGAAGTGTACCTACTTTATAATAAAATAGGTACCAACATAAATACTTTTTTATTTCTGAAAAGTAAAAATGACAGGTATTTCAAATTTGGAAGCCCCATTTCACTCCCATAAAAATTTAAATTTAAAATTTTTACAAACAATTTCTCAGTCATTTCCGTTAATTTATGTAAGTAATTTTCGAATGGCCCTAAAAAATGCGTCTATATTAAACTTTTATTTACCAGTCCACCACTTTAGGGGTGCCATTTTGAAAATACAAAAAACCTATTGTATATACCATTGTATAACAAATCTTTGTTCAAAATTTCAAGTCAACGATTTGGGTTTTACTTTTCACTCATTTAAAGGTAGAATTTAAAAAAAACCTTTCCTGGTTCTCGATTTCATTTCATAAAATGTCTGTGTGCAACGTTTCGAATTTCTAGTCACATCACACGTTACCAAACCCGAAACTGGGTGGCAGACGCTTGCAATGCAAAGGGTTGTTCATCGAAAAAACAATACAAAACAAGTGACAGTCCAAATCATCCACCATTTTTGCCATTATTTTTTTCAAAAACATTTTTTTGCAATCCTATTTTGAGTTAGCTATCTATTTTTTATTGGCTTTAAGTATTATCGAATTTGTTATTATAAGCCTTCCGGAAACCCGTAAAAATGTTGATAACTGCTTATCTAGATGGTGGATGAATGACATTTATTGATAATTTTCACCATTAAGTACAACTTTTTCAAAGAAGATGCTACTTGCTTTCTTATTTATTATGCAACGTTCATAAACTTGAGATTACGTTTTATGTAAATACACAGACAGTATTATTTAACTAACCCCGTTTTCTATCAATCATTACTGAGATTTCTAGAAAAAAAAGGCACGCTAAAAAATATAAACTGGGTCTGACATCATACAGCATGTGCTAATTACTATCATTTATAACCGAGGATTAGATTTTCAGACAATTTACTTGACACAGAGACACACATTTCTAGATTTACTTACTAACTTTAAAAAAATCTGAATTGAATAGATTTATTATAGGTAAAAAAATAAAGACTTGAATAAAGTCCTGCTGTACATAGTTTGTTGAATCCAAACTTCGTGATTTATTCAGCCAATGCTAACTCATTTTTTTTTTTAATTGTTTTATGTTTTACAAAATAAAAGAATTTTGTATTTTATTATAATTAGTTTGTACACGTATGTTTTCTTGCAAATCCAGCATTTCTAAAAATAAAAATTAACAGTAGTCAGTCACTTTTTTCCAAAAACGGAAACAATTTATTTTAAACTCCATTCATATGTCATATACCCTTTTCTCATCAATTACTAGACATAAACAATGTCGAGATATTAGAATGTCAGACTAGATAAAAATCTTTCACATTAATGTAATATTGCCTGTTATATATGTGTTTAAATGTCTAAAATGATCTGTACTGACAAACAGTGGAAAAGTATAATGTTTTTAGATAGCACAAAACCCCTAATCTAATTTTTAATTTATAAAGAGAAACTTAAGTTAAAAAAACTAAAATCTTAGATTAGCAAGGGAGCGCTCGAGTTTTCCATTTCTACAAAAAAAAAAAATCTATTTTAGACCAGGACTGACATCCTTAATAAATTGAGAACAATACTCTCATATTTATAGGTTTCCTTCCACCCACAAATATATCTCTTATCAGCCCTTAATCTCTCAGAATCGCATCGTAATATTTTTCATTTTCTTTATTACTTCTCATCACTTAGTATTTTTGTAGGGGCAAATTAGGATGTATAGTTACCTCAGAGAAATAGTGGAGTGACTTTTAAAGTACCTGTTCTATCTTTACTACTTTTTACTTATTATAGCCCCGCTGCAGGAGATCTTTTGGATGTCGAATGGGTTAATACGTCTGCCTCAGTCGGTAGTACCCTTTGGCAGTAAAATCGCCTCAGTTGGTAGTGTTTCAACGGGGGCTGCTTCAATTGGTATATGCCAACATGTTATGTATCTGTATCTCGTTTGAACACGAATTTGCTGTTCATAGCAGTTATATAGAAGGTAATTGCAACACCATTACATATCATACATACATGTAAATATTGTGGTTGAAATCGTGACGAGTCTTGTTCATGTGTATGTATGTACGTGTATGTATATTACACTTGCAAGCCATAAACAGAGCAGAGGGAATGTGATTATTAGTAATTCTGTTTGTTACATAATCAAACAGGTGGTTTATTTGATAAAGCCTTGTTGATGTGACATGGAACATTCTCAGTTGCATATTATCAACTAAATGCAACCAAACGTCTGGAGTGAGTCAGGATTTTAATGGAATCTCAAGACTTTATTGAGTCGATTAAGAATACGCTCATAAAAAAATATTGACAGTTATTTTGATTCCGTGTGAGCCCACCTTTACAGCTGCAAGAGCGATGGTATCTAATGAGAATAGATTGGCTGCAAATTGGATTAGGACAATGGTAAGATGAAACAATTGAAATGCCGCTCGAAACACGTGCCCCAAACAATTGACGATAGATAGTGGACGACGCCATGTTGTATAAATCTGTCAGACTTCTGTCTCTTTACATCAAGAGCCAGCTACTTCTCAAATGAATGAACGGTGATGGAAAACAATGGATCCCAGACCTCGTTCGTTCGTGGTCTCGTGTACATAGTTATCGTTGTCCCAGAAACATGCTGGTGCAATTTTATTACATAACGCCGGTGCAATTCTCGAAATGATTATGTATGTGTGTACATATCTACTACCAACGATTGACTAACAAGAACAACACTGCATGAGACCTGCCAGTTGCTTGTTAGTTTTAAACACCTATGCATAAATGTTGGTCTTGATAAACTACAAGATACTGGACTGCACTGACATTACGAAGTTCAGCGTCGAGAGAAAAGGAAAAATATTTTTGATTTTTGCAGTTGGAAACAGTAGTTTTTGGGATTTGAACCATGTCGATTTGTGAATAAATTTCTTGACGTCTTGGCAATCGTATCAAATCTTCTGAAGTAGACAACGTTCTGGCACTTGAAAAGCACCATGTTTTCGGCATCTCTTCGGATCTTCTTTTAGGCACTTCCTGGAGTTGGAGTTGTAGTGTAGAGAGCACTTTTCGTTAACAAAGTTAGCTTCTTTAGGTAATTCTTCAGAAGTAGCACTTCTCTTTGGTCCTTGAAAATAGTAAATTTGTCACCAAAAAGTACTTGGGACGAGTTTTGCGTTCTCGTAGGGGTACAATTATATACGTAGAACGAACTGCAGAGCCGAAACCTCAATGTCAAAACAAAGACCAAAAAAGATTAATGTACTTCTCGTTAACAAAGTTGCCTTCTTGAGATAAGTACTTCTCCAGAACCAGCAATTTTCTTCAAGGACTGAAGAAAGGCAAATTTGTTAGTCCTTTAGAGGTTTCTTGTTTTAGTTTTGGCGTTGTTTAGAGTCCTTTAGTATTAGAGTTACGTTCAACAGCACCACCACAGTTTACTATGCTTCAAGAACAAATGATATAGGTATGTAGAACCGACTGAAGAGCTGAAACCTCAATGTCAAAGCAAAGACAAAAAAGGTCAACGCACTTTTTGTTAACAATGTTGGCTTCTTGAGGTGTTCATTCAGAACTATGTAGCAGAATTCTTTAGTCCTTGAACAAGATAAATTTGTTTCCAAAAAGTGCTTTGGAAGTTTCTTGTCTTAGTTTTAGAGTTTGAGTTTTGAGTCGTTTACTTCAGAATCAGCAATTTTCTTCAGTTCTTGAAGAAGGCAGATTCGTAAGTCCTATAGAGCTTTCTTGTTTTAGTTTTGAGTCTTGTAGTGTAGAGAGCACTTTTCGTTAACAAAGTTAGCTTCTTTAGATAGATACTTCTTCAGAAGTAGCAGTTCTCTTTGGTACTTGAAAATAGTAAATTTGTCACCAAAAAGTACTTGGTACGAGTTTTGGCGTTACGGTTTAAGCTCTTCAGTATAGATACCCACGTTCAACAGAATCACCAGGCTTCTTCGTAAGGGTACATACTTATATGGATTAGCATCCCCTTAATCATTCCACTGTAACAGTAACTTTTTTGAATACTCATCAGAATCTTTCACGCTTTCCTCTGGGACAATAATAGTTATTTGGGACAAGTGTTCGGCGTGATCATTTATTTACATTTGATAAAGACATAAAGTAAGAAGTGGTAGGTACCTTTTTATTGATTTCAGTTGATTGATTTCCACGTGATTAAATCCTACGTTCCGCAATAAAAACCGACGCTGTCGGCGGAGTCCTTTGACATTATTAATATCATTCGTTCGATTCCTTATTAATATCAGCCCAAACGTATACATTGTTACATAAATACCGTGTGTATGTATATCGGTATGTGTATAACAATCACCATTATTGTGGCTGATTAATTAAGTGTGCGGCTAGGCCAAGATTTCTCATTAATTTTGCAACGTGGGCCGCGGTTACCGTAGACTAGACCCGTTTAAATCACGTTGATGAGGTGAAAAGAGAAAGATGTAGACCGGTTGAATCGAAGAAAAAGACGACACGATTTCAAGTTGTAACTGTGGTAATATTAGAAAGACGTCTACATTAGTTTCATCTCGACGAACGTGTAGTATGTACTTATTGAATGTACCTAATATGCACGTCTGTCTGTGTGTGTGTGTCACATTTGCAATTACAGATATTATGATCCTGCCAACAACGAAGGTGTGACTGCTCTATGGCAATTTTTCAATTAGTAATATGTACCTAGTTGTCTCGATTCATTGTGCATTTAATGAATGGTATGATGCGATGTTTAAGGGAAGAAAAATGGGAAAATAAAAAGGTGATTCTGTATTCAATTAGAAATAACCCTATACAAGTTCGGAAAAATGTACAAGTCTAATAGTCTAGTTATTTTTTCAACTTTTATCTCTGTTAAGTTAGACTCGAAAAGAAAAGAAGAAAAAAGAATCCGCGATTTAAAAAAAATTGCACGAAAAATACCTCGGTTATAAAATTAAAACAGTCCCTTACAAGGACTCCCTTATATGACGTTGCACGTTAGCGTTTTGGCTTTCAATAACGATGGTAACGGTGTGGATGGTCAATCAATCTAATACAAATTTTACGAGTGGACATATAGGTACAACTATTACCCTGTTTGAGGATTTTAGTTTTCACTTCGTTTTGATTCTGTTATTACACTTCTGTGGCACGGGGGCGGTTAAAGACACAATGTTAAAACATTTAACTTATGATTGTCATTTTCATCTGCCGCTTCCTGTCTTACTAGTTGCTTTTTTAACCTTGAAGTATTTGTTTATCCATAACAGGAATCAACAAAATAGTAATTATCCTAATTATTAATTTTAATCACGTTGCAAAAACATTCGGAGCCATATCAATATCGCTAATTATATTATTTGTACCTACTACAAAGGATAAAGTAATATCAAATTCACAAAAAGAAAGGTAACCAACCTAAAGCGCTACTTAGAGACGCAATAAAGACAGAAACAGGAGTAAAGAGAGGCAGAGGAAGAAGTAAATGAAGTTATAGTTACTAACGTTTTATTAATTTTGTTTGTTAGTAGGTCATAATATAATGAACACCTTGTATGTGAGGTTCATAGGTGGTCATTTTTTCTACTGCTTATAATAAATGTCTGCTAATCGCGTTGAAAATTGACGATAGTTCGACTCTTATCGATATAGGAAACTTTATGGACAGCAAAAGCAATTTCTAGCCAGATGAGTTATCGGTGAGACAATGGCATGATTAATTTGCAGATGACCGAAAGAAACGTAACATTTCTCCAATCATGCCTACTCTGACGTCAGTATGCAACAGCAGTCATCAATCGGGCTTTATGATCTAGCCATCCTTTAATTATTATTGTTATTATTGTTCGTTGCAATGAATTAAGTACATAATTTGTTCTTGTTCTTGTTTCGTAGTGACATGGAGTCCTGTAATTGTTCGTGAAGCAGAATATTTTTTTTTTAAATTAAAAAGAAGATTTATGACCGGATTGATAACTTTATTGTTTTATATAAATTGTCGTAACAGTCCTTATCTAGCCGCCGACTAACCGTGAAAATCGTTACTTATTTAGATAATAATAGTGAACGTATTTTCTAGGCGAATGCGTAGGTTTGTTATATTTTATGGTGGCATGATAAGTACAAACGATATGGTATAAAAAAAATAACTTCTTCCACCGCAGCTTAACACAATCCTGTCAAATATTAGATACAATGCCCTTTTTATCGTATTAAGACAAAACAAAATGGTTCGATGTCATCTAGATACTCGGCACCATGTCAACATTCGTTCCCTTTTGGCGCGTTCGTCGAGTGTACCAGTGCTATATACAGGAAAAATATTGTGTAACGTCTTCAGAAAATCTTAAGATGCAAATATCTCGATATCAATTCGTTCCCAAATAGGACTTGGTATAATGTGGTTTCAATTTCTTTTTGTAATGGGAATAACATTTGAGAATAACATGTGGAATTAGTGTTTTGTGCGGAAATTTATCCTTTCCTTAAAATAAATTCAATTTGGACGTCAACCATGGGGTTGCTGCTGGCTCTGAATGAGCATTAGACATAAAATTGCACCCCATGGTAAAAATAAAACTTAAAATTCAACATTTGGTTCCAGAAAGATTGGTTACATAAGACTTCAATAAATAAATTTGTTAATTGATATTTGAAGCTGGTCGATTCATTAACAAAAATACATAGTGTAATTTTCATTCATGTCCTTCCTTACTACAAACACTTAAAGGTGTAACAACCGTAGAACAAAAGTGAGATGACTCTTCGGCAATGTTAATTAAAAAGTACAATTGGGGATTGTTTTCGGAGTGCAGCAGCAGCAGCAGCACAGCTGCATTCAAGTTTAGTAATTTGTTATTTTAAATGGGCATAGAACGGAGACGGTGTTCAAGTGCATGAACCTCACATTGTGTGCCTGTAAACACAATTAATTAGCAATTAGAATGCACCTTGCATAATTTTATACGAATGTCAAAATGCAGATTATGATGCATTCTGTGTTGCGCGAAGAATGTCGTCTTGACTGAATACCAAACGACTGCTGCCAGACATCCACCGTACACCACATAAATGTATAATAAATTGGCATTATTAGTAATGGTGATGGATTGCCGTTTTAACTAGTCGCACCTTTTATCAATTTAATTACTAACTATATATGTACCTGTGTGGTATAAATCCACCGATCAATTATATTTTTAAAAAATTAATTCGGTAGATTAAATTAAAGGAATCACTAAAAGAATTAAAAATGCGTTAGGGTTAACCCAACAGTGACCCAGTTAGAAAACACGAAATTGGAGAAATCAACAAAAAGAAGAGAGGAAAATATTAGAGAAATTCTATAGGAATGATTTACGTAAATTGATAATGGGAAAAGATGAATAAAGTTCTTCACTGATTATTTATCAACTAAAAAATCGATTTAGATTTGAAACAATGAGTAATCAACGTTATAGATAGCAGCATTTACATATTAAAACAGCCAAAATAATGTACACAAGCAGCCAGAAAGAATAAAAATTTTTTGGGACAACAAGAGCAATCCAAAGAAAAGTTGATTGAGTCTTCTATGCATTGGAAGAATTTGCCTGTAGGTACTTATTTTGATAATGGAGATGTCCTTACTTTGGTGTAACAGTTACTGTTTTTCACCAAAGAGAAAAGTTTGAGAACCATCACTGTTCTAATAGGAAATACAAAAGCATTTCCATGATTGCACCCAGATTATTATTAGGTATTTTTTTTTTTTTTGAGAAAAAAATTTACAAAGATTTGCTTGAGATATTTTTGTGTTTACTGCTGAGAGGTGGAGGTTTATTTATTATCTTTATTAGCGGAAATTACCAATTTTTTATCGTTTCCTTCCACTTCCTATTTATCTGTTAATTCATCAATCCATTTTATATTGGATTCTGAAGCCAAAAAGGAGCAGTGTGATTGTACCTAAATAATTCTCAGTTCTTGACCAAATTTCATGATGATGATGAAAGTGACACCTACGCAACGAAAATTAGAGCAGCACAGATCAAAATGGTCAAAAGAATGTGAACAAGCTTACAATTAGTCAGAAATAATAGGTAAATAATTATTGGTGCAATAAGAAGAACCTAAAAAGAAGTTCATTGAATCTTCCACCTTTAGGAAGAATAATTATAATAGTGATGGAGGACCATTACTATACTGGGAGGAATATGATGGGTGCAGTTCCTTGAATACCATTGATTGCTCCCATATCATATTGTCATTAGTTTTAGATAATAAATTTTACAAAGATTTGCTTGATATATTGGGAATTCGAATGATGTGTACTGTCATAAGGTGAAGGTTTATTTAATCTTTTTACTGGCGGAAATCAGCAATTTTATGTCCTTTCCTTTCAGTTTCTATTTATTCTTTAATTCATCAATTCATTTTACATTGGATTATGATGCCATAATACCATAAATAATAGTAATAAAAAAAGAGAGCAATGTGAGTGATTGTCAATAATTCCCAGTTCTTAACCAATTGTCACGTTTTGAACATTGATACCTATTGACGCATGAGAAAAGAAGTACCTACCTATCAAATTGTAGGTACCTACATACTATGTCTTGCATGTTGCTTGCTCTATGGTAGGTCTTCGTTAGCTCCGTTCTACCATAAAGCCTGTGACCTCGTACGTTACGCGGTTCGAACTTTCCGATTCGATACAAGGAAAGGGACCGAAGGTGAATATTTAATTAATCCGACGCTGAGGTCGGTCGGCTTCAAAGGAATGACGCATTGACGGCGGTGTTTCTATGGTCTGGCCGGAAAACTAAAGTCAGTGAACATTACTAACTTGTTCGATAGGTACCAAAAATAAGCTTAAGCTGATTATCCTGATATAGACCGGAATGGAAAGCTTTAGCACTGAGGTGAAGCTGAGGAAGCTTTAGAAGTAGAGCGATCTGTATAAGCTTCTCCAAAACTTACAGTGTTGCATGAATCAGGCGAATTTAAAAAAAAAATTGATGCAGGTAGGCATTAGGGGAAGGCTAAATTAAAAGGGGCAAAGGAAAGTGTTGATTAGATAACTGATCTCAAATAATTAGGAATGTTAGGTTAGATAAGTTTTGAGGAACTCGAAAAAATTTGCTCCATTTAGAAAGAAGTGGAGACTTGGTAAAGATGATGATCCGGTATCGTAAAGTATCTGGGGGTGTCAGAAACCTCAAAAGGCCGGGGGGGGGGGCAAGAGTATATATATGAGGATAGGGAAGGTTCGAATTGAATAGATATGTGAAAAAAGCGTACTCTCAAAATTTTGTGAAATCCTAAGCCTACAATGGATAATTAATTACCTATGTATACCTGGCTCTGGTTAGGTAAAAGTTGAGAAATATTGGAGGTGTGAAAAAAGCGTAGGTACATATCCTATATCCTTGACGAAATTGTTCTATTTTATTTTAAATTTAAATCTGACATAATAGTGAATAGATATAGAGCTTTTAACAGTAATTTAGACTATTTAAGAAACTTAATTAAAAGTGATTTTCTTCTTTCTCTTTCCTATTTCTGGCGAAATCATTTTGGTTGCAGTAATAATTATAATTATTTAAATTAAAAAATGTACCTAATAGAATCGTATTATTTTTTATTCTTAAATTTAATTTATGTAATAATTATGAATATTATTACAACGGAAATAATTTTTCGAAACATAGGAGAATAGTCTGCTTATATCAAGAATACGAAATAAAATCATCTTTAATTGGATTTTTAAAAATAGTCTAAATTACTACCAGAAGTTCAATATTCAGAAGTAAATCGCCCTTAAATTTCTAGAACACAATCAGAATCATTCATTAATACATATTCTTCGGATACCTACAGTGTGATGGAAATCAGAAATGATCACCTTGTAGGCTTACCTATTTCACAAGCAGATCATAAATAGCAACCCCTATTAAAACGTAATTAACCCTCACACAGCATAAGACTATTACGCTTATTTCATTGTAAACTTTTTCTTATGTAGAATTCGTTATTAAATTAATTATTATTGTTAAATTAAACCACTATTATTGTTATAAAGTACCTGAAACAATTTTTTAAATAGAAGGATTTAGATGCAAATGGAATCTAACTTAGGTACCCTGTAAGCATGTAGGTAAATAGTGTTTCTATCGTGCATGTCGCAGGTGGTTGTAGTTAAACGTTGGTAGGTACATAGGTACCTATGTATATAAAGGAAGAAGAAAATGGGTTCAGTAAATTTTCTCGGAAACTTTAACGATCGGTCAGGTAACAAAGTGCTGCCACTGAGGCAATTGCTAGGCTTCAACTAAGTATAAGGAAACCATTCGAAACCATTCAAATCGCAGCGCATACTTTATGTTTGTGAGCTTCGACGATTCGATCTTATTGTCATCAATCCTTAAAATATCGACATTTGCGTTAAAGTGCTAAAGAAGTAAATAAACCTGTCCAATACGGTATGGAAGAATCTTTGAACATAAATATAACTAAGTACTAAATTGTATTACAGTTAGGTGTAGAATTTTTGGTATTTTAAAACTGTTTAAAGTTTAAGGGTGATCTTCTAGAAATTTCTTTTAATATGTTTTCCTACTAAAATTTCGGATGCAATTGCCATTTAAGGGCTCGTTTAGTGGGCTACACTTTTTCACCTGTTTAAGATAAACAGTTACTAGCTCTTCTGGATTTTTTTTGTAGAAAACTCGATAGTTCACAAAAAAAAAGTACCTACTCACATTTTCTTTAAATCATATAGTTTTTATTACTTAGGTACTTAGAAACAGAAGAGCACAGAGTAAGACAAATTAGGTACAGTAACAGGAATATAGAGAGGCAGAGAAGAGCCTGGGCTGGATATCGCAAATGGTTAAAGATGTCAGATGTTTCAGTCTTCGAGGATAATAATATTTATTTTGTAAAATATAAAATATTATAGGTATAATTTATCACAGGATGTTTGTTGTATTCAAAATAATTCAATAGTTAAACACAGTCACTCTGAAATCAGTGCTGCATACTTTTTTGCATTCAGAAATTTTTTAAAAATCGATGCAGAAGAATTCTGCAAAATACAGATTCTTTAGGTATTGATTAGGTAAAAAAACTTTATAAAACTGTTTCAACGTCAGTGGTTGACTATCTAAAGTATATTTGGTTTAATGGTTTTCTGTGATGAACCATGATCTTCATATTGTGTGTGGGTGATACAAGAACATACCGAGCTTTAGATTTCGATTCTTCAAGAATCAATATGTAGGGAGTGAAATTGAGCGAACGTAACGGAAGTAAGCGTTACGGAACTATTACCGCTGCCACTTCCATGTGCTTTCCCCACCCATCTTATACTGAATGCATAGGGAAAGGGTAACGGATATACGGACTGCAGAGTCGAAATATCTTTTGAATCGTCGTAGTTATTAAGTATTAGGTACAATTGTCCGTCACGTCAGTTGGTAGTAGCGTTTACCATCAACCGTTAAGGACGTACAGACGGAGGACAATGATAGTCAATTAAATAACAGTTAAAGCGCGAAATTCCGTCGTCAATAATATTTTCCGTCCTGTATATCGCACATCCCGCAGCAAGTGTTTATGCGTGTGTGCATCAGATGTAAGATATTCGTTCTTCTTTCCCGATGGCTCGCGTACCTAATACCACGTACCTACGTACGTACCAAAGTATGTGCTTTTGTGTGTGCGTACGCGGAATACATTTATTGGTTTTCCGAGAATTCCTTTATTACGCCTGCATGACAGATAATACGGTCCCTGTCTCCCGTTTTATTTATGTTCAGCTGGTGAACAGGCAAAAAGCACGCGGCGAAGTGAAGAAGAAGAGTCGAGGAAGCGAGAATATTACCCGCGGTTATACGGCTGCGGCTGCGGCCGAAGTCGCGGACAACTATGCGGACGTCTGAGAAAAATTCACAATCGATCGTACCGATAGACGCTGAATAGATCCATTTTGATCAACTGATTTTTCAGAAACGACCTCAGTCGAAAAAAAAAACTGATGAACGTAATCTTAAGCCTAAATTGACTAAGTATTTATTTATTCTAAAGTCATACCTTCCTGATCAGAAACAAAAAAATGTGTGTGTTTGACAATAAATCGATTTGTCCCTATTTTTGTGTTTTTTCTTCGTGTTCCTCATGGTCTGACGACTAGACTTTTGTAGTCACGCACTCGCTCTAGTCACCGGACAGACCTAAACGTGGTAGCGCGTTTCGCTCTCCCTACTCGTTCAGTATAAGATGGGTGGGGGAAGCACATATGGAAGTGGCAGTGCTAGTTCCGTTACGCTTACATCCGTTACGTTCAATAGATTTTACTCCCTATGGTTTTCATAACTTTAGGCCTTATATAATATAGGTACATATAGTTAGTAAACTCTAAAAAAATTCTGAACTTATAGGTATAGGTAATGGGCAGATTAGACTTACCCCATTAGGATAATTGGAAGGCAAGTAACGCAAATTATTGGTATTATGGGACTGATGAGGAATATTTTTATTTTTTAACAGTTACTAAATGATTTTCTTTATGTATGACCATCATCAGACATAAATTTCACAGAATGTCTAAAGTGGCATTATTTTACATTTTAGCCATAGGTCTTGAAGAAATCCCACCCTTAACGAATTCTAATTTTTTTTTGTATTTTAGTAATTTATTCTTTTTTCTTTCGTCACCACGTTTCATATTCTTATAGAGCCGTGCTCCAGACAAACAAAGCGACTCGACATTATAATATATCATAAAATTAAATTTATTTAAATAATTTTTATACTTATGATTCCGTGTGACAATTTATTACCTTCATGTAGTTATTTTTGCAAAATTATCTACCGACTCATGATTAATTTGTCAGGGCTATTGAATATTTATAATCTGCTTACATTTCGAATTGATACGTTACATTCAAATAGGTAATTATTTTCATAATTAAATTATAGGGATTTTGTGTACCACGCAATTGAATTGTTCTCTATAATTTTTAGTACCTACCTAAGTGCGCACCTTCGCTTAAGACTTAACCTACTATATGAAAAATTAATTGGTTTTTTTTTTTTTTTTTGAAGAAATGATAAACGAATTAAAGCGTAAAGATGATACTAGAGTCGACTTAATTTCTGCATTTACAATTTTCTTTGTCTTAAAATTAGTGTAACCATTTTTAATACATTGTATTCTTTCTAATAGGCGTGTTGAGTTGCTCCATTGGAACCATGGAAAAAAAATCTGGTAGGTTTCACAATGACTAAAATCATCCTTACGGGTATCATTGATCACAAATTGAAACTGATGAAAATTTCCGAAGGTACGAACGCGTTTTAATTACGTCGCGAATTTACGTGTCATTGCCATTGTTATCTATTAATGCAGAAACAATTTCTTTCATCCTTTTTAATGATATTAATTTGGAAAATTCGTCCGTCATATTTATCACTATTGATTTTTAAGAACTTGAAATTTTCAAATAAAATTGTGGTTAACATTTAAATTTTTATATATTTTCAATTTAATTATAGGTAATTCAAGTCAAAAGTTCCTTATGCTCCCCTTTCCTTGTTCCTCAACCCTTAATTGAAACCTAATATTATCTCGAATACCTTCAAAAGTCTGGTATTCACAAGCCGATTTTGAGAACTATTTTGTAATTATATAAAAACAAAATTATAGACATAGGCGAAGGGGTAGACAGTGCACATATTACAAAACTCATTACACATCCTAGAGAAATAGACAATATACCTACTGAGTGTGCTGTCCACCCTATAGGAATGCACCCTTGCTACGCCAAGACATTCAGTAAAGTCTTCTATGATTGAGAATCCCTTAATTATAAGTTAGAACATTTTGCAGTAAGGTTTATAATAATAATAAGTAGGTATTTGTGTACAAGGGGGTGAAACCCTGAAATGAACTGTTGAATAGAAGGCCCAGTTGTCTTTTTTCCCAAATATCTTTGGGTATTTAGCCACACGCCACAGGATTCCTCCACGTATCTATGCATACACAATAAGTCCTAAAGCGGAATCAATGGTAACAAGGATTTCTAATAAAAAAGGATGTGAATCGGCGCCAAATCCTGCGACGAGGATATGCGTCCTACTGCTGAAGACGCGTCAAATATACCTACTCATTGTGGATTGATAGGAGTTACATAGCTTTAGCCATAACCGTACGTGATTTGCTCGTTGTGTGCCTTAAATTAAAAATAGCAGATAATTCAGGGCCACAACAGCGTCGGTCGCCAACAACAAAAACAACACAAGCAACGGCTGTGACCACATAGTTTCCGTTATTATAAGTCACTGTGTCGCTTGGAGCGGATGCGATCGACGCGGCGGCAACCAATTCTGTTTGCAGGTGAGCTTAATGTGTGTGTGTGTGTGTGGATTAGGCTCGTGACTCTCGGTCCGAGTTCGTGTCCTGACTTCCCGATCAAGGCACCGCCGCGCCGTCACAGGACGATCGGCGGAGGATGGACCTTCAGTGCGTCCGTTTCAACCCCCGCAGCACAAGACAGTGACTGCACTTTTGAGTTGGGGAAACTGATTTGCTTATCTTGATCGAAATCCATACGGATTATTTCTGAGTTATAAATGTTGATAGAAAATTGGTTCAAGAAAATGTTCAACGAATGTAGCCAGAGAAAGTGGCCGGAAAAGATGATTGATTCTGCAGATACTTTTCAAAGAATGTACGTTGTTAGTGAAAATAGTAGGTAATATGGGCAAAGGAAATGACCTTAACATTTAGGGAATGTTCCATTGACCACACTATACATAGGTATAAGGGAAAATAGCGTCATAACCAGGGAAATAGTGGTAGGAAAAATAGTGGTTACATTGTATAGAAAATATGGTACTTTTGATGGTAAAGAAAATAAATGGTCTTAATATGTAGAGAATTTAGTTAGAGAAAATTACACTTATAAAGCCTAGATTACTTGGTTCTGATGATCAGGGATTACAATCAAGAAAAATGGTACCACTAACTAGGGAAAGTGATCTGAGAAAAAAAAGTTCAAGAAATGTAGTAGGTACTTTTGGCAATGAAAAATGGCCATAATATTCTCTAAATAGAAATAATGACAGAGACAATGTAAAACAGTCTTAGTAGTCAAAGAAGTGGCCCTAACTACTGAGGGAATTTAGCTTTTAGTGAGAATAGTACCTGTACTTACTATTGGCACAAAAATGATTCTTATATTAAAGAATGTTAGCCATCTGTGGTTAGGGAAAATTCCGTCTTTGGGTCGCGGGAAAATGACCGAAAAAAAATGATCCCTCTGCTCAGGAAGTGCAACTAGGAAAAAGAGCAGTACTGGCTAGATCAGTTGTCCGAAAAAACTGACCTACTGACAGGGAATGTAGTTTTAGTGACAGTAGTAGGTAGCTATCTATTAATAACAAACGAAAATTGTCCTTATGTTATCTATAGGTTTAAGTATATTTTGGATGAATGTATCTAATCAGGGAAAATTACCTCTGGCTTGGTAAAATAATTAGTGATGATTTTGATATTCAAGGAAAGGAATTAGGAAAAATAGCACCATTGGCTTGGGAAAAACCTCGGAAAAGTTATCTTTCTGTTTAAAAAATATATTTACTGAAAACAGTCTCTACTATTGACAAAGGAAATGCTTTTCATATTTAGGAAAAGTTATCAGGAAACACAGTAGGGTTAGGTTGGGAAAATGGTTGGAAAATGATTTATTTTTCTGCTTCGGGTATGTAGTTAGTGAAAATAGAAGATACTATTGGTAAGGAAAAATGGTCTTTACGTTCTGGGAGAGCAATTAAGAAAAATAGTACTACTGGCTGGCTAGGAAAAGTGATCCGAAAATATGTTCTGTTGTTTAGGGAATGTAATAATTTAGGGAAAATAGTACCACAGGCTAGGAAAACTGGTAAAAAAAATTTTTTTATACTTTTTAGGAAATGTAGGTAGCTAACGAAAATTTGACTACAGGCTACAGAAACAGCTACTTACAAGAAAAAATGGACGTACCTAAATACTGAGGGAATGTTCTTAGGAAAATGGTACCTACTATTAGCAAAGGAAAATTGCCTTAGTAATTAATACCTATTTAGGGACTGCAGTTACTAAAATAGTACTTATTTGTTTCCTAGTATGAGTACTATTGACAAAATAAAATGGTCTTTATGTTATAAACTTGATGGGACATTGGTCGGAAATTATGATCCTTCTATTCCGAGAATGTAGTTAATGAAAATAGTAATCTGACAAAGGAAAAATGCCTTGATATTCAGAAAAAGGAATTAGGAAAAATAGCACCATTGGCTTGGAAAAAAGTTCGGAAAATTATTCCTCTATTCAGAAAATTAGGTTAGTAAAAATAGTCGCTATTATTAACTAAGGAAAATTGCCTTAGTAGTAATATCTACTTAGGAACTGTAGTATTTATTTCCTACTACTAGATATTGGCATAAGAAAATGGTATTTGTATTATAAATTCAAAGGAAAATTGGCCGGAAAAGATGATCAGAAGGAATGAAGTTAATGTAAATAGTTATATGTCAAAGGAAAATGGTCTTGATATATTCAGGGAAAGGAATTAGGAAAAGTAGTATCTATTGTTTAAAGAATGTTATTTTAGGGACAAAATAACTATCTGGGCAGAGAAAGTTGTCAGAAAGAAATTTCCTACTGCTCATGGAAAAGTAGAAAATTGTACTACTGGGGCACAGAAAAATTTCTACAATGGTTCAGGGAAAGATTATAGGTACTAAGTAATGGCTCAACAATATTGCCAATGTTTAATAGTGTAATTAACGAAGGTTTGTGATATTATTTAGTAAAAGGGGTAGGTACCTAATCTATCATTGGGTACATAGAAAAAAAATCTTTTATATTTTTACAATATAGATAACCAACAATAAGTCTATTCTATTATGAGGCACTCATTTGTTTAATTATATCCATCTTTCACATTTTAAACAATTAAGTAGCCAGCAGACACGCACCTACTAAGTAGGTACAGTTCCAAAAATGTATAATAGATAATTATAATTCGGTGCTTTGCCGGCGTTTAGTGCCTACTTAGTAATCATACTAATTAGAATACGACTTTGTTTCAAGTAAGTATGATTGAAGTCAACGACTGAAGAAAGAGACTCTTACACGTTTACCCACCAAAGGTAGGTACCTACCTATAGATATAGATACACCAAAGGTTCTTGTACCTACGTCATTAAAGTTCTTGAGAAAAATGCAAATGTGGTGTCAGTTTTCAGTCAGTGACCCTCGCACATGCCACTGTTTAATCATTTCGTGTCCACAGGTCATTAGTTGCGGGTGTAATTAAGTAGATGCTTAACATTAAATCAAAACAAACGATTAGGGACTTGTATGGACATAGGTAAATTTGTACAAAAGTTTCGTTTGTTTGTCTGATGATGGTGGCCACTGTACAGGGTGGGCCAAATTGGACACTCTTAAAGGCAAAGTATCTATACTTTAAAGAGGAGATAGACGAAAACCGATGTCAGTGTCTGGAGATCAATTTTTATGAGAAGTTATTTGGTGCAAACCGCGTCTCGTTATCTGTTCAGAGATACAGGGCGTTTTTGGAAAATGTACGTTTTCGAAAAAACCTCTATAACTTCTTTCCTGGCGAAAATTTTTTATTTCTGTAAAAACATTCCCAAAGCACTTTTGTATGTAGAATTCAACGGTGTTACTGAATTGTTGTAAAGTGAACGGTTTAGCTGTAAACAACATAAACATCCATTTTTTAAATAGAACGCCCTGTATATTTTAACACGAGTACCAAAAATATTAACTGTGTTGTATATTTGGAAATGTAATTTTGAGCACTCTTAAAATATATTAAAATATACAGGGTGTTACTTTTAAAAAATGGCTGTTTATGTTGTTTACAGCTAAACCATTCACTTTACAACAATTCACCTAACACCGCTGAATTCTACGTAAAAAAGTGCCCTGGGAATGTTGTTACAGAAATAAAAGATTTTCACCAGGAAAAAAGTTATAGAGGTTTTTCGAAACCGTACATTTTCCAAAAAAGCCTTGTATTTCTGAAACGGTGACAGATAACGAGACGCGGTTTGCACCAATTAACTTTTCATAGAAATTGATCTTCAGACACCGACATCGGTTTTCGTCTATCTCCTCTTTAAAGTATACTTTGTCTTTAAAAGTGTCCACTCTATACGTATATGGGAAAATAAAATGACGTCAAGTTTTGACACGGAATCAGAGGGAGGCACTATGAAGTTCAGTGGGATTTTGGTAGGTACCTAAAGATACAAATAGGTACCTACGACATTCTGTTAGCTTCTAAAATAATTGGGAGCATTAGAAGAAGAATTGTGGTCACAGAACGTCAAGAGTTCGCCAATGTTGCAATCTGATGGGTAAGAACGTTCAGGTATTGCTGCATCATCTTTCTTGAATTATTGGTACTTAAGATCAGACATCTTTTAATTAGTTCGAATGCACTTGTTTGTAATTACTTTTAATGCGCCTATAAGTATGGCCAGTTGTTAAGGAGCAAATAAGAAGAGGAAGAAGGAGAGCAGAAGAAAAAGAGTGTCCATATAGGGACAGTCCGGTAGATGAGTGCGCGTGTTTTCTTTACCTCCGCCGCCGCCGGCTGTATCTCGCGAGCGGCTATATAAAGTAAACAAGTCAATTCGGCCATTTTATATGCCAGTTGGCCTTAAAACAAAATAAACGGGCATAATTGGCGGCGGACAGCGATTGGCCGAGCGATCGAGGCCGATCCAATGAGCGTGGAGGGCCGGCCGACCGGTACAGTCCCGCTGAAAGACCATTAATCCGAGACTAATGAGATGCACAAATCTCGCTCCATCACGTTATCATAAGCGGCCGAGTCGCGGTCCTCCGCGCCGTTCGTTCTCTTCTTGCCTTCGCGTTTACCTAGTTGAGTGCATGCAGTAATAGCCCCGGCGGCTCTGCGCGCTCCAACGATAGCGCAATGCGCAACGGCGACTTAAGTCATTTACCTACCGCTTGCCTTAAAGTCAGACCGTAGAAACTTAAAACAGCGTGCGGTACCTGTAGATGCCCTTATACGATATAGGTAGCTGGGGTACATACTCCAAAGGGGGAACTAATTTCGGAGGAGAATCTTTAAGAATATGGAACTTTATGTAAAATTGGTAGATAGGGGAGATCGAAGCTTTAGGGACGACAAAAGCTCCTGCATCTGTGAATTCTCGTTCGAAATGTATCTATAGATAAGTAACTGGTAATACCTACGGGGTAGAATGTAACATTTACTTACAAAAGCTTTCATCGTCAGATTTATAGTTTAGGTACCTATAGATATAATTTTACGAACGCAAACGTTGGTAAAGGGTGAGAGATACGTAAATGTAAACACACCCATCCTCAACCGTAACCTATTGCAATACACATGGAAGTAATACGACAGTTTCTTGTATTTTATGACATCTTCATACTGGTTTTGAGCTAAAAAAAATATAACACTGTCGTAATACTTCCGTGTGTATTGCAATAGGTTACGGTTCAGGATGGGTGTGTTGACATTGACTTGCCCCTCACCCTTTCCCAACATTTATATTCATAACACACTAAGAATGATCGCTTTCAATATTTAAAAAAGCAAGCGGTATCATGTATCACCTATAGATAAAGACTATAATAATTCCATATCTAATCTGCAAAATAGGCAAACAGAACATCATCCGAACATTCGAATAAATCAACAAATCACTACCACTAGTCGCAAGAATGACCAACGAAAGATGGACCAAAAAGATCATGGAGTGGAGACCTAGGCAAGATGCGTTCAGGAACAGAGGTCGTCCGCCGACCCGGTGGACGGATGACATAAAAAGAATAACACCAAATTGGATCCAGGATGCCCAGGATCGAAATAAATGGAAATCGTTAACGGAGGCCTATGTTCAGCAGTGGACGAGACAGGCTGTTTGATGATGATGATGATGATGAGTCGCGTTTTACAATAGAGATGGAAGACAAATACACGAAATGAAGAAGCTCAAATACACCATGAAGGGGTGGTTTCCGCGCCCAACATGTATATATTCTTAACCAGCATGACGAACTCTACAACATAGGTACTTTTTGTTTTCAAGAAAATCGGAAGGGACTAAGCTATTCTACATAATTACCAAAAAATCTACTAAATATGTAGATAGATAGGTACTACATGTTTCGCTGAACAACAGCTTCTTCTTCATATAAAGATGTCAGATTCGATGGCTTTCTAAACAGCTAATATTTTTACTTAAAAAATGGAAATGAATTTGTATAGGTAAAGATAATGTACAATTTGAAAAGCTTCTGAGAAATCAGTCGAACAGAATTTCCATTCGAGATAAACGCTCAAAGTGTAAGTAGATGCATTTATAAAAACGTCATCAACCGATTTTGTACGAGCTGTAATAGTTAGGTAGGTAGGTAGTTAAAAAAAAAAGAACACATCAACCGTTTCTCTGTCAAGCGATGCATTGAAAGGCCATTCAGGATGACCCATTTGCTTCGTTGATTGACAAGGCGCACCTTGACGGCACACCCTTAAATCAGACGGCCGAACCCCGTGGTCGCCCTTTTGACCGTCCGCGTTCATAACAGCATCTCTTTACTGTGACAGGATGTGCCTCATTTACATCACACAACACACATACGTAAATGTACATAGGTATATGCATAACATATCAACAAACATCATCAGTATATTGTTAATTTTTTTTTTATTTAATTGCTGCACAAGTTTTATACTTATGTTTATTTTATTATATCTATTTATATTCACCCTGTATTTATTTTATATACCTAGCTAATACTTAAGCCAAAAAATATAATCGCGGAAGTTTATATATCAAGATAAGCAAAAGTTTGTCGAGTTAAATTCACCTAATCCTTCTGACTAATAATTTTATATTCAATACACAAACCTATTGACGCATATTAAACGATCATTATAACGTTCATTATCCAGACAGACTTCCGGTATAAGTAATAGCTTAAATTATGGATCTTATTTAATAGATACAAATTAAAAACTAAATTTCTGGGTTCGTATGTAAAAATTAATTAGAAAATAACTACACTGAGAAATCAAGAAAGTGACATAAAATAACTGAATTTTCATTTTTCCGCCATAATAAACATATTATTCAATAACAAAACTCCCACTCTCTGAGGAGAATTATGTTGAAGTGGGATAAGAGGTACAAAACGTCGTTTCTGGATACGCAATTGGATATTAGGAACATCTTCTGAAAGATTTAGCTTTAGATAATACGAAAGAAACACTCGAAAATGTTTAAATAAAAGTTTAAAGATTTTTATGTGAGCCCATTGAGCAATATCTGCATGGAATTTCTAAGAAATTGTGACAAATGGTTCATTAAAATCAGTCGCGATACCCGAAATCGACGCTACATCCGAAGTCGCTTTAGCCACGTTAATTTCCACTGAAAGTATATGTTAAATTCAAGTGACTCAAGTGTAACGTCGCTATAACCAAAACGTCGTTACAACCGAGGACGTTATAAGTAAAATCCAGTGTATATTTAGAAATGTTCCACAATTTCTACAATATTTTTAATAGAGTTTTATTATGAAAACTTCTTGTTCTTATAAGTACGTTATCATCAACAATAAAAGATGTTTCATGAACCAAGCAGCAAGAGAAGCCTTAAAAAAAATAGCCACTTACCAAGCATCTTGCTCAAATCAGCATTATGGAGATCAGGATTTTCATCAGCTAACTTCTTCCTTTCAACTTTGGCCCACACCATGAAGGCGTTCATGGGCCTACGGATTCTAGCTTCCTTAGGAACTTTTTGTGGTTGTCCGCCCAACTTGGGCACAAAACTATTTGTCCTCGTTTGCCCGAACACGGTCGGTAATCCTTCCGAATAATTTGTTCTCATATACTCGTTCTGAAACCGACCATCGTACGATCTATAGTCCGTATAAATCGTTTGTCCCATGTCCCACATTTCCTGGGTTTTTGGGAGAACTTGGGGCAGCACCTGCGACGCTGGGATCATGTCTTGGTCTTGGTAGTCGTAACGGGGGGTCATGTGTAATGTATACTGGGAAGTGAGGAGGGGTGACGGAGGATTCGATGGGGATAAACAACTGTAAGGATTTGTTGTTGGAGATGATGTTGCTTCCTCGATTATTCTGAAAAGAAAAGGACAATTTTTTATTAATTGAAATAATACTTTAGAAATTTCTAGAAATTGATAGGTTCAATCTCAGATAAACTAAAGATCCAATGTCTAAATGTTACTTGTTTATCATATTTATTAGTCATCAGATTTACGAAATGATTTGTAATAATTTGTTATTGGTAGTAAAAGATATCGTCAATTTAAAGTGGGTTCAAAACATTTTTTTTAATATCGATTAGACCATGAACGCTACAATTTTTACTGTTTTTTGAGTAGGTGGCTTTGGAGAGAAAATAATTAAGGTTCCTGATAAGCCTCATTAATGGTTACTTCGTGGCTTAATAAAATGAAATACTAAAAAAAAAAAAAACAATAAAAAAGAACTACATTTTCCAAGACTTTAATACCAAGCAGTTTCTACTAATACTTATGCTTTTTAGTTTTTCCTTATTATTCACTATTTTTAATTAAATTCGGAAGAACCGAGTTTAAACTAGCGAAATATATAGGTAGTCAGCTATTTTTCGCTGAAGCATGCAATATTACTAAAAGTAACTTATATACACTACATACATATTTTGTTGTTTTTATTATTTTTTTTTTATTTTTAAGTTTTAAAGTATCAGGGTATAAGCACAATGTTTATTATGATGTTCATTATCTACCCATAAAGGCAGACAGACGCAATAAAAATAAATATAATTAATATCTATTAAAAAAAAAAAAAACGTGAAAAACACTATTATCTTGTAGGCAGGTATTTGCTTAATCAACTGATAATTTATACTGATATAATGTAAATAAAAAGAAAAAATTACAAGTTTGATTGTTTATCTACGGGCTAATGAACCACTCTCAAAAGTTGTTTTTTATTTTGGAAAACTGTACATATATAATTAAAATCCTAAAACATACAAAATACTTTGTGCGAAAGCCTACCATTTCATTTTAGTTTGTGTAGCAACTTTGCATTTATATCTCTACAACTTTTCTGAATTTTTTACACTGTATATATTTGCAAAATGGATCCACATGAAATCTGTTTAGTATCAAAAAAACACGAATTTCGAAATATATTCTATGTTTCATTTTTTAATGTTATTATTTTAAATTTAAGCAGGGGTGGACTACTGAATTTGAAGTCCTGGGCTGTACCACTGAAAGGGGCCCTACTCGCCTCCCCTTTATCTCTGCCTGGTTAAAAGCGTTTGCAGTTTAATGATGCTTACTCATTTTTTCAACCAAAAGATCTGACAATTTAAATATTTTTTTTATAATACTCATCTTCAGGCTCTCAAAGTAAAAAATGGAGCCTTGTACTGCTGACAATAAAACATACCTAAATGCGGGACTGATTTTAAGTGTACCTGCATTAAAATTACACAAAAAGTCGGTTACAACGTACTTACGTATCTGTACGTTATATCAAAACTTCATCTTCTTTTTGATTTTTAAAGTTTTTCACCTATCGCTGTTAAAAGCTTCCAAAAGCTACCTAGGTAGCTCGTATCTGAATACCATTATAATTTGGTAATCCACCATCGATTTCTGACATAGCAACCCTTGGGCATCAATTGCCAATTGCTTCCCTTGCATCAAAGAATCATTTTAAGCTATTTCAATTTAATTACTAAAGTTATATTTCTGTGATGAATTGACCACCTGATATAGGGGACAAAATATGGTAGATGAAACGCCAACTTTTCCCCCAATTTTCCGAGTTGTTAACATTTGCAGTTATTCGGTCACACATTGGCGTAGCAACCGTTAAACTTTTTAAAAAAAGTTAGTTAACGTCACCATTCTGTTTTGTAATTTACTCTTGTTTGTATTTACCTAGTTACGTAGTCTGTAGAGGTACTTACATACAATTTGATGTAACAGTTACTGTAGCGATAAGCGGGTATAAGTCAAGGTTGTATAAACTAATATTTCATTATTAATATTTACTCTTTGCTCAATTGGAGATTTATTCGTAAATAGTAAGCATGTATGTGCAACATTGCACACAAAAAGGAATGTAAACGTTACAAGTATAAAAATATTAGAAATTGGAACAAGTAAAAAACACTTAAAACAAAACGTCTTTGTTAATACAAATACAGAAAAGTAGAGATTACATGATAAATAAGAGACTGCTTAGGGTAAAGGAGACCATAGTGCAATGCTACCCTTGAAAATAAAGGAATTGTTAAAGAAATAGTCTCAAAAGAGGGTTATAATTAAAATAAGTAATAGAAAAAAATTAATTAAGTTAAAAAAATCAAATTAAAACACCCCAATCATGAAATAGTTTTTTTCATTACTGATTGTGGCAATTGAGGGATAAATAACTTAAGCTTTCCAACTTTTCGTAAAACTTAATGTGGTTCTCTTATTTCTTAATTTCTTTTATCGTGACAACAATCATAAAATATTATTTTAAAATTAGTTAATATTTCTCACCTCAGAAATTTTATATAAGGTGGCCATAAAATTAAACATCGAAGATGAAGAAGGTCTTGTTAAAACAAAAAAAAAAAAAAAACTGTAAGACACCAAACTGAAACTTCCTCAAACTCGTAGAGAACTTTTCAGTGGTAAGGTGCCCACGAAAGCAGTTTTCCAACGAAAATTAAAATCTAAAATTGTCGAAAGTCGAAAACGTGACAAAAAGTAAACGAGATAACGACGTTATCAGTCAACCAGTATCTCCTAAGATTAAAATACATTTAATTAAATATTTACGTCTGCATCAAAAGAAGAAAGTGTTTATTTTTTACTTAAATGCAGTTTTGGGTGGAAAATTCAAACGGAAATTGGAACATAAATAACTTGATCTGATATTAATGAGATAACGAGTTATTAAATTAATTAACAACAATAATTGATTATTATCTACCTAATTACATATGTATGTGTTAGATAATATTTTCTAAAAACTGGCTGACATTGCAAATATTTTTGTAACATCTTTTGAGATAAAAGCAGATTGATTTATTCTTTAACCATGACGATATCAAAAGTGACGTGCCCACAATAAGCTTCTGTAACCTTTCCAAAAAAAAAAAAAAATCGTCACTAACTTAAATTTTTCTTCGTATATTTTTGTAATCTGCTGGAGCCTAAAAAAATATTTTCTCTTTTTGAATCAGATAAAAATTCTGTCTCATTTTATTTTTGGAGAAATATTTTCGACGTCTGTAGCTTGAGTTTCACGCCATAACTTTATATTCAAGCTACTTGACTTGACTTAAAATTCAATCAAACTCAAGTCAAGTAGTAATTTTCCAACAACGAGTAAGTATTTGTCAAGTAGGTACTTGAAAATCATGTCATATTTTCAAGTTACTTGGTTGATAAAACTTATTTAATTTACTTGATGTATTACCAGTTCTAGTATAGGTGTCAAGCTATTTCAATTACTTGATGTCAAGACAAAATATTGATTTTCAAGTCAAGTCAAGTTAATTGTTCAAAAATTCCAAGCTACATGACTTGATAAATTATTATCTGTTGCATAGACTCGATATTTTCACAGTTCGTTACAACCGAACATATTTAAACTGTCGTTATAGCCGTTGTTATGCTATAACACAGCGTGGAATTTTTAAATCTGTTCACTACAGCTGAATGCACACAATATACCTACGATATAAGCGATTTCTACTATAACAATATAAATCTAAAAGAAGATTGTTTAATTTAAAATATAACTAACTAAATTATTTATGTAGCTACGTTAACCATTTAGTTTAGTTTTTTAGTTTCAATTACATATTATTAAAAGTGAATGCATATAATATTAATTTATGTGAATTGATATTACATTTCGATTTGCAAGAAACGGCATGTGTTTTAGAATTATGTTGAAATATTCTTCAGGTGGTAAATTAAACATATCGCTGCAATTATAAATAAAAAAATGTTTTCACAACAAATTAAAACCATTACAACAAATATGAAAGGTGATTCATGGTGCAGCAGTTTAAAAAATTAACAACAGGTGAAACAGGCAAAAAAAAATCAACTTGCTTTTACGAAGCATATTTCATTTTTGAATAAGGGCTTGAGGTAGTTTTGCTTATTTAATAAATGGTAAATTAAAATAGGTAGTTAGTTAGCAACATTTTTTTTTTTTTTGTGAAAAATTAGTAATACCAGAATAGATGTACCTATTTATTGTGATTGAAGTGTAGGTACGTAGTGTGATATAATGTATCTATAGGTAACACATTTTAAATTTTTTTTCCAAATTTTATTAGGTACATACACGATTATAATATTGAAGCTAGTACAGCCCTGGACAAATAAGTAATGATAAGGTTGATTTTGTTTATACTTTTTTATTTTTAAAACGCATTTAATACTGCTTTTCATTTTAGTAGAAATTACAGTATGTAAACATACACATAATAAAGGCACAGGCAGTGTTCATTAATTAATACATAAATGATATTTGATAAACAAACTGCGTCCTTGTTTTTACTTTAATTTTATGAGAAAAAAAGAAACTGTAATTAATTATTTAATAGAAGCAAATTAATAAATTTGAAAAAAAAATAGATTATAATTCGTTAGGCATTAATCACAACGTTTCGAGTGTTTTACTGTCAGCGTCAGAGAAGAAAATGAGAAAATAAAAGTGGCAAAAAGTGAAAACAATTATTTTTTGCTGTATATATGTGTATGTCGTAGAAAATTTGTCCTGGAGGGAAATATGAGTTTGTTTTTGTTGCAATTTGCAATAGTTGATTCAGACGCTTATGCCTTGACATGTTAAGCTAAAAAGCATGAAGTATGACAAAGAAGTTTTAATGAGGAATAAGTAAGATTTCTTCAACATGGACGCGAAGACAAAACCACTTGTAGCTAACAAACGTAAACGCATGAATCAATTTGTATTAACTCAAATCGCTTCACCCAGTGGCTTTTGGTTTTATGAGGTGCGCTGGTGTGAGCGCACCACTGAAAGTTTTTTTAATTTAGCGTTAATATTTTTCTTTAAAAAGTAATCGACCTATTCTTAATTTATTGCCTTTTCGACGTGTTTCTGTGCAATACGAAAGAGCGAACGCATATTATTACTGTTTACCCCTTCAAAATTAGGAACGATAGTGGGCAAATCGTATACATATGATGTGCGCGTTTGAAGAACGCACGAGATATTGGAACGTACCAGCGGTGAACGAATTTAGTCGAGCCCGGCCGGGTCGTCGCCAGGAAATACTTATGAGCTTTAGCTATGCTTTCCATTGAAATATTGAAAATTTTAACAACAAAATAATTGAAAAATTCACACAGTGTAAAAATCGCACAATAAGAATATCCCTAATATGATATAAATAACCTAATCTAACCTAACCTAACCTAACCTAACCTAACCTAACCTAACCTAACCTACCTATTGCATGGAGTATTTCTTTCTCTGTCTACTATTTTGAGTTTATTGAGGAATGAAGAGGTGTTTTTTTTTTATGATACATATTCTCAACACTAAAATGTTTATTCAATTGAGAAAGAAAGACTGCTAAAGTGCGTAATCGATTACGTCTACAATTCTACGATTAATTTACAAACTAAAGTTCGTATTACAAAATAAATACAATTGTTATCGAGTGTCTATATATATTTCGTCGAAAGCTATGAAATCGTAGACATATTATTATCTTTTTGTTTAATTAACACTTTAATTTTCTGATAATTTTACTTTTCCTTTAGGTAGGTAGGTACAATATTTTCTACAAATATATGCGTGGTTTCTTTTTAAAAATGAATTTGCTTTCTCTGAGTGGCGTTGTTGTGCAGAACAGATTTCATGGTGTTTTGGTTTTACGACTTCTGAATTCTGAGACACGTCTCATAAAAGTTTTACGCCCCCATACATTAATGACATTCGGAGAAAGCGTTCAAAAACCGTTTACAACTCGTAACGTTTACAACGTTCACTTGCAAACCTACTTTACTTATTACTATGTATTACACTACGTGAATCATTACTGAATATTGATTAATTCCAAACATTTTTTCTATTTTTTTTAATCCATATCTTTACTTGAAGGGATATACCTACTAATAACTCAAGACTTAGTTTTTGAAACTGTTCTCCTTTTTACAAATACCATTAAAAAGTTTCTTTTGCTGCATCTCTATCTGAAGCTACATGCAAAATGAATAAAAAAATTAAGCAGTTGTGGGATGAAAGTCTTTTTAATTTTTTAAATCTAATATTGAAAAAGCCCTATCCCTAAGGGTGGAACGTGATGAACCTACACTTGTTAGAGACATGTAAAATTTCATTCAGAAGTAAAAAATTGAATTTTTGAACCTCCTCAATTGTATATCTACAGCAAAGCCTCAATATCGTTAACTTATTGAGATTCTGTAGGCACTTGAAAGAACTTTATCCAGGAAGTCTCAAAAAACACAAAATGGAAATTTTTCGTGTTAAAATCAATACATTTTCTAATTATGTAGGAAATCTTTTAAAAAATTAGTCTATAATTTTAACTGATAAAGAAAGAATTTTCTAAGAAATTCCTAATATTGTCAATTTTAACACGAAATCAACAAAAATTAAATAGAAAATTTCGCCTCTCAACATAGTGCTAAATAATGTTTTGGTAAGGTAATTATCAGGAGTGAAATTGTTCCAAATTTCTTGAAGAGCTCGTAATTCTGGAATAGTTCTCAACGGTTGTGATAGGAAGTTATTTTCAACCGACTTCAAAAAAGCGGGAGATTATCAATTTTTGTATACCTATTTATTACGCGATTTCTTCGCCAATTAAGAATTTATTTTGATGATTCTTTTTTGTTTGGTAGGTCTTAGTTCAGAGGTCATCCCATATAAATTTTGTTAAAATAGATTTGAAAAAACAAAAAAAAAATGTACACAGATGATGGGTAAATGTGTACATGATGGAACAGTGAATTGGTAGTAGACGATAGTGGAAATAGTCTGCTTTGACATGGAACAAATTCATAAATTTAATATTAAAAATGTCTGCACCAATTTCACCGAAATGGAGTCCTTAGACATATGTTGGTATGCCTTTCAGCACTCTTTTTTCAAAATTGATGTATATTTGGTAATAGGAGGTGGTTGAAAGGCTGGAATCGGTTCAAACGTTTCCAATCCTTCAGCAAAAAAACATCGATTGCGATTGATTTCCGATAAATTGGTGAAGATGAGAAGATGAACGTTGAATGCGTAAAATAGACGAAGGACGTCCGATGTCCATAAACGCGAAGAGGTTGATATGATCGTTCGTTGAAAGTCAGTGCTCATAATCGTCCGGCGTGTCATTCGCCGGCTACCACCACGTTACCAGTTTGTCCGGTGCAAAAATTCAAAAAGAACGTTAGCAAACATACGAAAATTCCACGACGCACTACGACGTCTGATCGAAAAAGTTGAAGTTGGCAAAAACGTGGTTTTTCGTTCAAAATAATTCACGATTGGACGAAGGCGGCGGCGGTTGCGTAGTCGCGTCACGTGCACTCTCGACGAACGAGCGGTTTTTGTTCGGTGCCCGGCCAACTTGGATCTCCTCAAATGGCCTTAGTAGACAGTTTAAATTCGCGCCGTCGCATTGACCAATAATTAAGACATTTGCCGCGCGGTTTCACGTTTAAATCTCGGAACGACTATGTTAATCGACAGTACTTAAGAGCTGATCTTTTTATCAAATATTTCTATCATTTCATAAACACCTAGATTTATAGTGCGACCGCGAGGACGACGAGCACTCTCTAACAGCCCCATTACCTTTTATAAAGACGTTACTGCATCGTTAATGTTTACATCTTCTGCAATGCCTGTCTTTACCTTTATTGCCTCAGAAATATATTGAAAGCTTTATGTGCTTCGACTCTCCCAGTGATGATGCTCACTATAAACAACATACAAACACACAAAAACAAACGGTCTACAGAATGAGAATAAGGAATGAGAGACAATTAATAGTAATTCAAGTATTTCCGAGCAATTTAGCAAAGAAAATATAATATGTATTTTACACTAAAATTTAACAGCAAACCGACTCTGACATCATTTGTAAAATAGTTCGTTTATAATAAAAACAGTTAAGCAACAAAAAGTGATCATGAAAACGATCGCTTTCATGGTCCTTTAAAGGATCAAAAACATATTCAGAGGAGAAATATCCACGAGATGCCAAAACTCTTCTTCTGTTCAACAAGAAGTACCTACCAACAGATTTAGTCTATATGGACACTAAGCAGAATTGAATCCTAGAAAAAACTTCAATTCCTTCCAACGGAGACCCCTGGTTTATTGATGGTCCAAGACAACGAAATATCTTTGAGTCAGTTGATTACTCCTCTTCAGGAAAATTTAGTTGCCATTATCCAGTGCACCTCGTTAGCTTCGGATTACAACACCAACAAGTGCACTTTTGACATTTCACAAACAAACTGACATCGAACTCTCAAAAGATACATCAGAAAGACATAAACTATAATAAGGGATCATTCAACAAATTGACATTAAAAACCAAAGTCGTACTGCTATGAGTTCCAAGCCTGAGGGATAGACGTCGAAATTCCAAAATTCCTCGGGCAAAGGTTTGCTAGATAGACAGAAAAAGAACTTAGCATCAGGAACTAAGAAATTCAACTGGGATGAAGGCAAATAAAAGCCTTCATGTCTAGGAGTACCTATATCATAAGGGAATGTTACATCGGGATTGTCCCGATGTCCGAAGGTCTAAAATGTCCCGATTGAAACTAAAAATTGAAACCACTAACGTATACATTAAGAAGCAAGAACTTTTTTAAAAGCTAAATTTCATTCGAAAGAATGGAAGTCGATCAATTCAGTGGCAGAAAAATGCCTTTACTTTTTTAAAGGAGCTGAAAATCCTGAAAGGCATATAATTGTACAAATATATTATAGAACACCCAGAATTGTTGAATAAAGCTAAATATTCTGAAAAGTGTTAACTTCTCGGCCCTAACAGGAAAAAATGTAGAGCTCTGGTGGATGTTTCTCCTTGTTAAGAAGGATTATAATGTTATAGAAACAAACTAGGGCTTACATCAAGGCTCTTTTATGGGTTCTGTAGAGAAGAAGTGGAGAGTACTATTCATATGTTTTGCCTTTTTCCCACGTTGATTGAACACAGGCATATTACGGAAGCAAAACATGTTACCACTCTGGATGCCCAACAGGTTCTTTCTTCTTAGGAAGTTTTGTAGGGTAGACCGGTGGATCAGTGACATAAACAAGGGGATGCCAAAGGACTTTCTGAATAATTTAAGACACAATTAATTCCCTAATTATGATGAACACTTAATACCAAGGGACTAATTTTACAGTAGGTACCAAAATAAAGAAGTTAAACAAGAAGGAATAAAAGAATTCTAAAGGATTTCTTACAAAACCTTTCACTTTAAAATGTTTACAGGGGACCATTTTATGGTACCGACATCCTAAAATTATTCGTATTATATTTATCAGTTTATCTCAAGTAATTAAATGATCTTAAATCTTTTAAATTACCCATTTCCTTTTTTAATAAGAAGCGATTCGTATCGTTAGCATAATCAATGCAATTTGATACTTCGTCATAACTACATAATTATTCAATTTTATCCTGTCTTCCGCATAAATAGCGAATTAAGTACCACATTATATCAACCAATAAAAATGTTTGCTCAGAAATCCTTGACTATATTTGCTCAAATCTTAAATGTTTTCTTATCTATCAAAAAACAAAATTAACTTTTATTTAAACGAATTTATTAATGTTATCAAGATGTCATGACGTAGTCATTCGCAGGTGCCTGTTACGACAAAATGGAAAATACAACGATTTTCGTAGACATAAATTTAACATCAACAAAGAATTTTTCTGTTTTTTGTTAAGTCAACAATAAAAAAATGAACGATAAAACGGAGAAATATAAATATTAAAAAAAAAAACGACTGGTATACAACGATTTTTCATATAAAAAAATATTTTACTGTTTTACAACTTAATGCACCCCAAACCTGAAAAGTTTTACAAATTTCGGTAATATTTTCATTAAATATTACCAGCTTTTAATATTGGTAAATTGTACACAAAGTATAGACAGACCTTTTGCCTTTCTATAACTCAACGATAAGGAATGTGTTTGTTATTTATTGAACCATTAGTCAGTAAAGGTGGATACCATGTCATGGGTAATATAGGTACATAGATACGTATAATTATGAATGTTCATTGAAAGAAAAGAATATCTGAATTCTGCATGAAATCATACGAATCTATACATTTTTTCTCTTTATATTTAGTAGCGATATTAAAAGTTTAGTTTTGGGACTTGAGTTTCGTTGCTCGATTTATTTGAATTTTGAAGCAATAGAATTCCAGCTTATTACAAGGACTCACATCCTCATTATTCCTTATACAATAATTTTCTTTGTGATTATGACATACAAAAGGGTTTGTTTTGTGGTATTAGCACAGAAGGTTGAGAATTTGATTTTTAACGCAAAATTATATACAATAATGGTCTTTGTACATATCTGCCAATTCAATAAATTTTTAATTTTGGTTACCGAGCAAAATCAATGCAATTACTGGTAAACATTTCATGTAAGAAATGTTTGATTTATTTTCCAAATGATTTTTATCGCGTAACTATTAATTGCAGTAGCTAATCGCGAAATTAGGTCTGGATAATATAGTTCGTTCGGACATTTCGTACGCAGAAAAAAATCCATTTATTTTACAGAAATATAAACTTTAAACAACGTACGTTTATGCAGTATTTACGGGCCATGGTATTAGGTAATTTTAGTTTTATGTATATGCAGAAAATGGTTATTAACTTCTGAAATGATTAAAAAAATATGTAGGTATTTTTAAATACACCATGTATAAATAGGTACATATTTGCATTATATATCTATTTCTGGACCTTTCCCTTCTTTTACGAAAATTTGGGTCATTAATGCATGCTGGTAGTATGACCTATTCACCGTTGACAATTTGCGTACAATTGTTCTGTAATTATCGACGGTATAGTGAAAAAAGCGTTCAGTGAAAGAAGCGTACAGTCTCACGCTGGGAGGGATTATTATGTCATAATAGGGGTTGCTATTTATTTTCTAATCATGAAATATCATTTTTAATTTCCATCACACTGTATCCGAAGGATTTGTATTAAAATGAATAATTCTGATTGTGTTTTAGAAATTTACTGTTGAGTATTGAACTTTCGGCAGTAATTTGGACTATTTTTAAAAACACAACCGAAGATGATTTTAGTTCGTATTCTTGATAAAAGCAGACTTTACTCCTACTTTTCGTTAAATCATTCAGTTGTAATAATATTCATAATTATTACATAAATTAAATTTAAGAATAAAAAATTATATGATTTTATTATATTTTTTAATTCAAATAATTAATTATTATTGCAACCAAAATGATTTCACGTAAAATAGGCAAAGAAAGATCAACAAAATCACTTTTAATTAGGTTTCTAAAATAGCCTAATACATAATTAGATACTGTTAAAAGTTCTATATTCCACATTATATTAAATTTAAATTGAAAACAAAATAGAACAATTTTTCTCTTCTTTACTGTTATAGTTCGTCAAATACATGAGCTGTGTACGCTTTTTTCACACCTTTAACATTTCTCAACTTTTACCTGACCAATACCAGCTTTACTGTAGGTTTTTTTTATATATTCATTATCGACTACCTGAATTTTTTTCTGACTGCTGCGTGCAATCGTCTGTTGCCCAAAACCTATCGAGTGTATCTACATTTTGCAAAGCATTTGTAAAATAGACTGTTTGACATACTGTAAATACACTTAAATAGGAATTTAATTCAGTTGAAATTTTTTCATTTACTTGATTGAGCCGATATTGTCAAAAAGTAAAAATCGTCATCTTATCTGGAAAATTTGATATTATAGGCACCCAAAGTAGTCCAACAGTGAAATTAATCGGTAATCACGAAAGAAGACGTACGCTTTTCAACGTCCATTTGTACCGCATTCCGGCAAAACTCAGTAGATACTACGATAGAACTGATTGAAGTTTTCTACGTTCGTGTTATTTCATGTGGAATCAATCGCTTTCGATGTTAATTAATCAAATTGCACTCACAATAGAATACATTTAAGAAAACTAATCAAATATCAACAGTCAATTAAAGACTACAAGTGACTTTCATTAATCTTTTATAAATGTTGCAAATCAATGATTTTTAGTTTTCCACAATAAGAAACAGTTCATGAAATTGTAAAAGAGAAAAGGGTTTTCCATTACTAATTAAATTAACTTGAACTATCTGTAGACAAATAGGGTAATAATGTACAATGGATTACCCCCCTGTCGATTTTCTTGAAAAGAAGAATGTTTTAGAGTTTGTCAACTTATTTCGTCGAGAAAATTTTGAATCCAAATCTCTACCGCTCTGATTCACCGTTCACATCGTCAGCTAATATTATTAGGCAGATATAGTGAGAATATTTAAGCACAACAACAACTTGTAAGTTGTACAGGCAGGTAATATTATTATCATCAAATATGTTTCCGATTAATTTTTATCGAAGTATTTAATCACGTTTGTTGTTTTTGATGCTTGGATTTTATTTGATAAGCACATGCCAACGTCCGGAGCTTGAAGAATAATACATACATACCTTCAACGCGAGCAAAACTGTTTACACGCACTTGAACAAGATAATTAATTTCTGAAAATAAAGCGCCTTGCGTCAAAACAAACAGACCAGCACTTGATGATACAAAAATATTATAAAAAAAAAAAAACAACTTATCGATGCTGACGTTATTATGTTATTAATATTAACTGCTGTTTTTAAAAAAATTAGGTATCTATCTATATCGTATGCTGGGTTAGGGCGAGGGATATGTAAATGTAAACAAACCCATCCTGAACCGTAACCTATTGCAATACATACGACAGTTTCTTGTATTTAATGACATCTTCCTACTGGTTTTGAGCTAAAAAAAATACAAAAAACTGTCGTCATACTTCCGTGTGCATTGTAATAGGTTATGGTTCAGGATGGGTGTGTTTACTTTTACATATTCCTCACCCTTTCCCGACATTTTTATTCGTAATAGGTACACTAAGAATGACTGCTTTCAAAGTTTAAACAAACAAGCAGTATCATGTATCACCTAAAGATAAGGACTATAATAATTCTGTATCTAATCTACGAAATAAGCAAACAAAACATGATCTCAATATTCGAATAAATCAACAAACCACTACTACTGATCGCGTTTTACAATAGACATGGAAGACAAATACTCGAAATGAAGAAGCTCAAAAAGACATGAAAGGGTGGTTATGGCGCCCAACATAGTATTACATTTTTCATCAGTATGACGAACTCTACGACATACTTTTTTTTTAAGAAAATCGTTAGGGGATAAGCTATTGTACATAATTACCTAATTTTTTTCTTACTCAATGAGAAATGCAATTTTTGCCCTTCCCTTAAATGAAGTTTCCTATTCGGACGCGACTTAGATCGATTGATATTTTTCTTTATTTAAAAAAAATCGATATTATTATTTTTAATGAGGTACAGCACGGAATCCTCGGTGTGCGAATTGGCACAAACATGTCTTTGTCAGTGTAAATTTTTTGAGAAGGTAATGCGTCGAGTGAAAATGTCGTAGGTACGTGTACGTTATAAGCGGTTCGATTCGTAAATATCGAAAGGGTACATCAACAATTACAGCTACTTACACGGACGGGACGTCGAAGTCGAAGAGGAGAAGATCGAAGATTATGGAAGCAATTACTGTACCATTATAATGTCTATTAAACGTAATATCAGCGGACAGGTAGGTACCCTATGAGACGATCAGACGTAAATAACAAAAGTGCACTTTAATTTATGATTGGTTACGAATCGTATAAATAAAACAAAGACGACATAAATTTTCCGCAGATGTCCAGATGCGAGCATCCTAACCTTTTTTTGCTATGAATACATTTGGATATTTTTACATATTATTCGCGGAGAGACGTTTGAGAGTCCGGACCGCCGAACTACGTACGTATGTATGTCAACGAAGAAATCGACGGACGTTACACACAGTCCACAGTCTGCAGACAAATATCTCAACTATGTATTTCGAAACGGCATCGGCATTCGTAAATACGTAACGAAAAAAAAAAAGCCTATACGCGGAATATTAGATATACATATTAAGGTACTCTCCGGCTTATCCAAACAGAGTGCAAAGGAAACAACCCGTTAATGCTAACAAAAGATGAGTTCCGTTTCCGTTGTGTGTTTAATAACAATTTTAGTGTTTAAAAGAACATGAAATTTATCGTCTGCTCTTTGACAAAACACTTACACACAATAAGTATTACCTGAAAAACGAAATTTACTGTATAGGTACCTAACATTATTCTACAAAAAATAGTAGTAAAGCAAAGGACTTGGTTTTATTTCGCCAAATTCCATGAACGCTCATCAGAAAACCAAAAATATTTGTTTCAAAATTTGGAGTGTTTGATAGAATTGACATTGTTTTAAAATAAAATAATCAAGTTTAAGGGAGCAGAACCCTTATAGTATCGCCCTTGTCTCTAGAGATTCACGGGTTGACTTGATATTCAAGCTAATCGGCTTCACCTGAAATCAAATCAAACTTTCAAGCTTGTTCTTTGATTTATAAAAATAAGTGTTGGCCGTATCTATGGGTGAGTCTCATTTAGTAAAATAGAATATTCTTTAGGAAAGGATTCTCAAGGATTCCCAACATTTTTAAGGACAAATAGATTTCTCTTGAGAGGGGTAAGTTTTAATAAAACCTTCCAAAGTAATAACCATTTGAAATCAAGTCCAGCCAAGCATTTAATTTGTCAAAATGTTGATTTTCAAAACAAGTGAAACTAATGTTTGCTAAAATCTTAAGATAATTGACCCTAACATATATTTTTTTATTATGTATCATAATTGACAATTCCCCTTATATTTCAAACTCTGAGACCAAACTTATAAAAAGGTAAAAAAAATTCTTTACTTATAGATTTACTTAAAAGCTAAGTAATAATACATATGTCTATTCTTTTAGATTTATATGCGATCTAAATCTAACAATATTGTGGAAATCACCAAAAATTTCTCTCCACAGTCCAGTACTACTTATAGATACTTTCCTAAAACTTTCTCTAAACGTATTCAATCGTTTCCATCATTATTGAAGGCCAGAGCGCTAACGGGCAACGTCACACGAGGGAGTCCTTGTAGGGAGCCGTTTTAATCTTATAGCCGAGGTATTTATCGTGCAAAAATTATTTTGATTGCGGATTCTTGTAGAGGAAGACCAGAAGAGCATTTGTGCAAGTTTTTAGCATTGGCAAATAATTGTTACTATTTGTCATTTAACGTTAAGTTTTGCAGAACGTGTTGTTTGACCTTTCGACACTTACGTAGCCGAAACCGTGATAGATATGAAAAAAAGGATATAGAACTTTTTGTAGATAACTAAATTTTCTACAAAAAAAATCCGGGACAGCACTTATCTACTATTCACAGGTAAAAAAATAGCATTCCGGACGTTTTTATATAAAATTCAATTATCTACAAAAAGGTCTTTATACTTTTTTCGTATCTATCACGGTTTGGGTTACGTAAGTACAATAACCCGCGATTAAAAAAATTTTTGGACGGTAAAATCTCTGGGCTATTAGATTAAAACATTTCCTTACGTGGACTCCCGTATATTACGCTGCAAATCATCACTCCGGCCTTCTTTAACGACGGTAACAATTTAACTCGCACTTATCAAATTATTAATTTTATTTTTATTTTTTTGGAGTAGCAACAGATTATAAATTTGTTGATGCAGACGCGTAATTTTTTGTAACAAAAAAACAAGAAAATGGAATAATAAAAAAATAATTTTTATGTACTTAGATTGTTTACGTAAAAAGGGGTTGAATTTTTTTATGAGCCAAACCAATCTACTGATAAATCAACAATCGACTGAGTTATTATTGTCTTTAGTCTTTACCCTGCAAGTATTGAGTGAAATCAAATATGCCGCTTACAACGACTATAAATAACGTAGGTACCTACTTAGTTGCAATGTAGTGCACAAATGGGCACAAACCGTGTAATCATATTTTTTTTCTGCTTGTGTACCTGTAATTATTTCTAAGGTTAATCTATGCAAAAATGTGGTCTGACACGATCTGTCAATAAAAACCTATTGCAAATTGTTTGTATGAAGGTGGAAGTACCCCAGGGCAAAATTTATTTAAAAACCACCTCTGTATACTTATCTATGTACATACATACCTACGTACTCTACGTTTATTATATTTACAACATGTCTCAATAAATTATCAGATCACTATTTTTATTGACGTGCCTAAGTTTTGTTTTGTGATTTTTTATTTTTAACAAGAAAATGTGCGACGATTCGTCCGCACTTAATCGATCAAAGTAATTAACTGATATCGATATGATATGTACAAAAGTGCACTTTCATAAATTTAATCAGTAATAAGTATAAGTTGTTATTTTGTTTTTTTTTTTGTTTTATTGAGGAGAGCCTCTCAAAAGTACGTCATCAAAACTAAATACAGACTGATAAAGAGCAGTACCTAGTGAGACAGGTCATGGTAGGCTTAGCAAACAATTGAATCTCGAAACAATGGCTTTCGAAAGAATGCAATGCATCCACGATATACCCAATTCTGCAACTCTTTCATTGATCGTTTGTTTCGGGAAACACCTCAAGACTCTCGTGAACTTATGTGCAAGGATGCGGGGGGCGGAACTGAGAACAGCCAGGTTGTAATTGATATGGAACTGAACTACAAATGTTGTGTTTTTATGTAACTGAAGATCTGAAGTTTTCTAAAGTTTAGTAGTTCACAAAATTCCATATAAATTTTTCAATACTAATGCGGAAACATTATTTTTTTTGATTGATTATTTTGAGAACTAGTGAAATTACCCATAGGTATAAGGTAGTGGAAAACGTTCCTAATTATTCCGAAAGAAAACCTTGAGGAAGTTCACATAATGTGGACGAAACGTTTTTTGTTTTTGATACAAAAATAAATCATATTTTTCATGTATCTAATCTATTGGTAAAGAACTATTTTCTGTTATTTTTCAAAATCATAGGCTCAATAGCTTCGGAGATAAGGAGGGGGGGGGGAATAGTCAATTTTTGTCTATTTTCTTCAATGACTATTGAAAAACTGTATTTATTTTACAATACTAAAAATCATATATTTGAGACCCTCACAACAAGACCTTTCATTTGATATCTCACATGGTACAGTTTTAATTTTCTTATTTATTCAAAATTCTTTATTTGAGATACAGAAAGGCAAAACTTCAAATGTGTACCAAATTCAACTTAATCGATCCAGTAGATTCGGAGCAAATTGGCTGTGATAGACGGACAGACAGACAAGAGCGATTCTATAGGGGTTCCCTTATTTTTTACTGGGACGTTTAGAACCCTAAGAACAGAAAAAAAAATCAAAAATACCGAATCAATTGTCTGATGATGCCCATGTCGATTTATTCTAAAAAATCGATTTCTGAATCGAACGCACTAGAATCAATTCTGGATTAAATCATCATTTTTAACTTTTCACTATGAAAACTGAATGTTTTCAAAAATTTAAAATCGATATCGATCGAATCTTTTGAGATAGAGATATTGTTTACAAATTTCAAAAAAAAAGTGTTCATTCAGATTTTAGAGCCTAAGAGCTAAAAAATGTACATATATTTTTGAACTCGATGATCTTTATAATTTACTGCACTTTTTTCAGCTTGAAACTAGCGAAAAGTTTCTAATATTGTCTGCTGGTCAACTTTACTTTCGTTTTTTTTTACAGTGCCTACAATCCAAAAAATACAGAATTCAAAATTATTTCAGAAATCAACGTGCTTTCTGATTATTTAATTACTTAAGTCATATTATCAATTACAACTTTTTATATTATCATAATACGAATCGCTAAAATCTAAAAAAACACTCAAAAATCGATTTTAAATCGATATGCCTACTGAGGTGTTACATAATCTTTTATTTATATGGTAGATGCTCAAATTATAAGCGTATCATTAATCTTTAAAGCGACAGTGTTTTCTGAATGACATCTTTAGGTCATTTTATAAAAATGTTAAATTCCTCGATCCGAGCAAAGGAGGGAGATTAATTAACAATCTGTCTCTTTTGCGCCAATGTCTTGATGGCTTTTTGTCTGTCTAATTTAGCTCCGATAACAGTTCGTTAAGTTTCGGGTGAAAGGTGAACAGCGCCTTCGGCTAACATACAGGATACTTAGTTCTTGTTGTTTGAGATTTGTGCGGTTTACGCGGATTGTATCGAATTCTGAATACAATAATTAGTTTTTTAATCTGTTCTAAATTAAATACAATTATGTGAGTCGGTTAAACATGTGAACCAATTTCTCGTGGAGTTATTTATTTGAAGAATGAAATTGTAGACTTAAGACATTTTGTAAGAAATCCAGAAAATTGTACCTACCTACATAAAAACAAGAAGAAAAGGTAAACTACCTATGTTGTACTTTTCTCTCAATTTTTTAAATTTAAGTGATATATACTATTGAATATAGAACTTTTAACAGTAATTTAGACTATTTTAGAAACTTAATTAAAAGTGATTTTCTTCTTTCTCTTTCCTATTTATCACCAAATCATTATGGTTGCAATAATAATTATAATTATTTAAATTAAAAAATATAATATAATCGTATAATTTTTTATTCTTAAATTTAGTTTATGTAACAATTATGATTATTACTACAACGGAAATGATTTTGCGAAATATAGGAGATAAATCTGCTTTTATCAAGAATACGAAATAAATTCGACTTTAATTGGACTTTTAAAAATATTTTTAATTACTACTGAAAGTTCAATATTCAGCAGTAAATAGCCCTTAAATTTCTAGAACACAATCAGAATTATTCATTAATTGAAATTCTACGGATACAGTGATCACCTTGTACGCTTATTTCTCAATAAGTAGAACACAAATAGCAACCCTTATTAAGACGTAATTAACCCTCATAGCGTCAGACCGTACGCACATTTCACTGTTAGCTTTTTTTTTCGATGGCATACAAAAAGGGGGTTATTTCGGGTTTAATTCTAACCTCCCTCCTCCAATGAATAAAATAATTATACTAGATAAGTATTATTAGAAAATTTAAGACTTGCAATCAGTTATAGGAGATCTTATGACAAAAACTGATTGATTTCACATGACTTACTGAGAAACCTACTAATAAAATTTTGTCTGCTGAACTTATTGTTATACGAGTATAGATATGATTTTATTGAGTACAAAACTGGAATAACTTTTATTTTGTAACATGTTCAATTTGAACGTAATCATATTTACATACTTAGAAAAGTATATTGAAATTCCAACTTTTTTTTTTTAATCCATCCCCAAAATTTAAGGTTTTATGTAACGATCAAGGCAAAGCCAAAACGTCTGAGTCAGGATAATACTTCAATTTTGCACAAAATGCTCCTTTTACAGTGGTATCTTCCAGGATAAAAATTATTTTTCAAAATAGCACCGGGGGTTAGATTAGGTTATAAGTTCGATATAGACGCATAAGACCATTCTAGAACCTTAAAAGTTTTCACAAAGATTCCTTGTACAATAATATAATTAACGAACATAGTGTTTTCGTAAAGGGCGAGAAATATGGCTAAACGATTTTTGCACATTTTGAGAAAAGTGTTTAAAAACTGATATATTGTAAAAATATATCTATTGGCACTACAAGTAGGTACCTATAGGGTTTAATTAATGATGAAGAATGAAAGTCTTTCTTATCCTACCCATTGAATTCTTAATCTTTCATCCCTATCTGTGTAATATCGAGGTTTTCAATAGCTGCTGGCAATAAATAGCAGTGTTTTAAATTATATATTAATAAAACTATTGTTTTGCCAAATATTGGCTTGTTCAGATTGTATTTAATTTATTAATTATGCTGTTTGATATACTTTTATACCTTTTTAATAATTATAAATTTTTTTGGCGTTCGTCAGCTTGTAGCACTGGAGATTAATTACTTAGCTTCAGGGATGGTATTGTCTTTAAAATATAACAAAACAAACGGTATCTTGGTTTTGTTAACATCCGAAAATTTTCGCTAGTTCAAATTTTTATTTCTGCTTAGTTTTTTTTTAACGATCAAACGTTACTTTAAGATGAAGTTACAAGTCTTGTCTATGACTTTATGCGTCGATATTATTGTGCAGGAAGTAGATATGTAATGTTGTTTTATGAATGGAAAACAATTTTAAAAATCCAAGGTAAAAGCAATTTTAAATCTTAACTAATTCATCTACATTTTAAATTTATCCACATACAATAAATTATAATAAGTAGTTTACATTACGTTTCTTTTTATAACTAAGTAAGTATGTAAGTAGGTACCTATTATTAACAGGTGTGAGAAAAAATATTCTTCTATTACCTACTGACGATGCTTCAATAACCCCAAAGATATAAGTATTTAAATTTGCAATATTAAATGAGACTTTTTGTTATTTATATTAAAGACAACAGAAACCATTCATTAAATAAAATATTATTTTAATTAATGTTTCTTGTTACCTTTAATTAGACTCACTCGGTCAAGAGTTACAAATTCATACAATAATTATTGTGCTCACCACTACAAACGAGGTGATGCGGAAAAAAGCGAAAGTAATTTCAATTTTTTAGATGTCAAAGATTAAAAATTAGAATTCCAAATATATAATTAATTGACAATTAGAGCCTTTTGTTTTCCTATTTTCTTTAATACCTGCCCATTTTTAATTCAATTTATTTTATTAAAATCCTTTTGGATTAATCTAATAAACTAATGATTAGCGTGTGTAGGCTCTCTTTTTAGACAATCTATTCTGCTATGTTCTATAATAAATAACTTTTTAGGAAATATTTACTTTAGAAAGTCTACACAATAGTTTTATACTTTAGACCACTGTATCAAATTTATTGTTTGATAATTATGTATGGAAATAAAACTATTTCTATAAGTACACATACATAAATATATTAGTCTAAAAGCGATATTTGTGCCACTTATTTTTATAAGAAATACTTATTTTTTCTTTTATTTTTATTCCATTTATGGTAAAGAAGTTTACATGGTTTACAGGATGGTTTATACGAAAGGCATTTATTTATGTTCGATAAGCGTATCTGAAACAATGTTTTCTATGATTAATATTTCTATTCTTTTATTAATTATCTTTTTCATTTATATTTTTAATATAAGATAAAAACAAAAATAGCACTAACAATAAGCATCAACATTAATATTTATATATGTACCTACCTACCTACAAAATTTTCCACATTTTCGATGCAAATTTAATTTATTAATATCTTTTCTCTCACATACTAAAGGAATTACATTATTAATTTTCTTCCAAATTGTTATATTTTTGAAGACCTTATTTACTATTAATTTTGAACCTTCTCAGGCAACCAAATATATATACAACTTTGGTGAATTACCTATTTCTGTTAAATTTGTAGACGTGGTCTTTTGGATTTTTTAGTATTCCCAGACGTTTCGTTCGAAACTGCGTCGAACATTTATGACGATTTCTAAGTATTAAACTTAAAGACTCTGAGATGCTACTCTACTTCTAAAACAAACGTCTGGAAATGCTAAGACTAATAATTTTAAGAGACCAAGGATTATCATCCCAAAAAAAAAAAGACTCAAAGGCATAAAGATACGTGTCATAAAATACTGTATTCTTATATAATTTGTACATGATATAAAATTACTCATTATTTAGGATTTAAATTGCTGTCTGAGTTTCTAAAATTACATTTTCAACCACTTGCTATTATTCTTTTGACTAAAACTATAAACATGATCGCAATTACTTATTTTCCACGTTTAGGTAACGCTTTTAATTTTAAAAATCACTGCCTAAGTGATATAGTTTTACTTCCTACTCAGGAGCGAGTGAAGTAGTTGAAAATGGCTGATAATTTTGGAAAAATTTGAAATGTATTGCATTTCTCATTCTAGCAATGTATCCAATATTTATAATATTCTTATTTTTTTTGTATTTTTTTCCAACTGGACTAGAAATATATAACACATTTTCAAAATTGGCGAAGGAGCTGCCTACCAATTAAATCATTCATGCATCCATCCTCTTATTCAACATTAATTTGTCTTGCACATTTAAAAAAAAAAAACATTCTTATCGTTTGGAGTTTCCTTCTCGTAAAGTTATTGCTTAGTAAATACTTCAAAAGTATCTGTTTGTTGGAGTGGAAATTATTAGGTAAAGATTAAAGATAAAAAATAAATAATGATTAAGTTATAAGACGCCTCCAGTATTTTTGTAAACTAATTTATCATATTTTTGTATCGTGCCTATTTTCCTTTTTTATAAAAAGATTTGTGTTAAACAAAAACGCATTAAGATGTTTCAAAAGTATCTATTTAGAATAATTCCACAATTTTTTCAGACGTTTCGTCTCTTTTTCTACTTAAACTACTGTGGAAAAGGAGGGAAGGAGTTGTTAGGATAATTGGCAGTACCATAAATAATTTCAGCAAATATACTGCCATTAGTTAGTAGGTAATAATAATTCTTGCATACAAATTTTGAAAAATTTTGTTTATTTTATAAAGAACTAAAGATAAATGACAATTTTTAATTGTCAAAGGATCGTTAAGTTCATCAAATTATGCAAATTCTAAAAAACTTAGGATTCTTTCAAATTAAAATTACGGTAATTATTGGTTATGGTAGAGGATGGGTGTGTTTACATATACCTACATACCCCACACCCCAAAATTTTAATTTAATAGTTAATTTGGTAATTGGTTAGGTTAGGGTACGGAATGTGGAGTATGTACATGTAAACACACCCACCCTCTACCATAACCTATTGCAAGACACAGGGAATTATTACGACGTTTTTTTTAAATATTTTTGTATAAAAAATATATCTCCCTCATCTCTAAAATGCATTTGATGCAGTTTTTAATATACAAGAAATTTTTTGGAGCAATTTTCGACTGGAGCGCCCCACTTCCCAATAATTGCCAAAATCACAATCAATCAAATCTCGTTATTGTTATCCTTTCAGATTTTGAATTACCTATGTTTTCTATGGAAGGATAATCATTTGGGCTGGTAGAAATTTTTAGATTTCTTCACTATCTCCGTTATTTATGTTGATTTTATATTAAGGTAAGTACTTTTTCTGAGAAAAGTGGAGCATTAGATATTATCTATTGCGCAAAGAGTTTTCTAAACCAAATAAAAAGCGTAAAGTCTGGAAGATATTCCAATATTTGCTTTAACTGTTACGGAATTCTACTAACTTTATACACTTATAGTTGCGTAGGAAATAAAAAAAACTTACTATAACTTGTGAATGTACCTACCTACAACAGTATTAAAATAAATCGAAAACGAATCTATTGGAAATCATGATAGGTCAAAGGAACAAAACAGAATAGAAATCAGATTTGCAGCATTGCAACTGATGGTTAATTACATACACTTTTGTGTTAATACTCACGGATAGGTGAAGGAGGTGTTACAATCCTCATCGGATGCCATATTTGCAGAGTCCTAATAAAACGATCACTACTTTTTTTCTGCACCATCCAGTTTCTTTCGCAATAGGCCCTTTCTCTACATAACTATCTCGTCTTAGTTATCTCGTATCTCAAATATGTAAGTACATATATGCTAGCCTCAGACGTGTTTGTTTTGGCACTTTATCTCCATGCACTAACACTAGCACATTGGCGCCCGAAAATACGGAAAACCACGAAGATTCGTCTCATACACCAAGTCAAAAGTTTTTCTAGGCCTAAAAACTATTAAATAGTAGTGAGACACGTTAATCGATCCTTCCTGATCGACATGGTTCTGCGAAGAGGGGGTTGCGTTGTTGCGATGGGGATGATCGAGAGGGTGAAGTGGACGCGCGCCGCGCAGGTCGTACTTTAATCGAGACACTTGTTTCGTCTTTCCGACGGTTCAAGAGCGTGCAGTGTGGGACAGGTGTGCGAGGTGTTGTTCGCTGCTCGTTTATAAGAGTACTGATACATAGACAGCAGTGTTGGTATTGTGGGCAGGCATCACGACTATACCTGCCCGTTCGCTCGTTATTCCTACCTGTGTGTGCACCTATATACGTATCTTTGTGTGGTAACGTACCCATGACATGGTGCAAGACTGGCAGCGCTGCCCTTTCCGTGGACGCCGATGGTACTATAAACTGGGAGGAGAAGAGCCACGAAGAATCCAACATGAGGAAGAAGAAGAGCAGATATCGACGGAAAATAGACGAGCTTTCGAATTTTCCACGTGATTGGTGTACGCTTCTCTTATTATCTCCTTCTCTGTCTCTTCAACTGAAGAATAGGATGTGCAAATCCATTCCTCAGATGGTGTGAGACCAATCTATGTTCAAACAGTAGCAAATTCAGTGAAAAATTCCATATATTAACGAAGAATTTTCAATGAAAAAGACGGAATTTTGAATGATTCCAGGACTGCAAGTCGTCTAAATGCAGTTTTTTTGAAAAATCCATTGGGCAAAGTTGAAAATCAGTACAAACTTTGATGTATCTTTGAAGGATTCTCAATGAAACGGAGGAGGGTTGAGTCATTTTAGGATTACAGGGGCTCTTAGTGCCAATTTTTTTTGAGAAATCCAATTGCGCAATTTAAAAATTCTTGAAGGTGTCATACTTCCTATCATTTTCCAAAATTCTAGTGTAATGGGAAGAATTCTTAGTGATAAGGGTGGAAGTTTGAATCATTCCAGGATCTCATGGGCTCTTAGTGCCAGTTCCTCTAAAAAATCCTAAGGAGGTAGTTAAATATTATTGAAGGTGTCATACTTCTAATCATTTTTCAAGTTTGTTAGTCATTCAAGGATTGCAAGTCCTCTAAATGCAGTTTTTTGTGAAAAATCTGTTGGACAAAGTTAAACATTTTTAAAGATGTCATATGACCTTTTATTTTTCAAAATTTTGGGGTAAAAGGAAATGGCCCTTAGGTTTCGATAAGTGAACATGTTAAATCAGTATAAAATTTTATGTTTTTAAAGAATTCTCAATGAAAAGAATGGAGGGTTCATTTATTTTAGGATTACAGGGACCTCAAGTGCCAGAGCTTTTTTGAGAAATACAACACAGAAGGTTAAAGATTCTTCAAGATGTCAAACTTGCTATCATTTTACAAAATTCTAAGGTAATGGGAAGAATTCTTAGTGATAAGGATGGAAGTTTGAAATATTCCAGATCCCATGGGCTCTAAATGCCAGTTTCTTTGAAAAAACCAATGGTGAAAGTTAAATATCTTTGAAAATGTTATGTTTGTTATAATTTTTCAAGATACTAGGGTAATGGGAAGTGCCCTGTAGGTTTTGATAGCTGAGTACGTTAAATCAGTATAAAGATTGATACATTTTGGAGAATACTCAACGAAAAAGGTAGTAGTTTGAATCATTGTAGATTCCAAGAGCTCTTGGTACCAGTTCTTTTGAAAAATCCAGTGAAGAAAGTTAAATATCTTTGAAGATGTCGTATTTGTTATAATTTTTCAATATTCTGCGGTAATGGGAAGTGCCTTGTAGGTTTTGATAACTGAATACGTTAACTTAGTGCAAAAGATATATTTCTGAAGACATTTCAATGAAAAAGATGGAATTTTGGATTATTCCAGTATTACGGATCCTCTAAGTGCAGTTTAACATTTAGGCTTTGATAAGTAAATATGTAAAATCACTACAAAGATTGATATTTTGTGGAGAATACTCAGCGAAAAACATATGTAGAAGTTTGAATTACTCCAGGATTATAAGGGCTCTCAAGTCGTGTGGAGATCTTTGAAGAAGTGATACTTGATATCATTTTTGAAAGTCTATGGTAAGTGCCTTGTAGGTTTCAATCAGAAATACGACAGTCAATTGGTCAGTTAGTAGATGTTATAATAATTGTTGCCTGTCTTCAACTAAAAGTTGGGCCACTTTGTTACATTCTCTTCCTCATATGCAGAGAACGGTCAATTTTGTGAAAATGGAATATTAGTTGGTAACTTGTAAATACATATACCTACCTATGCAGTTACGTACAAAGATCTCTCTTGTTTCCTGCCTTATTTTTGTACGTCGTCGTTTGGTACACATAATAGTAAAACCGCTATCTCGCATGTAATTAAATTAACTTGAAAAGGCAACTATAGTTTTCCCATCATTGTTTGAATAACTGTTACGAAAGAACGGGGGTATTTATGTGTACCTCAAGATAACGAGATCTAGACAGGTTTATTGGATCATACTTGCAAAATATTCCTGCGCAACCGTTATGAATAACATTCCCTCCATGTATAGATAGGAATAGATACAACTACCAAAAAAAAGAGGCCATTATAAAGAATGGTTTCGGGAGTTTACCGCATGGTAAATATAGAAAAGTCCCAAACGAAAATTACAAATCCAAATTCAACATCTAGGTATTTCCAATTTTATAAATTGGCTGCAAGAATGTATCGGACATTTGACGCAATTAAAATTTATTCAATATTTTAGAAAATTTCAAAATATTTACAAACGTTTTGAAAAAATCATCGTCCAACATTCCAGATCTACCTAGTGTTCTGGTACTTTCTAGATTATTCTCAAACATCCTCGATCATTCTGGAATGTTATAGAATAGTCTCTAATCTTCGGGAACATTTTGGATCATTCTGGAATACTTATTTCAAAGCAAGATCGAAAAATTTTGGATATTCTGAAATATTCCAGATCTATATCAAACAATCTCGAACACTAACAGTAATAATACCCATATATAAATCATTCTGGACCATTGCTGTAAATCAAAGAATTCTCAGGACAACTCTCATATCATTTTCGACTTGATTTATAGAAAATATAATGTGTTAGATAGAGATAGATTCATCTCATTACAAATTTTTGTCGCCCAAGCCCATTCACTTCCACCCATCACCACCAAATTTTCATTTTATCGAGAAGAAACTGGGAGTATCTAGCATCAAAAGTGCGAGTGGGTGGCAGTAGGTTGTCGTGGAGGAAATTGAGGATTCACTGAAGCACTCTTGCCTTTTTATACTTATGAATAGATATGTATATTAATTTTCGAGTACTCAAATCCAAAGGCTATAGGAGAGGAATGCTACTAATTTACTACACCCTCATGGCAGAGATTCTTTCAATGTCTTTGGGATTTCATTTCCTGATTTAATTACAGAACTCTCATCAATATAAGGGAATACTTCCATTTTGTTTTGATTAACTATTAGTAGGATAGCTTTTTATCAAAGACTGTTTTACCATAAAATGAAGAAGCAAAGATGTTTTTTTTGGGCAAAATATTTCTTGGGTGTCAAATTGAAGAATAAGAGTATTGGTAAAATAGTTTTCTTACACGAAGAAGAAAATTCGACTCAATATATAATAATTTCAGCGAGCAGGGACAGTCTGAGTGCGATGCTAGTTATACGCTCTAAATCGATGTGTAACGACAGACGACAAATTAATGTCAAGAGTCCGGAACAATTTTAGCGGAATAAAAGAGACACGAGTGAAGAAACTGTGACAAAACTCATCATCAACAAGATGTAGGAGCAGTTGGTCTGTGACTTACGTATGTAAGTACATACGTGGGTACGTGGGTAGAACTCTGCTACCTATTTTGCCTGCGATAGATGGATGAAGGAGAACGCATTAGTGCCCAAGTTTATGATTGATGATTCGTAAAAGTCGGTAGCACTCAAATGACTCCGGTAATTACTCTGCGAGGTAATAAATTATAAAATTTAGGAGTTTAGCCGAATAATGTCGTGGGCTTTCTTAGCCAAAACACATCGTAGATTTGAAATTCAATAGCACGCTTCGTTAACTGTATTTATGACGTGTCACTGAGGTACAGTGAGATAACCAAATTGAGATAAGGATTAAACTCAGTATGAATTTTTAAAAAGGTTTTCAAAATTTTATGCATACATAACAGAAAAACCAAGATAGCAATTTCGGGATCTCCAATATTTTTAGATAAATTTGATTGTTTCTATTGTCTCACCCATCATATTTTCGTCGCAGTAAAATTCAAATTTTGCATTTCCAATTACAACAAATTATCTGTTTCCGAAATTTCACCTTAAAACACAGAGTTCTTCCTATGTGACGATTCTTTATCAGCCAATTTACTTCGTTGCAGCCCCAGAACTTAGTGTGTTTCTGGAGACATTTCAAAATGTTACACCATCAGTCTTAAATTCTTACCAGTGAAACACTAATTGTATATGAATTGGATATTGACAGTCAAAACTTTAGATCAATGTGCAATTTATATTTAATTTACTACAAGCTCAAGGTAATCGAGGGTGAGGGGTTAAAGTCCACAATTACCAAACTTGATTTAAACTATGGTCTTGTCTCAAATTATTTCATCTAAAGTATCTGATAGATACTCGGCGCCAAGTCCACATTCATTCTCTTTCACTATCTCTACTACATTGCGTTCTCTTAGGCAAAGATGTAAATATCTCGGCAATTACTGCATATTGTTGGTTTATCTTTTATAAGTAACTAGTTGAACCCGTCCAAACTGGACGATGGTGCATAACATTTAGGAAATCATAATCAGTATCTATCAACGATGAAATAACGAGAAATATTTAGTAGTGGTGATTTTAAATACATTAATATGAATTAAATTAAAGAACCATCTACAAATTACCTCAAATTAATGAGGAAAAAGCTATTTCTGTCATCACGCCCCCGCCGGAATTCGAACCCGGGTCTCTGGCTTCGAATCCCGGCGGTGCCATGATGAAAGAAATAGCTTTTTCCTCATTAATTTGAGGTAATTTGTAGATGGTTTTTGAGTTTAATTCATATTAATGTATTTAATCATAACCAGGTTGACAATTTAGTACCATGACAACAGTTGCTTTTTGCAAACTTCTTTCTAAATCGTCTATATAATAATTAAGCTTTTCTGAGTTAAGCTGATCGCTACCCTTCATCCTACACTCCATTTTATACTGTTTTGAATACTATCCGTCAAGGCTTGAACGGTGGTGCATAGCACTGTAAAAAATTAAATCAGAGGGACCACTTTGTACCGTAACCCTCACGGTGATGTATAGCACTTACCCCATTAGTGCATAGCTCTTACCTTATTGGTGCATAGCACTTACCTTATTAGTGCATAGCATTTATCCTATTACTGCACAGCACCTATAGACGGTTCATGTCGAAATTCATATGTACTTTTTTAATTTCGATTGACCTAAAAATCATACAATAATTCTACTAAAACTACATAACTTTTACTATTTATTATTTACAAGGTACAGCACATCTTATTATTTGAAATACTCGCCCCTAAATATCACAACGATTTTTGCACACCGTATTTACCATTCTTTTGATTCAGCGATGCATTTCTTATTTAAGTATTTCCGCAGAAGTTAATAATATTTAGCATTTTACTGATTATACATTATTTAATTTACATATTTATATGTTTAGTATGAAAGCTACAGCGAATATAAGTGCACATTTTATTTTGCCATGTGGTTTTTTTTTTATAAACGTCAAAACTGAAGAGTTACAGTCCACATGTCCAAGTAGTAAAATCCAAGATGTTCAATTTTTTTGTTAAAACCTGTACCTGTCAAAATTAACGATTTTTAATTACAAATTCTAATTAAACGATATCACCCTGCGTATCGAAAGAAGAGATAGATCTGAACGATACGACTTTTAACCAAAAACGTGTTTTTTACAGTGTTTATTAATCTATTTTGCCAAATAATACGGTCTTAATTTTATGTGAATTTTATGATAATCCAATTTGCCAGAAAACAAGTTAGTAATCCACACACACGTGTCGTACGTACCTGTACGTCTGTTTGTTATTACAGTAAATAATTGTTATAAACATTTTTTTGTGTTTCAACAACCTTGATGGTTCTGATATCGTTCTCCGCGCTTCGCAGCCACTCATTGCCAGTAAATTCTTTTACTTTTTACGTGATGTCATTCTAGCGTGTATAAAGACACATGTGTGCACGTGTTTGAACTTGTATGTGCAAAAATACATGCACACAAATACAGATACATAAGTAACATATTGTCTAATCAAAGTCTACTGCTTCCTGCCAGTTTACCAGCATAGATACTTCTACTGGTTTTTTTTTTGAGCATGATATCTGTCTAGCGTTTTTTTTTTTTATAACTTACATAGTTGTGTACCTGAGATTGTTTATATATCATAGTTTGTTACTCTTTTGCCAATGCTAAATATCACTGACAGTGAGTACAAATTGTGATTTATTATTTCCTTGGATAGTAAGCTTGTGAAATAAATAAATAGTTTCGGGGTTCCATATGAAAAATTTTCGATAATTATACAAGACAGCATATCCTCTTTCGATTTTCTTAGAAAAGAAAAGTATGTTGTAGAGTTCATGGTGTTTTTGAGTCTCCAAATTTTCAATAATTTCTTGTATTTGTTTTCCATGTGTTTGCATAAAATGCTATAATGGCATCATTAGTAATTTTTCTTCAGGCTGTTGGTTACCAAAAGAAACAAAAAGTTCGTAAAATGGACAGCAAGAGAGACTAGTTCTTTTTTAATCCATCATTCGGTGACAAACTTTTAATATGCTATGCTAAACTTAATTCTTCATTTTACTGGTGTTGAAGAATCATCCTCTAGATTCCACACTTTTCCCCATTCATTTGCCCTTATTTTGATAACTGACTGAGCTTTAACGCAAACGTTTAGTAAGGCTTTTGTGAACTTACTCTACCTATTTCCCTTCTTAATCCATTAAACGGTTCTTTTGAGTAAAACATTTTGTTTTCTAGAAAAATTGTTACTCATTGATTTGAATTTGTGTAAGTCGTTTAAAAACTCGACAAAATTGGTAATCCCAAAATTCTCTTTACACCTACATAATTGTGAAGAAGATTCATATTATTGTAGCGAATGCGAGCGTGCTTGTGTGCGACCGGGTACGCTTGTATGCATTGCCGGCCGGCTCGACTAGCCAAGGCCAGTGGCGGCAGTGTGCGTTGTATTTGTGTACGTGTGTTCCGTACCTGCCTTCCAGGAAAGTAATTAAGCGGTTCGCTGGAAACGTAAACAATGGAAACAAACTTCGAGACTTTTCTGGAATTGTTCCATGACGCTATAAAAGTGGAAAGACGTTCGACAGTGAGTTAGTAATAAATTGACAGTGACAGTGGTAACTTGGGAAATAAATCGACAGTGTTAGAAGTGAAAAGACAAATAAATAGAGACGCGCATATAAATGAGTGTTGTAAATAAATAGTAAGCTAAGTTCTTTATTAATTAATAGTGCTTTTAAGTAGTTATTATTAGATAAGTATTTATAAATTGTGTTCCTGTACTTTAGTATTGCAAATAAAATTTTAATAAACCCACTAACACTACATTATTTTAAAAATTGATTTGCAATTAGTCGATTAGATTAGTTAAGATTAGAACTTAATCTTTTGATTAATTTTCACTACAAATCTTGTTCACAAATACTCAGCAGAAGAGATTGTAGCATAAAGATTCGAATTCTTAAATGGAACGCAATTACTTCCACTTGTTTTACCCTAATTTGTGGTTGCAGTAAATAGTTATGGTCGACTGCGCTCGCCGCAAATCAGTATTCGTAGAATTTAGCCTTTGGTCAAAAAGCTATATATCTACCCATGTCTTGCTACTTACCTATAAGTTTTTGTAAATTGCCAATAAAAATATTTAATTATTACTTTTTCAATGGTTGGGAGGGTGATTCTTATATGGTGTTATAGAGGGTAAATGCTAAATGACTTGGATAGAAAAAGTTATAAATGGGGAGGAATAAATAGAATCATGGGTGCTGCTATTAGTCATTTAAGAAGAAGAGACATTTTTTTGAGGCGTAGAAGGACTTGTTAGAGACATATTAGAGACAGAAACAGAAGTAAAGAGGGGTAGTGGGAGAGATCTAGTTTAGATTATTATTATTAAAAAATAGAAAGGCAGATAGATTTTTTAGTTGTATATCGGCTTACAATTCGAAGAGGGGGTGGAAGCTCTGTGAAGATTACTATTGTTTCCGAAATTCAGGAAAGAGAACAGTTTAATTTTTTTTACTGATATTACTACATATCCCTTTGGTATTTAATGTTTACAAGGAATCTCTAAAAGAACAACTTAATTAATTAATTAATTAATTCAGTCAGTGTTTGGTTTATTAATTTTTGAATCGTTTATTAACTGCCGAATATAAATAATTAAAACTGTATTCAACAATTAAAATATCAATTATATTGATAGTCGAAGTTTATTAAGCGCCAAAAGAAATACCAAACTTTTTCTTTGATTTCATACAAAGTTGCAATTTATTATTTTTATTTGACGGCGACGTCTTGCAAGGATCGGTATGCTGTTATGAACCATTTCGGGTTCTGTTATAAATGTTCAAACTTGTACGGACACGGAGCAGCAAATGCTTTTCCCTTTTAGGTTGACAAATTTTCTTCAGTTCAATGTATATAAAACTAAATGGAACGTCCGCTTACACTTCTTAGAAGTCTCACTTTTAGTTTACAGGAATTAAATAAAATAAAAAAGATTTGAAAACCAATAACATGTTGTCAAGTTTAAAACTGTTTTTGAGTATAGGGAATTTATTTTTGATTTTAATAGTTTTGTGATAAAATTATACGCCCCTATAAACTCCTTAAAAGAGTTGAAATTGTGGATTCTCATCAAGTTTCCTATTTTTTGTAAAAGAATTTCAATGTTAATTCGATTTTTCCTGATTTGCTTGATATACATAGGTAGATATTCGTTAATTTTATGGTGCTAGTAAAGTATAATTACCTTTTGTTTTTACGGCACAGAATGAGGTGTAATAAAAACGGTAATTAACGCATATTTCGAAAAATTAAAAAAATATATACTCACGATCTGCTTACGTTAAAAGTTTCGTAATGGGTGAATAATCATTCCTGATTTTTCTATTACTTGAGGGTGAGATCCTTTTTTTAAATTTAAATGAAAAATATGCTCAATCTAATAAGACAATATAGGAAACTGATAAATGAAAAATTAATGGTATCTAATTGTTTAATTCAGTGTCGGGAAACCGATTTTCTTGAAAATACATAAGAGGAACACTTGTTTCTTTTATACTAGCACACGCACATACACACACCGGCCACTACCGTAACCTAATACAGGCATAAACACATTCAATGATTCTTTATCTAAACTAGGAATAACAAACACTACATGCTTCCAATAGTAAAATAAATTAACAACTTAACTACTAAGCATGTTACGTCATTTTTTTTCTTAAGATGCCATTTTTGGAATTAAGACATAACTTTTAAGTATCAACTTTTTAAAATTTTGCTGAATTTTCTGAAATAATTCTTATACAATTTTTGTATTTTAACTCCTACCCTGGATGCAGTTTGACTTGCAACCATTGCACCTAAAGTTACCATACTGTATTTTCAAAAAAATCGATTTCCGCCATTAAACTAAACAATTACCAAGTTAATCATCCCTTACTGCTTGGGGGCATCCATAGGGATGGATTTTTTTAAATTAAATAGTTCAAATCTCCCAATGAAGGAGTAATTGAACGTTTTCATCTTACGTTATAGTTTTCTTGTTGAAAACAAGATGATTCGAAGAAACTTTCACGACAAAATTTTCCACCAATTGGTAATTTTGATCAGATGGCGCGACGTGAATGTCATTTAGGCACAATCAGGGCGCGATAAGTGTCGCAGTGAGCGTGACACGTATGAAGTCAAACATATCGCACACAGATGTAGGTACGTAAACATATACATGTGTACATATAAACACTTATTATGGTCGCTGATGGTCGCGGAAAATTTAACCCGAGACGTGGACATGCTTGGACGCGAAAAAAGTGAAAACTTGAACACGTTTTGTAACTTTTCGTTTAAACTAATAAGTCGACGGCCACTAATTGCCCACGACAGAAAAAAAAATGTAGTGGACATTTCGCTTTCAAAAATTGCCCAAAATGTTATTTACTTTTAAAACAATATGAAAAATTAATTGAAGAACCTTACGCAATATCCCGAATTTTGCTTCAAATAATTACTATTATGTAGGTACTTGATTCGTCACCGTTTTTACACCATTTTTAATAGAGAACCTACAATAAACCCCCCAATGTATCCTACATTTGATTCACTGTTCAAACAGTTATCAGGGGGTGGATTTTTAAAGGGAAGGATAAAGAGGAATCGATTTGGTCGTTCGTAACAGTATGATCTTCAAAGTTCCGTATGTTCGAATGGAAAAACGGAACTCTTACAGTAGAGAATCACATATGACTTGATATTCAAGTTACTTGACTTGACGTGACTTGAAACCAAGTCAAACTCAAGTCAAGTGGTACTGTTCCAATAACAAGTCAAGTATTTATATTTCAAGTAGTTGAAAAATCAAGTCAATACGTCAAAGCTTTTAAGTCAACTCAAGTTATTTGTTAAAATATCAAGCTACTTGACTTGACGAATCGCTACTTTATAGGTTCATGTCATATTCATCTTACGGAGACCTCTTCACTGTATTCCTGAAGAAGTTTTTTTCAAGTCGTCTTGATTTGATGTCATGTACTAATAATTTATCCAGAATTCTTAAAATTGAGATGTTTTAGGAAAACGCAAGTGTATTAGAGGTTTAGAATTTTGGAAGAGGTGTTGTTAGGAATGGTCCTCCCCCTCTGACATGTATCTAAGTAACCCTTCTTGTCTCACAATTCGTGATAATACAACGGGGTTAGTATTTGTTTGTTTGTCAAGGTTGTTGTTCTTTTTGACCATTTATTCATAAATAGTAAATGATATGGACTTGTTGTTTTCTTATTATTCAGTGGAAAGGTGTGATGACACTGGCATAAACAGGCTTGACATTTTCACCCTGTTATCCGGTGACCCCTTTCGTCATTTCCGGTCGGGCAATCTCAAAAACCACGTTTAGTATCGGATTAATATTCATTATCGTTCACTGCATTTCATAAATATGTCTTTAATTTGCATAAATCACATGATTAAATATTTCAAAAATACCTGATCATTATAATTTTTACATGTGGGAATAAATTATCTTTATGGTCGTGATAGTCACGTGTCTTTTAAAAGCACATTTACTTCGAGAACTCAAACGAATTGTTCCTTCACTGGCGTTGTTTTTTTTAGTTTTCGGAGAATTTGTCAAATTTGAAACAAACAGATAAATTTCATTTTTTTGTTTTTTTTTAATTTACCCCAATAATTATATGGATAGTCAAAGCAGAAAATGATAAAAGAAAAATATAACTAAAAAGAAACTCACCCTAATTACCACCACACTGCAGGTACGTGTTTCGCCCACTTGGGTTGCTAGTGATAGGGAAGTGGTCGAAAAACGTGTCTGCAGGGTAGTTTACAAGAGTAGTGGTAACTAGAGTCTCTTTTTATTTATTAACGAATTCATCTCAAAAAAAATAATGCCGCAGGATGAGTTCATGTGCACCCAGCTTTCTTTCTTACGTTAGATCCTTGTAATTCTGTCACATCCAATAAATACATCAATCAAACATGTCACTCGCATTTAATACATAATAAAGACGCGTGCTAACCCACAATGATAGTAGTAAGTACCTAACATAACATAGATCATGCTGGATCCACAACCACACCGTGGTGTTTTGCTACGAAGAGTTATTGGTACAAGAGAGCAAAAAAAAAAAAACAAAACAAAATAACTAACGATTGTAGGTCAGTGACTTGAACAATTTACATTAACGGTCCGTCCCCTTTCACATTGTTCACAAATTAAATTGTGCGAATTTTGATGTGCCTTTATCTCGATGAACGAACGCGAGTCAAAAATTGACCCGTTGTCGTGGGTGGAGACTACATTTTAATATGTTCTCGGCTCGGCGCTCTCTTGGGCCCTGGCCTTTTTCGGCTGGACCCCCGGGACTGAATAATACCTACTACAGGAACGAAAACAATCGCAAACGAAAAAGAAATCAAAATAAGAAAATAGCACAGCTAATTCAATTTAAATAAATTCGTTTTATTCGTGGATTCTTCACAATCCAGAGATTATAATCAACATAGAAAAACACTAAACACATAAAAACAAATCAAACACTTTTTTTACCATCATTTTAAGCACATTTTTGTCCTTCCTTTCGGTTTTCTTGAAAAAAATGTATGTTGTAGAGTTTGTCATGCTGACCAAGAAAACAAATGTAGATATGTAAGCCTTACATGATGTTTTTGAGCTTCTAAATTCACGAAAAAGTAAAGTTAAAAAACGCTTTTTGATGTCCGAATCATTAATCAATAGTTTTCTACTCATAGTGTAGTCCAAACTTCAAAAAGAAGGTAACATTCAGGACACTATGGGGGATGCCATGGTCATACTCTTTCGATTTGTTGACGGTCTGTACTGATTTTGCATTAATTTTTGATACATTTTCATAATCAATTTCTTTTCAGTAGATCTGTGAATTTATCGTTTTCCCTTTCAGCAGAATATGTAAAATTGATAACGCCAACCATAGATCTCCATAAAGTGATCATTAATTTTTTCGGATGATGATTTTGTTTCAACACGTGGCTTCTGATTAACATTTAACCTTTGACCTGTTCGGCGTTCATTATCGAACACGATTCAATTTTCATCGCACGTAATTATTCTTCCAAGAAAGAGTTCGTTTCTTTGACGTGCGAGGAGGGAAACACAAATTTCAGTTACTGACGTTCATTTAGTTGGTGTAGAATCCACGTTTCGAGCTTTTTAACCTTCCCAGTTAATTTTTAATTGCTGGAAACGGTGGTGATACTTATTTTGAGTTCTGTTGCAAGTTATTGGACTGTTCCACAAGAATTTTCCTTGACATATTCGTTTGCTTCCATGTTCATGTTTAATGCAAAAGTCTAAATTAATGTACTTTAAAAACAAACAAATGTCATTGTTAATTAGAGAATTACCAATTCTTTATTATTTCTTAACTAATCAGTTCGCTTAGTTTATTTTCTAGTTAGAATGGTCCTTGCACCTTCCTCATTACAAGTCTTAAGCCCCTCCTCTCCCTCTTCGTTCGAAATGTGAGAAATGAATATTCAAATGCGACCAGTTTAATTCTAATTCCGTGTGAGCTTTGTATTTAGAAATTATATCCATTCATATGTATGTACTGTACATATTTGCATACGTGTATACGTGTAATCTGCGTCACACAGCCTTCCATTTACTTTGCGACCTGTTAATTTGTAAATTGCTTACGTGCCTAATGCGTAGTGATTTTTTCAAGATTTTTTTATTTTAATGATCGTCCCAGCAGCAGACAGACAGGTCACGTTACAGTTTTTTTTTTTATTGTTCATTCTTTGTGGGAAATATTGTGAAAAATTGACTAGATGTTTCTAATACATTAACAATTCAAATTTCTAATTAAGAGTCTCATTAAGGTCAAACGTACCCACAAAATGTAAATGTTACTTTAACTTTAAAAAACAACAGAAAAAAATTGCTTTCATATTTTTTAAAAATGTAATGTTTTCCAAAATATAGAATCATCATAACTATTGGCTACTAAAGCCTCATTTTTACATCTTTCACCATAACGATTCCTTAGTTCTCTCGAGTTACGTGTTGTGATACTTATTATACCTAATATTACCGTTAGTTAACCCATTGGACTTGTGATTTGAATTGTTTTAATTAACAAATAAAATTCATTTGTCTCATAATAAATATGCGGATTGCTAATGGATGAAAGAAATGTAGGCTAGCTGAACCATGGGTGTCGATCGTATTTCAAAAAGATTGTCTGGGAACGATACTTATTAGCATTATATCAATTGTCTGTCGGTTTGTAACAGCTACTGTGTGTGCCCCGTTGCAACTACCCATTGGTATTGATATTCATGAATATGACCTACCTCATTCCTAAGTCAGCAAACAGTGATAATGATTTAAAAAATTACGAGCAGTAGCTATTAACAGGACGTGGTGGGCCCGTTTACAACACTATTGGTCTTGTAATAATTATTGCTCGATCTACAGCAACAGCTTCATTACATGCCTCATTTCCTTTCGGGTCTGTCGAAAAAATTAACGAACAATGCCTAATAGTAATGCGTTTTGTTGTTGCTTTAATTTCAAGTAAACAGTATGTTGAATTTTCGAAATGGTTTACTCATTAACATTTATCAGAAATTGTCTCATCACCCCTTTCGAATTGTCCAATGTATTCCTTATAATGGAATTTTCTTATCTATCATTTGTAATTTTCCATCATGAACTGGAAAATCTATTATAGCTGCAAAGAATTTTCTGGAAAATCAATGAGATCAAGTTGGTGACTTCATATTGGATAATTGGTTCAAAATGAGTTCTCGTTTAATTTGTAAGATATGCCTTAATTAGTTATTAAGTTATTAGTATGTACGTTACTGTATACGATTAAAGCATGAATTATAGTAATTCTTAAGATTTTCCAGTAAAATCTAAGATTTACTAACTTTGTGAGAACTTTTACTACCATTCATTTGGTAAATCTAAAGGTTTGCCTCAAAGACATGGTAAATGAGTTGGTTAATGTAAATATTTATAAAAAAGGGGACGATTTATACGGGATTTTGCTATTATTATTTAGTATACGAGAGGTTTTACCAGCGACGATTGGTAAATGTTGATTTTGAGAATAAAACAGTGAGCCAGTCGAAAGTAAATCATAATAGAAACTTCATGAATTTTCAGAATTATGCGGTTTTTTAAACTTTTGAAGTTTTTTTAGGTTGTTGGTTGAGGTTTAGTTCTCTAAATAGTTTGATAATAAAATGAAATCAAAATATTGTAGCGAACACGAGCATGCTTGTGTGCGATCGGGTACACTCTTATCTATGGGTACACTTGCATGTGTTGCGGGCCGGCGGCTCAACTAACCGCTGGCGGTTTTCGGCAGTGTATGTGTGTGTCTCGTACCTGCCTTCCAAGAAAGTAATTAAGCGGTTCGCCGAAAATGTAAACAATCTTTCGAATATTCCAGACTTTTTCCCGACTGTTCTATGATGCTATAAAAGTGACAGAGACATTCGCCGAGTATCTAAGTTAGTAATAAATTGGCCGTGACAGTGGTAACATCCGAAATAAATCGACAGTTTTAAAAGTGAAGAGACAAATAAATAGAGACGCGCATATAAGTGAGTGTTGTAAATAAATAGTAAGCTATGTTCCGTATTAATTAGTAGTCTTTTTAAGTAGTTATTATTAAATAAGTACATATAAATTGTGTTCCTGTATTTTAGTCTTGTAAATAAATTTTTATTTAACCCACGAATACTACAATATCTAAAGAACGAAACCTTAACCAACAACCTACTTAATGAACGTGAAGATCTACTGTCTGTAACAGTTCAATCGTTCGATTACGATTTTTAAATCACACGTTATGTCTGACACAAATCTTAAGATTTCTCAAGTTCGAAATGGGCGCTAATCAAAACTGTTCAAACTTTAGAGCTTTACCATTTAGAGTTGGTAAATCTTAGGTTTTACTGGAAAATCTAAGGATTTACTATAAATCAAGCTTTTACAGTGATATGTAAATTAGACGAATTAGATATGACGAGGAGGAAAATAAAACTAATTCGTTTCAGATAACTGTGAATAAAAATAGGTGGATTTACCAGTATGAAATAAATACATCCTTGAATTTCCTTTGAGCCATTTCCAACGATTTGTTACCAGAATTTAATTAGACTGGATCAACCTTCGACCAATATAACAAAATACACTTGGTACGCCCAGATAAAACAACTCTTGGTAAAGTTGTATTTATTACAGTACATTTTATGGATCAACCAGAATTCACTATCATTCAAAGATCATTATCAGAGTATATTAGATATCTTTATCGAGAACACATTCCATAAAGATGTCGAAAAGGCTTTGGAAGCTTCTCTTCAATAAATTGACAATGAGCAAAATTACTATACCAAATATGTACTTATTTTTAAAATATACCAATCATTTTTCATATTTGTGGTAGGTAAATTATTTGGTATCTTTTAGTGAAGAGAAGAAAATGTTCGCATTCTCTTATTTTGATGTTTTTGGTCGAAAGTTGTTCTTACAAAATGATTGGAAAATCCGTAAAAGGTTTTCTGCTGTACCATAAACCATCGAATTATACCGTCCTTACGGAACAACCGTCGCGTGGAAGTTATTGAATCGAGGCCAAAAAGTGTTTTAATTAAGAGAAGGAGAAGAAAAGGATAAAGAAAAAAAAAACACCTGACGAAAATCTAATTCGCGTCGATACGTGTGAAACTTGGCTAATTGCAAATTAAAATGGAGTTCCTTCCTAAACTGCTGCCTAACTGTTCATTCCGTTAAGTTGGTAACCTTGCGTTGATTCGAACAAAGGCTCCCACACTTCAAAATCTCCCATCATAACAAAACACGGTGTTCTTGCCACTTGCGGAACTCGGACTGAGCAAGCCATGCGTGGCGAAAAACTTAGTTAGAGACGCAGGAAGTTGTATTTCTTTACTTTTCGACAGTGGCGAATGAAACGCAGGGTCGGCTCTAAATTTTTAACGTTGGCATTATCGTTGACTTTCAAGTCAATGTTTATCCTCCAAAAATGGCGGTGCTTCAAAAGGTGCGCCAGTGCGCGTGCACTACCGACATTTTTTTAATTTACCAGTAATTATTTTCTTCAGTAAATAATCGATGCTTTCTTAATTTATCGACTTTCCACATCCCTAGCTTTAATACCATCCAAATATTCGGCCGCAGCGTTATGACGTACGAGTGCGACAGACGCTGGGTATTTTCTACCTCGAATACAATCGGCGCGGCGGCTGGGCAACAGTATTCGCCAGTTAAATGCTTACGTTCACTCAGAGAAAGCGGACATGGGACGCGTATTAGGTACCTACACTACTGCTTACTTGGCTTTGCTTAAGCTCGTAAAAATACATGGTATGGTTCATTGGATTCCGAACAAACGTGTTTAAATATTATATTAGCACATAAAAAATTACAAAAGTTATAAACAAATTAAGATGAGAAAGTAAAGGCATTCTTACAAACTCGCATCACCACTCAGCCGTCTTAGCCACAAATCCTTCGAACATTTGGAAAACTTGATTGATGTAAAATTGGAAATGAAATAATTGATACAGTTTTCTTAAATGTCTTGGGATAATTAGAAGCTTTTTAGGGATGTATTTTTATTAACATATTTACCTATCTAATAAAAACGATCATCATCAGGGAAAAGTATTTCGTAGTTGTCCTTTTATTTATTTGGTCTTAGATATAATGACGTTATATTGAAGGATGCAAATTATAATAAATTGGCCCAGTTTTAAATTGGAAATTGGGGTTACTTCCTAAAAGATTTTCCAAAACTGTAGTAAGGGTTCCATTAATTCCATTCATAAAGCTTAAAAAATTAAATAACCATCCACTTCTTCCAAAAACCTGCACTTTCTATATTTTAATTTATACTATATTTCCTTAATTCTAACCTTTTATCCACGTTATTATCATAATCAGTATATCTTTAAAAGTTTAATTTAGTAATTTTGCTTTTACATAACTTCCCTAATATTCAAAAGTAGCTAAATTCTTTCATCATTTAAGAACAATTTACATATCTATGCAGAATATCAGACTGTGTTCGTAGTTACCCAATGAAGCACAAATCTTAATTAAATTTTTAACGTTTGGGAACAAAAAATGGTAATTCACAATGGTCTCTCCTCAACCCCATCAATTTGCAATAGTGTATTTTTTATTGGCTTTATCTTGCAGCATAGCATAGGACGGTAGAACATTTCGAAACTTCCTGCCATCGAGCAGATCTCGAAGATTTGTTAATAAAACGAACAAATTCAGTTCTTTTGACTTTCGTAACCTCCTCTCCCTTGGAGTTACAACCTGCTGCAACATACAGAAGAATTTCTACTGGTTGGATGTACTCCTTTTATGAACGAACGCAATGAATTGCTAATGACTCTCATTACAATTAACGGTGTTATTATGTTATAACATAATTAAGAAAAAGTTTCCGTTGTAAAAGATTCCCACACCGAGGCCTTTTTCTCACCTCAATCACTTTTATGCTGGCTGCCACAGGAGTTACGGAAACTGGATTTGTTTGAATTACATTCTCTGCGATTGTAGGACGACGAATAAATTTTATAATGCCTTTATCATTCTCTGTAAAAAAAAACATTAAGTATTAATTTTGTTTATTACATTCAATTTGGTACAGCTTTTCATTGAGACGGTCTTTTCTTCTGAAGAAATTGTGAGCTTTTGCTTCAATGCAAAAAAAAACATATGCACATACAAATAAGGGAGGTAGGGGTTTTTTGTTTGTCCTAATGATTCTTCATAGCTACCTACTGTCACCTATTTTCGATTGTTGTAATAGATAGTTTTTAAGTATCCCATAGATTGGTGTGGGTGAAAGTTTCCAATTATTAAGAATGTTTTTGAGAATGGTCTAAAATGTTCCAGACATTTTGACAAGGATTTAGAATGATTAAGAGGATTCTAGATCTTTCAAAAATGATCTGAAATGTTGGAAAATTATTATAAAATACCTTACATTTTTTCAAAATTATTTGAAATGTTAGGGAATGGACTGGAATATTCCAGATATTTTGACAAGAATATTCTAGATCTACTGAGAATGATCTGAAACGTTAAAGAACTGTCTAAAATGCTTTACATTTTTCTAGATGAGATTTTAGAAAATGATCAAAATTGCTGTGCATTTTTTGGAAAATATTTGAATTGTTAAAGAGTGGTCTAGAATTTTGACAAGAATTTAGAATGATTTAGAGTATTTTAAGTCTTGAATGAATGGTCTGAAATTTCGAATAATATTGTATAATGCTTTCTATCTTTCGAGAATAACTTAAAATGTTGAATAATGTTACATGATGTTCCAGATTCACAAGGATTTAGAATGATGTAGGTCTTGAAATGATGATCTGAAATGTCAGAGAATCTAAAATGCTTTGCATTTTCGAGAATTACTCACTGAAATGTTAGAGAATGGCCTGATATGCTCCAGATTTTTCTAGAATGATTTTAAATATTCGAAAATAATTGCATAAGTTAAAAAATGATCCAGAACGTTCCAGATTTTTTTGAAAATGAATGAGAGAGGTATCTTCATGATTCTAAAAACAGAAAAATAGGTCTAGGTGTATTGTTCTTGCCCGAGCAACTCCAGCCTTTCCAGCTCGCAATGGAAATGGCAAAAAATTGTTTTATACATTAAATGTAATAATAATTAGCCAATGAATTTATGCTAAAGTAATGATTTATAACCACCCTTCTCTTTACTTAGGTGTCTTTAGGAGGTGAAACAATTCTTCAGATTAAATAAAAAGTATCCCATATAAAAATTATTGGGTTTTCTTTGACTGTATCAAAATTTGTCATGGATAGGTATTTGAAATGTTTTCAAATATTCTTGGATTTGCATTCAAACAGGTATTTTCTCCCCGTTTCTTCTGGTGCATACAAACTAGGCCTTCGTGAAGAATACCACGCATGAGCGTTCCCTTTATAAATACGTTTTACATTTATTTAATGAGTAGCAGGTTAAAACCCCCTACACCTGGTTCGTGACGTCACTATTCGCTTCCTGTTCTCACGAGATCCCATCGCGTTGCGCCGAAATAATTATGTACATCCGAAGCGACGCTTTACGGACGGACAGACGAACGCGAGGAGCACATCGCTTCTTCTTCAACTCGCTTGTTCTTTCCATTTATTATTTATTCCCTTTCTTCTTTCTACGATATGTTTAGGTGTGCTGGACGGCACTGTGTGGTACCACTGCTGTTTATGAATATTTTCTTGGTCATTATACTCCTCTTGCCGTTTTTACTACATTACGTTCCGACGTGATAGTTATATAGGTGATGGCCCACGGTGATGCTAATGATGATGACTATGTTGATTATTATGTTCGCTACCATAAAACCACACTCGCTGTTATGTTAAGGGTAATATTAAACTGTCATCTAAAGACTCTCATAAAAATGACACTTCTACCCCTCGAAAAAAGAAAATCTCTAACATCCCTAACTATTTTCTAACAATAACCCACTGTACGAAACATTTCAAGTATTTTTTTTTTTGATAGTTGACTTGGAATCTGTAATGTTAGTAATTCATCACCTTATCCCTGTTTCATACTGAACATATATAATTACTAAGCTTTTGGGGAAATGTACCATAAGTTTTACAATTAGGGATACATGCAACACTTGGTGGTGACGCTGTAGCAACATTGGTATTTTGACTAGGTTTAAGTGAATTGTTTGTGGTTTAAAAGAATAAATATTAAAGACAATTTAATGAAACAGTACTGTTATCCCTTATCCCTTATCAGGGATGAAACGATCAGGATAAAAGCTGAAGTATATTTTAAAAAAAAAAGAAAGAAATAGATTTTGGACAGTACTTCTGGTAGCATTAGAGTTTTGTTACAAAATTCGAAATGGTGAGGAAGAGTTTCATCACCAAGTCGATTGTGAACTCACATAGGACTGTGCCAAGCTTTTTTGAATAAGTGAATCATGTAAACTGTTACAACTAACCCCAAAGATAGGCAACGAAAACTTAAAGAAAAAAAGCTTTTAAGTGTACAAAAGTATCAGATTTTTGTAAAAGAAAAAAAATGGAAATGGTAAGGAAGATGTTCATCTTCAAGTCGATTGTGGACTCACTAGGACTGTGTCAAGGATGATCTATAAAAATAAAAGAAGCTTTTAAGTGTATAAAAGCATCAGATTTTTGTAAAAAAATCGAAATGGTAAGGAAGAGGCTCATTACCAAGTCGATTGTGGACTCACTTAGGGCTTCGTCAAGAAAAATCTATTATAGTGCATAATTAACCCCATTTGAAGGGTAAATTGCAACAAAAATTTGTTTTCTGTTTTTCATTTGTATATTTTGTTGTTACTTTTTAATATGTGTGTACTTTCTTCTTCTGCTTCGGTCTCCCTTCACATAATTCTTTAAGAACCGGAACTTTCTTCAGCTCTTCGAGGCATTTTCCTTCTTCCTTCCCATTGTACTCTTCTTTGTTTACCAAAATTCTGGATTTTCCAGTCTTTACTTTAAAATTCTGTATTTTTTTTCCTTTTCCGCTTCGTTCTCGTCTTCATCAGCCTTTAAAAAAAAAGGCAGTTTCGGACTGCGTTTTCTTTTGTCGGCGTTTTGTTTTATTTTAAGACCGTTGAAGCGGTTGTTTATTTAGCCGTCCATATAATATTTCGCGTCGTTTCTTCCATTACAAAGCAAAATCTGTATACGTGTAACAATTAACCATTTAATTAAGCAGCGTACATAGATCGGAATCTCAGTCTGTAGAAAACAATGCAGATATTTCACCGTTGCTTAGTTATGCTAATGCCGTGCAGTAGCCGAGAAAGCCACATAACCACCACACATACACACCGTAAATAAAAAAAAATCTACCATCCTGTAGAGATAATAAAACTAATAGATATTTCTTCTTTTGTTAAAAAAAAACTGACCATAATCAACATTGAGAGGACATTACGTATATATTGACGTTCAGTGGATTGAAAAACTTTGAACAACTGATAGAATTATCAAAAGTAGATTAGGGGATATTTTGATGCCACAGATAGTAAATTTTGGATGTCAATGATGTTTTCAAAATTTTGTAATTATTGAGTACCTATACGCGTTGATGTTGGTGTCTACTGAAACGCCCAGTTTTTGATGTAAAATGCTAAGCGATTTAAAATTCAACTGCGATCGCGCGCTTGGAAAACGAACATGCGAGCGGTTGAAAACAAAGAATCTGACGGTCGATGTTTTTCGGTAAAATAGAAAGAATGACTCGCGATGCCCTCGAAATGATAAAATGACCACCTTCGAATCCAACCCGCCAGACAACAGGCGGATGAGGTCAAATCTCGTTGACCTCATAAATAGAAAATTCGTGAAAAGTGATAACTACAATCTTAGATATTTCAATGTTATTCAAAAATCTTTGTGTCTTTATCTTTTTATCAATTTTATTAATCACCTTAAATCCGATAGATGGCATTCTTGGTTATAGAAGGATGAGAAATGCTCTTGATTTTCTGTTTCTGTTTTCGTCTGAAAATCAATTTGGTGGGGCACAAGTTTAAGGGGAATTAAGATATTGAACTCCGAATTTTTTTTTTGAGTTTCGTGGACTCAAAAACAGTGGGTCTTAGGTTTATTTTTTTTACATTAACATGCTCTGTAACAAAACGTTTTTATAGATTTGTTCTAGAATGGTTGGAGGTGAAGATAACCTCAAAAAAAAATTAAATATTCGCTTTTTTGGCCTCTTCTAAAAAATGGGGGATACCTACCCTTATACGATTTATTTGTACCACAAGTTCAGTCGGTAATGACTTAAGTATTATACTATTTAATTGCAAGAGTGTATTTGTTACCTAATTTATTTTTTGCTTAGAACGATCTTGATTGCAAAAATTCTGTTAAAAAAGCAATTTCCCGTGAGGAGATACATAGGTAGGTACCTAGGTAACATATCCGAATGGATTTCGATGCGGTCGTTGCGTAAAGAACGAGAAATGTCTCTTAGAAATTCGGTCGTTTTTAGAACGTTTTCTTGTTCGTGTCGTTTGTAGGAGTGAAGTGCGCTCAGACCGGAGCGACGATGGTACGGCGGCTTGTCCGTTTAACGCTTGTGCAGCTCGCCCGTTTCCGGTTCCGGTAGTGAGTGGCGTTTATTGATGAAGCGATACCGTCTCGACCGCACACCACACACCGGGTCACTGCACATCTAATTAACATTCGGCCCGAAACATCGCCATCATTTCCATCGCCTGTTATGCACACTCTTTTTCTTATTTTATTTTATTTTTGTTTTTTTTTTTACACTGTACTAACTGACCTTAGATGGGTAAAATATACGCATGAAATAGTGCCTAAAAGGATGTTGACTAATGACTATCAAAATTGAAATTTCAATAAAAATAGGTACTGGATACGTGGGTCTCGAAAATTACTACCAAAACGTATTGACAGACAGACAGACGGACAACAAAGTGATCCTATAAGGGTCCCTTGTTTCCTGTTGAGGTACGGAACTCTAAAAATGAATATTCGTGCAATTAGCCTATAGATTGTTGACGATTTGCGTGCAATTGTCTTATAATTATCGACTACCTAAACATTTTCCTAACCGCTGCGTGCAATCGTCAGCAGCCCGTAAATGTTAGGGACGGGAATTTACCAACTGGGACATCTCTCATTAAAATACTACCAACAGAGACAATTTTACTGACAACAGGTACTACCAACTGAGGCAGAAGTATTAAACGGTTCCTAAAGTGGAAGGTTAATTATGTGACCATATAATGACACGTAAATGATGTGTATGATGTGCTTTCTTTTTGTTCGTCACTGTATTCTTCCTTACTTATAAGGCTTCCCTTTGCTTTGACTATTAAAAATGTTTTAGAACTAAAATAAGAGGAGTATTCCTATTTTTATGACTGTTGTGGCTGTATCATAATATCATTACTGAATTTCTCAAATTTTTAAAAATTTAACATTAAATTCCTACAGGATCTTTTATGCTTTACATATACCTATACGTATAGGTACATCATTGAAAATTTTATTAGATACATATTTGGGTTAATACCATATGCATAACAGATTGTGAGGTCAGAAAACACCGCACCGGCACGGCAGACTGAGGTTGTTATCTCTTCGAATTTGCCATGATCGGCAGGTATTGGAGAGGTAGATGGATAAATAAATAAACAAACAAACAAAGAACGTTAGCATTTTGCAATAAGATAGAAAGGAATAAGACGGTTGAGAAAAGAGACGCATTGTCTCCGGTACGGAATATGGAATGTCAATCAAGTGCCGAACGAACTTTGCACCCCGATCACGTCTGCAAATAAATATGCGAATCACAGTGTTAAGAACCTATAAAAATGTAATGTCAAGACGAATCAAAAATCATGACCACATTATCAGCCATAAATCGGCCAAATACTAACTATAAATACGTCAAATATAGAAAGCTCGGATGCCTTTGACGGGGGTCAGGAAACGCACGACGCGATCTTAACTACTTTTTTCGCTAATTTCGACTTGTTCATTGGCATCCGACAGATTCCTAACGTGGTGGTGCCTTACCAATGAATTCAAAATCTTTAAGGAATATATTCACAAAAACTTACCATGCACATCCTTTGGGTACTCGTTAGACGGGGAGATATGTAGGCAGGCACTTTATAAAGTTTCAAAAAAAAAAGTATGTAGAAATAAATCATAAAATTAAGCGTCCAGATTTGATAATCATTACTACATGATATGAATAGAAATATATATAAATATCTACGTTATTTCCATAGCAAAATTCCGTATCTCAAAAACCAAAAAGGCACCTTTTATTTTGTGAAAAAGTAGCAGGAAACACTTTAGTGCACTATAGTCAACTTGATTGTATAGTTTCCTGAGTAATAGACGTGAAAACCGCGAGTCTCTATATTTAAAAATAAGGAAGACGAACTGTAAAACATTTAAAAATGAGACACCCTGTACATAGTTAACGTTATTTGCAAATTTTAAGCTTTTAAAGGGGTGGGAAAAGCGTCCAAAAAATTCTATATTGGACTACAGCAACCTTTTAAAAATTTGCTGTTCTGCTAATTTAAGATAACAGCAAGAGTGGAAAAAATATTAAAAAATGAAAATAGAAAAACGAATTCGTGACATAGACAACTAGTTTGTGAAAAAGGACTAAAAAAAAGGTTAAAAGGTTCTTTCTTCTATGGATTAAATTAAAAGAATTAATAAAGACTGATCAAGTGTCCTAATGAGGAATTAGATGTCCCGAGTCCATGAATAAAAAAAATTGTTTAAACAGTGAAAATCGAAATTTATCTGATGATTTTGTTAACCATGATCTAAAAATTGGAAATTACTGCTTAAGTTTTTCCAATTTCCAGGAGTGGTGGCAGTGGCATATAAGACAACCATAACTACCCCTAAAAGAATTACAACACCACAGCGTATAGAAAAAGAAAATTGAACCTTCTTAAGTTTAAGTGCCTAATTAAATTTTGTTCAAAGATCAATTGATTTAGCTGCTATCAAATGCAAAATGTTAATGGCGAAAGAATATTACTAAAGAACTACCATAAAGTTTTACGAATTTTTCGTGAAATAATCATTTGCCATTAGCAGTCCTTATGCCAATTTTTAATGAGTCCTTTGGGGTTAAAACATTCGTCCTTTAACTGGGCAGCGGTTAGAAAGTCATGGAAAATTTTCAATTTTCTTTACATCCTTGAAATATTATATCAACCCCTTCGACACTTTGAGCACTTATGCCTAAAATGTTTATTTTTTTCTGAACTTCAGTGCTTTTCTACTAATTTATGAAGGTGGCAGAAGTTAGAAAATCGTCTCAGTTCACATTTGTTTTTTTTTGAAAATGGAAATCGAATTTTCACGGTAACGCCATACAGGAATGAGTCAAATTTCCTCTTGTTCTCCTCAATGTACTGACCAAGTTTTGACTTATGGAAATTAAAACCATAGAAAGTAAAGGGAATTATAAGGGATTAATTTTTCTCTGAAAGTATGATGGTGTAATGATAACAACCAACTAAAGGACTAAAGAACCTTTCAAAATGGGAATTCACAGGATGAACATATACCTATATTTTATAACCCTCTACTAAGGATATCAGATAAGTTGACTCTGTCGATAATATAAAAAAAGAAGTAATTAAGCACGTATTTTAAAGTGTATATGATGTACCTACACAATAGATGTATTGAGTGATCGGCGTTGTGCGACGCCGCTGTGGACGTCGTCGTCAGTGCGTTCTCTGTTCGTAGCTATTGCTAGTCGTCGCTCTCGCCCTTTCAAAAGTGCGCCTTTATTAAAAAACCATGCCCGGCCACTCCTCTAGCCAGATAATGTTTTCTCTAATAACTATAATCACGCAGAGTAAATATATAATCAATTTGATGTTAGGGCCTGGTCGAACACCCACGCACTCTGCTTGCTAGGCACGCCGCGATATACCTACCTAACATAAGCCAGCTACATCGAGATGAGCTCTCTCATCATCTTCTTCTTCTTCTTCTTCGTTTCTCTCTCGTTCTCCTCTTCTCTTCTTTCGTCATCTCTTCGCATTTGTTTATCCCGCTTCATTAGACTCTTTAAGACTCATAAAAGAAAAGGAAGACAACGACGTAGTAAATATCGCGGCCAACTTGCGTTTGATTTATCTGTATCAGTTAATTGTTAGTTAATTGTTTCAAAAAGAAATCGAATCCCAAAGGTAGGCATCTAAACTTTAATAAATTGTACTAAAACAATCGATAAAACATGGGGTGTATTAGTTTTTGGTAGCCATGCATAAAGCAAGATTCCTTTCTTGGTTGTTAATTCCTTGTCTTCTCTTACTAAGCAAGACAAGAAAAAAGTTTTACAACTTTTCTTGTTCATTGTTTGCTGGTTTGATTCCTGTCTTGTTATTTCCTGCTTTCTGTTTTTTGGCTTAAGAAGTATCCAGGTTTTTCTAGATAGCAGTATAAGGATTGGGTTGACAGAGAGAGAAATCTTAAATATGTGTAGGTACATATCTGTATTTACTCAATTTTTGCTCACCCCTCACGTTATGTACTTCTATACAGGGTGATCTATAGGTATCTACCAATACTTAAGGGTGTACTGGCGATGTCCTGAAGTTCTGATTCGGATCTAAAGTCCGTGGTTATTTGGAGTTGCTTCCTAACGTTTCGCTAGCACTAGTGGCGAGCATCTTCAGAGGTCCTTCCATCTTCGATGCTGACTCAGTCTACATCCAGCATCGAAGATGTTAGAACCGCTGAAGAAGCTCGCCACTCGTGCTAGCGAAACGTTAGGAAGCAACTCCAAACGACGACGGACTTTAGATCCGAATCGGGACATCACCAATTCGTCATTTTCTTTTTAAGCAAAAACAATAATAAGTATTATTAAAATAAATAAAGTGCATATGTTGTAATATTTTTATTTAGATATGTTAAGGTGTTAAAAATTTGACAACAAAAGTGGTTAAACTTACACAGAAGAGTGGAATTATTGTTTCTTGGTGATTAATTGACAAGAAATATTGTTCCTGTTAAGAGAAATTCTTGTCTTGTCATGTTCTTGCATACAAATTGCAGCAGAAACAAGACAAGAACAAGAAATTGTATTTGTAGCACGCTGGAGAAGCGAAGCTTCCATTGCTTGAATACAGCATACGTTAAAACTCAAATGCATCTATCAATCTTCTGATCGATTTCTATGAGAATCCGCGAATTTAAAATAAATGGGGTTCTAAAATATGGCTACTAGACCATAGGTAAAGGTCAGAGGAAAAGTTGCAGAGTTGCAGGATTTCGGCCACAAAAGTTTCGAAATTGATATCCGAATTGGTAATAAAATAACATACCTACAGAAGCTTCTCTTCAATAAACTTTACATTTGATATTTAAATTAATTGTAAGTACATCAATTCCTAATTGTGTTTCATTTTAATTATGCGTTAAGTAATTTAACCTTTAAGTATTACTTCGCATACTCGTACCTAAATGTAATTAAAATTTGGCCGATATATAATTATGGCCACTAATTAATTAAAACGGCTTAAGTGCACGCTTGTGTTTTAATGGTCAGATTTTTTATTCCAATTAAAATTTAATTTTCGGTTCTGTTTCTTTTTTTTTTTTTTCTGGAAAACAGGCCAATTAATTGCAAATAAATTCAGTATGTCGATAGGTATATGTAGCAGAACGATGAAGTCTTCAACGTTGGCGTCGTGGCCCGTTTTAGAAAAATAAATTAACAAACAGTTCCATAAATTAAGTAAATTACGGTGATCGTAAGCAAACTGTTGTTTCCAGCATGCCATTAAAGATTATCTGGCGAATAATAATAGCGTTCAAACCTATTAAATTTCATAAGTAAATACACCACCGATCTTGATGCACGACTTTACAAATTGCCACACTTTGCCGTAACGATAGCTCAGTTCTTTTTAATCCTCTTTTGATTTTTTTCTTTCTTTTTGTTTTTTACCATGAACCAACTATTTCTCTTTTAATTTTTCAAATCAATAGCTTATTTATTGCCATCATCAATCCATTTAGAAAATAGTTTTTATTCCTATCAAAAGCTGTAACAGCTTTTGGTTTACCAAAAGCCATAAAAGGCACAATCTTAGAGATTCCAGCGATAATTGGCAGACGGCCAAAATATAATAAAAAAAAATTCAGTTGAAAGACTTTATAAGAAGGAGACAGTGCGCAATAAATGACCTTTGACCTTTGAAAGTACGTTTTTAAATAATAATTTATTTTAGAATCAGTGAATGTTCAAATTTTATTTCATATCGGTAGTGTCAAACGTGAACAACCATTAGAACTGCAAAGGGCTTTTAGGGTAACGCAGAAGGAGAGAAAATTAGGGTGAGACACACTGAATCGGAGGGGTAGAAATTTCGCTTCAAGATTTAGTCGATTATATTTTTGAAAAAGGATCCAAATTCGGTAAAACTAATCGCGTATAAAATTACGCTTCATAATTAAGAAATGCTATTAATTAAATTAAAAAACAAAGGAGAGAAGATGATGGAAAACCTTCGAGATATGTTAGAGGCAGAATCCATAGTAAAGAGGGACACCCACATAATATGATGGTTAGGGAAGATTTGTGTTTAGGAGTTGGAATGGTCAAAGTGAAGGTGCTTTTTCAAACAGTCTTCGGATTAAAGATTTGATAATTTATAAAATGAAGAAATAAATTTTTAGGCAGTATCAGCTTATATTTTAAAGTGCCCTAAAGGGTTTCTCGTTTCTCGTTTCTATTTTCAAAAAAAAAAAAAAAAACAGATAGTAATTAATCAATTAACTGATAATAAATAATATAATAAACAGCATCATCACTTTCACTTTTTAATTAACAATTCAATTAATTGTGCATATGTAGGTAGGTATATTTCGTCGTAAAAATAAGGAAGAATATGTAAATACAGACACGTAGATGTGTTCGTAACTAAATAGATGTTTATGTGCTGACAATATTGCTTATAAAACACGTGACGTTTGTAAATCTTGTGTCAGTAATAATCGTAATTTTGTATTTCTCTAATTAACATCGAGAATATAATGAGATTCTGATGTGAGTGGGACTGTTGGTATATGGCGTAGGTAAAGCATGACTAATAATACCCGTTACATTATGGTCAGAAAAGACGGTTAAGAAAGTACCTACCTATACTTCTTAGATGTAGCAGCTTTTACAACAGCAACAATTTCAACTGCTAATAAAATTGTAATTATGTATATCTGCAGATCTATAAACAATTTTTATTTACTTATCTTTCGTAATCTGTTACATGTAGGTATGTACTATTGCCGATAGGTAATAGATCACTCTTTGGTAAATATGTATAGCCATTTTGGCATTTAGCAAAAGGAGAACCAGAGAGAGAGAGTCAAAAAAATATAAAGGAACTTATTGTAAAGCATAAATATTACTTAAAATAGGGTTAGAATAAAGAACATCAACATTTAACTTTGCCAATAACTAGTGATAACCAAAAATAATCTTGTTCTTGCGATTCTGTCTTATCTTGCAAAAACTGCAAGACTAAAACCAAAAGACTTCGCTATTCTCGCAATACCAAAACGAAGACTAAATGAATAAAACCAAGACCAAATGCAAGAGTCTCGCAGAAATCTATTTTGATGTTTGGTCTTCCAGTAAGAATAATTGACTAAAAACTCGAAAATGAACAAGACCTGGTCTTGCAAGAACAAGACCAAGACCAAGAATACATTAGTCTTGTAATGAGAAATAACTCTATTTTTGAGCTGTGCTTCGACTATCAATTTCGGCCACCATTGAGATCAAAAATTCACACATTCAAAATTTTGAACATCTTTTTCACCCTTCTAGGAGTTGAATTCTAAAAAACTTCCTTAGTACTTTGCTACGTTCTTTTATAAGGAATCTGTTACAAATTTTCGAATTTATAAATGTGCTCTACGTATATTGGATCGGTACATTGAACCTGCTCTTCGCCCTTTTATAGGGTAAATTTTAGAAAATCCTTTTTTTTTTTTGTTTAACCCTATATAAGAAAACTTTGTGCAAAATTGCACATGTAAGGTATACCCGTGGGGTTGGGCTGTGCCTTCAAAGCTGCATCAACCTTTCAGCATCTTTTTCACCACTTTAGGGGATGAATTTTATAAGATATTTTCTTAATGGTCGCATAAGTTGTATAAGAAATTCCTGTGGAAAATTTCTATTATCCAGACTCTGGGGTTTGAGCTGAGGGTTGATATATATATCAGTCGGTCAATTTACCCCTTTATACATGTGTACATATATTGCTTGTAGATTCCCTTTATTAGGTTCCATCGCTAAATTTGTTTAAAAAGTGATGAATGAGTGAGTATACTTTCGCTTTTACATATCTATACAGGGTGTTAGGTCTATAAGTACAAAAAAAAGAATCATGGATTCCTTGCACAATAAATAACAAACGTCTAAAAGCATTTTTCAATCGAGTGACAATTAAGTACGCAATTCGTGTTCGAAAATTTGACCCTGAAATTCGGTTTAATACAGGCCTGGCGAAATACGAATTCTCGTAACTGATAGTTTGCAACGAGCAGCGCCACTTACGAAACAGCGTTATCTATCACCTGCGACTATTCTCTAGGGAATAAGCGCGCTAAACCAGGGCCGGCCTCAGAAATCAAAATAATTTTTTTTTTTTTTTTTTATTTCAAAAGTCAAAAAGTGTATAAATTCATGTTTGAAATGCAACAGGGAACATGTGGTTCTTTTTTTTGTACTTATAGACCAAACACCCTGTATAGGTAAGATTGTGATCATAATTTTTTGTTCTGAAGATGAGCTTTTATAGGTCAAAACAGATTATTAATAAATTTTACACTAAAAGAAAATTACGTGAAAGTTTTTCGTTTTTTTTAAAGAGTTTTCTTCCATGAAATGAAAATATGACGATAGAGACCAACTCCTGGCTTAAGAACTTACGACATTGACCTCCATAGAGTTGTTAAGAGCTGTAACAAATAGGTTAAGATGGACATTGTAATCGCCAACGTCCTCAAGGATAAGCCACCGTAAGAAGAAGAAGATCAACTCAATCATCTTTTTCAAGATTATACATTTCGTGTTTGATTATGTGATTTAAATTCCGTTGATTTTGAACTGATAACTAGTTGTTATTGGCTGGGCTGTTAGGTACCTCTTTAAGTCGAATGGGTTCCTCTGAGGCAAAGTTGTTTAGAAGGCGCGTAGAGCTACCGGAGAAGAAGAGACCTGTATTTTGGTAGATTAATTGTGATCCATTTGTCAGGCGGTGGGGGGTAAGCGACAGTCACTTATCTGTCAATCTTCCAGGCTCCTTGATTTGTCAAACACTGAATATGTCAGTCTCACTAATGAGAGTATCCATCTCACACGGGATATTTGCTTTTCGGGTGAATAAGGGAAAAGATCCTACCTCTATATACGGACCTTGAAAACGCCCATTAAATAATATCATAGAAAACGAGACCAAGTTGAATAACTACAGAAAACCAACAAAAAGGCGATTATCTTTCCTTTCTGTCCCCAGTAATATTTCAGGAGCGACTGCTACTGTTACAATAAACGCGTTACTTCTATTGATATGTTAATCACTTAATGTTAAATTATGTTACAGCCTATACAGGGTGTTGAAAATTACAACAAAATGATAAAAACTTTATTTTTATTTATGTTTTTTAATGTTTATTTATTAGACACTTAATTAAATACGTTAATTTTTTTATAGGAGGCTTGGATTACTGCTGAACCCCTTTTGCTGTTCTCTACTCTACATATGGTGAGTTATTTTTGGAATTTTATGTGCTTGTATAGTCACTTAAAACTGTGAAAAAAGTAAAATTTCTAAGAACGTAAAAAAAAAGATATAGCCGTTTATGCCGCAAAAGAAATATATTTCGACACTAAAAGAAATCAAAAATTATAGAGTAAGTACTTTCCGTTGACCTAAAACTATGAAATTTGGCAAGTAATATCGTCTTATACTACAAGTACAGGATAAATTTAGAAAGGTTTACATTTGTAATTAAATCATAAAAAATATAGTCTTTATTTAAAGTATTTATAATCAATCATCGAGGTTAAGCAGCGCTATGCGCGGTCATAATTACCTATATGGGTGACCAAATCTTTCTGTAGATTTTTTTAAACTTTTACTAATTTGTACAGAAGAGAAAAATCTGAAAGCCGTATATTTTTAATTAAATCACAAAAAAAAAACAGGGTCTTTATGCAAGAAACGGGGGCCAAATTTTGAAGTGAGTTAACCGTGTCATGTGGGGTATCGTATGAAAGAGCTTCATTGGCACAAGCACAAGCTTAAACAAATTTTTAATTATTTTTATGACGTATATAGGTTTTGGAAAATAAATTTCGGGAAAGGCTCGGAAAAACAATGCGAAATTCGTTTCCTGAACTATTTAGGTAGATACAATATGTACCAACAAATTTCTATGGAATCCTTGGTGGGCGAGTCCGACTCCGGTATTTTTTTATTTATTTTTTTTTTAAGACAGCGCCCTTTTCTCATTCTCAAAATCACGTCTACAGTACATTGAGATATAACTGGACATTTTCGTTGTCGATGCAAGTGTTCTTCGGACATTAGTATTCGATCTAGGTGGCAATGAGTCGGTATGCGTTATTACGATATTCATGTGATGTACCATGTCTGGCACGTGCTCGAATACTCCGCCATGTAGTGCCCTGCCCTGCCCTGGCTTCGATTTTCATTGTTATCACAACCACATTGTGGAAATGCACCGGCTTTTTACATTCCTATAGCGTACCATAGATCCATTAGAACCATTTTAAATATTTCCTTTTAACAAAAATTATTAAATAACTATTTAAATTAAAAAAATCAAAATTTTGTACAAATAATTATCAATATGTACCTTCAGAGTGGCCGTTTATTATATTTTTTACTATAAGGTTTAGGTACACTTTTTTGAAAAAACTTCTATTTCAAACCAAAGGAAGACTACATTGGGAGATATCTATCAGATGATAATATTTCAATTGTATCTAACACTAGATACACTCACTATATTTTTTCTTTCGCTAATTGATATTTAAAAAGAAATTTCCCGGCACCTCCACTATTTTTTTTTTTTCATCTTATTACCACTATTTTTGCAAAAATATATAAACTACTTACCTATACGTCTTCCTCTATCCATTTTTACTTCTGACTTACCTTTTATGTCTCAGAAGATGACCTACCGTCCTATATCTCCTTTCGCAGCATTCAGAATTCGTAAATGTGATGATATTTTAATTATATAATTGATTTGATTTGATCTTTATTTGATGGAGCAATTTTTAAGATTATTGGACGATTATTTAATAAACTTTCACTATTTTATTTTTAAAACTGTAAGTTTTTTCAGTGCACAACACCTTCCCCAGACTGCTGACACATAAATACTTTTGTTAATAGATATAATTTTTCATCTTTGATAATTTTTCTATCCGCAGTATTTTCATATTTCCCTAAAAATTTTCGTTGACTCCCTCCTCCTTCCCAAAATCATAGATCCACATCTGCATGAGATAAATTAACCACTGAGATTAATTAATAAAATTATCTCATTTTATAGCTAAAATTTTTCGTTACGACATTCAGTTAATACTTATCAACTTTGTGCATTGCTTCCGTTCCCCAACATATTGTACGTAGGTACGTACGTACACCCAATTTTGGGCGCTTTAACTGAACATCAGGTCACATCGGTATCACGACCGCTTTAGTCAGTAATAAGCGCGCACGCTGCTGTTACTCAGCAGAATTTTTGTGGGTGTCCTGATTTCAAAGATACAAATGACGACAGTAATACGTTAGGAAATGAACCATCCCAGGAATCTAGTGTGCTCGTCCTAGCTCTCTGGCCGGTCGCAGTCGGCCGGTCGGCTGCTCTTCTTTATCTGATCGAGGCAAATTTTCATTGGCCGAAGATTAATTAGATGTTTTCAAGGGAGCGTTACGTTATGAACAACGCGAACAAAAAAAAAAAAAAAACGAAAAAGAAAAAAAGAAGGAACGTAGGAGTTACTAACGCAAATCTTAGTGTGCTACGGATTACGGTATATGCGGTGTCTCTATGAATAAGTAGGCTATAAGTCATAGATATTGTTGGTCTGGTTTTAGTTCGTTCAGTTGGCGGTTTTATAATGGTTAAGTACAGGGCCGTCTTTTAATTAATAGAGGCCCTGTTCACACTTGAAACTGACGGGGGGGGGGGGGGTCACTATGACTATGACAGGAAAATTTTGAGTTACATTTCTACTAATTTATTCATAAAATACATAGTTAGCCTTCTTTCAAACTAATAATTATTCTTTCTGCAAAGGCAATGTAACTTTGTTAGGTTAGGTTAGGTTATATGAATAAATAATGCCATTGTGGGAATCGTCAGTTGCCCATAATTGTATATCTAATTAAAATAAACGTCTATATTTATGGGTTATCCATTGATGATCAGATTGGAACTATTAAGGGTTCCCCATTAATACCTGGACCCTGGGTACTTACCCAGAATAGCCATTGGGTAAGACGGCCTTGGACAAATCATATTGACAAATAGTCTTCACGTTGCAGAATCATTCAAATTAAAAGAAATAATTTATAATAAATAATATAATTAATCAAGGAACCTGAACTCATCAGGCATAACCTAACCTAACCTTAAGATATTTGTAAAAAATATAGAGCAACAAACAAACATGAGTAAACCTGGGACATGCGAAACCGTAACGCTAACGTAGACGACCACTTGTGGATTCGAGTCAATTTTTGAAATTTGAAAAGCTAAATGAACTTTAAAAATAATAGCCTTACTGTTGGATGAATAGTGTGCCCTTTTACCTAATTTTACTATAATTTTATTTTAATTTTAAATCCTTTTACTCACAAATGCTAACACCCTTAAATCGTCGGTTCTCAAATATTTGTTCCTGCGACCCCTTGTTTTAAAGCAAGCAATTTTGCGCTCTTTCTCCAAATGCATAAGGGTGAACGAATTTAAATTACACAAGGAAACACTGTTTAACCGAATCCAAAGTTTTTAAATTCTTATCCTCGATTTTCTGCACTTGCTGCATTGATAGCTAACTACCAGGATTGTCCATCTTCAATATTGAACTTTAGTTAGAGAGGTTGTGAACCAAAAATTTTTTCAATCTGCGGTGCTCCCCTGTAGTTATGTAATGGCCCCCTCCGGACCCAGTTGGGCACTACTGCCCTAAATGTAGATTTTCTACATATAACTTTTAAGGGCGTGTCTGGAGCGCTACACTGTTTCATCTTTTAGATAAGTACTCTCCTGGACTTGTTTGTAAAAAAATTCAACTTTCTTCAGGGTTTTATATCCATCGGTTAAGTTAGATTAAGTTAAGTTATAAACCTATAATAAAACCAAACGATCCTGGACGTTGGGTTTTTAACAAATATGTTGATAACATTGATCAATCTTTTTTGAATTTCTTTAAATCTAAACATTTTTTTACGATAATCATATAAAATCAAAATATACTGTCTGATGTTGAAAATGAACACATTATAAGTCTAAAAATTTGTTAAAACAAATTATCTGTTTCAAAGCAATTCCTCTGATACAAAAAGGCATGCCTTCATGAATGAATATTACTTATCAGAGTTAGGAAATTGAATCCTGACACTCCTTAGTCATTCCATACGAAAATTGAAAGCATACATAGGTAATGCCATTAAATCTTAACAAGGTTTCAAACAGTTTGGTATGTTTCTGAATGAGCTGGTTAATGTTTTTAATTCCGCATCTCCACACGCCCGCGTAGGTACGTCTCTTAACACATACAAATAACACACCGACGTTGCCACTTTCATTCACTAAAAATTCTCAAAAAAAAATTTGATTCATTATCTTTGTAGATATTTTTCAATTATTCAATTAGTAACAAATTATCCCTGCAGAAATGTCAAGATTCTTCGCCCTTCGTAAAGATAAATCCCCTATTACATTTTCAAGTTCTCCAACTAAACATTTTAATTAATAATGTCATAATACACAGTGACGTAACGAAAAAATCTTCCACCCTGTAATATTAAATCTGGGACCCTTATTACCTCCCACAACCCCATACTTAATTAGTAGGTACCTACCTTGTGTATGGGCCAAGCCTATTTTTTGAAGTGTGCAGTTGCTCCGCCGAACTTAGACCCATTTCAGAAATTTTGTCGACAAAATCTTGAAGTCAAATCTCCACCACTTTGACTCAGCTCGTTTTTCTGCTGTACAAAGTACAAGTAAGATTTTGAGTTTAGGAACAAAAAATAATATTTGTCAACACCGACCACATAATAGGGGCATGTATGGTATTCTCCATCCTCGGCACCATCTTCTGAGACATTGTTGTTTCTCTAGTGCCAAACCATCAATAATAAGAGGGGCTCCTCAGAAATAAAGCACATAGATCAAGATTACATTAACACGCAACGTTATACAAACACGCGTGGGTCGGCTTGCATTATTATGGAAAAAATCCTCGGAATATGCTTATCCCTCACACACATGTTACCTAGTACATTTTCTATATGTAGGTCCACTTATAAGTAAAGTACACACCACTTAACGTTCTATCGGTTTAGCCTTTCTGATTTTCGCTGATAGTATTCATGGTGTCAGGGAAAATTTTTCGATTTTCAATATCATCATTTTTATGGCATTTGCTATTTTTAACCACTAAAAGAACTCTATGCGAACACTCTAACCTTTTGTTGTATGTCAGTTTTTTTTTTTTAATGAAAAAACACCTACACATTGATGTTACAACTGAAAAGTTCACGTATGATATATATTTCTGAAGGATTAGAGGGTTCCAGTAGCAGAAATTTGGTTATTAATATCTGCTGAGGAAGTCACAATTGTTCAACATTTATCAGTACAAAAATTTCTGAATCTGTTTTTGTATACCTCCCTACGAATATTTAAAATTAACGTCAGTTTCGTGGACTTGAATACAAAAACACCAAAAAATATTTTCTTGGTATCTAAAGACAGTCGAAGCAAAAAGTGTGCTAACTAACGTCAATAAAAAATCCTAAGTTAAGAGTCACGAAATATTAAACCGGATCAACTATTGATCTTATAAATAGTTTAATTGGATTGTAAATTCACGTTACGTAACACTCAACTACGCCAGCCATGGGTGCAAGAATACGTATAAACTTGCCTGAAAATAACAAAAGTAGACTGTAATCAGTATTGTACATCTTAAGCCGGACCTTAAAATGTTTTGAACGTTTGATTATTAAGTTGTTTTTAGATCATATTAATTTGTAACTTCAGCTGTCATTTATTTTAAATATGAAGCGAAACTTAGGTTTATCTTATTGTGTTGCAATAAGCAGAAAAATTCGAAAATGTCACACGAATTTTCACAAAGTTAAACCTTTTTGGTAAATGAATTTATAATAGAGTGTACATACATATGTATTTATCTTTCGGTGAAAATTATTTACATTTTTTTTGCATTTAGATAAATGAAATCAATTACAATAAATATAAACATCTAGAAAAGAATAATTATAGTAAAATTCGGCTATAGCGAATTCGAGAGGAATAATGCATCAAAAGTTCGTTAAAAGAGGAGTAAACGCATATGCTTATCTATAAAGTCCCTCTTTTTATAAATCATTATAAACACAAGTATTGGAGTGAATAAAGAATGCGATCTTTCGTCCTGCCCGTCTCGCGATTTCTTTTTCTGTCCTTCTCAGGACTTTTTATCGAAATCGCTACCTCTTATCCTGTATGTTAGTGATCTTGAATAGTTCTGTCCGTCTCGCGACTTCTTGTCTTGTCCTTATCGCTAAATGTTATCCTGCCCGCCTTCAACCGCTTCACCTGTCTGTCTCGCGACTTCTCACGATATCTTGTCTGCATCACGACCTCTTATCTATTGTCCGTCTCGCGACCTCTTATCTTGTCCGCATTGCCACCTCTTATCTTACCCATCTCGCGATTTCTTCTCCTATCCGTATCTTATCTTGTTACCAGTCCCCCTGTTCGTTTCGCAATCTCTTGCTATGTTAGTCTTGCGACCCTTTGTCCTGTTCATCTATCTCTCCCTGTCCGTATCCCGACTTTTTGTATTGTCCATCTCGCTTCTGTCCGTCCCGTGACTTCTTGTCCGTTATGCGACCTGTCTGATCTGTCTCGCGATCTCTTTTAATGTCAGTCTTGCAACCTCTTGTCCTATTCGTCTCGCGACTTGTTATCCTGTCCATATCGTGCCCTTTTCTCTTGTCTCTCTAGCTATCAGTCCTAATGTCCGTCCTTATCCTATCTCTTACCTTAGCCATCTCGCGATCTCTTGTTATGTCAGTCTCGCGACCTTTCATCTTGGCCGTGTCCTGACTCCTTGTTCTATCGGCTCCGCAGCTTCCTATCTTGTCCGTTTCCTGGCCTCTTATCTTGACCGGCTCATCGCAATCTATTATCTTGTTCGTCTCGCGATCTCTTATGTTAGTCTCGCGACTTTTTTTCTTATGGTACCAATCGTACTGTCCGTCCCGTGACCTCTTGTCCGTTATGCGACCTGTTATCTTATCTGTCTCGCGATTTCTTTTAATGTCAGTCTCGCGACCTCTTGTCCTGTTCGTCTCGCTACTTATTATTCTGTCCAAATCCTGCCCTCTTCTCTTGTCTATCTTGCTATCAGTCTTCATATCCGTCCTTATCTTATCAATCTCGCGACCTCTTGTCTTAGCCATCTCGCGATCTCTTCTTATGTCAGTCTCGCGACCTCTCATCTTGCTCGTGTGCCATCGGTCTCGCAGCTTCCTATCTTGCCCGTATTCTGGTCTCTTATCTTGGCCGGCTCGTTACCAATCTTCCAGTCCATCGCAACTTATATTGTTCGTCTCGCGATCTCTTGTTACGTCAGTCTCGCGACACCTTATTCTGTCCGTCTTGCGACTTCTCATCCTGTCTATATACTGACTTCTTGCCTTGTCTAGCTTGTTCTATCCGTTCCACGGTCTCTTGTCTTTCGACCTGTTGTTTTGTTCGTTTCGCGATCTCTTATTATGTTAGTCTCGCGACGTCTTGTCTTGTCCGTATCGTGACTTCTTATCCTGTCCGCATTCCGTTTTTTGTCTTGTCCTTTTCGCTACCAATCGTTCTGTCCGTCCCACGACCTCTTGTCCGTTTCGCGATCTGTTATCTTGTTCGTCTCGCGATCTTTTCTTATATTAGTCTCGCGACTTCTTAATTTATCTGCATCCCGATTTTTTGTCTTGTCCTTTTCGCTACCAATCGTTCTGTCCGTCCCACGACCTCTTGTCCGTTTCGCGATCTGTTATCTTGTTCGTCTCGCTTTCTTTTCTTATATTAGTCTCGCGACTTCTTAATTTGTCTGCATCTCAACTTTTTGTCTTGTCCTTTTCGCTACTAATCGTTCTGTCCGTCCCACGACCTCTTGTCCGTCTCGCGATCGCTTGTTGTGTTTGTCTCGCGACCTCTTGTCTTGTCCGTCACGTACCTAACTTCTTAACCTGTTTGTATCTTCTTCTATCCGTCCCGCGTCACCTTGCTAGTCTCGCGACCTGTTATCTTGTCCGTCTCACGATCTCTTCTTATATCAGTCTCGCGACTTCTTTTTTGTCCGTATCGTGACTTCTTATCCTGTCCGCATTCCGACTTTTTGTCTTGCTCTTTTCGCTACTACTCGTTCTGTCCGTCCCACGACCTCTTGTCCGTTTCGCGGTCTGTTATCTTTTTCGTCTCGCGACTTCTTGTCTTGTCCGTATCGTGATTTCTTATCCTGTCCGCATTCCGACTTTTTGCCTTGTCCTTTTCGCTACCAATCATTCTGTCCGTCTCACGACCTCTTGTCCATTTCGCGATCTGTTATCTTGTTCGTCTCGCGATCTCTTCTTATATTAGTCTCGCGACTTCTTAATTTGTCCGCATTCCGACTTTTTGTCTTGCTCTTTTCGCTACTAATCGTTTTGTCCGTCCCACGACCTCTTGTCCGTTTCGCGATCTGTTATCTTTTTCGTCTCGCGACTTCTTGTCTTGTCCGTATCGTGATTTCTTATCCTGTCCGCATTCCGACTATTTGTCTTGTCCTTCTTGCTACCAATCGTCTTGTCCGTTTCGCGACCTGGTATCTTATCTGTCTCGTGATTTCTTGTTATGTAATTCTCGCGATCAGTTATCTTGTCGATCTCGCGATCTATTGTAAAATGTCTCTAAAAAGTCTCGCCACTTCTTATCTAGTTTGTATCCTGACTTCTTGTCTTATCCACCTCGCTACCAATCGTTCTGTCCGTCTCGCGATCGCTTGTTGTGTTTGTCTCGCAACCTCTTGTCTTGTCCGTCACGTACCTAACTTCTTAACCTGTTTGTATCTTCTTCTATCCGTCCCGCGTCACCTTGCTAGTCTCGCGACCTGTTATCTTGTCCGTCTCACGATCTCTTTTTATATCAGTCTCGCGACTTCTTTTTTGTCCGTCTCCCTACCAGTCGTCCTGTTCGTCTCGCGTTCTCTTGTAGTGTCAATCTCGCGACCTCTTGTCCGTATCGCGACTTCTCATCCTGTGCATTTTGCTAGTGTTTGCCCTGTCGGTCTCGCGACTACAGTTTCTGTGCGTCTCGCGAAGCAGGACTAATCACGGATTATGTACGTATTGACACGTCGACGTTAGCGCTATTTCTTTAATTTCATCGAAATAAAAAATCGAAGGAGATTTTTAACTAATGTCGCAAATATGTACGTATTTTGTCACGTTCCCTCTTCTTCTGCACGTCCTTTACTTTAATTAACAAACGTAATGAAATTCAATTTTTAATTTGCGTCCATAACATAAAAAGAGAAAGAATGTACGCTGTACCCTTGTGTTTCGAGAATGGGCGACGCGACGCTGAGCGATAAAACCTGATGGTGTGTGCATGATTGCTAATTATTTCATATGAAATTAAATCAAATCGATTCGTGTAACCGTACGCGTGGAGTAATTTCGACTAATGTAAGTGTACTTTATTACCACTTGCTGAAGAAGTATGGGAATATAATTCAGAATACAAAAACAGAAAGCAATATTTATTAGCACACCCCCAACTTGTATGCACGTTGCTCGATATCATGGATTAAACGTTTATTCGTTATCGAAATTTCTAAACTCATTACGAATGCTGCAGGAACGTTCAGGGTAAAGAAACAATCCGATTGTTTTCGGTATGAAAACAAGCGGACGCTGGTAGCGATCTACACAGTTTTTCCAAATGAAAAGTACATCATTCTATTGAATATGCATCGATCGTATGGTGGAGGTATGTACATAGTTACTTTTGAACATACAAAAAAAAAAAAGAAAAGAACACGTGCCCTTCCCGTTTTAAACACGTGGTGGTAAAAACAATGTCGTGTAATGACGAAAGGCGAAGTGACGCGTTGTACCTATAAGGAAAATAAAATAGACACGAGCAGCACATCTTGTAAAAAGGTGATTCACTTGCAATAAATATCCTGGTGACCGACGTTTAATTACGAATTCTTGGACTGTTTATCTTTTACATGAAGCTGAAGGAATAACGCGCGCTACCTTAGAGTTTGTCGTGCTGCCTGTTGCATTTAACAGGTTGTTTGCATGTCCCCGTTGCCAAACTTCCCGGTTAATATCACAGTTCACAACAAAAAATTGTCAGTTTTGATGAGGTTGCAACGGAAATCGGGAATAGGGAATAGGAAAAGTGCGCGATATTTGAAATTGTGCTATGATTTATTTAATTTAGTAGGTAATTTTGTACAACAGCTTACCCCCTTCCGATTTTCTTAAAAAAAAAGTAAGTTGTAGAGTTCGTCATACTGATCAAGAATATACATATATGTTGGGCGCGGAAACCACCCCTTCATGGTATTTTTGAGTTTCTTCATTTCGTGTATTTGTCTTCCATGTCTACTGTAAAACGCGATTAGTAGTAGTGGTTTTATTGATTTATCTGAATATTGAGATCGTGTAGTGTTTATTGTTGTACATGATACTGCTTGTTTATCTAAACATTGCAAGCGTTACGAATATAAATTTTGGGAAAGGATGAAGAATATGTGAATGTAAACACATCCATCCTGAACCGTAACCTATTGTAATACACACGGAAGTAATACGATAGATTCCTGTATTTTATGACATCTTCATACTGGTTTTGAGCCTCAAAAAATACAAATAACTGTCATAATACTTCCGTGTGTATTGAATTAGGTTACGGTTCAGGATGGGTGTCTTTACATTTACATATCCCTCACCCTTTCCCAAAATTTTATTCGTAATACACTAAGAATGACTGCTTTCAATGTTTAAACAAACAAGCAGTATCATGTATCACCTATAGATAAAAACTATAAATTATTCCGTATCTTATCTACAACAATAAACACTACACGATCTCAATATTCGAATAAATGAACAAACCACTACTACTAATCGCGTTTTACAATAGACATGGAAGACAAATACACGAAATGAAGAAACTCAAAAATACCATGAAGGGGTGGTTTCCGCGCCCAACATATAGGTATGTATATTCTTGATCAGCGTGACGAACTCTACAACATATTCAATTTTCAGGAAAATCGATTGGGGGAGGCGTATCTATACAATTACTATTTTAATTTTTAGACGAAATTTCAGTTATACTTACCTACTTTGAATTTTTGTTATTTTTTTTTTGTGAACGCTATTATTTAGCATGTAGGTGTATGGCAACGTCGCTGAGAATACAACGTACAACGACGTAAACTGATCGTGTACAAGCGCAAGTCCGCTTCTGGAATTTTCAATCCGCTAAATGTTCAAAGGAGGCCGACACGTTAATAGTAAATGAAATAATTCCATTAGCAATCAAGACCGAATTAAAAGGCTCTGATAAGTGTGCCCGCGAAAATTAATTAAATAACAATCCCACAACGGACGCCTGTAACGATAATATGTTAAGGACATGCAGAAGGTAACATACCTTTTGTGCATGGGCACTCTTTTAAAATTTTATTTCTTATTCCGGTACTGTTATCGATAGATTCAATATTACGAATTTTCTATGAAAAAGAATAATTAATAATTTCAGAAAGCAAGATCTTATCGAATAATATATATATTTTACACAAACATAACCAAATTCTGATTTCTTCACTGGTCTCTACCAACAGCAGCGCTCTACTGGATAGATCTATTTAGAACTAGTCAGAATATTTCTCATTATTGGCATTTAAACTGTAAAAATGATTTTCTTTAAATTGTTTAAATAATGCACCCCTTTATTTACATCCTAAAGATATACCTATATCATCCATCACCTCACAAAAGTTTATACTATTAAACTGAAATCACCAGTAGGATCAGCTTTTATAGGGGTGAATTTGAAACTCTGAACTTCTTCACCGGTTTCCTCGAAAATCCAATTAAATTGTCTTCTATCACATATACATATTTTGCTTCGTAATCATCGAAAGGTCAAAAAAGGTATTTTGCAAAATTTTAACATTAACTAAATAATAGTATACAAACAATAAATTGTCTTGTCATCGAGCTGCACAAAAATCCACAATCATAAAATTTTTATATTTAACTTGAAGATTTTATCGACACTACTTCCGAAATGCCCTCCAGTTACGATTCTCTGAAGAAGAAGTGTCTTGTCAAGAAATAATAATACAGAAGTTAAACGCATTGGTAGCTGGTAGGTGAAGAGATTCACGTCTTGATTTGATATTCAAGCTACTTGACTAAGTGATGATCAAAATTAGTCTCGGTTTTTCAGTCTTGGTCTTGGTCTTGAAAATTTTTCATGACCAAAAGACATTTTCTATATAAGTTAAGATCAAGACCAAGACCCAACTCTGCAAGACCAAGACTCATAACAAGACTTTTACCAAACTTATTGTTAAAAATAATTAAAAAGTGTTTGTCGATTCCACAATAATTATTTGACCACACTGTGGCTTCTTCAGATGGAAGAATTTTAACAAACTATTTTGCAATACAAATCTCTTATATACTAACTAGTTTAAAGAATGGGGGAGGAGTGAATATAATAATAATTAGTAAATCTAATAGTAAGTTTACTGTTTAATTTGTTAATTTCTAGACTTTACTAGAAGATTGATTTTTTTCCTTTATTTGCTACTTATATGTAAAATTTTAAAATTATCGTCAAAAGTTTAAAAAAGGTTAAAATTAAATATCGTTTATAACGGGTTAGATAGGTACCTAAAATATATAAAAAGCTTGCAAAAATGGTTAATGTGTTTTGGTTCTTTATGGATCTTGAAGTGCTTAGCTTCAAATTTATCAAAAACTTGATTTTCAAATCAAGACAAGTCATATTTTAAAATATCAAGCTACTAGACTTGATGAATCACATAAATGAATTATTTAGCAATAAATCAATAAATATCTATATATTTTTTTTAAACATTTTTCGAAATAGTTTACAATATCGTACAGATAGATCACAGATCACTAGCTCTGACCACAATGTTACTAATTTGCTGGGGATTAACCTAATTTAATAGTTCAAGGTTTAACTTAAGTTAAATATACATTTCGTACCTGTTACTTATTTCTTTATTTATCTCGATATAAAATAAATGCTTGTTTGTTCGCTTGAGCTTACCGTAATGGTGTGTACACAAATTATAGAAAAGTTACCTACCTGTACCTGTACCTGTACCTGCTGGCTTAAGAACGAACGTATGCGGTAATGCGGTAAAGAGAATATGGACGACTGCGGCGAAATAAATAAATTCTGGCCAGATAATGATCTCAGTTTTCTAATAGCGCAGTCAGGCTCTTAGAGCGCAAACATTTCCAATTTTAAAATTCCCTTCTTTATTACAGTTCACAACGCAACAGAAATTAACCGAGCCTAATATACATCCACTTAAATTAGGTATTAGGTTTAGTTCAAATTATTTCAAATAAATAAAAATTAAAAAAACAGGCGAAGTAGAGCAAGAGACAGTAATGTACTTTAAGAAGTTGTGATGTTATTAAAGAAAAATTACAGTAAGTTCATTGAAACTAATTTAAGAGTGATAATAAAAATCTTAAGCTAAGTACCTATGACTCTAATACCTATAGAATTTTGAGGTTATGTTTTAGATATACAATACGAAAGATGATCTCCAAAATCAAACGATTCAAAATATATTTTTCTCAATTTTATTCATTATTCAATAGTCAGTCAAGCGACGAACCTTTATCCTCAGATTTCTAAATTTGGGTCTGGGGCCCTTTGTACCTTCTCTATCGCTATTTACGTATTTTTTTACTGTAGGATAGTTCCAGCAGCTTCTTAGGCTCTTTAATATCTTAAAGAATGTGTCTATGTTGACCCAAACATATGATTAAAAACTTTCAGCGTGATCTGTCAATTACTTTTCCACTAATTAACGATTTTTTAATAGTTCTTGATAAACAATTGTACTATTTCTTTCACAAACAGGTCTTTTTGGTCGGAGTAACCCAGAAAAATAAAAGAAACTATTCAAATTTATTATCCCGTTGGAATTTTGAAAAAAAAAATTAATTTGAACCGATTTTATAACGATTTCTTTGACAACATTAGTTTTCTACGCACGTATAAAACAACATATTTTTTTTTTCCTAAATAATTTAGTTTTTAGAGCAGAAGACTTTATTTGTTATTTTATAAAATAACATCAGATCATCGACAATTTAATGTTCATTTATTTAACCATGAGACCATGAAGGCGAGTTTTTTTATTATTGTTTAGGCTCCAGTAGGGGAAATCTTGCATAGACACCCCCCCCCTGAAGGGAGGGTAGTGTCGGATTCTTACTGACTAAAACCCCTCCTCGAGTTGGAGATCAACCCGTAGGCCTTATCATCCCACAGGGAGAGCAGGGAGGGAGAATTTTGGGGAGAAAAGCGGTAGAAGACGAGGAGAGTCTGTATTTAGAAAACTAATGTTGTCAAAGAAATCGTTATAAAATTGTTTCAAATATTCTATTTTCAAAAACTTTCAACGGGATAATAAATTTGAATAGTTTTTTGATTTTTTTTTGGCACAATTGTTAATCAAGGACTAAAAAAAGTCGTATCGTTAATTAGTAGAAAAAGTAGTTGTACATATTTGGGTCAACATAGGCACTTTCTTTAAGAAATTTCAGACTTCTAGATATTATAGTTTTTGAGTAAAAAAATGGTCAAAAATCGGCGGTTTTTAAATTTTGGAAGCGATTTCCAAAGATTCAGTTGCACTTAGCGACCTCTACTGGACTTCATTATTTTTTGCAGTTTTGCTCAGGATGAAAGATAATCAACAAAAAGTGAAAAAAGAAGTTTTTTTCTTCATAAATTGTTAATTACAAAATTTAACGTTCGGTTTCGAGTGGAGACCCCCAAAATCGTGTTCTGCGGCAAAAATCCATAGGAATCAATAAAAATCTGCCCTGTTCTTTCTTGACCCCAAAATCGACTTTAAGATGAACTCTTTTCTTTCCTTTTCTTTTTTTTTTCTTAAAAAATTTGACTTTGTAGGCTATAACTTTCAGCTTTTGATTTGTAATCTTCCAGAAGTACTGTCGAGAAACTGTTTTTTTCGTGAAAGGTTGAATAATGAACATTAAAATCAGTAGCTACCTTCGGATACTAAAGAAAATTATAAGATTGGGGAAAAACTAAAAAAGCTTTTCATTTAAATTTATGACATTTTTGCATAAATTCATGACCTTTAGTCACGATTCGTACTTTGAAAATGTTTTTTTTGTTGTGTCACCCAGGGTGAACATAACCCAATTTAATATTTTCATTTAAAAAAAAAATTGCCTGAAATAAAACCATGAAAATTAAACGGCGTCTACGTTAAAAGTCATAATATGTTTTAAAACAAGACTGACCCATAAGTGTTTATATATAATGAAAAAATAATTTGCGTACTTCACGTACCTACCTCTTTGATCACGTATCGTATACCCATTACCGATGATTGGGTGTCGAGCGGTGCAAGTCGTAGGCGTGAGCTTAATACATTTTCTCATTTATATACTTTTACGGTCGATCAATAAAAGCCAGCGAGCCATTATTATCAATTAAAATATTATTTAGCGTCGAATTTATTGCACACACACGAAACGAACTTGGTGTCGTTTAAAAGCAATTAGTGACCTCTATAAATTTTATACTTGACGAGATTTCGTTTTAATTAAATTGCCTTATTCATGTGTTCGAATGCCCACGGACCGATAGGAGGAATGCTGAACCGTACGAGTAATATGAAAGTCAGAAAAACATTAAAAGAAATTGCTCATTTGGTTTTTTAGACATGTTTTAATGAACTTGGTGCACAAACAATAAAAATTCATTTGATTAGTGGGAAATTAATTTTTCTCAATTTTTATTTCAAGAACTAAATTAAAAATAAAGCTGAAACAGAGTGATCTGAGATACTCCAAAAACTCAGAGAATGTTCTACAACATTCTAGGATGATCTAGAATATTCGATAGTGAAATTAAGACTTTCTTAGAAGGATTGGAAATTTTTTGAGATAACTGTTTTAAAGGGTATAGCCGGATTAATATATGAAATCTGCACCCATGGCTTTTTTGGCTCGCATTCAGGGGATCGATTTGGTATCGAATAAAAATAATTCACCTTAATTTTTAGCTCTTTAACTCGAACGGTTATCGAGATTTTCAAAAAAACCTGCTTTTTTAATTTTATTTTTATTTTTATAGTAAAATTCAAAATTAAACAACGCTGATTTTTTTCCTAATTCTTAGGAGTCTAAAGCATAAAAAAATGATATGATCTTAATTTTTAAACGCAGATCCGATTTTTGGTGAACGAAAAAAAATTAAAATCATTTTTTTTCAGCCTTCTTGAAATATGTCACCCACCAAAATTCGTCAGAAAATGTCTCTCATACCCCTCTACATACAGGAATTTTTTCGAATTTTTTGAAGTGGTGGAACAATATGAAAAAAATCAAAAACCCATTTTTTTTAAATCTTGCGTTTTAAATATCTTATATTTTTTTTTTAATTCGAAAAAATGCGTAGAAAATATTTTTTTGTTTAAAATAACGTATTATAAGATAACTTATTATAACGCCATCTACCGGGATTTCTGGTAACCAGAAATCATATTTGTTAAAGTTTCTCTTGTTTAGGTAACCTAAAAATTAACTAGTCTTCATTGTTAATGTCATTATATGTATTAAATTGCAATTAACCCTTCAATAATTTCAGTTGATATATATTGATTTCCGTTTTACGATCAAATAACACTAAATTATCATTGTTGTTATTTTATCTCTTATCATTATCATAAAATATTATTTCTTATGGTTAAATAATTTGAAAGTTGTAGTACTATAATAACTAAAGTAGGTAATGTTTTATATTTAATCTGTTTCTATATTTCTAAATTCTCATTATATAATTCAAATCTTTGCTTCAGGATGGATTTTAATAAAAAATGCATTAATTGTAAAACATATTTGCGTAAAACAATTGGATATAAAAAAGTTTTAACGACAATTGATGAGGCTAATATTGCAACAGAAAAAATTGGAAAAAGAGTTTTTATTAATGATACTTTTTGTAGTAAGTGTCGAGTTATTTTAACAAGACCACCTAAACTTAAAAACAGTGAAGATTCATCTGCAGATAGAGTGAGCGTCGAAAGCCAGCCAATTTTTTCTCAGTCCTCATCCACTACTATTTCGTCCGTGTCATCAACTGAAGATCCTTCATATGTTACTGAAGAAAAAATGCAAGAAGAATTAGAATTTGTGGAGTTGGGTTTTCCTCGAATCATTGCGACTCACAAATACTGTTGCATTTGTGGATCATCAACAAATATTACAATAATTCCGTTTGATGCACGCAAACAAGTGTTTTCTAAAAAACGACTTTTTATTCCTGAAGGGAATCGGTGTTGTAAAGACCATCTTATAAGAAAGCGTTTCTATGATGAAGACATTAACAATTTTCGAATTTATTCGAATAACAGTATATTTGAAGTTCGTGATTTAGAAAAATTACTTGGGCAGCTAGCTATTGGGACTGATTCGTCTATAATTGATAAAATTGGAGATCACTCATTTTCAGAAAGACAGTTAGAGGTATTCACGAGCTTTACCTGGGAAGAACTAATAAAACTTCGTGAAATGTTAACATCGATGAGAAATTCAGTGAATCGTAATGTCATTCAAGCTCTTGTTATTTTCTTATTCAAATTACGAACCGGAAATTCGAATGCCGTTATATCTTTCGTTTTTGGTTTAGCTCGGGAACAAATGGTATCTGACTACTGTAATGAAGTAATATCTTCGTTCGAAAAAGATGTTTTGCCTCAGTATTTTGGAATTCATGCTATCAGTAGGGAGACATTACTCACTAATACGTCAAATACTGCAAAAAAATTGTATCAAGTAAAAGATGACCAGTTGATATTCATTTGTGATGGAACATACAGGGTGTTAGGTCTATAAGTACAAAAAAAAGAATCATGGATTCCTTGCACAATAAATAACAAAAGTCTAAAAGCATTTTTCAATCGAGTGACAATTAAGTACGCAATTCGTGTTCGAAAATTTGACCCTGAAATTCGGTTTAATACGGGCCTGGCGAAATACGAATTCTCGTAACTGATAGTTTGCAACGAGCAGCGCCACTTACGAAACAGCGTTATCTATCATCGGCGACTATTCTCTAGGGAATAAGCGCGCTAAACCAGGGCCGGCCTCAGAAATCAAAATAATTTTTAATTTTTTTTTTTTATTTCAAAAGTCAAAAAGTGTATAAATTCATGTTTGAAATGCAACAGAGAACATGTGGTTCTTTTTTTTGTACTTATAGACCAAACACCCTGTATATTCGCCATCAAAAAAGTGCAAATAACGAATACCAAAGGAAATCATATTCTGGTCAAAAGAGAGTTCCTCTGTGCAAACCATTCACGATATGCACTACGAATGGTTTCGTTATTGATATGTTTGGACCATATACGGCTAACATGAACGATGCTGAAATTATGAGAGTCATCTTGAATGAACCCGATAGTCTGATTAAGTTGCTGAAAAAAGATGACATTATTGTAGTTGATCGGGGCTTTCGTGATGTGATTCTATACTTAGAAAAATTAGGTTTCAAAGTGCTAATGCCTGCTCTTAAAGGAAAACGCAATCAGCTGACCACAGATGAATCAAATGAATCTCGTTTCGTTACCAAAGTTCGTTGGGTTGTTGAAGCTGTACATGGTAATATTAAACAGAAGTTTAAGCTGTTAGATCATAAACTGGATAATAAATTGCTTTCAAAAGCTCGTGTTTTTTGTCGAATCGCTTGTTTTCTACACAATGAATTTGGTACAAGACTTGATTCTGATCTTGATCTTTCAGAAAAAATTATTGCTGCCATGAACTCAAAAAAAGATCAAGATAATACTTTAGCTTTGGAAGTAGAAAACAATCGTTGGGCAAGAAGAAAAGTTCCCTTTGCGACAATAACTTCAGACCAATTAACTGATTTTACTGAATTAACGGAGCAAGAACTCAAAATTCTTTTCACAGGATCATATCAAATGTCTCAAGCTGTATCGTATTTAGCTGAGATGATGGATGAAAATGGAACAATCACATTCCATTATTTAAAAATTACTCCTAATATTATAAAGTTTGAAGTCAGATCTCGACATATTAATTCGAAAACATATCGTTGTTTTATTGAATATCAGCCAGATAAGAACGATATTTCTGGGATAAGTCGATATTGTTGTGACTGTGCAAATGGTAGACGTACTGTTGGGTGTTGCTCACACATAGCTGCTATCATATATTATTTATCTTACGCTCGATATTTGGCAAAAATTGTAAAACCTGCTGAGATACTGAGTCGTCTGTTTATTAATGAAAAAGTTAGTGTAGTAGTTAATGAAGACAGTGATGAAGACTAATCTAGTTACATTTTTCATTATAATTTTTATGTTTGTTGTATCAGTTTCAAAACAGTTTCTTATTAAATATGAAAAAATATATAAGTATCAGCTTAAAGTGTTCTTTCAGTCATCAATAACCCTTCTAATTACTTTAACCGGTATATATGTATATAAATTTTTTTAAAATAATTTTTATGTTTACTTCTGACAAGGGTATATTTTTTGTAAAAAAATATTTTCTACGCATTTTTTCGAATTAAAAAAAAATATAAGATATTTAAAACGCAAGATTTAAAAAAAATGGGTTTTTGATTTTTTTCATATTGTTCCACCACTTCAAAAAATTCGAAAAAATTCCTGTATGTAGAGGGGTATGAGAGACATTTTCTGACGAATTTTGGTGGGTGACATATTTCAAGAAGGCTGAAAAAAAATGATTTTAATTTTTTTTCGTTCACCAAAAATCGGATCTGCGTTTAAAAATTAAGATCATATCATTTTTTTATGCTTTAGACTCCTAAGAATTAGGAAAAAAATCAGCGTTGTTTAATTTTGAATTTTACTATAAAAATAAAAATAAAATTAAAAAAACAGGTTTTTTTGAAAATCTCGATAACCGTTCGAGTTAAAGAGCTAAAAATTAAGGTGAATTATTTTTATTCGATACCAAATCGATCCCCTGAATGCGAGCCAAAAAAGCCATGGGGGCAGATTTCATATATTAATCCGGCTATACCCTTTCCTTAAAATTGACAAATTAACGTCAGACAATTATAGTCGTCTTCGTTCCCAATGTGTTAAAAGCTCAATAATAGTCCAGGGAATAAAGACCAAAAAAAAGCTAAACTTCGGAATAATTAGGGGAAATCTGAATTTTGGATGAATTTTCCTTTTATGATTCTAGTGGTAATTACTAGATATTGATGTCTTGACTTTATATCCAAACTATATACTTGACTTGACTTGACTTGACTTGAAATCAAGTTAAACTCAAGTCAAGGAGTCATTTCCCAATAACAAGTGCACAATAGTGATGAGCGAGACCAAGATCAAGACCAAGACAATAGTTATGGCATTGGTTTTGATGATTGTACCTTGGTATTGGTCTTTGCATACATAAGTATGCCTTGGTCTTTCAGAATCAAGTCTTGATCTCGTAGAATTGAGTCTTGGTATTGGTCTTGCAAAAATAATCTGTCTTGGTCTTGGTCAGTTGAGTCTTGTTTTTGGTCATGCATCAATTATGTTTTTGGCTTTTAAGTTACTCTAAATTCTCAAGGGGGTTCATTATTTATTTTTAACAATATGTTTGGCAAAAGTCTTGTTTTGTGTATTGGTCTTGCGCAAATAAGTCTTGATCTGGCAGAGTTGAGTCTTGATCTTAATCTAAATTTAAATAGATAGAGTCTTTTTGAAGTGAGACTAAATTTTTCAAAACCAAGACCAAGACTATAAAACCCAGACTAATTTTGCTCATCACTAGTATACAAATCGAAAAAATATTAATAAACCATTGCAAAATACAGTTTCATTTGGAAATTTGTCAAAAACTTGACTTTGAAGTCAAGTCAAGCTATTTGTAACTACGACTAAGTGGTGAACAGCACTCATAACTTTACTTTTCTGCAAGTACAGTTCAAGTTACATCTCCTGATGCAATTAGAAGAAATAGTATGTAGCGGACGGAAGAAACGTTTTAAGTATATGTATTTCTAAAATTTCGTTGTACATTATCTACCCCCATCCCATAGCAGTTGGTAGTAGACTTTTTTGTAAGTAATATAGTTTCAAATTTTTTTCAAAAATACAGAAAATCCTAGGCTACATATCCGATAATTTTTATTACCCGATGAAACTTACCCTTAATGAACTTTTCTTCACGACCTTTGACTTCACATAAAATTTACGACACATACTTATAAAAGGCAGGTTTATGGAAAATCGGGCTTTCCCCTAATTATTCCGAAGTGGTGGGTCTTTATTCCCCGTACCTAGTATCCATTCTATTTTCTCTTTAATTTTGACTTAGAAGAACGCTTTCGCTTATCTTCTTGTAAGTTTGTATCCGAAGTAAGCGCTCATTAGATTAAAATCGTTAGTTGCAACCATCTATGGTCTCATTGTGTTCCCATTCCACCAGTTTCCTCATTACTCCCGACAAAGATCCCGCGCCTTTAGATAAAACGCGTTCAAATTCTCTCGGAAAGAACACACGGCACACGGGGGCCTTAGCATTTGCATATTTGTTTGCTAATAAGAAGAAATAGCAAATGTGGGGACATTAAGTGGCTGAAAGGGACTAGGTAGGTACCTATATGACCGAACGTTCTACACAGATGCATATGTTTCTACATATATATATATATATATATATATATATATATATATATATATATATATATATATATATATTGTATATAGATAAACGTCGAAAAGGAAGAAAAGGAGTAAGTAAGTAAGTAAGTAAGTAGGAAAGAGTTTCTTTCTTGTTCTTGGAGCATTATTATCTGCAACGTTGGCCGTATATATACTTGGGGACGGACGCTCTGTTTGGCGGCACGGTGCGGCATCGAAGCCTTAATATATCGAAGTAACGGTGGCTCGAATAAACCAGCACTGTCCAAGACCTGTCTCTCTGTGTTTGCGCCCGCCATTATCGGACAGATATGACCGCAAAAATACTACCGATACGTCCGCGCGCGCGGGTTTTCCGCTCCGTATGCCGCGTCGCGCCGCGCCGCACCGCACCGCACCGCACAGCATCGTTTTGCCGCAGCTGCCGTCAACGTACGTCGTCGTTCCGCGGAGCTTTCGCTCTCGATCGGGGCGGCGCGGCCGGCGACTTCAAGCTCGCGGCCGCAGCTGCGGTCTATCTATTCGCACAGTTGCGGCTGATGAGGACGGTCGCAACTTCTTACAGTTCATACACTATTCTGCGACACAATTCTAGTACAAACCCTCAATTTTACGTTTAGCGTTAATTTTTTTTTTGTTTTTGTTTTTGAGATAGAAATTTACATTCATTTATAAATCTCCCACAAAATTTAATAGTTAAAGGCAAATCTTTAGTAGGAGGTAAAAATGTAGGTTCACGAGACCAGTTCCACTGCTAGACTGGTGCGTGCATAATATCGACTTCGTTGAGGTGCCTATCAAAGTTTATTTTAACGGTGAAGTAATCCGATAAGAATTACGTAACATTCGAAGTCGTTTTTTTTTAAAAAGATTTATCTGATAGAATAACATGAGATTCATTATTAACATTACGAGGTTTATTATTAAAAATAATAATTAAATATTATTATTAATAAACAAAATATTTAAAAACAATTAAAAGTCTTATTAAAGTATTAACTTAACTATAAATTTGCATTGATGTTGTAAAAATGGAAATATAAAATTTAAAAAAATAAACACAATTAAATGTTGTTCAATAACTATTGCTAATAACAATTATAAATCGTTAACAACAGCCCAGGGCCCCGGCCTACCAAAAGACCCCTATTACTTTAACACTAAAAATTGGCTGAGCCTGAAGATGAGTAATATCAAAAAACAAATTTAAATTTTTCAGAGCTTTCAATGAAAAAAAGTGAGACAACGAAGGCTTTCAAACAAGAGAAGGTAAGGGTGAGTGGGTAGGTCCCCCATCCAGTGTTGTAGCCTAAGATCCCAAATTTAACAGTCTGACTCATAATTCTATCAAAAAGCTAAGATGGAATAGGTGACAGGGAGTGGGGTTAGGTTAGGTTGAGGATTAGGATTAATGTTTTCTTATTTCTGCTAACAAAGTGACTGGAAGGGGTTGTTACATCTTACGTGGGTAGTAAACGAAAGAATAATTGTTAGGTCTTATCATTTGGAAAGGAGGGTGATACTTGATTTTCTCATCTTACACAGGGTGGAGGGGTTCAAAATCATTGAAAGTTTACTTACGTCAAACTTGAACACTTGTCATATTATTAGCAACAATAAGTTATGGGTCGTGACATCATAGATTAGGGATTGTTGGTTCTTATATTGCGAGTTGTACCATGGATAGAAATAAACCGACCAACTCTTGGCTGATCGCTTGCCCCGTTCGTATGGTAATTAGATCGGTAGATTTATCGGCCCGATGACGGCCGTGATAGCCCGACGAAAACGTAAACGAGGGGAACAACGAAGGGCACCGTGTACAACGTTCTCTTTGCCATACAAATTCGCATCATACAGGGTGATACACATACCATTTAGTTTCATATATGGGAAGGGTTGAAAATCACTTGGTATCTATTCTTTGATTTGAAACATTTATGTAGGTAGTAGAAAAAAAGCAGTCGAAATTCAAGATGAAAAAAGGCTAATTTAGATACTCAACTGTGGATCATGTGATCTATGTAGGTCAAAGTGGAAGAGTAATAAAAACGCGAATAAAAGAACATATAACTATACAGGGTGTCCACTAAAGATGCGGCCAAAATTTAAGGGGTAATTCCTTGGACTATTTTAAGAATATTTTGTCCTTGGATGATTTTTGAAAAACTGCTTTGTTTCGATGATACAGGACGAAAACCATTTTCGAGAAAATCAATGTTGATAATTTTTATCGAATGCAAAAAAATTGTACGATGCAGAAATTGCAAGTTTTTTATTATTCATTTTACCGGCGAAGTGTATCGCAACTTTTTGGAACACACGCTCCTTGAGTTTTTGGAAGATGTAGGTACCATTGGCAACAAGAAATAAAATATGGTTGCATGATGTACGATGGTGCACCAGCGCATTTTAGTATAGTTGCTCGTCACTTTTTGACAACAACATACGGAGATCGCTGGATTTGTCGAGGTGGACCTCACTTATGGCCTGCTCGTTCCCCGGACTTAAACCCTCTGGATTATTTCTTATGGAGACACCTAAAGTCGTCATTAGTTTACACTACTCCAGTGGAAAATGTCGACGATTTGAGAAATCGGATAATTGCTGGGTGTAACACAATACGAAACGACCCAGGTGTGTTTGAACGAGTCCGGCAATCAATGAGGAGAAGAATGGATTCTTGTATTATAGAAGCTGGCGGTAATCATTTCCAACAATTTTTGTAGATTAAAAACAATTACTTGTAATCTTTCAGAATAAAATGTTGTCAATGTCAAAAATCACCAAAGGACAAAATATTCTTAAAATAGTCCAAGGAATAACCCCTTAAATTTTGGCCGCATCTTTAGTGGACACCCTGTACAGCATCAGAAGTAAGTGAAGAAAAACTACTCAAGAGAACAAATCACAAATACTTTTGAGTAACAAGGTAACCTTCTTCAGGAACTGGTATAGATAGTTTAAAGTGACTCATTGCCTTTTTGCAAAAATCCAACGGTTTTACTTCAGTTGTATTAAAATCGATAAAAAAAATTAAATATTATATGATTTAGTTTGTATGAATTTCGAGATTGTAATTTTAAATGTAGTGTTTATAAGAAAGCGTCAGTAAGGTATAATTTACAATGAAACGTGTAGTTATAGTGCAATAGGCACAATTTTTCAAAATCCTGATTTCAATTGATGGACAGTAAAAACATGCCAGCGGACGTTTCGATTTGATACCAAAATTGAAATTTGTTCAACTGAGCCGTTTCGTTTGATCAAACGTCGTTGAATGACAGGCGATTCGTACCTGTCTCTCACTCACGATCAGTGATGCCTACACGCCACGGCGAATGTACCTACCCACTATAGGTACTTCTTCTACTTCTGTACGCGGAAGCGCGACTCCAATAGTTCATACTCCTACGCAATCCTATAAAAACTACAGTTCGTTCAATTTATATAACTACGTTTTTTATTTTTCTTATCAATAAACAAATTATTAAAGAAACAATGATTGTTGAGTTCCTGAAGATTGTTTCCACCAACCCTTTTTTTGTGACATCTACACAAAAAGCTATTGGAATAATCTCTAGCATTGTATACATGTGCAGTCATACTTTTCTTCTAAATTTTGCAATTTGTTCTGAACCTTCTGAAATTTTTTGATAAACAAGAAAGAAACTTTTTATTTCTTTCTAAAACTATCAATTGACGTTTCGCCCCACTATACAAGACTTCATCAAGGATCTAAGTTTCTACATTAACTTGATGAAGTTTGCTTATTGGGGCGAAATATCGGTTGATAGTTTCACACAGAGTTAAAAACCGCCTGTAAGGAGTTTTCAATTCTTGTAAATTTTGCAATTTACTCTGAATCTTCCGCTATTATTTGTTAAACAAGAAAAAGAAAAAATAAAATTTTTATTTCTATCTAAAATTATCAACTGACGTTTCATCCGATCATACGAGGCCTCATCAAGGATCAAAAACCCTCGATGAACCTGACATAATGAGGCGAAATATCAGTTGACAGTTTCACAAAGAATTACAAACCCCCTACACCCTTTAATAGTTACCTTTTTTCGAATTTTTTTTTACTATGTAAAGGGTGAAAGAAATAGATCCCTACGTGATAAGGACGAAGAAGATCAGTCGCGTTGACCAGTGTCGGACTAGTAATATAATCGAAGTGTCGTTTGCTAGTCGAGGCCCATCCTCCTACCCTATCACCCCTAGTCTTACGACCTACATGTAAAAGAGAAATAAAACAGAAAAAAATTGGAAAAACGGTTGAAGTATGCTTCGATCAAAAATATTTCTGGTCGTAAGTAATTACTGAGCTTTTCTGGCTCATCTATGATTTTGTTGCACAATATTGAGCTTTTTAATCAGGCAGCTTTACAGCTTAGCTGACACTTGTCTTTTTTTAAAAATAATGTTAAACGGCTGTATTTACCTCAAATATAAGTAATATTGGAACTAATATATATTTACATAACAATGTACCCTCTACCCTTATCCCAGGATTGTGGAGAGCCCATGAAATGATAATGCATCCGGGCTCTTGAGACCCAGTCCGACCCTGGCCTGGGGTTGGCTCGGGTACAATTTAGGTTTGCTTGCTGTGTACAACATATCGTCACACTAGCAGTGTGTTCGCCGCTATCGGTGCATACGAACGTGCTGTTAACAACCGAGCTACTTAAAAACCAATAGTGCAATCCAATCAGCAACAATTAATTAACCGAACAGATCGAGCAAGCATGTAAACCACCGGCCGTTCCTCGTTAGCAGCCGACTTGTAGGTTATGTGGGCCCCGCGTTCTTCGACTGTTCATTCCGACAACGGACGGGAAGACGCTTGGGTATCTATAGCAAAATTCAGCTCGTCTAAATAATGGGGTTAAAACGAAAATAAAAAAACGGAAACAAGTTTTTGGAAAAATCTGATCTCATGCATTCAAGAGGTGATCAAACTTTTTAGATTATCTAGAAAAATGTACCTAATAATTGCTGTAGATCTAATTCAAAGATTTCTTAATCGACGTTCGTCGAAATCTTGTCTTCTTCCGAGCTTTTTGTCGTAGTCTATGAAATTTTGTTTTTTCTAGACGTTTTACTGTTCCTTGTTTACTGCTTCTTCAGTATTGACTGAGTCATGAGTCTTGACCCAGCATCAATCAAGTCAGTACTGAAGAAACCAAAACTTCTGGAAAAACAAAATTCTATAAGATAGGATTTCAGAAAAATAATAATTACTACTCTTTACAATGACGCCCTGTATATCATGACCATGTCATAATGTGATATTGATATCCAGTTGGCCTGGACACTTTTCAGGAGACAAAATCTGATTTGGTTGCTATGGTAGCAGTTGTCATGGTATGGCATCCAAGAGTTCCATTGTGATAAAACTGTGGATTTTGTTAGAAACGAATATTTATTTTTGAGAGGATTATCGGGCAAATAAATTTCTAGTTGATTTGTTAAAATCCTTAGCTGATCAGCGTCCTTCATACATCACTGGGTTGGAGAATTTAAAACAGGAACATCAGATGTAAAAGATGAGCACTGCTCAGAAAAACCAATTTCTTTTATCACTCCGGAAAATATTGATTCTATTCATTACATAATTTTACGAATTGGAGTCACATAACTACTAGAAACATTGCACATTTCCTACGAGCAGGTACTTTATATAGTTCACTACGATTTGGAAATGAAAAATGTTATGGCGAAATGGAAATCTTGAACGCTGATCAAAAGCGTATTAATGTCGAAAGATAGATTCCTCAAAGTCCATGGATCACATTGTCATCATGGACGAAACATGGGTCCATCAACATGACCCAAAGACTAAACGACAGTCTGAAGAGTGGAAACATTCTGGGTCTTCACGGCCCAAAAGTTTCCGTGTGCAAAAATCGGCTGGCAAAGTTCTTACTTCAGTTGAGTTTTCTGGAATATTAGAATAGGTTTCAAATAAAGTTTACAGGATGATCTGGAATGCTCCCGATTTTTCGACAGAGATCTTGAATGTTCTAAATTCGACAAGAATTTCCAAGAATGATCCAGAATATTCAAAACTGTTGTAGAATGTTATAATGCCTTGCAGGATAATCTAGAACGTTCACGATTTTTTGAGATTTAAGAATGTTTTAGAATCACCAATATTTTTTAAGAATAATCCAGAATGTTTAAAAATTCTAGAATGTTTTGAATTATAACAGGATAATCAGCTATGTTCCCGATTTTTCGAGAATGATCTATAATGTTCATGAATGTTGAAGAAATCTTCAGGATCTAGAATGTTGCCGCCTTATTCTCCCACTTAAGCACCCTCAAACTACTATTTGTTATCAAACTTCAAAAAACAATAAAGGGCAAATTATTTTCGTGTGACATTTAGGAGTTGTTTCTAGATCAGGATGAAGACTTTTTCCAAGGGTTTAAAGTTACTTCATGATAGTTTCCCCCCAATTTCGCCGGCCCTCATTTTTGTCGCTCTGACCATTTACCTGGCTTATTCTCTTTCCATCAGGCTCTCCATATATCAATAGTTTATGCCCCCTTGCCCTCCAAATCATAATACAAATACAATAGCTAAGGTTTATGAAATGGAAATTGTTTCAAGTTTAGATTTTGGCCGTTTTACTACTAAACCTTTGGATCGGTTTTGGTCAGTTTTCCGATAACTGGGAACGGTGACTGCGGTCAGAGAGTATACGTAGTATTAGTAGCGAGGAGCGGCTTCCCGAGCACAAAGTGGACGTGACAGGCTGCGCTGCAGCAAATGCCTTGGCCTCCCGTTTAACTTATGGCTGTCACGTGCGAGCACCACTCTCGTTGCTGCCGCGCTCTTACCATTGCGACAACTAACCACCAGAACCTAAGAGCGGATGGATAGACCCAAGACCAAAGATATTTGGTCGAAAATCTTAAATCCACTCCCATACAAATCAACGAAAGTCTAGAATACCATCGGGAGCATCAATCACTTCTTCCAGTCCTAAAACATCCGAAATCACAACGTCTGACATGTAGAGCTTCCATACAACCGTTTTTACTCCTGTTTCTTCCTCTAATATGGCACTAGCTTACTCTTTATGCCTCGTAAGGTACTCAATCAACCTGCCTTTGCTTGAGGAGCTATCCGGAAAAATCCTCTGGGAGGTCATTGTTTTAGATTTGTTAGATCTCAAAAGGTCATTGGAGGAAAGAATTATGTTGCAGCAAAGTCATTAATACTGAAGTGCAAAAGGCGAAGAAAAAAATTACAGACTTAGGCGTAGGTAGGAAGATTAGGGGTGGGCAGTGCTCAGTGCTCAGTCTACAAAACTGGGCATATACCAACTGAGGCAGTCCTCATTAAAATACCACCAAATGGGGTGATTTTATTGCCCGAGTGAAAGATTAACTAGGTGACCAAAGAATGCAATATCAGCAAGATCAGTCCAAGAAGCAAAGAAGTTAAGATTTTCCGTTAAGTTGCTATAAGCTTTGGCCAATGATGATGACCTGACCGTTTCTTCGAAGGATCTCGAAAAGAGTGTTTTGCCGCTACATGTGACCAGTAGTCAGAACGCGTTTCGATCCGCAAAAATCGCTTGACATAACTTAGTGTAGGCCGAAAAGCGAGCAGAGGATCGAAGTTGGCTAGCTAGCTGTTGCTCTCGCTAAGCATCGGCTACCGCTTGCGGAGGCTCGAACCGTCGAATGGTGGAGTGCAGTTGTCCACTCAAACGGCCGGCGACTGCCCCGGTACAGTCCCCGCGACTCTCGACGACATTACCATATCGGGGCCTACAATGCAAATCCGGAATCAAAGCTGCCGGCGCGTCGGCCGGTGCATTCGTTCGTTACCATGGTTACCGCGACAATTGTTTATTTCCCTCGTTTGTAGCCCGGCTCTCCGCATGCTGACCGGAGCTCTTTTTTTCTCTCTGTCCCGTTTCGTTCCGTTTGACGGCGCGGCGGCGCGGACCGCGTTTTTGCCCATAGATTTTTGCTTGTTCGCACTAAATTACGAGCGTCCTCAGTCCGTGTGGCGGGCGGCCGAATCGCCACCGTCGACGTTCATGTTTCGGTTACCGCGATCACAGAGATTGCAACTTGCAACCGCTCCCTTACTTACAGTGGCGCGGCACATGGAAAATACATAGAAAAACATACTTACCTGGTTGGTACCTACCATATGCTATCTATCCCACATAGATACCTATCAACTTATATTTTTTTCCTGACGTATTGCAATATGTTATATTTCTTGACCTCAAAGTGTGAAAACAGCCACTTTTAGACAAATCCTAGAAAGAGACATCTCGTTACGATCAAAGCTCGAAATGGAACTTTGGACCAAAATCTACGTACATTGGAAAGCTCATCTGCTGGTACATGACCAAAGCGATCTTTTCGTTTGGACAAATATCATGCAACCTACGTTTCAAAAGTCGCCACCCTACAGACCCTGATGGCTCAGGAAGCTGCACGCCTACTCAAGAGACAAAAATATATAAACAAAATTTATGGGGGAGATAATGAAGGCCCCAGACTTGATATTGCGGGGTGGTTTAAAATTTTTTCGTTAAGCCGTTGATGTACCAAATGGGCACTACTAGGTTTGGTTGTTTACATGGTCGTAACGGGACGTCCAATCATGGGTTTTGGCCAAAAAATAGACTTATCTGATTTCACGAAACGTCATCAACAGAAAGCTTTTCAACATATTAGCAGTTGACTTTACAAAGCTCCCCTCTGTGCCATCGCATAAGACGAATGGCTTTAACTTCGCAAAAATTGGACACGCACCCCAAGCTAATCATCGAATTCCCCAAAAGCTACAACATCTATGAAAAGTAGAATATTTACCACCCTTAATAATTTGCAAGCAATAATGAAATCTAGGTCACGTATACCCCACGATGGTTCTGCTATTGTTTTCAATACGTCTCGGACAAAGCTACTTTTTCAATTAAAAAATAGAGTAGATAGATAATAAATTTATTAACAAACGTAAAAATTTATACAAACAGTTAAAATTCTAACAATGTAATTTTCTGTATTTTAAATCGCAAATTCCAATCGTCTCTCTTCACCGACAACAAATCAACATGACGATGAATTCTCAAATGGGAGGGGGTGATCATGAACCCCATGACACCCCTTTAAATCTGTTCCCGGCTTGCCCTTCGTGTTTCAGAAGGTGTCCCACCAACCTGTCTAATTTTATACCTTTTATTCACCTACCTACTTTTTATAATACGAGGAAATACCTATTGATAAGTATCTGGCTTACTTTAAAAAACGTCACAATATTTTAAATAAAATTTCAAAATTTAATTTATCCAGTATCATCTCCTTTAAGATTTTCAAATTTAGCACAACGTTCGTAAAGTAATTCTAAATCCTTGGAAACCACCCTTCAACCTCAACAGCACATACAACTTCTGTATTTGTCGAAAATGGTTTGATCTTTAGAGCTTTGAAAATAAATAGTATTCTGATGGTTCTGAATTGACAGAATAGGGCGGATGATCAGCCAATTCAAAATCAATTTTAAGGGTGAAGGCATTCCGGGTTTTCATGACTGGAAAAGTTAACTGGCAAAGTTCTTGCTTCAATTTTCTATGACAAAGATGGGATAATTCTGTTAGATGTTTTATAACAAGGTGAAACAGTTGAGGGAGTATATTATAGTCACTAAATTACGCAAAAAAAATTGTGGAAAAACGACGCGAAATATTTTCCAAAGTTGCGCTCTACTTGCAATATATTGTGAAGCTTCTGCCCTCAAGCCATTGATTGCACTGCAAACAATTTTTATTGTAAAATTGGTTCTAAATTGGCTGACCACCCGCACCCTCCTTATTCTCCCGATTTAGCACAGTTAGGCTACTATTTATGTGCCTAAAGCTCAAAAAACATTTTAAGGGCAAAACATTTTCGACAAATAATTGAGGTTAGGTTAGGTTAGATATTTCCTATTCACAGTATCTTCATCTTTCGTTCATAAAACCACATTGCAAACGCTTCGACCAGTTACCATTGCTATTGAAGGCCAGAGCACTAACGCACTACGTCATATAAGGGAGTCCTCAAAGGAAACTGTTTTAATCTTATAGCCGAGGTATTTATAGTGCAAAAATTTTTGGACTATAGAATCTCTTAGCTGTTAGATAGATTAAAACAGCACTCTGGCTTTATTTTGCGATGGTAACGTTCAGCCTCGCCTATACCCTCAGCCTATGTTTTTATTTATTTTTCACATTGTTAACTGTGCCATTTTCTCTTAATTTTTTGGATTGCATTTTCGACGCCACTGTGCACGTCACCGATCGCACCGTGTCTAGCGCGACATCGTATCGTTTCTTATTCCTTCCTCTTTCTACTTCTCGTTCAAGGAAGTGATTTAGGTTACGGGTCGAGCGTACGTCAGCTTTTTTCCCCGATTATTTATTTAGTGGACTTTGGCGGTCCGCGGCCCGCAGCCTGCGGCTAAAGAGAGTGGCACAAAGAGCGCGGGATAGATCAACAGTCACGAAACGCGAGAGATCCTTATCGTGAGCGATGATGTTAGTACGACGCGACGAAGGGACGCGTTCGACGCTCCTACCGCAACGTAACGCAATGCGATATGATGCCAAACGACGCGACGCCTTACGTCGGCGTTCAGTATAATAGCCAAGCGATATCGGATATGTTAAACAACTTGAGGAGCCCTTCAACAGGTAGTCGAAACGGTGTATTGTTCTTGTTTCGTCACCTAATTAAATTTTACCTACAGAAACTTTTTTTTTCTTTCCTGTTTCGTCAAATTTTATTAGGAGACGAAACGACCTAGTCTCTTTTAAATTACTTTCTAATTCTGAAATCAATACAAAATCAATCTTGTCAATAACCAATGACTGTTAGCGTCATAATTTATTATGCAGTTATTGATATTGGCCTGACGATGACCGAAATTGACAGTTGAAACTTTGCTGAGTTATTTATTAAATGTTGTTAGTTATTGACAAGATTAGCTTCTTTTGAACTTGCAATATTTTATTCATACCAACAAAATTAAATTCATATAATTGAAAATTACTTTTTGATTCGTTTTTATTTTTATAAACAAAAAAGGTTTAATTAACAGCGCTAGGAATCATAAATAAATTTTTCGAAATTATACCACCTAAAGGGGGAAAAGCCTATAAAGAAAAATGAAAACATAGAAACCTTATGAAAATTAAACTGATTGCACTGATTATAGAACATTTATTAATAATACTAAAACAATGGAGAGCTTCATTTGAAGATTTTTATTTTTCTACAATATTGTTTCGGCTAACAAGTTCATTCTCAAGAGATATATTACTATTGATTGCTTTCTTGATTTCTTAATTTTCTAGTATTGATTATTTCCTACTTTTATCTATGTTTTTTATGTAAAATTTTTAATAGATCTATTTAAAAACGTATTAAAGAACATATACATATATTCGATCAGCAGAACATTTTATCCTAAATATTCACAATATTGATTTAAATAAACAAAAAATACATAAAGTAAGAAATGATCATTACTAAAAAATTATGAAATTAAGAAAGCAACCAATAGTAACCAAAACCTGGTAAATAACCAAAAGAACTTTTGTAAGTTTCAAAATTTTTATTGTTGTGAACCACAACAGTCGTTTCGCCACACTCTGGCTTCATCTGGCGGATGAAATACAAATGGTTCACAAAAATTAAAAATTTGAAACTTTCATTTAATATTTTAAAACGGAGTTTTATTACATACCTATGTACTAAGACAGTGAATAATTCAAAAAGAACTTCTTCATTCATATAACACCCCTCTCATCCCTCACAAATTGCAACCCCAACCCCAAGACTCAAATTCATTGAGTATTACAGATTACATATTTTTAAAATTTAGTAATGTTTGTACTCACTGTTGATAATGGCCCTGTTGGCCGAAACAATATTGTAAAGGAATAAAAATCTTCAAGCGAAACCCTCCACATGATGTGATTTATTTAATTTATTATATAACAACTTCTTATCAAAATTAATTAAGGAAAAATAATTCAAAGATTTTCAGTAATATCTGTTTGTTAAATTAACAAAATCCATATTAACTACGTTTCGACAAACTTTGACTTCTTCATATATTCATCAAAAGTAAGGTGGAGGGAGGGTAGGTTAACAGAAAATTGGGTACTATTTAAAAGATATTGATTAGAGGTGATTATTTATTTTGTATATTTATTAATCTGTATCGTAATATAAATGACCATTTATAACATTTATTTTCAAAATACAAAATTTCAGTATTGTCATTAAATGTATGATCTTCTTTTATAAGAATTTTAAATTATTTTCCTTTACTTGATTACGAATTATTTATTAATTAAAGGCCAGATCAATCAACTATTATCAATATTACATTTTTTCCTTTTTTTTTTTTAATTCAATTTTTAATGAATTCTGAATCCAATGAAAGCAGATTCGCTAATGTAAGTTTCCTTTTCCACCAAATTTTGTTTCTCTTTAAAAAAAAAACCTAAAAACAAATAATGTCAATCGACGAATTCGTGATCTAGATTTCAGAATGTATTGTTTGTTTTCTTCTATCGGTGCAGCAGTTCGTGCTTTGTTTGACAGTATGCAGTTGCAGTGTTGCAGCAGTATAAAGAGATGCGAAGCAGGTTGCACATATGCATTTTTATTTCTGATCGACGACTACTGATAAAATAAATCTTCATCGGGCTTAATGCAATTAATTGCAAACGAAATTGCCTACAAATCTTCTTAAATTTATGGCCTCTTATGTATATGGCTTCAGCAGCATTCTTTGACTTGTTTACATTATCGACAGCGCTTTCGTCTCTCAATCGTGATTATTAAATTTTAATAAAATATTCCACAGCTAAATGTCAAACAAAAAGTTAGGTACTCATTCTATATTCGTATTTTACTATCTTTAAGCGAGTTCACAAAAAAATTAACTTGTTTTTCGATGTTCTAATAAGTACGTTATATTGTTTGTTTGAATTTAACTTTTTACGCAGGAATATGAGGAAACTTTTAAGACAAGTTTGATCAAAAAGTTTAATTATTAATTACTGACTCTTATATAGTTTTACCCTTCTACCCTTAAAAGACTAAAACAATTATTATAGCATCACGAAACCCGAAAACTAGTTGTCTTCCTATCGTAATCCAATTTTCCCATTTTTCGAAAACTGAAAGATCAAAATATCTTCGAAAATCTTTTTCTCTTTTTTCGTTACTTACATTACAAAATTTTCTACACTAAATTCCCTTTAATTTATAAAGCACCACACCTATGTCCGTCCAGAAGATCCATTCTAAGAATTAAGTGATGAATTTTCAAAATCGGATGAAAGTAGTTTTAGAGATTACATCTTGTATCCAAACTTACAAACTTTACTGCTTTGTAACTACATACGTATTATAAAATCAAAATTTCTGATGTTTTATACTCGTAATTTTTTTTTTTTTTTTTATAAATATTGGGAAATATTTTGAATCTTGTTTTTTTTCGTATTCGTCTATACATTGATGAAAAATAGAGAAGCATTTGAAAACTTTAACAGAAAAAGTGATCCTTATAAATGGCATGGGATTCACGCAAGGCTAATGGAATTCCAGAAAGTAAAAAGTGGTCCAGCTGACATGACCAGCTCGGACCGTGAGCCATTAATCACCTAAACTTAAGAGGGGCTGCTTTGGATCTTCTTTTCGAATCGTAACCAATAGACTTTTGGTCGTGACTGGAATACAAAGTGTATATTTCGCAATAATAAAATACGTGCTTTAAAAGTTCCGAAACAAAAATTGCCTTTAATTGACAATTTTTTTTTTGATCAGTAAGCGATTATATTTACTTGTCGAAATTGTAGAAGAGCTTTTATGTTTGAGCTTTTCATAGTCATGTTTTCTCACAAAAAAAAGAATAGAAAACCGATGGCACTACAAAATTTTGCCATTTATTATTTAAAATAGTAAATAATGAACTTTTCGAAATTTTTGAAGAGCTTTTTTTATTTGAGGTTTTCGTACATTTACTCTAAAGAAATTCGTATTGTCTTATTTTGATACCGCACTCGAAAACCAACTATACCACAAGATTTTGCATACATTTAATACAGTAACTTACATTTTGGTTTCTAAAACGTTCGGAATTGTTGATTAACTTTTTGAAATTTTAGCATGGCTTTTTTTATATGAGGTTTTCGTAGATTTAATCTTTAAAAAAAATCGTACTGCCTTATTTGCATAACGCACTCGAAAACTGATCGACACCAAAAGATTCTACGTACATTTTATATTTTGACATGGATTTTGCCTTCTAAAACGTTCAAAATAGTTAATCAACTTTTTGAAATTTTAAGAGCTATTTTTATTTGGATTTTTCGTACATTCACCCCCTAGAATAATTCGTAGTGCCTTATTTTTAACCGATGACACCCCAACAATTTTCTGCATATATTTTATATTTTAACGTAGATTTCGGTTTCTAAAACGTTCGGAATAATTGATTAAGTTTTCGAAATTTTACGAGGGCTTTTGTTAATTTGAGGTTTTTATAAATTTATGTTGTTACAGTAACCCCTGTGAGAAGGGGGTAAGGATAACACTTCCAACAGTTGAGTACAGCAAGCAAAAATAAACGAATTATTAAAAATATTAATAAACCAATAGTAATAGAAAATATACAAAATCGCTTGCATTATCGAATATTACACTGGAAAATAGTAAAACCCGTTTCTTGGGTTTTTATTTCGATTCAGTTCGATGTTTTAGAAAAATCTCTGAAATTGACACAAAATCAAGTACAAGTTTCATATCAGTCGTCGTTTTTATTTTCTTTTTCAATAATTTTCGAAGAAATAACGCAACGAAAATAAATATAAACTCTTTTATTAACAAATTGAAAATACTATCGATATATAAACGATAAAGTGCATTTAGCTCTTTTAAACGAAATAGGCGAGTAAATACTGCAATTGGTGAAGTCACTATATGAACCATTTATCTAAATTACGTCATTTATAGAGATTATACACTCTGGAAAGTTACTTTCATTCCTCTTTTACGAGCTTTAGTGTTGTTTTGTGATGCTGACCAAGTAACCTTTCGTTATCAGCACCCCACGACATTTTATGTGCACCAAATACCTAATGACCCAATTCAATTTGACGGATGACCCAAATAGGAATTCCAACGAACTTTCTGGCAAGATACCTGCAAAAACAAATATTACACAAGTTAAAACTGATAAATTATACTTATCAGAACTTGATACCTTTATTTTACTACTTAAGATACAAAAAAAAATCCTTACAGTACATTACTAAATAAAAGCAGTGAGTGGAAATGTTAATTTCAAAAATGACAAGATAATATTTCATGGAAATGCAGAAAAAAAACACGAAACTTGGCCATTTGTAATATATAGATATGAATATAAAAACGTGGAATTTTGTATTTTTTTGACCTGTTGTGCGTTCATTGTTTGTAATTTAATAACTGTTGTTTATACACATATGTACTTTAAAAACATTTAAACGAAGCTTGCATGTAATAAAATTAATAAGAAACTTTGCCTTCAAGGCTAATTTATTAAATTTAATATTATTTCGTGTAATATTTATAAAGATGTTGAATTGAAGTGTAGAGAAAACCCTGTACGGTTGGATGAACAAGAACTACAAAAACCAATCATCAAAAATTATTTTTCAATGTTTATCAGACAAATATATTTTCTTTGACGCTTTTTTTTTTGAAAACCAATTAAATTAGACCTTCAAAACTTTAACAAATAATAAAAGAAAAACTTACATGAGGGGTCACTGTGTGTAAGAAGTTGGATTCCATGTAGTGTGCAAAATTCTTGTAATGTTGGGGGCACAACACAACACGTTGCTAAATTAATTTGTATAATACTGGGTTTAATAGAAGCCCATTCATAAATTTCTTTAAACATATTTTCTTCAATATCAGCAATGCCTATTTGGTGTATCTTTTTTGAATTGACATAGCTTTCCAGAATAGACCAAATGCTTTTAATTTTACCTAGTGTGTCCTCTTCTTTAGGCTGCTGACAATGACTGTAGTAACTAACAACCAGGTTGTTTGCAGATTCAACATTTAAAGTTTCAAAAGCTAAAGAAAGAATAACAATTTGGTACGGTCACTTATAATATATATATAATTGCCTAAACAAACCTTTTTCAATGGCTTCCTTTATTCGAGAAGGTTCATCACTGTCTAAAAACAACTTCAATCCTATTTTACACTTAGAAACATCTTCTGATGATAATTTTAACGAAGTGTCATCATTTTTTCTTCGTACAATTATAGAATCAGAACTCTTCAAGTCTCCTCCGTTTTTATACTCATTCAGCGTTGTTGTCAATGATTCAACCAACTAAGATGACAATTTAGTTTAACAGTTAATGTAACTCTAATGCAATATGCAGTCACTTACGTCTTCAGTTGGATTTTGTCCAGGCTTCTTGGTGATGTTAATCAGTGACAATATGTTGCCTGTGCTAACTATAGCAGACTTAAATCCATCCAACATTTTAAAATGACGCACAATAAAAAGGGGACGTTTAAAAAGAAATATCTTTACACTGTATCGATAAAAACCGCCACTAAAAGCCAAGGTTGCATGTAAATAACCCCACTTTTATCACTAATTTAACTGTTATTAACACAAATGAATACTGGACGTAGTTAAAAATCAATGAACACTTGTGAGAAATTAATAAAGTCCTATTATTTAGGTTTGTTGTGCAATATAAATAAGATAACTTCTCGCATGTGTTTGGTTGATTTCAATGATTATGCGGTTTCCTCTTCCACCACTTCGCTATTTAAATAGACAAAATGTTGTTAAGTCATTATGTAATGACTAATATTTATTTAATTATTTAATACTAAGTTAATAACACAATAACGAACAACCTTGACATAACATTAGTCTACAATTACACGTGACGTTTACTTAAGATAATTTTCAAATGCAAAAAGTTAGATATGATACTTCTATTTCATTGTTGATATTTTGAAAATTATTGCATAATTATTCATAACAATAATCGTGTAACATTTTTCATGTCTCAGATTTTAGGACCTGTTTTTTATAATTTAAATTAAAAATTAAAAAATCCCCTTGGCTAATATTTAGAAGAAATTCTGCGGGAATTCTTTGTAAATGTTTATATTTTAAGGTTTTCATTCATTGATCGTACTTCCCCAGTACTGAAATGGCTCATCTAAAGCGAACACTCCTTTTTGTTTTCTATGGGTATGCCCCTGAGAATATCTATGTTTACGAAATACGTTTTATCTATGGTATTTAGACATATTATATGTCACTCGTCATTTTTTGTGCATTTGAGTATTTGAGTACTTAATAATTTAACAAATTGAGCTTTTAATTTATATCTCGTGTCTGCTTTATTCAATACTGTTGTTAATTCGTGTTTTGTTCTTTATTTCGATAGATTAAGAACTGCTCACCAAACATTATTTCCATGCTGGAGCACCAACAAATCGTCATGATGGTACCTTCTCTTGCATTTTCTTCATTTTCTTCGTTTTCATATGGTTTTCATCATTTATCTTCTTGCCCCTAGATAATGAATACTATAGATGGGGCACTCTAGATTTTGTAAATACTGTGCTGCCACCTGGGCAATGCGTCCAATAGGTCGTGCGACAAATAATTACTTATAGCTACTAGGATACAGGAATTGCTTTCCTTGTTGGCGCCATCTACTGTTCAATAGAACATCTATGTATGGCGGTTAATTTGAAATTTTCACCGCTACATAGGTTATTTGACTATTTTTATATTTGATTAAAAAATAAATAAACAAATAAAAACTTATTTATTTATGCACTATTACATATAGTTTTTTTATAAATCTACAAATACAAAAATAATTAAAATTACAGTTATTATTTTAAGAAAATGAAATATAAACACAAAGTATCCCGTTTAAAAATTATAAAAGGTAAAAATAAAGAAATAACTAATAATAGAAATAACAATTGAAATAAACAATGAAATTATCATACAACTCATTTTACCTAAGTGTTTTTAAATGCTTTTCAGTGGCGAGCTTAAAAAGTTCCTTATCACCCTTAATTTTACCTTTCAATATTAAATTATTTTTTTTTAAATAGTTAAATAAAACTATGCTAAGTAAAATATTCAAAACCTTAATTTCATTATTTTTATGGAAAGGACAGAGAAAGTTCGCAATATGTTGTTGGACATGTTTTAAAACTTTTGTTCTCACATTGCTTTGGAACAATGTTGACGGTAATACTTCTAATATTTTTATTGTAACTTCCTTTATAATAGAAACAAATTTACTAGAAGGATGTAGCAGTTGGTGGCCTTCATGCTCTTTGATTCGAATGAACAAATTTTCCGGTAATTCCTGAGAAGCAACCATACGATTTTTGCAAGAATTACAGGAAAATATATTAAAAGATTTTTTTGCTACGAAACCTGCCACATACGGTGTAGCAAAGTCCTTTACAATAGAAGGAGCAATTTTTATTGGAATTATTGTTTCGGAAACATCGGGACATAATACCATCTCCTGAGATTTTTCAACAAAATGTCGAAGATTAGATAAAGGTTCTACTGATTTATCTTCCTCACAGTTAGCTCCTGGAGAACGTGGTGAAGAAAAACTATTCATCAAAATAGCCTTAAAAGAGTTAATAAATGAAGAGCAAGTAGGATTCCGAACAGAATGATTTCTAATTTGTGAAAAAAAATTCTCCAAAGGATCTTGATTAAAATTTCTAGGAGATAAAAATCGAAATGAATGTTCTAATTTTTTCCATAAATAAATTAAACTTTCCAAAGAAAAAATCCAATTTTTTAAAGAAGGAATAGAAGATTTAGTACCATTGGAAATGAAACACATAGATTGAAGAACAGAAATAGAAGACTGCCAAAACTGAATATGATGAGAGTTTTTCTGCACTGCACATCGTAAGGGCTTACCAGGAGGAGGTAGAATCGTAGTACCATTTACACTATCAAACAGTTTATCGAAAAATAATAGGAGATCAGCTGTATCGGTAGCTGCCGGATTTAAATAAAAGAAAGAACTTGTAGGTAAATCAGCGCTGGCAGATGCTCTACTATACATACAGCAGGAAACAGTGTGGCTAAAAATTTGTGTTGCCATTTTTACCTTCATTTTTCGGATTCTGTTTGGAAACACATGTTCGTCAGTTAATTTGTAGCACTGCTTAAAAGGACCTTGCTGCTGATCAATTTGATATAGTTGAACAATATGTGACCAACTTGCAACCTTTTCTTTATTACCCTCCTTAAAAAATAAATCTTTATTTAGGAGACTGTTTCTTACACCTTTTATTAGATGAGGAGGATCAAAAATATGAACAATCTCCTCATTGTCAATGACATACCCTTGGAATCTGCAATCAATACCACGTCGAAGACACTCTGCTTTGGTGTCTCTGAGCAAGATATTGATTGCTGCTCTATTTGTGGCACCTTGATCACATACTGAAGCAACTACAATCAAACCAGTCCTTCGAAGATGGCGTACAATTTCCTTTATAAGCCGAACCAAATCAACTGTCGGGATGGTACCTTCAGAGAATGCAAAAAAAATAGGTTGCTTCCAGCCACGCCTGATGCCCTTTACCATAAACACTATCGCATGATCAGCAAACTGATTTTTCCTACAACCTCCACCAAAATCTACAAACCCCTCTACAAAATCAAACTTATTTATGTATCGTAATCCAGCGTCGAGAGCAATTTCATCGAACATTAATATACAATTTCTATCAATTTCTTTCATTTTATCCACCACTACCTGCAACTGCCGGAATATAGGGTAGTTTATACCTGCAAGAAAAGGTACTTTATTTGTTAGTTTGGTTAACACTTTTCGTGACGGTAAACTAAAAAAATTTGATAGAAATCGGTATGCTTTAGAACTTTGCTTATACAAAGACAGTGCAAAAATCTTATCGTTTACAGAAAAACGTCTACCTCGAGGTTGCAGCATTTGGTTCTTCATCTGCGATTTAACAAAATTGAGAGTGACATCATTGATGCCCCTCAGATATTGCAACAAATTTCTATTTTTATTTATAAGTTGTAATGTTTTGGAGATTTTATTTTGTCCTATCCGTTTCATTTTTGAAATTTTGGAAGAAATTCCTGAATAAGAACCATACTTTCTTTTCTTTTGTTCTGGAGACTCTATAAAAGTAAAGAAAACTATAATTAGAATAATTTAGAAATTACAACTATTTAACTAAATCGTTATACTTTCTATAAAATATGTGTTCATTTGATAGGTATAAACCTAAACATCACTATTTTTAATACGTTTAATAGCACCATAAATAAATTAAAAAAGTAGTATACCGTAAGATTTTTGCAGCAAGACAAAACTTTACACATGTTTTTATACAATTTGTCATTACAGTTAGCGCACTTTCCATGACGGAAATTTGCGCGCAAAACAATTAAAAACTGTATGTTGCAAAAATAGCCATGTTTTGCTGTGCGACATAAAGAAACCTAATAAGACTCGTAGTCTTTGCATCAACAAACTAAAATATTTTAAGATTAATAAAATCTTATCTTGCCAATAACCAATAACTTTTTATTAACAATTAGGCAATTTCGGTCATCGTCAGGTTAAACACAACATCAATTTAATAATGTTATAAGTTATATACATTCACCAATATCTAGAATAAGTACTGAGATTAATTTAAACTGCTCTAAATGTGATATTTATAATATGTCATTGTATAATATGCTATTGGAAACCAAAAAACTATTAAAATTTTGTTAAACTTATAACTTGGCGGTACTATTTTGTTAATGTTTAGTTTTTTCTTTTTTCTTTTTTAGGATTTAATGGAATTTTTGTAATGGGTTTACCCGTATATTATATTAAATAAATAAATAAATAAATAAATAAGTAATAAATTATGAAATAGTAAAACTAGTTAATATGTGATATTTCAAATTGACAGTCGAAACGTTGCCTAAATTGAAATTCTTACCTGTAGCTGTTTTCTGTTGAAGTTTTGATGGTGTTTTTGGGCTAATCTGCTTTTTTACAATTCTTGCTGAAAAAAAATATTTCAATTATTATTACATTACATTTAAAATGATCCGTTTCAGTTAATTTCACAGAAGTAAATATTACAAACAATAAATAAAAGGAGACAACTATCTAAAGTAACAAAAAAATATGCAGTACTATCTCACCTGATGAAACTGTTTTATGTTTTTCATCTAATATTTCAACTTCCCTCACGGTATGTAATAAATCTAAATCTAAAATATAAAAAAACAATCAAATAAAATAATTCATTGTTAAATTAGAAATAATACCTAATGAATGTATATCCCTATTTTTTCGTTTACCAGGATATACTTTAACAGGAGTAATTACTTTTTCAGTGGATAGAGGTGATATTTTGGTTGATGGACCAGCTACTGATGCCTCTTCAACAATTGTTAGTAATCCTAAATGAATGTATATAAGTTTCAGAAACATGTAAAACATATATGTGTGTACTTACTGCTTTTTTTTCCATCAGGAGTGTTACATGTTTCATAAGAAAAGCAATTTTTTTCTGGATTTTCATTCTCATTGTTGGTAAAATCTATAAGTTATGCAGTTATTTTAAGTGTAATTGTAAATGTGTAATGCTTATTAATTATTACTTGGTAAAAATAATGTTGGGACAGAAAATCTTTTCAATCTTCCTTTGGGTGTTAAACAGTTTGAATGAAAATGTCTTTCACATATTAAATAATTTAATAAAGACGTAGGGGGGTCCGCAAAATCTTCCTGTGAAACACTTCTTTCAAACCAAATATTTTGCAACCTAACATCTCTAGGAAATCGAAATCTTAAACAGAATTTAACAATACAGTACAACGTACACATTTAAATTATGTCCAAAAATTTACCTTGAACAATACCGGCCACAAGAACTAACCGAACAATGCCTTCTCTTCATAATTATTTTTTCACTTCACGTAATTAAAAAACCGCAGAAATTTCTTAGAATGCCGAGTTTAACAACGAACAAACGAATGAAGAATGTTCATTTAGTTTTGTCTACAAACTTTTAGACCTGCACATTAAGTTCACATAACAGAGAATTTATTATACACACTTTAAAAACTTGAGTATACTCAAAATGAAGTAAGTTTACATTTGGTTTAAGTTGTTTAGTTTGGTTCGTTCGGTTTACTTCTTGGCCACTTCACATAATGGAAATGGAAATAAAAAACAAACCCTAGATAATGAAAACAAACCGAGCGTGGCAATTAGTTTGGGAATTACCTATTAAAATAAACAGACAGGCAATTGAATGTAAAAGCGCTATCTGATGACAATATTTCGAAATAGAAATTTTTCGACTATCGATTTCTATTATCAGGTTAGCTTCTAAAGCCATTTAAAATGACTCCTTTTGGACGCATTGACCAGAGGGCAGTTAAATCGAAGATCCCATACCATGTTCTTGCCCATAGAACATCGCACGTTTAATTAAGGTGAGAATACATGCTTTACGTATATTGTTTTTTAGTCGATAAATTGAAATGTTTTTCATCTTAATTTAATGATGTCATTAATTCATTTTTCATGTTTTGTTCTGCAGGTTTGGCAATGAATGAGAACATATTAAAAGTTCATTTTGATCCTGTTGAAAGAACTAACAGATATGAGAATTTCAATAAATGGTGAGTTTCTGCAGTTACATTGCTGTTCTTAAGTTGAAATAGTTTTCACCTAATTTTCTTCACAATTTACAAGAAAAAATGAAATAAATAAATGAACTGATAATGTTTAAAATGAAGGGGTATTTTTTTACGTAAAATACTTTATCTATAAATGATCAATTAATTAAAGCTACATAATTATTAAAAATATCCTTTTTATTAATTTCTGGGACTTCTTTGCCCTAAATGCAAAAAAAGGTATTATTGCACTAAACAGGCATTTTTTTTCACAAATTATACAATATCACTACAGTTTTTAAAAATTTAAATATCTAACAAAAGCCAAAAATGTTTTTGCCTCTTTTTTAAGTACGTCAATAAGGTTGGGAATTATGATTAAACATTGTAAAACAAGTTAAAGGGCGTTTCTGTTTTAATTGTAATAATTTCTCTCCCAATAAACCTTTTATTTTTTCAGGTACATCATTCAACAAATCAGCAATCAGCCAATACCCAGATGAACAGGATAACTCTTTGTAAAAAGGCAAGTTTTTAAATTTCTTCTTTTAAATTATTTTCGATGATACCATTCAATATTTATTGATAAAAAATGGAAGAAACGACGTTTCGATCGACAATTTTTCGATCCTTATTGAGTTACCAAAATTGAAGGTAATGAAGATGAAAGAACGTAGTGAGTGAAAACCTGTAAAATAAACCAATTTTTTTTAATTAATTTTTTATGTTTTCATTACATTTTTTATTATCTTCATTAATTTCAACTTTTATAACTTGATAAGGATCCAAACATTGTCGATGGAAACGTTATTTTGTTTTATTAATACTTCTAAACTAATTTCATATCGTAATTTTATTTATCGTCTTATTTCATGTATTATTGCATGTTAATTCATTCTTTTATAGGTTGACTAAAGAGACTGCATCGGAGTATGTTCCAAACTTGATGTGGAGTGGTATTGTTCTCCTTAGACGTCGATAGTGTTCGTCGTCTTCTCCTGCAGTTATTTAAAAGATATAGAAGGTATAATGCATGAATTATTTAGTTATAAAATCAAATGCTGTAGTTTTTGAAACAGAGTATACATTGCAAATTTTTAGAGGACACATATAAAAATATAAATAATAGATGACTTAATTTTAAGGTAGTAAAGTTTAAACTTTAAGAATTGAAAATTATTTTTCTATTTAAATTGATTACAAAAATTAGATTAAAAGTTTACATTCAGGTCGTTCTTTAAATCTGAACGAGAGTTTATGGATATTTTTCCAAACAGTAAAATGTAGCAGATCGACTCGAGAAATAATCATTTACAACAGTTTTTCACAATAAATGTTGTGTCAATCCATATCCCTAATTCTTATAACATTTCCATATTCAGATTTAGTAAACAATTATTTCAGTATTTATGTTAAATTTAAACAGAAAAATAGAAATCATTACTGTTATTCTTTCACTTTATCGAGTTTCTTTCTAGGGATTTATTAACAAATTAGAACAGTTTATAGTCTCATTATTATGCATCTACGATATTAGTTCTTTTAACTTGTACTTTTTGTAGGTTGACTACACAAAGATCAGATTGAAGCTTCTCATCATATCGTCTTCCTACGTCTTCGCTGCTGTTCGTCGTTTCTACCTTCCCGTGGAAGAAGACATCTACGTGGACTTCAATTCATCATGTTAATATTTAGTATATTAATCTTATTCAGTATTCAAGTTACGGACATTACAAGAAAAACATGAAATGTTTTTTTTTGTATTTCATTGTAATTCATTTATTATGGCATAACATTTTTGAATTATTTTCATTTTCTGGAATGAATTTGCTTTATAAAATGTTATATTAACATGAACGTGGGATTTGATATCCTTAAATATTTAGACATTACAGGAATTTACCTCTTTAGATTATGAATGTAAAGTTTTCAAAATTCATTTTTAGCAAAATAGTTAAAGATAATTTCAAACTTTTTTTTAACGGTTAATAAATTCTATTAATTTAGATGGATAGGGTGGCTGTAAAAGAAGATGTGCAGGCTACAGTGTTAGGGAACTTATTTTTGTTCAAATTAATGTATAAGTATTTATATCAATGTTATTTGTTTAAAAAATGTAGTTGAAGGAGTGTATAAAATAACTAATTTAACAAAATTATTGTAGTAACAAATGTTTTCTAAACGTTTGTTAATAAAAAAAAGGAAGTAATTTACAACAGCAACAAACGTATATTTACAATAATAAAGTTAGGGTTGTTTATAATTAGTAATTATCCTATATGTAAATATTCACCCATTTATTTTAAGAAAGTATTGATGAAAGTGTATTCCTTTCTTCTGTATTAATATAAACATGAAATAAATAACATAAATGTTATTATCCTGTCATATTTTATAATTTTTTTTATTTTATTAGTGTCTGTAATTTTTTAAATAATTTACAATAAATATCTAAACAGCAAAAATTGTTTTAATGCCCTGTACAGTAAATTATTCAATTTCGATACTACTAGCGCCATCTTACGAGTAGAAGCTGAACTACAGTTCAAAATGTAGGAAGAAAACTGCCGTGACGTTACTTTCATATACGAGGGTAAATCAGGAAATAAAAAAATATACCTCCTGCTACTTATGCTCTCCTGGTACTAAGATCGGAAATTTCGAAAATTTTAAATTTTCTTCATATACGGGGGTAAGTCAGGAAATTTTTGGATAATTAAAAAATTAGAAATTTCAAACATTTTTAATGAAGTTTCATATACGAGGGTAAATCAGGAAATTTTTAAATATACCTCCTGCAACTTATGCTCTCCTGGTACAAAATTCGGAATTTTCGAAAATTTATATACAGGGGTCAATCAGGAAATAATTGGAAATTTCGATTAATTAAATTTTTGAATCAGGAGAATTATAGTTTTTAAGATTCAATCTTTTTTTTTATAAAGAAAACACCGCTTATAATAAAATATACTTATTTATTATATGTTAGATAACTTGTTACAATTTATATAAAACGAATTATTTAACAGCTTGTTAAGATATTAAATCCTTACAAATTAATGAAATATATTAACAGCAGAAAGGACAAATATTAACATAAAAATAATTATTCACAGAAAAGCAGAATTGCTATAAAAACAGCAGCATCAACAATTAATATGAATATAAACAAAACACCCAATCATATCGCAAATAGTTACTATGCTTAAATCTACACAAATAGCATATTTATAATCTACTTAAAATAATATTGTCGAGTACAATAAACAATTGGTGAAACTTATTCCATTCTTTTATTTATTTTTCGTCTATAGCATCATATTAAACAACAATAAACAATAAATGCACCCTAGACAATTTACAATTTATTTTGAATAAATATGAAATGAACTACCAAAGAAAGGAAGTAGGTTTTACACTGCATTTAGAAAACTCTAACAATAAATTGTTTCAATCTTTCGGTTATTATATTTATATCTACGTGCAACTATTGGATCCACCCCCTATAAAATTTCGTCCCGTTTTCCCTATATAAATCTAATTACAATAGTTACATTTTATTTAATAAACGCCTGTGTTTTTTACAATAACAATTTCAAAATTGTTGTTCACTAACTTGGATTTTAAATTGGTTTTATTACAACTTATGGTATGAATTTGTAAGTTTTTTAATCTGTGGCAAATGTGTGGGCTAATATTTTAGTAAAAGGTAATTGGATGCCATTTCTCTGTTTTTTTTTTACCTTTGATGAGAAAAACTGATTAATATTTTGTTTTCTAAAATTTTGAATCCACATTTTATCTACTAATAAAGGATTTCTTTTTCTTGTAATTATTTTGGATCAAAGAAAAATTTATGTGCATGTGAAATATTTATAGGAAATGATGGCATTAGAAGAAGTCTCTTTTCTAAAAATATCATAATCTAGTTTATTATTTACAATGCTTATCCTTAAGCTACGGTTCAAACCAACAAGAATGTTATATAAAATTATCTACATTTCACAGTTTTTACTACATGGAATCATAAATTTTCCTGTGAACCAAAATAAGTATGATAAGGAATTAAAATTTATAAATAAAATCAATAGCAAATAACAACGGATACAACCGTTTATTAATAGACAAAATGTTAAATAAAAAACTTAAACAACAAATACTTCCTAAGATTTTCTCATTATAGGTACAAAAAACAGAGAAATGGCATCTAATTACCTTTTACAAAAATATTAGCCCAAGGATTTGCACAGATAAAAAAACATAGGTACAAATTAATAGTATAAGTAATAATAAAAACAACTTCAAATCCATATTACTGAATAATAATTTTGTAAAATTGTAATTGTAAAAAATCAGGCATTTATAAAATAAGCTGTAGCAATTGCAATACGATTTACGTGGGGCAAAGGGGCTGAAAGAACACAAAAAATAATTCAACCAATGAGGATAATCTTTTAATTATCCATTTATCAAATTAAAGGTTTCAAACTAAACTTATTGGAGAAACGGAAATTCAAAAATCACTATATCGGAAAGTAAATTTAATCAACGAACTAGAAGGTCTCAACAGCCGTATATTGAGACCAATTAACGATATGTCTAACCATAGAGGCTTTGGATACAATAGTTGCACGTAGATATAAATAAAAGTAATACTGTATCTTTAATTTTAATTTCTGTAGTTTCTCTCCGATGATAACCGAAAGCTTGGAATTACTTTACTTCTATTTACATCAAGTATATTAATTACCTTTATAATAATTGTACAACGTTCAAGTTTGAAAAAACAAACAGCAAATGAAGTCCACGTACATGACTTGTTCCACTGGGAAACTTCGAGAAGGGGAGAATAATGAACAGCAAACGATGTCCAGGAAGAGCGATGCCATTGTAGAGTACTTGTTCCTCAGGTTTGAAATAAACCTCGATATGGACATTTTTATTAGTCAACCTACACAAACAACAAGAGATATAAATTAATGTTGTTTACGAATAATTTCTCAAATTTTCATTAATTTCTGGATATTTACAACTTGCGAAAGACGTCTCATATTTCATCAACGTTAAATTATGCATTTTCAGTAATTTTATTCTCAAAAGCTATGAACCATAGAACAGTTGACAAAAATTATTTCTTTTAATATTATTTTAGTTGTACTACTTACTGCATATTTATACAAGTTTTTCTATTTTAATTTATTAAATGAGATGATGTTTGACGTATTTTAAAGTGGTTTAACAATTTAAAACATATTTAGTAAAAATTTATATCGTTATTTTAAACATTTAATTTCAAAACTGATTGTATTTTTGTTCAAAAAAACCTAATAAAATGGATATACACACAATTATTTGGTGTTAACCAGATATTAATATCGTTAATATTTAACATTCTGATTTCTTTAAATAAATATTATGATATTCATGAACCCCAGTTAATATCGGTATCAAATAAATAAAACATAAAGTACATGATACATTCTATTTATATAATTTAATCATGCATTCTCACCTATTTAATGGACAGCAAACAAACTGCATAAATAACTCTGGAATTGCACTCAGGAAATTTGGTGTGTCAGTAGGATCAAACTGAACTTCAATGCACCTTTATTAAATGGACAATCTACAAACAAGAACAAGAAAAACGAATTTATACCACTATTAAATAAATAAGACACGAAATACTTTACACTTTCTATTTTAATAAAAAAATAATTGTGGTATACATTCTCACCTTTATTAATTGCACAATGTTCCAAAGTAAAATGTAGCAAACAAACAGAACTGTAGCATTCCAGACTTGCAGAAAATTTAATGAAAAACTACAATTTGTTCTCAGAAATACCAAAATGTTCTGATCAACCTGCAGAAATGTACAAGTGGGACATCATTAAATAGAAAGAATATGAAATATGGTACATTATTAATTTTTTAAAAAACATATTAATTATAGTATGCAATCTGACCTTTACTAATGGCGCGATGTAACAAAATTGAGAAGATGAGAGCCAAAATACGAACATGAGGACGAACACTGCAAGACATTGTGGCGATTTGTTGGAACACTAGCTCGATATAATCTTCAATAGGTAGTCTTTAACTTGAACGTTAATAAGAAAAGACGAATTAACTGCACTATTAAATAAACAAGCCACGAGATTTAATATAAAATCGTACTGAGAAGTAAATTAAACAGCTCAGCACAGCATCTTCTTGCCCACAGACACCCACAGAAAATAGATAAAAAATATACTCGAAACATAGATATTTGAGAGATACAAAACCATTGATATATAAATCGTAAGGTGCGTTCTCTTTAGATGAATCGGCTATGTTTTGATTGATTTATGAAGATTTTTTTAAATATGAAGTAATTACACAGCAACGTAATGATTAGTTTTGGTATTATTATAGCAAATACAAATAAAAACGAGACGTCCGTGAACTATAAAATTAAAACGTACGAAAAAGAAACTTGTGGTTAATCCAGTATTGCAAGTAGCTATTATCTATGGTTTAGAAGCATATGTCACTGTCAGTGGTACAAGGTTATTGCAATTTTTTTTTGTTTTGTTATTGTTTACAAAATTGCATAATGGTTTGATTTTAGTGTTGATTATTTAATGTGATTTTGTTTTGTGATAATAATTGGCTTATCGATAATTCTGTAAGTAGTAAGCAATAAAATTAGTGTAGATTTTGATATTCCCGCTTTATAAAAAGGTTAGGTTGTCGTTAATGCGCACGTACAAGATTTATTTTTATCATTTGCATTTGAATTGGTCGTAGTTGTTTGATATATCTTTAAATAAAGCAACAAAACATCATAAAAAGAATGCCTACAGATTTTGCTGGTTTTGCTTATGCTGCGGTAGTAGCGGCTGGTGGTTGTTTGGGTTATTATAAAAAAAGTAAGTACACACATAAGTGCTCATAATTTTACACTAGTCATTGTATGAAATTGCACTTTTTGTAAAGTGGTTCAATTTTATTAGAATCAATCCCGTCTTTGGGGGCTGGTTTAATATGCGGGACAGTTTTGGCTTATGGGGCTTGGCAAGCAAGCCAGGAGCCACCTAGTTATATAGTTCAAGTAGCAGCCACTTCGTCTTTAGCAGCTCTAATGGGTTACAGATTTTATAATTCTGGAAAAATCATGCCAGCTGGTGGGGTGTGTTTACTGTCAGTTGCAATGATCGTTCATATTGCACTACGAGCCAGTGGATTAACCATTAAAAAGATTAACACATAATGCATTTAATAAGTTTAAAGTTTTTACATGTAATAATATTTTATACCCACTAGGGGTTTATGTATAGAAATTAATAGAAATCGTCGAATAAACCGAGTTTCTAAAAAATTATTATTCTCGATTGCTTGTTTTTTTTTTGTTGGCAACACGATGTCTTCAGCTATGCTTGTTCTCTTGTTATCGAGAGGCGGGGCATGCGTGGGAGAGGCAGAAGGTCAGAGACAATTTTTTTACTTACCTGACAAGGTAAATTATTATTGTCTTTTGCATCGTGGAGATAAATAGATAAAACAAAATGAGTCAATTTAAAAATAATTTATTTGTTTAAAATAAAAGGCTACCTCACTAAAAAAGAAAGTTGACAGGTGCTAAACGAATTGTAAATTACGAAAAAATTTAAAGAAAATCAAAAATAAAAAAGAACTGCTGTTCGTTTGTGGTAAATTTAAAAAAAAGGTATCTATAAAACGGGTACCTTGAGTCGCTTTATAATCTAAAATTACAACATTTCGTTCTGCATTTGAGAATATTACAAATTGTTTCGTTAAGAGTCACTGATGAAGCACTTTGCGGACACTCGAAACGCAGACACGCACTCATTTTCCTTTCGAAGAAAAGAAATTAATAAAAGTCAAAACTCTCGGCGGGAAATTTAATTAAGGCACACTGGGGTATGTCCTGTTTGTAGGTTCGCACTCTTATCATTAATGTTGTCCTGTTACGGTTAAACACTGCTCCACAGAACCGGCTGCGGTGCCAGTGTTAGTTGATACAGTACTCATTTTTATAGCCGTACAGGGCCGTCTTAGGTGAATAATTTCCTTATGAAAGACACGAGTCAATGGGTAAAGCTGAAAAGTTAAAATTAAAAAAATTAACGTTTTAAAAAAAGAAGTTTTTTAAAAGTATTTTTAATAGTATAATAGTCTGTATTAAAAAGAATAGAGACAGAATTACTTACGAAGAAACAGGAAAGGGTTTTGGGTATTGGTTTTTTTTTTTAAAATAACAATTTAAATTTGTATGTTGTGTTAAGTTAGTGTGTCTTAATTTTTCATTATATAGACGAATTAAAAAAAGAAACAGATGGGGGAGTGGGCATATATTTTGAAAATAGTTTTTATGGAAGACTAAAAAAGGAGAAATATTGATGAAAACGTGCACATGCATGTTGCTTGATATCATGCAGCAGAATATGTTGATGCTGTTATTTGAAAACAGTTAAAAAGAAATTTAAAAAATATATGAACGTCGTAATTCGATGGATATTCCTTACAAACTCAAATTCAAACTTTTGACTTCTGTCAGGCGTGTATCTTAATTTGTCGATAAATAATATCATATAATGCGACAGATTAAAATTTAAAAAAAGCTTACGTTCAGGAACAAATATTTTATGTAGAAGTATAGGAACAAAATAGTTTAAACTTAATGTTTTCGTAATAAAAATATATTCCAGAAACTTTTTTTGCATTAAGACCTCGTCAGGTGCCATCTCTTGACAATTTGGCTAATTAATACTCTGTACTTCTGTGGTTTGAATTTGAATTTGTATTGTTATCTGAGAAGACGATAGACGATATGTATAGGATTCGTAGATGCAGGCAGCAGGCAGAAGAATATTCGACGATGTATACCAGAGTCTGTCTTACCAAAAAATATATATAACGTATGTTTACGTGGTTTCACCCTCTATCGTGACGGCGCTTTCGGCCGAATCATAATAAGCAGCAGCGTTGTACGACCTCTTTAAATGGTTATTATCGATATCACCACCCTCGTCTTCGTTTTGCGCACCACCGAACGCGCTCTTTCCTCTCCTATAGTTGCTTTCAAAGTTTGCGAAATCGTACGGGTTCTTTGTGGTTTGTTTTATCAATTGAAAGTAGTTACCCACGAAAGGGTTGTTACTATTGGGTTGTGATCTCGAATAGGAAGGACTTTGTGTCGTGTATTGATTGTAAACGTAGGGATTTTCGGTTATGTATTGATTACGATGATTATTGTTGTTACGGTAATTGTAGACAGGGGGTTGCTGAGTGTCGGCGGCCTGAGTACCGATACTGAAGAAGTTATTAGACTCAGTCGATGTTGATGATGAAGTGTAATAATATTGAAAATTGTTGTTGTTTTTGTTTTTGTTATTATTAGTGTTAGGGTTTCTGTAATAAGGGTTTTTGTCGTTTTGGCTGTCGTAATTGGAAGGGTTTAGGGTCGTCAATTCGGGATAGGGGTTGTTGTTGTAAGGGTCTACGGTATTCTTCTTGCTATGGTACCTGTGTGCAAATATATATACAAGTGGCAGTGCAGGATTTATAAATAATATTGGAAAATTAAGAAAATGCTGCGTAAATAAGTTTAAATATTTTAAATTATTTCTTGTGGTCAAAAAGTTTAATCGTAACAATCGTAGTAGTAAATATACCTATAGATGGACATTTAATTATTTTTGTGGAAGTAATTTAGGTAAATCATTTTATTGAGAATAAAACGTAAATTGTAACATCTGATAATACAAAAAATTGGCTTTATTTAATAGTATATAGATATGTTTTTTGATAATAAATAATGTACGCAGTAATTTATAACAACAATAATTTGATTTCATTCCAGCGATTAAAATTAATAACGACAAAAATGAACGTTTGTAACTACATATCATTTATTCGATAAGGACTTAAAAATCCTTTTGTAATATCACTCGTATTTTCAAAAAAGAAAAAAAACATTTTATTTTATATCTATATTTAATTGTAAAAAGTGAAAAGTTTAGGAACAATTTGCGCTAGATTTCGCAATAATGATGGCAATATATTTTTTCACATATTTTGAGATAATTTGTAGTTGGTTGGATAATTTAATTCACATAAATGTATTTAAAATAACCACTATCGAGTAATTCCGTAGTATTTCATTGTTACATTTAGTTATATTCAATGAGTCTGTTAAAGATGATTAATCAATTAATTAATTAATTAAAGAGATAATTTTCAGAAATAGGAAAAATATTTTTGAAACTCCAATTGATCCATTATTTACGAATTAATATGTATGATGGCTTGATGGCGATATTTAACAAACAACTTGCTAATAATTTTGATAAATTGACAGAATTTCTTATATTTTGGACAGAAAAAGAAAATTTGTGAACCTAATTATTATTATTATTATTATTATTATTTCATGTTACGGAATTTATTTATCTATTGGTATATTTGACCTTTAATTATTTGGCTATATTATGGCTATAATTTCAATTTTCTCATTATTTTAATACTATTTAAATAACAATTAATTTCGATACTTACAATGATCTCCCCTGATCAGGTCCAGTCCTCCTAATATACGACGGAGTATTTTGAGAAAAGTCGGGAATAATATTTTCATTTTCGAGTACACATTTTCCATTAGAACAGGACTAAAAAAATATTGACAGTTTAAAACTCTACTCATTATTATTTTTTTAATATTTGAATTTTATAAGAAAAGTACTTACGCGATAATTAAGCAAAGAAAATAATATTTAATGAATCAGCTAGATAAATTATATCTTCTAATTAATTTGTGTGATTGAGTTTAATAGAGAAAGGTAAATTCAAAAAAAAAAAAAAAACAAAAAGTTCAATAATTGGGTAAACTTACTTGTCCATCTCCACATGAAGATCCTTCTGCGGCAGGTCTGTAGGCCACACAATAGCCGCTTGATGCGTCAAAACAAAACAATTGTGCGCAAACTCTTTCGTCTTTCTGTAATTTATAATTTTTCATCCGTCAGATAGCATTTTTGATGCTTAATTAACCCAACGTGCGTTAATATAGCGAAGTGTGCAATTCGTCACCTTAAGCCATTAGTTGAGAAAGCGAAGGCGGTAAAAATAATTGAATTTGCATGTTAATAATCTTTAGAAAATCCTAATTATGTTGTTTATTATACAACCCAGAACCCAGACTGAACCTTTAAGGACTAGATTAATAAACTACCGCAGACTCTAGTGGTCGCTAAGGTCATTTATGTTCAAAAACATCCCCTGTACCTAGCATCCATTTATAGTTATGGTAGGGGATGATCAAAGCCTCAAAGTGTCACTAGTCGCCCGCATTTAGTGCTACCACAAACTGGGCCACCGGTGACGATGACTAGTAGCAGCCACAAGTCGTTAACCAGATTTTTTATGAATTTTAAACAGTTTCGACGCAAACTAAGACTTTGAGTGGTTGTGTTTGAGCCACAAGTACGAGTAACTTGTGGAAAAATGATCGCCCCCGCCAGCAAACATTAGATTATAGTCTGTAGTGCTTCATTTTAAAACTTGTGGCCGAGTCTGACCACTTGTGACTAGTGGCGTCATCTATCAACACGGCTGAGGTTCCAGTAGCAGACACTGGTCGTCACTAGACCCTCGTATATTATTATTTAAAGATAGGCCGCCCAAAGTGGACAAAAGTCTGATCACCACAGATACACTTACTTGTACGTATATAGAGGCCTTTATCTATGAAATGATTTTGTCTATTAAACTAATGTACCCACAAGCCGTCTACCGCAACCATTTAGCAAAATTTACCAGCATTTTATATCAATATTTATCATCATGCACATACATACGTAATAGCATTCAATTATGGATAGTGTTAAGACACACAATAAAGCTGATTTTCCACGAAAAATCTAACGCGTGGCATGCCAAGCCAGGGATAATGTAAGATTAGCTCGCAAATGTATAACTGAAGTGATTTAAGCAGCATTCATTCAAAAAAGCAATTAAGACTTACGAAACATGCGCTGGTTCCTCGATCCCTGCGACATTGGGCATCCAAAGTCATCAGTTTTCCTGGCAGAACTCGAGGAAGTCCTTCTTCTTCGTGGGGTGCGTTGAACAAACATGTTGCTGTATCTCCGCTAAAGCAATAAAGTCGTCATTTTTGAAATTAAACAATAAATTATTTTATATTTATTACCGCTGCAGTTTTATTTCTTGTTAAATCTCGAATTAAAAACAATAATACATCCGCTTGAAAAATGATACTAATAAAATAATGAATTTTATGCTAATTAGAAACAATAATTTGTTTATTTATCACCAAAGCTGGTTTTATTTGGTTTCTAATAAAATAAATTCGTTGTTATTTTATTTTTATGGGGAACAGAATTAATTAAGTGATTGTTTGCTTGTTAATAAAATTAATATTTATAAAGTAGCACTGAACTTACTTTAAGAAATGATGGAAGCTTGCAATGCTGCAGGGGGACCACTTGAAACCCCTTTCGGTATGACGTAAGTCCGACATAATGTAACCATCAGTCCATTGACATTTTTCTGCTCCTGGTCCTCCCAAATACGAAGGGGGTGGACTACCATCATGTACTGCTCCCAATCTGTAAAAGAATACATTATACAAAATGTACAATAAAAAAAACCATTATTATTGTTTAACTGTTTTTTTTTTTTAAATTTAATTTGAACAGGACTTAAAGTCATAATGATCATGACTTAAATTCAGTACAGTCTATACCGAAAATAAATTTTTACTAATTTTGTAGTAAGTTTACTTACAAGTGTCCTACTTCATGAGCTGCTACAATGATTCCACTGAAACCACCAGTGTCTTCAATAATTGCAACCGAATTGACTTTTTCCAATCTCTTGTTCACTACACAGGCTCCACCCACATATGCGAATCCTTAGGGAAAAATTACGTAAACTCCCAAGGAAATATTTGCACATAAATTTAAATAGTATTTGAAGTTAATACAAGAAAGTCAAATAATTTAATAATTTTGGAAAAAATCATTTTGATATTTATTATAAATTTTAATCTTTCTTTGACTTAATCGATCATTATTGTTATTGTTCTTAGATTTATTAATTTGTTGTTTTACAGTTTTGTGTTTAGTGAAGCTGTTTAGCTGGGTTAGTGTTAATTAAATTTATTAATTGCATCCAAGTTATGCGTCATCAAGCATGCTTTTTCGTTAAACGACCCAAAAATAATATAAACAATTAATAAAGAAATAGTGACATTGATTTCATGCATTTTAATAAATGAAATTAAATTGATTAGTAATGGAAACTATGACGCCAAACTTTTTATAAGCTATTAATTGCAATTATTTAAAACATTACATAATAAGTATAAATACTTACGAATATTTTTTATTATACTTAAAAAAAAAAAACAGCAGTACATACGTTAAAAATGTTTTTTTTTTTTTTAATTTATTACATTAATTGGAATGGAACCAATTCAAAATTTTCACCGATTGTGAAATGAAATTTTTAATTTCGAGAGCATGCTTTTGAAAAAAATGATAATCATGCCAAAGAGGAAGGGGAAGCTACAAAAGAGATCCGAAACATTCATTCATGCTATCATTATAATGACTACCTATAGTAAGTGCTGAGTGCAGATAAAATCATTCAACAAACGGCTGTTAACGTAGGGAAAATTACGAAAAGAAAAAGGTCATTCCTGAACTATGTATCATGTAGTCGAAAAATTTTAAGAAGTCATTGAGTGGGTGCACAAGGTGGTTAATTTTTTTAATATCAAATCCGTACCTGCTGTGCCCCTATTGCAACTATCTGAGGGGTATTGTCTTCTGCACATGTCAAGTCTGTAAATAAACACTCTCATCACGCCAACATTAAATACAGGGGCGATAACAACCCTCGATATGACAAAATTATATTGCATCAACTCTCCTAGTTCGTTTCGTTGACCTGAATGTTCAGTAATTTTCATGCTTGCATGAAAATCATTAAATAAAGGAATATGTTCAGAAAAAAAATATTGTTTTGGATACTGACGTTCGTGAAAGCATGAAAAAAATAGGCTAATCGTAAATAAATTACATTAGTAAGTTCCCATATACAAAAATTAATTAAGCCTTTTCGTATATGAACCCAAATATGTATATAAATAAATATCGTTTATATAATAAAAGTTAGTGGCAGCTATATACAGGCTCTCTGTAAAATAAAAACATGTTTACCGGCAGTCCCTTTGGTGCAACGGCCGCCCTTTCGTCGACGGCACATGTCATACCTGTTTGTTATAAACAGTTATTATTCTACGAAATTATTAATTAATAATTAGAATTTAAAAAAATAAATGGGTTGTTTTTATATATAATTTTAAAAAATAAACAAACATCTTATTATTGGTCAAAAAGAAGAACCTCGTCCACCTGAAGAAGCCACAGGGTGGCGAAATATTTGTGGATTTTGACCAATAATAAAATTTTGAAACTTTTAGAATTGTTTATTTTGTAAAAATGGAGTTACAACAAGTAGAAGCCTCTTCAATATTATTAGACACTAAATTTTTTATTTAAAAATTAATCTTATTGAATTAATTTTATAAAAGGAATTGGAAAAATTGTCATTCTGTTTAAATTATCTTTTTTGAATAACTAAGTTAATTTTTTTTATTCGTTGTAATTTGATTATTGCAAGTGTTGCTTTTATTGAGAAATAAGGAGATTTTGATATAGCAATTAAAAATAAAAAAAGCGTTATTTGGTTTTTGAAAAAAAAAAAGTTTTATACTGACTTTGTAATAGCCACAGCGATGTCATAGACTGGCAGCCTTCTTTCTCTAAACAAATATTTTCCCATGTCCGTAAGGGCTGCAGCCGAATCTATGGCGTCTCTACCTACCCTATTTCTTTCTAAATAGGGTGTTGCATCTCTACCCTGAAACAATTAAAATGGAAACATATAAAAAAAGTAACCAAAATAATCCTGTCATTAAGGGTATATTTCTTATTTATTAATTAATTTTTCACATGTATGCTCTAACAGAGTATCTACATTTTGCCACTGCTTTACAATAACTTATTTAACAATCTTACACCTTTTTCTATCTCTTAAAATCTACTTTCATTTTCCCTTATTTTCTCCTCGAAACTACTCTCACTCACATACTCGCATATTTTTCTCCGCACAAATCACGTATCTAAAACTTCTATAAAGAGTTTAGCTCCTACCGGGATTTGAACTCACAACCTAGTGGTCGCCAATCTGTAGCGCTAACCGTCCAGCCACTGTGCCTCCCTTATAAGGTTTCTTATTTGTTTGATAAACTCACAACTAATGGCATGTCGTCCTTTATACCTACAGGGCATCTTCAGGGCTACAAGGGTGCTATTGTGTTTAGTAATTATAAGTAACTATTAAATACAATACCAGCCCTGTATAAAGGGAGAAACGTTATTTGTGAGTTTTTCAAATATAAATACCTTAATACCTGGATTATTTTGGTTACTTTTGGTATAATAAGGGAAGATATATTTTAGACGTACGGAAAAAGTATTATGATGACCAACCCTTCTACTAATAATACAAAAATTGGAAAGTACGACAAATAGATTGATTTCTTCTGACGATAGCCTACACTTGCGTGTCGTATGTAAACTATTTCAACCAGCAGCTGTCATGCTTGTTAGTTCAACATGTTTGTTGAAAGATGGCGCCTTCATTTTAAGTTTTTGAGTTGATTTTTTTTAATGAAAACATTAATTTTGAACTTTTTATTTATTTTTCTTCGTTAGTGAGGAAGGTAATCTTTCAAATAGTATTACAAACATTGATTTTGGTGAAGTATTAAATAAGGTTTGGCCTGTTAAAAAAAATTGTAACCGGTTTACTAAATAAATTTAAAGTTTTGAATAAATCATTAATATTGTTTTCAGTTTTATCTTCTAAGAGTTGTTCCATGTTTACAAATTTTCTTTTATTATAATTAGTTCGAATTATTTATTTATCTACTACTAATGAAATAAACGTAAATTCTATTAATGTTATGTATAACTGTAAAGAACTTTTTTCTTTTTCTTTCAGAAGTTGTTACTAAAAAATGGCATCTGAAGAAATCCATCAGTTCTTACAATCTCAAAATCGTCCCTATAGTGCTAACGATATTTTACAAAACGTTTCAAAAGATCACAATAAATCTGCTGTCTTAAAATCCCTAGACAAACTTGTACGTAAAAATAAAGTTATTGAAAAAGTTTATGGGAAGCAGAAAGTTTATTGTATCGCACAAGATGAAAATATTGATCCTCAAAAACTGAATGAGGAATTGCGAGAAATAGATCGTGAAATCGCCGAATTTTCTACGAAATTGAAAGATGTCGAATGTAACGTTCAAGCAAACATGGCACAAATTAATTCCCTCCAAGGAAAAATGACAACTGAAGAAGCTAAAAAGGAGAAAAAGAAACTTGAAGATGAAATCCTTGAATTTAAAAACAGGTTGGAAGGATTAACAGAAAATACGAAACCTGTGAGTGAGAGCGAGAAAATGAAGATTACTAAAGAATACGAATTGTACGAAAAAGAATATAAAAAAAGAAAAAGAATGTGCATGGATATTGTGAATACAATAATGGAAAATTATCCGAAAACCAAGAAACATTTGTTGGAAGATATCGGGATTGAAACAGACGAAGATGTGGGATTTAAATTGAATTAATCAATTTCAATATTTTGTTAATTAAATTAGTTAGTTACGTTAAATTTTTTTTATATCTTTGGAAATATAAAATAAAATATTTTGTCACTACTTACTCGACTTATAATTATTCCAGCGATGGAAATTCGAACTTTGGGCCCTTTAAGAAGTTTGTATCGTAAGTCCACACCGTTCCAGAATGATATAAAATACCTTTTGATTTGTGCGTTGTCACCTGAATGTAACCTGTATCCATCATAATCCACTATCACTAATATTTCGGGATAAATTGTGTAAGGCGCTTCCCTGGTCTTTCTGGAATGACCAGTGGCATTCTTTTCGAATGTAGGGCTTCGACGAAAACGTTTGGAAAGCCGGTCTGGTTCCATAAAGACTAAATGAAATATTAATTGTTAATTAGCTATTTTAAGTAAAAATTCAAAATTACTCAAAATTTGTAAATAAGACCATAGGGAATCAAGTGACAAAAAAAACAGATTTTCAAAATTCAAATAAAATAGTTTTCGATATATCGACCACTGATGGGACACCCTGTATACAAATTTTTCGGCACATATTTTCGTCTTACCGTAATCGCTATAATTTTCCTCTGCATTTTTCTTTCTTCTATAGACAATGTGTTGGTGTCCGAGGGCCTCCCCCTCTTCAGTTTTTTCATCTTCAGTTCTTTTTATAGGAAATCCGGTGTCGATGGCAACCTCAGCGTTGAGTTCTCCATCGTCATCTAAAAATACTTCGTCATCGTCGTGTCTGTTGCGTTTTTCTTGTTTTTCTTGCTCTATCAATGTTGTCGAATAGTCTTCTGTTGTCCACGTTGTTGTTGGAGTTTGCGAAGTTGTTGCAGTGGTCGGTTCAACTGGTTCTGGTGTGGTAGCAGCTAATGGCTTACGGAGTCTCTTGGGCAATGGTCGGATTACCAGATCTGGTCCAATGCTACCCTCCTGGAAAATAAATAAAAACGTATCAGTCGTTAATTTTAATGATTTTTCAAAAAAAAAAAAATATGGAAACGTTCGACTATTAAGTCATGATTCCTGTTAAATTCATCTAATTTTTTTATACTCAAAATTATTATTAAAGGTTTAATTATGTAGATATAGATGTTGTTTTGTGCACGAACTATTCTTTTTCTTCTTCATTTTGGTGTCGTTAAAGAAGTTTAGTTTAGTTGCAAATCATAGTTACTTATTCAAAGTTAATTGGCATGATTTCGTAATTTTCGTCTTACCTAAGCTGTACAAAGAGATAATTTTCAACGAAGAGACAAGAAATTTCAATTTATCCATTGCAACAAGAAACAGCTAATTGTAAAAGCAGTAGATTGCAGAAAGGACTTTTATATAAGTAGATATTTAAATTCAGTTTTCAACTCTTATTTAAAAAAAAAAAAATCTATAAACAATTATGCAGTCAAAAAAAAAGCAATTATGTTACATGAAAATCTATTTTGAAAAATAATTATTATATGTATTTAAAAAAAACAATGAAAACAAAAGGTTTTGTGGAAGTTATAACAAAGACAAGAAAAGATGGGTGATGCTATGATAACATCTGTGATATGAAGAGCTACTTGGAGACATATTAGTGGCAGAAAAAGGGGCAGATAATGATCTAAGATTGCAATTTTTTAACCGTTACTTAACGACTAGATGCGCACCAGCAAACCCCGTCCTAACAAGGTAGGTGCAACGTTGGAAGGGGCAGGCACTCTAGCTATTTCCTTCAAGTACGCGCCTATGAAATATGCCGGTATCGGCATACAGACAGGGAAGTTGCACGTGATTGGCTGTCGGTTAAATGATACAGCCCTTCGGTCTTCCTGCATCTGACCGAATTCAAGTCTCGGTTGAAAAATTTCACTCTACATGTAATAAAAATTTGTTTGTTTGTTCTATTGTCCTATAACTTGTATTTACAATTTTTTTTTTATTGGGGAAGTCTATACATTGACGAAGGTTTTAGACGGTCTTTCGAAAAATGACAAATTATTTTGATTATTAAACAAGTGTAGGATAATTGTAACTCATAGACCAAGGACCATGAGTTACAATCACTTTTTTTATATTCAAAAATCATAGAAAATATTTTGAACGAGAAAGAAAAATTGTGATGAGATCAACGAATGGCAATTTTCACAAACAAAATTAACTTCTATGAGGTTAATAGCTTTCGTTACGGTGAACCTTTGTAGGAACAATTTTTTTGCATTATAAAGCGTCAGGAAGATCTTTTTTGTTCAATGAAACTTCACGGTATCAAAATTGCAATTTTGTTATTGTATTTCCTTGGATTCATTACTGTATGTACTTATTTGGCAAAAGAGGAGGCGAATAATCAATAAACATTGTGAAAATTGCTATAAAAAAATTGTGTGTAATGAAGGCGCCAAAATCATGACGTGATGGGAAAAACATAAATGGTAAAAAGGTAACGTATTGTAACATGAAGTTTATCTGATGAAATGTGACTTTCACATTTATTTGCTGGTGTCGAAGACACATTGTCCTTTATTATTGATTAATTACGTATGTTAAGTCATTATCTTAAGCTACTTAAACTGCATCCTTGAATAATAATGAGTACGATTTTATATCTACACGCGAAATATACGTACGTTGAATTAAAATCCACAAAAAGAACATGTACAAGATTAAAAACGTTTAAAGATTTTAAAAAGATTTTTTATATTTTTTATGTACCAAAAGTCAGTCAGCTGTACTCAAATAATACAAAAAGAAAACCGTGGAAATCTACCACTAAATCATTGCCTCAGTTCATTATATTATAAACAAATCTTTGTAGAATTTGTTTAAGTTGATAAATATGCGTTTAACATAATGCTAATTGTTTTTTTCTTTCCGAGATGATTTCACACAATAACTCACGAAAAAATAATGTTTATGCTAAACAGGAGGATGTGTTTGTGTTACTCAATTTTCGGAAAACAAGGACCTCAGCGACTCCTTTTGTTATTAAACATTACTTTTATGTAAGCTCATGAATATTAATTAATTGTTCCTAACAGATAATAAAACTAAATATATAATTTTACCCACATGAAAAGCGTGAATGAGATTTAAATGGTCATGAAACACGTGCAGAGGAAAAGGAAATAACTGTGTATGAGAACGACTAATTTCAATATAATCTCAAAAAAAGCTAAAAAGGGCGAAAATTAGGAAATAAAATTATTCGTTTATTTTTTGGTATAATTTTTTAATCAGTTTTTCATTTTTTAACCTGTATGTTTTCACACTTCTTATTTCAAAAAACAAATAACACGGAATGCAGCAACTTCTCAGGTAAAACATAACCTATATGTATTGTTGTGTTTAATTAATCTTGCGACCATGTAGGTACTGTTTATGTTAAGATGAGATTAGGGAACGGTTGACGAGGAATTATTTATATTTATATTAGCGTACTAGGTCATATGGTGTAGGCGTGGACGTGTGCATCTACACGAACCCACACCTACTACCGCATAACCTATGGTTCGTTATCCTATCTAAAAATAACAAATACAACATGCACTAAATATTGCAATAAATCAATAACACAACTTCTAATGATACTTTTTTTTTTAATAAAATCCAAAGGGGGTAAGCTATTTTTTTTTTTAAATTTTGTTATCAGTAAGTCATTGGTATATTAAATTTTAATTATTAATATTTCAGATGAATTGTCCTTTTAATATCAAACTAATACATTTTTAAATAATGTTCTTACTCACGTAAGATTTTAATGATACAATAAATTTTATATGAGACCACTAGATCACCCCCTAGACACCCCGAAACTCCTGCAAATTTCAATAATTTAATTGAAATAATTTTTTTATTTTTACCACGCTGTCCTCAAGATTTTTTGTTTGGTGGGTAAAAACATTCATGAACCTTGTAATCAACAAATTATTAAGCTCATTTTTTTAAATGATATTTATCATCAATATGTAGATATTCCTAAAAGAAATATTGCGTAAACCACTCTTTTATGTTATTGTTTTTAAACTTTAAAAATAGTTATGCATTTTGTTGTATTGTTGATTCCGTAATAGTTTTGAAAAGTTCAACTGCCATTAATTTTTTTTTAAGTAATGTCAAACGTACCTAAACATAAATTTGCATATACGTTTCTTAGCAGTTATGTAATTATAAAATTGGTAGACAATTATATATAAATAATTATTATTTGTTTAATAGTAAATGAAATATATATGTTTATTTATTTATTTATTTTTTTTTTGAAAAATGTTAAAAAAGTCTGGAAAATTAGAAAATCCTTTATTTATGAACTCAATTTTTTGTTTACTTTTTATTTAATGTTGCTACAAAAACCACTATACTTGTTACAAAACAATTTGACGTTTTTTGGTTAAATTTTTGTTAATTTACAATTCAAATGCAGTAAATTAATTGAATAGTTTGACGGACACTGATTTTTAACAATGAAAATACACAGTTACAGGAAATCAAGATCATCTCTCTGATACAAGACTAGTAAATTTAATTACCTGATAGCGTCTTCATTAAATATGTTAATTAGTGGTGTTAATTGGTCGTAAAACGTGTTAATTTTTTTAATACGTATATTACGATTTAATGAAAAATGAGAGATGGGATGGTAGAGGACCCCTTTTAAGACAGAAGGGCTAGTTAGTGACGTATTATAGGCAGAAACAGGAGTAAAAAGGGGGAGACTGTTAGAAAATAGGAATGTTCCAATCTTTTGAGACGAAGTTACACTCAGCAAAAAATCTTATGGATAGAAAGAACCTTTAACGATAATAAGACACTTTAAACATAAAAAATCACTTGTTTTGACAGATTGAATTACCATTTCTTACTGTTATGGATGTAGTAATTTTTTTCAAAATCAGGAAATGATTTAATAACGTATGAGAGTAATTAAATTACTGCCGACATACAATCAGTAATATTTTTTAATTAATATGAACGTTAATTAAACGTCTAAAAGGTGTATTTTCCCACATTTTAAAGCTTTTCAGTTGTCAGTGTCAAATTAGTATATGATATCTGTCACGTTAAGATGCGGTAGTAAATAGTCAAGTACTAAACGGTAATAAGCAGTTAATGATACTTTTTAACACCGATATGTTGCAATATTTTTTAAAACGCGACATCCAAGGATTTCTATCGATTTCTTATTACGAACAGACAGACAAAAAGTTATTGCAAACACGTCCAATTTTTGCAAAACCGTCAGCGGATATTTCATTTGTTGATAATTAATTTGTTATATTATTACGGCTCTGTCAATTTTTCATCATAAATCTCACAGATTGTCGTAATTGTAGGAGTTAATGGATTTTTTGCGGTGTGTAAAATCGATTAAAAAAGATTTAATTGCGTCAAGTTAATTTTATTATGAAATCGTCAACCGAATGACGCAGGTTTCCAAAATATTCCAGAATTCATGGATGAAAATAGAATTTCACCCCTTATGTAGGGAAAATAGAGGGTAATTATTATATACTGATTGTATCACGCATAATTTTCTACAGGGTAATCGGATCCTGATGATTCTTCTTTCTGTTAGATACTTCAAAATTTCTCTTAATGGAATTTGAAAAAAGAATTCCACACCTAAGGGAGGAAAATAGGGGATGATTGTTCACCTTCTGAAATTTTTCTTATCAACTGATTTCTTCGTACTGCTTTGCCTAATTTCAATTAGTTTTTTTTTTCTGTTAGGCAGAGAATACTTCGAAGTCTGTCTTAGTTAAATTTGAACAAAGAATTTCACCCCTAAGGTAGGAAAATGGGCGATAATTTTTCACCTTCTGAATTTTTACTACTACTACTACCTTTAACTTTCTATTGCGTTATCAGTTTTAGATTATTTTTTTCTACTAGATAGAATAGACTTCGAAGTTGGTGATATTTAAATTTGAAGATAGAATTCTACCCTCGGGGTGGGATAACAAGGAATGATTGTTCACCTACTAAATATTCACTTAGCCTAATTTGTATTATTCCTTTTCTGTTAGACAGGGTACAGATATTTCGAAGTTTGTCTTATGATAAGTGAAATTAGAAAAAAGAATTCCTTCCTTTAGGTTTAGAAAATAGGGGATGATTGTAAATCCACCGAATTTTTACCTATCAACTGAATTTAAGCGTATAACTTTCTACTAGTTTATCTAATTTCGATTATTCTTTTTATATTGAATAAGGTATAGATAGATATAAATTTAAAAAAAAAAAATTCCACCCCTCATGTTTGGAAAATTGGGTTTCTTTTATTACTGGATAGATATTTTAAATTTAAAACAAAAAAATACACAAATAATAGTAGACAAAGTTGGGAATAATGATGTGAAATTTTGGTTTTGGATAGAGTTGCAACATTAAGGCCAATTTTACCAATAATTCGTTTTTAAATTTAATATTTATATTACCCAATTTTGTCAATTTTTGAAAACTTGAAACATTTATGTGTAAACGAATTATATGTATCTGATATTTATATTGTGAAACATTAGATGCTTTCTAATCAAAACGAGCATATCTTTAGAGAGTTATCCATTGGTTTTCTGTTACTTGAAAAACTTGTTATAAGAACAGCGTAAACTAAGTTAACAAATATATAAAAATTAACTTTCCTTTGAGAACTATCAGTTGTTGGCAAGTTTTATAAAATAAAGGGACATTAAACCTGAAGTATTATGTAACAAAAACTTAATTTGTAAAGCAACATTAAATAATTTAATATCTATGTAGTTCTATTCAATTGGTAATAAAAGTAATTAATATGCAGACATGTAGCCTATTATTGGCATATGTAAGTATCTTTTATATGTAGATTTGGAAAATGCCAAGCCTTTTTGTAAATTGTATAATAATTTTCTGCAAACTTATTTATAATATAATATTGGCTTGCAAAAAGTTTGTATGTATAACATAAAATTTATGTAGATTCGTTTAATTAAAAACACATGATAAGATATTCAGCAGAAGTCACCAACACGGTATAATGTACTAAATGTTTATGAATGTTCTATTAGATGACCACTCCTGTGAATTTCAGTTTTGATTGCAAAATAAATTGCGTACCTACGACATTTTTAAAAATTATTATTATATAACACACAAGTGTTTGTCTGCAACTTTGTCCACAAAGAATTAAATAAGAATAAACAAACTATCTGCATATACAGGGTGAGTCCATAAGAAGTATATGGAAAACTAAGGTTAGGATTTCTTTTTTATAAAAAATCACGTAGCTTTTATGGCATATTATTCACATTTTTAATATATTTTCAATTTTGTGGTACTTCCGGTTAAGCTATTTTAAATAAAACGAAGTTATCTTTGTTTGAAGTTTTTGAATTTTGGATTTTTTATGAACACTCTGTATACACTACGAAGTCTAGTTTTGGTAGGAAATTGCGCTTAAGACTCGACTATAACTAGTAAATTTTTTTATTCAAATCATGATTTTTTATAATTCCAGTGGCAATTGAGAATTTTTCTCTATAAATTAAATTATCTCAAAAACTGTTCATCCTATTATCTGAATTCGGCGTAAAAAATACACCATATAATAAAGTTGACATCAATTTCTGGTATAACCGGAAGTGCTGCAAAATTAGAAACCTTTTAAATTTTTTTTTAAAATTAACCAAACCTTATTTTTTCATATTGTACTTTTAATAAGCCACCCACCGTGGCTCACCCTGTATATGTACAGCATAATACGCAAATGTAGAGCTTTTTTTTTAAATTATTTTTTAATCATTCAACGAAAATAGAGGGAAAGTAGATAAACGACATAGAAAAAATCAAAACATTAAAAGTAAAAAAAAAATTTGTTAATATAAATACGTACATTATTAAAAGCATCGAGTTATATACTTTTGTCCTACTTTACTAAGGAGTTTGAGGGGGCCCCATTTTTCCTGCAGCCCCTGCAAAGGGCTTTTAGGGGAGTTATTTATAAACCAATTTATTAGATAAATTTGGAATATTCGTTTTTAAAATTTAATCGACGTACAAGAACAATCATTTTTTTTGAGTCGTTTATATTTTAAAAAAAGTATTGCACATTTGAATTATTCCTTTTGTTGCAAATCTAAACTATTTTGTATCATTGAAACGTAACGTTAAGATTTTGCGTGAAGAAGTTAATCTAATTTCAAAATAAGCGACTAATTGCACGATCTAAAAACCCAAATAGACGTTAAAGTGTGTAATAAGTCTCGCTGATTACTATTGAAAGTATGGAAGAAAAACAGTAATTGCTAGAAGTGGATGCAATACGCGTAATATGTACTCGTAAATAACACAATGGGGCACGCACTTGGCGCTCGACACCTTTTGTAATCTGTTACGAATATCGAAAGTGACGAATGGAATTTTTAAGTTGCATATGATAGGCATTTAATTAATAGCTATTAGGTACTAATCCAATTAAATAATGTCATTTTTTTTGCAGACATTTTTATATGTTGCTTAATATGAGCGAAAATTAAAAAATTAAATAAAAAAAATTTCGATGTGTAACGTCTTAGCTTTCAGTTTGTGATGCTGATTTTGTGAGTGTAACGGAAATAGGTAACAGGAAATAAGAAAAGCGCACGCGCTATTTGAAACCGGTTATAACGACATCGATGGGACCATCCTTTTTTGGTCGTAAAAACCGATAGTCGTAGTAATTGGTGACGTTTTCGAGGTAGAAAATAATTTTTTATTTTGTATTATTGAATGTGTAGGTACATATAAATCCATAGATATTAATAGGACTAATATAATAATGTATAAAATATGTTTTGGGACGTCTTGTGCATGTTTAAGTAACAAACTAACTGAAGAGATATGAGAAAGAGGGCTTTGATTATACTGCATGCACGTGTATTTCATTCCTGAGGATTGACTCGAAACGTATTTGTTTACCTTTGCTATCTTAATTGCCATTGATCATTATATTGAACTTGAACATCATACTGTCCCAGATGTGGATGCTGTTACCTATTCAAATTGTTAATAAGACTACTGTTCGTTGTAACAGATATAATTCTCCCAAGACATTAGTTAAATGTGGTCGTTTAATGAGGTATGTCGTAATAAGCAATGTCGTAAAAAGCGGTATTTTTATAAGGCGATCATATAGCATTCAGCTGGGACCTATGACTTTCGTCGATATGACTGTAGTTCTTTTAGAAGTGAAAAATAGTTCCCAAATTGTTTATTTACACAAAAAATTAATACTTTACTTTAATTATCGACTAGGAATTTTTTTTTTGACTGCTGCGTGCAATCGTCCGTTGCCCCCCTATTGAATAAACTTTCTAATTCGTTTAAAAAACATTGTTGATTCTCAAGATGCCTCAGCATAAAAAATAATAACTAACAATAAGAACAGCCGCACCTGTCCGTTGCTGTCTGTTATTATTTGTTCAATAATTCGAATAATATGCTACTTCCTTAGGGTGTGTATTGGAAGGCGCATACCTTCAGATTAACATAAATATTTCTTTATAACCAAGAAAGACGTCATGAAGATAGCTTAATGGCCCAAAGGATTGTAATTAGTATTTCAAAGGTAACGATGAGTAGACAATTTACTAAAAAATACACTTGTACACCTTCAATAACATGAAGTAAAGAAAAGTTATTAATATTATTATATTATTAAATTAATATCCGTTAAATAAATAAGTTCTACTAGAAAAGTCGCTACATTGGTGTCAGGTGTGGGGTGCTCAGCCAATCAATCCCCCAAAGAAGAGAATTTTCTAGTAGAAGGAAAATAGTTATAATTATTATTTAATTGTTGTTAAAATAAACATTGCTTTCGTAAGTTAAAGTTCTTAAAACTTGATTTTAAAAATATTAATTAGTGACAATAATATATCTTAATTACTAATTCGTATAAGTATTTTTTGATAGACTGATCTACAAATTAATCGTAAGTGTAGTTTAATAGCTTGTCTTATTTATCGTTTAATTTATTGAATAAGTGATAGACAATTTAATAATTTTTTATCCTGAAGCTTTTACTTATTACAAAAGCTAGGTACATACAATTATATGAGTAACATTTTGTTACAAATATTATATAATTAATTATAAGTTAATCAATTATTGTAGTTAAAAATGTTAATGTGTTAAAATTAAATATTATAGGTAACAACAAATCTCATAGAGCCTAGTAAATTTTCGTGATAACTCTCACACTATAAAATAAGTAATAACTATAATTAAATTAATGTATGTATATTTAGATACCACAAATAAATTGCATTATTTTTATTACTAACCATTTGCCTAATACTTTTTACATTCATATTTAGTACCTGACCATTTCCAGGTTAATATTGGTCAAGGTAAGAAACAGTGTCAACTGTTAAATATTAATCAGTAAACTCAATAATTTGGGCCACCCAATTTGAGCATAGATAATTTTAAATTTTTTTACTCATTTGACGCACAAAATTTTGGGTTTATTTTAATATAAATTACGACAGTACGAGAAAAATGCAATGGATAAAAGTTTTAAAAAATTAATCATATTACTAATCTTAACTGATTGACTCAAGATATACTGACATGATAGAAGGATGCCTACAATACAGTTTAAAAAAAATTAACAAAATTAGAAAATGAAATGCCCAAGTTCCAAAATATTAAAAAAAAAGTAAATTAAAAAGAAAAATGTATTATTATTATTTTACGTTAATAGTTTATTGAAATTATGGATTAGTAAGAAATAAAATTTAATTTTCATTAAAAAAAAAAAAATATTTTCCAATGACTGTAGCATTTCAAAATTATAATACTTATCATGATTGCATAAAAAAAGAAGTTAAATTTTATTTGAAAGATCCAGAGAGTGGAGAATTTTTTATTATTAAATTGTAAATCTTAAATTTTGGAACTTACACTGAGAATATTTATTCATGCTCTTCAGTATTTAAAAAAAATAATATTTAAATCAAATAAAAATAATTTAAATTTTAAAAAATCGTATTGTATTCCAACAAATCATTAGATATTTTATCCCAACAACGTATTAATAATTGAGTGTCCTGACTGTTTTGATCTTGGATTTCATTGCAAATGGGTGAAAGTTTTCAAAAATTGTAATGGGTCAATGTTAGAAATATGTCAGTAACTGTCCCATTCACATTTAAAAAAAATTCCACCCCTATACAAGTGGGAGAACAGATAATTAATTGTCCGTTTATTTAATTTTTACCTGTTTTTGTAACTTTTTTATTGAATAAGGTATATCTCTAAATTTTCCCTTTTTAAATTTAAAAAAACATCCCTAAGGTTGGAAACATACGGAGTAATTGTTCACATATGCTAAATTTTTACCTATTAATTAATTTTACTACGCATAGTTTTGTACTCAGTTGCCTGATCTCAATGATTCTTTTTTTTTTTTATTAGATAGAGTACCTCAAAGTTAATCTTACTTAATTTTGAACAACAATCCATCCTTAAAGATAAAAAAAATCATCTCTGAAACGATTACACTGAAACTTGATGGTTTTTAACAAAACAATTAAACCAAAGAGAAACAAACCTTTTGGTCCTTAATAACCAAGCTCCTAAGGTATAGTAAGTAACTATTTTGTTTGAGAGCTTAGTTATTACGACTAAAAATTTGTACTTATGGATATTTTATTTTTTGTTATTCAGTTTCCTTTTGACAATATAAATGCAATTCAGGATTGCAAATTTATAACACAAAATTAATATTTTACAATCGCGACAAATCTTCAGCTGTTCATCATTTTGAGAATTCGAAGCATTTTGCAACCATACTTTCCATGTAAGTATTTAAGTGTAACATGCCTATTTCTGAATCTTCTTGGTAGCAAGCCGACAAAGAAAAATAGGTTTGCCTAATTGGGAATGGAATTTTACATAAATAGGCGAAGAATTAACGCGAGGCTGTGTGGGTTTTGGTATTCATTGGGCATTTTTAAATTTTTTCTAAGCTAATAAGTAACAAGATAATCACGGAGATTAACCAATTTTCAAATGCTGTTGACATTTTAAAGAGACTGTTAAATATTAACCAATTTTAACAAGCTGTTGCTTTTTAAGGCGGTTCTGAAACGTTACTTTTGTATTTTTGTAAATGTTATGAAATTTTGAAAGAGATAAAAAACATATTAAAAAATAAATCCGCTTAATTAAATTATACGGTTAAAAAATAAATACAAAACATAAAAAATATCCCTGTACATCACAAGCAATTGTACTTACAATTGAACTACTTAAGAAAACAGCACAAAACTTTAAAATAATAAGTAGAATAAATAACTATAAAAATCCACGTGGAACGAAACGTTCAAAGTAGACGAGATTTCAAGGTAATAATTTAAATTTGGGAAAATTATACGGTCAATAATTTATATGGTTTTTCTATCTAGACGTCATAAATATTTTTTTCTTTAGTATACTACGAATGTTGCTTTTAGTAAAATCCAAATTTTATTAGTTAAATTCAAAGGTTCCCAATTAGTTTAAGTAAGAAACCTTCTTTGTGGTATAAAAATCGTTTAACAGACAGATTCACCTGTTTCTCTTACGATAAGCGCCAAGGCTGACGAAAGTGAACATCTCGAGAGCTCGCATACCTCGCGCCGTCTCTGGTAATGTTAAATCACATCACAGATGTAATGTAACTACAATGTCTTCACGTAATGAACACAGGCTCTTTTGACCCATTATGTAACGGTTTTTTAAAAAAACATCAAAAACTTTGAGGTCATCGATGGAAATGACGTGAGAAATTAGGAAAACAGGAGCGAAAATTCAATACAAGATAACAAGAAAAGGAAGAGAGGTCTGAGATATATTTGAGGCAGAAACAGAGATAAAGAGGGGTAAAAGGAAACGCAAATAGTTAAAGGTGAAATAAATTATGAGAATACAGTGGATAAACAAGTTACAAATGAGGGAAACAAGGCGTGCGAAAATGAAATACAAGTAAATAAGGAAAGAGAGAGGTTTGAGACATATTATTAGACGCAGAATCAGAGATACAGGAAGGCAGAAGGGAACCAATATCAGCTTCTTGTTCACAGTTAGATAAACGAGATATAACTGATGGAGATTTCGTGGATAAAAAGTTAGAAATAAGGTGTACGTAAATGAAGAAGAAGTAAATAATAAAAGTGAGAGGCCTAAGACATAGTATTAGAGGTAGAATCAGATATAAAGAGGGGCAGAGGGAAACCTATATCAGATTCTTGTTCGTAATTAGCTAGAGGAGAGATAAATAATGGAGATATTGTAAATAAAAAAGTTAGAAATGAGGAAAAAATAAGTTCGAAAATGATACAGCCGAGGATATGAAAATTGGCTCAGGGCAAGAAGAAGTTTTAAAATAATGAAGAATTTTTGAATAGCATAGAATATGTTTGTTATCTAATATTTAGAAAGATTTAAATAAATCTTGTTAATCGTTTTTATTAAGTTGTAATATAAGAAATTAAAGGCCTAAATCTACATTACTAGGATAATGAGAGATATAAAGATTTCAATAATAACCGCATACAATAAAGTGTAATTTATCATCTTAGATGAGTGTCGATTGTAGAAATCCCCAATTACTTTTTCGCATTATTAAGGATAATTACCCTTTGCACAGGATACAAATCATCATTTCGAATAATAACTCTCGCAATTTAGTAGATTTTAATCGGTTTAATAGGTAATTCATTACGACAACTTACAGACATAATGTATCTATGTACTTACCTAAGTACTATAGAGTTGTATAGGTACATATAAACAGCTTAAATGTTTTGCAACATATTTTTTTAATGTGAAGTAAAAATATGTTGTTGATATTTTTCTTAATAATAATATAATAATGAAAATAGTAATTACAAGCAGTTAATGTTGCAATAATCAAATTAACTTGATCCAACTTAAACTGACAGAATAGGGTCAAATTTTACGAAATTCTCTAGCAACTTGATGTACCTATGCAATTCTCATTCTCCATTTTTGGAATATAAAATATAATTATACAGGGTGTTACTGATATAACTGCGGATATTTAAGGAGGTGATAGGGCAGTAGAAAATAAGAAAATTAAGCAAAACTTCGCAGGTCCTAAAGTTTACCGTTTTCGAGAAAAACGTATGTGAAAATACAGGCAAAACCGAGTACGGTCCTGTGTAAGACGTGTCCTCGATTGACCTGGTCATGTGTAGTGGCAACGCTGTCTTCAATCAGCTGACCGTGAATGAGGTTACTCGGTTACTGTAACCACTGTAACGTAAACAAGTGTGTTCGAAAATGGCGTTTAGTTCATCAGAATTTTGTGACAGTTGCCAAATGTGTTGCTTAAGTCAAAGCGAAAACGCACAGGACCGTATTCAAATTAATTCATGTTAAGATGTTTTTCAAAAATTTTGAAATTTTTTTTGTTTCTTCACCGCGCTGCTGTAGTGACCATTCGATTACATATTGCATCTAGTTGACACCCTCCAAAAATCCGTATTTATATCAGAACCACCCTGTATAATACTATTAGAAAACTAGTTAAGAGTGTGCAGTGCCAAAATCCAAACTAATTATTTTATAAATGGGTTTTTTAGTTTCTGTATTTTTTAGTAACGACAGTTTTTTTTTGCAATGTTGGAATTTAAAATTCTTGACTTATTAAAGCTATTTGTCAAATAGTCCTACAATTGATAGAGTAGATATGCTCTGATATTCTTTTTGTAGTAGCCCTACCACTTTGACCTATGTTACATGATCCAAACCAGAGAGCACATCGACTCTATCCATAAAAATAAAACGAGTTTTGCTAAACATATTCAACAAATAGTCATTCCTTAAATATTAAGTTCAAACTTTCACCACTAGAAAAAATAGAAATCAAAAATTAACTCCCCCTATCATTTTGTATAGTCCTTTAGATTCACCTTTGCCACCACTCTTAAGTAGGTATTTTATCTATTAATATTAGCTAATAAGAAAATGAATCTGGTATTTTAAAAAATAATTACATATGTCTATATCGGTAATTTCCTAATATTATTAAGAAACAAAAAAAAATTCTTTAGTATTAGTAAAAAAATAAGAATTTGTTTTGTATTTGTGCCGTACCCAAACAATCTATCCGATGAAGCGCCTCATTATTACCAACATACGTTTTTATGGTCTTCATTTTCAGGCCTATAGGCCTGTGTTTTAAACCGTATATGTTTATGTATGTTGACATATGTAAAATTACGAAAATATCTGGTTAAATGGTTGTTGATTGTCCGTAGAAAGACCATAATGTCATAACATACAAACCGGCTTTTGATAGTATGGAAAATGGGCAAGAATTTAAATTATCACCTATTTAATGACGGCATAAATAATTATTTAACAGGAATTAAAAAACTGTTACATAATAAGTAATATTTACTGTTAGAATGAACCGGCAACTTATATACCATGTGGATATGCCAAGAAGAAGTATGAGAACTTAATAACAATTCAGAAAAAGGAAATAAATTGTATTTCTTTAAGAGGAAAAAAAGGTTAATTTTTAAAATATCTAATTATGAATATTTTAATCTTCATGAACTTAAGTTTATAATAGAGTTAGCCATCAAGTATTTAAAGGATTTGCTGTATGTACTCACAATAAATAAATAAATAAAAAATTTTATTAGCACTCACCACAACGATCATGCCGTTTCCTTCTTGTCGAAGAATTACAGCAGCTTCATTTTCAGCATCTTGAAAAACCTCTCCAATTTCTTCCTTTTCCTGTAAGAAATTTAACATTTTTAACTTTCTGTCTGTCTCCTTTATCGCGCTGGTACACATACACATTGAAGAGGTACGTTTTTATTTATTAATTTTTAAAACACGCATTTGTGAATAAAAAACAAATTATTTATCGATTACATTACGTCATATCAATTTTATTATTCAAATTCACAGCTAATAAAACGTGTCTGTTTTGTAGAAACCGTTAAGAATTATAATTGTTCTTTTATGTTTAATAAAAAGATATTAATGATCCTTGTAAAATATCGGCATCATAAGTGCCATTCAGGAAATGTATATGCAAATAAATAAAAAAAGGCACATTATTATCCTACCATTGTTATGTATAGGTAAAACTACGTGCGAAAATTGTATGCCTACATAACTTATAAGTTTTAGGTAATTTACATATTTTAATAATAAAAGAATCTACAATACTGCCCTTAGGTTTCTAACCTGAATTTTTACTGCGTTAATAATTAATATACATCTGTATGTTATAAAACAAGAAGTATTTTTTCTGTTTATCCTCATTATTCTCCATGGCCACCCAATGCCACCCACTCGCTATTATAATAGTAAAATGTAATTTGTAATGAGATACATTTATCCTTGTCTAACACATTCTATTTCCTATAAATCAAATCGAAAATGTCTTGAGGGTTGTTTGCTATTCCAAGAAATAATAACTTTATACCTACTAGAATTGTTCAGAAATTTTTAAAATATTCGGAATTTTTCAGAAAGGTTTAGAATGCTCCAGATATTGTGACAAGGATTTAGAATGGTTTAAAAAGTTTTAGATTTTCCGAGAATAATCTGGATCCTGGAAAGTTGCAGAATAATCTAAAATATTCACTTGAAATGCTAGAGATGTTCGTAGATAATCTTGAGATTTCGGGAATGATCCAGAATGTTGTAGAATTTTTGAAAATGACCCAACGCGTTCCGGATTAATCAAAAATTATTTAAAAGGTATTTTGTTGACTTCCAAAAACGTAAATATAGAATTGTAATATTGTATTTTAATTTATTAATGAGCTCTAACATTAATGAAAATTAAGTCATTATGTATATCAGAAGCACTATAAAATATCTGTATAAATTAATGCACAGTATTGATATATTTTGATTTTATGTGTGCGTGTGCCTCTCACTAATTTTTAATGCATAAAATATTTTTTAATTATTTTTACGACCAAATACCTGTTAGATTACGTACATTATCATGTCTTATAGACAATTCAACACCTTTAATAGCTAAAACGTAATAATAGTAAAACATTTCCCATCTATTATGTCATTAAAAAGGCACAAATCACACTATCACGTGCAAAACTAGACCCACAATACATAATACTTAATTGAAACAATATACATTTATGCAAATTACAACACGCACTAATTAAAGCCCCAAGTACACTGTTAAATCATTTTCTCATTTACTAAGAGATGTTACGATATTTAGATTAGTGCATAAAGAATTTTTTAAAGTAGTTATTAATACTGTGAAAATCACTTGTTGTGGGCAAGGAATATAAGTTATATAAGTACGGCTATAACGAACGAAATTTATCTGTATTCGCCTATAATGAACACTTTCAAAATACGTTCTGTTATCACAAATTAATAATGATTTCATTAATGATATTCTTTTAAATTTTACCATCACATTTAACGTCTTCATCGTCGTTACAAATTTGTGATCGAAACGTTTTTTGTTTTGCAATAAAGACTTGAATGGTGTTATCGAAGAAAATTTTATTAATATACTGGAATTTCTAATAAAGATTTTTTTTATCAAACTTTAAGGGTAGCTTTTTCGAATTTGTCTAGATAGTGAACCATCTTACCCACATATGTTGATACCCTAAAGGTATAGGTACACAAAGACTTATATCAAGCTAAGATTACCAGTACGGTCGCTAATTTTTGCCCAAAAATCTCCCTTGGTTGCTAGAGTAAAGAAGTTCCGCACATTCACCTCAAAGAATGACGTTACGCGTAAGCTAAAGGGCCTTGTGTTGTCGGTGGTCACGATACGGTCAATCTAGAAGGGTGCGTTTGGAGTGCTGTACTTTTTCACCTGTTTGATATAGACAGGACTTTTTTGTAGAAAATATGATTCTCTATAGAGAAGGTCCATTTTCAAAACTTTAAAATGACTAATCAGAACATTAAAAAAATTGTCCAAATTTCATAAAATAATTAATTTTTTTTTATAGTAATCAAATTGGTCGCAGTGTAATTTTGGTCGAAGTTGCAGCGGCCTCGAGAAATTGTGGGTGTCTTGTCCAGCGGACAAGTAGGTCACAATCGGTTGGTTCTGTTTTTATGCTCATATAATATCATTACCTATACAGTTTGAGAACTTTCACTCTCTTCAGTTTGCCAATGGCAATCTGCAGCAACTTGCACTTTCTTAGCCTATTATTACGGACCTGATGGCCTTCTTTAACTACCGGCCTCCACTAGTATGGGTCTTACGTTGGGTTATTACAACTTTAATTCAGTGCGGACGTTCACTAAACACTACATTTACAAAAAAAAAATGAGTAAAGGTTTTAGTCAATCAGTTAAATCACTTTCATTGTTTATTGTTTTAAATGGAGTGGTTTTTCATTATTATTTTTGTTTTTAATAAAATGAATAATATAAAGTTAAATGTTTTTGGAACAGCAAAATTTCTCTACTGAATCCACAAATGGGTTGCAAGAGTTTTTAAACAATTCATTAAGGAAGAACGTCATTATATTTGACATTTCGGCTTAACGATTTAGGATTCTAAATGCGAAATGTCAAAAGCTGCTGGCACTAAAGATAGTTTGATTTGGCTGAACTTTTACTACATAAAAAAAAAGTAACATAAACAAATGGGAATCCCATAATTAATTTTTTTACTTTTAAACGCCCGCCATCAACTACCAACCATAGAGATTATATCAATAGATACTTTATCGAGGGCTCCCAAATTGGGTGACATGGCAGACCTACACTAATGTATCAAATGTCCATTTATATCTAGAGGAAATAAAAAAATCCTTATGACGTTACATGACTGTTGTACTAAATTTTATTACAATCGGGCACTAAAAGTCAGACTCATTTAACGTTGCGCGTACTTTATCGTTTTGTACATAGAAGAAATAATTTTTTTTTTGTTTGATCGCTACCTCCTTTTTTATTTGTTTATTTCTTCAAGTGAAACTACAAACAGATCATTTACAATGGTGTTTTTATTGTTATTTATGTGGAACGTAGGATTATAAAATTTAGTATCTCGTTTGTAAGTCATTGTTACCGTCTGAACTTAACAACGATTGCGCCAAAAAGTGGAGGTGTTTACAAAGAATAGTGTTGCAAAATGTCTTGTTAAATACTTTTTAACGGGACGAGGTTAATTGTAAGTTACGGCTAAACTGGAACGCGATGGGGTAAAGGGCGAGGCGGGTTGACATGTATCTACGTAAAAATAAATTGTTAATAACATTAACAATAAATAAAAACGGAATCTGTAAACTTTAAGGGTGATTTTCCCGAAAAATTGGCTGGATAGTGCAGCGCCCTCTTTCTCATATATTACGTTATAAAACCTACCCTAAATTGAAATTATCAGTACGATCGTTATCACCAAGAATACAACGCCCAACCGCTTCGCAAGAAAATATAATATGTGTCATGATGGGTAGTGGATTATACGGAACCCTAATAGTCTGTCTGCCAAGGGATTCATGATGCAAAAGTTTTTTTTATTGCGGATTCTTGTACAGGTCGATGAAAAGAGCATTGGTACAACTTTTTAATACTGGTAAATAATTATTACTATTATTTAATTAATATTAACGTTTTACAAAATCGATTTTCTGACCTATTGATGCATACGTAACGAAACCCACGACAGATACAAAAAAAGCATACAAATCTTTTTTGAATTTTTTACAAGAAAGTCCGGGACAGCATCCTTGTATGTTTTACATGTCAAAAATTGCAGTGCTCCAAATCCCCCTCAGCGCCACATTAAACTTTTAAACGGGTCTTTGGAGCAGTGTATTTTTTTACCCGTAAAAGACAGAAAATTGAATTCTCTACAAAAAATGTCTGTGCATTTTTCTTGTATCTACCACGGTTTTCGCTACAAAAGCTTCGAAAAGGCAAAAAAGCATTTTACAAAACTAAAACATTAAATAAATAACAGTAACATTTATTTGCTACTGTTAAAAATTTGCATATATACTCTCGTCATCGACCTTTACAAAAAATACGCTATCAAAAATATTTTTGCACAATAAAATCCCTTGGTTATCAGACTAAAACAGTTCTGTACGTAGACTTTTATGAATGACGTCACGCATAAGCTGACAGGTCTTGTATCCTTGGTGGTAACGTTACGGTCAACTTTTAAGGATTGGTTTGGAGGACTGTTGTTTTTCATCTGCTTAAAATGAGGATTCTTACACTTCTTTTGTAACTATTACGATTTAAATTGTATAAAGATCAAAAAACGAATTTTTCAAGACATTGACATTAAATAAATAATGATCTTTTATTAGTGTCAAAACAAACAATAAGCCAAATTCGAGATTCCTACTAATTTTTATTTTTGTTAATAATATGTTACATGAGTTCTTGTTAATATAACTAGCAGCAAATTTAAATTGTTGTTGTTATTAACTTGTATCTGTCAGTTAGAATTCCTCAAGTTCTTTTAAAGTAAGATATACAGTAAACAATATTTCTTCCGCAATTTTGTTCGGTCACCTGTGGGACTCATTAGCCACGCTAAATATGAAAACCACACAAGCTTGACAAAACTAATTAATATAAAATCCATTATTTATTTTTGCACATAAAGTTCTAAGTAACTATGTACATTATTATCTATCTGTAGCAGAATTATTTTCTGGCATGCGTAAGATTAAAGCAAATAAAATCGTAGAAATGCGGCGATACAGAATTTCTCTTAATGCATTATGGTTAGAGCCTACACACAGGGACAGAAAGATACCATGGTACAGAAAGATACCATGGTAAAACTTACGTAACATACTAGTGTAAGAATTTAAACTAACGATAAGTTGGAAAACTGTCCAGTCGCTGTTAGTTTAGTTCGTGTTCAGTCAAACGGAAAAATTCTTTCTATCTCACGCGATATTCTAATGCTAATCTAAAATGCTACATTAAACTTAAATGTATGTATAAGTAGCTAATACTCTAATACTGATTGGCAATTTTCTTATTGGAACGGATATCCGCATTAGACTGTAAATATTACTGACAATAGATAATATGCATAATTTATATTACGTGTATAGAACTTAATTTTTCGGTGACCTAAATTTTGTATCAAAAAAACTTAAATTTGTTTAAAAAAAAGGCTATTGCGTGTGTTATACGTATGGACAATAACATATGCCTCAATGGGACTAGTGCAGAAATAATTGGAAAAAGGTTGCACAATAGAATCCCTTGGTTGCTAGAGTAAAGCATTTCCGCACATCGACTTCTATGAATGACGTCACGCGTAAGCCAACTGGCCTTGTATACTCGGTGGTCACGGTAATTTCGAAGGATGCGTTTGGCGTGCTGTACTTTTTTATCTGTTTAAGATAGACAGGACCTTTTTGTAGAAAATTTGATTCTCTACAAGAAAAGGTCCATGTTTTTTTTAAGCGTCGAAGGGCCACAATGTCAAAAAGCATTTTGCATTAATTGGTAATTAATAGTATTAGTTATTTGCTAATCTGAGAAATTTCGGTAAATGCTCTTCTCATCATCGACTTCTACCAGAAAGGCGATGTTCAGAAAATACGTTCGTAAATAAGGGGAAGGGAGGGGTATAACTTAGCGTGTCGAGATATGACAAGGGGGCAGGGGGTGTCTATAGAAATGAATTAATTTTTTCTTAATTTGGTACCTAGTTCTTAAAACTGTTTTAATTATTCAACTGTATGCTATTTTAATCGCAAGACATCGTTTGTAGGGAGGTTTAGCTTTTGCGACGTAAAATTTTTGTTAGGGGGAGGTCGCTTAAAGTGTGACAAAGGTGAAGGGAGGGTGGTAAGAAGGTGAAATTATGAGTGACGTATTTTATGGACGGTCCTGAAGAATATATTTTAATTTTTGAAGAATGCAAAATATAATAAAAATGAAGTGAAGAAGAAGAAGTTGTGGTTTCCAATTTATATATTTTTTCAATACAAATTCTTAATGCCTGCCTAATTAGTTGAGTCGAGTATAAATACCAAATTTGTAGTTTTATTCAAAAATTAACCATGTGACTCATGTTTTTCGCTTAAAAGGTTATTATTTTTTTTTAAATTTTTTTCACCACCACGATTAAGACTTTTTAACGTCAATATTTGATTATAATGTAAACTAAGGGTTACAAAATTACTCAAAATTTTAAATTAATTTTTTTTGAACCAAATACATTGCTTGTGATTCACTGATGGATCCATTCATTATAATAATAGATAATAATCAACCCTGTTCAACAAAGTTCAAATTCTATTTTGATATTTTTAATAGGTTTAAATACCCAAAACTTCTACTATCAATTTGTGATCGAAAAAGTGTAAAAAATTACACTTTCTAAAAACGAATTGTGTTTGTGTTTTTTTTTTTATTATAGTTTATTAACATAAATTAATATTAAAGTTCCCACTGTGAGTGAATCCCAGGTCCGCGATTTTATTTATGAATATTGCCGTAAAGTCTACGTAAATCACGGTTTTTTGAATGGACTAAACAAACTAACCTTTCGTTTTTATAAATTATGAACGTTAACGTTAACCCAAAGTTTTTTCTTGTCATTGATTTCTAACTTCGTAGAATTGACAAAACAAAACATCCTATACCCACCGCAATAATCGAAAATTTATTTCCAAGAACATTGAGGCGATGACTTTAGGTACCTCTTTGTTTTTTACCCGCTGATGCAGAAAAGAAATAACAAAAAATTATTTATCTATTTATTTTTTGTTGTTTACTTTTATTGAATCGGCTCAATAACTTTTTAATATCTATTGCTATGAGACCACAAAGGAATTACCATTTCACACGAAAAAATAAGATGTGACAGGTCCATAATATTTATAGTTATCTTAGTTATTTTTTGGTTTATTTGACTAAACAATGTAAATCTTGATAAATAATGTGATGGGTATAGTCAACAAAACAATAACGAAAAAAATTATTTTTGTATGCCACCTAATCAGGTAAATTTAAGATATGATTATCCTTTCATAAAGTTGAAACAGGTCGTATGTACCTACATATATTGCATATTATAAAAAGGGAAGGTAATTATGTAAAATAGCTTGGTCCCTTCCGATTTTCTTTTAAAAAGAAAAAGTATGTCGTAGAGTTAGTCATGCTGATCAAGAATATTGTAACGAGCGTGTATGTGTGCGAGAGCGGCGACGAGATCTGGGAGCAGATAAGCGGAGTTCAAAGAATACCGGCGTCGGTAGGCGCTTTGATGACAATAAATAAGGCCATAAATAAAACGAACACAATAGGATCTCGAGTAAATTCTAGTAGATCATTCCCGACCTTTCTGGAATTATTCGATGTCTCTATAAATAAGTTGTTGAATTGTTATTAGTGTTTAAGTGTTCTATTAGTGTTGAAGTGTTAAATAAATAGTTGTAAATAAATATCCGTTAAATAAATAAGTTAAACTAGAAAAGTCGTTACAATATACTGATATATAAGTTGGGCGCGGAAACCACCCCTTCATGGTGTTTTTGACTTTCTTCATTTCGTGTACATATTTGTCTTCCATGTCTATTGTAAAATGCGATTAGTAGTAGTGGTTTGTTGATTTATTCGAATATTCGGATAATGTTCTGTTTGCTTATTTTGTAGATTAGATACGGAATTATTTACAGTCTTTAACTATAGGTGATACATGATACTGCTTGTTTGTATTAACTCTCAAAGGATATTCTTAGTCTTTTACGAACACAAATGTTGAGAAAGGCTGAGGGATATGTAAATGTAAACACAACCATCCTGAACCGTAACCTGTTCCAATACACACGAAAGTATTACGACAGTTTTTTGTATTTTTTGAAGCTCAAAACAAGTATGAAGATGTCATAAAATACAAAAAACTATCGTAATACTTCCGTGTGTATTGCAATAGGTTACGGTTCCGGATGGGTGTCTTTACATTTACATATCTCTTACTTTTTTGTCAAAAAAATCGGAAGGGACTAAGCTATTGTACATAATTACCAAGGGTAATGTTGAATTTTATTTTTATTTTTGGGCTGAATAAACAATTTTGTTCGATTTATTATAGCAATCATAGCTACCAAAACGAAAATAAAGCTAAGCATCATAAAACTATACTTTCAAGGTTTTAATAAAATTGGACATTTTTATTAAAAATAAAAAAAAGAGCTTTAAAACTAGAAGTAGGTACCTAATCAATAAAAGTTCGTATCGATATAAAATTAGATTATTCTTTCTGTATTTCCGCAAACTGTCAGTTTTAGAAGGTGTTTTTGTTTTGATATTGCCAACACGTATCACAACCTTTGTTTATTGGCGTGTGCTGTAAGTACATAAAAAAAATAGATAGACTTACACACGAAACGACATGAGATTTAAAGTAAAACGCCTTCTAAACGTTACGCTTTTGCTCGCTACCACACTTACACGGTGGCGTTTCACAATCGGCACTCCTAATAAATACAAGATGTGTTATATAATAACAACTAATGAGAGGTGTTTAGGTTTATTTTTTCTGCAATTTGTAACGCACGTTTCTTATCCTAAGTCAATCATAAAAGAGTGGACACTTTATATTTTCGCCCACGAAAGGACTCCGATACTTTCTGATCAATACATTTATGATGTTTGTGTCACTGCAGTCAACAATAGCAAAACCGTTTCATAAGAATTCAGGGAATTATAAATCTAATTGGTTTGTAGTCGTGACTCGAAAAAAAAGCTATCAATTAAGTTTCAAACGAAAGAAAAAAAAATGTTTCATTTCGTAACGTAGATATTTTTCCCTAATCAGAAAGATTTATTGAATGCATGGACGGTAACAACTCCTCAGTACAAGACACTATGCCCACGTTGTTATCGAAGCTATTAATGATTTCTTAGTAGCTACAATATTGTAAAAAAAGTGACATGTAGGTACGAATTGAATTTGCGTAGTGAGGGTTCCGTACGATGAATACGTTACCTAAGAATTTATTAGTAGCATCAAATATAAGCGACATAAGGTAATATAGAGGGAGTAAAATCGAGTGAACGTAACGTATGTAAACGTAACGGAACTACCGCTGTCACTTTCATAGATATGCTTTCCGCGCCCTCCTTATAGTGAACGCGTAGGGAGAGGGAAACGCGTTAGCACATTTACGTCTGTCCGGTGACTAGAGTATGTGTGAGAACAAAGAGTCTAGTCGTCGGACCATGAGGAACACGAAGATACACGACGTCTCTTGATGTACACTATTACGCAATGAAAAACAAAACACAAAAATAGGCGATATTAATTTACTGTCAAACAATTTAACGAACCTAAACTCAACCCATAACCTAACCTAACCTCACGCTGTTTGTAAAAAATCCATAAAAAAGAGAAAAATACAAAAAGCTGAAGCTGGAAGACTGGGCTCTATACTAGATATCCATTTGATAACTTGCGTTTACCAACAATAATTAATGAAAACTATTACTGTGTTTTGATTGGCTCGGTGCATTTTACTAGAAATAAGCGAGACCAGGATCAAGACCAAGACCATAGTTATACTGGTCTTGGTATTGGCTGTATTGTATAATTAGTTTTAGTATTGGTTTTGGTCTTGCAAAAATAATCTCAGTCTTGGTCTTGATCAATCAAGTCTTGTTTTCAATTTTTAGGTTTCTCTAAATTTTCTAGGGAGTTCATAAATTATTTTCAACAATAAGTTTGGTAAAAGTCTTGTCATGAGTCTTGGCCTTGCGCAAATAAGTCTTGGTCTTGCAGAGTTGGGTCTTGGTCTTGATCTTAATTTATATAGATAAGGTCTTGGTATTGGTCTTGTTGATGTGATACTATATTAGTCTCGGTCTTGTTCTTTAAAAATTTGCAAGACCAAGACTAATTTGATTATTATTGTAATCTAGAAATATCTAAAAAGCTCTTCATGGTCTAACGGCTAGACTCTTCTTGTGTGAATAATTTTACAGCTTTAACATAACTTACTTTCCTTATGATCATATTTTAAAATATTTTTCGTTGTCTGTTTTTTATTAGATTTTTATCTTAATTAATTATAATTTGATTTATTTAATAGGACATTTGATTTTTAATTATATAAATATGTAATTCAGTTCTCAAGAAGTAAACTACAGACACACACATTTTTTTTTTTTTTTCAAATTTTTAGCCTATTTTATTTCGGTGATCATAGGGCCAAATTATCAATTTTCATTTATTTTCTCAAACAACTTTAAAACTATCTAGTTTAAAACTATAAATAAAACTTACTTGAGACCCTCATGACAGGCGCTTTCATTTGATATGGTAATTTTCTAATTTGTCCCCCGCATAAGTAACCCGCATATTCAAAATTTATTTATATACATTCTGTATTCCCGAAAATTGTAATTCATATCGAAATAGTCCCTAATTCGCCCCTCATCCACACAGACGATAATTTATAAATTTTTCAAAAACACTGAGGTGTTACTTTATTAATTATTATGGGTAACCAGCAAACATTTAATTTTGTGGTCAATAAAAAATTTTAAACTTCTGTTTCAAATTTCAAAATTGTAGGCAAATATCTCTGTGTTGTAAATGCAACTGTTGCTACCATGAAGAGGTCAATAATACCTTTCGAAACATACTTAACCATTGATTGGGCAAATTGTACATCCATTCACTCCGTACTCGACGAGTTAAAGTATGTAAAAGGAAATTTTAATTGAGTATCCATTGAATTGATGCTTACAAAGTAGTTTATATTATAAGTATCATCAATAAAATTGATACAAGAAGTCAATTATTTAATAGTTGCATTGAGAAGCAATATTTTGAATGTTATATTTGAAAACCAAAATTTACATAATTTTTACCAAATTAATTAGCAAGTACATAGTTGCAGCAAGAACAATAAGTTCGTTCAGATTATGTACAACAAAAACATTATAATTTATGACTTAACCCCTTAACTACCAAATAAATTAATTTAGTGACATACTTGAACGTGATATATATTTTTTTAACGTTTTACAGCATGCAGTTATGTTGGCATTTTGTGCATTTATTATTACCTAAGAACTAGCACGAATATTGACCTCCATTTGTCACATATATCTAATAACTATCGTACATAAAATCGGTTGTATAATCGTGTCTGACCTTGATAGTAACCCATATAATTCTTCAATCAAAAACAACGGACAACGCTACGCAAAAATAGTAGCTATCTAATTAGATTACAGATATTTTTGTTGCAATTACTATGATGTAACTCGAAAAAGAAAAAAAAAATATTTTCAATTATAGGACTCATTTTTATGACACATGTCACGTGCATTTTAGCACAAGGCTGCACCTTATTTTCTCTTGTCACTGTAGTTTATTAATTAATAAATATAAACAAATACAAAGAGAAACAAACGTGCAACTGTGAACGTTACAACCGTTGTACCGCGCTACTTTGGACCGTTGCAGCGCGCAAACACTGACCGAAAGGTACTTGAATTGTTATACTAAATAAATATAAAACATTACTGCTGGTACACAAATTACACAAAGTGCGCCCTTAATACCAGTTTAAATTCAATTAAATTACTTAGTTAGTTTTTTGTGACACAGTATTTATTAAAACCGATACGATACATATTTCTTTTTTCTGTTCCTGCCTTCAGGCAAATAATTGCTTTTAATGATTACATTAGTAAAGTAGAATTCTCTGCATCATTGCACTCATAATTTACATTCAATTACTGCCATAAAAATTGAGAAATATGAAAGATTGCGAATGTTTATAAGTACCCTTTCTGCCTTTCTTACAATAATGCAGCCTTGACCCTGCTTGCATTCACGATTGCAAGTATTTAGAAGTTTTATTATGTAATATCACGTGTATCCTTTTATATAAAACATCTATATATATTTGAAAATACTTTCGTTGCATATTATATAATATAGATTTTATTTAATATATACATCGTTTTACAAGTTTAACATGTTGAAGGAATTTTATATAGGTATCTATTTGTATTCAGAAGTAATCAATCAATATATGTATTTTATTGATACCATATAAGCAATGAAAAATGAAATGCAACAGTATGTATAGATTTTCTAAAGAAAAATTAAAAAAAAAAGTGTGTGAGAAAATTTATTTTAAATTTTTCGTCCTGTGGATTTTGATTCATTTAAAATAAACAGTTCATTGGGTGGATTTATTAAAATAAATAAATAAAGAAGACATCTAAATCGGAGCATTAACATTAACGTGGACCAAACAGGAAGATGTTTTTGAGACCGTATCAAAGAGCATAAAAGAATCGAATTTACATTAACTTTTAAGTTCTACTTTTCCTCATCATTTAAACTTATTCGAAATTAATTTTTTTAAATATTCTTTTAAGGCTTTAAAAAATCAAAGGTCTACAAAACAACAGCTGCATCGATTATCGCGATACGATAGTTAAGGTGATAAATGCCTTTAAGGTTTTTCACGTAGGTAGCAAAATAGATCGATCACTATAGATGCTTGGAATTTTTCGTACGACCACAACGTTGTTGTTCACCGTGTGTAACTACATTGTAATAGAATTTTTAAAAGTGATAATCGTGGCACATTATATCATTAATTACACAGCCAGTACATTATAGGCGTCCAACTCGGATATTGTTTCCTGGGGTCACGATTAATAAACAACAATTTAACTGCACAAAATAGGATTGTTTATAGCTCATTAATTCAACTTAACCATTAAAAAGTAAATTGCATATTGAACGAGTATTTACGAAGGGAGGGCCATTTGGATTAATATTAATTAATTAATTAACCTGTAATAAGTACCTACACGATAATGGGCTTATTTTTAATTAGAGCACTTTTGACAAAAAATTTTTGTTAATTTTTTTCTTCTTCGAACTAGGGGTGCAACAGAATTAAAATTTTTCAGAAATATTTCCAGTATTAAAATCTTCATTAATTAAAAAAGAAAAATCAGTTTTCTCCCTATTAATGGCCGTTTTCCCAATCTTTGTACGGGGATGTTCATCACTCATTTAAGTTAATAAAAATCCGGGCAAAATGACCATAATAAAAAAAAACATATGCCTATTATAAATTTTTATATTTTAGCGTAATTTTTTCAAAATAATTTAAGGGTACCAAATGCCAAAATTAAAACCTTCTACTATTTCGCTGCTGATTGAAATTAAAATAAATTTTGTTATTTTTTTCATTGAAAATTTTTAAAATCTATTAATAAAATTTTCTTACCTCTGGTATCTCAACGTATTCAAGTCCGTCTTGGGCAGTGTTGTTAGGTTCAATGGTCCACACTTTGAGTCCATCTTTTTTGATGAGATTTTCATTTTTAACCAGCGTTAAATTTAGGGGCCTTCCGAATGCGTTCAGTCTTATTTTTGTATTTTTCTTTTCATTTAGTGTGGGTGATTCGTCATATTTTGAATTAATCTTGTCGTCACTTTCACTATCTATTTTATTACTGTTTGAATTTGGAGCAAGACTTCTTTTATTATCGTGATGAATGTGAATTATTTCATATTCAGGAACTGAAAAAAAAGAAAAAGGACTTTTAACCAATTTTTTTTTGGTACCATAATCTTATCTAAACTAGAACAGGAAAATTTTGGATACAATTTTTTTTACACATGACCGCAATGCAAATTCAAGTGCGACCCATGAACTCTTCCTGTAACCCAATAGTTTATATATTAGAACCATATTTTTTTTAATTTGATGTCACACTTGACTAGTTGTTGCGATTAGAAACAACCGAAGTATTAATTACTGTAATATAAAGGTTACTCATTCTTTGTGGCCTTCATTTCCTTACCATTTACTATTTACATTAATAATTACTAATGATTGATTAACTAATTCTACGCACTACAAAATGTACGCATTGTATTGTCATTGTTATGAGTATAAAATGAAAAATCAGAAATTTAAATTTTAATAATAAATTATCTATCAGTCAAAGACATGGTAAAACAAATGTACCTATTGCAATACTAAGTTATGGAAAGTACTTTTGTTGATCATATTAATATAATTAAAAAAAATGCCTGTTTAGTAATTATTTTTCGAAACAAAAAAAAAGGAGGTTGGGGTTTTTGCAGATTGGGAATAACTCATATAAAAAAAATTTTTATAGATACCAATTAATAATAAAAAATAAAACCTACTTATTATTAGTTTTGTTTAAGGCTTTCAATAATTTGAGTAACTTAATTGCAAGGAATTTTCAGGCTTTATAAAATATTAGGAGATTTACCATGTTATTTTAAAGTCAAACAACTATTTTCTATATTTTTCTAAAAATTTTAAGCTCTGCAAATAAGGGCGGAAATGTCAATTGTTTTAGTCTACTTTCTCAACTAACTTTAAGACTGTTAAATTACAAAAGATATATATATATATATTTCAGACCCCTATGTTTGATATGCATCATATAATATACTGTTTTTTTTTTTAAATTTATAATTTTACCTCCAAAAATTATTTCCTTATTCAAAATTTTTAATTTATTTTACGCTAAATTGTATTTTAACTCTTAGATGATCGACAGTTATGTAATTTGGTCTGAATCTACTATTTACTTACAAAAAGAAAATGAAAAGTAAATTACGAAAACTTTAATAAAAAGTGCCTACTATAAGGCACCATTATTTAATAAAAATATGAGATTGTCTTCCATTAAAGGTAATGGAGTGGAAGTAAAAGGCATACTGAAATAACGTTACAACCAGGAGGGGTTTAATTTAGATTAATATCGACAAAATTAGTTTAATTGCAAATGCATGTATGTACCTGTATTATATTTAGTTACCGCACGCAGTTAATAGTGCTGACCGTTATTGCAAAATCGAAGCACTTATCGTTTGCTTTGATAACTGAATTTTGACATTATCTAATCTTCTAACGTGATCTGAGTCACGGTTCCACTCATTGGTCATAATTTTTAATGGAGATTTTCTTTAGACTAACAAATAGAATGTAATTTTGAAATCCAAAAATCCACTTACGTACAATAATTGGAATAGGTAGCCATAAAATAATCAGTGGTTTAGGTTGTAATTATTTTATATAGTGCCATCTACATTGGCCAATGTGGCAGGTCTATTAAAAAGCAGATTCTTGAGCACAATTATGCAATTGAAATAGAAAATGTAGTAATATTAATAATATTTGACACAGTAGGTTTTTTTTTTTTTAATCATCACACCAGATGATGCCATTATCTGGTGAAACATTTTTATAGTAGATTAAACAAAAAGCCATTGAAATTATAAGTTGTTATTTCAGTATAAAATTATTTACAAATGTCAGTATAAACGAATATCTATCAGCTTTCACCTGAAACGATAAATACCTGAAGAACTTCCAATTTTTAAACGACGAAACGCGTTACAAATGAAATTATCGTCCACATAGTCATATTGAAATTGTATTAATTACATTAAGCTTCCATTTGAAGTGAAAACTTCTGTGGGCACGTTATGCGATTTTTAGACTGAGACCGCTACAGCACTAGACTCACACATAAAAACGAAGATGATGTACACGTGTACAACAATACATTGCAATCTATAGGGGAAGTACCAATTAAAATAAATTGTTTATTTATATGCAGTCTAATCGATGTGCAACCACCCTGATTATTATTTGTTTAAATGTTATATTTTAATCGTTTAGTCATAGCATCACTGTGCACTACAAAAGTTAATACTAAATATGTTAATACTAATAAATAAGTAACAAAAACAGCATATTTATTTTCTATTATTTTGAATATTACGTATTAGTATCGATATTTGCTTTTAGAAATGATTTCGAGGTGCTCCATATTATTTTTTGTTGCGAATTTAAAAATTCTATAAAACGTAATAATTTGACATATGGATGTTAAAGAATTTAGTTGATAAAGAATTTTGAATATATATATAGAGAATTTTTGAGGAAAATTAGAAAAATAATAAAACAAAAGATGTTATGTGACATATCAAATGAAAGGACATCTTATGAGGGCCACAAATATATATCATATAGTAATAAAATAATTTTTTTGAAATTTATTAAAGAAAATGGATGAGAAGTGCCTATTTTCCCCTTTATCTCCGAAAATACTAACTTAACTTAATTTAATCTAAAACTAAAAGATGTAGAAAATATTTTGTTTCTTATGGATTACAGAAAACCCTATAAGAAATCTAAGGTCTTAAGATAATATTGTATGTTAAATCTCCAAAATACTTTTCGAAAATTGTCATTGAATGCAATATCGCAGATTTATTCTTCAAAAAACAAATTCATCATTTACTCAATTTTGTTTTAGTTTCTTTAGATGTTGAATTGAATAATTCAGGTTGGTACATTACATACTTATGACTTTACTTTCGAGTCATATTTTCAGAATAATTTGCTTATGTAACAGACTGCACAACTTTAAACATTGACGAGTGGCTTTTAACAGTAAAAAGAGCATTTCAATTTAAATTACAACTGATAACGTTAACAGCAACAACAAGCATGGCTACAAATTATCCATTAAATATAAGTGTTATTGCTTCGACCAGTAGTAGAAAGCGTTCCTAATAATCTCTAGTGCATAACATTAAACTGACTTTACATAATACAGAATTTATTAAAAAGCTGTGATTATACACCTGGTAGTCTAACGATTCATTTTTTACGTGGTTGCAAAATTACTTTGCGAAATTGTAAATCATCCTGTTATTTATGAAGACGATAGTCTAGAAATAGTGCAAATAATAAATATAAATAGAAAAAAAAAACAGATTAAAGTAGTTAAACGATAATTTAAATAGTCTGGATTTTTTTTGAAAATTAATTTGACTTCGTTTAGGTACCTAATAGCAATTGTTGTATAAACAGAATTGGTCTAAAAAGTTTTTATTTGTAATTTTTGTTTAGGTATCAATAAAAAAATACTTTCAATTACTTATGCTAGTCTCGTAACTCCTCATTGAAGTTTCCAAACAAAATTATTTTTTGTGCTTACGTTTTAACTTTATTTCAGAAAATATATATCAGTATATGTATAAAACACTAAGAAATTTGTAGTTCAGTTAAAATTAATTGATAATGATAATTTATTATAAATCATTGTATTTTCGCAAAAATTAACATTTAGTAATAAAAAATCTATTGTGTTACATAATTACTATAATTTTAATGCAACTTTAGCATTAAATATGTAAATAAAACGGTTTATTGTTGCAAATATATTTTTCCTTGCATGAATATTAGTAACATATACTTAAATGTTATTAAATTTATTAAGTATGACTTTGATAAAACGTGTTTATGATTTATATAATTATAATGTTATTATAATTAAGTGAGAATGTGGAATAAGTTAAAATCTTCATTTTGCAAAATTGTTACCAAGTCCAACGTGACCAACCTAAACTAACCATGTTTAATGACATACAATTATTAAAAGAAGAATTTTTTTTAACTTTTTTCTTCAGTTGGTAAATTAAATATATAAAAAAAAATATTCTTACCATCATCGTGATGATCAACGTGAAATGTACTCCTTATTTCATCTAATGTCATTTGTTTATGTATCTGAAACAAAATAAAAAAGAAATTATATCAACAAATTCCAATTTCTGTTTATAATAAATTTGAAATTTAAGTATTACTCACTTTTCTTCTTTTCTGGACATTATCATTAAAATATAATATTACAGGCAATTTAATGTACCTAAACATTTTAACACTTCTACGCAAAAAGCGTTTCATAAAGACTTCCGGGACTTATCTGAGTATAATTATGTAATAATGTACTACTTATACCTAATACAGGGACTTATGATTATATGTATTTGACTAATGTATCTATAATAACTGTTACAACGGGTGAATGGCGTCGTGATACAAAAAAAAATAGATCTTTATCCTTTATGTAATAAACATTATGTCTAATGTATTAGTTGTCATGTTTTTAAGGGTAAACAGTATTTTAAGTAATTTTTTTAATAAATAACAACAATAACACATTATGCAAAATGTATTACTTAAACAATTTCTGTAACTTGCAAATTAGTGAACGGTTATTTGCAAGGTTGACATACGTTGAATATTTTAGGTTTTACTAAAAAATAAATATTTTGTTGTGGCAATAATCCTTAAATGTTTAAAATTTAAGGGCTAATGAGGTTTAAAGCCAAAATAAAAACCATTCAGATTTTTTATTATGTATTCATTTTAGAATAAAAATTTTTCGATTGCAGATTCTCAAAGAAGTCGATGAAATGTAAGGGCATGTCTACAATTTCTTAACAATAGCAAATACTAAAAAAATATATAAAAAATAGTCGAGTATTACACTAGTAATTTCAGTGTGTAACTGGAGGTAGTATGCCTTTAGGGTATCTATTAAAAAAATATCTATAGGTAAAAGGGCCCAATTTCAAAAAAATCACCTTTAGAGTTCACTCAGAGATATAAATTGAGGTTAGGTTAAGTTCGTTAACTATTTTGAACAGAACAATGATATATTTTTAATTTTCCTAATTGCTCAACAAGTTATGAGTTTTTGCAATTTATGTAACTGCATCCTGAATTGATAAAATTTAAAGTAATACAAACCTTACTTGGTCAACTGTAATTCATCCAGTTACCATTCTTCTAATCTATTCATATGATCAATAAACTGATAAGTAATCAGAATGTAAAATCAGTTGTGGTGAATGTTAACAACAGTTTAATAACTCCTACCTCCATAAATGTATTAATTATTACATGCAAATCCGCGTGGTATAAAAAATGAACATTATTTAACACAATTTAATAAAGGTAATCAATTTACTTTATCCTTGTATCTAATATGTATGTAACCTGTTGTCTTGTTACATTACTAAATTTTACTACTTTTTTTTAATAATTTGGGACAATTTTTCTTTAAGATTTTTTGCCTACTTATGTAAAAAGACTCGTTGTCAAAGGCTACAATATATAAAATTGATCGTAGATAATTCCGGAATCGATAAATTATTTATTTATCAAAATCCGAAAGATCGTTTATGTAGATACAAAAATTAGTTACTTAACAACTTAACAAAAAAAAATATTCAGATTATTAGTTATTAAAGTTCAAGGTTCGTAGGTTTTAACAGATGAAATGTTAGACCGGTTCTTATTAATTATATCCACTTAATTGTTAATTAGTCACTGAGATTTGGTTTGTAACAACTCGGTTCGCCTATTTTTTTTTTTACTAATTAGATTTAGAGAAAGAGGCTATTAACAGCTTAGGTAGATATAAATCAAAATAATAAAATTATTTAGGTTACTATAAAAAAAAAGTGAAAATGAATTAATTAAGATATGGAGATGCACTATTTCTCTTTTAAAGTTTTATTCGAACAAATTAAATTAAAAAAAAAAAAAATTAAATGCTTGAATAAACTAAATTGTCAATTAATTTTAAAAATAGTTATTTTTGGTAGCAGTATACTGTCCCATAGATATTTAATTTTATGAATTTATTTATAAGTAAAGTATCTTTAGTATAAGCTTACGTGAGTATGAATTAAGGGCTGACATACGTTACGTAGTATCTCTCACTCTATCTCATTCTGCATCATGCAAATTAATTAGAACATATGTTAGCGCTGTATGAAGTTAGTTTATGACTTATGATTTAGTTCAGTGTACTGTGGCTAACTTCAGTGATGAGTTGTTAGGATTGTTTCGTACAACATTTGTAGATGACGTACTCGCAATCTTAAAATAATGCCACATTAGTTATTGAGGCATATTAAGAAATAGGAAAAAAAATGTCGGGCTTTTTGACATCTTTTGTACGTTAGTTTAATAAAAAATTAGTTTGGAATTCTTGCATACTAAAATTACTGCTCGTCGTCGTAAGGATGCGAAAATATTCATGGAATTTGAAGCTTACATTTTAGTTTTCCATTAATTTTTTTAGGCTTTTACATAATCAATGTAGTGCTTCAGGATTATTCTGAATTGTAAATTAACAAATTTTAATTTTTTTGTAGAGGTAATACCGTGTTTAAAAATTTTATACAACGCAATTATTTAATATTACGATCTAAATGAGAAGTCAAAAAGAATTTTTGAAAACATTTGTGTAAATAACGATTATGTACTAAAGGTTTTTTTTTTAATTATACCTATGCCTTATCTTCAATCTCTTTCAAGTGTGACACCGACCTGTCTTCGGTTTTGGTGTTGACAATTTCCTTACGAATTTTATGAACTAAAAGTTTTTATACATTAAACATTAGTCAACTGGGTACATCTTATCAGATGATAAAAAGAATGGGACCACAAGTAAAAAATAAAAATAAAACAAATCCATCATCAACAGTTAACGATTTATAACGGTTTTATTTCCTGCTGAATAAATAAGTTTAGCAAAACATTTCAATGTTGTTGTAATCTCAAATTTGCATATTTTCGTTAGGTAACAGCATTAGCGCCACAAATAACAGATACAATCAACTTTTGTATCCGAATAAAAGATACACGTGACTTGGTAGGTGTCGATCTATTGCATAAGAGGAAAAATTAATTGCCTATGAAAATTGTATATCTTAATTAAAAATATAAATAGCCCTTTTTAAATGTGATTCTTAAGTAGGTAGGTTTTTTTTGATTAACGATAACTAGATAATTGGGAGATAATCGAAACCATTAGTTACTGACAATCATCTAAAACTATTAATTAGGGATTACAAGTAATTTTGCAACTAACGAAATTAATCGCCAAATTAAAATATATTAATAAATTCTTGTTAATTAAAAACAGTAAAGAACCTACAAATCTACTGAAAGTAAAGAGACAAACTTAACATCAAACAAAAATTAATTACCTAATGGATTTTAATTTTTCAATTTTTTTTTTTTTGAAAATTTAAGTGTTCTTCAATGCACCATAAAATTTGAAAATAACTAAGGGTTTTAGTTTAGGTTTCGCAATATTTTGAAAATTTGAATTTTTTTTCTGCACAGTTTAAATTGCAAAATTACTGTCTGAAAACTATACGATAGATATGGTATGATAATTCATCACATTGTAATATTTTCTTGGGTTAATTATGAAGGCCCTAGGTAAAATATAAGGATTCGAAAACAAAATTCAAATTAACTTTGTGATTTTTTACTGTTTTTGGAATAACATGAGATTCATTGAGTTTCCATCTATTCTTCTGTATTATCATCACGAGTTTAACATTAAAAATAATAATTAAATATTATTAATAACAATTAAATATTTTTAAAAACAATTGAAATTCTATAATTTCATTGATATTGTAAAAATATATAAAATTATTAACAATGGCGCATTGATATTAGCAATTAAATATTACACCAGCACATAAACTTCTCAAGGATAATTTATAAATAAATACTGTAGAGACCTAATATGTTGAAATTTTTGATTTTCATGAAAATTTCTCTTTATTATTCTGGGAAGTCATTCGTAAGGACCTCAAATTTTTTTAACATTGTTTTAAATTTTGTCTAATAAAAAGTAAAATCCACGTTTTTGAACTCATACATACATAAATTATAATTGCTAGTGATATTTTACAAACATTAAGCCAAAAATCTACGATCATATTCGATTAACTCGAACATGGGCAATATTTTCAAAAATATACCACATGATGGTCTAATCTGGAACTCTACACTCACTTCTAATTTATAGCATTGACTTCTTAATTACCACACTGTCTTACCATATCATGCAAAAATCTCAATCTGGAGTAAGGTCTATAGGTAAGAAATAAACAGGAAGTTGGACTTGGACATTACGTAATTTTAATCTTGTAATTTGTTCCCACCAGTGTGTAAGCAATATTAATTATTTCTGTGCCAGTGAGACTGACTGTTAATTTTTGTTGCTCATTCTGTCACTTACGGTGGGCAGTTCAATTAAATTAACTTGAACTTAAAGGTCGCATTTTTCAACTTGGTGCACCGCGGTCGTTCACGATAAAATTATACGGTATCACGGACTTTTCTATCGCAGTTACGTAAAAATATTTGTATCAGTTTTCTAAAAGACAATGCCGTTGGAATGTCCGTTTAACGCATTACATAATTGCCCCAAATATGCGCAAAAATGACATTCCTCCACTGCAAACTTTATGAATTTGGATTGACACAGGAACTAATTTAATAAAACAACAAATGGCCAACGATAAGTGAAATTTATAACTAATTCTCTAATTAAATTATTGATAATATCAGAGTGTCAGAAGTCATGCCACTGAAACAAAGCTGGAACGTGCTATCTGCCCATAGAAGAAAATGAGGGACGATCAAGATTTTGGTGTAATTATCGCGTTGGTACACATACACATTGAAAATTCAATATGCGATTCATCTGAATGTTTAAGCAAAAACATCTTGTATATCTTCAGCGTCTAAAGAAGTCACTTCTGCTGATTGTTTGCTATGTCTCTGTCGGAATGTACTCGACGGTATCGCATAATGCATGCATCTGCCATGCAATATGCTACGTGACTTTAGTGGGCGCTCAGCCTAAATCTAATTTTCTTTTTAAAAATTAACTTCAACGTAAAAGTAAAATAAGTATCGTTAATTTAATTAAGAAGATGACAATTATTTCGCCATCATGTGCCTTCTTCAGAAATTATAATTGAATGTTTTGTTTTAATAAAACGAATCAAGTTTCCGGGTAATGGAAACAGAAATTTCAATTACCTACACAATGATTTTACATGCATTAATGGATTAAAATTATAGCAGCAGACAAATAAAAAGCGAATTATATTAGATTTCAATTTATCTACTACTATACATGGTACAAAAACATGTTTTCACCATATTTGTGCAAATGGGCGTATATACCATGTTATAAAATGAACCCTACAAGGTTATTTTCAGTAAAAGGTAACGATAATAAATATAAAAATATGAGTTAACCAACAACTGCATCGACCATGACCTTAGCCAACGAAAGCCACAGTTGTTTAGTGAAAGACAACCAATTTGGATATCTATACAAATGGTTTAGTGAAGCAAAAGAGCAGATTGGTGTACCTATAAAAAGTAATGAAGATGTAAAAAGTTTATGGTCAACTGACCTTTAAATACCATTTTGAAACAAATATTCATAATTTTTGAAATCTGAACACAGAAAGCACTTTGCCATATTTTACACAAAGATGTCCAAAGCACGAAGAAATATTAATTCGTCAATTGACTTTTCCTTATTTTATAGCAAGCAACTCATCGATTATGAAGAATCCACACACACACACACAATATATTAACCTCTTTGAAAAGGTACTGTGACCTTTAGATGCAATATCGTTATGTAAGACCAGACGTGACCATAAGAGTCTTTTGATGTGCTATCACCTTCATTGTCTGAATAGCAAATAGCAAATAGCAAATAAATATTTTTAAAAGGTACTTTATACCTAAGCAAATAGTCGTATGTATATGCACACAAGCGCATACAATTAATTAAAGTTTGTTTATAAAAAATATTTAGTAGTTATTACCATATATGAAGTGGTAATTGTAGGTGGTCCCAACAGAAGTTAAATAACAAATATTTAATTTTACCCTACTTAACTCTCCTTTCTTAATTTCTATTAATTATAAATTTGCTTTAACGATAAGGTGGTTAAACTGGGGCGCTTTAAGAATGAGCTTTAGGCAATTTTTTGTGTTCAAGGAATTACTCTTTACATGCTTTAAAATAATAAAACTATTTCTCCATTTCAACAATTAAACATAAGTAATTTATTTTGAATAAAAAAAAATAAAAAAGAAGCTTCGGTATTTAAAACACTGATTTAATCAAAAATTTGAAGAAAAAGATGAAAATTTTAAAAGAAATTATTTTTCTAACGTAATTTTTTACACACCAAGCACACTTTAGAAGATTCACAATTTCAAATTAAAAAAATTTAAAAATAAACCTATTTTGAGGCACTACTAAGTATAATTATACCTGACAATTAGATAAATAAAGTTAGACATTCAAGCAATTTACCTCATTTAATTTGTTTAATAAGTTGTTTATTTATATCCTATATAAGAGAGGAAGTTACTATTTTATTAGGGACAAGGTTATGAAATTTAAGTGCGTTATTATTGTCGCTATTAACTGCCATAACAACTGAGCACATAAAATACTTTTCAACAACTATTAAAAAATGTTATTAGATGAATAAATAAGAAAAGGAAGGAAGATAAAAATTGCAAAATTTATTAACAATTTAGTAAAAAAAGGTAGGTTTAGTTTTTCACAAATATCTCAGAAAATAGTGCAAATATCGACATTAAGTAAAAAGATCCTTGAAGAACAGGAAATTCTCTAAAAAAAAAAGTCAGATCTGCCGGAACTGTCCCACTACTATTTATAATTTTAATTGAAAGTCGAAAATGGGGCAGAAAATGGGGTCGCGTCATCCAAACACAGCAACAAAAAAATTGTTTTAATTTATTAAATGTGAATATTAAGGAATAAAAAAATTCAGATAGTATTGGGATACATGAATAAACAATAATCCATGGGTAAAAAATTTTTATCCCATTTTTTTTTATTAATTATGCTTTTGTTAATTAACAAATTTTTAGAATGTTAACATAAAACCCCAATAAATATTGAACTGAAATCTCAGGATTTGTTTACTTCTTAAGAGGCATGAGAATGGATTATAACGTTTTCATTTTTTACGTTTTTATTAACAACCTGCTGCATTAAAAAATGAAAAATGCCAATAATTTACTCAAAAAAAATTCCATAATTCTATTTTCTCATCATTAAATGCTACATAACAACCATTTTTTAAATTTTGTTTTACTCTCATTGTTTATAAAATTGTTATCAAGAAATATTAGATATGATTTTAAAGAAAAAAAATTTTTGTTGCTAGATATTAATAAGTAAGTACATATTAATAAACCATTTTTTTAAAATCATTATTTATATTGCCCTTTTAAAAAAAGAAAAAACAAAATTTTTCAGTTAAGTTTTTGTTTGTTAATTTAATAAACAATTTGTTACAAACAAATAAATCTTCTCGTTTAATTTTGTTTTAAATACTAAAAAAAAAAAAGAAAATAAAACAAGTATTTATGGTTTGACTTATTATTTTTTCTTAATATATTTTTTAGATAATTTTAAATATTTACCTGCTTTTAGCTCGGTGTTGACTGACCCTTACTATTTAAATAATTTATAAACTATTCGAGACATGATAAATACGCTTCAGGTCATTTTTGATATCCTTTAAATTATAAACAAATGGAGCTTTTAGCCGAAGCTTGAACGCTATAATATATTAATTTTTTAACTGTCCACATACAATCTTAAATTAAGTACCGACAAGTCAAAATTCGTGATGAATAAATTAAAAAATATTTAACGATAATGTACTCGCAGGTTCATTAATTTCCATACATGTTAGCAAATGAAGATTCATTTGCTGCAGTAGGTCTCATGGTGTTATGTAATCTAAAAGTAACAGGTGAATAGGTAAATACCTTTGTACAAATTATGAGAACCATTACAACGTTCAATGGATGTCCTAATGCAAGGATGAACGTGATTGATGGGCAAACGAAATGTCAGTAATTATTCCTGGATAAAAACCGCCAATAAGTTGTTTTTTATTAGTTGTAACTAATTAAATTTATACTGCATTTACTAGAGATAGCTTTAGATCAAATCTGCCTGTCAGCGTGTGTGTACCTGCTAATTATGCAAACATTTTGCTTCAGTATCAACAAACCAGAAACACTTCAAGTTATCTAATCGGCTTATTTGTACCTGAATAATTTTTAAATGAATGAATAAGATATTTCTGTAATAAAATTCCTATTGCATTGAATTAGGTGTCAAAATTATTTATTGTATATAAACAAAAATAAAGACAGGTCTGCTGATGTGCTCCCATTTTTTCAGTATTGTTTCTACAACAAAAATTATCGCGAACTTTCAACGAGAATGAGGAATCTTTCGTTTGTAAAAATTTTGATAAGTATTAGGTATCATTTTCTGTGAATTAATCAGTAAAAAAAAAACATTTACAATTTATTACCTAATTTGCTGTAATCGAATAAAAAATCATTGTCTATTTGGACTAAAAAATTATAAACTTATATAAAGAACGTTTCCAGTCCGTCTGTCACTGTGAAACGGTTGAATGAATAATAATCAGCTCAGTAGCCTTTACAGATGTTGAATAATAGCTACAATCTCTTCATTTTTTTTTTTAAATAAAATTTCATTAGAGGATTGAACGGTCTTTTTTTTTTTGATCAATGAATCTAGGTACATAATATGGTTTACTGACTGAGTTAAATAAATAAAAGAGGTCATAAAACGCCATGGTAAAATATATATCTACGTATAAAATTATGCAACATTAATAAATAACGTTTTATAATTGATTATTTTTTAATTAGACCAATTTGTTCCGCGCACAAATTATATTCAAAAACCTGACAGTAAAAAACTGACATATTGTTTTTTTTTTGTTAATTAATGATTAAATTACTTATTCGAAAATTAGATCGTAATTATTAATTAATAACAAAGAATTATCCTAATAATATATTTTTTTGCAATTATTTATACTGTAACAAAGACATTTGAAGGTTGACTACAAAGACAATTTATTGTTGTGCAGAGGAAAGTCTGAAAGTAAACGCGATTATGTAATAAAAATACATATAATTATTGCAGTTTCAACAATGTTATGTACCTACTAAAAATTTTCAAGCTACCAAACCAGAACTGAAAACCTTGACAATCAAAATTAGCATTAAATTATTTATTAAACATAATTTCCAAAAAGGCATTAAACTTAAAACATGTCTCATTAATGAATGACAAATAATCCTTGTGTATAAAAAAATCACCGTTCTGCATACTAATAGACAACTGTACGAAAATTAACGTAATAATTCCGAATAAAACAAAATTAAAAATCAACAATAAAATAAAATAAAAAATCTACACGACAAGCATTTATAAATTTCGGTAATGTAAGCAATTTATTTAAAAACAAATAACACACCTGTTGTACATATACTTAAAGATTTTACAAAAAAAAAAAAATAGTCTGGTAGTCAGTGCCGCGTATGAAGGATTAAATTTCCTTTTTAAAAAGATTATTTGATTTTGGGGATTACACGTCCCTCTCTTTGGAAATATATTTATGAAATTAATTAGGAATAAATAAAAACTATCTTGGTATCTTGGCATTTTTTTTTAAATGAGTCTATTTGATAAAGGCGATTTTAAAAAATGCGATAGTAGTTAAAATTATAAAATTTTACCTACATCTAAGTTTCTGAGAAACTTTTTCAACTTATCAAGTCGTAAAGTCATCGTTACCCTGTATTTTCTATAATAATTAGACAATTTGTCATCGATACATATTGCATATTGGGAGTGACAAATTCCAAGATGAAAATGAAAAATTGAAATATAGATAAATTTAAGACATTTTAGTTTAGTTTCTCTTTTTTTCCAAAGTTTAGAATTCTTAATCATTCTATACAATAACTCAATTAATTATCTCGCTATCCAACAATCACGTATAAAACACATTGCCAGCAGAACATTCAGTATTGTCTACGCAAAGTTTACAATAAATTATTATAGTTTATACTTTGCCTCACTGTTATAGGCATTTTGTAGAATGCCTGGATATTCTATAAAGTCCAAAATTCTAAGTAAACTTAAGTAAATAAAAAAATAATAATGCCTCATTGTATATAACAAATTGAAATAGTTCTAAAAAAGAAATAAACGTCGAATCGTTTAATTAGATAAAATACACCTTTTTTTTCAAAAAAAACAATGGTAAACAAGAATATTCTTTTTAAAAATAAATATTTGGTTTTATCTCTACTTTTTTCAATACAACATTTTTTTTGTATTTTATTCTATTTCTGTTTTAAGGAAATTTATTCTTATTTAAAATAATTTGTACTTCATTCACTTTGTAATAACATATAGCTTACTCATTACACTGAACAAGTAAAAACAAAATTGCTTTACTTTTTATAAAATAATACATATTTATATAGTAAATAACACAATACAATACTTTTCACTTTCAATTTCCAATTTAGTAAATAATGGCATCTTTTCAGTCTCATTATCCGAATTAATAATAATTTTTAATATTTTGAGCTGCTGTCATGTCAGTATTTTGTAATTTTTTTATGTACGTAACAACAGCTGCTGTAACCGATACATTTCAATCTTGACGTTTCAAAGAGTCAAAATCTTACGGAAGGAAATACCTGACTGTTTTACTTTCTATTATCGTTTAAATATTGTGAAGAAATGGAAAACTTACGCTTTCTAAACACACGAATTAATTTATTGGTATGGCAACTTAGTTGCATCAAATAGCTCACGATATTTGATATTAGAAGGTCAAGAACTCTCGATAGGTATACATAATGGTTTATACAATTACACTTACGATTAAGTTTTATTATGTTCAGGAAGTAACAATTAAATACGGTGACCATTGTGACTAATTGTAAGTACGAAAGTTAAAATATTGTGCCTACAAGACAGTTCCTCAATTACTGATGGCGAATACGACACATATGGTACTGAATTTATGATAATTTATTTGTGAAACTTGCAATTGTAATAAATCGAGCCATTCAAGATTTGATGAAGCAATAAATCTATTAGATGATTATAATAAATTAAATTTAAAAAATTACTTCACACTCAATAATTTAAGAATGAAAAAATAATTGTAAGTAATTTACATAAAAGCATTAGCATTGCTGAATGGATCCACGACTAATGTGCACTATGAGTATTAGAACACATTCGAAAACAATATTTATAATGAGGACTCCAATTGAAATTTTTGTTTTAGGTAATTTTGTAACATAAATTAATTAGAAGAACGGTTTTTAGTGTGATTTTGCTCTGAGTATCGTTACTTGTCAGTTGTTAATACCAAAAGTAAAATTACTATTTTTGTAAAAACTCAAATTTGCTTAAAACTTTTCAAATAAAACGATAGGAAGTATCCATGTGGATCGAAAAAAAAAAAATGAATCTAGCAGGTTGACTGCCACGGCGGTCGTATACGTCCGCGGGGTGGAAATTTGTCTATGCCACGGCGGTCGTATACGACCGCCCTGTAGCCAGTCGAATATTAGTTTCATTTTTGCCAGCGGTCGCAGTTAAAGTGGCTTTCAGTACAGTATACGACCGCTGTGGCATACAAGCCTCACAAATCATTGCGGGTTTCGGAATTGCTAACAAAATATTGAAAATAGAACGACAATTACTGTGTTTGCTTTTTCTTATTGAAAACAATTTTACAGTTACTTTAATTAAGGAAAAAATAGTTACTACAATATACAAAAGACTTAATCTAATTACTTTATATGTAAGTTATAACATTCCAAACAAAAATGAGGCTGTCCGTCGCATATACCACAATAAGTTACAACCTTTTTCACACAATTCTTGGTTATCTCTCCCCGCAATTTTTTAGCATAACATCCTTTGCAATATTTTCTAGCCTTGTCGAATTTGCCTTCCTTTTTAAGCAATTTATGATGCATATAGACGCAATTTCACCTATAAATCACTAAAACGCGTAACAAGTTAGAACTTGATTACAACGACCGCTATCAAGACGACCGCTGGCAATAGGGGCATAAAAATGCCTCCAGTGCCCGGGAGGGCGTATACGACCGCCGTCTGTATTTTGTAAAAATTTTTGCTATTATTGAATATTTTGGAAAAATAAATAACAGAATTCGTTTAGGATGCGCTTTAAATGATTATTTATTAATTGGCACCAGAGTCATTTTCCGTTCTTTATATATGGCAGTCAACCTGCTAGTTTTAATTTGAAAAAGCGAAGTTTGAAGTTTTTGAATTTTGGATTTTATTTTCTGAACGCTCTGTACGCATTATGAAGCATAGTTTTGATAGTCGACTATAACTGGTAAAAATTTCAATTATCAGTCCATTTAAAAATAACTAAGTTGCTGCAAAATTGAAAATATTTTAAAAATGTAGATCGTGTGCCATAACTACTAAGTGATTTTTTTTTTCAAAATTTTCCTAGCCGCAGTTTTCCATATGTGTACTTTTAATACGCCATCCACCGTGGCTCACCCTGTATATATTACAACTTTAAAAAAAAAATGTTAAAAATTATTTTCTTTTTTTTTTGACCACTTTAAAATTGTGTAAAACTCTGAAACGATTATAATATTCCCTAAAGTATTTCCCAAAGTTTTCTATTGGTGCCTTATTTTTTATCTGTTGTATTTTTTGCAAAACTTAAATTAAGAAAATAAAAGTAACCCCCGCCCCATTTCCCAAAAAATATATGTAAGTATACCTAATATAATGTTAATTAGGAATGGGGGCTTTTTCTGACTGTACCCTTTTTAGTTTAGTTTATTTTTACATATTTTTACCTATTTTATAATTTTATTAAAAACAAATTTACACAACTACTTATAATAAATACATTTTCAGAGTTAAGGATCTCTTTTGTAACGATATACTTGTTAGATGGTGTAGCAATGACGGAAAAGCTTCTATTTCGACGTTCAATTTGAGTGATGAAAGTAAAGTGCAAGATAAATGATCTTCTGCACAGTTAACTGAAATCTTATATCACGTACATGCAACGGTTAAGCTTACCAACAGTTTGTTTCTTGCTTTGTTGATTAATTATGTTTATATTTGGATATATCATAACAAAATAAAACAATGAATAGTCAACTACTACCTGTAAAACGATATGTATGTGGTTTGTAACAATTATTCAATTACGGATATTTTGAAATTTTACAGCAGGTACCAATTTGAAAGTATGTGGGATTTTTAGGGTGGATTCAGGAAGAGTACCTATTTTGCAACAGAAATTCAATGTAAAAGTTAGGTAATTTTTTTGAATTTCGAAAGAGTTACAGATTTCACAGACTCCACATTTTTAGTTCCTCTTTTTCACACTTTGATGAAATCTCGCTTGTGAGGCGAAACGTTGTTATAGTTTCACATACAATAACTACAAGTACTTTACACCCCATGAGACCTAGGAATATTTTTAATCATTGTCAAACATAGTTTTACAGAATAACTATAGGCACATTTTTGTTTTTGAAATTTAAAATTCGTTCCTTGAAATTTTTAATGAGTTTTGTAGTCCTCACTTTGTTAACGAGCAAATTATCATTAATTCCTCATGCACTAGGTGTAATGTGTACAGGCAAAAGGTCATAAGATAATTCACATTATTTGTTCTTCCTGGTTCGACTCAGAAATTTGCGTAACTGATACCTAGTTGACAAATTGAAATCGCTTTTATTTATTCAAATAGTTGTCTCATGTCTTTCCAGATTTTATCACAGCATTAGTAACAGTTATCCTTGATTATAATGCTGATTACATACATACGAGTGCATATTTATTTGTTTTTAACGTTTTAGATTTTTTTTTTTTTAATTAACTCCGGCCTGTTTCCGACATCGACGAGAAAGAGCTTTGAAGGTATTGGATACAGGGATGTAGGACGATTGCACGCAGCGGTCAGTTTACTCACTACTGTACAGTAATGAGTTACAAAGACCATGCGTGCAATTGACCTATAGACCGATGAAAATTTGTGTGCAATTGTCCTGTAATTATCGACTATCTGGTACTTTTTTTGACCACTGCGTGCAATCGTCCATTGCCCGGACACAGAGGGTTAAATTGGATTGAATTTTTGAAATGTGTAGGGAACATAATTGGATTTGATTTATGGACTCAGGATTCTACATCTATTTAGGAATATTTACAATTGGTCATTGTTTCTTAGGAAGGAAGTAACAATTTTTTATCTATTTATTAAATAATTGCAAGAAAAATGTAGCCCACGCATTAAGTTCCGTTAGTTAGCGCAATTCGATCGTATCTTGCGACCTTTGTTTATGCCTTTCATAAAGAAAACGACACATTTCGAGAAACTTTTCGCACGATTTGTTTAACGTGCGTGTCAGACAATTTAATTACTGGCATGTGAACGACAACGGTTGCGAAACGCTACGTAAATATATCTATAACAGATATCATGGGCTACCTATTTAACTGAGAAATAGAGCAACTACGAAATTAAGATATGGGTACCTACGTAAAAATATCAGAGAAATGATTGAACATCTCGTTAAAAATATCATAGAGACAGGGGCCTGAGGCCTGTGGTGCCACAATTCGAAATACATCAAAAGCTCCTACCCCGTAAGTAATTATCTAGGACTCATTCTGTTTATTGACACTTTTTCTATGAAAATTGAACGAATTGATCTGCTGCAAATAAGTTTGTACATATTATGCCTATGTGTTACTGTAAAAGCTTGAATTATGGTAAATTTTAAAGTAAAACCAAAAATCCAATTACTAATATTTCAAATATCATATATATCATTCGGTGAAAACGTTGTTTTCCGACCAACGTAGAATGATATTTGAAAGGATAAACTGAGAAGCTTTCAAAAATGGTAAAAAAAACAGCTTTTAGTACCTGTTCCACCAGATTAAGAAAATTGAAAATAATCTTGGCGGTAGTCCTACCATTTCCTCTATTTTTCTGGAAAAGTGTTTTTTGTTTCTAATTAATTGATTTATAAAAATGTTAAATGTCTCCCAAAATTTAACTGTTACTCCAGTTATGAAAAAAAAAATGCCAACCTGTGGAATGTACAAATAACTTTCCTAGGCAATATCACTATTTTTACTCATCTAAAGGTAAAAAAACAAAATATTTGTGTCCTATTTTAAGAGCTTTTTTCATTCACCTGAGTCATTTCCTTGGGAGATAATTAGACAAGTATTTATATGTTGATTTTGTTTATTAGATCATGTTCACTTCCGGACACTTCGAACAAGAACGATAATTTTAAAAAATAACGAAAACTTACGCACTTTTTTTTGTTTATGTTTTTAGTAAATACAATATTTACCTACACATCCTACCCTTCGACACGACCCAATTATCGTAGAATTTGGGTAACTATGTTACTACTTATCTAATATTTACAGGTCTCTTCGATGATAAATATCGATTGTTAGTTTATTTTTTATTTAGATTTAGTATTGACATTCGACATTGACAACTTATTACCTAATAGAACTAACTAAGGACCACTTTTGAAACGATTTCGACCTGGTTAGGTAATTTCTATTTAATTTATTACGAAAGAGAAATCTGTAATGGTTAAAAATAATATAATAAAAATTACTCGGAAACACTATTTAATTCAAGAATATTCAATTTTGAATTTAATTAATTTAAGATTATTTAAGGAAATGTTGTTTATTTTCGATAATAGTTTCACAGTTTTTGTTTCAGTTTATTAAAGACATTAAAATAAAATGTTCAAATGTAGTTCTCCCACCAAATTTGCAGACAAAAGTATATTTGTAAAGGAATAATTCGAAGTAAAATTCTTTGTTTTCTGTTAGAAAATAAACAACAAAAAATTGAGAGTAATATGTGTGTGTAGACTGTTTGTTAAACCGTATGTTTTGTATTGTACAATACAGAATTGTTACTCAATTGGTTCTCTTAAAAACTAAGACTTTTTTGCATATTTTTATGCTATGATAATTGTAGGTATTGACCCTATTGTGAAACAATAGGTTACATTATTGTATTTATGCGAAACTGTAAAAGCCAAAACTCAACTCAACAAAGGAGGAACTGGAAGAGCTAAACACTCAACAATATGAGTACTTGTTTTTAGACAAAAAAATTTAGTCTCAGTACTGCAAACGAGATTCGAAAATCGATTTTGTAACTACAAAAAAAAAAAAGAAAAAATAAACATAAAATTTAATGGATAAAATACTCCTAGCTGTAGGATCATTCGTGTGATAGAAATTTAGTACGCAAATGAAGTGACCCAGACGCGGATTTATAATAAAAAATATTTTAAATATGGAGACCACTTTTGGAGAGAAAATTAGAAAATTAAATTACTAAATAAAAGCTGTTTCTCTCAAAAGTAATATAAGATTATCCTACTTATATCCGAATATTTTTTTTGTTAATTAATAATTCTGATTGTGCTCTAGAAATTTAAGGGCGATTTATTGCTAAATATTGAACTTTTGGTGGTAAGTAATTTAGACTATTTTTAAAAACCCAATTAAAGATGATTTTATTTCGTATTCCTAATAATAGCAGACTATTTTTCTAGTTTTCGTAAAATCATTTCCATTGTAATAATATTCATAATTATTATATAAATTAAATTTAAGATTAAAAAATTATACGATTTTATTATAGTTTTTAATTAAATAATTATAATTATTATTGCAACCAAAATGATTTCGCGTGAAATAGGAAAGAGAAAGAACAAAATCACTTTTAATTAGGTTTCTAAAATAGTCTGAATTACTGTTAAAAGTTCTATATTGAGTATTATATCAGATTTAAATTGAAAAGAACAATTTTCTTCTTCTTTTCTGTTAAAGTTCGTCAAAGACATGAGCTGTGTACGTTTTTTTTCACACCTCGTAATATTTCTCAACTTTTACGTGACCAAAAAGCCAATTTTGAGTGTACACTTTTTTTCTAACGAGGGCGACCACTTCCTATCGTAACCTCACGATGGTGCATAGGGTAGGAATGAAGAGCGGGGCGAAATGTACAGGGTGCGAAATGTCCTGACACCCAAGAGAATATACAAAATAAGGTATAGAATATCGAGTAATAGTCATTATATTTAGCAATTTTACTCTACGACCCGGTGCCATAATGCAAATTTATGTCATAATGTTATATTTATCGTACGGAACCCTCTTCTATTTTTTCTTTTTCATAAAAGAGCACGGTAACTTTTTTAAGAGTTTTCCTTACAAAAATTATAGATAAGTATATGATTTTTATATGAGTGCACGTATAATAAAAAAAAAAAAATCACTTTCACTAATGAACGAAAAATATGAAAGCTTTTGACTAAATAGACTAAATAACTGATGATTAGGTATACTATGTTAGGATAAAATTATTTTATAAAACATTCAGTTGTTAATATGATTACGGTACGCGAGTAGTACTAAATTACTAATTTGTAATAAAACAAATAAGTACTAGTCTAATAGAGACTGTTTTAATAGAAGTTTATTAGCACCATCAAGGACGCGAGCGTGGAAATTTAATTGCCACACAAAGGTGTGCCGTTAAATCGGTATTTCTTGCTATTTTCCATGCGTTTGTCGCTCGTGTGAGGTAATGGTTCACATGCTAAATTGCTCGGTAATGTTTATATATATTATTAACAGTACATGAACTGAAACACCAAAAAAGAATTTCTAAAAATAACAAAATTATCTGTTATAAATTTACTTCAGTCCAAAAAATTCAATACGTAATTTTATTACAGTAATCCCTTCCTCTGGGTGATTTCCATAGATTGAAGCTGTTTTCGACAACGCCTTCGGCAGATATCCTCAGGTATTATTGCTGAACTTCAATGCGACAACCATGAGGTTGAGTAAAAATGTAATATTAGTAACAATTCTTGAGGATGCTTGCCTGAATTGAAACGTTTGGCAAAAATATTGATATCGTTACCGATAATTATCGATATTTTTAACCTATAAATCCATAACTAAATAATAGTTATCGATAACTGTCGCTGTATCGATATTTTTGCACCTCACTAGCAACAGCTCTTATAGTATTTGACTGGTTTTAGTTATCGATTAACGATATTAATTTTTTGTACCTATTGATAACAATAATAACAACTGATAGCTATCGATATATCGATAAGTCGATGTATAGGAACCTATCGATAGTTATCAGTTACTATTATCGTTAATCAAAAATCTATTACTCGTAATCACCGATAACTAAAAATCCATCAGTTGAATCAATTGATAATAATTATCGATATTTTTTTATCTATAACCTGTAACTAAATAATAATTATCGATTACTATCTCTGTATCGATATTTTTGGCCCTAATTAACAAGAGATCTTTCAGTATTTGATTGGTTTTAGTTATCGATTAACAATAACAATTTTTTGTACCTATTGATAACAATAATAACAACTGATAGCTATCGATATATCGATAAGTCGATGTATAGGAACCTATCGATAGTTATCAGTTACTATTATCGTTAATCAAAAATCTATTACTCGTAATCACCGATAACTAAAAATCCATCAGTTGAATCAATCGATATTTATCGATATTTTTTATCTATAACCTGTAACTAAATAATAATTATCGATTACTATCTCTGTATCGATATTTTTGGCCCTAATTAACAAGAGATCTTTCAGTATTTCATTGGTTTTAGTTATCGATTAACAATAATAATTTTTTGTACCTATTGATAACAATAATAACAACTGATAGCTATCGATATATCGATAAGTCGATGTATAGGAACCTATCGATAGTTATCAGTTACTATTATCGTTAATCAAAAATCTATTACTCGTAATCACCGATAACTAAAAATCCATCAGTTGAATCAATCGATATTTATCGATATTTTTTATCTATAACCTGTAACTAAATAATAATTATCGATTACTATCTCTGTATCGATATTTTTGGCCCTAATTAACAAGAGATCTTTCAGTATTTCATTGGTTTTAGTTATCGATTAACAATAATTTTTTGTACCTATTGATAACAATAATAACAACTGATAGCTATCGATATATCGATAAGTCGATGTATAGGAACCTATCGATAGTTATCAGTTACTATTATCGTTAATCAAAAATCTATTACTCGTAATCACCGATAACTAAAAATCCATCAGTTGAATCAATCGATATTTATCGATATTTTTTATCTATAACCTGTAACTAAATAATAATTATCGATTACTATCTCTGTATCGATATTTTTGGCCCTAATTAACAAGAGATCTTTCAGTATTTCATTGGTTTTAGTTATCGATTAACAATAATAATTTTTTGTACCTATTGATAACAATAATAACAACTGATAGCTATCGATATATCGATAAGTCGATGTATAGGAACCTATCGATAGTTATCAGTTACTATTATCGTTAATCAAAAATCTATTACTCGTAATCACCGATAACTAAAAATCCATCAGTTGAATCAATCGATATTTATCGATATTTTTTATCTATAACCTGTAACTAAATAATAATTATCGATTACTATCTCTGTATCGATATTTTTGGCCCTAATTAACAAGAGATCTTTCAGTATTTCATTGGTTTTAGTTATCGATTAACAATAATAATTTTTTGTACCTATTGATAACAATAATAACAACTGATAGCTATCGATATATCGATAAGTCGATGTATAGGAACCTATCGATAGTTATCAGTTACTATTATCGTTAATCAAAAATCTATTACTCGTAATCACCGATAACTAAAAATCCATCAGTTGAATCAATCGATATTTATCGATATTTTTTATCTATAACCTGTAACTAAATAATAATTATCGATTACTATCTCTGTATCGATATTTTTGGCCCTAATTAACAAGAGATCTTTCAGTATTTCATTGGTTTTAGTTATCGATTAACAATAATAATTTTTTGTACCTATTGATAACAATAATAACAACTGATAGCTATCGATATATCGATAAGTCGATGTATAGGAACCTATCGATAGTTATCAGTTACTATTATCGTTAATCAAAAATCTATTACTCGTAATCACCGATAACTAAAAATCCATCAGTTGAATCAATCGATATTTATCGATATTTTTTATCTATAACCTGTAACTAAATAATAATTATCGATTACTATCTCTGTATCGATATTTTTGGCCCTAATTAACAAGAGATCTTTCAGTATTTCATTGGTTTTAGTTATCGATTAACAATAATTTTTTGTACCTATTGATAACAATAATAACAACTGATAGCTATCGATATATCGATAAGTCGATGTATAGGAACCTATCGATAGTTATCAGTTACTATTATCGTTAATCAAAAATCTATTACTCGTAATCACCGATAACTAAAAATCCATCAGTTGAATCAATCGATATTTATCGATATTTTTTATCTATAACCTGTAACTAAATAATAATTATCGATTACTATCTCTGTATCGATATTTTTGGCCCTAATTAACAAGAGATCTTTCAGTATTTCATTGGTTTTAGTTATCGATTAACAATAATAATTTTTTGTACCTATTGATAACAATAATAACAACTGATAGCTATCGATATATCGATAAGTCGATGTATAGGAACCTATCGATAGTTATCAGTTACTATTATCGTTAATCAAAAATCTATTACTCGTAATCACCGATAACTAAAAATCCATCAGTTGAATCAATCGATATTTATCGATATTTTTTATCTATAACCTGTAACTAAATAATAATTATCGATTACTATCTCTGTATCGATATTTTTGGCCCTAATTAACAAGAGATCTTTCAGTATTTCATTGGTTTTAGTTATCGATTAACAATAATAATTTTTTGTACCTATTGATAACAATAATAACAACTGATAGCTATCGATATATCGATAAGTCGATGTATAGGAACCTATCGATAGTTATCAGTTACTATTATCGTTAATCAAAAATCTATTACTCGTAATCACCGATAACTAAAAATCCATCAGTTGAATCAATCGATATTTATCGATATTTTTTATCTATAACCTGTAACTAAATAATAATTATCGATTACTATCTCTATATCGATATTTTTGGCTCTCACTAACAAAAGATCTTTCAGTATTATTTCTACATATTGATAACAATAATAACAACTAATAACTGTATCGATAAATTGATGTATTTGAACCTATCGATAGTTATCAGTTACTATTATTGTTAATTAATTATCGATAACCAATAGCTAAAATTAGTTACTAGTCCAAAATTCCAAAATGTCAGCAGTTATTGGTAGTTATTTACAGTTATCAGTAATTATGTAGTCTAATTCTAACCAGAAGAAGGATTGTTAGACTATGGCCATCAAGCCCTAAAAAATTGCTTTCAAATGGACACCAGTCCCAAAAACCTGAGCTGCTTCATACGACTGATTTACATCTAATTTAGCAACAAATGTAAAAATTTATAAACTATTTAAATATTTATGGGTGCAATTTTTATGCACCCAATTTTTAACTAGAATGGTTCTGAATCTGAAGATAGTTTCATTCTATATTTATTAATTAGTTCCATTGCTACTATTGACTTTCTAATACATAGCATGCATAGCTATTCTTAGTAATGACAAACGTTAATCTTGGTCTAACCAACAATCAAGAAAAGTGTTAAAAGATGAGCAGATGAATGGATGGTGATTAAGGAATTACCCATATTGCATCCCATAAAATACGCTGCAATTCTCAAAGTATTCACCGAGAAAGTTATTAGAGATACGTTGCATTTATTTAAAAGCAATAATTGTTATTCTCTTTGAATTTTATTTTATTTATCTCTCTATGAAGTTGTAAAATCAAATTATCAAAAAAACTCACCATTCAATGAAAACAAATTTCATTATTTCCACACACAAATATGCACTTAATATGAATTATCAATAACAGTTTCCACCGATTTTCAACAACAACTCCATCACTCACTTGTTGCCAACAAACTGAAAAGGATTCGTTAATTTTATTCGCTTTCTTTGTCTCTTTCAAACGTTTTTCATATTTTATCCTTTACTTAATTACTTAGATACAAACAGATACACATTCCTGTTCTTCGGCTATGCTGAAGGCGATAAGATTTTTTCGAGCAGATAACCTTGATATGATCAGATAATGAAGACAAACAGACGAAATGATGTACGAAATTAATGCCTTTGAAGATGTTCAGTAAACAGATTCTTGTGTTTTCAAGAAAATAATAAACTGTTTGTAGAAGTAACCAATTAACCAAGGGTCAAATACTCAAATAGATTTACCTACTTAGTGATGAAAAAAATATATAAGGCAAATATGTCGTACTTTTCTCAAAAAAAAAAATTGAGTAACTCGCCAACAGCAGATTTTATTTGCACTATTTTTATTTAAACAAATCTCGTTTTACTTATTTATCGACAATTCAAGGAAACAAACTTTTAGGGGGTAAAGAAGCTTTTATTAGCCTTAAAGAAAGGGAGTAAGTTGCCGAATAGAAAGAGCTTTTCATCGCTTAGAACTTTTTGCTAAAGTTCCTCCGGTTGACTTCAAAATTATTCTACATATATGTACATACAGGGGTCAAAAAAATCTGTTTTTGTGATAGTTTAAGACGATTTTACAAAAACATTAAATAAGACATAAAAATGTAGATTTCTAAATGATTAAATTTTTTTTACGACGTAATCTAACCCAAAAAGTTAACAATGTACCTATAAGTAAGTTATTTGTCTTGTTGAGTGTTTATTTTCCACAAAAATTTTCAGTTACGTACCATTAGATAAAAAAGACCAAATGTCGTTATTTTTCAAATAATTAATCAAATTTTGACCCCAAATTCAGAGAAAAAAAAAACACTCACCCCATCCGATTTGAGTTAAGCAACAAAAGCCTTTTCAGGTATGCAAATATTCTTATAATGAGTGCTTGGTAAAGAAGCCAATCCGAAGGTTTCAAGTTTCGGATTTCCAATTGAAATTTTTAGCATGTAATGATAATGGTTTTGAAAGAACAAACAAAAATAAAATAGGTACTTATGGCTTTCAGGATTGCATACCAAATCATCAATTAAAAAATAAAAAAAATGACTTATCTATACAAACAGTGAGAAATTACGAATTAATTCAAGCTTTAGAGACCTTTGTACTTATAGTCAGTGATTTTCAGGATTTTTAGCCGTTGTCTATTAAGATTTTTTTTACTCAACGTTTCGTCGTCGGCGGTGGATAACATCTTCAGAAGAACGTCTTTCTACAGTCCATATTCTAAGAAAAGTTTATCTCAAAAATAAACTATCTAAATGCAGAAGTTTTCCCCAACTAAGATGAACCAAAAATTAAAATCAAGGAACGGGGTGAATGTTTTATATTAATTATATAATCAACAAACCGACGTTTCGCCTTTGATGAAAGGCTTTTTCGTGTTAGATTATACAGTCCAATGATATTCAGTAGACAAAACAGTCAATATATACTTGTAAAATTAAAATTTTGAAAATGTCTTTGGACTGTATAATCCACCTTGAAAAAGACTTCCATCAAAGGCAAAACGTCGGTTTGTTAATTATATAAGTTATATAAAACATTTACCCCTTTCTTTGCTTTTAATTTTTAATAAACTACCTAGTTGTACATTATGATTAGAGGTATTCGAGCTTTTTGGCGGTTATCTATTAAGACTTTTTGTACTCAACGTTTGTCGTCACACGTCGACGACATCTTCAGGAGAACTTCTTCACACAGTCCATACACTAGAGAAAGTTTATCTCAAAAATCAACTACTTAATTGCTTATTGTGGTTAGTAGTTTTAGGGCTTTCAGCACTCATCTGTTAACACCTTTTGTACTCAACGTTTCTTCGTCACACATGGACGATATCTTCAGGAGAATTTCCTTTTATAAACCATATTCCAAGAAAATTTGATCTCAAAAATATGCTACTTAATCACTCATTATTATGATAAGTGGCTTTCGAGCTTTTTGGCTGTCGGATATTAAGAGCTTTTGTGTTCAACGTTTCGTCGTCAAACGTAAGTGATATGTTCAACCATATTCCAAGGAAGTTTTCCTGAAGATGTCGTTCACGTGTTCACGACAAAACGTTGAGTACAAAAGATTTTAATAGACGACAGCCAAAATAACCAAAAAAATTCTTCCTATATTGACCATGAAATATGTAGTTTATTTTTGAGATAAAATTTCAAATTTTACAAGTAATAAAATCTGTCTAACGTTTATAGTGTCCACACTAGATGTGATGTCATTTTTATAATTAAAATAAAAACTAAATAGAAAATAGAGTCTTCGATCCCATGCCAAGCCCTAAATGACATCTCACTGTCTATTTCCTGGTAGATTAATTATTTGAATTCTACTTGCCAAAAGAGCATTGTAGTTTAAAACTAAAAAGGACTCACATAGTAAAAGTACGACAGATATATGTATATTGTGTAGGTATACCACGTTGCTTTCCGTTTATTTCACCCGGAAATGCGCCTTTTTTTCTAATATATGAACCGGTCTATTATGCTCTGATTCCATTCCAAGAGTGATCATTATTTTACTTCTTTCTAATTCGATCACTACTTAGTACATAGTATTTACAATATTCAATCGAAAGGAAAGTGAATTGCAATTGAACACCTAATACAAACTTACACGTTCATACTTATGTATGTGCATGGTACAAATGGTACATAGTACATACATACTGTGTGGACTTGACAACTGAAGTAATCTATTTCTTTCTTTCTGTATGACATCCACAACAGCAGCTTGACGTGTACAAGGCATTTTCAAAATAAAAAATATTCAAATTCATTACCTTTCTACTTAAAACATATTAAGAATAAACAAAAGCAATTACTTTTGCTTTTGGGCAGTTTATCAAAGCTGAAAGTAAAATTTTATAATAATTTCATAGTTAATAATCGAAAGGAAACAAAAAAATTAAAAAAATGAATGCCGAAGGTTCCATACCTCGTTAAACACATATAAAGTTTAGTATTAGGTAGGTACTTTTCAAAACCGAGAATTTATCCATAATTCGTTTGAACTCAACCCCCCAGAATGGTACCCAATTTTATTTAAAGAGCCCATTTGTAAAAAAGCGTACAGAGAAATAAGTGTACAGGGGTTGCTGTTTATGTTCTACTTGTGAAATAAGCGTACAAGGTGTTCATTTCTGATTTCCATCACACTGTATCGGAAGAATTTGTATTAATGAATAATTCTGATTGTGTTCTAGAAACTTAAGGGCGATTTACTGCTGAATATTGAACTTTCGGTACCTAGTAATTTAGACTATTTTTAAAAACCCAATTAAAGATTATTTTATTTCGTATTCTTGATAAAAGAAGACTAATCTGCTATTTTTCACAAAATCATTTCCATTGTAATAATGTTCATAATTATTACTTAAATTAAATTTAAAAATAAAAAATTATACTATTTTATTATATTTTTTAATTTAAATAATTATAGTTATTATTGCAACCAAAATGATTTCGCGAGAAACAGGAAATAGAAAGAACAGAATCACTTTTAATTAGGTTTCTAAAATACTCTACATTACTGTTAAAAGTTCAATATTCAATATTGAATCAGATTTAAATTTAAAATAAAATAGAACAATTTCCTTTTCTTTTCTTTTGTAGTCATTTTCACTGTACGTTTTTTCACATATTCGTTTTGAAGACACTTATTGTTCTCAAATACAAACCCTGTTTTATGCTGAATAATTCAGCACGTTATGTAAAATTTATATTAAATTAGGAGCTTAGATATTAATTAATTATAACGTTTTTGTTTTAAATAATAACAATGAAAACAATAGGATAATTATTAGATTTATAACGTATCTTTTAAAGATGCATTTATTCACAGTATTACAATTTATACACTCTGCTTAAGATTCTATTTTTTTTAATACCATTTAATACGATTTAATAAACAATTATTTAATTATCATAAAACTTATAACGTATAAATCTGTTAATTGGTGTTTATATAATTGTGCAATAAGTATTAATGCTTTAAATAACACTTTAATGCAATTCTTACTCAATATTACAGTATAAATTATTAATAAATTTAAAAAAATATATTAAATTTCCTTTGCGATAAATGTTAATTTCAGAATTAGTTTCAGGAAACTTTTCTACTTTATCACAATCATTTTGAAATAAACAAACAATATCTATTTAATTACAAGTTTTCAAATGAATTCCCAAAGCTAGATAAGTATATAAAAGAGGATTGCCAAAGAGACATTTATAATGTCGTATTTAATAAAAATTGACTGATTTTATTGCCAGGTAGTGATCGAATTTTTGATATTTAAAAAAAATTGTAGAATTGTGTAATAAATGTATCAATAACGACAGTTAAAATAATAATTTATTGGACATAACATAAAACTCCATAAAAGATAGTAGATGAATTTAAAAAAAATACCTCATATGACACCATGGTGGATGTAATTTACTATTATTTTAAATATGCATATATAAAAGCATTTTTATAGCATCTGGAAGCTATTTCTACTCAAAATTGTCAATAAAAAATTACTCTACAAAATATTTATTAGTTTCTATCATCACATAACGCGGAACGATTTTATATATGCTCATAATTCAAAATTCGTGAGATATTAAAATTGTTTTTTATTTAAGTTTTACGACACTAAAGGCGTTAGAAAAAACTAGTTTTTGGAAAGTACAACATCCGCATAATGTACTGTCAATGTCCTAAAACTGTCGTGAACAAAAATAATTGTTTTTATAAAGTTTTACCAGGAAGAACAAAATTACTCACTCAGTTTTTTATACTTGTTAGTTTATAATTCTCCTTTTGTTATGACCTAAACATAGATATTTCTTACTAAGACAAATAAACATTTTTATATAAAATGATGAACCTAACATTTCTGAAAAGATGTTGAACTTTGGGTCTTCTTTAAGTCATATTTATGGCGCTGTTTTAGTTGGTGCAGTGTTTTCTTGTTGAAATATTTTCTTATTTTTGTTGAATACTAAGCAGTTATTTGTCAGTTCATCTAAATTAAATGTCTACATCAAATATTTGACATCAACGCTATTTATATTGTTAGATGCACCGATTAAGGAAAGGAATGACCGCGGTTGCAGTTCAAAAAACAAATTTAAAATTCAGACATCGATACAAAAACAATCCTTTTTCTAAGGTGACGAGAATTAATAGCATTTTTTAATGAAGTGCAGGATTTGAATGATATTACGAGGTGATAAACATTTGTACAAATATTCGGGTCATGAACCGGAGTGCAAATTTTTGGAATAGAAAAACAAAAAAAAAATTGTTTACACTTATATAGAAAAATATGTGGTTTCTTAATGTATTTTAAAACCACAGTTGGAATTCCAATCTAACATTGTACTTCTTGTACATTATTATAAAATCCCTTCAGTTTTCCACAAATTTCCATAAAAATAGTTTATATTCCGATTTCATTTTCAATGGAACTAAATAAACAATAAAAATAGTCATAGGGTTTGTCGATTGAAGTGAAAACTTAACAAAAAAAATTAAAACTATAATTTTTAAATTACCTAATTGTAATTTCAAAAAATAACAGTTTAATTATTTGTAAATTAAACTTATGCATATTTCAAATTATTATATACTTTAAATTTTAAAATCCGCGATTAAAATATTGTGGAACACCTAGAAATTATTTCTAAAAGCAAATATTAATACTAATATTAAAAATATTAGAAAATAATAAATGTTTTGTTTCTGTTATTTATATTAACATATTTATTATTCACTTTTGTAATGCACAGTGGCGCTACTACTCAATGATTAATTCCCTTATAGATTATTATTATTACTATGTGTGTGTGTGCTCCCGCACTAGTCTAGTGCTGGAGCGATATCGAATCGCAACGCGCGACTAAAGAAGTTTTCACTTCAATAATAAATATCCTAGTTGAGTAGTCCTTAATATCTTACTCTTACGTCAAGGAAGTACTATGTAAAAGCTTAATTCAATTTGTGATCTTACACCCTTTTCTAATAAAAATCTTTGTTAATTCACAAGTGATAAGATACAATAATAAATAACTCCAGTCTTAAAACAAAACTTCTGTAGAAGATTTTTTTTATTTCTAAATTTTCTATCACCTAACCTGACCTAATTAAACCTAATTTTTTTTTTTCAAAATTTAAATCTCCATAGTTAATGAATAACTGTCGATGTGTGTCTTTTCTTGAGGGATTCCCAAATTGATGACCTCTCAATGCTATAAAGCTACACCAAATATCCAAGAAGTTTAAAAAAAGCAAGCAAAAGCTGCTCCTGTGCTTTTCAAAAATTTTTAGTCCAAAATATATTTTTATAGTAGGACTTTAGTTTTTATTTTTTTGCCTTTAATCTAACTGCATCAAATACCTTGGATTGCCTATACGTAGAATCTAGATTTCATTCTAAACAAAAAGAGTTTTCATGATGATGAGCAGATCCCTAGAGATCCTGAGCCATCATCCTGTTGCTTATCTTTATCTATCATTTTTTTATCTTCCTGTCTGTTACCCCTTTGAACCAATTACCTCGTTGATGTACTGTAGTGTCTTCAGCAAAAGCAAGTTTACTATGTACTTACTGGTAGCCGTTTACATTTCGTGTGACGTAAGATAAGGACCATAAGTTTGAGTTAACGAGCTCGGCCTTCGCATCGCGTGGACTTACTTCGTTACTTCTAGGTATTTACCGTAAAGAATCTGGAGCAGCGATAGCACGATTAAAATTCTTGGACAAGTACGAAGAAGATAATGTTCTCTGGCACGTGTTTAAGAATTACATGTCTCTGATAAAATGCGGTGGTAATTTTAGTTGATTCATGTCCTTTTGTCTGTCTTTTCTTTTAGGTAATAGTTATTAATAATATATATTCTTTAAAAAAAAATTTTTTTCATCATTGAGTCAGAATTTCTAAATTTGGGCAGTGGACGATTGCACGCTGCAGTCAAGATCGCATGAAATTTTGCACACGTTGAACTACACGTAAAACGTAAGTAGGTAGGTACCTAAAAGGAGAAGGAAAAGATGTGAAGAATATTTTTTTATGGTTTTCTACAGCTTGAAAATCGTAAAAACTGCGTATAATACAAAAGAATATATAAATTAATTATATCTACATTATTAAAACTCCCTACCACCCCTAATCTAACCCTTTGGGTGGTTGGGGGTTGGGAAGATTGTTACTAATGTAGATACAATTTATTTAAATATAATGTATCTACATATTTTATATATGCTATTTTTACAATCTTCAACCTATAAAAAAAGTCATAAAAAAGATTTTTTTTTACGCTTTTCCTTTTGGAGTCGTCAAAAGTCTTTTTAGTGAAGTGTTTGGTAAAAAAATTTAAAAACTGTGCCAAAAGTTTCTCTGTTGGTTTGAAAGACAATTAAACCATTTTTAATAAATTAGTAGAAATGTAACTCAGGTAATAATCTCATGTGCAATTGGCCTATCACTTTTAGGGTTATTTTGACTACAGCAGGAAGTAAATTGACAGCTGCGTGCAATCTTCAAAACTCTTTCTCGACAACATTAGAAATTCAAAACCACAAAACGAAAAAATAATGTTGATATGCATACATAAGTGCAATCAATCGTCATATACCCCCTAAATTTATACCTCAAAACTTTTGTGTGAGATATAGAAAATCTCCCCAATAATAGTAAAAACAACTTGTAAAATTCCTTCTCAAAAAACTGGACTAGTAATAATAATCAAAAACGAACAAAAACAACTAAGTAAAGCTTTGTTTTTATTTCTGATAAATTATAGTTCTTAGAGTCAAAATTCTTAGAGTCAAAAATTTCTAAATTTAATTGTTACCACGAAAATTTTACTATGTTCTGTTTTAAAAATCGTACAAACAACTCAAGTCAATCTGACGGACGTCTACCGGACGTCATTTGGATATTTATTTTTAATTATTATATGACGAAAACCATTAAGCATTATTTATTACTTTTTATAATACATTTCTGAACTTAGGTACTCATAAAACCTAAACCTTTGTGTCCCTATTCTGACCAATTAAAAAAAAAAACATCAATTAACAAATTCAATTTAAAAAGTGATTAAAAAGATTATTAGCAAATAAACTCCAGGTAAGTTTTTTGATTCAATTACTAGAAGAACTATTCAAGGATAAGCCTGATATAATAATCAACCAAATTCACTTTGTTACCTATAGCTGTAGCTATTTTTTTAACTAATTTTTTTTGCAACGATTGTCAAAAAGAAGAAGTGGTAAAAGAAATTAAAAACAAAAGTAACAGGATGTACAATAAATTACTCAATTATTTTGAGTAAAGAGAACGTCTATTTTATTGTTTATTGATATTCAGAATAAATAAACAAAAAATACCTCCAAAAAAAAACAACTTGAAATAAAGTCTTTTAGCATTGAAGAAGGATGGCAACTTTATTTCTTATCTGAAGCAAACCTAACCTAATCTCACCTGACCTAACCTAACCAAACCTATTTAACCTTTTCTATTTAGAAAAAATTGTTTCAGTTTCGTTTGCATTGCAGATTTTGTTATATCTTTTAGCTAGTTCGTAATAAATCTAATGAAAGTGTAAGTAATAATGGTCAAAAAACTTAATTGGTAGCCAAAAAACAAACCATTTTCAATTAATAATTAACTACGTGTTCAAAATTTAGAAATTAGTTTAACAAACCACGCTCTGATTGTGCCGGTCAGACAAATAATGTCTGTCTGTTTCAAAATAACGTACCCACAAGAGCATGCAGATAAGGCGTAATTCACATAAAGGCGGTCATGGTACAGGCATGGGCACGGGTTATGGGCGCAACTTTAAAATACACATGCAACCATAAAACGCATAACAATAATAATATGTAACACTCGCACGTAAAGGTATATAAATACATACACACGTACGTTTTGAAAAATATGACCGAAGAAAGAAAAAGAAAAGGAAATTGAAAGTATTACAATAAAATTACTTACGTCATAAGCGAAGGCACTGAACAACCATGTGGTGATTAAAACGGCTATGTGCTGGACCATTCTCATCTGAAACATAAAAATTAACGGTTAAACAACAACGACAAATGTGAAAGTACTTACTATATACAGATAGTATCTAATGTAGATGATTAAGAGAGTTCAAAATTTTGCGTGAAAGTATACTAAAAAAGAGTCAACAACATAAGTATCAATGGACTCGAAAAACTGTGAAAAACTAAGACCAAAAGTAAACAGTGACCCTTGAGGTCCACACAAATAACTTCTGAGGATAATAAAAAGTAATTTTATTGAAAATCAAAAATTTAAACACAATTATTCATTTATAAATTAACCTTGAGAAGTTTATGTGTGGTGTAATATTTAATTGCTAAAATCGATGCGTCATTGTTAATAACACTAATTTATTGTTGTTAACAATATTTAATTTCAGTTCAATAAAATCTGTCAAGAAGTAGACAAAAATTCAATTTGTTATCATTAGCTTCTGTATATGTTTCTGGTGAACCAAAAATTTGAAAAACAAAATAAGTTTAGCTGCTCTCAATTTCACATAATTAATGCAATTAATTAATTATAATAATTTCTAATAAACAAAGCAAAGCAATATTAGTAAGCTCTTGTGATGTAAACGAAAATTGTTGAATTTGAGGAATTCTTGTAAAAATTAAATATCGTATTATATAATTTCCTAACAAGGTTATGAATTCCTTCTTTTTTCTATTTTTTTTGTCATTTTAATAAAGCGTACAAGCAATGTCGAACATTAACCTTTATTCAAGGGTAATTATTAACTCTGAGTTCTTTATTCGTTTGAAAGACAAAAAAATGAAAAGTACTCGCGTTTTCTACAAAAGCAGCGTAGTTTTCGATTCAGTGATTTAACCTTTCAGGAGATAATTCTTTTGTGGTAGACCATTTAACAAAGTTGACATAAATTACTCGCAACACACCTGTATTACATATGTATTATTACCATAATATTTCATTAGGTACTGACAATATACTGTTTAACAAAATCAGTATATGAGACCAGTTTTAGAAATTGAAGTTAAGCTACGATTACGCCCCTGAGTATAATATAATATATTATATATAAAGTATCAAAAAGTAGTGGAAAACTGAGGCTATTTTTTAATGAAAATGGGCTTACGTATTCCAAAAACAAGAACATTTAAAAGTTTCCTATCTGCATAACATAATTATAAAATGTATCCCATCGTCAATACAACTAAGTACTTAATAAAAAATGTCAAAAAGATAAATAATTATTAAAAAAATGTAAATTTGTGGGAAAATTAAAAAATAAATGAAGTGCTTTAATTGCCTGCGTGACTTTTGGACTTTGGCGTATCTAAGGATAATTTTTTAAAGGGGAGGTTGACCCCTGAGTCAAAATGGGTCCATTTTGACAGGAAAAACCTATTTCTCTACCCGATAGAACAAAATCGACATAGATGCCATGGTCTCGATTTTCGAGAAGTGTTTAATGGAAAAAAAACAATCGAGATTAGCGCTTTTTTAATATTGAAAACTGTTCATAACTTTTTTATTTCGAAATAAAGCTTTAATACTTTTAAATGTAAAAAATTGGATTTTTTGGGCCGAGGTATTTATAGTGCAAAATTTTTTTTGATCGCGGATTCTTGTAGAGGAAGATCATAAGAGTATTTGTGCAGATTTTTAGCATTGGCAAATAATTGTTACTATTTTTTATTTAACGTTAAGTTTTGTAGAACGTGTTGTTTGAACTTTCGACACGCACGTAGCCAAAATCGTGATATAAATGACAAAAGTATATAAACCTTTTTGTAGATAATTAAATTTTCTACAAAAAAGTCCAAGATAGTACTTACCTACCATCTACAGGTGAAAAACTACAGCCTGTAAATGATAGAGGGGTGTTGTCCCGGGCCTTTTTTTTATATAAAATTTAATTATCTACAAAAAGGTCTTTACACTTCTTTCGTATCTATCACGGATTGTGCCACGTATGCGTCGAAAGATCGAAATACACGTTTTGCAAAACAAGGCTAAATAAAAAAAGGAAAAAATATTTTCCATTTTAAAAATTTCAACAAATGCCCCTATGGCCTTTCTCTACAAGAATCCTCGATAAAAAAAATTTTGAACGATAAAATCTCTTGGCTATTAGAAAATCAGTACTCTGGCATTTGTTAACGATGGTAACGTTTTAGCCCATTTGAGGTTACGGTATTTATTTACAAAAATAGTGAATATATTATTGGTTTTTTTCTTTACATAGGGTCGTCTTTGTTGAATTATTTTTTTTTGATTCTTACTTGAGAATTACATACTTGGTAAAATTATTTTAAATGTTTAAAAACATTAAATTGAGAATAAACAACTAAAATGTCTCAATGTTTTTAATTAATTATTATTTTCGAACCTTTCATAGGAAATAAATACCCCAAAATACACTAGACGATTTATCTAATACATAATAATGTACTTACTTTTTAAAATAATCCTAACTGATTAATATTTATTTCTTTATGAGTTACTGTGCATCCTAATACGGTAAATATTTGGCCGGAAGGTCTCTTACGGTTAGACGCCACATTGCAACCAGTTTCACTTTCTTTCTCGGATATTACGTACCTACGAACGTTAAGTTGTGGAATTATTCAATTACTTTCACCTAAGTGTATGACACTTTTCGGCTATACCAACTCTTATAAAAAATAGAACGATTAATAGCTAAAAGTTACACATATATGAACTTGATTTTCATAAACGTTTATCTGTTTGGATTGGTACCTATTAATTAGAATCGCGTCAATGATCACTTTTACTAGAGTATTGTCAAGTATTAAAAAAACGTAGCAAACAATCTTTCACTTCGGTTAATTAGAACCTGCACTTTTAATATTGCTTGTGAGAACGCGTTATTGTTTTAAAACTACTTTCTTTTTAAATCCGATATCTTCCGAATTATCTTATTAATTTCCTTCATGAATCTCATTCTTTTCGCAGGCTAAAAAGAATCTCTTCATTAATTAAAAACAGTAATTAGTAATAATTAAGATCCTGCTGAACTGTTTCTTTGTTTAATTGTCCAGTTATAAGAATAAACTTAAACTGATGTCGGCCGAAATTTCGAAACTTTTAAAGTAATCTTTATCACCTTTTATAATTCTTTTTTGAATAAAGGGTAGTTTGTGTGACTCAATAACTTGAAGATATGTCCTGTAGGTTAGGTTAGGTTAGGTTACTAATTAGGGCCCTAGTCATGAAATATAATCGATATCAAGATTTCATTTATACCTATATAGATTTACGTAAATTGATTTGGTTAATTTAAAACCAAAATGTACCGTGCAGGTTTATTTAATGCCTTGGTGACCATCGAGTTGTGAAAAAATTGTGCAACATTTTGCGGAAGATTATGCTGCTTCTATACTTGTACATTGGTCCACTATAATCACTTCTATTAAAAAAAAAATTACTGCAGCAAAGCTGCAACACCATCCATGGTGTCTTCTTAGAATACTTAATACATAACTATAAAATACTAATCGGGTGGAACAAGCGGTTGACTGGTATTAAATAATAGACGGCTGATGGACAGGGAAGTGCAATGTTGAAATAAAGAATTATGCGAGAAATAAGCAGATTCCTTTTACTTCCTTATCATCAAAGGCATCAAATTCTTTCGTTGCATTTCTTCTTAATAACTCGTAAATTAATCTTCTAAAAAAAATGAAACAATTTCCAAATTTTTATAAATCACATTTTAAATTGAATTTTGTGAAATAAGCGTGCACAACTCATGTCTTTAACAAACTATAACAGAAAAGAAGAGGAAATTGTTCTATTTTATTTTCAATTTAAATCTGATATAATATTGAATATAGAACTTTTAACAGTAATTTAGACTATTTTAGAAACTTAATTAAAAGTGATTTTGTTCTTTCCTTTTTCCTATTTCTCACAGAATCATTTTGGTTGCAATAATAATTGCAATTATTGAAATTAAAAAATATAATAAAATCGTATAATTTTTTATTCTTAAATTTAATTTATGTAATAAATAATTATGAATATTATTACAACGGAAATGATTATGCGAGAAATAGGAGAATAGTCTGCTTTTATCATGAATAAGTACGAAATGAAATCATCTTTAATTGGGTTTTTTAAAATATTCTGAATTACTACCGAAAATTCAATATTCAGCAATAAATCGCCCTTAAATTTCTAGAACACAATCAGAATTATTTATTAATACAAATTCTTCGGATGGAGTGTGATGGAAATCAGAAACGATCACCTTCTACGTTTATTTCACAAGTTGAACACAAATAGCAACCTCGATGAAGACGTAATTAACCCTCCCAGCGTGAGACCGTGTGTATATTTCGCTGGGCCATTTTCGCTTTTTTCGCGACACCCTGTGGACCATACAATTTTTTTATTTAGAAATAGAAATAAAAGAACTAATTTGCTTTTATGTTTCACTATATTGTAAGAAAACTCTACAATTGTTTCGGCCTATTGAGCCTTTTTCAAGAGTAACGAAGGTACTGAAGCGTTCTACAAAGAGTAAGTCTATTTATACTACTTAAAGTCTAGGTACATTAAAATGGACAAACCAGGAAACTTAATCACTAAATGTGCTTTAATAAGCTGTCTAAGCATGGAGTATTATCAAATTTTTGTTTATCATTGGTGGTGTTAACATTGAATTTAAATGATTTTTTGATTTCAAAAATTTCCAATAAATCTAATCTTTTTTTTATGTTCATGATTTTAGAGTTTTTGACTATTGATTTGAAGGGCCAAAAAAAGTAAAGCAAAGTAAATATTTAGACCCCTTTAAAAATGCATTCTGGACCATAATTTCTTCTTGGATCACAAATGCCCAAATCTTTACTTACAGTCTTGGTACCACATTTATGATACACCACCTAATGCCCATCATTCATAACATATAAAATTCATTTTACTCATATTTGTACAAAAGACAAAAATTTCAAACTGTACGTACATACTCAATCAATTCATATTAATATATTAGTTCTCTCTAAAAGAATTTCATTTGATAAAAAAAAATTGCAAATCGTGGATTGATTTTACATAAAAAGAAACGAAGAAAAGAAGAATAAGTGTGCGTTACTAATTTAAATTTACTTAATAGATACTTATTATAATAAGACGATTCAAAAATCACTAAATTTATTGCAAAATTTATTCTTTATATCTTTTTTTATCATGTGTAATGTTTCAAATCGATTTTACAATGTTGTACCAACTCATACATCAAGAGACATCAACGGGCAGTTAAGCGTCAAACTGTAGGATGAACAAAACTCTAAATCTACCTAGTTCTATTGTCCTAGAAATAATACAATTATCAGGTACAAATTATTGTATTAGTAAGACGTAACAATCGTTTTAAATTATTTAGCAAATAAAACTAACGACACCCCTGGCTTATCTGAGTTTGAAGATTTTTTCAAACACTTTAGCGTCATTCAAACTGAAAAAGTTCAAAAATAACTTTGTTTTTCAAACAGCACAAGCAATGTTTTATTTTCTCGTTCGTTTCCTTTTTCTATCCTCTTAAAAGAAATTGTAAACAAAACAATAGAGTTACTAAATATTTTTCTTTATAAATATCTATAGATAAGTATGCAAAATCAAATCATGTATTTATTAATACATAGTATCTATAATACAGTTTTTTTTCTACAAATGTAACCACTACAGGGATTACGATTTGCAAATTAAAATGTTTTCAACTACTTCTTCAATGTCACTTGATAAAAAAGAATGACCTCTAACTCAAGTATCCTTCACGAACTGTTAATTTAATTACTACAAAGTATAAGAAGTGTTCAGCAAAAATATATCTAGATACTAATTAATTAACGTAATAGTTAAAAACACTACCAATAAATACGTAAGTACCTAAATAATTATATATTTGTTGTAATACTTATGTAGAAAATGAAGCGACATTGATATTGAAGTATTTATCAACTAGAAACCCCTAAAAGGGTGGAAAAAATTTAAATAAATTTTTAGTGAGAAAACAAAGTTCAGCTAAAATGTGATAAGGGTAGTTGCGTAAAGTACACCCCTGAAGACCCCTCATGGCGGGAGGAGTGTACAGACAAGCAGACAAGGAAATATCTATAATTTTTGTATGGTGGGTAGAGGAGGTAATACCTAAGGGTCCATGACTTGATATTATGGGGCCCTTAAAATTTCGCATTACGCCACTGGATAAGGAATTCATTAAATCCGATTAATTTTTACTTTTACCGAATCAAAGAAACTGTTTTACTCTAACCATCGCCATTTGTTTAGCGTTTTAATTTCTAAAGCGTTTCTTTTTGAAGGAACAGATACTTAGGTACTGTTTAAACAAAAATTTTTGCTTCTATTTTGAAAGGAAACCGCAAACATAAATTAAATTAAAATGCTTTCTCAACAAATGTAGGCAATCAAATTTTTTATCTACAGATGTAGAAATACATTAGGTAGATGTCGTACCGCTGTAGTGCTTTCAAAAAGTTTTTACATTCTCAACGTTTCGACAATAAGCAATCGTTTTCATCTACTTTTATTAGACGATCTTACAAAATATTGTTTGTAACAGCTTACCATAAGTTTTTTGTAGATAGGTATATTGTACCTATATATAGATTAAGGAGTAAATGTAATAATATCTATATAGAACAAGGAAGTGGTTGTCTTTAGTGTTTTACTCTTTTCTCATTTTTAATTTTTTTACTTAAAAAAATTTTTTAAAATTGTATAATAGTAATGTAAAATTATTTCAGAAAATTCAGCAAAATCTTATTATGAAAAGTTGTTGAAAATTTAAAGTTCTGTCCAAATACCAAAACATTGCCTCCTAAGAAAAAAAAAATTAGGAAGATACTTAATCATTTCCAAAAAAAAAAAATGTTTTTTTATATCCACTATAAACTCTGCCACATATTGATCAAAATCAAATGCATTTCACATAACTTTGTTCGAAATAAAGCATAATTGTTAAACTAACTTAGATTTTTAATTTTTTAAACTTCAAGTTTGTTGCAACGATATTGAACACAGTTTTAAAATTTCGCAAAAATTCATTTTGACATAGTAAGAAATTGGTATTCATCGCATGCATATTAAAAAGCTCTCATTTAAAGTGGAAAATTTTTATTTTAAATTTCTATTTGGAAATGATTATTATTTCTTCTTAATTTTTCTTCTATAAAACTTTTCTGAAATAAGGGTACTTTAAACTTTACAATTTTTATATTTTAATTCCTGCCCTGTATGCTGTTTGACTATTCTAAGTACACCTAATATGATTATCAAACAGGCACCAACTTTTGGAATTAATTGTATTTTGTTATGCAATTAATTAAAAAAAAACCCATATGTTGCACATTGAAATGGACTCACTGTTTATCCTTTTTCTTATTCAGTATTCAACTTCGTAAGGTTAGGTTATACTAAGTTGGATCCAAAAATAATTGTATTATGAGAATTGATTTTGTTAATGATCGACTATCGGGATTTTTTTCTGGTCTGTGGGTGCAATCGTCCATTGCCCAAATTTTTAATACCTACTAGCAAATAAATCTTACTATCTTCTCCTTCTTTAACATTAAAAAAATTAAGAATTTTTGAAAATCGTGTTGATACAAAAAATTGGAGAGACCTTTTTTGTAGAGAATTGAATTTGTTCTAAACGTGCCCTTAAAGTAATAAAATGGTATACAGAAAATCTATTCTTTTGTTAATTGGAAACTTAATTAAACTTATTTTTGGAAACTTAATCGTCTAATTTAAAAAAGAAATTCTTAGCTATAATTTACACAAAAAAATTTGTTACCGAATAATTTAAATTATTTTTAGACTTTCTTAGGTATCTACTTGTCTATTAATTTTATATTTGTATAGTCATTTGCGTAACGTTTTTTTCCCGCTTTGATTGCCCATTCATAATATTTGAATTTTGAACACTATATACCTTCTATTATTTGATCATAATAAATTATTGTTTAATTAAAACAAATCACCTCCGCGTTTTTTTTTCTCTATGACGTAGCCTGGTTAACGAATTCTTCGAATTTTGATTTTTACATAACAAACGGCGTTCTGTTAGGACAGTAACTAATTTCCAAACCGATTTACAAAAGCGCCAATTAGCACAGCATTATTAAAGAGGTCATTTACCACGAGTCTGTCTACGTATTTTTTTCCTTTGCTCGCGTATAAATAAATACCTTATTCTACGTATGTTTATGACACATAATTTCTCACGCAGCGAGATTTATTAGATATAAGAAATTGTCATAGTTTTGACAAAGTATTATGGGAAAATTAGAGTCGTAATTTATGTATTCTAGAGCTTTTCTTTTGTGTTTATTTTGTCTGCCTCTTCGATTAGCAATGGCTGGGAATAATTGAGCAGCCACGAATTAAAATTCGACAATGTAGTACAAGGCAAATGATTGTTTCCTTTCATCCGCCTGAAGAAAGGAAACACCGACATTAACACCGGAAATTAAAAAAAATTGGTCCTATCTAAAACCTCCTAACCATGTTATTGACATTTTTGTTAGAAAAGGTCACAAAGTATTTGTAAAAACTTATTATAAAAATTTTTTTGTATATGAAACTTTTACTTCAATAAGTTGTACTCTATCTGTGATATGTATGTAATTAATTTAAAGAGACTTACCCCTAAATATTACAACAGTTTTCATTATGTAGACACATATTTTGCCCATTCTAAACTCAGTTTAATGTCTGAATCCAAAAAGAAAATTGTTTTGATATTTAGTGAGTGTCTTTGAATTATAATTCGGTTTCACAAACAAGCGACCCTTGAGGTCCACACGAAAAATAGTAGTAATTATAAAGAGTAATTATCATAAAAATCAAAAACTTCGACACATTTATGTCTATTGGTCACTACAGTATTTATTTATAAATTATCCTTGAGAAGTTTATGTGTGGTGTAATATTCGACTGCTAATATCAATGTTTCATTGTCTATAAAACTAATTCTTTGTTGTTAACAGTATTTAATTGTTATTGTTATTAAGAAGAATAAATGTTATTCGAATCACCATTTTATTTATCATTAATAATATCAACTAATTTATCTTTTTTTTTGCCATTTCTTTAATGTTACAAAAAAACTATAAATAAATATTTTGCTAGTACTGGATAAAAATATCTGATTTTTTTAAAGTATAGTTATATCAGCACCGATCAAGTAAGTCTTTTTCAAAAATTTCCAGAATTTACTAAATTTCAGTGAGATCATGTCCAACTGAGTCAACGCAGGTGTACTAACTGAGACGGTTCTAATACATAACTTCCGTAAAATCGCCTTAGTTGGTACATACCCATCGGAAACGACAACCCCACATATTGTATACATTTTTTTGTAAAAACCACACGATAGGTACATATTTTGAAATTTATTACATTAGTTCAAAACTTTATTTTCTTGTGTGTGCCTTTGTTTATTAAAATGTTGCACATTTTTTTACTGTTTATTAATAGTTTACTATTTGTTATTGTCTAACATGTATCTACTGAGCAAGGGAACAAAACAAAGGCGTATTAACGTTTGTAGTTTTCTTGAAAACATCATTGATTGGTAATTATTCGCACGAGCAAAGACGTAACCTTCGATTATTTATAAAACAATAAAATTCTTTCAAATCGCACCTACATCGCACCGGAGGAAATTGCTGAAATTGCCAATTTTTACTTGCATTATTCCGTTAAGCATACATCTTAATTAGACAGTCGCATTGAGGCTACACACGTTTTTAAACGGAATCCTTGACTGGCTAAGCGTCAATGTCTTTTAAAAACAACAAGTACATTATCGACGACTTAACAATACATAACAAAGAAAAATTACCACAGGAACTACATATTAACTACTTATTATATAATGGGATAAGTTCTTTTGAAATATCCATATTTTCCCCCTTTATCAAAAATAAAAGGCAATTTCAAGTCAAAGAAGAGCCAATAAAGGCTTTTTGTTCTAAAAACCATCACCAATGTTCACCTTTAGTATTTATTAGCCTTTCTCAGGGGAGGTTTTTCTAAATCACTTGAAAGTATTTTGCAACTTATACTACACTAAAGACGGGGGCATACACCAACTGAGGCGGTTTTGTTGCTGACGTCGGCTCCCAAAGAGGAAATCTAATCAGGTGGCCATAAAATACCAACGATTGAAAATGTGCTCAGGTACACGAGAGTCAGCAGGAAACGCTTCAGCTAGTATACCTGCATTGCCTCAGTTGGATATGATCCAACCGATGTAATTTTATGGTCTGCCTCAGTTGTATATTATTCAACCTCTTTAATGTTCTGATCTGTCTCAGTTGGACATAATACAACCGATTTAATGTTATCTTCTGTCTCAGTTTGACATGATCAAACCGCATTGATTTTATGGTCTGACTCAGTTGGATATAATCCAACCGCATTAATGTTGTGGTCTGTCTAAGTTTGACATGATCCAACCGATTTAATTTTATGGTCTGTCTCAATTGGATATTATCCAACTTCTTTAACATTATGGTCTGTATCAGTTGGACATGATCAAACCGCTTTAATTATATGATATGACTCAGTTGGACATGATACAACCGCTTTAATTTTATGGTCTGCCTCAGTTAATATGCATACGTCAAGAGTCAAAACGTCTCAATGGAAAACCTTTTTCCCTTTTCTGACTAAAACTTGCTTTATTTTAAGTTCTAGCGTATCAATAAAACTAAAGAAAAAATTCCAAAAAAACAGTCGGAAAACTTTTTATTGCTAGATTCGAATAATACAAATAAACCAATCAAGCACCACGTATTTACAAGTATGTACTTATTAAGTATTCCAAATTAAATGACGATGCATGATGAATCTGTTTATGGACACTAATTAAGGAGTTTATTGTCCTTAAACAAAAAGGTAACGGTCAGCGAAAAATTAACGGTGAAGAAAGCTATTACGTTCCCAAACATGTTCTTCAACTTTATAATGTTCGTCTTCCCTCATAACGCGCTGTCGTAATTTAAATAAAGTGAAAGTTCCACTTTTAGATATACCTACCTACAAGTAATATGTATGTACCTATACGTATATACATGTACCATCTACAGTCATTTTGCTTTTACTCGAGGTCGTCTTTACCTAATGGTATTTTTATATTTAATGATAATCACCTTCAACCTGAACACACAGATATATGTCCAAAGTTACGGTAATCTTCACTGAATAAAAAAAATTATTAAAAAAGTGGGCCTTTGACCGAACCAGAAGTATTTGAGTGCTCAAGTGTTAAAACAATAACTACTATAAGTACATAATTTGTTTTAAATTGTGGGTCACGAATAGACAAAATTTGTAATACATAATTGATTTACACTGATCCTTTGATACTTTTTGTTATTAACTAAGTACCTATATATTTATTCATGCGATACAAACTATTATTTTGCCAAATCATAATCTCTACATTATTCAAAATATGTATTTTATATTTCAATAGATACTAAAAGCATATATTTGTATGAGCGTTATTTATTTTGAAAATTTCATCGACAAAATCTTGAAGTCAAATATCCACCGCACTGACCCAGCCCATTTTCTTTGAAATCCCCAAAAAGCGTTTCTACAACATTTTTGGGCAATTTCAGCAAAACCAGGAATTGCATCCAAATCAGTATTTATTTATGACAACGAATATGCTTCAAAAATAATAAAATATTTCACATTTTAGGACCATAGACTTCTTTTTGTAATCTATAATTAAAGAACTATTTTTTGTATTTTTTTTTTCAAAATTTTAGCCTGACTAATTTTTGGAGATAAGGGAGAATAGTCAATTTTCATCTATTTTTTTCAGCAGGTACTTCAAGTATATTTATGTTCAAATTGTAAAAAATATATAATTGCAACCCTCACAACAAGCCCTTTAATTTAATATGTCACATGGTACAGCTTTCAAAACTTCTTTTTTTTTAATTTTCTGATTTTTCCTCTCAAAGTTTTACGTTACACGTTCACGTATTGATCACAAATCTTCGTATGTGTACCAAATTTCATTTTATTATTTAATTTAAATTTAATTGTTGTTAAATTAACTTAAAAAATTCCCATATATTGCACACTAAAATAATCACCCTGCATTTATTTTCTAATTTTCAATTAACTTTATAAAAGACTGTGATGAGCTTAAAGGACTGAATAGTAAAAGTTCTTCTCAGATCCTTTGGATGAGGAACTTTCAAAGACATTACGGAATTAATGAAGATTAATTAAACCACTGATTAATTCATTATTGTATACGGGAAAAGAAAATTGTTTCAACACCCAATCTCATACATACTCTTACCCAAAAGTTTGTATCACTTAATTCATTTAACTGTTTATATTTTTATTATATATCTACCTACGCATTCCCAAACGTTTACTGGTGCATTTTATAACATTTCCTATAATTAGTAATAGATAAGCTACAGTTAACACCATCTAATAATATGTACGTATTTTTTTACGCGATGCCCACGATAACACTTTTACTTTTTTAAACGTTTCTATTACGTAAGCTGCTGGAACGTATTAATAAAGTGTGAAGAAGTACTTTACACATACATTTATGTTTGTATACGGCTAATTGCACTTTCTACATGCATACACACAAAACATTATGAAAATCATCGCATAATCGCTAACATATGTATGAACTTCTAATATTGCACTATTCTTATATGCAGTTGCTAATTTCATAGTTTGATAAGACTAGTGACCTTTTAGAAAAAGTAAGAAGATTGTGACACATTTTATTGAAAAAGAAAGTGGTACCTTATCACTATTAGATCCTGCAGACTGTCTCTTAAAAGTGATAAAAGTACCTATATAGTGATTTGGGTGTATAATATACAGTAGATTCGCGCTAGTGTGAACACAAAAAAAAAACCGGACGTATTCATATTATCGGAGGTTATAATTTGTTCACACTACTGGGTGTATAGTGTATTCAATCTGGCTGTTCATATCAGAAGGTTCACACTAGCGCGAGTCTACTGTATATAATACAATTAAATCACTTGAAGTGCTTTGGATCTCACAATAAATGTATAGAGTCTCCAATTGAGGATGATACCATGGATATCGAAACGCATATTAGGTTTCAAGACGTTGTATGTGATTTGGGTCTTCTTGTTTTTAGTGTTCTTCAGTATCACACGTAACTAGAAGTATAATTGTTAAGTCAGATTAGGAAGGCGAAGTGTGCAGTAAAATCTCAGACAGAAAAACGGCTTTTTTGTACTTTGTTTCCCATTTTTTTTTTTGCTTAATTATTAGCAAAGAATATCCCCCATCCTTATAAGTCTAATAGGAATGAAGGATCGTTGGTTATTGTTTCAAAAATGTATGAAAAAGGATCTTCTTGAGTTTGATAATTTATTTCCCAGTTTGCCTTACAAAACTGACTAGTGCATCCTCATAATACTAGGCGAATAATTTGTGAACCAAAGAGTATAATTTAAATAAATTTAACTACTGTTTCTTCCCATATAACTTTAGAATTACTGATTGAATTTTCAAACAATTTTGACTGTTATACAGGGTAATATTTTGAGAATGTTTTTGTTTACATTTAAATGCCATAGTACTCACACTTAGTAAAAATATACTATGGTGTTGAACCCAGGAATCATTTTGCTATTCTTTGGTTTACCAATTTGTGCATGTTCTTTTTTTGAACTTTAAAGACTACACCATCGCAGCAAACAAAAGGTTGCAGAGGTAATAATCTCCTTGTTCAAATGCAACCTTATGATTCGAAGGTCGTAACTTTTATAGATTTCGTTTCTATCCATACTAACGTTGCTGTAGCACAGTCTATTTCTATGGTTATTACAGTGCACCTACCCAATAGTTGACTGGATAATGCCAGCAGTGATTTTAGATTTTGCGAAACGGTTACAAATTTCGACGAAATATCGCGATTTCTGTTTCGTATTTTTTGGACCTTACGAAAACGTCGATTACAATAGCCGGCTTTCAAAATATTAACGCTTTGTGTAACAAACTAAAACCAAGTTTCCAAGTTTGTTAGTTAACTTAATGGAAACTTCGTAATATAATATAAGACAACGTACGTTGTTCGTTTCTTTGGTTTGTTCTCTTGTAAACTTGACTTTCTATGTCTCAAACAAATGGTTAAATAGACAACTTTTTGTTCGTGAAATTTCAGTGATTGTGACATAAAAGCTTAGTAAAATTTTAAGTGATTTATTAAACTTAATTCATTATTCTTACATATGTTAACTTTCATTATTATCAAATGAAAAGTAAAGTCACGAGCCTTAAAAAGATATTAAATTAGAAACATGCTTGCTCTAACATCATAATCTACTTTTTTCTATTCTGAATTAACCTTTTCATCCCTCATTGGCTAATACATCTTACATCTTTAACTATTCACGAGGAACAATCAAATATACGTCTCCATCTTCCCCTCAGTACTGCTGTTTCTGCCTCTAATATGTCTCTAAGAATCCCTCATGACATAGAAGGTATTCTAGCAACCTACCCCTTCTTTACCCCTTTTTTAGTAAATTTTTGTAAAGCTCTTTGTAATCCTACTTTTTCTAATATTTCCAACTTTTTCTTCCCCTATTTACCTCATCACATTTCAAATCCACAAGTTTTGATATTAGTTCTATCATATTTATATTAGTCTACATCTCAAGATTTGTTTTCTTTAATATATTTTTTATATTTTTCAAATTTTGAAAGCACAGGTTGATAAATCTTTTACTTTATCTTGTGTATATATATTTTTTTTTTTAAGAAAAGTTTGAGGTCTTGGAAATCTTTCACGTATAAATTTCCAAAAGGGTTGCTATTTTTATATTGGAAGACAATACCACTAATTAAAAAAGAAAATAATTACACATGTACGTAGTTACGTGGATAAAATGTTGGCAGACAAATGTTATTTGAACTTGACATTCATGTCAGTCTGACTTCTAATAATGCTTTTAATGGGAATTCTTTAAAAGTAAGGGTTATATAAAATTACATTACACAATTATTAAACCTCTAAAATAAATATCTAAAATTGAAAGAAAATTTTCACAATATATACAAAACATCCATGAAAATTTGGACCACATTAATTAATTAATAAAAAAGGTGTCATCAATATATGACTCGAAAGGTCGTAGTAGACCAGAGGGCAACCAGCAGAGGATAGTAAGAGCGGTGGAGATTTGGCTTCAAAACTTTGTCAACGAAATTTTAATACTCTATATAAACAAATTAAGCTCAGTTTTAGCACCTTTAAGAACTGTAATTAATTTCTAATTGGCCTTCTCCTACCATACTTCACTTCATTCCGCTTAAATGTCTAAAATGTAACCATTGAATTTAATGTTCATATGTAGTTGATAAACATTTAATAATAATAATGGAGAATTATAGAGGCAATAAAACAATTTTTGTGTCGTTAATTTATAATACGCCATTAAGTTTGAAATCAGAAAAGAAAATTTACAGTTGCGTGCAAAATAAAGCTATCTTCGCACTTTGATTACAATTTCTACGTTAATAAAAAACGAAATATTTGCAAAAAATTTGTTTCTAAAAATCCTTAATACCCAAATTTATAAACTACAAAAACTCATGCATAAAGACCATAAAACTTAACTATCTCTTATAATCCTTGATAAGAGAAAATATTATAATGTTTAAAAAATTTTGATCATATGCAAATTCATAACTCATATAAATTCTACAAAAGTTACAATGGCAATGCAACAATTTCTTCTACAATAAAACATTAGTCTTGCCCAAATTTAAAGGTCACATAACTGAAGAAACCTTCAGAGCTGTCAAATAAAAATAGTGACGGTTATTTTCGACAAGGATACTATCAGAAGAAAATTTACGATAGACAGTTTTAAAATAAACTACTACAGTACAAATGATTAACAAACGCTGGCCTAGGATATTATTATTAACAAATTATATTCATTCACACAATAGATCCAAAATACAGAAGAAAACTCTTTTTGGAAGAGGATCGAATTTTCTATAAAAAAAGTCGTGAACAACACCGCGCCTTTAAAAGTCAACTTTTTACTTTACATAGGTATTCAAAAAAGGAGTAAAACATGCCGGAAGTTCATGGGAAAATTTTGCCACATAAATTAGGTAAAAAAAACAATTTTTTTATGGACGCAAAACAATTTGTCAGCATCGTGTTTTAATGAGGTTTTTAACCTGATACCAATCACCGAACCACGTAATTCTACTTGCTAATTAATCATTAAGATAATGTTGTAAAATTTATATTAATTAATCGATTCGATTGTGATAGTTGAACTAATTTTTAATCGTCTGTTGACACAGACATTGGAATATTTTGTTTTATAAGCGTCATTAAGAACAATTACAATCACTGCAACGTCAGTCGAAGCAAATGAGCTAAAAATTACCGTGGTTTCCTATTCCGTACCTGAATTACGCAAATGTGGTTTTAGTTACAATAAGTACCTACGACTTGAAACGGGATACCTATCCCGGAATAGAATTGTTCTTATTAAGTGGGATAGATAGGAATTATTGCACATCATGGGAGAAATAAAAATATATAAATAAAATCTATCCGGAATGTGGGAGGTAATAAGGGCCCCAAGAAGATTTTTCGTTAGGCCACTGAATTCTGTTACGTAAAGTCTATGGACTTTTTAAAAGTATTCATTTCCTTATTCACCATAGAGGTGGGTATAAATGAATTTATTTGGCAAAGAAAATTCCACAGGGCATTCTTCTGTGCCGATTGTTCATAAACAAAAGAAAGTTTTTTGAACTACACGTTGTCCACACGAAAAATTAGTTTAAAACAGTCAGAAACGTGCCCAGAAAAGCACAACACAACACAACAATAAGACAAGTATGCACAATCGGCCGATTTCCCTTTCACCGGCTTGACTTTCAAATCTAAGCCGCCAATAGTCTAAGCAACGTAAGTAGCAAATGTATAACAACACTGGTGCGAGTTAAACATAAAATGTACAGGGTGGTCCGAATTAGTCTCTATTAACATTTAAATTGACTTAGATGTCATGAGCTCAATTTTTTAGAAAAATTTTAATGGAAAAAAACTGCAAGAATATATCTTCAGCTACATTCGAGATACAGAGCTTTTCTCATTTTTCAGACATATTAAAAATTACCCTTATCTTTTTTACTTCACATAATATTAAAAAACTTTTTTTGAGAACAATTTAGTGGCCTACTCCAATTTTTGAGAAATTCCTAATTTAAAAAACTGCAAAATGTTATCTTCAGTTCCAATCCAGATACAGAGCTATTTTCCTTTCTCAGCCATATTTAAAATTACCCTTATCTTTTTTACTTCACAGAATATTAAAAAACTTTTTTTAAGAACAATTTAGTGGCTTACTCCAATTTTTGAGAAATTCTTAATTTAAAAAACTGCAAAATGTTATCTTCAGTTCCAATCGAGATACAGAGCTTTTTTCATTTTTCAGACATATTGAAAATTACGTTTAACTTTTTTATTTCGGAGAATATTAAAGAAACTTTTTTTAAAAACAATTTAATGGCTTACTCCAATTTTTTCTAACATGAGCCCAATAAAAAGGACCAAGAACTGCAAATATTGTTTTCTTTAAAAAAAAATTAAGTTTCATATATTTCTGATAAAATTGACAATGGTAGATAAAATATCAGTACGCCACTGAATTATGCTTAAAAAATGACTTAAGAATATATATTAATAGAATCTTAATATACTGCGAAATAAAAAAAGTTGGGGCCAATTTTCAAAATGACAAAAGTAAAAAAAGCCCTATTTGGCGCTGACGAGATCGTGATACGCTTTTTTTTCTCGAGTTGGAAAATACGTACGTACGTTTTCCCTGCCAAACGACACTAATTTGGATCACCCTGTACACAAATGCAGGCTTGTGCCGTAATTCTATTACAAAATGCGACTGCTGATGTGAACTCGAGCACAAGAAAACATTGTTAATAGGCTGTAAATTATTATACGTATCTTGTTGTTTCTACCTAGAAACCTGATGATGTACTCCTTATATATGTACATACATACATTGTCTAATAACGCACGGTAATTATTATACAACAAACGGAAATGGACATAATGTTTTGCGTTGTTTTCTTAATTATTTGTTATTTAGGAAGTAGCTTTCAAATTGCTTTCTTTGGCGGAGCGTGTTTTATTAACGCGAAGAGAAATGTGCGAAAAAAAGTAAATTGCAACTACAATTAACAAGAAATTGCTAACGCCACTAAAAAGAAAAACAGAAACGTCGATTGTAGCGATCTTGATACACTTTAGACTCATTCTTTATCTGTAAAGAATTAGTTTTTACATTATCTATAAGTATACTACTTAAGCCACCCTTTAAGTAAAAGAAATCATCAGGGTTAAAAAATAACTCCATTTTGCATTGACTACGTTTACATTTTGTGTTCACACTAGCGCGAGTCTACTGTATTAAGCTACATCATCCCTCGAAGTATATAGATATAATCTTTCTAGTAGAAAATTTATAAGTGTTTTTTAGATAAATAAAAAGAATATTTTGAGAATTTCTTGAAGAAATTATTTAATTGATTTATGATTAAAAAAAAATTAAAAAATAGACCATGTAGTACCTTAACGAATTTATAAAAGCATGTAAGTGTACTTTCAAAAGTTTTAACTAAATTGACAAAAAATAAGTTTAAATTAATTAAAGAAGGCAATCGTTTGTTTAATATAAAAAATAACAAAGAAAAAAAATAGAGCTTTTATAAAAGACAAAAACCCGGTTGAAATGAAAGTATTTTTCGATAAAAAAAAAGGTGTCACAAACGAATTAAGAGCATGTAAAAATGAGAGGTAAAACTAATTGTCTAAAATCTGACACTGCATACAATAATCCATAAAATTGATTAACCTTTGCCCCTGACCGAAAAGAAAATTCTTTCTATAATTTTACATTCACCAAGAATAAAAAAATTAATACAACGAATCGCATTCACCATAGATAATATGCAAGTACCTATATTTGTTTTATATCAAAAAATAATCCAAAAACTATGACAATATTAATTCAATAGGTAAATACTGTATTTTTTGTAACTCTAACACACAAAAAAACGATATGATAGGAATAAATAATGTGGTTAATGTACTCATTAAACATTTTAGTCACATCTACTCAGTGGGTGCCTAGAAAAGTCCCTTCAATAAAACGTTTATGTCTATATTTTATTATTAGAAGATTCTTTTACTATTATGATAAAAGGAAATTAAAAATTATTTCATTTATTATTTACTGATTTTTTACTTTTTTATCTTAAACAATTTATAAAATTAACAATTAAACAAAATAATGATTGTCACAACAAAAAAAGATAACAAAACATAAATAAGTATAGCATAGTGTGGAAATTAGCTCACAGACTACCACACTATTTTCATACAACGTTCAACCCTTAAACCTAGGAAAACCTTAGGTAACATATATGAAGTTAGAATTTACCCTTGAGGATTTGGTAATACATGTTAAGCGTTCTTTTGCTTTTAGTTTTTACACCTTAGTAGGCAATATGGTAAATGTGACGTTTCGTATATATAAGATTACCTAATTAAAAGACCACTAATTAACAGCACCTATATTTTCTGTTGTCATTATTGACCGAATTGGCGTTTTTTCTATAAAGTAAAAACAATCAAAGTTTACGTGTAAACTTTACGTGTTCACTTATTATTAACGTGCGGTAAAATAAATAAAACAAGGTTGTATAAAAACGTCTTCGATATAAACAAAAACAATAACAAACCTGTTAACAAGTACTAATTACTTAAGTAACTGCTGTTTATCTAATACTACTTTTGTACATATATTTATGTAGGTACTTCTAATAAATTTATTTATGAATGTACTAACAAAAGTAAATGAATAAAAACCAAAATGTTTTTAGTAGGTACTACAGTCGAAACTTTTTTACATAGGTTTTTTTTTTTGTTGAATCAATTAGATAATTATTTAGTCTTTGAAATGAAAAGTTAGTGTAATATTTGGGTAGATATGGAAAGTTTGACTGATGATATTTTGTAACAAAACCGACTATTTATAATTCAATAGTCACTTTCGTTTTTATTAAAACTGGTTTTTAATTTAATAACATTACATCTGACTTGCGAAATTCAAATTTGTGGGAAATAAATAATTTAATGTTTCTACTCCGAATAATTTCAGCTGTATCCGTAGACAGATATTAACGATAAAATTAAAATAATATATGTACGTAGTATATTAAATTTAATAATACTGAATAATTTACCATAGTTTTCTAAAAGCGAATAAATTTATGATAAAACGTTTCAGTTAAAAAACTCAAAAAAAAAAATAGGTATAACAGACAATGACTCATAATACATTTATATCTAATTATCCTTTTGCAAGGATTCTATTTCTTTTTCTCACCTTAATCAAGTACTGGTGTAGATTATCCAAAAAGAAACGAACCACAGGCGTTGTGAATTATCACAGATCACAATAATAAAATTCAATGAAGACAGCAAGGGATGGCGAAAAACATTATCGAATTTTAACACCGGAAGCACTACTTTCCCACGTATATTAAACTATACACTTCAACAGGAGGGTGCATGCAAGAGTATATTTTAATAGAAAGTGCATTACCACTACCCACGAGGTCCGAAACGGGCAGTATGTAATCTAGATATCTGAAAAGGTCAATATTTTTCAAAAATTAGCCTTTTCATAAGTCACTGTCGCTGCTACTTTATCACAAAGTCAATTAATTAATTGACTTAATATTTTAAAACTAGACGTAGGTATAGTGTGTAATAAAATATTTAATTAAGTAGCAGAAACTTATAAAAAGCTCTATAAGTGAAAATACTAACACTTTTCAGAAAAAGTGCTTCAACAATAACGTTGCGAGGTAGACTAACTTAAGACGGTTCTTTTAAGTGGCATTAGGTTACTTGTCGTCTGCGCGCGCGCACTAGTTCACCGCAGCTTAACACACCAAAGAGAGGGAAAGTGCCGAGTGAAAGGAAACAAAGGACACCGTACGTCTAGCAAGCCGTGACCAGACTCTCCGACTTACGCAAATAAGGAGCGAGTTTTATAGTCTCGGCAATTGCAACCAGATCCGATGGATTCAGCTTGCCAACGAACGCGAATAAACGAACAGATCTTTATCTACGTATTTCTACCTACTCCGACCCTGTATCATCGTCATATATCTTTCCTATTCCGAATTCCGAAATACGGACAAATACATAACCTGCAAGAAAAATCAGTTTATTAAACCCTACGAACTTCATCTGTTTTTCTTCTTACCATATTTTTGGACTTTTCTTAAAAATCAACAGGGGTGGATTAAAAAGGATTTCGAGATTAATTCAGTAACTCAATTAAAATACATAAATATAATTATTTACATAACCACTTCAAGCCCGCAAAGGCGGAGGTTTTTCGTTTTTGACACCCAAAGAAATTCTAGTTGGAATTAGCTTTTAAAAAAAAAATTAAGGAGAGAAAAGTCTAGGCGCACCATCGAGACATAGAACTTGAGTCTTAGTGAAATAATTGCCGATAGAACAACTACCTTTATAATTTTCATCCCTTAATTCTACTGGAATGGGATGATAAAGTAAATAATTATCAAATATTATTTCAAAATTTCACAGGGCAATATTGTTTGAAGGATCTACTATTTACGACACCAAAAATAATTTTTTGAAAAATGCGATATAAATCCAAACGTGCAGTGATTGATGTAAAAGTATTAACAAATAAAGTTTTTATTGTCGATAATAGTTTTAAATTTTTTTATTGAGACGTAATAGAAACGACCCTCTTCAAGTTACAGTTAATGAATGAAATAATGAAATTAAACCCTAAAAAATTAAATTACAAAAATAGAATTCCAAAATTTAAGTTAAAATAAATTTAGATAAGAAATTTTGAGAAATAAATTTTTTATACTAACCTGTATGGCGAATACCACCCCATGTGTTGGTTGAGATAGGGAAAAAAAATAAGTCCTTTGGGAATTATAGAAATTGAATTCTAAACAGGAAATAAACGAAATATTAAATTCAAGGGTTAAGAATTAAATTGAGGCTAGAAAATATAAAAATTATTCAAAAAGACTAGTTTCGGAAATGATTTATACTAAAAATAGTCCTATCCCTTAAATGACCAAAAAGACTCTTTTAATTTAAACAAAATTTATGAAAAAATGTTATTTAAAATTTGTTAAATTTGAACTGTCCTCAATCTCTTTTTTTCCACTTATTTACCTTTTGACAATATATGACTAATAGTAGCACCTCCACTTTCGTTTGAGTGAGATGTCTTCTTAGAATTCGGTTTTATTTTTGTATTTGCAGTTTCAATTTAATTTTTAACCCTTGAATTTAGTATTTTGTTCATTTGTATTTGTTGAATTTTTTTATTCCCCAGGTATTTCGTTTATTTTTTCTCAACCATTACACGTAGGCTGCTATTGGCCATATAGGTTAGTATAAAAAATTATTTAGTCAAAATTTCTTATCTAGATTTATTTGGAGTCCAATTTTTTTAATTTTATTCTTTAGCTTTTAATTTCATTATTCCATTCATTAAACGTCGTTCCTATTAAGACTGAATAATTAAATTGATATCTTATTACCGCCAATAAACTTCGTTTTATTTATTTTTTGAAAAACTTTAGGTAGCACATCTACAAAAATGTACTTGAATAGTAGATCATTCTCGAAAATTCGATTGCAGTGATTCAATACATTCACTAACATTTTTAAATATTCGGGAACGTTCTGATCATTCTTATAAAATCTTGAAGATTTCTTCAACATTCCTGAACATTCTAGATCATTCGCAAATAATAGAGAACATTCCATATTATCCCGTAATGATTCAAATTTTTTTCTAATTTATTTGAATAATCTGGAACATTCTTGAAAATTCTAGTTACATTCTAGATCATTCTCACATTTTAACAACATTTTTGAACATTCTAGATTAATCTGCAATGATTCTAAACATTTTAAAGCATTCTTCACCATTCTACATCAACTTTTGAAATATTCTGGCACATTTTAGGTCATTCTTGATAAATCTTGAAGATTCTAGAACTTTCCAGATTATTCTGCAGTGATTCAAGATTCAATACATTCTCTATAATTTTTAAATATTCGGGAACATTATGGACAATTCTTGAAAACTCCTGAAAATTTCTTCAACAGTCTCGAACATTCTAGATCATTCATTCTGTTTCTATTTTTTCAGTGCAATTTTGGTCAATTATAAAAAAAACTTCACTGTTTTAATTCATGAGATGGTAATAAAAAATAAAACAATATTTTTAACACGTAAACTTTCCAAAAATGTTTGTCCTTATTTTTCAAATTATTGTAGTGTAGGTATATATTTATTTGAAAACTGAGTGAATTAGAGAAAAAGTAATTAGGTTTTTGTTTTATTCCGAAAATAATGGTTCTGATTTTAAAATTTAACAGACATTTTCTTAAAAAAAGAAAATTTAAAATAACCTTAAGAAATTTAAACAGAAATAACGTTAAACAGAATTTAAAAAGATACGTTTTCAGTTTGTTAAAAAGTAGTAAAATGTAGTATTATTTGCTATAATAAATCATGTTTTTCTTTCATTTCAAACTACAAACAATTTAATGATTTCCGATTGATAAAGCCAATTGTTTCAGGGCTTTTTAATACGTATTGTAAAAAATAACAACGTAATTGACAAATCGAATTATGTAAATGATAAAAAATAAACCAGATAAGAAACTATGTAGTTTGGTTAAAAATTAACAAACGGGGCTAAAATTTAAAAATTTATGCAACTAACAATAAGCCCAAAAACAATATTGTCTGTACCTATTATCTTTATGATTCGAGATTAAGCCTAAAAAATTGATTAGTTTTTGATAATCATAAAAGCAAGAATAAAAATAATTTTTAACCCTTTGAATATTTTTGTTTAGAATAAACCCCATGACGGTCCTGTGAGGTTACGTACAACGCAAAAAATTAAAATATTAATGTGATTACTTAGAAGTAATTGAGACAAACAGCTTAGTTTTAAATATTAACTACCTACGATATGTTTATTAGCTGAGCCAACAAGTGTTATTTATCTTATACGCAGATCTCAGACGCTTTCGTGGAAAAAAAATTACGAGAAATTCATAACAAATGCATTTCACGTTTTTCCTCGAGAAAATAAATATCCAAGAAGCAAGTTGAAGAACCTCATCATTAGAATAAACCATTTGTTAATGAGAAGAAAAAAATTAAAAAAGCCAATGGAATAATAATTGCTATTAATCTATTGAATTAAATGAAACAATTCCTTTAAAAGTTGTAAAACTTTACTTTTAGTCATGATAAACCTTAATAACAATAATAACAAAAACCAGGTTTAGAAAGTCTATTGTTTTTATAATAACTATAATCTTTTTTTGGCAAATTTGATATATTTTTAACAATGAACCATTGTCTATCGTTTTCCTTAAATTACAGCATTTACATTACATTTGTGGTAATCAAAAATGTATTTAATCATAGTACCTAATGTTAGATGAATTGACAATTGTTTAATGTGTGAAGTAATGGAGAAATTGCTGAAGAAAATAATAATTTAACTAAATTAAAGAGAAAATAAAATAAAGTTTGTTTTTGAAAATCAAAAATATTTGGTTTCAAATATTCAAGTAATTGTTGTTAAATTTAGTAGATAGTTAACGTATATAAATTTTAGTTATTAAAAAAATATCGGGTTCCTTCTGAATTATGACTATTACAAATCTTAATTTGAATCAACTTGATGCCAGTCCGAATGCACTTGTTTACAGAATTTTTATTATTTATAGACATGCAATTCTATCATTCCAATATTATTCACAGAAAAATTTAGTGTTTACATAGTTTACTAATTCACTATTATTTATTAGATAGTCAATAAATATGCGCAGGTGGTTTAGATGGTCTCTCGACCCAAGCACAGGTAAAAATTGGTACTTATAAATTACTTAAGAACTCGGTGAAATACCTTGACTGTGGCTGGCTAAATTTCATTATTTCCTTTTTTGTACTTGTCGGTTTTTAGAATGCTTTTAATTCTTTTTATAAAACCTTGAATGGTTGGGGTGATTGTTCCTCAACAAATCTATCGAAATAGAAATGAATTCCAAATTTCGTAAGCAAACCAAGACACTTCACTTCTAAATTTTATTTCACGTACACATTTTTAATTCATTTGTCAATACTTGGTCACTATTGCAGCTGTAACATATCCGGCTCGAGGGACCATAAGTATTTTACACCCAGATTTTTAATTATTTTTTCAAAAAAAAAAAATAATAATAAGTAATTGAAACAATGAGATGTCCTTTTAAAACATGTAAATTTAGTTTGATAGAAAAACCTTTAAAATCACAGATCAGTGAGAATGATTTTGCAATCTACGGTCAATTTGGTAATTTCTGTGCGAAAGTTTACAAATTTATTTCCGATTGTTTCAAGTTTTTCATTTTGGTTGGTTGAGGTGTTATTCAAAACAGAAATGTAAGAAGTTTTTCTGCGAAAAATTGTAAGTACCTACGATAATATAGTAGAAAATTTGCTATCGAAACCGGTATTAAAAATTTCGGTAATATTAAATTAAATGTTACGTAAAAATCGCGCAATTTAATTAAAGCAAAAACATTAATTAAATTGTTCATTCACAAGAACAGCCTTGGCTTACAGAAGTTTGAAAAATAATGCGAATTATTATCTAATTAAGGTACCTACTGAAAATCACCCTAAAGTTTTCCACACAATCAGAAATGGTAAAATTAATTTTAATTTATCTGTTTGTGTTCATGTCCATGTAGTTCATTAAAGTCGGTGAATCGTGGGGATTTGGACAGGTTAGAAAAACTCAAAGAAAGGTATCTTGAAAATTTCGTTGGACGTTTCGCCACTTTATTAATTAAATTACTGTACAGTTGCCCTTTGTAATTGACTAAGCCAACCTGTTTTGGGTTTTAAACATATTATGTTACAACGAAAAGAAAGAAATTAGAAAATGAGGTAAATATATAATTAAATTATACACATGTTTAAATTTTCGTATTAATATTCTTTATTAAACTATACTTTTGTAACTTTCAATTTTTATACCTAATCTTAAAATACTTAATATAAATATACAAATATAATCAGTTAAATATTTTATCTTAAATTAATGTATCTAATAAATTACTTAACGTTCATATTATTTTATAATCTTTTTAAGTTATAATTTAAATTATTTAATGTTAAATGAGGTAAACACACATATCGGATACAAACAAACAAACAAACTTTGTAGTTGCTGAAGAAGCTACAATAAAGTGGCAAAACGTCCAACGAAATTTTCAAGATACCTTTCTTTGAGTTTTTCTAACCTGTCCAAATCCCCACGATTCACCGACTTTAATTTTAATTTATCTTTAAATTACTTTTAAATTAAAATTTCCTGACATAGCATAGGGTAGGACAAATTGACCTGGGTTATACGAAAAGTAAAACATTTTCCCTTTGCCACATTTATCAGTAACACAGACATCCCAGTATACATTTGCATATTATGCTGTGCATATTTATAGTGTAATGTAAAAGCATCTACAACAGTAACTATAGAAAGACTTAATTAAAACACTGATTACTTCTGTATCATTTGTGTAATCAATTTTTTTAGAACGTAAATCAATGAATTTCTTTTGGGTTTGAATAATAACAATTGTGTCATACCTACTACGCTTTCTTTTCTTTTTGTGGTCGTCTTGCTATAGTTGATTAAATACGCTGATGAAGAAATCTTCAGTAGATGGACAAGAAGACCTAGAAGTTTATTAAACATTTCTTCTCTTCTCTTTTTTTTTTCTTTTCAAGTCAAAAGATTCGATAAATTAATGTGGTTGCTTATATAAAAATATAAATTGAGATAATTGACAATTTGGCAATAAAATTTCTTGTTTTGATTTTTTATTTTGGTATCCTGATTAAGTAGGTTAAAACTGATTCTTACATATAAGAAACAAAGAGCATCATATAAGTTATATAGGTCACCCACAGAGATCATTTTTTATACGACTTAAGGAACATATATTAGGTATGAATATGTAGCAAATATTTAATTAAAAGTTACACCCTGATTCTTAAGCAGCTTAGTGTATTTTACAGTTTAATTAATACTTTTCAATTTCAAAGTATTTGTAAATTCGTTCCGCATTCTTTTTGCTTTCAAAATGATATCAAATTGAAATTTTTAACGACAATAATAACTCTTTACGAAAAAACGCCCTCCATTAACTCAATTTTCGAGAGAATTTTTCATTCGGTCACAATTATTTATTTACGTAACGATCTTTTGTTATACTTAATTGCATAAGTATCATATAACTATATACGTGTAAACTGGATAAAATAATTTGACAAGACAAGGTTCTTTTTGAAACTAGATATTTGGATGCCTATTTTTACAATTATTTTATTATCCAGTTAATTTTAATGCCTAGAAATAGAGCTTTGGTTTTCAGAAACGAATTACGTTGTCGTCAAAAGTCTTAGGAGGAAACTTGGAACTTATTCTGATATAATTATAATTAACAATAATTATACGGAATTGTCATATGTCACCGTAATTGTGCATTAAGCAGGTTAAGGATATTGTACTTAATAGTCACGACAATATTGTTGTTTTGAGCTATTACAGGATAAATATAGATAATAGGCATTCGTGAAATTAGACATAAATCTAAAAATTATTCATGTACAAGTTTCTTTTAACTTTAAATATAATAATATAACAATTAATTAAATTTGCTTAAAACTAGAATTTCAAATGATCTTGCATATAAAATACTGCAATTAATCAGCTATCATGTATGTTATATAATATTTCAAAACAAATATTTTTTTTTTAAGTCAGTGCAACCAATTAGTATTTTATACGATTTATATCCACAATGCTATTACATTTTTTTTTTAATTTAATACCTAAAAATAGGTATATTTTTATTTTTATATTTCATTTTATTAATATTTAGTTGACGCTTTTTATTTGAATATTCATACAACAGCGAGGAATTTCTATAATCTCTCTTATCTGATCAATTAAAAGGCAAAATTAGTTTCATTTTTTGTGAATATATGTCGTTATATTGTTTAGTAGCTTCTGAATGAATTTTAATTTAATTACATTCCGATCCCAAAAAAACAGTTTCCGTGTTATTGTCTTTATTTTTTGAAAAAGTTATTTCAGGTTAATTTAATTTTCCTACGTAATTGCCAATTTCTTTTGCTAGTTGCAACCAAATGCAAACCTAGTATCGGTAAGCCATATCTAATAGCGTGAGTGTCAAAACGTTAATGATAATTTGCGTAAATCCACTACAATCAATGCAATTTTCACGGGTCATAGTCATACGCCTTTGAATTTATTTTCGTTTTCGTCAACGACAATTTTTTTACAACTATCTCATTCTAACTGGCTCTGTCGCAAATGTAAATAATATGGAAACTGAAGCTTACTTATCCGTAACTAATTTCATGACGTTAACGCAGACTTAATTAGAATAATCAAAATACTGTAATTACATACAATACGTAAACGGTTTGCTGTTCTATTTATTTATCTATATTTTTTGATAATTTTAGAACTTCAATTTAAATTAAATTAGAATGTTGAAATTTAAAACGCTGAAATGTGGAATGCAGAGTAGGACTAGCACAACAACGAGAGAAAATTATGAAATCTGTAACTTTCACCTTCAACCCCCCACAATTCCAAACTCACTCATGATCGTCGAGAGCCCTACGATACATCCTGAAATCCTAGAAAGTTGAAACATAGAAATTTGGCATGCCGGGTAGGATTGGCAAAACAACGAGAGAGCATTATAAAACCTGTTACTTCCACCTTTAACCCCCCACAAGTCCAAACTCACTCACGATCGTCGAGAACTCTACGGCTCTACCTGAAGTCCTAGAAAGCTGAAATTTACAATGCTGAAATGTGGAATGCAGAGTACGACTAGCACAACAACGAGAGAAAATTATGAAATCTGTAACTTTCACCTTCAACCCCCCACAATTCCAAACTCACTCATGATCGTCGAGAGCCCTACGATACATCCTGAAATCCTAGAAAGTTGAAACATAGAAATTTGGCATGCAGGGTAGGATTGGCAAAACAACGAGAGAGCATTATAAAACCTGTTACTTCCACCTTTAACCCCCCACAAGTCCAAACTCACTCACGATCGTCGAGAACTCTACGGCTCTACCTGAAGTCCTAGAAAGCTGAAATTTACAATGCTGAAATGTGGAATGCAGAGTACGACTAGCACAACAACGAGAGAAAATTATGAAATCTGTAACTTTCACCTTCAACCCCCCATAATTCCAAACTCACTCATGATCGTCGAGAGGCCGCCCTACGGTACATCCTGAAATCCTAGAAAGTTGAAACATAGAAATTTGGCATGTAGGGTAGGAGTGGCAAAACAACGAGAGAACGTTATAAAATCTGTTACTTCCACCTTTAACCCCCCACAAGTCCAAACTCACTCACGATCGTCGAGAACTCTACGGCTCTACCTGAAGTCCTAGAAAGCTGAAATTTACAATGCTGAAATGTGGAATGCAGAGTAGGACTAGCACAACAACGAGAGAAAATTATGAAATCTGTGACTTTCACCTTCAACCCCTCACAATTCCAAACTCACTCATGATCGTCGAGAGCCCTACGATACATCCTGAAATCCTAGAAAGTTGAAACATAGAAATTTGGCATGCAGGGTAGGATTGGCAAAACAACGAGAGAGCATTATAAAACCTGTTACTTCCACCTTTAACCCCCCACAAGTCCAAACTCACTCCCGATCGTCGAGAACTCTACGGCTCTACCTGAAGTCCTAGAAAGCTGAAATTTACAATGCTGAAATGTGGAATGCAGAGTACGACTAGCACAACAACGAGAGAAAATTATGAAATCTGTAACTTTCACCTTCAACCCCTCACAATTCCAAACTCACTCATGATCGTCGAGAGCCCTACGATACATCCTGAAATCCTAGAAAGTTGAAACATAGAAATTTGGCATGTAGGGTAGGAGTGGCAAAGCAACGAGAGAACGTTATAAAATCTGTTACTTCCACCTTTAACCCCCCACAAGTCCAAACTCACTCCCGATCGTCGAGAACTCTACGGCACTACCTGAAGTCCTAAAAAGCTGAAATGTACAATGCTGAAATGTGGAATGCAGAGTACGACTAGCACAACAACGAGAGAAAATTATGAAATCTGTAACTTTCACCTTCAACCCCCCATAATTCCAAACTCACTCATGATCGTCGAGAGGCCGCCCTACGGTACATCCTGAAATCCTAGAAAGTTGAAACATAGAAATTTGGCATGTAGGGTAGGAGTGGCAAAACAACGAGAGAACGTTATAAAATCTGTTACTTCCACCTTTAACCCCCCACAAGTCCAAACTCACTCACGATCGTCGAGAACTCTACGGCACTACCTGAAGTCCTAGAATGCTGAAATTTAGAACGCTGAAGTGTGGAATGCAGAGTAGGACTAGCACAACAACGAGAGAATTATGAAATATGTATTTAAGTTTCACCCTGCAACCCCCGCAAGTCCAAATTGACTCCTGATCCTTATGATCATAATGACCTCAACGATACTTCCTGAAGTCCCAGAAAACTAAAATTTGGTGTGCAGGGTAGGACTGGAGCACAAACAACGAAAAACTTTTTTTAATAAAGTTAATACAATTAGATAGAAATAATAAACAATTTTTTTCTGTCGATGCCTACCACTCATGATGTGTTATCTTTTATTTCCATTTAATTAGGTGTCATAATTAAAAGCGAATTTGTTAATTCTAAAAATACTTAAAATGAAATTAATAGAATTCAATTAAAGCCGGTTGTCAAATATCGTCTGAAACATAATCAGCGACAAGATGAAGAGATACGAGTATGTTTTATTCATAAAGTTTAACATTAATGGTTCCAGTTTTTTTTTTTGCAGCTTCTTGTCTGGTTAAAGCGTTCAATAAAATCAACAAACAGAAGACTGACGCGATCTTTTTTTAGTAATTTCGTATCACAAACAACTTTAAGTATACTATTTGCAACTGAATATAATTGGTAATTATAGACTAACAAAAGTCAATAGTTGGAATGCAAAAAACACAGTCACATTGACCCCAAGAATCTGTTATTTTATATAATCTTTCGATAGTTATAAATTAAATTTAAACCTTTTAATGTTTTTTGGTATTTTTTTATACGATTAGTTAAAATTGTATCCAAAAATAACATTTATTGCAAGTTTTTTGTTTTAAGTTATAAAATAGCTTATAAAAAATTATTATTACATCATGGGAAATTTAAATCATTAATAAAATTCAAAATTAAATATGTATAATAGATATTCCAAAATTTGTAATAGATATTAAAACCATAAAATAAATTATGTCAAATTTGAATAAAGACATTACAACTACGGTACCATATGTTATTTCCAAAATACCCTTTGATATTAATGCATGTCAACGCATTTATTATTGTCCATAAAAATAACAAATTGATTTCTAGAATCTTTAAAATCGAATAAAAAAATTGAATTGTTGCAGAAATTGATAAAATTGCCTCTCTGAGGTAATCAAGTTTACACAGAACAAGAAAATTAGTTCTTTCTGAAAATCAACGGTGCCCCCACGTTTACCTTATGAATAAAACGCGAAAAATTATGCAAATTAGCGTGATAAATAATTGCCTACAGGTGTTTCGATAAAATCTTTTGTGATAGAATAATTTAAAGTAGCAACAACGAAAATTTGAACAATACTCTACGTAAAAAGTAGTTAAAAATATATAATAATAAAAATAATAATTGCGGAAACTCTAACGAAAAACTTTTGAGGGTATCAAACCCATTTAGATGTCTAATAAATTAAAAGTAAAATGTTATAATTTTATCGCTAGAGATTACTTTACAAAAAAAAGACACGCAAATTCTTTTAATTTGGCTTAGCAAATTTTATGGGATGCAAAATATAGTTTATAGATATAAAACAGCCATATTTTTTCATTGTAGCTGAATTTAAAAAACATTGTCACTAAGTAATCCGATCCGACGTGGTTTATAATCTTTTAAAAGTATTTTCTGCATTTAGAACAAGCATAAACTTCTAAATATATGGCGGACAATCCACCTTTTTGAAAAGGTTGTCAAACTTTGGAAACGAGTATGCAAATAATATTTCAAAAGGGTCTTTATCGTTTGCCGTGAAATTTCGTGTTCTTTTCTCATTTTTCTTATTATATGGTGTCTACTCATCACCGAAAAACTTTTATTGATATTGATTCTTCTCAAACAAAGCATCGCGTCGTTAAAAAATTATGATTGTAAAGTTCACCTTGGAAAATGTGTGATTTTCTAACAGGGCCGTATTAAGATATAATTTATGTTAAGAAAATAATAGTTGTAGCTTTTTAATTAAGTGGAAGACCCGGCGCGTTCAAACACTAAATTGAACTAATTCTACTGAATTGGAGTCTTTAAATGAATGAAAAGAGGATTTAAAGTTCGATATATCTATCAAAGCACAAGCCAAACCATTCAGTTAAAAATTTCTTGTACATCTGTATCATCCACTATCGGTACATATTGTTTTAAATGGCACCCCTAAAGGGATGAAACTGGGTCTATTCCACGTCTAACAATTTAAGTGAGATTTATTTATAATAGAATAGTCGTTCAATTCGATTTTATGAATGAACAAAATACTCTAGGGTAAAATCCACCCTCAAGCAGATCAAGTTATTGAACTACAAATTGTTATTAATTGAGGGCTTTTGCTTATTAGATATTTATTCAATTTTATCTGCATGCATTCAAGAATCAAGTCCATATTCACTGAATCAATTCTTTAATGTTGGCGTATCCTAAAGAGACCCCGACACTAAGTCCGACCCTGGCTCAGATTTTGTTCCTTAAATCCCTCCTAATTGCTTTTTTACAAAAGTAAACATCCCGTCAGTGGCTACTAAGTGGATCTTAAGTTATTAGTTCAAAGAACTATTTTTACAAAAATCTCCATAACACAAGATCCTTGATGATATGATGATTTTGAAACAGGGGTCATTACTATTCGATGATGATAAAGTAGCGGATTTCAGTAGTAAAGTAAAAACTGAAATTTAGAACGCTGAAATATAGCATGCAGGGTAGGACTGGCATAACAACGATAGAAAATTATGAAATCTGTAACCCCCCACAAGTCCAAACTTATTCACAATTGTCGAGAGTCTACGATACTTCCCAAAGTCCCAGAAGGTTGAAATTTAGAAAACTGAAATGTTGGTAGGACTGGCATAACAACGAGAGGAGATTAAGAAATTTGTAACGTCCACCTTTAACCCCCACAATTCCAAACTCACTCTTGATCGTCGAGAACTCCAAGGTACTTTCTGAAATCTTAGAAGTCTGAAATTTAGAACGCTGAAATATGGCATACAGGGTAGGACTGGTATAAGAATAATAGAAAATTAAGAAATCTGTAACTTCCACTTTCAACCTTCCCAAAAGTCCAAACGCACTCATGAGTCCTACGGTACTTCCTGAAGTCCTACAGTATCAAAATTTAGAACACTGAAATGTGGAATGCAGGGCAGAACTGGCCTAACAACAATAGAAAGTTACGAAATCTGTAACTTCATGAAAATCCATCCAGTCATTTATAAATTCTGTGGCAACACAGCCAATGATTATAATCCACAAGTATAGTTGAGACGATTATAATTGGAATTTGGTGATCTCTTTCTACTTTAATTTCTACCTAACCTCACAAATAACTTATTGGGGAATTTGCCACGTCAGATCGTCTGTACTGTACATAAGTGCACTGTTTTAATATAATTTTTCGTAAATCTAAACTCTGTTTTTCATTAAAGATCAACAGTAAGTAAAAAAGAATTAGTGGGAATACATAAATGAAAAGGAGGATTTCCCCTTTTACTAATAGGTACTACAATTTTTTTCTTATTTAAAGTGGAATTTACAGCCACGTCCCTAAACAAATACGACCAAATTAACGAAACAAGAAAATAAGCTTGTTGGCGCAGACTAGTCGGTAAATTAGTGAAAAAGAAAAACAAAAAATTGTATTTGTACGATCAACAACGGGTTGGTTAGTTGACACCGAAATCGGCTATGACCTTTTTTAATTACTTAGTTAGGTCCTATGTTATCATTGCTGCTTCTTCGCAGTCGGTTTTGGGTACCTACTCATGAATCACTCGAAAACAAACTTGAATTTGAATTTGAATGGTTTTAATAATTTAATATTCATATACAACGCAGCTGCATTGTAAATGAAACTATTTTCTTTGAGTACAGGTTGAGCCACGAAAGGATTTATGTTTCGAAATTAAAAAAAAAAATTGGTTACCTTTTAAACTTTTGGAAGCTCCCACAACTTATGTGTAAAATAATGCGAATTTTAATATAAGCACACGATCATTATAATTTCTCAAATAGATTTTTGTGAAAAAATACAACAAATAAAAATATGAAACCAACCATATACAGGATGTCCCACCTAGGATACAGTGGTCGAAATATCGGAAAATATTTCCATTTGAATTTTGAAAATTTTGGGCAGTAACGTTAATGGATATGCTCTCCTCAACTAAAATAACGCCATCTATGTAGCACTTCCGGTTACACCAGAAGTTGAAGTTAACATTGTTATTTTAAATGGAATGTTCTATTTTTTATGACAAATTTTCATTAAACACAATTTTTTTGGTGACTTTGTTAATCAATTTGTATGCCTAACTAGAGCGATTTCTGAGAGAATTTTTTTCTGAACGCCCTGTACATATTTTTGAGTTCACTGTTATCAAGGTATTAGCTTTTGGACTCAGCTATTATATACTAGTAAAAATTTCAACACTCTATGTCGTATTTTGTGGAAGTTATGATTTTTTATAATTCGGGTTGCGGTAGTGTTTTTTTTTCTTTCTATAAGTTAAATGGGACACCCTGTATAATTTTTTTCAGATTTTTGGATATTTTAACCCACCAATAAATGAAAAATAATTTATTTATATTTAACTTTCTGTTGGATATCGTTTATGTGAAGACTGGTGTAAAATGTTTATATTAAACGAATTTAAATAAATTATTTTTTTATCAAAATAGCCTAAGTTACTTCTAACAACCCTCTGTTTACCCCTGTGGAGTTTTACAGAAATCGGTTACGAAGATTACCCCGAACAAACAGACAGACAGACAGAACTCTGATTTATTTATAAAAATTCTCAAAGATTTTTACAAGAGCAACTCGTTGATTTATTGTCCGTCATTACTTTTATAGACTATCCTTCTTATTGAGAAGTAATGAAGGAATTTTTAAATGTAATTCTCCGATTAGATTTGTATCAACATTAGCAATAAATACTGTTGTATTAGGTACATGATAAACAACCAATATTACATATACATCTATTGAAGATACTTATTAATATCCACAGCATTTACAGAGAAAATTTCGCCCACAATATATTACCGCGTTAATTTTATAAATCATCTAAACAGAACGCGTTACAAGCAAATTACAAATATGTATAAAATAAAAAAAAAATTGGAAGCTCTATCGTCTTCGTAAAAGCCGCCCATTTTTTAACGACAACTTTCAGTTTCTCTTAGTAATTTATTGGACAGAATAACATAACCATTTGGCGAAATGATAAATAATAGCCAATAGGTAAAATATTTAAACTGTTAACCAATATAGAAAAATATATACAAGATGAGCCAAAAATTTCGGGACCGGTCAATTCTTATACGAAACGTTTCGAACGTAAATATTAGGATAGGTATCTCCCCAGGAAAAGGTGACTCAATATTTAAACTCAAGCAATAAGTTTCAATTAAAAAAAAGGGAAAATCCTGTTACAGCATTTTTGTATGTACCCAACTGAAGTCAATTTGCTTGTTAAAATAATATTGGCGCATTTATATTTACTCTAATACAAATATTCCGAAAAATTATAGTTTAACATAATATTCAAGCTACTTGACTTGACTTGACCTGAAATCAAGTCAAACTCAAGTTAAGTGGTAATTTTTCAATAACAAGTCAGGTCAAGTATTGACTCGTCAAAAATCAAGTCAACCTTCAAGTCAAATAATAAACAATTTTCAATTATATGAATTTAATTTTATTGGTATGAACATAATATTGTAAAATCAATAAAAGCAAATCTTGACAATTAACCAACAATTGATCTGAAATCAAGTCAAAAGCTTGATTTTCAAGTCATGTCAAGTTATTTGTTAAAATATTAAGCTACCTGACTTGATGAATCACAAATTCACAAACGAAGTAACGATAATTTTATAAAACATCCAAACGATTGTAGTCTTATTTTGTAATCGATGACTAGAATTTTTTTTTAAACAAATGTTATTTTAATTTATCATTTTTATCAAGGGACTTGAAGGAGCCTCTGGCCTTCGTGTGCCTCCTTCCCCGTAACATGGGACTATAATTTTTGTATTTTATGTGTATGTATGTAATTTAATTTTTCGGCTTTTTGAAGACTATCCATAAACGTAACAAGTTCTTATTGTTGTCACCGGTTTACTCTTTTATACGTTTTTAATACCATGTATGTATATAACAATTCATAAGTAACGAGAAAAGTAGATTCAAACTTACAGTATAACACCAACATCAGGATTGTAGATTAAAATCCAAACACAATATTCACAGTAAAGAGATACCAGAACATCCACTAACGAAATTTCACCAAAAATGACTAACAATAGCAAAATAATAAATCCAACAATTGGAATGTCATGAACCACAACGAGTATTTCTTTCGTAAACTAAACACTGAGTTTCGCGCATGCGCGAATTCGATTAGCTCAACTTCGTGCTATTGCTAAAGTTAAGGTTCATTTTGAATAATAAATCTTACTAACGGCTTTGATATTAACTAGAACACTTTTAAATATATTATAACCATACTATCTGAGCAAGAAATGCACCTTTTAGTCTTCTTCGTATACTGTTAATCACTACAATCTATGATTGTTTATTTACAACTTCTCTTTTTGACGCTCTACTCTCTATGATTATAACTGATACTCATTATCTCTATGCTTGATAGTGCCTCTGATCTATGCTCTGATCTCTACGTTTTCAATCTATGTATACGCGGTAAATTTGAATTTAAAACTAATTTTTATTGGAGTAGGAAAAAAATGAACTCACAAAAAACGTTGCTAGTCTGATTATTTTAAAATTTAGAATGTACTCTATTCGCGTCTATTACAGATAAAAAAATTAAAAAAGGTATCAGATGAAAGGGCTCATATCACACATTTTTAAAATTTCAGTATAAATTAATTTCAAACCACATATTTTTTTTTTGGTTTATTATATTGTGGAAATGTTTATAGTAAAAACAAAAGACTTGAAATAGTTTCCAGGTCACTTTTGGGCAAATTGCGAATTTCTATTCTCAAAAAAAATAAATAAATAAACAAAAAAGCTCTTGCCCATTGAATGATTTTGAAGGCAATTAATAAGATTGGTACCCAAGTCAACGTAGAATAATGAGGAAAGGCCCTTCAATTTTTATAAGTCTTCATTTTTCATTGTATGTATCGGTCTGTCCCGAGACTTTTGGCGCATCCTGTAGATAAAAACTTTTCGCGAATATAATGAGTATTTTAACCTTTCCAATAGTCAATGTACGACGTGTACATATTATTTGTCAAAATAACCACAAAAATTCTGTAACAAACCCAATTTATTAGGCAATTAAGGTGAAAAATGAGCGTTCACACTTATAATTAAAGCCGTACGGGCTGAATTTTGGTATCTAATTCTTTGAATACGTATTATTTTACGGGAAATAATTCATCAAAGTCAATTAAAGGGCTCTATTTTACATAATTATTAATTATCTAACTTTATAATAAAATTCGGGTTACTCGTCTGACGCATCATCGAATAGGGGTAAAGATTTTCTTTATTGTAATAAACCGACAACCAACGTTTCGCCTTTGGTATAAGGCCTCATCAGGGTAATTTTTTTATTAAATTTCTTATTATAGTTTGATGTTTATGGCCACTGCTTAACGGAATATTATAATAACTTCAAAAATTCAGTTTTTTAGAGAAAATATTGCAACTTGAAGATAACTTTTAGTGTTAGAACAAGTCCAACTAACACAATGCAAAAACAAAAAAGAAAATAGATCTAATTCCCTCAATGAGGTTGAAAGATATTCTCAATTTTCTATTTTTAATCAGTTTTTGATTACGTAGGTATTTTAATTAATAACATAATTAAAATTCACACCCATAAACATATACACTAATTTAATAAAATAAATACCTAGATCATTAGGTAATTAAGGGATAGAGCTAGATAAAAATGCAAAACATGTTTAAAAAGTTAGATAGAAAGCTTAATATGAGGAATTTAATGAAACAAAGTAGAAAAGTCCAAATGCCTAAAATTTTCAACTTCAAGAAGGATTCACGAACAGGTGAAGGTAAGGTATCATTTTACGAAAAAAAAAAAAAAAACAAGAATCTTTAGGATGCAAATAAATTCTGAAAAATAACCTTTTTCGTTTACAACTGCAGGTACAATAATCTTTTTATGCCTGATTTAACCAAATGAGAAATTGCTGTCTGATGACGTAAAATATCAGTGGATGAAGTCGGTTGAACGTTAAATTCTTTAATCTGCGTTTTTGTACTTATAATTAAACATTTTGATCGAAAATTCGATACTCAGGTAATAAATGATTAAGGTCAACCCAATTATTTCACATTAACGAATAAATTAAAAAGGCGACAGAACCGAACCGAATGACGTGCTAAAAAGTAAAACAAAAGTGCTTTTTTTCAGAAAAAAAACACCTTTAGCTCTAGCACAAAAAATTAAGAAATGTCATTAAGGATATTCGAACTAAGGAAATCCATTAAAACGTCATCAGTAAAAATATCTACGATTAACTTTAAAACTAATCAGCAAATTTTTTTCCCAAAAAAGTTAAACACTATTCATATGGTTTACATGATTAGGGAAAGGGTAAAGTGACATAAAAGTTTTTCATCGCCATCATTTATAAGCGATTTTTTGTTTATAGTATTTATACATTTTCTCACTAAAGAAAAACCAAATATCTTTATTTCATTTTTACTCATATTTTTATTTCAATCCAACTGCCTCAAATTCATGATGCACTCGAAAGCTGATAGTAACACGAAATTCTACGTACATTTTTGTGTATATTTTAGTAACTACAATGCTCAAAATATTTAATTATCATAAAGAAATTTTAGGAGCGCCTTTTTTTGTTTGACATTTTTACTCATATTTGAATTTCAATCCTACTGCCTCATTTTGATGCAGCACTCGAAAGCTGATAGTAACACGAAATTCTACGTACATTTTTGTGTATATTTTAGTAACTACAATGCTCAAAATAATTAACTATCATGAAGATATTTTAGGAGCGCCTTTTTTTGTTTGACATTTTTACTCATATTTGAATTTCAATCCTACTGCCTCAATTTGATGCAGCACTCGAAAGCTGATAGTAACACGAAATTCTACGTTCATTTTTGTGTATATTTTAGTAACTACAATGCTCAAAATAATTAACTATCATGAAGATATTTTAGGAGCGCCTTTTTTTGTTTGACATTTTTACTCATATTTGAATTTCAATCCTACTGCCTCAATTTGATGCAGCACTCGAAAGCTGATAGTAACACGAAATTCTACGTTCATTTTTGTGTATATTTTAGTAACTACAATGCTCAAAATAATTAACTATCATGAAGATATTTTAGGAGCGCCTTTTTTTGTTTGACATTTTTACTCATATTTGAATTTCAATCCTACTGCCTCATTTTGATGCAGCACTCGAAAGCTGATAGTAACACGAAATTCTACGTTCATTTTTGTGTATATTTTAGTAACTACAATGCTCAAAATAATTAACTATCATGAAGATATTTTAGGAGCGCCTTTTTTTGTTTGACATTTTTACTCATATTTGAATTTCAATCCTACTGCCTCATTTTGATGCAGCACTCGAAAGCTGATAGTAACACGAAATTCTACGTTCATTTTTGTGTATATTTTAGTAACTACAATGCTCAAAATAATTAACTATCATGAAGATATTTTAGGAGCGCCTTTTTTTGTTTGACATTTTTACTCATATTTGAATTTCAATCCTACTGCCTCATTTTGATGCAGCACTCGAAAGCTGATAGTAACACGAAATTCTACGTTCATTTTTGTGTATATTTTAGTAACTACAATGCTCAAAATAATTAACTATCATGAAGATATTTTAGGAGCGCCTTTTTTTGTTTGACATTTTTACTCATATTTTTATTTCAATCCTACTGCCTCAATTTGATGCTGCACTCGAAAGCTGATGGTACTACGAAATTCTACGTACATTTGTACCTATATTTTGATAACCACAATGCTCAAAATAATTGATTATCATATAGAAATTTTGGGAGCGCTTTTCTTTGTTTGACATTTTTACTCATATTTTTATTTCAATCCTACTTCCTCAATTTCATGTTGCACTTGAGAGCTGATGGTAACACGTAATTCCTGATGAAAAGTGAAAATTTTGTGTAATTTTTTAAACCTTTTTCAAAACATAATCATAATCTAAAAATGGAGCTACGTTTTTACTTTAATTAGAACAATTAATTTTTAGACTACTCAATTATTGTTTTAAAAAAGAAAAACAATAAATCGCATTCTACCTATTCAGGAAACGTAAATTCAAGCTCAATTCATTAAAAAAGGAACTTAAGTTTAATAAATGGTCTTCCAATAAACTGAATTTAATTGCTTAATTTCAGTAATGGACGTCAGTATATACATACTTTTAACATTCATGAATGAATGGCTGCATAATATCATTTAATTTGCATTAGATATAAATTCCAACAATTTTATAAAATAAAATAATTATGACAAAAGGAATGACAGCTGACTATCTGCGTTATTTTTTATATTTCTAGTGATAAACATTTGTAAATAATAATGTTTTTAAAGCAGAAAATTCATTAATCAGTTGAAAGGTAGAAATATTTCGATTAAAAAATTGTGGTAATTGTGTAAATTGCGTTGTGATGTTCAAGTCGAAATTTTTAGTGAAAATCGAAAATATGATACTAGTGCATATTGTATAAAAACAACAGTGGGTATTACGATAAATTAAAACAATACAAGCATCAGGACATTAGCTTAAAAACAGTAATTATTGTTCACTCAAAATTTTAGTATTTTTTTATTGCTGAAATTCCTAGTCAAACAACAAAAACAATGGCAGATAGGTAAGTCCGTTAATATTTCATTTTAGTTAGGTAACATCATTGTACCACTTCATTACCTCTATTTTAGTAATAGGAACAGTTGGTTTAATTCCTGGTTACATGCTGCTAAGAATAAGGTAAGTAGAAATGAATGTGGACATTTTCAAATTACACCAAATTTTTTTAAAGAGTACTGAAGTTCTGGAATTCGTTAAGAAAGATTTGGAAGAATTTGGTAGTGTAGTAAAGCAAGAAGCTTCTACAGTAGTTTCAACAACAGGCACTGCGATTACTAAAACTTTGAAGGTCTGACATCATTTCTTTATCACTTTTTTACTACTTAATTGCTTTAATCAATTGATAATCAGTTAATGAAATTCTGAGGGCAATTTTAAGTCTATTTCTGTAAAAGAACATTCAAAATATTTTATATATGTTTTATACTTAAATAGTAGCAGTCATCAATATGGGACTGATGATTTATGAACTTCTAAAATATGTTATATTTGGTTCAATTAAAATTGTTTTATATTTACAGCTTGATGAATCAGACTCAACAGCTGGCTCCATGAAACGGAGCATCAGCTCATTTTTAGGTCTGTCTCTAATTATTATCGTGAAAATATTTACCTATTTTTAATGCTTTTATAGGTCAAATGAACACAATATTAAATCCAAGCCCAGATGATTCAGATACAGAAGCTATTATAATTAATGAAGATTCTGATCCCGTAACTCTAACAAAACTTCAAGTAAAACTAAATTCAGTACAAAAAACTAACAACTCATTAATACATCTAATCGTGATTTCAGCAAGAAATATACAACCTTCAAAAAAATGAAAATACTTTTCTTAATGATCCTGAAGACTCTTTGATGATGCAGTTTAACTGTTGGTTAGAAATTATTGAGGACCAACTATCCGAAGAACGTTTAAACAGACACTTGGATGGCTCAGTAACATTAAAAAATCAATATGAAAAGTTAGTTCCTGAGAAAGTGTCACATATGTTGTTCTGGAAAAGGTAAAAATATTTTCTTTTAATTGGGACGTTTTTTGACCAATTTGCATAATTTTTGGCAGATATCTGTTCAAAAAAGCGGCAATAGAAGACGAGATGGCAAGAAAAGAAGCCATGGAAAGACGAGAACAGAAAGAGACCATGACCACTGCAGAAAATTTAAAATGGGAACATGGTAGAAAAATGTCTTATACAGAGTCATTTAAACTGGGTGGTACATTAGACATTTCAGGATAACTAAGAGCGTTAAATATTTGAAAATTAGGCAGTTATTAGGGATGGTATTTTTAACTAAAGTATTTCCAACTGATAACCTACTTTTATTCTTACGAAAGATAACAAGGAAAAAATTCGTCAATCATGAAGTTTTTGATTACCCCTACTGCAAAATTATTAAATTTCTAATACACTTGCGTCTCCTTAAAATATCACTCTCTAGTTTAAACGACCCTGTATTTTATTTTGCTAAATCTGTTCTTGACATAAAAAATAAATATCTGGTAAACATTTTTTTAGAAGACTTTGCAACTGATATAGAACTTTCAGAAGAAGAGCAAATCCGGCTGTTGGAGCAGTACGAAGCAGAAACTAAACAAAAAAAAAATGGGTCCAGTTCTCCCAATAAAGTCGACGAAATAAAAGAAGGAAAATTAGAGGGGAAGGAAGACCATTTCAGAATGAATACTCCCCCAAAAGGAATAGCAAAAGGTGATGGAAAAAATATTAAAAAAACAGATTCCAATTGCAGTTTAGACCTTGAATTGAAAAGCACTAATAGTAGTTCAGATGGAGACTGGGAAAAAATTAATAACGATGAAAATTAATTTCCAAACCAAATGAATACATAAAGTATGGGTAATTAAATAAAAACAAATTTTTTGTTAATTCAAATTATGGATGATGCTTTTAAAACTGCATAGTTTAATTAATAAGGGTTTTATTTATCATAATATGGTCTCACTGAAATTTTATCCTAATTCATTGCTAAAAAATTAAAAATAATAGTAAATGAAGTCACTGGGTTTAATGTGTCATTTTATGCATTTATTATGGTCACTTTTTGACTGCAATTATTCATGTGACATACAAACGTTCAAAAGAAGGCACATAAATACAATAGAAAAATCTTATATAATTAATGTATGTAATAAGACATTTAATTATCTACTTATAAAGTTTTACAGCAATTGCATAAGTAAAATTTTCTATAAAGTTTGTTACTAATAAATATAATTAGTATTTGAGTAAGTTTTATATTGTAAAATAATTGGGAGGCAAATTGAAGTACTTGCAATTTTATTCATTTCAGAAAATTCATTTCTAACAAATTAATTTTATTTTAAAGTAACGAAAAAAAATTTGATATACTTTAAATATCAGAATGTTACTAGGAATTTTATTTTTAAAACAAATTTCTCTTTAAAGGCCGTAGCTAGATAAAATTCGCTCATTTTAAAGCCTTTCAACCTATTTTGGGGAAATACTCTTTACAAGCTATTTCTTCATTCTTTGAAAAAAAGACGAAGTGGAGGTGAAATGAGTCTCGAAACTAATTTTTTTATTACACCATTTTAAAAATGAATTGCAAAATTGCCTGGTGACAATTTCCAGTTTTCTCCTTGTTTTTGATTATAAATGTGCCAAAAAAAGATAATGTAAATTTGATTACACTTAAACGTCTGTATAAATATTTGTGTGCGATTTTTTTACCACAATGAAAAATCTGGACAATTTTATTTTAGGTGCTTTTATAAGTTGTGGTTTTATGTTTTAATTATTTGATACCTAATTAATAGGAAAAAGAATTGAGTTACTTTTGTATGCTTGAGGAAGAAAGGCGAGTTTTTAACAGAATTTTTGTGTATATCTGTAGAACTATTTTTTTTTGCATTTTATCCACGAACTTCTAAAATATTTTTTATTGTATACAAATTATGCTTTATCATTTGGTTAACTAGTCTTGTAGAGTACTTTAATCTGCTGTGTTACTTTATTACAGAATATCTCTTTAAAAATAAAATACTGTTAATGTTTACTCTTATTTTATTTAGTGGAATAAAGTTTGTATGGAAATTAATTTCTAACTAAGAAATTGCATTTCAAATGTTCCATTAGAATTAACAACTGTTCTAGCGAAAGCATTAAGATTTAATTAAATATTTGCGATAGATAATTTGTAATATAATTGTAAATCGTACATTTTTAATGAAAATATAGCCCAAAAATTGTTCTGTCTAAACCACTACTAAATATACGATTTATAATCATATCATTAATTAAAATTTCCCTTATTTTAATTACAAACATTTAATTAAGTCTTAATTTTTTTGCTAGAACAAGTATTAATTCTAAAACATTTAAAGAACGAATTTTATAACTTTATATGGAAGCCATAAATGAATTTCGATGCTTACTTTGTTATTTCTCTATTATTTTTTTCATTCTCAAAATTACATGATAGTAAATAAATTTAATAATAATTAATTAAATTATCACACAACAAAAAATTATTACATTATCTCTGTGCATATGTACAATACAAATTATCCGATACGTCTATTTTATGTACTACTTAACAAAACAGGAATGCATTAATTAAAAAACTTAATTCTATAAAGATGGGCTGTAAAACTTAGTTATTTTAAATGGGACACCTAATCATTCCTGAAAATAAAAATACTTCTGGCATAATAAAGAATTTATACTCGAAGAGATGAACGATTATTGGCCCAGAATTGATGAGCAGAGAAAGCTAAAGTGACCAAGTATAAGCAGGCAGCTATCCAACAATTCTGAGCATTCTGAAAGAAATATATATTAAGAAGATAAGATACTACACAACTAGATCTGTGTCAAAAACCAACCTGTGTATAACCTTTTTCTACTTCGGAATAAAACTCCTCAAGATTTGTTACTTCTGCTTCATGGTCACCAGGTAAATCTTCTGCGAAGGCAACTGCATGAAAATGATAAAGTACGCCCATAATACCCTAAAGTGACAAAAGATAAGTAAAAAATGCAATTTCCAGTTGCTGTAAACTTACCAGTTGAACGACTCCCCAAATACTGAGAAGGATTCCACAAAGAGACAGTTTGGGACCACAGACAGGCATTTTTATTGTTTTTATGCACAAAAATTAAAGAACTTTATACACACTTCGTGCAAATTAGGTATAAAGTAATCGTAGAACAAACTTGTAATCATATGACGGCATGTGACATTTAACTGACAAACACTATCAGTATTTTCAAGGCTGCCAAATTGTCAAACTTTAAGTGTATGAATTAGAATTTACGACAAACTCTTAGAGCTTATTCCTTTTTCTAAATCTTATTAATAAATTAAAATATAGAAAAAAAATACAAAGTAGCTAATATTATATTCCACGATTGTAAAAACTAATTAGTCGAATACTTCAATTAGTTGAGAGACAGAAAACATTAAAAATGAATAAGTTCCAGAAGCATGTCTGAGCTTCATACTGAAATTATCATTGCTAGCAATACAAAGTGCCATATTTTACTAATAAAGTACGTATTTGACATTTCAATGACATTACACTTGTCAAGTGAGTGATTACATCGAAGAAAGTTTTATTTATTTAAATTAAACCAAATTATTTAAATAAACATTTAGTAAAGAAACATTAATAGCTATATGTGTTTTATTATATAGTTCCTGAATATGGTGGATAGATTAGGTATAGTAGTTTTTACTGCAGTGAATAATTTCTGTGTGAGAATCAGGTTATGAAGACGGTTGATCTTTTTACGGTTCTGTAAATTTTTCAGTCTGTTTCTTATGTAGTTTTCACAATAACATATGTATTAAATTTAACATATTTGTACCAGCAATAAGTAAGTTTTAAGGACTAAAAAATACACCGACATGATAATTATAATGTCTTTCATTAAAACTCCTATGTTTTAGTGAACAGCGAAGCCAACGCTCGCAGAATTGCAATGGTTGAAAGTTGTTTTGGCAGTTCAGGCCAGGTAAGATGTGCTTTTAATGTTTCACAATATTTAGATGATAAATATATATGAATTTTGTCTTAAGCCGCTGGCTGTTCCTGGTAGAGTACTTGTGGGTGAAGGAGTTTTAACAAAGATGTGCAGGAAAAAGCCAAAAGCTCGACAGTTTTTCTTATTCAATGATATATTTGTTTATGGAAATATAGTCATAAACAAAAAAAAATATAATAAACAACATATCATTCCATTAGAAGAAGTTAAGCTAGAAGGAATAGAAGATGATGGACGTATGTATCATAAACAATGATACTTTAATAATTTTGGTTTGAATTTCAATTAGTAATTGTATTATGTTGTTAGAATTTAAAAATGGATGGTTTATAAGAACAGCTTCAAAGTCATTTGCTGTTTATGCTGCAACGAGCACAGAGAAGCAAGAGTGGATGGCTCATATAAACAAATGTATTGAGGATTTGCTGAGAAAAAGTATGCCTTCAGTTAGTTAATAAAGTTATTATTATATTAATAACATAATGAATTGGTTTAAGGTGGCAAAAAAGCAGTAGCAGAACATGCAGCTGTTTGGGTCCCAGATGGAGAAGCCTCTGTTTGTATGCATTGCAAAAAGAGTCAATTTACTCTAATTAACAGACGAGTAAGTTAACGTCGCATTTTAATTGATTGTATGAAAAAAAAAATATTTAATTGAATTCTGAAATTTAAATTTTACAATAAGGAAACTCAGGAAATAGTCTCTTTTTCAATTAATGACAGAAAAAATTGATTGGCAATTTATTTAAAAAAATGTTGCTCGTACTCTTTTATTATGATTCACTTCAACAAGGTGTCTATGTGAGTCATGATTAAGTTGTCCATTATCATTCATGTTTACTAATGAGTAAATAAAACGTGCAGGATTTAAATCGAATTGAAGTGAATTATAAGAACTACAAAAGATAAGACGCGTTTGTTCCTTAAATTAAAAAACATGATCAACAAAGATGCTTTAATTTATATCTCAGCATTCCAGTTAAATGAATTATATTACAATCAAATCATATTTATTACGTTTAATTTTTAAACTTGTTTATATTTAAAATATTATACGATTTTATGTTTGACTTCTACATTCAATATTATATCAAATTTAACTTTAAAATAATTTTTTATTAAATTATTTGAGAAAAAGAATATCCGATTCAAAATTCTTTAACTATCAAGACCCGTTTTTAAATAAACTTTTCTTTTTTAAGCACCACTGTCGCAAGTGCGGGGCAGTTGTATGCGGGCCGTGTTCAAACAAGCGTTACTTGCTACCAAATCAAAGTTCAAAGCCTTTACGCGTTTGCTTACACTGTTACGACTTGTTGAGTACAGCGAAGAACTCAAATTTGAACGATAAAGATAAGCCGATAGGGGGCAACGCCGATACTTCAGGAGAGGAAGATTCCGACGACGATGAGGAAGAAAAGGGCAAGGGGCAACCCGATACTCACGATACGGTAAGTATTTTGAATTTTAAATATTTTTGTAAGAAATTTGGAAGGTTACTACATGTGGTATTAAGCAAACGGTTCGAATGTAAGGCAACTATATATTTTATACACATAGGAAAATTAGTCTTTTAACGTAAGATTTTGTTCTTTAACATCATCGTATTTCTTGTATAATACTTTGAAAAATAAAATATTGACAAAGAAACATTATCTTAAGTGAATTACGGGATTTCAACATCTCTTTTTCCAATGTTTTCCCTTCATTTTTGTTTGTTTTACACCTATGGTATTAATAATGGTCTACATTTCCAAAATAATTTTAGATTTCATTAATTGAAAGTGTTAATAAGCTAGATATTTTTGTGTTTTTGTAGGTATTCTTTTATCAAACCCTTATAACATATAAATACAAAAATCGAACTTGGAAATGACAGATTTTAGGTACGCATTGAGATGTTAAGTTTTTAAAACGTGTCTAACACCGCACAATATTTTTTCCACTGCAAAATTCAGTTCAGTAAAAAAGGGAGCTTTCAAAATTGTTTGATTTTTAAAATATCAATGAGTAATATAAAATTGCAAAATAAAGTTTTCTGATTAACTAATTTTCCTATTATAATTCTTCAGTTTCTGAGCCACTGTTTTGGCTACCCTTGCTAACAAGATGTAAGTGTTTTTCGTTTGAATGAGGATTAATGCAATTTGAAATCGATTTTTCTTTTTGTGGGAATGATTTTTCACTAGATACCTAAACTAACTCGTATTTAAGACTTAATAGTACGCTCTGTGGTCCGGCGAAAGAATTTGCGAATCAGGCGACGTACACTATGGTCTTTACATCTGATAAATATTTGTATGAAAATATTACAGCCATAAAACTGAATGTGTAAACAACAAATTGCATAATAAGAGAATTCGTATGTGTCTGACGCATTCAAGTTCTATCGCAGGATAATAAAGCGCGCTGGGGGAACTGACCGTTACCAATTAAACCAAACAATTTGTATCAAAAACATGTTTTGATTTGTTCATATTAAATTATTAACGGGTGAAGATTTATTGTCTCGCTTTCAAAACTTTGAAAACGGTCGTAATTTTTTTGTTAGATACATTAGATTAAACACGTTAATACCCTTAATAACTTTGATCTTTCTAATAAAATATGTAATTGATACACAATTTAATATTTCCCTTTGACTGCAGAACTTCTTTTAATTAATAGACTTGTAGATACGCTTAGTTTTTGTGGTGAGGTTTGCTAATTTGTACAGTACCGAGTTATTTTTAAATGTTATTAAAAATTGTCTTTTTGTTTATAGCCTAAATTCTATGGCGACAATGAAAGATCTGACGATATCCATTAAGGCCCTTTCGTTTAGTGGGGTCGTAAAAATGAGAGATAATGTTATAACAAATACATGATGGTGGTTTAATTTTATATATGTAAAAAAAAATACAAAATCTAGCAAATTTATTATAACGACACATGATGTTATAAAAAAAACCCATTCCTCACTTGCACATTGTGTATAATTATTTTTAATATATATTATGTAGGTATTTAATTTTTCGTAGTTTAATCAATGAAAACGAATGATATACTTAATTTATGTATCTGTTAAAATTTACTTTAAAAGAATACAGAAATTGAATTGTAACTGAAGAGTAAAGGGTATGTCATAAACTATATAATTTTTTTGATTTTTTGTATTTACAGCCGAATCATTTCATGTAAAAAAGGTCGTGTAACGTAACGCAACTGTAGGATATATCACTCATATTTTTAAAATAAACTTGAAATGAAGATTCTATGAAAATCGTGTGAGTTTTCTAGAAAGTTCGGACAATTTTATTGTTGGTTTGAGTGAGGTATTTGTAATTTTTACTATGTATTTTGATATTTATCTTAATATTATGAGTGATGTAATCTTCAGAAGATCTAACTTTAGGCTCTTTGTACAACTGATATTTTTTAGCACAATTGTGCCTTAATTTTTATACAATATCCTACGAAACATGAAATGCATGCTTTGTAAATATTTCCGTAGAAAATTGTATCTGGTTTTGTCGAAAAAAAATTTCAAGCAAATAATTAAATGTGGTAATTTTATAATGGCTCACTCACGTCTTTGCTCAGTAATCATCTAACCACTTTATCTACTGTGATAAATTGGCCTACTCAAATTTGCCCTTTTTTGTAGGAAAACTTTTTCGGTGTCAGAAATAGATAAGATGCTCCATTATGTACTATATTTTTATTATATCCATGTTGTTTATCTTATAATCACAAGTGTAATTAAAATAAAACAATAAAGTATTTTTATATTTTCTTCTTATTTTTTTTTTAAGAAATCGCTTTAAGATTAAAGAAACAGGAAATTATTGATAAAAAATAAATATCACTTTGTCAGGTGAAAAAATTACGTATATGCAACCAACAGCTGTACCTTTGGTAAACTGGTTGTCTATAAGTTAGAAGCATTCAGTCATTAAAAACATTTAGTCTTTTATAACAAGTATTAATTCCAAACTTTTTGTTAATTTTTCGTTAATAGCGGGGAAGAAGCTATTCAAATTGATATTTTAATCATTAATTCTATCTTATCTGTGATAATTAATTTCGGTTTCGAAATATTGACGAGATATAACGTGCACAAAAATACTTTTTTGTAGTTATGTGTAGTAATTTTTACATATTGGAATTTGTAAAACGATTTTTACATGATTTCGTAATTCCAAGTATAAAGAAAATTTTAAAATTAATTTAGAATGTGTGACACCAGGTACATATACTCCTTGGTGAATGTGGTAGGTTAGCCACTATTTCTATATTTTGAATGATCTAACCTACAATTGCGGACTTGTTAATACGGTTTTGTCGATTAATTAATTAAGTTTAGAGTGTGTTAATGTAATTTCAACAAAACTCAAATGGACTACTTTGAAGGATATGAGGATTTGAATGTAAGATATTTTAATTTTGTATTTAATTTTATAATTTTACCAATATTAGGTTAAGTATTGGTAATGTTTAAAATCGTAAGTGTCCAAAGTCACCACAAAAGTCAGTACAGTATCATAGAAGTGAAAAAACTAGATATACAATGCGGACCACATTAGAACAAGAAATTTTTATCAACTAAGTTTTCAGTACGTCATTTTTGTTTATCTATAATACATGTAGTGATATTTTAAAAAGCTAACGGATCCAGGCGAATATTTCACATATATTTTTTCAGGTGGTTAATTACAGTTGCGTTAATGTATGGTACGTGTAATCAATCGCTGTCATGCATGTTAGCTAAACTGGTTGTGTATAAGTTAGGAGTATTCATCTGCATTAAAAATGTTTAAAGTTAATTTCTTTTTAATCATATCATTAATTTCAAACTTGCTGTTTGTCAATAGCAGGCAACATAATCATCAAAAAGATATATTTAGTACCAGTTTACTGATATATGTATATAAGAGATAAGCTCAAATTATCGAATCAAATTTGAAATAATAGGGCTATTTCTTAATCTCAAATTACTTATTTTATTTATTTATTTTTTTCTCAAAAGTATAAACTGTACCACTTAATAAACAAGAATTATTACTAACAAAATTAGATTCTCATAATTGAAAAAAGACAAAATATTTGTATGTATACTGCTTTGTATCGTAATGTTAGGAATTCTTGAGTAGTAGGTAAATATAAAATAGATTTGTTTTAAGTATTTGACGATGAAGCATGGTATTTAATTGTATAGGTCCACAAGACAATGTTGGAAGATATCCCTCGAAATTCCGCATACCGAAAAGCTATTTTTGATAACAAAGAAAGTTTTAATGGTAAAATAGTTTTGGACGTTGGCGCCGGAACAGGAATTTTATCTGTATTTTGCGCTCAGGCGGGCGCATCAAAGGTTTACGCCGTAGAAGCGAGTAACATGTATCAATTGGCTCAAGAAATTGTAAAAGAAAACAATGTCGATCACATTGTACAGGTAATATTTATAAAAAATAATATTTTTTTGATTATCTGTTTATATAAAAATAATTATCCATTAGATTTCAAAGCTATCCTGTATTGTTCAAGATTGTGCTTAATACTAATACAATTTATGACTCACCCAAAATAAATCCTTTCCTAATATCGTTCCATTTTTCAAAATTTCACAAATAACATCACAAACACATTAAAAATGTACCACACATTTACTAAAATTTGACTCATTTTGAGTATACAATCGCGATAGGATTACACCAGTTCGATCCACAAGCAATAACCGACTGAATAGAAAGAATAATATAATAAATTAAAACGAAGCAAACATTTTTTGTCCTTTAGCAGTTAACGGAGATAAGCAATTTTTTGTCTGTAAATTAAGCACGAATGACGAGATCTTCACCTTCATTTGATCTTTCAATATGTAAAAAACACGTACGGGTTAAGAAATAAAAGAACCAATGTTTCGTTATACTAATATTTTATTATATTTTTCCTCTTATAATTAATTTCCAACTATTAAATTACGTGTTCATTTAATTTATTTAAAAATTAACACATCAAGACATTTTATTTTTCACAAACCTTTTCTAAAATTGGCCATGTAGATAATGAGAATTTTTTTTTTGTTATGATCAGTTTGTTTTAAAATATAAATAAGTAATATAAAATTGCAAAATATATATTTTCTTATTTTCCTATTATAATCGTTCCTTTTCTGAATAGCTGTTTTGGCTAATCTTGCAAATGAGATGTGTTTTTTGTTTGAATGAGGATTAATGCAATTTGAAATCGATTTTTTTAAGCGAAAAAAAAAATGTTACCAAAATTCAACACTAAGAACACATTTTATTTTGCAAAATGCAACGATACCATTTAATTTTTATATTTATGCAATAGATACTAAAACTAAAATACATTTTTGAGGTAGTACATTCAAAAGTTGAAGATTTAAAATTACAAGAAAATGAAAATGTAGACATAATAATATCAGAATGGATGGGACACTATTTGCTTCACGAGGGTATGTTAGACAGTGTTATATTTGCTAGGAATAATTTTTTACGACCTGAAGGACTCCTCTTTCCCGAAAACGTCACCTTGTTCTCTTCGCCCTGCAGGTAAATGAATAAAATACATTTACAGCAAAATTGCTGATATTGACTGTTATTTTTTTCAAAGTATACCCTCTTTGAACGACACTTGGGCGAACGTGAGTGGAGTATCAATGAAATCGTTTGGAAAAAACTTAAAAGAAGCATCGATGAAGGAACCACAATTAATCCAAGTAAATCCAAACGATATCCTTTGTGAACCAGAGTCAGTTCTTTGGCTTAATCTTCACGAAGTTACGTTAGAAGATTTAGAATCCATTAATTTTAGACACGTTACTTCAGGGTTAAAAGACGGACGTTATCAAGGTATTTGTTTATGGTTCACGTGCACGTTTCCGTATTATTCTACTGAACCGGTCATTTTATCAACGGGGCCCGACGACCCGCAGACTCACTGGTTGCAAACAGTAATTAGTTTACCTGTAGATACGGAAATTGAAAAAGGGACACCTCTTGCTTACGATTTGGCTTTAAAAAGATCAAACGCGTCGCTTCGGAAGTATACTATTGAAATTACTATGTTGGATCCTGAAGAAGTTGAACACCCGGTGTATTGTGGATGTCATATGACTAAATGCATTTTAGCAAAAGCTGTACTTGAAAGATACGAACAGGGCGATTTTGCAATGAATAAATAAATTTAACGCAAGGACATACCATTGTTTATCATTTATTGCCGTAATTTGATGTAATAGACACAGCTTATCTATAATATGAAGGAGAATTGTCATTATTTTACAGTTTTCAGTGCTTAAGAAGTTGATAATTCAAAAGGTACGTCTTTTGGGGATAAGAACTGCTAATATTTCAATTACAATACAAAAACACAGTTTCAATCAAAATGTAACTACTCACAATTGTGCATCGGGGTACGTAATCATTTTTTCTTCTATGTTGAATCTTTTCGTCATTAATTATAACACTTCTGCATGTTCAGTTTGTTCATCACATCAACAGCATTTTTGTAGACTTCGTGAAGAGTTATATTACACTGTTTTACATAGATGGTAAAGGGAATCTTAAATAACCACTTTATTAGAAAAATATATTCCGTTTTAGATTAAATTTTACGCTAATAGACAGTCACAAAAGGTAATTAATCAAACTCGCTAACTTTTATAGGTTATAATGTTGTTGAACAACGAATGTTTGTCGAAATAAATTATACCTCATGAAGATGTTAATTTTTGGTAACTCACAATTAAGGAAAACGTTTTAGTGATCACATATTAACAGGATTAAGTTCATAAAAGCATTTTTAAAACGTATTATTTAATTTGTTTTGTAAACAAATCGTCATTTTGACAACTTAGGTTTTCGTTTGATGTTGGAATTTACAGCTGCCGTAGCCTCAAGGTCGCTTGATTCCGAAATTTAGACATCGAAATAAGCCTAAAATCAGCACTTTCTCGACTGAATTGCAAACATCTTATTGTAGGATTAAATATTGTTTATTTTGAATGGTGTTGCTTGGATAATAAAGGAGATATTGCATTTTACATATGCTCACTATTAGCGTTTATAGCGCCACTACCATAAAAATGTAGCAGAAAAATAATAATAACACTAAATATTATGGCGCGAAAAGAGGCGAATACCTCCTGATACTCATGTTCTCCTGGTACCAAAACGCAGATTTTCGAAGTTTGATGAAAAATAACTAACGATGTCTGGCGCCTTCACCATTTCTTCGGACTTTTTATTACACGTTTCTACGTTTTTCTTATCATTTATTTAATCATTAATTAATTGATTTAATTGAATTTAGTAATAATTATTAATTTTTCTTGTTTTTTATTACTTTTATTTGTTTAATATCAATAATTTCGTGTTTAACTGTAAAAGTCTTATTTCCTTTTGTTTAATTTTTGCTTTTATTTATATCTTAAATTAAACTACGTTTTTTTTTCTTAAAATAAATTAATTAAAGCTATTATTTTTGATTTTAAAAGAAAACAATAGAAATTTAATAAATCCTTTTTATTTTCCAATAAAAAAGTAATCTGAATTTTATACAACAATTATACATTTAATAATATACGTGGACTTAAATATAATTATTGTTTATTGCTAATACAAACTGGAACATTTTATAAAAGTAAATTTAATTAACCAATTACAAAAAACTCATGTTATTATATATACCTAGTGTTAAGTTATTTAAAATTACTGGTCTTGATAAGTCTTAAATTACTTTCATACATTTGTATTTACAATTGATAAATTATAAACACCCTAAATATAAAACAACCCTCCTGGAAATTCCATATGTTAATTAAATATTATGGGCCTCCTCCCTCCATGAGAAATTTACTGCTTTTCGTAATTAAGAATAAACATAAGGTACATAAACTAAATATTACAATGTTAGAAAATTCTGATTCTCCCAAAAAATCTGTTTAAAATAATGTTCTTAACATTAATGTTTGAATTTAATATAAAAAATGTCCACATATACTTTTATCTGTGCATCAATTTATTTAAAAATTCAAAATAATCTCTTCATTGTTATACAAACTACCGCAGCCCAGTTTTGTACGACCTTGCTGGTCTTTTTTTATAAGAAAGTGATTGACCCAGTGTTGTTTGGTAGTACCACTACCACGACCACGACCACGACCACGGACCACGACCAAGACCGCGTGCGTCCCTCGTGCGTCCTTCGCCCGTATATACGTTTCGTCTGTTAATTGCGCTCCTTCTCCTTCATTAACGACTCGAAAATACGCACGCATTTAATAATAAGGAAGGAGAGACAGACGGAAAGAGGAGCAGAGCAGGCAACAGAAGAGAGACGTTGGCTCGTTCGTAAAAGAGTTCCTTCTTGGTCCGTGATTACAATATTCGCTATTCTTCGAAGACGTGGCACCCTCTTGATTACCAGCGCCGCGTTGGGTGGTCCACAGTGTGGCCGACCGTCGTGTGTGGTTGAGACCGCCACTGCCGCCGCCGCCTGGCCATCTCTTTGCCCCCCACGTGCCTCATCGCCAGCATCGGGCGCTTATGCTGTGCTCCAGGCCTCGTCAGAACGACCATCTACCCTTCGATGTGCTTTTTGCTCTACGTGTTCTTCGCAGCACGCAGCAGCTTCAACGAACCAACAACTTGATTCTGCTCAATCCGAAGAAAAACAATGTACTAATGCACTATTAAAAAAAATTCTATTTTTAGCAATTTAAAAAAATCACATTTTTTGAGAATTGTACGAAATTTTATAAAAAAGACAATTTAAGGGAAGAAATTATTATAATCTACGTATATCTTAGCAGTGACTATTGAAATTGACGAAGATTATTGAAGATCATTGATTAATTTTCAACATCAACCTTTGAGATCAATATATGAGCTAATTTTAAATTTTGTTTTTGGTGTAATTTTTGAGATTTCTAAGAATGTTTCAATTTAATTACGACCTAACTTACCTAAGAACTTGTACAATAAATTATGCACATAATTAGTGGCGTCCCCTGAAGCCACATACGTTAATAATTCGGAATAATCGTTTAAGTAATGACCAACTTCCTAGAAATAAACCCAAACCAATTTGCTGATTTCTCAGAATAAAGTAATAAATTATCTTCTGCTGCATACACTGGCAAAAGGCACTAGTACTAAATAAAAAATCTCATAAATAATATTACAACTCAATTAAAAGTAAAAGGAATAAATATCACACGCTTGATGGAATCAGACACATTCCAAATCATTCACGAAGAATCTGAAACATTCTAGATCATTCTTGAATATTCTAGATCATTTTGGAATGTTGTAGAACATTTTTTAATTTCCAGGAACATTCTATTGGTTCATTTTCGAATATTCCAAATCATTCTCGAAACACTTCGAACACTTTTAAACATTCTGGATTAGTCTTGAAATTTTTAGATCGTTGTAGAATGTTTTAGAACATATTTAATCTTGTGGAACATTCTAGATCCGTTCTTGAACATTCCAAATAATTCTAGAAAAATCTGAACCATTCTAGATGATTCCTGAATACTCCAGATCATTCTGGAATGTTTTAGAACATATTTAATCTTGTGGAACATTCTAGATCTGTTCTTGAACATTCCAGATAATTCTAGAAAAATCTGAACCAATCTAGATGATTCCTGAATACTCCAGATCATTCTGGAATGTTTTAGAACATATTTAATATCCAGGAACATTCTACTGGTTCATTTTCGGATAATCCAAATCATTCTCGAAACACTTCGAACACTTTAAAACATTCTAGATTAGTCTTGAAATTTTCAGATCGTTGTAGAATGTTGTAGAACATTTTTAATCTTGTGGAACATTCTAGACCCGTTCTTGAACATTCCAGATCATTTTCAAACAATATGGAATATTCAAGAACATTCTAAACCATCTTGGAAGATTCGTACAAAATCTTGAACTTTTTACAACTCACTGCAAAAGGCCAACGAATATCGACAATCTCAACCATGAGTGGGTGGCAGTAGGTGATCCTGCAATAAAGAGAGGACCCACAAAAAATCCTTCTCTTCTCACTTACCTTTAGACAGACGAAATCTGATCATACTTCAAGTTTCTTTGGGTAATAAATTAAATTTACAGAGCGTTTTAATTAATTTTTTTTATTGTTATATTCATTTGTACCTAACAACGGTTTACCTATTTGGCATATATGTACACAGTAATTAATAGAACGATTTTCTTACATAATAAAAAAATTACAAATCAATTTCTAACAACTTTTACAAGATTCTACAATGGGCTAAGTAGGGTTCGTTTTTTATTGCGTCAATGACAGATATTAATTAATTGCATAAGTTACACATCAGTCTTTTTGATTCTTTTTTTTTTTAATTGTCAAACGTTCAAAGTATGTATGTATGTATGCAATGTATGTCTTTGACTTCAAAAAAATCTCAAATTAATAAATTAATAAACCATTGAAGTAATTAGTAGTGAGGTCTGTACTAAAGATGGATCTGTTGTATAAAGCAGTTAAATCAATAAATTAAAGCAATATACAGCTGCAGACTCCTCTTTGGTCACACGTTACAATACATTCAATTGACCTCTATGTTACGCCACTGGACGAGAACAGAACACTTTCATTTGTTTCGTTGTTTTTGCTCGTCCAAATTTTAACTGCACTACTTCTTTTAAAGCTATCACCGTAAATATAGAAAACAAAATAATACAGTGTTATATAATACAAAAAAAAAATGTTTCGGGGTTGATGGGGATGGGGGGCTTCGCTTGAAATCTTCGCTGAGCAAATTAGGTAATTAAAAAAGAAAAAACAATAACTGGGTATGTTATTTGGGTTAGAAAAAAAGTTGTCACGCTTGCAATGAGACAAAATTGGACGCTGAGCAAAATTTCAAGCGTGGAAATACAAAATAGCTTCGTACCCTGGGTTGTGTCGACAAGGTAAGGGATGTGTAGGTAGTCTTTTCAACATTGACAGTTTAGCAAGTCTGCATGGTAATATTTGTAACTCTTTTAGGAACTATAGGTGATACAAGGGGAAAATTTCTTTGTAAAAGTTAATTATGTACCTGCCCTTTCCAAAAATACTTCCAATTTTGTTTTTTGTTCTTTTTTTTTTAAAAAAAAACCAATATAAACATTTTTATTGATTTCTAAAAGAAAGCAGATTTTTAAGAATTTTTGTTTATATTTAATAAGGCAATTATAATTTTTTTTTTAACGGGGCAGATCTAAAATTTTGGGAGTGGGTCCATAAAAATTGCAGCTTTTTAACGTATAATTTTCAAGAATAAAAAATTTTCGATGACAAAATTTTTCAAAAATCATCAAAATTGTGCCGAATTCCAAAAATTTATACATATCCTTAACTATGAATAGTTTTTTTTTTTTTTGGGTTTTTATTATCTCGTAGGGGTATTCCAGACCTCGAACCTTATTCTTCCCCAAGGATCCGCCGCAGACTTTTAGATATATATTTTCGTACGGTTTTATCTGATACTCAACAGGACTATTTAAAAAAAATGCCTCATAAAAATTTATCTTTAAACCAAAACTTTACTGGAAAATAGAATTTGGAACCATTAAATTGATAAAATTCTTAGAATTTTGAGTTCCCTAAATAAATGTTCTTAAATTAATTAATAAATAAATAAGATATAAATTTCTAGATCAGTAGTTTGTGAGATTCATCCCATTAAACGAAGGTCCTAAAAAGCCTGTTTCTCCTATTAAATTACAAATCAACCCTTATTTTCATAAATTTTCAAAAAAAAAAAAAATTGTTTAGAACAAGTTTATAGATTTTGCACGTGATTTTTAAAAAAATGTTCATTTTTCAGTTTTAAAATGACAAAACAACTCGTAACTATAAACAATATTTACACAGATCAAATTTAAAAACTTCAAAAAAAAAAGTTTATTCTTTCAAGATTTAATTTAATACCTACCCAATACGATGGCGAACAAAAAAAAAATCATTTTCCAAAGTTTTGCTTAATACCTACCCAAAACCAAAAGTGACTTGGTAGGTACACAATTAACTTCCCCAAGAAATTCTAAAGCAACTACTTTGGTAAAGTCAAGATACAAGATTGTAAACAGGTGTGCGATGGAGGTTCATCTCCTTGTAACCAAACAACAAACAAAAAAATACTGTCAGGTTGGACGAGGTAGATCTAGATTTGTGGAATGAACAGGAAAAAGTCTTGTATCACGTGATCGCTATGACGATTACCAGGAGCAACAACGAGCCCACTTTGTTATTGTTCATTGTTTCTAAGGGGGAGTTACCACTGTTCTGGGTGCGGGGGTCGATTTCGTCTCTTATCACGTTCGTATCGATGTCTCCAGGAGGTTCTGTTGGCTCTTCGTGTACCTTTTTGTGGAAACAAAGTCGCGCCATATTGTTTTGGATCTAAACATAAGAAAAAATTCATCTCATAAACGCCATCTTCAGGAACAAAAAAAATTTTGGCACTCCCTACTTGCATCAAAATTTTAAATACCAAAACACGCGTTTCTCACCTCTACACAGTTGAAGTCTTCCTGTCCGTCGCATTTGCAAGTCTTTAATTTGGCAGCCTTGTCTTGTCGCCGCAAGATCGAGATCGAGTTTCGACATCGATTGTTGCACTTTTTCCCGTGGAACATCGACTTGCAATATCGATTGTAATAGCCGAGTGCCGCAGAGCACACAGCGTCCGCGGAACAAATCCACTGCGCCACGCTACAAGACACCACGGAATCGTTACGATTTGCCATGGTCACCAAAGGCCTACACACCTCCACGCGACGCTTGGCGTCTTCGCAAGCCTCGTCGCTACATTGGCACTGAAACAAAAGGGCTAATCAAGAAAAACAAATTTGGGAGCGTTTCAGAAATCATAAAAGTTTATCACTGGGATTGAACCGTTAAATGACGACTAGTGGCAGCCACAAGTCGTCGACGAAATGTTTCATACATTTTATATGACTTCAATGTATGTAAATATAGAGTTCGAGTAATTGAGTTTGTGCCACAAGTTGTGGGAGCAACCTATGGTATGATACTTGTGGCGACATAGCATAGTCACCTGTCGTCTGACTACGCTGTATAACAGTAGTCAAAACAGACAGAAAAGTAGATGAGACTTGTGGTACCGTCTAGCTACTTGTCACTGTGACTAGTGGCAGCCATAAGTCTCTGACGATATGTTGCATACATTTTATATGATTTCAATGTATGTAAACAGAGAGTTCGAGTAATCGAGTTTGTGCCACAAGTTGTGGGAGCAGTCTATGGTACGTTACTTGTGGCGACATAACATAGCCACTTGTCGCCTGACTACACTGTATGACAGTCGTCAAAATAAAAAAGTAGATGAGACTTGTGGTACCGTCTATCCACTTGTCATTGTGACTGGTGACCCCATCTGGCCATTTGTTGTATAATTTCTACGTGAACCGACAGTTAAAGTTATCAAGTCTGAGCCACAAGTCGTGAGAATGGTCAGTAACAACTACTTGTGGTGACATATAGTCGTTTGCCACTTGCTCATTAGTTCACAGTCGTCGGTTACTATACGTACATCAGTCTCAGCAAAATGACAGCAAAGACGCAGTTGGATTGAAGCCGCGCCTAGCCACATGTGGCCATGGACTAGTGGCTGCGCCTAGCCTCATAAAACCATTGACTAGAGATCACATGTAGCCACTTTTAACAGCGACTAGTGGCTCTATCCGGTTACTTGATACATTTAATATAGTTTCAATGTAAACTGACAGTTTGAATTAACAAGACCGAGCCACAAGTCGTGAGAGTGGTCAGTAACAACTACTTGTGGCGACACATATAGTCGTCTGCCACTTGCTCATTAGTTCACAGTCGTCGGTTACTACGTACATCAGTCTCAGCAAAATGACAGAAAGACGCAGTTGGATTGAAGTCGCGCCTAGCCGCATGTGGCCATGGACTAGTGGCTGCGCCTAGCCTCATAAAACCATTGACTAGAGATTACATGTAGCCACTTTTAACAGCGACTAGTGGCTCTATCCGGTTACTTGATACATTTAATATAGTTTCAATGTAAACTGACAGTTTGAATTAACAAGTCCGAGCCACAAGTCGTGAGAGTGGTCAGTAACAACTACTTGTGGCGACACATATAGTCGTCTGCCACTTGCTCATTAGTTCACAGTCGTCGGTTACTATACGTACATCAGTCTCAGCAAAATGACAGCAAAGACGCAGTTGGATCGAAGCCGCGCCTAGCCACATGTGGCCATGGATTAGTGGCTGCGCCTAGCTCCATGTGACTATTGACTAGAGACCACGTCTATCCTCTGATAACTGCGACTGGCGGCTGTGTCTTGATACTTTTGCCTACGACTGATGACCGTGTCTACTAGCTCGACTGAGCCACTGGTGGTAGACACTAATCGTCGCCACCGGTGCTTATCTTGCCATCTTTCTTATGACTTCTTAACACATCGTATGTAGAATAGACCTACATTTATGATCAAAAACACAGTTCATCCAGATATTGGCACCTTTGAAGGATTTATAGTACAAGAAGAGGAAGAAAGTTCAAAAATTGCAAAATCATTTGAAATTAATTAAAGACTAAAAGAAACTGGGTTACTATACCTATATACATGATAAAAATTAAATTCTTTTGTAATATCTCCTCACGTTTCTTGGTTCATGATACATTGTTAGCACTCTACATGTAGAGTGATTGTAAATAAACTATCGTACATTCACTATAGAAGCAAAAGGAGATCATTGACCTAAACCGGGACAAGTAGTACTTAGTCGAAGATCAAGCGACCGATCTAACTTTCACATTTGAAAAACGTTTTCCGCTACAGATCAGTCCTATTTGATCCGCCCATCAGAGTCTAAAGTAGAACTTCTACAATACACGTGTACCATAATCAATCAGAAAACTGCACTATGAATATTAACTACATTCTACATTATTGAATTTCTTTTTGGTATAAATCGAGTTTCTTTTGTGGTCCAACGTTTCTACCAACATATCATCATTAATAGATAAAATTATTTGAACTCATTTGTCAATTTGTTTCTATCTGACTTCCTTAAAGAACTACACAGTTAAGACTTTGTCTCAATATATCTCTTTAATTCCTGTGGGCAAGGAGGGAGGAGTAAGTCACGACCTTTTGGATTCTGGATATATATTTAGACTTGTACTTAAGAGAATATTTGTCTTTCTTCTGAAACGTTACATTTAAATGGCAAGCGGTCATCAATCATCATTTGCAAGAGTAAAAATAGCTTTGCCCTATAATTGGTCCGCAGTAACGACTGGCGTACATATAGATAAATTAGAGATTGTATGTGTCTCCCGGCCAAATGTAATTAGGTTTTAAATAGCGAGCCCGACATTTACGATGGTTGGTTGCAATCGTCTAAGCCCACGGCTACGAAAGACATTGTTTTCGAAGAATTATCCGGACGAAACCAGATGAAGACCTGCAGGTCCTACGGAGCCTGAGGAAGTAGAGTTCTCCTAGGAGGAAATCCAGTACTACCTAAGTAGTTATTTGGGGGGGTATCTTTCGAAGATATTCCTACTTCCGAGAAAACGAAAAAGAAGAGCATAGAGCACTAAAAAACAAAGGGCCAATGGTGACGACTGCTAGTTGCGGACACAAGTCTTTTAACGAAATGTTTCATGCATTCTTTATGATTTCAACGTAAATTCAGAGTTTAGGCGCTCATTTTCGACCAATGAACTGTGAGAATGGTCCAGTGGTCGCTACTTGTGGCGATATACAGTAAATAACAGTCGGCAGAAGAGACTGATGGTGGCGATTAGCCACTTGTCACAGTAATTGGTGGCTCCTGAACCCCGCTCATTACTATAACTTATAACGACGTCTAGCCACTTGTAAATGCGACTGGTGACCCCATCTGGGCACTTGTAACTGTGACTTGTGGCTGCGCCTAGCTATGTGTGACTGCGACTAGATCAGCGCCTATTCACGTGTTTCCAGCTACCCAAACACCACAGGCATGTACATATTTTTATACGAGTACCAATTGACCTAACAAAATGTTTTAGTGAGCAAATGGAGTCACATGACCACTAATAATAACCATTTAGGGCTGCAGATAGGTTGAGCCACTGGTTATACGTAGACACTAGTCGTCACTTCTGGTGGCTCTTAATGCTTAGTCTATCAATACTTTAAACCAACTGAATTCGACAAAAATTTTAGTGAGCAAATGGCATCACATGGCCACTAGTAGTAACTACTGAAGGATGAGCCACTGGTCATAGACACTGGTCGTTACTACTGGTGGCCCGTAATGTTTGGTCCATGAATATAATATACCAACTGAATTCGACAAAATTTTCTAGTGACCAAATGAAGCTAGCTACATGGCCACTAGTAGTAACCATTAAGGTTGTAGCTGGGCCGGGCCACTAGTCATAGACACTAGTTATCACTACTGGTGGCCCTTAACGCTAAGTGTATGTAAATTTTTTACCAACAGATTTAGACAAAAAAGTTTAGTGAGCAAATGGAAACACATGGCCACTAGTAGTAACTACTTAAGGCTGAGCCACTGGTCATAGACACTAGTCGTTACTACCGGAGGCCCGTAATGTTTGGTCCATGAATATAATATACTAACTGAATTCGACAAAATTTTCTAGTGACCAAATGGAGCTAGCTACATGGCCGCTAGTAGTAACCATTAAGGTTGTAGCTGGGCTGGGCCACTAGTCATAGACACTAGTTATCACTACTGGTGGCCCTTAACGCTAAGTGTATGTAAATTTTTTACCAACAGATTTAGACAAAAAAGTTTAGCGAGCAAATGGAAACACATGGCCACTAGTAGTAACTACTTAAGGCTGAGCCACTGGTCATAGACACTAGTCGTTACTACTGGTGGCCCGTAATGTTTGGTCCATGAATATAATATATCAACTGAATTCGACAAAATTTTCTAGTGACCAAATGGAGCTAGCTACATGGCCGCTAGTAGTAACCATTAAGGTTGTAGCTGGGCTGGGCCACTAGTCATAGACACTAGTCGTCACTTCTGGTGGCTCTTAATGCTTAGTCTATCAATATCTTAAACCAACTGAATTCGACAAAAATTTTAGTGAGCAAATGGCATCACATGGCCACTAGTAGAAACTACTGAAGGATGAGCCACTGGTCATAGACACTAGTCGTTACTACTGGTGGTCCGTAATGTTTGGTCCATGAATATAATATATCAACTGAATTCGACAAAATTTTCTAGTGACCAAATGGAGCTAGCTACATGGCCGCTAGTAGTAACCATTAAGGTTGTAGCTGGGCTGGGCCACTAGTCATAGACACTAGTTATCACTACTGGTGGCCCTTAACGCTAAGTGTATGTAAACTTTTTAACAAACAGATTTAGACAAAAAAGGTTTGTGAGCAAATGGAAACACATGGCCACTAGTAGTAACTACTTAAGGCTGAGCCACTGGTCATAGACACTAGTCGTCACTACCCGAGGCTTACAGTGCGCAAATTATGAAAATATCATATACTGATCTCCACAATACTTTCTAATAAGCAAATGACATCACACAGCCACTAGTAGTGATCACTTTAGGCTGAGAAAATACAATGTACGTCTCTTAGACTGAAACACCTGACACGACAATTTCTATTTCATCAAAAAATAATGATGTAGAAGCAATATTAAAAATTAAACTTACAGTCATTAGCTGTTTTCCTTCTTCTGTCGAGGTGAGGGCTATGAGGGAATTTTGACAAATTTCGGGGCAATAAGCAAGCTCGTTCATTCCTTGGAGCACAGCCGAACAACCCATGACGTAGTGTTGTAGGGCTTTTCCGCAGCCCACTCTGTATGCGCACCTCATATGAGCCACCTCGCAGGACATTACTTCTTCGTCGGCGTTCCTTTCTTGCTGAGCTGTGCTACCTGCCACGGCTGCCATTGCTGCTAATGACATCATGATCCACCACATGCCTGAAACAAATTAAAAAACAAATCAACATGGAACATATTATAATGTTCATGGTCGTTCTTTGGCAAAAAGGACAAAAAAAATTGATCCAAAAATTTTCAGTGAACAAGGACCTTATTACTATTGCTGTCTTTTTTTTTTTTTTGAAACATGCAATGTTTCTAATTTGATTCTAATTGTAAAAGTTAGTTTTGAGGGTTTGTAAGACAGTTTTATCCGTAGAATTTATGAGTGGAGCATAATCCTTTCGACCATAGGTTCCATATCTGTAATTTATGGATTTAAAGCCCTAGTCTGCCAAAAAACAAAAACATAAAAGGCTTTTGAACTTGTGTACTCTTTGCAAAATGAAAATAATTTATAAAAGTTATTTATAACTGGTTAATGATCACTGGCAATAATTTGTCATTCATTATGAGAACAATTTCATACTGCAATTAATCTTAATTGGAGAAATTATCCCGTCTAGCGGATTGATTTAAAACTGACGATGAAACACATACATAAATATTTATAATCATCGAGATGTCTCATGCTGCATAAATAAGACGATTCAAGTGACTTGGAAGAAGCACTTGAATTTATTTTTATTAATTCGTGACTAATGCCAATTTTCTTTTGGCAACGAAAGTTCAAGAGGCGCATATTATTATTAATTAAAAATGATTCTATCAAAAACAATTTTATATTTTCAAAATAAATCAATAAAGAGAACAAATACAGAATATAGGTAGGAAGCTAATAATAACTTAATTTTGTAAAAATGAGCAAGGGCTTTAGCTATTAAATTCCACAAATAAAATCAAAAGTATCTACTAAATTAAAACTATGAGAACGTTTAGAAAATAATAAATTGCATAGAATTAATAATCATGATCAAACTAATGAAAATAACTCACCAATTTTAAACTTCTACTTTTTAGTTTTCACGTTCAACCCCCTCACTTCACCAGCTACATTTTGCATCAGGCAAAATATAGCGAAATAATAAGTAATAAAAAAATCAAAATTTATCTCAAATGCGGGAGGTTATAAGAGTTTCAGTCTTATGGGGGCTTAAGATTTTGGGTTATGACACTGAATTCGTATGATAAAAATTTATATTTCAGTTTGATAACCTACATAAGCCTAATTATAACGAGGTTCCAAGAACAGAAAACTGATAAAAAATACTGACCTCTTTACTAAATGTACTTATATGATAAAAAAACAACAGAATACATAAAGTATTTATTATAAGTATATTATTTATTTTAATTTATTTATCTTAAAAATTGTTATATTTAAATTTGAAACAAAATCCACTCCTGTAAGGACTGAAAAAATATAGAAAAAATAATTTTTCAACTGTAAACGACTCAATTAAAAAAATTACTTTTTAGCAAAATCACCGACAAATGAAAAATAAAATAAACTAAAATAAACCTTTTTTATATTCTGACAAGCGACCCTTAAGGTCCACACGTATGTATTAAAAATATCCGTTTTTTTTTATCGTTATATCAGAACCAATTGGGTCAGATAAATCTATTTATGAAAATTCCAGAATTTACAAAATTTCAGTTGTGGAGACTCGGAAGTTAATAAACTATGCTTTGTCAGCATTCTGTTGAATTGACCAGAGTTCGAGTGCGATTTCGAAATTATTAATTCTCATCAGCGAGTCACAGGCAGTTACTGACAAGTTGGGCAGTCTTCCTTAAGTGCTTCGATTAACCAGGACCATTTATTTTGTTTTCTGCTTTTCGCTGTCTTTTTTGGTGATTTTAATTTTTTGCAAAATAGTTTTTACATAATTTGTTACGAGTTGTGTTTGTACTTATAGTAAAACGGTAGTAACTGTTTTTATCTTAAAAGTAAAGACCATTTAGTTTGGCGTTAAAAGTGCTTACATCACGGAAAGGTCAATGGTACAGTAAATAATTAAACGTTTTGAGAAGGTTAATACTCTTTGACAATGAATACAAATGTACATAGATACATAAACAAATCTAAAATATATGTACGAACATATGAGCATTTGTATTGCAGGATATAAAAATAACCCACTGAGTTGTAACATCCATCCTTATGAATAAAATATCCTCACTCCTCTTTGGAGACAACAACGTGTTGGCTATATGCCATTTTCTAAATTTATTAAATACAAATTATTCCAAATAAAGTTTTACGGGTGTCATTTAAACATGGGCCTAATGATAGTTACTATTAAACAAAAAATTTCTCAAAACATAAGTATTCAATTACCAATTACTAACAACTTTTTTTTGTGAGTATCAATTTATTTTGAATTTTTTTTTCTGGGCTATAACTAATTATAAGTTAGGTGTTAATCATCAAGAAAAGGGGAAGACCAGTCGGCTGGATAGGGTCCTCCCCATATCCAGAGATCTCAAACTGAGAAGCTATGGATTCCATTCTTACAAAATCCAGCAAAAAATAATTAAATCTTACATTTATAGGTGCATCTACACAAGACCTTCTTATAATTTTTGTATTGATGATGACGTAATTAAGAACTTTTTGCACAAAAAATCACGAATGATTTCCCCTTACAAATTAAAGTAATGATCATAAACATATTCTGAAATTCAATTCTTCCAAACAGTTTCAGAAGCCACAAAAAGTATATGTTAAGAATGAATATTTTTTTGCTGTTTGTTTCTATTAAAATATTTTTTTTTTAAAACGTTAAAAGTTCAATTAAAACTAAACACTTAAGCTTCAAAATAATCAAATTTGAGTTATCAAATCATGTTAGATTAATAAAAAATTAATAATATGCTACGTGGGAGATTGGTAGGGGTCGATAATATTTTGATTTTCTTTTTGGTATTTTGGACTATTAAAATTGGTAAAAAAATTGTATGTAAACAAAATTTCCGTTTGTGAAAGAATATGTGATAACGATAACATATTTTTCAAAAACTTGAGTTTTATAATCTAATTAAGAAGTTTCTGCAACAAAAATGACTCCTTTAAATTCACAATTCGAATTCTTTCAACAGTGGATACGATTAATAAACGTTTTTACTCCTTTTAGATGCTGATTCTGTTTATATTAAAACCATTTTCTTTAAATTAAAAAATATAATAGATATTTCAGTTTAACTGGTTTTATTTTACTGGTAATAAAATTAGAATTACAAAATTGTCTTATGTGTATAAAACAATACTGTACGTAGAAGATTGGCAAGGGATAGTATCTACTTTTGATTATTTTGTTTGCGATTGTATGGATTCTCGTTTTGGTATTTTCGATTATTAAAATTGGGTGAAAAAACTATTATATAAAATTTCTAATTGTCAACAAATATATGATAACGACAACAATTTTTTTAAAAACTTAAACTTGATAATTTAAATAATAAATTTCTGCAACAAGAATCAGGGACTTTTTTAATATTTATCTATTACTTTAAACACATGTAGGTAATCTTTAAAAAATGGCTCTCCCATAGAATAACTATTCCAATTCTTTCAAAGGGTTGGTACCAGAAGCCACTTAAGATGTAGGCTAGGTTCTGATTTTATTAAAATTTTTTTTTTTTTACGTTAAAAGTTGAATAAAAAACTAGATACCGCTGCTTAATAATTAATTACCTTTTACCATTAATTAAATATGAATTATAAAATCTTCTTATGTTAATAAAAAATTAATAAGATACGTAAGGAGATTGGCAAAGATAGATACAATTTTGATTATTATCCTTGCAAATTATGCATTCTTGTTTTTATATTTTTTTTTCCGTTTGTCACCTAATATCATATATAATAAATTTTTGAAAACGCGAATTCGTAGTTATATTAAGAGCTTTTTGTACCAAAAATCAGGAAACATTTTTAATATTTATCTATTAGGTACTTTAAGCATAGGTTATATTAAAAAAAAAAATGACTCCCCATTAAATTCACAATTCGAATTCTCGAAAAATTGATAATGTACTCAATAATAGAATTAAACAATTTGTTCCAAAATAATCCTTTGTAAAATTTTTTTAGTGGTTGGGGAAAATACTGTCTATGGATGTAGTAAAAGATTTGCGTTGGATCCGGGGCTGTGGGGGGAGATGATATTTAAAAAAGTTTCCGGAAGTAATCGAAGTGTAATGATTATATGTTGGCCATGTAGTTTTACAGCCCGTTTAGTATTAATTTAGCATATAAACAAACAATTCTCAATAAGAAACAAATTGATATTTTTACAACATATTGTTCGTCGAGTTGACGATTAAAAGTTGTTATAATAAAAGTAATTAAACTTAAAGTTTAGTAATAATAAAAATAATAATAATTAATAACAACACCTATCAACAAGCAATTAATTTATTCAATTAATTTCGTTTAATTAGATGTCAAGCTTGAGTGCATGGGTACATTAAAAGAAGTAATAACTATAGTATGTTTGTTTGATACTACGAAAGGTTCGGGATAAAGGTAGCACTTTTACGCTCCATTCTGTTTAATTTGAAGCAATATTGTTTCAACAGGTTTAAAACTTTTGCCAATTGGTCACACATTTGTGCCATTTGCACAATGGTATACCTGGTATATATAGACTATAGAGAGTTGTCATAAATATTTTTAACAGAGTGTTACGAGCAACTGTAGTTTATATTGTAGTAGGTTGTAGTTATCCACTTTCAATATCGCATACATAATTTTTCAATACGTTATTGTTCTCAAAAATTATGCAACATGCCATTAAAGCCACGCAAGGCTACCTTTTAACAGTCGAATGCGAAAAATTAATGTTTGAAAAACGAAAGTTGATTTATACAGGGTTGGGCAAAAGTATCTGAACACTATTTTTCTAGCTAAACTATGTGTACGATGAGAAAAATACTTTTGACAAGTTTTTTGTAGTTTTCACCTATTCCCTGACCTAATGTAGGTTGGTAGTAAAAAAAACTTTTTTTATGAGTTTTTTAATTCCAAATTTTATCTTGGTACGGCTCTGAACTTATATAGGGATTTTTGGTCATTTCTATAGGTATATTCATTTTCGTAATGTGATCGTAATAGTGGCTGTAAGGCTTTTCGAGATATAACGTCATTAGTGGAACACTCTGTATATTTTTTCGTCTTTCTATAAACAATTACAATGATGTACGGTTTGGTGGATGTACAACTTGCAGTTTTGAATTTTTTTGATAAAATAGTAAAAATAATTATGATGGCTGTTCAAGAAATATCAGGTCTCCAATATTTTGTAAATTAATTTTCATTTTAATTAAATAAATAATACTAACTTTGATTCCCGATAACGTCATATTTCGGGAAGGGTGACAGTCACTGATGATCACATTACTTGAGTAAGCAGGCGAAAAGAACTTTAAGAAAATTAAAAGTTTTTTTTTTCATCGCCCCCAATAGTTTAACCCCGATACCTTTGCGCAACCCTGTATAAATTCAGAGCCGTACCAAGATAAAATTTGATTGTATATAAATAGATATACATATATGGCGGGGGAGTGAACGTAGGGTAAGAACTAGTATCAGCAGTGAAGACGAATAAGGAGTCATATAATCCAACGCAAGATGGAAAAAGAGAGAGACATTTAAGACTGGCCAGAAAACAAAAAAAAAATCACTTTTGTGTTCCTACTGACTAAATAAAAGATACGGACGGCAGCCGACTGTCTTTTTGATGATAATGAGAATCAAATTATATGAAATGAATATGAAAAAATTCAAAATTTATGAAAATGAGAATCAAGAGTTTCCAGTATACTTGGATCTTCCGTTGAAATAAAGCTTTTGTACATTTACGTTTTTTTTTCCGGTAGTGAAAATCGAGATTAAGCTGAAAACTGAAAATCGATGAATGCGATGGAAAAGCAAAAAAGTTTCAAAAAGTTTTTTCTTCTACTAATAGGGATGAAGACGGAGAAATACAAAGATGATGTGTAATATGTGTGGGTGAACTATTAAACATCCCCTACAGGGACGGACTGTTTTTTTATTTTTTGAAATTTAAATGTAAAAAATTAAAAACTTCAAGATATGTCTTATCCAATTAAAAAAAAAAGATACTCAAAATCAGAGTACTCTGTAAAAAATTTGTGTTTATACAAAAAAAAAAGTAAATTTAGGCCCCTTTCATTTGTTAGTTAAAAATTGAGATTAGCTTTATTTAAGAAATTTTTTAGCAATATTTACTGTGAATATTAAGATTAAAATATTTTATTAAGGATTAGTAAAATAAGGAAGTGCCCATGCAATAAAGATTAAAACATTTATCCAGCAGGATAGTTATGTTAATCATCAAAAAACAAATATCATAAATAATACACGTATGTAAATGACACTGATAAACATTATATAATTTGGTTGACATTCGTCGCCGCCGAAAAAATTATGCAATTCAAGAATTAACAAAAACAAAATAGATTTAGGTCATATCCAAAAATCAAACTAATTAAAAATTTAAATTTGTATTTTCATTATTTTACTAATTAATAATAATATTAAAAAAAAACGATATAAATAAATAATAAATTGCAATATCATCTGATATTATTATGCATAGAAAAAAAGGTCAATTATTTGTAAAATTTCGTGTCAAGAGTTCGTGTCCACTTACCGATAAAAAGGATGCTCTTTATTAAGCAATTATTGTCTCAAATCACCCGCGTTAAAAAGTATTGTTTCTAGAGTGAGAGCTACGCTTATTCTAACAAATTTCTCGTTTGCAATTACTTTGCATTAAGGTCTACGTGACATTTTGCATGTCCATGTAAGGGTATTTGAAAAAAAAAAATACTCTCATTATTTTATCGAGCATGGTGATACCGTCGAATCAATTGAGAGGTTCCTTGATGGAATAGTAATTTACAGTCCCTCGCTGTAAGACTCGCTAATGTCCATTATTTCAGCTCATTTATAATTTTTTTAAATTAGTTTCAAAACTTTCCACTCCTCAGTAATAAAGTATCTACCTGCTATTCTATTATTTACACAGTATGGCAATGAAACATTATACTTTTACTTTTACTAACGACATTAAAAACTGATACTGATAAGTACCTACACCTACCTATCTCTTTGCTAAGTACAAACAGACGTACAACTCGTACATAAACTACCGTATGGTCTAATGTCAATACAAGATAAAAAAAATTGTAAAAAACATAAGTATTTGATGTACTTTTTTTTAACTAATTATTTTACGGTAATTACTGGACGTATAAAAAAAGAAACGTAGAAGTTTTTTTTACTATTCAATTAACGAATACCTAACAAGGAAGATGATACAGTAGACTCGCGCTAGTGTGAACATCCCAGCAGTATGAACAGCTAGATAGAATACACTATACACCCAGCAGTGTGAACAAATTTTAACCTCAATCAATCAGCAATTTAGTTCAATTCTGTGGTTCCCTAAATGTGGTAGACGTTTGCACATCTTTATGGAAAGTCAAAAATTTTAGATTAGCAGCAAGATGTCAAAATAAAAAATTTATTTAAGAAATACAGAATTGCCGAATGTATCATTTGTTTTAAAATTAAACAAATATATATTAATAACAGTTGTACCAGTGTGTTAGGCCAAATAAATTTTAAAAAAACGAACATTGAAAGAAGACGAATATCCAAAGATGCAAAATGTCCTCAATAATTGTTGTCTTATTCAAAGAGAAATAAGTTTGACTGTAACAGATAAGATTTTTAAACAAAAAGTCATCCAAAATGAAACTATTAAACACAAGAGATGAATGAATGCAAAAGTCTAAGGTTACATTAAAATACGTATTATTTTAACAAATAAAATTTAAAAATTTACATAATAAATATATTACTTATACATTTTTTTTCTTGAACTGTAAGTTTGGATGGCATAGGAGAGATATTGCTCTCTCCAATTTACACAATTTTGCATATTTTAGAATACCTCCGATGGTGTGAACAGTCTCTATAATATGAATACGTCCGGTGTTTTGTGTTCACACTAGCGCTAGTCTACTGTATATGATATTTAAAAAAAAGATTAATGTTTAAGTGCAACAGTGAATTGTAAAGTATAATTTAGATATGAATTCTATAAACGATTAATGAAATTTATTGCTTGAATAATTTTAAAAATTTATCATCATTGTGTAATAAAATTTAAAAAACAAACAATAACTAACAAATTTATTATTAATAAAATTAATTATTAAACGGCCACGATTTTCTTTTTCTCTTTTAGTATTTGCTTAAGTAAAACGTACTTATTTATTCTAATCAATTGTATAAATTAACAAATAATTAATGACTTCTGTTTAACATATTTAAGTATGTATCTATTATTTGTAATAAAATATAGCATAGATAAATATTTAAATTATTAAGTAACCGGTACTTTGTTTGTTTGTACTATGCATTCTATTTTGAAAAAAAAAACACAAGGTTAAAATATCTGTAATATTAAGGGTACTTACTTAATAAATGAAATGTGTACTTAAAATTGTGTTAAGTGGTAGTAAAACGCATTTAAGGACAAATAATAGTAAAGTGTATTTGCACTTCGTAATTAATCACTTCTTTTATAATTAATGTTTAATAAGCTTTCTAATAACAATTTTTTTACGCATTCCTTTCAGCCGACTGAAAACTACGTTTTTCCATAAATTTGAATGGAAAAACTAACCCTTATCCTTATAGGGTCTCTCCTGTGTCTGTCTGTCTATTTGTTACACCCAATTTGCTCTAAATGTACTAAACCGATTATGAAGTCCGTTGACTTGCAACGTAAATGATGAATTTTGAACATGGGGGTCGTCACTTTAGGGTTTAGGGGGCCAAATTAGAATGATTAACAAGTAGACAAAAACAAAAGTTTCGCAAACTGTACCGTGTGATATATCAAATGAAAGTGCTTGTCATGGGGGTTTCAATTGATCATTCTTCATGTTGGTGAGGGACGATTTCACTTAGCGATTAAAAAAAAATTTCTGGTAGTCGATAATTGCAGGACAATTCCACGCAAATTGTCGAAAGGGTTGAAATAATATTTTAAAGATGTAAAGAAAATTGAAACATTTCCTTGATTTTTTAATCGCTGCTCAGCAGAAGGATGAAAGTTTTCACCCTAAAGGACTTGAAGGAAAATTTTACGAATTTTTCGTCAAACAATCTTTTGCTATTAGTAGCCCTTATGGCTATTGCTTTATGGGTTCTTTAGGGTGAAAACTTTCATCCTTTTACTGAACAGCGGTTAGAAAATTATGGAAAATTTTCAATTTTCTTCACATCTTTAAAAATGTATTTTAGCCCTTTCAGCACTAATACCTAAATTTTATCACAAATTCGATACTTTTCTGTCGATTTATGAAGGTGGCGGAAGTTAGAAAATCGTCTCAATTCACATTTTTTTTTTTTTTGAAATGGAAATCGAATTTTCACGAGAAAAGCCATACAGAAAGGAGTCAAATTTCCTCTTATTCTACTCGAGTTTACAATATATTTTAGTACTCGTAGATTCATAAGAAAATCGTGTATCCAAATCTGTTATTCTCTTAGTCTGCAAACAATTTTGGGCTAGATTTAAAAAGAAAATCAAAACGGAATCCTTTCTACGCGAGTTCAATTCGAACTTTTGTTTTTTTCCCTGATTTGCTGCCAACTTAAGAAGTAGATAGGTACTTACATTTAATATAAGAAAAGAAAAAAACATCAAAGTAAAGGAAACTTGGCAATGTGTTCGACATAGAACGTACAGTCTCATTAAAGGTGAATTATCGTAGTTATATGAATTAAAACGTGGTGATACAATAAAGCAAGATTTATAGACGATACGCACTTGACAAACAACAAAACATACACGAAGAGATAGAAGAAGAACAAAAAGAAGAAGCATCAATCTTGGACGTGATTTTCGTATGTAAATCATAATCCGTTTAAGCCTGTGCACATCCTGCCTGTGTATTAAGACTTTTCTAAAAGGATACATAAATCACGCCGGTTTGCTTCGCTGAATGCGTCTTTCAAATAAGTACCAGAATACGTGACTAGTCATACTAATTTCGACTGAGACAGATTTTACTCAAACAATGACGCAATTAAATCGAAAAGATGATAAAAAAATAATAATTACACAGCATATCACAGTTCTATTTCTATTTAAGTTTAAAAAAATACGAAAAACTTTATGAAAATTCAAAATTTCAACGTTAGAAATTGACGCAGAATCACCAGGATTCATGTGGTCTTCCATTTTCTGTTTTGAGTACACCACCAGATTACTCCCTATAACCATGTGTTTATTTTGCACCCTCGGAGTAACCAATCTCACTCTGTTTCTTTGAAGATTATAAATTTTCCATATTGGGTCAGCCCACAAGATTCCACAGCTTAAGGAAAACAAAAGAAACACCAAATGTCATCCCAAATTTAGTAAAAGTTACCATGAGTTGTGGACGTGTTCTAATATATGGTGGAAAGGGGTCATTGGGTAGCAAATGTGTTTCCTGTTTCAAATCGAACGGCTGGTGGGTCGCTTCTGTTGGTACAAAAGAAAATCCGGAAGCAGACTTCAACATTGTCATTGACAAATGTGAAAGTGCGACGACACAAGAACAAAAAGTTTTGGAAGAATTAAACAAAGCCCTAAATGGGGAAAAATTCGACTCGATCTTCTGCGTGGCAGGGGGTTGGATAGGAGGAAACGCACAAAAAGATTTGCTCAAAAATTGTGAGCTTATGTGGCAACAAAGTGTCAATCCCTCGTTGATTTCTGCAAGTGTGGCATCAAAATTTTTGAAAGAAGGTGGAATACTGTCTTTAACAGGAGCAAATGTTGCTTTAGATCCCACACCTGGTATGTTAGGGTATGGGATTTCGAAAGCTGCAGTTCATTTTTTGGCCAAGAGTCTTTCCCACGAAAAGAGTGGGCTTCCCAAAGGGGTTGTTAGTGTAGCTGTCCTACCAACAACACTAGATACCCCTATGAACAGGAAATGGATGCCAAAAGCTGATTTTTCTAGTTGGACACCTCCAGAATTTGTTGCTGATTTATTTCTAAAGTGGAGCAGTGGAGAAGGACGACCCAAAAACGGAAGCTTTGTAAAACTGGTGACTCAAAATTTTCAAACTGATCTTATTACAATAGAATCATCCTAATTATTAATTTTGAGATTTATAAGCAACTATGTATGAAAACATAATAAATTTTAAAAATTCTTGGCAACAAAGTTAGTAGATAGGTAGGTACATATTTTTTTTGACACCAAATGTCAAAGCACTAAAATTTTTTCAACAGTTTAACATTCAATTTATAATTAATTTATTCCACGTTTACTTGTCATAGCGACCCTCCTTTCGCATGCTTTGTAAAATGGCAAAATTCGTCACCACAATTTGTATTCAGCAACATTTCCCTGTGTCCCTGTCACACGCCGATGATATTTTCAAACGAAATGAATTATGACTGACAGTTGTTTACTAATTCTTTTTGGTATCAACTGGCACTAAATTTTATCCATGAGCCAGAAGCTTTCTGGCACAGTGATTACATAAACAACACGTTAAAGTTTTGAAATCACACGAAATATCATTAATCATTGCTGTGATGCAGAAAAACATCATGGATTAGGAAATTGAATTAAGTTACATTTTAAATTCTTTCAATTTGGCATTAAATTGCGATGAAAAGTGAAAAAAAGGGATAGAAATAATATCAAAATTAGGGACGTAAAACTAACTCAGTTTGGAGCACGTCTCTGTATAGATGGTACCTGAACGTGGATGCTGGGTGGAGAAGAAAAGATAAAAATTAGAAGAGTGATTCATCAAGTCAAGTAGCTTGATATTTTACCAGATAGCTTGATTTGAATTAACAATCAAGCTAATCCAGTAGTTTTTTTAATCATGGACATTTGGACTGAATAAATTGACTCCAAGAAAGTTGTTTAAAAATTTCATGAGACGTTTCGCCACTTTTAATTTAAAAACTACTCTATTAAACTCTATGGATATGAACTTGAATCAAAAAAGTATATGTAGTCAAAGCCAGCACCAAACTTGTTAACTTTTCGAAACTTTAGATTTACACTGCGATTTTTTCGAAATTAATAAAGTCAAGTAGCTTGATATTTCAACAAATAGCTTGATTCGAATTAAAAATCAAGCTAATCCAGTATTTTTTAATCATGGGGATTTGGAGGGAATAAATTGACTCAAAGAAAGATGTTTAAAAATTTCATTGGATGTTTCGTTACTTTTGGACATGCACACTAATAAATCAAGCTAATGACAAATTACATACTTGGCTTGATTTGATTTAATGTGATTATTTCTTGATTTGATATAAAGTAATTTCAACAAACTTGAAATTGCTTGATATCGATGCAAAAAACTTGATGTATATGAATACAAATTTTCGAAAAAAAAAAGTAGAAATTAAAAGGAAAGGTGACAATACTTTAAACGGTTTTTGAATTAATAAATGGTAAATTAATAATTACGAATGAATGAAAGCGAAATTCTAAATTCTCACATATTTGTATAGATCAAGTAATTTGAAGGTTTGACTTGATTTTTCAAGTACATACTTGACAAATATTTTAAATAGTTGACTTGACTTGTTTTGGAAGATTAAGTTAATCAAGTAACTTGAATCTCTACAAGTGGACCTTGCGTGTTCCTTTGAAACAACCTAACTTAACCTAACCTAATCTAACGTAAACAAACCTAATCTAACCTACCCTAACCCATGTTAACATGCAGCGCTATCTGTTATAAACAGAAGCAGTTCTTTGAACCGTCTTAACAGTCAGTATGATATTTTTACAAAAATTGTTATATTTGTTCGTTTCTTTTTTAATTATGTTGTAAATGAGGTAAACTAGGGGCTAAGTCAAATGAGATTAGGGAATGTTAGCAGGTTGGGTTGGGTTAGGCTACCTTAGATGTGTTCAGATGTTCGCTATACTTTTTTGATTCAGTATTCAATGCTGATACTTAAACATCTCCATCCAAATACCTAGTGAATTTTAATCGAAGATATTTTAGGTTAGGGACATTTGAGATAAAAAGAAGCCAGTGAGGTAGAAACAGGAGTAAAGAGGGGTAGAGGAAAACGTATGTTAGATTATTATTAATTACAAATAGTAAATGTGGATGTTGTTTATTTTAGGATGTGCGATTTTACAACTGGGAGCCATCATTAAGATTTTGCCTTCGTTTCAAAATTAAATTAGTTTTTACAAACATTATTAATTAAATTTTTTTAAAACGTGATGTGCCCAATGTTACGCATGAACAGTTTCGAATGAAATTGAATCCGTCTTCGGATACGATCGGCGGTACTAGGTACCTAGTGACAATATTATCAATAAATCTTGTTCAGAAAGCTCACTTTGTTTACAAATTACTTACCGTTCCTTTACGGCCTTATTAATTCGAAAACATACATGCATAAGATTGGATGGATGTGTGTGTGTGTGTGTGTGTACACGTCCATATGCGACCTTGCAATTACGCAAGCACCTCGGGTACTCTCCATCGATGAGTACTTACTTAGGTATGTGTTTTCTATGTATGAACCTACTCCGGGTAGGTATGTTGCGAATAGTAAACAGTATACGCGTGCACCGCCATTCTTGGAAAAAGGTCAAAGGAAGTGTGCATCGATTAATTAATTGTATTTTTAGTTGGAATTTAATGACACAAGGAATTACTTTATGTTTACAGTCAACGAAGAGGAGGAGATTCGGCTTTTTAACGCATCAACAGGTCGTTGAACCAAAAATCTATTTTCTTCTGTACCGAAAAAAAAAAAAATAAATTTCGAACAGGAAACTGACGTTATTACTGTACTGTGTTGAACGAATTACTTCCTAATAAATAATAATTCTAAAATTAAATAATTAGCTGATGAAACTTTAAGTATTACGAATTCAAGAGAAATTTGACTTATTTCTGTATGGCTTTTCACGTGAAAATTCGATTTCCATTTTTAAAAAAAAAGTGAATTGAGACGATTTTCTAATTTCTGCCACCTTCATAAAACGATAGGAAAGTATCGAATTTGTGATAAAAAAATTTTAGGCATTAGTGCTGAAAGTTTCGAAAGGGTTGAAATAATATTTTAAAGATGTGAAGAAAATTGAAAATTTTCCATAATTTTCTAACCGCTGTCCAGTAAAAGGATGAAATTTTTCACCCTAAAGAACCCATAAAGAAATAGCCATAAGAGCTACTAAAGCAAAAGATTATTTCACGGAAAATTCGTAAAATTTTCCTTCAAGTCCTTTAGGGTGAAAACTTTCATCCTTCTGCTGAGCAGCGATTAAGAAATCATGGAAATGTTTCAATTTTCTTTACATCTTTAAAATATTATTTCAACCCTTTCGACAATTTGCGTGGAATTGTCCTGCAATTATCGACTACCAGAAATTTTTTTTAATCGCTAAGTGAAATCGTCCCTCACCAACATGAAGAACGATCAATTGAAACCCCCATGACAAGCACTTTCATTTAATATATCACACGGTACAGTTTGCGAAACTTTTATTTTTATCTACTTGTTAATCATTCTAATTTGGCCCCCTAAACCCTAAAGTGACGACCCCCATATTCAAAATTCATCATTTACGTTGCAAGTCAATGGACTTCATAATCGGTTTAGTACATTTAGAGCAAATTGGGTGTAACAAATAGACAGACAGACACAGGAGAGACCCTATAAGGATAAGGGTTAGTTTTTCCATTCAAATTTATGGAAAAACTTAGTTTTCAGTCGGCTGAGAGGAATGCTTAAAAAAATATGTTATTAGAAAGCTTATTAAAAATTAATTATAAAAGAAGTGATTAATTACGAAGTGCAAATACACTTTACTGTTATTTGTCCTTAAATGCGTTTTACTACCACTTAACACAATTTTAAGTACACATTTCATTTATTAAGTAAGTACCCTCAATATTGCAGATATTTTAACCTTGTTTTTTTTTCAAAATAGAATGCATAGTACAAACAAACAAAGCACCAGTTACTTAATAATTCAAATATTTATCTATGCTATATTTTATTACAAATAATAGATACTCAAATATGTTAAACAGAAGTCATTAATTATTTGTTAATTTATGCAATTGATTAGAATAAATAAGTACGTTTTACTTAAGCAAATACTAAAAGAGAAAAAGAAAATCGTGGCTGTTTAATAATTAATTTTATTAATAATAAATTTGTTAGTTATTGTTTGTTTATTAAATTTTATTACACAATGATGATAAATTGTTAAAATTATTCAAGCAATAAATTTCAATAACTGTTTATAGAATTCATATCTAAATTATGCTTTACAATTCCCTTTCGCAATTAGCAGCCCTTACGCCGATTTTTTATGGGTCCTTAAGGGTGAAAAATTTCATCCTGTTTCTGGGCAGCGGTTAGAAAATCACGGAAATTTTTCAATTTTCTTTACATCTTTAAAATATTATTTCAACTCTTTGACATTTTCAGCATTTATGCCTAAAATTTTTTAATCACAAATTCGATACTTTCCCATTGATTTATAAAGTTGGTAGAATTTAAAAAAATCGTCATTTTTTTTTTTTTTTTGAAAATGAAAATCGAAATTTCACTGCAGACGCTAGTACCTACTCCGCAAGGCATAAGTCAGAAAATCGTGAACCCAAATCTGTTACTAAAAAAGACACACGAATCTGATAATTTTATAAATTTGGTCCTTCGAGCCGGATCAACGTTATACATCTTATACTTAGTTTTTAGTAATGTTTCAAAAGCAGTCAAATACCAAAACTTCATTAATTTGAGACATGAGTTAGATGAGAGGAATCATTTTCTTTGAAATGTGTCCATCTGACAAACTAAGTTAATTTTGGAAAATACTTTGTGGATTTTGTTAGTATTTTTACTATTACGTACTTATTTATTTAACGTTAAATTTTTGCAAAACAATTCAATAACGTAAACAGGCTTACTTTATTTTTAATTAGTTCACGTTATCGAGCGTCTGCTGTAGTTTTGAGTATAGAAAGCCGCTTGTGACTATAAAATACATAATATAAGAAGAGCATCATCAAAATTCCCAAAATATTTTACCCACAACCGGAGATGTTGAAATCGAAGACAAGGCAAAACAAAAGGATCTGAAAGCTCCTAATTTAAATGAAGGTTAGCTAATAAACTCCAGAAGAGAAATTCTACGAAACGAATTCTATTCGCATTCCTAAAATTTTGTTTTTTTAATTAGCAGATTATGTAACCATTGTTTGTTGAAAATAAAGAAACAACAACACGTTTGTATTTGTACAAAATAAAAGAATAGTTGCGGAAATCTTCCTGATATTTGAGATTCCGGTTTCCAGTCTACGACAACTTTTTGGACAGTATCGTGTTACATAACATTTTGGTCAGCTGCCTTCAACCGAAGGTCTTTTGTCTTGTTCTTGGAGACCTCGACAGGTTCGGACACAATAACCAAATTTAGATTGCGTTTCGAACAACATTTGGAAAAATATTTGTATAAATTTAATTAAAAGTAACAAAGTAAAACAAAAATGCTAATTGGCATATTTTTTTAAATATGATCCAAATTTATTTCTGGGTACTAAAACAATACGTACTAAATTGTTTAATTATTATTAATTAATTAACTATTTTTGAATTTTGACCGTGACAATAATTCGTTTTTTCAAAAATTTTGTGTTCAATGGTTTGGGAAATAAGGGAAAGGATTTGTCAATTTTTATCTATTTTTTTAAATACTTATCATTAAAAATATTTCTTTTAAAATTATAAACAAAGTATATTTATCATGCATACAACAAGCCATTTCATTTGATATGTCACACGGTATAGTTTATCAAACTTTTTTTTCTTAATTTTCCAATTTACCCCTCAAAAGTGACCCCCTCTCTCATCCAAGATTTATTTATTTATGTTTGAGTCACAGAAAGTTTCAACTTAACCGTCCAGTAGATCCAATCAAATTGTCTGCGACAGACTGACAGATAGACAGACACACGAACCCTTGCTTTTCCATTTGGACTTAAAGATGAGCCTCGATGGAGAAATTTTCTTAACTTAGTACTAATAAATGTGAATTCCAAAAGTCCCTAAATTTCCTCAATATAAAAACAACTTGTTTATACTTTTTAGGAAAGTGTTTTCGTTTTTGGGCAATACACTGGGCACTATTTCTTTAATAGTGGGCCAAAAAGTTCCTTCAGATTTTCATTTTTTGAATACAAAACTCAAACTGATGAAGTTTGTGGACTGAAGTACATATCCAAAGAAGAAAATAAAGATGCTTACCGTATTTTATAAAAGCAATCCAAAACACATTGTCTCGCTCTGGAGCAAAGTCTCGTAGTCCGGTTCAGAACTTGGATGTCGCGTTTTCCACACAACCAATTTTTACTAAAAACTCTTCATATACCTAATTCGCGTTTTCAAATGAAAAATCACAAAAAAAGTACAAACATTAAAACTATCCGAAGAAATAAACTAAGGCGAAAATGTTAACGCGAGTAGCAGCGGGCGTAGCGGTAGCAGTTGAAAAACAAACTGAAAAATTCTTTCTCGTCGGATCGTTGTTATTGACTGAGCGACCGACTGTGAGTTAGCATCGAAGACCACGGTCGACGGAACGCATCAAAACATGTGCTTCGGCAACGAGGTCTGGCGCGGTTTTGGATTAAGTTGTGTCGCACGGAGGCTGACAGCCAGCCAAGTACCTGAGGTCCTCCGCCTCTTTCAATAGCCTCGAGGAAGATCCGAACTCTTATTGTTAGATCAACACAGGGATGTACTCAGATCGGTTTCAAAAACACAACCGGGAATCCAGAGAATCCAAAAAGCATAGCTAATTTTTCAAAATAAGGTTTCATGAACTAACGCTGGCACTTAGACAAAAATCCTTCGTGACACCCGAAATGAATAGATTGAAAAAATATAATTTAAGCACCAGAGTTTTCTAAAGATTAAGGTTCTTTAACACCTTCCAATAATCTTGGCCAATTTCAACTATAGACACATTCATGGGGTTCATAAGAAATGAAGAAAATCAAATCCAAAATCCACCAGAGTTTTCTAAAGATTAAGGTTCTTTACAATCTTCCAATAATCTTTGCCAATTTCAACTTAAAATACATTTAGTGGGGTGCATTTATGAAGACCAAATCCTGGGGTTTGGAAAACCGCCCATGTAACAATTTGCCTGATATTTTTTTACGTTCCAAAAGAATACGTGTACATCTAAATACATTCTATCGGGGTGCTTTTATGGAGTTCAGAAGAAATGAAGAAAATCCAATAAAAAATCTACCACAGTTTTCTAAACATATATTACACTCCTTCAGCATCTTCCAATAATCTTTGCCAGTTTCAAGTTAAGATGCATTCTATTGGGGTGCTTTTATGGAGTTCATAAGAAATAAAGAAAACCTAATCGAAAATCCATCTAAGGATTTAGGGTCCTAACATCCTCCAATAACCTCTGCCAATTTCAACTTAAAATACATTCAATTGGGGTGCTTCTATGAAGACCAAATGCTGGGGTTTGGAAAACCTTCAATGAGACAATTTAACTTATATTTTTACGCCCAATAGGAATAGTATGCGTAAATATACATTCTATTGGAGTGCTTCTATGGAATTCATAAGAAATGAAGAAAATCCAATCCAGAATCTACCAGAGTTTTCTAAAGATTAAAGTTCTTTAACATCATCCAATAATCCTTGCCAGTTTCAACTTAAGATGCATTCAATTGGGGTGTTTTCATCGAGAAAAATGCTGGAGTTTGGAAACCCATCAATGGAACAATTTGTCTTATATTTTTTTAAGCCCCAGAGGAATACGTATACATATAGATGTATTATATTGGGATCCTTCTATGGAATTTATAAGAAATAAAGAAAATCTGATCTAAAATCCATCAGAGTTTTCTAAGGATTAAGGTTTTTAACATCCTCCAATAACTTCTGTCAATTTATGAGTTAATAATAAATTAAGAAAATCCAACCAAATATCATTGTCAACGTCAAAATTTAGACAAGATCGACCAAAACACTTACGCTGTCCCTGAAGAAGATTTGATCGAAGTTTTGTCTTTGGGATTTCAACTCTGTAGTGCGTTTTATGATACCGCCAATGTTCTTCAGTTTTGCCTTTTGATCCAAAATACTAATTCATCTTCTGCAGCTACTTTCCCTCATCATAAAATCATCAGACGTGTACATCCATTTCCTCAGCTAACCCAAACCTTCTTCGAAAACTACAATACCCAATTTCTCTAATTAATCTTTTCCCATAGAACTTTTTTCCTCCACCATTACAATTCTTTTTCTTTTTATCTCCTATTAAAGTCAATGTCCTTCCCACAGACTAGTTTGGAAAGGAGGGTTATTTAAAAAAATGGATTAACTTTTAGTGTTGGGAAGAGAATCAAAGGGATGTTAACTAAACAAACATCAATCGGATTATTTGTCGATTTACTGAAGGTGTTTGGTTTTGGTCCTAATATAAATCTCTATTTATAAGAGGTATCCACTTATTGGAGATATCCTTTAGAAAAGGGTATCCTCAGTTAGAACGAAACAGCTGCCATTCGTGTTTGAAACCAAAAAAATAAAATAGTCCTTTCGTCATGATGATGTTACTACGAATTGAGGGCATTACGGTCCTGTCTCTTTATTTACAACGTGTTGCTTGGTTCTTGTTGAGCTGGTTGTGCTTTGTAGTCATCTCTCTCTCGCCTGGAATCACTGCTACAGAATCACACAAACGTTTCAGGATTACAGTAGACCAGTTCCTCTCTAGATGGTTTGTTTCTAACACACTATAAACGCGTGGTCGTGAATAACGTACCGTTTCAAACTTAAACGATACAATGTACCATGTGTACACCCATTTTCATTTCAAAACAACATTCGCTCCAACGTTTTCGTCTTTTTATCCTTTCCTACGTTTCCTTAAAATTTTCAAGTCGTAAGGCTCTTGAAAGGTCATAAATCTGCATCTGGATATGCCAATTGGATTTTCTGTTCGTGGTATATTATAGGATCTATTTGCTGTCAACAGAAAACTTGAATTTTGACTTCTTCAATTTACTGGATTTGTTTGTATTTTGGGTCCTCCTTTGTTCCTCTTTATTTTTTATCAGCACTTCCTGTCTGAAGAGGATATCCATAATTTTATGGTACAAAAATATCTCTTCCAGGGCCAAAACGAGGTGGAAGATAGGTGCAGATGCCAGTTCTAGATTTTATTGTTCTGTTTGGTTGTTTGAAGAATTTGTCAGGTCCAACTCCGAATGAAGGAACGAACGGTAGCCACCGTGTGCACTTAGCACCAACACCAATGCACCAACCGTTCGTCCTTTGAGCGCACGTTAAAATCACTCGTCAACAGACGGCAAACAAGATACTCACTTAACTTCGGCTGCAACGGCCGCTTCAGTTAACGATATCAATGTAAATATTTGCCTGTAATTTGTGTACACATACACAACACTCATAAACACAAAACTAGTGGCTAATGTCTTCATTATACACCTTTTGTTTCACACCGTTTAAATACCAATAACGATTCCATCTTCAATTAACAATTGCCTATCTGATTTTCAAAATTTTGAAGATCTGCAATTTTTTCGAGGATGATTCGATTCTGTTTTTCGCTCCCTGGCAAAAAAATATTGTTCTACATTCTAAATGTGTTTCTAAATTCTTAAAAATGTCTTGCATTTGTCTTCAATGTGTATGTGTACCAACGCGATAATGACATCCGGATCATCCTTAGACTACGAAAGAGAGGGGACGTATAATCGTCGACTGCAAATTGTTACGCGATGGATCCAACAGTCATCGCTCAGTAGCGAAACATATATTTTTAAGAGGGAGTTAGTTTTGTTACCATTATTCGTACTATTATCATTCCATACAGAGTATCAATTATTTATTTGATAAAGTAAACAATTATTAAGAACTGTTGTTTTGCGTCATACGTTACTTAAGAAAAATATTATTTATTTTATGTCAAGTAGAATACATGTTCAGTGAAATCAAATGCAAAGAATTATTTCATTAACGTTAATTAACATGATGTGGCGGAACTAAACTTTAAGAAGAATTTTTTTTAATTAATTAATTTTATTTCTTAGATTTTTATAAATAAAAGTGACGCCGCCTAATAGTAATATTGTGGTAAACACATGCTTCTTACAATTTTGAAAGTATTTTTTGTTTCTTACACTATCAGTAAACCATTCCAACAAAAAAAAAAAATATAACGCATTAATGATTCTTGTACGTAAATCGTAATATATTTTAAGTAGTATGTAAACAATAAACAAATTAAACGCGATTTACTTTACTTAACCTTACTACATAAAGTTCTTTTTACCTGTGAAATGTGATTTCTGGTTCCTTTTTTTCACTGCGGCTTTTACAGCCCTAAGAAGAACAAATCACCATTGCTTTAAATAAAAATACACTAAAACCTAACTACACCATTCAATAATATTGACACTTTTAATGACCGACACCAACGCACTGTCTGCAACCGTTTTATGGAGGCAGTACAAAATGATGTAACAATGTTCGACGTAGAGTCGGCTTACGAGTTACGTGTCCCCTCTCTTTCCTAGTCTAAGGGATCATCCAATACTAAAACGACTGTACACCAGAGGGTGGCTTTTTTTCTGATACGCTTGTTGAATCGCTCATTAATTAACGTTTTCCAAGTGTTTCGGCATTGATTCAAAGAAAGGAAGTTCATTGTTCCCCTCTTACCTGTAGCCAAGTAATTAAGTTGTACACAAAGTCACGAAATTAAGAAAATTGCATAATGCCTTTAATTAGAAGATGGTTCTTCGTTAATAGTGATTACGGAGCTTTGTGGAAACGTCTGACTCATCATCAATGGCTTGTTTTGTGCCACAATGAACCGTGGAAAGACCGCCCATATCGACCAAGGTGAGTGGACGCATAAAAGATTAATAATGACAATCAAACTAAACCCACTCTGGACCACTAAATTATTTTTGGCGTTTTTACAAATTTTTTGAAACAAAAATTTGTCTATGGGGTTGAAACCAAAAGATAAATCTATGGTTTCGTAAATCAAGGACCCTGATATTTTTTTATGTAAATTCGGCAAGATGACGAGTAAAAGCAATCGAGTAATTCAGATTACACGCGGTAACTGAAGAAGAAAAAAAAAGTAGCAACGTCGACAATAACAAAAGAAAAAGAGGGAGAACTCGTGGACTTGTAACGTTCTTTTTTTTTATCTTTTTCATTGTTAATCTTCTTCTTTTTCTTTAATCATCGGCCATCGCTTGTTTCTTGTCCGTCAGGTGTTCGGCTTCAAAAGAGCAGTTCAAAGGAGCCGATGTACTTATTGAGACATAACTCTTGTAAAAAATTAAGGCCCATTCCTGGGCCCGATCCGAAGATGTTATAATACTGATGATAGTAGTACCACTGGTGGCTATACCATCGAGGGTATCGGTAGATACAATGGCATACCATGGCACGCCCATTGTACGCATTTTATCGCCCCTTGCACGAAAACCTTATTTTCTTATGTAATACAAAAGACAGCTTTTCGAAAGCATCAAATCGTTTGAAGAACCGACACAAAGTCTCCAGTAACTAATGGTCACCCTCAGCGGTACCATCATGGAAAAAAGCAAATCCCTGAGCTTACCAAGGAGTTCTACTAATTAGCTTTAAAACTTAGAGCAAAAAATCATCCCCTTAATAAGAGAAGCACAAACAACGTTCGTTTCAATTAGTCAAACGTTTTGTTGAAATGAAAAATGCTTGAATCAGCCCTACATATTAGCATCCACTCTGCCATGTTTCAAACCCAACATCCAGAATTATTTTTCATCCCACGTATCCCGTATACACACATACAAAGATGGCTTTGGATCAAATCAGTTACAGATGTAGCTGTCGAGGTTATTTTTATGAAAGCACTTTCTTGTCGTTCGAACCGAGAGCACAGCAGCCGTCAGCATCATCAGTGAGGTTGCACGGTAGCCTGCAGGAAATGGGTGTGTTTATTTTTAAATTTTAAATCGGGATTTACATATACACATTCACAGCTACACATGTACATGTATTTTTTTTGTATGGAGGGATAGACTAATGATGTGTCCCTTTTGTACGTTTGTCTGTTATTTGACCTTCCTGAAGAAACATACAGAAGTCGGTTTGGGCTCGGATTGATTTATGAACGAGGCTTAAGGGCCCTCTCTCTCTCAACTAACTGTGTACCAAATGAAAATAAACTTGTTAATCATAATCAGACACCCATCCTGACATTATAATAGGATTAGATGTACATGTTAGATAAAAAATATTTATTTTAAATCATAATGTACTTCTAAATTTGATTAATTGTTATCATAACTAATGAGGTAGAAAAAGAGTATTGAGGGAGTAATTTGGATATTTTTTAAATTATTTAATATTGAAGTCTCATGCTATAATAATTTTTACATATACTGATAGTACTCTAAAGGCATTATTTTGGGGATTTACACAAAATTAAAAGGTGTACCATGTTATTTTGAGCCCATAAACTTCTTATAGGTTTACTATAAGTAAATAACTATTGTCTGTGATTTTTTCAAAATTTTACGCTCAGTAGTTCCGGAGATTTATTTAAGATTTTTAAAAAAATATATGTGTGGAATTTTTTTTAATTAATTGCACAACAAAAATACAAATAACTCCAAAAGTTGGTGTATGTAGGATAATAATATTAGGTGCACTTAGGATGGTTTAAAGTCAGCATACAGGGTAGGACTTAAAATATAAAAATTGTATGAGAGTAAAGTACCCTTATTTCAGAAAATTCAGCAAAATTTTATTAAGAAAAGTTGCTGATAATTAAAAGTTATGTCTAAATAGCAAAAAATGGCCTCCTAAGATTTTTTTGGGAAAAATACTGAACCGCTTCCAAATAACGATTTTGCACTTTAAACGAGAGTTTTTTTAGTATGAATACTGTCATTACTAACGTCTTACGTTGTTAAAAAGAATTTTTTCGAAATTTTAAAATTGGGTTTGATATCGTTGCAACAAACATGAAGTTTGTGGTTCCTAAAAAAATTAAAAATCTAAATTAATTTTACAATTATGCTTGATTTAAAATAAAGGGCAGGGTTTAAGGTGAATATAAAAAAAGACGTTCTTTTTGGAAATGATTAAGCATTTTTCCGAAAAGGAATTTTTTCTTGGGAGGTCATGTTTTGATGTTCAGACACAATTTTTAATTCTTAACAACTTTTCTTAATAAAATTTTGCTGAATTTTCTGAATTAATGGTACTTTACTCTTATACAATTTATACAGGGTGTTACTGATATAACTGCGGATATTTAAGGAGGTGATAGGGCAGTAGAAAATAAGAAAATTAAGCAAAACTTCGCAGGTCCTAAAGTTTACCGTTTTCGAGAAAAACGTATGTGAAAATACAGGCAAAACCGAGTACGGTCCTGTGTAAAACGTGTCCTCGATTGACCTGGTCGTGTGTAGTGGCAACGCTGTCTTCAATCAGCTGACGGTGAATGAGGTTACTCGGTTACTGTAACCACTGTAACGTAAACAAGTGTGTTCAAAAATGGCGTTTAGTTCATCAGAATTTTGTGACAGTTGCCAAATGTGTTGCTTAAGTCAAAGCGAAAACGCACAGGACCGTATTCAAATTAATTCATGTTAAGATGTTTTTCAAAAATTTTGAAAATTTTTTTGTTTCTTCACCGCGCTGCTGTAGTGACCATTCGATGATATATTGCATCTAGTTGACACCCTCCAAAAATCCGTATTTATATCAGAACCACCCTGTATACTTAAAGTCCTACCCTGTATGCTGTTTGATTTGCAACCAATATGATTATCTATTAAATATGCACTAACTTGGTCACACTGTATATTTGAGATCCTCACAAGTCCTTTCTATTGATACGCCACACGATACAGTTTTCAAAATGGTTTTTTTCGAATTTCCAACAGGCCCTCAAAAAGTGACCACCAACTTCAAATTCTTTAGTTACGTTAGACATTCGTCGTTGGGTTTTATTTATTTATAATTTCAACGATCCTGTTGAGGGTTCCGTTTTTCCATTCGGACGTACAGAACCCTAAAAGTAAAGCTAACATTCCCCAAAATAACAAATCTGGTGCTACAAACTAAAATGAGGATTTCTATATTGGTCAAACGCGCAGAACATTTATGACACGTATAAATGAACTTATTGCAAATTCTACTCAGCTTTTTTTTTTTCAAATTAATGTAATTTAAAGCCAATTTCATCTACTGAAGAAGACATAAAGTAGCGAAACAATTGTTAAGATCATTAAAGATCGTGGAAAAAAGTAAAAGAAATTCTCACTTTTTGGTACAGCATCGTTCTCACGATCCTAAAGTTCAAAATCATTTTTCAAAATAAATTAACTGTTGTTTTGTTCAATGTTTGCAAAGAGAAATTGATTCGTTTCACAACAGTAATTTCGTAAGTTTAGGATCAGGTACTTAGTGTCGGTTTTCGGATTTCCAGCCCATTATGCCCTTTTCATCTTCACAGAATTCCCATTTCTGTGCTTGCATCCGTTGGTCCTAATGGGGAGATTTCAACTAAATCCTGCTTAAGCTCCTTAATTACTATATACGACCGTCTAACTATACGTCCATATACCTGGAGATCTGCTACAATTCAATTCTGTGAAGTCGTATACCACCTGCCAGACCTTCGACGTCCTATTTATTACTTCGTCATTGTTGGAAGGCAAACGAAGAGCTTTACAGAGACGTTCAAAAATAGACATAACGATAAAAATCTATCGGCTGCTGGTTCACTTCGAAGAAACTTTTAAAATTACGATTTTTCTCGATTATTAGGAATACCTAGACGATAAGACTTTATGATAAAATGCAAACGGTTTATTTTTAAGTAAACTAAATGAAAATTTTTGTCATCACAATCTATAAATTCCCATTTTAAACATCTTAGGATTCTATTCTAATAGAGGAAAAAAGGAAAACAGGCAAAAAAGATATGAAATTAGAAACTTTGTTAGGTAATTTAAACCTCTGTGGAATAATTTGAAACTATGGGATATTTGGGATTTGTAGAACACTTTTTGAATATGAACAAGCATATTAAATATGTGTAAGTCTCTTAGTTAGTGAAATATAAATTTTCGGGTGTGAAAATGTATCCCTGGCTTTACATTTTTTGGTCGATTCAAAAAGTTGGATTCGTAAGTGAAATAATTCGAAATAAAAAATGGGAAAGAAAGGAAAATTATAGTAAAAAATGTGAAAATGTGTCCCAGTCTTTATATTTTTTGGTCGATTCAAAAATATTAAGTACGTAAGTGGAATAATTGGAAATACAAAACGAAAAAGAAAAAAAAGTACTTCCAAAACCAGAGAATTCCTAATAAGGAAACTTTTTAATGAACATGAACACTTTGTGAGGTAATTTAGACCTGTATGAAATAATTTGAAACGATGGGATATTTGGGGTTTGCAAAACCCCAACACTTTTTCTATATAAGAAGCTTAAATATGTGTACGTCTCTTGCTGGAATGTAAATTTTTGGGTGTAAAAGAGGTATTCCTGTCGTTACATTTTTTGGTCGATTCAAAAAAGTTGGGTTCATAAGTGGAATAATATTGGAAATACAAAATGACGCAGAGAGGAGAATAATTCTAAAACCAGAGATTTAACATAAGGAAAATTTTATATAAAAATGAAAAGTTTGAGAGGTAATGTAAAAGGATGGTATATTTGGGATTTGGGATTTGTAAAACCCCAACCTTATTTGCATATAAGGAGAATAAATACGTGTATGTCTCTCGATGAAATGAATTTTCTGGTGTAAAAATATACACCTGAGTCTTTCTGGTTATTTCAAAAATAATTCGAAAAGGCAATGTTTTACATGTCTATTATATTATGTGGCAAGACAATTTTAAAAGTGAAAATCTCTGAACTTGTTCTACTTTGTCGTTGAAGAATTCCGAAATTAACGAAACCTTAACCTTTTCTTTAGACGAAAATATTTTGCCACACATGATGGGGGTCACCATTACACCAAATTATGACGGCAGTTGTTGATTTTTCGCATTGTGCCCATTACGTTCCTTCTGTCACCCTTTGATCATAAAGTAACAAACTTATTTTGAACGAACAAGGCCAAAGTAACAGCAACGACAAGTTTGTGGTCAACTAAAAGCCAAAGCAGTAATAGCATCGAAGACCATATCCGTTTCAAAACACATCTCAAAAAAAAAATGATAACTACAATAAAATTTTAATCTTTTTTTTTATATATATAACTTACTACTTTTTTTTTTGAAAAATATTATAAAAAAATACATTTGAGTCCGTCACAAAAGGCCCTTTCATTTGATAGGTGATAGGTATATGTCATATGGTAGGTAATGTTTATAAAACTTTTTTAATTATTTAATTTTTCCTCCTAAAATAATCCCAATATTGAAAATTATTAATTACTAGCGTTTTATCCCCATGTTTGGGTCACAGCTCAAACTGGATGTGACAAACAGACACATGAGTGGTCCTGTAAGGGTACATCATCATCATCATCATCATCATGCAGCCTTTTCCATCCACTGCAGGATATAGGCCTCCCCCATTTTCTTCCATTGTCTTCTGTCTTGAGCGCTCTGCATCCAATTACTATTTCTTTTTTTGATGTCATCGGTCCAGCGTGTAGGCGGTCTTCCTCTACTTCTCCTGTCCGATCTCGGTCTCCATTCGAGTAGTCTCTTCGTCCATCTTCCATCTGTCAATCGGGCAACATGTTGCCCGATATAAGGGTACAATTTTCCAATAATGTCCAAAAGAATAAAAAAATCATCCCTAATATGGCGCTATAGCTCAATCGGTCTCGACTTATTTCGCTGACCACTGGAATATCTCCCATCATCTGGTGCGTTCTTAAACTGCGCACATTGTATGCATACGATTTTCCCATTCCTTTACCTAATTTTGGATGGGTATGCAGTAGTAATACGCGTGCGCCTTTTCGTATCGCACGGAGGAACGTAATAAGTAACCGCCACTGGGTAAAACTGTTACCAAAGACGAAAAATTAGGATATCCTGATGTACCTTTCTTTTGGTAAGTAGATCCTGTTCCATGTTCAGATAGAGTTCAGTGGCTTGTAAGCTCTCGTAAGCGACTGGCACGCGTAAATCTCCTCAAACGAGGACATAAAGCTGTTGGTGAAAAATGTTTATGCAGACTGTGCAACGGATAAGAATGCCGTTTTCTCGCCATCATACACACACACATACACATATGCATGCACAGATATATATGTAACGAATAATGCCGTTTAGTCGTCCGCGCCGCACCGCGCCGGTTGCGGCATGCCGCGCGACGCTTTCGAGCCGCATCTGTATCTGCTGGCGAAACCAATAAAAATATATCTGTCAACGGTTCTGTCCAACTAATACCCGATGGTATTACCGCGCTAAAAGAAGTGTGTTCCGCATCCACTTTGCGTACATTAATGCCTCGTTATGACACATTTATTCACAAGACATGAACATTTATGACATTCTGCTATGCAAATGGCAATTGCGAGTTCCTAAGGATGCTCCAGGATTCCTAGCATCACATCCAAAGAATTTCGTAGAAACTTGTAAAACTAATAGGTCGGAAATTGGTCATAATTGGTCAGTGATGGAGATTTCCAAGGGTTTTTGGTACCATATCCAGAATGAAAATAAAAAATTTTAAGAGCAATTGATAAATTTTTGGATGCTGATAATTGGTCAGCTGTAATTAACAGTTGGTCAGGCTTGGGGAGTTAAAGAAGACTGTAAAAAAGACCCCTAGAAAAATGTATGGATTTGATACGTCAGAAATTTGTCGTAATTAGTCAGATAATCCCCGTGGACTGGTCGGCTATAGAAATTTTCAAGGTTTTTCGATACTTTTGGTACCCACCCAGAAAGACAATAAAGAATTTTTAGAGAAATCTATAAATTTTTGGATGTTGATAATTGGTCAACTATAATTAACAATTGGTCAAATATGGGGAGTTAAAAATGACTCTAAAAAAGACCCTTTTATAACGATATGCATGCGGAATCCGTCATCCCTTCAATAAATTCATAGTGCAATCAGAAAAGTCGATAAAAAATTATTTTTGATAAACTTCAACAATTCCCTAAAAAATATATGAATTTGATGCGTCAGGAATTGGTCGTAATTGGTCAGTTAATCTCGTTGACAGGTCAGATATAGAATTTTTTAAGGTTTTTCGATACTTTTGGCACCCCATCCAGAATGAAAATAATGAATTTTAAAAGTAATTCACAAATTTTTGGATGCTGATAATTGGTCAACTATAATTAACAATTGGTCAAGCATGGGGATTTAAAAAATATTGCAAACATGACCATTTTATAACGATACGCATGAGGAATCCTTCATCCCTTCAATAAATGCATAGATCTGTCAGCAAAGTCGATAGAAACCTATTTTTGATAAACCTCAACAATCCCCTAAAAGATATATAGATTTGATATGTCAGAAATTGGTAGTAATTGATCGGTTAATCCCGTTGACCGGTCCATAAAATTCGTTGGATGGGATGCCATTATCCTAGAGCTTTAGGGGTTAATGCGGTTGTTTAGGGAAAACAATTAATGATTCAATACCATTATGATTCCTTTTTTAGTTTTTCGAAAATATACTGTCAAAATTTATATTGAAATTGTAAAAATATCGAGAACCGCGTCTTTTTGTAATGGAGAAGCTATTTTTTTTTAAATTCAACCCAAAAAAGAAACTCTCAAGCTTTTCTTGTCAACAACACATAGATACATCAATCAGTTCAATAAAGCTGTTATAAAATTTAACAAGAAAGCAGCAGGACTTTCTTGGCGTTCGAAAAACTACAGGCAATATTCTTCAGGTTCTCCATAGAACACATCAACTCTCATCCATCCATCTTGTTGTCCACATGTAGAATCTATAGAGTATCATTATCCATCATACGCTTGTCTAGACTGGACGTTCACCAACCCTCCACAAATCTGCCATTCAACACATAATACAAAAACACAATGGTTGTGAGCTCCTTTTATATCTTTCTTCAAAGTTTCGTGGCCAGTCAGTCTGTAGGACGTGGTATTGTGTAAATGAAAAATAATAGGAACCAAAAGAAGAATAGACCATTTTGCACCCGTCTACAAAGACCATTAATTCGTATTAAAAGAAAGGAAGACCAAGAACCCTTATACAATCATCGTCCACCTGAAAAGAGGACTAAGGAATTGGAGGAGACAGCCAGGAATGGGCGGTTATTGAAAAATAACAGGTTAGGGAAAATAACAGGTTAGGGAAAATAACCGGTTACTTTTACATTCGAATTCTCTGTGCCATTTTCTTGGACTATGGCCCTTAGAAGAAAATATCTTTCGGTAATTAATTTCAAAAGAAAAACTCGTTGAACAAAGTATAGATAGTGGTTTGAAGTGCTAAGAAGTAAAACATTAAAAAAAAAATGAAACTCAAAAATGACTCGAACTAGTGATCAAAAAGAAAAATGGAACAAGCGTTAATCACTAAATAACCGTTATCGGGTTATTGGCTTTAGTAACCGGTTAAATTGTCATTGGTTATATCCGGTAAATATTAACAATAATAACCGGTAATTGAAACAACCGGTTAATTTTTGTCCATCCCTAAGAGACAGCAACTGATATGATTATTAAATTCACCGACAGGAAACGGATGATAACGACTCTAAGAGTTTTGCTTACCACGAACTGAATTACAAGTGAATGGGGACGGAAAGAAGATTTATGCAATTATTTTTTATGAAGGCATTAAGATAAAAAAAAGTGTGTCTACCTACTATAACTTAAGTGAAAACATCACTACATATTTCTTCATGATTACTGAGTGCTATTTTATCTTATCATTTTCCAAAAAGGTAGATACTAAAATTTCAACAACAATTTATGATTTCTGCGATTTTCGATAAGGGTGTGCTGAGCAACACTGGCTTCTTCAGTTCTATCACAGCTTGTATGACCTAAATGCTCTCTGAACCAAATGTGAATGGAGTGTTTAGTTTGACCAACAGATTTTTTACTACAATATTTACAATCTATTTCATAATCCCTCACTTATCTCGAAAACGAATTGTCTCCTTGGGGATCCACCTTAAGCAAAGTTAAATCAAATTTCAAAAAAATACTTACGAGGTTCAAGTTACAGATATAGATAAATTTGGTTTTGTTGGTGTTACTTTAAAATTTGAGTTAAATTGAAAGGCACAGAAATCAGGATATAAAAATCCTTGGAAGAATATTTTTGTTGAGATTTTAGCATCCAGTTCAATAAATAAGTGATCAAAAACGGTGAAACCTATAACCTCACATAAAAAAAAAAATTATCATGCATTGAAGCTAAATGTTGTTTCGGGGAGTTTCGTGTTCAATCAAGTTCAACACGTAAAAAATTGGCTGAATCGGGGGAAGACCCAATCAAAGATTTATCACAAAAAATAATTGATGGTTGTAATTCTACTGTTGTTTTGAGATACCTACTGAGTAAACCTTAGCTCTTGTGTCTTAGTGATGAAGTTAGTTTAGTTAAAGTTCCTTGAAAACTTGGGTAAACCTGAATGGTAAGGAAATTAGGAGGGATATTTTTTGATGGGATATGAAAAACCCCAAATGAATTTTTGGAGCTGATTCTTGTGGAGATTTTAGACATTTAGTTCAATAGATAAGTGGCCAAAAATGTAAAACCTTTAAACCCACATAAAAGAAAGACGATGGTTCATTTGTACTGAAAATGGTGTAGATGAGTTTTATGCTTATGGTAGTAAAACCTTTAAATCCATGTGATGACATTATAATGCATTTGATCTAAAGCTCGTTTGGGGGAGTTATTTAGACCAACAATGATGTAGCCAAAAAAGCAAAACCTTTAAACCCACATAAGATGATAATAACGCATTTGAGCTAAAAATTGTTTAGGAAGTTTCATGTCCAACCATGGAACTTCATCCAAAATAAAAATTGAGGATGCTAATTCGTATTGGTGGAGGGTGGAATGCGTCATTAACGTTTTTGTTTATTATTTCGTCAGAATGTACCTGCATCTACGTAATCAAATTAAATTTCATATCAAACCAAAATAATAATGAACAATTAAGAATATTATATCAACAATTATTGTTTCCATCAGTTACATACATTGTATAACTTACTGACTGTACAGGTACACAAGAGTCGACGTTTGCAGCGATATTGAAATTAATTGTGCTCCACATAACACAAAAGAACAAGTTCATCTCGATTTTGTTCCACGTTTTATTACATTATCATTACCTGGAACCGTACAATTGGTTATGTTCTTTGTCCTTGCCACCCAGTGAGTTCGAAGATTTTTCAGCGGACAACATGAATGACAGCTCGAACACGGTCATTATATCACAATAATAACTTAATTCACTCTTTAATATGTAATTACCCACGCAATCCGAAGATCGACTGCTGCCACTTGAGAGCCCGTAATTTTCTAAGAGCTTCATCTGCTCGCTGAAGGGAATTGTTTAGGAACTATGTAGTGATTAGAGTTGAAATAATTGCATGTGTACAAAAAGCTTTTACCAACGACGATTTTTTTACAACCGTTTCGAGACTTAATTGCACCTCAAGTGGACAATTCAAGGAATACCTGATGGAACTATGGATAACAGTTATGTTTGGATGAGGAGATGCGGTTACAAAACTTTGGAATCGTCTCAGATGTGATGATTTAGATGAGTTTCCATAGAATATTTTTTGGGAATATTGGATAAAATCGTACATATATCCAGATGTTATGGTCATGACTGACGTAAACAACAACTGTGCTAACCCTGGTTCATCATTATCATCATCATCATCATCACGAACTTGGCATCAGCTTGGGTTCTTTCGTGGCTGCAGCCATCCAGGTAGTGGACATCAGGTAAAGGAGCTTAAAGAAAGGTAGACCAACTTGTGTAGGTACCATCAACTTTACTATGTACCTATACATACGTCCATATGTACTTATACACACGCTTACAAACATTCATACATATATACATCCGTACCACGCAAAGAGTCGAATGAAGCACACGCAGTGCACAGCTGCGGGGTTCCAAAGAACCAGTCTTCACAATAAAGACGTATCTGTCAGTTTTTATGGGCGGTACGATTGGCTGCGAGCTGCTGCCCTATCCGGCTGAAGATCTCGTTGTTTGATGCTGCGAGACCATCTGCAGTACCAAAAATGTAACACCATCAAGAGACAGAAACGAAAAAAGTACCCGCAAGAGCGACAACGACAAAGAAAAATCAATCACCATGAAATTGGAAATGTTACGCAGCAAGTTTTCAACACCTGAACCAACGGATATTGAATAGAGTTAACTAAGAGGGTTGAAATCCACAAAATTTGGAAAAGTTCAACTTTATTTGAACAGAAATAGACATGATTAAACATTCCTAAGGAAACTGCTGAAGATGACAGGATTGATAACGCAAGGTTTCAATTTCTGAGAGATTTGAAGTGGAGACAGTGGGTCAGTGGGTGGTGTAGGAGGTGGTAAATGTTGGGATGAGAAGAATGTTACCCTTTTCTTGGGTGGACAATAAGTTTTATAGGGTGGACGGTGCCCACACCTGCCTTACTCCCTGACTACGTCCATGACGTTGAATTAGCCAAATATATGGACTATTTAAGAAGTGAAGACGTACACGAAGAAAATTTAAAAAATGCAAAGAAAATCCATTCATACTTTTCAAAATGGGCTGCACTTCCTAAAAATCGAGTCGAAAATATTTTGAATACTGTGTGATTCCAAAAAATTCTAGAATGTTCCAGAATGTTTTAGAACGTTCTAAAGTTAGATGATGAAGGTTTCCATGGCTGAAGTCAATATGCATTTTATGGCTTTCGGATTTGATGGCCATGGCCTAAGTTGGTTTAAAATTCTACCAGACGTTTCGTCATCAGACATGGATGACATTTTCGGTGGCTTGCTTTTGGTTACGTACTCTGTTCTACGTCACGTTGGCTACATGCAGCATCTAAAAGCAAGCCACTGAAGACGTCATCCGTAGCTGACGACGAAACGTCTGGTAGAATTTTAAACCAACTTAGATCACGGCCAGCAATCCCGGAAACCTACAAAATGTATATTGACTCCGGCATGGAAGCCTTCATCATCTAACTTTCTAAAACATTTTGGAACATTCTAGAATTTTCTGGAATCACACAGTATTCAAAATATTTTCGACTCGATTTTTAGGAAGTGCAGCCCATTTTGAAAAGTATAGATGGATTATAGAAACTTCGCCAGTAAACGATTTTGATTTTTGCCATTAAAAAAAAAAAGGATTACAAAAATTGAAACCTTGTCGGTTGGCCCCCTTGGAAAAACACCTTAGCTGCACCAATAGGTATAATATATAAACGACTTGGAAAGTTTTTGTTTATTAAATCTGTCATCTTCAGCAGTTTTCTTAGGAATTCTAATCATGATTTTTTCTCTCCATGGTCAGCAAACCCAGAAGCCTACAATATACATACATACTAACATAACATACTAAAGTTTTCTAAATTCCAAATCTGAAATGTCTCAGAAAATTCCAAATTTTTTGGAGAATGATTAGGAAATAGAGAATATCCAAAAGTGGTACTTATTCGAAAATTTTATAAAAGTCGTAGTAATAAACTTGGTTTTGTTTGCATTATTTTGAAAAGCAAAGAGATTACGAAAGTTATTCTTTGGTGGGATATAAAAACGAATTTTTGTCACTGATCTACCACCATAACCTTCTTGTGTGGATTTTGAGCTTTTAGTTCAATAAATAAGTGTCCAAAAACGACCAAAAAAAATCTTAAACATTTTGTTTGCCGCTGTAGATGGAACTTATCTGTGATTAGTTGATGTATGGCCTTTTTTTTCGTTGGACATCAAGCAAGAAATTCTTAATTTTAAAGCTACATAGCTGACAAAGCTGTGAACAGATAAGAAATGTTAACTAAAGGCCAGTCCTTAGAAACTGTCACTTATGCGGTCGACTGTTTTCGATTTTTTTTTAATTCCGAATTAACTTTGGAGATGTATACAAAAAAAAAAAATAAGAGACATCCTGTGGTACCTACATACGGCTGGACAGAATCGAACTAATTAAAATGCTAGTAATTTTTTCGATATGAATATTTCATATACACGGTCTCGGTAGCTCGTAATCGATAAAAACTTAATTAGCTACTTTCTAATATGCGTATACTTAATATATTTGGTCTAATTTGCATAGTACATACACGTCCACTTACTAATCTACTGCATAAATATTTTTTTAATAGAATAACGACGTAAAATTTAAATAACAATGAAAATTTTTACTCGTACAACGGTTACCCTTACACGTGTAATTTGTTTGTGTGCTCTTATGTTACAAGTTTCTCATTCCATAAACGACGTCCTTATGCATAAATATGTATAAGTTCAGGGTAATTTTAAACACAGGGCGTAGTTTCAACTTCAATATTAAAAATATATATATACAGGGTGTCCACTAAAGATGCGGCCAAAATTTAAGGGGTTATTCCTTGGACTATTTTAAGAATGTTTTGTCCTTTGATGATTTTTGAAAAACCGCTTTGTTTCGATGATACAGGGCGAAAACCATTTTCGAGAAAATCAATGTTGATAATTTTTATCGAATGCAAAAACATTGTACGATGCAATTTTAACAAGAAATGTAATACGGAATTTTTATAATAACCATGCTGAAGAGATGAGATACACATGAGATACTTGAGGATCGTTTTCAACTTCAGTTCTCCTTGAACGTTTGGGTTGGAATTGTGGGTGACTGACTGGCTAATTGGACCGCTATTTCTACCAGCAAGACTTACTTACTTACGAAGTGTATCGCAACTTTTTGGAACACACGCTCCCTTAGTTTTTGGAAGATGTACCATTACCATTGGCAACAAGAAATAAAATCTGGTTTATGCACGATGGTGCACCAGCGCATTTTAGTCATTTTAGTTGCTCGTCACTTTTTGACAACAACATACGGAGATCGCTGGATTGGTCGAGGTGGACCTCACTTATGGCCTGCTCGTTCCCCGGACTTAAACTCTCTGGATTATTTCTTATGGGGACACCTAAAGTCGTCATTAGTTTACACTACTCCAGTGGAAAATGTCGACGATTTGAGAAATCGGATAATTGCTGGGTGTAACACAATACGAAACGATCCAGGTGTGTTTGAACAAGTCCGGCAATCAATGAGGAGAAGAATGGATTCTTGTATACCTACAAGCTGGCGGTAATCATTTCCAACAATTTTTGTAGATTAAAAACAATTACTTGTTATCTTTCAGAATAACATGTTGTTATTGTCGAAAATAGTTTTCGTCCTGTATCATCGAAACAAAGCGGTTTTTCAAAAATCACCAAAGGACAAAATATTCTTAAAATCGTCCAAGGAATAACCCCTTAAATTTTGACCGCAGCTTTAGTGGACACCCTGTATATTCGAATAACTTGAAATTATTCTACGTCATCCTACGTCAACCTGAACAAAAATATGTACTTATATCTATTGGGGGATGAAAACATTATTTCACGTCTATCATTTTCACCTTCATATAAGCTTGATCATCAATCCAATTTTTTTAAAATTGCGAGTATGGACAGGAGACAAGGGATGAAAATTTGGATTAGGTTGGGTTAGGATAGTTTTTCAACCCTTACGTCTCCTGCTCGCTGTCTTTAACCTTCAGTAAATGTTAGGAAGAGTAAAGGGTTAACCTAACCTAACCTAACGTAACCTAACCTAACCAAACCTGGCAAAACACTCCCCATTTTATAACACAAAAATTAGGGTTGTTATGAAACTTAATTACTTAAATATCGAAGTCCTTTGTCGAAATTATTAATCGTCATAATATTTTTTTTTTTAATCAACAATCTTTGTACATTTGTATCTCGTACGTAGTTCAAAATTTAGGTAATTTCTGAGGCTGAAAACAGAATTTGGATTATATCAGTTCAAATAATGCGGTCAGTGACGAAAATAACGTTCAAACCTTGCATTGTGGGGGGTCGCACCACAGATAGGGGTGCCCTCAATTCTTTTGATGAAAATAATAAATTAAGAATGGATAAAAAAAAATCCAAGACAAGTTCAAAACAGCAGGGCGCTTTCAGAAATCTGTGGGGGTGAACATAGTCACTACTTCTGGTACCAAATAACTTAATTTTTGGTTTAATTCTAAATGGGGTACTATCCTAACTATATAGCTCAACAATTTGTTTATCAATTACTTCGTTACTAATTGGTCTTTGATTCAGTGTTAACTTCCGGACTATTTGGCTGTGGTCAATGGAATTCCGCAGTTCCAAACGTTTCACCGATCGTTGCTGATGGAATCTTCAGTGGCGATGGTGGCTTGATCGGTGTTCACAGTGAGTTTCGATTCAAAACAAAACTAAAAAGTGTTTTCACAAAAAATATCAAGCCTAATTTTATATTTAAGGGATGAATGTTTAAAGTCACGTCAGTGGATAGATACGAGTCGGGATAAGGAATCCAAAGGGGAGAAAAGCCACAGGTCAGAAGAAAAACATATCGGCGTATTCTAAAAAACCACACTTTTAGATTTGTTTTCCAATGTGCAGCTCAAATTTAGGCAATTGCATAAGACAGAGATAATTTTATTCAAATGTAGTTTGATAAAGGACTTAGTTTCTGCCTTAATTGTACAGTTCAGTGGCCAATCCTCGTTCTGCCATTTTTTCTCAATTGCCTTCAAATTAGCTTTTATTACATTTAAAACCAAAAACTACTCTTTGAGTTTGAAAAAAAAAATGTTATCAAAAAAAGTCACGTTAGGGGAAAGAGGTCACAGAAAAAACATATCGACATTTCTAAGCAATTTACCATTAAAATTGGATTCCTATAACTGAAATGCTGATATTTCTTGTTTATTTAAATATTCGTTATAATATGTTCTCCAATAAACAAGCCTTGTATACTTGTCTTTAGTATGTAGTTCAAATTTCATCCAAAATTTGTACGTTACCAGCTCACTTCAGGGCAGTGGCGTATAGAACGTCCCCGCACACCCCACGTTGTAGGAGAGAGCGCACCACGGATAGGGGTACCCTTAAGTCCCATGATGACAATACTAAATTCAGTAGAAACGAAAAAAAAAACCAGGACAAGTCTAACGTAGCAGGACGATTTCTAAAATCAGTGAGGGGCGGACGTAGTCTTCGTGATGTCACTGCTTGTGGTACCAAAAAACTTATTTTCAGTCTTAATTCTTAATGACATATTTAGAAAAAACTTTTTAAACTGTATAACACGATACAAAATCATTTTTATGAATATTATTAGTCTGTTTTTGGCTGTTAATATTTTCATACAGTGTCATTCCTCATTGGAGACTGAATCCGGTTCTGTAACCATCCCTCGTGCTGCAATTTTTTATCAATTGGTTTTTATTGCATTTAAAACACTGCCAAAGTAAGTCTTTGAGTTGAGAACGAAAAAGTGTTTTCAAAAAAATAATGAGGCATAGGTAATTCTATACTTGGAGGACGAATTTTTGAAGTCACGCCAGTGGATAGATACAAGTACATGTATAATGAATCCAAAGGGGATAGAGAGGTCAGAGGAAAAACGTATAAGCATTTAATTTTTATTTAAATATTCCAATCATAAACATTATTTTGCAGTCGACCGTAAAAGGAAGCAAATGTTAATTCCAAGTTTACTCTTAGGCATCATTTGGTAAATGCATTTAGATTTTAACGAGTTTAGGTGACATTGATTTCGTTTAACCGATAAAATTACCGATGCAGAATCGTCTTGGCGGGCAATGAAGCAGCGAGAAACCGGGAAAACGATGTACGTTTCAGTTTACCTACCACAGCAGAAACCTCATAATTAGCAAGACCCTCGAGAAGTCCACGAAGCCGTTAGAATACAAAATGAAAGAAATTAACTAACGCTACGCTCCGCATCATCTTAGGAATTTAATCAAACTGCGAACTGCGCCATTATTTTATTTTCTCCTCATATGTACGACTGACATATTCATAAAGAAATGGTAGCGTCTACCATAAGGAAGGAAATTGCAAGTATTTAGAAGGGTATGTACTTAAACCTATAAACGTGTTAAAAATTTTTATTGTTTACGAATATTACTCTTTATTAAACTGGGAAATTATTCGTGTGGACCTTCAAGGATCACTTATTTAACTTTTAATTTAATCATTGATACTAAACAAATTGAATCCACCATTGCACATTTGTATTTTTTCGTACTAAAAGTAGCTTAATCAAAATTCAGATACAGGTGTACGTATTTCTAATTAATTATAAAAAAAGTGCAATAACTTTAGTAAAAGACGTGATATCATCACACTAATTATTACTTGTGTCTTCGATTTTTCCAGTCATCACGTTGGTGCTCGCAAACTGTGAAATAGATCCGGTTTTTAACGTAAACTGAAAAAGCTCTGTGCTTTCTTAAGTGGAATAAAATGCTACTCACATTTAAACCGCGTTTTTCAATTTCGAACGGTGACAAAGCTAGTAAAAAGTTGTGGTCTTCTTTTACGTATTGTAATCTGCATTGCTGTTGTATCGTACATTACTTACACAATCGAGCTTTTACAAAATATGATCGACCGCACTAACTATAATGTTAAACAGAAAATGACAACTCAGTCGTTAACGCAGCGTATCGATACTTATCCGTAAAATTTGTCAGTTAAATGGATCGATCCATCATCAAACACAAATGGTTAATAGGAATAGGAAATGGCCTAACGGTAAGCGACATGCTTTCAACCGTGGCTTAGAAAAAAAAAAACCAATTGTATCCTGATATCTATTATCATGTTTAAAGCAGTTAACGAGGCAAAAATTTAGAATAAGAAATTACATTAGTGACCATTTCTGCGGTCTTTATACATAGGAAATAATTTGTTTGGTGCGATTCCACCCTGCGGTCAACTGTAACGCCAAAAAATGTTAATGCAGACACGAATTTTGACTGAGAGGCAGAAACAAGCCAAACGTATGACCACGAAATGGTTCCACATTAGCGGAATGGATTAACAATTTTGACTGTAGACTGAATGATGCCCATACTTTTAATGACAAAGTGGAACCTTGCATATTTTTGACCGCAGAATAGAAGCGGAATAGGATCACAATTTTTTCTGTGAGCGGTATGACGGTCATATCTTTAACCGCAAAACGGAACTTGCCATACTATTGTGACCGCAGAGTGGAGGCAGAATCGTATCACTGTGAGCAGAAAGGAGTAATACTTTTAACAGATAAACGGAATGGAGTTACTATTTTGACTGTGGGCGGAATGGGTGTAATATACCTTAACCAAAAAGAGGAATACAGCGATGATTTTGAAGGGAAAGCAGAATGGGGTCACATTTTTCATAGTAGAGCGGAATTGGGGTAGTGTTTTAAAACCGCAAAACGGGATGGGCTCATATTGTTACCAGAAATGCGGAATCTTGAGACAATTATGACTACAGAGCGGAATCGTAACATATTTTTAACCGAAAAGCGGAATACAGTCATACTTTTAATACAGAAACAGAATCGGGTAACAATTTTCACTCAGTAGCAGAATGGATGTAGTATTTTGAACCGCAAAGTGGAATAGAATGACACTGTTAGCATAGAGATGGAATAGAGTAAAAATTCTGACTTTGGGTAGGAAGAAGGGTCATATTTTTTTAACCTAAATAGGATCATATTTTTAACAGAAAAGCGGAATATGAGGAGAATTTTAACTGTAGTGCGGAATAGCGCTAATATTTTTTAACCAAAAAGCATAATAGAGTTATAATTTCAACAGACAAGCAGAATCGGGTCACAATTTTTACTGTGAAGCAGAATGAGGGTAGTATTTTTAACCGCAAAGCGGAATAAAGTAACACTTTTAGCACAGAAGCTGAATAGGATTACAACTTTAAATTCGAGGCGGAATGTAATTCATATCCTTTAACAAAAAAAGCGGTAGAGTTACACTTTCAACAGAGAAGCAGAGTCAGGTCACAATTTTCACTGTGGAGCAGAATAATGGTCATATTTTTAACCGCAAAACGAAAAGGGCTCATATTGTTAACAAAAATGCAGAATCTGGAACAATTTGAACTGTAGAGCGGAATGGCGGTAATATTTTTTAACCGAAAAGCAGAATAGAGTCAAATTTTTATTACTGACAAACAGAACCATGTAACAAATTTCACTGTGGATCAGAATGGAAGTAGTATTTTTAATAGCAAAGCGGAATGGAATAACACTGTTAGCATAGAAGCGGAATCGGGTTACAACTTTGACTTCGGGGCGGAATGAGGGTCATAGATTTTAACCGAAAGGTAAAATAGGCTCATATTTTTAAACGATAAGCGGAATCTGGGGACAATTTTAACTGTAGAGCGGAATGGCGGTAATATTTTTTAAACGAAAAGTGGATATAGAGTCACACATTTAATTGAGAAACAGAACCGGGTAACAAATTTAACTGTGGAGCAGAATTTGGGTTAGTACTTTTAACCGCAAAGAGGAATAGAATAATACTTTTAACATAGAAGGGGAATAGGATTATAATTTTGACTTCAAGGCAGAATGCGAGTCATATTTAAAAAAAAAATTCGGTAGAGCCGCTCTTTTAACAAAGAAGCAGAATCGAGTCACAATTTTGACTGTGGAGCGGAATTAGGGTCATATTTTTACCAACAAAGCGGAATAGGCTCATTTCTTAACAGAAAAGCGGAATATGAGAACAATTTTAACTGTTAAGCAAAATTTGAGGCAGTATTTTTAATCGTGAAGCGGAAAAGAGTAATGCTTTTAGCATGGAGCGGAATCAGATTACAATTTAGACTTCGGGGAGGAATTGGGGTAATATTTTTCAACTAAACAGCGAAATAGAGTGATAATTTCAACAAAGAAGCCGAATCATGTCAGAATTTTTACTGAGGAGCTGGATGGGGGTAGTAGTATTAATCAAAAAGCGGAATAGAGCAATACTTTTAGCATAGAAGCGAAATAGGAATATAATTATGACATCGGGGCGGAATACGAGTCATATTTATTAATAAAAAAGCGGTAAGGTCACGCTTTCAATACACAAGCGGGATCGGGTTACAATTTTGACTGTGGTGCAAAATTAGGGTCATATTTTTAACCGCAAAGTGGAATAGGCTGATAGTTTTAACAGAAAAGCGGAATAGGGAGAAAATTTTAACTCTAGGGCGGAATGGCGGTAATTTTTTTAAACCTAAAAGCGGAATAGAATCATATTTTTGATTGAAAAGCGGAATCTAGAGACAATTTTGACTGAAGAACGGAATGGGGTCATATTTTCAACTGCCAAGTGAAATAGGTTGATAGCTTTATCAGAAAAGCGGAATAGGCTGATAGTTTTAACAGAAAAGCGGAATATTGGGAAAATTTTAATTCTAGGGCGGAATGGCGGTAATTTATTTAAACCTAAAAGCGGAATAGAATCATATTTTTGATTGAAAAGCGGAATCTGGAGACAATTTTGACTGAAGAACGGAATGGGGTCATATTTTTAACTGCAAAGTGAAATAGGTTGATAGCTTTATCAGAAAAGCGGAATAGGCTGATAGTTTTAACAGAAAAGCGGAATATTGGGAAAATTTTAATTCTAGGGCGGAATGGCGGTAATTTATTTAAACCTAAAAGCGGAATAGAATCATATTTTTGACTGAAAAGCGGAATATGCAGACAATTTTGACTGTAGAACGGAATGGGGTCACATTTTTAACCGCAAAGCTGAATTATACCATACTTTTGATCGCAGAGCGGAATCTGACCATTAGTATCTTTGACTGACGGAAGTGGCGGTGCTGGGGAGGTTTTAGTTATACTGGTGTGCATGTCCACCACTTTCACCAAACATCTTCTCATTGGAATCGTTAATTTTAATTTAAATTTTTCAAAAAAAAAAAAAAATCCAATCATGTACTTCATTTCTGACGTAAAATAAACATTCTTGGGTGTGTCGATTTTATTAAAGAAAACTTGATGTTCTTTAACACTTGTAGCGATGAACCTACGTGTGTATGGTGTCCTGAGTGAATAGCTTTATATCGTTGCGAGAACCTCCGAAGCCATTACACGAAGCTACTTATAATATATTTTTTTTAAAGAAGAAAAAGGTGAAGGCGACGTCAGTACGCGGCGAAGAGTCGTATTATATTTAAAGATCGCCGCAGCACCGTACAGAAGACCAGCCAACTGGATAGATAGATATAAAAGCAGCCAACTCGACGACCGTCTCGGCTCCAACCGTCGATTAACGTCCGTCCATTTCGTGTTGTCGACAAAAGGAACATCAAGAATCTCAATCTTTGGACGAAATTAAGTTGTTACAAGTTTGTTGGCTCCGAGTGGTACCGCCTTGATCTGGCCGACGAAATAAAAAAATATGGTAATGCCTAATTACAGTTCGCCTTTCTTCTTCTTCTTCTTCCTTTTCTTCGTCTTCGTCGTCTTCGACTTGGTCAGTTAGTTTTGCTTTCCCGTCTTTGTGAACCGCAGATAACATTGTAGGCATTGCTAGTTAATAGCAAAAATATCCAGCCATTCGAGAGCAAAATTTACAGATGAGCTTTAAAGTTAGTATTCCTCTTATTGAAAGTATTGCTAAGACGATAAGACCTCATAAAAAATTGACCGAGTCTTATTATTGTCATAAGTATGTGATGGGTAACATTTAGTCTCTGCAATTTCGCCCCGCGGTCAACAGAAATGTTAGGCAAAATTTAAAAGGAGTTGTTTGCTTGGGGGGGAATCGAGCTGCACCTTTGACCGCAGGGCGGAATTTGGTCATACTTTTAACCGCGAGGCGAAATCATGTCATACTTTTGACCGCAGGACGGTATAGGGTCATATTTTAGACAATGTGGCGAAATAGGGTTACTCTTATGACAATGGGAGGGAATTGCGCCCTTTTCCCGGAGGAATTTAAAGTGAGAGTGAGGTTAGGTAATGTCGATTATTAATTGGAGCGGAATCGTACCATAGAATTTAATGACACATAAATATTTGTGACGAAAATCGATCTACAACTTTGACCGTAGTACGGAATCTGGTCATACCATTAACCGCAGGGCGGAATCATGTCATATTATTGACCGCAGGGTGGAATAGAGCAAAACTTTGTCTCCTTTTTGACAATGTGGCGGAATAGGGCCATACTTATGACAATGGGAGGGAATTGCGCCTTTTTCCCGGAGGAATTTAAAGTGAGAGTGAGGTTAGGTAATGTCGATTATTAATTGGAGCGGAATCGTACCATAGAATTTAATGACACCTTAATATTTGTGACGAAAATCGATCTACAACTTTGATCGCAGTACGGAATCTGGTCATACCTTTAACTGCAGGGCGGAATCATGTCATATTATTGACCGCAGGGTGGAATAGAGCAAAACTTTGTCTCCTTTTTGACAATGTGGCGGAATAGGGCCATACTTATGACAATGGGAGGGAATTGCGCCTTTTTCCGGAGGAATTTAAAGTGAGAGTGAGGTTAGGTAATGTCGATTATTAATTGGAGCGGAATCGTACCATAGAATTTAATGACACCTTAATATTTGTGACGAAAATCGATCTACAACTTTGATTGCAGTACGGAATCTGGTCATACCTTTAACTGCAGGGCGGAATCATGTCATATTATTAACCGCAGGGTGAAATAGAGCACAACTTTGTCTCCTTTTTGACATTGTGGCGAAATAGGGCCATACTTATGACAATGGGAGGGAATTGTGCCCTTCCCGAAGATCGTTGTATGAAATTTAGTGACACCTAAATATTAGGGGCGAAATCGAGCTGCAACTTTGACTGCATACTTTTATCAGCTAAGCGGAATGGAGTTATATTTTTGACCGCGAGCTGGAATAGGACCTTACTTTTGATCATGGGATGAAAAAGGACTGTACTTTTGACCACAGGCGATACTGTTGACCGTTAGGTGGAATCGTGCACTGCTAGGAAGAGGTGGAAGGTTGTCTAAGGTTCATAATAAGCACTCAATTTTTGTGATATAATACGAAGAGTGTTTTGTATTTTTTTAAGGATGGAATCGTGTCATACTTGTGACCGCAGGGTGGAATCACTTATATATTAGAGCATATTTTCAAATCTCACTAATGTTTTCAAATATGATATTGTTTAATACAATATTATAAGGAATGTAACAAAAGAAAACATGCTTCGTTATAATATCTAGTATGTATTTCCTTTTGCAATAAATGGTGTGGAATATTCAACAAATACTTGTAAGGGGCATGAGAATCACTTCAAGTCACGAACTTATTACTATGTAAAGTTATATTTTGAACATCACGTTTTGTTTCCATAATTAGCAGTATTTCTACAAAATACTTCATTATGCATGTCCAAGGAGTAAACTTACGTTAGACACAGTATTAAGAAAACGTTTTAAATGTAAATCATGTACATATATTTGCAGAACAGAAATAAGCATATTTCTTTGTACTCAAAAGAAAATGACTTACCAATAATTTTGAGGAAACGAAAAATTTTCATTATTAGAATTTTAAATTTTTTCTGTTCAAATTTGAATCTATGTAGATATTAATTATATTTCTGTATGTATACTGCAACGGCTATGAAAAATATTTCGCACAAACATTTTTTTTATAATCTCCGATCTACTTTCTATTCGTTCTTATTATAAAATCGATCTGTGTGGTCCAGCAAAACGATTGCAAAACGTTTAGACAAGGAATGGCTCCAGGTCACGTTATACCGTATGTTTCAAAAATAACTTCTAAACAACACATGATTTTTTGTTTTTATTCGTATGCTTTATATAAGTAATTTGTTATATTAGAAATGCTTGAGTATATTTTTAAAATCGGAAAATTGTGAGAAAAATAACAAAAAAAAAAGGAATATTGAAACTTAATTATCACCTGTTGAAAAGATACAGGGCGGAATCGTATCACGATTAAGATTTTATGATTCCGTCTTGCGGTCAACAGTAACGCTAAGTAAAATCTTAATCATGACAAGATTCCATCACAGATTTTAATCAGGTAATAGTTTCAATGAAATCATTCCGCCCCAATTGTACACCAACCAAAAAAAAAATCGATATTTGTTGGTCGTAATTCATCTTAAACAAAATTAAACAATAAAGGCCATTGAAGTACATATTAGATTATAGAACACTAATGACGGAACCGGTACGAGTTCCGGAAGTAGTACAATAGCGACTGTTCCGGTGGTCCTAACAACCTGTTATTAGAAAGCGTTACACACAATAGAACGTACCATATCACGACATCCAATTGAAAAAATTATCATCTAAAACAATCTCGAACGTGATTTTTTTAAATCAACCATTTGCCTAGTAATCAGTACAAATGATAAGGCATTCATTAGATTACATCCACCCTCACTATCAACGTCTGCCTCTTTACCCACAACCCTTTTAAAATAAAATTTTATCACGTATTAGAAGGGAGGAAGTGATTTAGATAACCAAAATTTTGTACGACTATATAATAGGACTCCAGAACAAGTTTGTATCTAAGGAGGCGTTAAGATATGTTGTGGCAATTAAAATTCCACTATAATTACATATTCGTGTTAAGCGCAAAGTATACAATGCTTTAGGCTATAAGAAGTCCAAAAGCCGATCTCATAGTAATGAAGATGTCAAGGAAGAAGGATATTCTACGAGAGAAACATAAACTGCACGTCAACATTTTAGATAGGTACACTAAAGTTGTTTAAAAAAGTAATCCACTTCTAGGGGTGTAAAGATAAGGAGTGACCTTATTAGCGACTTCTAGCAGGGGTAATTTGGTGATTATTTATTGTGGTTCATCTAACATGATCTTTTTGAAAATGTTCATGGTATTTTTGAGCTTCCAGGAAAAGGTTACGGTAGGGGATGTGTGTGTGTGTGCGTGTGTAAATGTACCTATAATTTCTTGCTGAATCATCATTTTACCTTGGAGTTAGTCCTGTTTTTAATTTTAAAAATAAAATTTGCCCACCTGTGAATTGGTAAAAAAAAATAAGAAAAAAGTATCCGGAAACTAAACCTGTAAAGATGGTGCAATTAACGTTTAACCTTATTTCCTTCATGGTTTGGACTTTTGTATTGTCGGTATCTGTTATGTGTTGTAGAGCAATGGTTTACGACCAGGTGGACGAACCAAAGATTTCTCCTATTTCTTACCCTTTCTTGACCATAAAATCTCATGCGGTGCTAGCGATCCTTATAAAGTTGAGCTTTACAACCGAATTTCGTCATAACGATGTTGTAAACTGAATGTAAAAAACATAAATATCGCGAGATTATGATCGGCGCTACACTCCTTATATTATTTTCCTTTTTCCAGCAACATAAACCGCCACAAAACACGGTCAATGTACCTTTTACTATTAAAACAGCTTTCGTCAATAATTTATCGTTTCACGTAAGACATTAAAATATTTATTAGTTAGTCAAGTAGTTTAAAAAGAAAAGTTAGAACATTTTCTAAAAAATTCTGTAATTATGCACAATAGCATACTTACCTTCTTTCAATTTTCTTGAAGATTTATTTTAATGTTGGGTGCATGTAGTATTTGTTACTTTTAGATTATATAACGAACCGTAGGTTATGCGGTAGTATGTGTGGGTTCGTGTAAATGCACACCATATGACCTAGTACGGTAACATAAATATAAACAATTCCTCGTCAACCGTTCCTTAATCTCATCTTAACGTAAGCAGTAAATGGTCGCAAGATTAATTAAACACAACAATACAAGTACTAATGATGTCGTTATCGCGTTGATACACATACACATTGAACACATATACAAGACGTTTTTGAAGATTTAAAAGCTCAAAAACACCATGACCGGATCATTTCCGCGTCCATAATTTATATACAGAGTGTCCCCTCTCAATTGGAAAAAACTTCTAGGGCATATTGAGGAACCATAGACAAGCAGTTTGAGATATTAGACTGATGTCCGGAAGTGCATGGTTTTCAAAATACAGGGTGTCAAAGTTTTTTTCAAAAAACTTTGTTTTTATCAATATCTCAAAGGCACGTTGACCGATTTTCTTGAAATTACATTTTTTTGTCATTTTTATTCGTGACACTGTCCCCCGGGGCGCCACTGGAAGTAATAATTACCATTTAATTAGTGCTAACTGAGCGCCTTATTAAAGCTTACATCACCAGCGAATTTCAAGAAAATCGGTCAACGTGCCTTTGAGATATTGATAAAAACAAAGTTTTTTGAAAAAAACTTTGACACCCTGTATTTTGAAAACCATGCACTTCCGGACATCAGTCTAATATCTCAAACTGCTTGTCTATGGTTCCTCAATATGCCCTAGAAGTTTTTTCCAATTGAGAGGGGACACCCTGTATGTATTCATGATCGTATGGTGAACTTTTTTTTTTTCAAGAAAATCGAAAAGGGGTAATCTGTCGTGCATAATTACCAAAAATACTTGTATTTAGTGACTTCCTAAATGTCGAAAATCTACCACTTCTTTCAACTCTACGTATGATTGCTCAAAAAAAAATATGCTAAAGAGATTTTTGCTCTTAATTTATTGCAGTAAACCCATACGTCAGGCCAACAGACAGCCAAGTTCTAAAAGTATTTTACTTTACCACACGATCCTCAAAGTGTACCAGAAATAACTGCAACCATTATCTTCTCGTCCAGAAAATACAATGCATCAAAATAGATAGTTATTTACCTACATACGATATTAAATTTAGTGGTCATTTAAAGAGGAAATACACAAACGAATTTAATCCTTAAATTACTTATACATATAGCTACAATATCCTCAGTTACTTATTATCTTCTTCATACGTTCCATAAACTCCACTGCATATCAGTTTTCATTTAATATTTCAGTCACCGGAACGACTTCCACAGATTAAATTTAGTTGGTTGGAAAATTGATTCCTGTTACATAAACCCCTTCTGTAATTCAATCAACCACAATATCTAATTATTATTTTTATTCGACCATAAAATATAACTATGTATGTACACTCATCCAACATCTTATCACAATGTACAGTACAGTACACAACATGAAGCACAATGTACAATTCAGAGAAACATGCAAATTGAACATTGTATCGAAGTATAAGTTCGAATGTAATATTTGTGGACAATGTAAATGTAATTTTCAGAAGTAATTATATAAAAAAAATTATTAAAAATAGAAACAAAAAAATTTAAGTACATCTTAATCAATATTTTAGAACGACTAAAAGAAAAAAAAAACAGCTTTCTAGTTTTGAGTTACTTTAAAAGACAATTTTTCTATCCAGCATTAAAGTCCATTTTCTCAAAAAAACAAACAAAACAAAAATATAGAAGAACTTACCATAGGATAAAGTTGTTCTTATTGTTTTCAACAAATTTCAAGTTTTGAAACAACTTTCCGCTCTAGAATTAATTGAATGTCTAAAGACTATTTTGTCTGCTTTTGAAACTCTTTTTCTAGAAAATAACTATAGAGTTGACATTGAAAATACAATTTACTAGCTTATCAACCCTTAGAGTTCATTTTCTCGAATATAACTTACACAAAAGAGTAATATGACATAGGAGAAAATAACTCCTACTATATCCCGCCAACTTTTATGCATTTAAGAGCTTTTCACTATAAAGTTATTTTTCAAGACCCATTTGTCTAGTTTGGCTACTTTTTGGGTTTGTTTTCTCGAAAATAACTTACATAAAACTCTGATTATAGTTAGGAAAAGATGGCTCTTACTATTTTGTGCAAACTTCTATTTTTTTCAGAGCTTTTCACTCTAGAATTAGCTTTCAAAACACATTTGACTTGTTTGGCTACTTTTAAGTTTTATTTTATCGAAAATGACTTACACAAAACTGATTCTATTTACAAAAAGCTTTTTTTTACTATTTCTTAAAAATAACTGTTTTTTAAAGAGCTTTTCACTCTAGAGTTAGATTTTAAAACCAATTTGACTAGTTAGGCTATTTTTTGGGTTTGTTTTCTCGAAAATAACTTAGATAAAACACTGGTGGCTGTTACTATTTCTTAAAAACAATTAATTGACTAGCTAGTTTGTCTACTTTTAGAGTTAAATTTTTCGAAAATAATTGCACAAAACTGATTCTATTTAGGAAAAAAATAACTGCTAATATTTCTTACAAAATCTTACTTTTAAGAACTTTTTACTATAGAGTTAATCTTCAATAGGCAATTAATTAACTAGTTTGTCTACTTTAAGAGTTAATTTTATCGAAAATAACTCACAAAAACACTGATAGCAATGTAGCAAACGACGACTAAGTATTATTATTTGTAACAAACTTTTAATATTTTAAAGAACTTTCCACTGTAAAGTTGACATTGAAAATACAATTGACTAGTGTGTCTAGCCTTAAGAGTTCATATTATCGAAAATAACTTACATAAAACACTGATTCTCTTTAGAAAAAGGTGGAACTAACTATTTCTTAAAAATAGCTATTTCTTTGAGAGTTTTTCACTCTAGAGTTCACCTCCAGTAGACAATTAATTGACTAGCTTTTCTTAGAGTTCACTTACTCGAAAATAAGTTACACAAAACTTCCAATTTTTTAAGAGCTTTTCACTCTAGAGTTGACCTTCAATACACAATTAATTGACTAGTTGTTTACTTTTAGAGTTCAATTTTTCAAAAATAACTCACAAAAACACTGATAGCAATATAGAAAAATATGGCTCTTATCATTTGTAACAAATTTCTAATTTTTAAAGAACTTTCCACTATAGAGTTAACTTTCAAAAGACAATTGATTAGTTGGTCTTTCTTTAGAGTTTATTTTCTCAAAAATAAATTACAATAACACTGATAATTTCGTAGAAAAGATGATGAATAGTTCACTTCAGTCCCTGAAGAAGATAACTTTGTCATCGAAAAGTGCTTCGGACATTTTTGATCCAAGTTTGAGCGTTGGGGTTTGAGCTATTTAGTACGTTCTGGTGTACTTTTAGAGTTTACTTTCTCGAAAATAACTTGAAAAAACACTGATAATTGTAGATGAAAAGTTGGCTTTTATTATTACTAACTAAATTAGATTTTTTTATAGGAACCTTTATTCCAAAATCCTGAGTTGGTCCCTAAATACACAATCAAATATTGTATTCGCATTAAAACTTCCCTTTTGCGTTATCCTGTATGTAATAATCTTGACTGTGGGTACCTTCTGTGATATGCAAATGTCGGAATGCACAGGTGGGAAAATTGTCGCCCTTTTAAATTCAATTCAGCCACCGAAAGGGCCGAATGCACGATGAAAAAACGAGTTCCAGGTAATTTTACATATTTTCTTTAAACAATACGAAGTTATTTTTTATTTGATAAAGCGTGCATTCACTGCAAATGCGTTCAACAACATTAACATGTGGAAAGAAGCTTACCAGAAGAATCTTAGGGAAGGACAGAAATACACCAGCGATCTAACAGCCCGTTCAGAAAAAAAGTTCTTCATCTAATTAACATCTACTAATTAAAGTTCAAAAAATATGTAAATAAAATAAGGAAACCTACCGATGAAGTACACAAAAATTTACTAAAGTCTAAAACTACCTAGCTAAGGACGAAATTATTTTACTTCTCTATGGTTTTTTCATTTTTAAATTTTCTAATAGAATTATGTATTTTCTTTGATTTTGGAGCATAACATAACATAGACTGATCAGCTACACCACCATTAGAGTTTGTCTTTTTAATCGCTGAAAAATGTTCCAGAATACGTTTAGAAATTGCTCTACGATTTGTCCAATGTATAGATAAAGTAAGTATATAAGTTGGATGTAGTTTTTTCACTAAGGATCTGATCAACCCCAATATATTTCCGCTTGTTTGTCTTTATTAAAGTGCATTTCGAACGTATGTTGAAGAAGACATGAACTGATGTTGGAGGGCAACTTCTTCTTGGTTCTTAGCACTTCGTGCAGCTGTGAAATAGAGACGAAAGACTACCATTTATTTTCAGTCCCCTCCAGCGAGCTTATAAATAAGACATTATCTGACCTCTAAGTGCTGTTTATAGCAGGACGTGAGGTGTTTTCCTTTTTATACCACCTTATTCGAAAACATACATGTACGAGATTTCTATGTACGTATTCAAATAGATACCTACACACACATAGATATATATGTATATAAATAAAAGTCTTCAGAGAATTGACCGCCTGCGCCTCCTTAAATTGTACGTACTAAACATATAGATACACCTCGCACAGTTGAAGTCATCATCAATATAAATTTCGAAACGTTGAATGACAGCCTATCAAGGAAAAACGTGATTCCGGTTTAGAGGCCTTCATCCTTACATAATTAAGAAGTTAAAATATTCCTACAGGTATTCTGTAAGACATTACCATAAAAAATAGCAGTGATTTTAAACACTTCAATCTTCTTCTTCTCAACACTTTTGTTATTAAAGATTTATACATACCAACAAAATTCATATTTTAATCTCATTCCAAACAATTAACACACAAAGTTTAAAAATATATAAAAACTGAATAAGCTGATGAAAATCTCAAACTGATTACATTTAAAAATTGCTAAATAATCAATTAATTATTATGTAAACTATTAAATTGTTGGTAATTCTGAAAACATTTACCGGGGAAAATTCCGTCTTGCAATCAAAAGTGTTAAGCTGTCATTAAATTCAATGTCACAATTCCACTCTGCGGTCAAAAGTATGATATGATTCCATGCCAACTGTTCACGTGTATAATTAAAATCGATAAAATGATTCCACTCTGCGGTCAAAAGTACGGTACAGTTCCACCCTTAATGTTTAAGTACATTAAAATCAATTAAAACGTTTCCACTCTGCGGACAAAACATGAAAACGTTTCCAACCCCCAACTCTATTCTGCGGTCAAAAGTATGGTTCGATTCCACCCCAACTGCTCAGCTGTCATTAAAAACAATGGAACGATTCTACTCTGCGATCGAAAGTATGGTATGATTCAACGCCAACTGTTCACGTATAATTAAAATCGATAACATGATTCCACTGTGCGGTCAAAAGTATGATATGATTCCACGCCAACTGTTCACGTGTAATTAAAATCGATGACATGATTCCACTCTGCGGTCAAAAATGTGGTTCGATTCCACCCCAACTGCTCAGCTGTCATTAAAAACAATGGAACGATTCCACTCTGCGGTCAAAGTGTGGTATGATTCAACGCCAACAGTTCAAGTGTAATTAAAATCGATGAAATGATTCCACTCTGCGGTCAAAAGTATGATACCTATGATTCCACGGCATCTGTTCAGGTGTAATTAAAATCGATGACACGATACATATTTGCGGTCAAAAATGTGGTACGATTCCGTCCCGACTACTCATTTTTCACTAAAATTGATGTCAGGATTATGCCCTGCCGTCACGAGTACGTAGAATTATATTCTTCATGTTTATATGTCATTAAAATCAATGGCATGATTCCGCTCTGCGGTCAAAAGTACGGTACAATTTCAGTCTTTATTTTTATGTGTCATTAAAGTCAATACCACGTTTCTGTCCTGTTGACAAAATATAATACGATTCCGCGACTAATTTAAAGCTGTCGTTGTATCATTTAAATCGATAGCACGATTACTCCATGCGGTCAAAAGTATGGTTCGATTCCACCCCAACTGCTCAGCTGTCATTAAAATCGATGGAACGATTCCACCCTTAATATTAAAATAAATGGCACGATTCCATCAAGGAAACATAAACCAACCCCAACCTGATAAAGACTTGGGGAGGAATCGTGTCATAATTAACATTTCGACTGGCGTCAATGACTGCTGACCGCAAAGCGGAATCGTACAATACCCGAAAAGCAAGTGAACGAAAAAGTTCGAATTTTCTGAATTGTCAGTCACATTTTTAAAAACTAATTTTAATTTTAAAGGGGTTGGAAACGTTTCATCCCACAGAACCGAAACCTCCCCACATCTTATAATATATCTTACTTTTCAACACGTGTCCTTTACTGTAGATAATTTCATTGTAATTTCCAACAAGGATCAAAACTTTTGAAAACAAAAATCCAAGCCAACTCTTCAAGTAAACTCGTTTCTTTGTTTTTTTAATTGTTTAAACTATTTGGCGTCCAATTTGAGAAGTAACAAAGAAACAGGATATTATTTAAAGTAGTTGGGCACACAGACAATGCAATGTATTGTAGTTTACGCCCTTTCGTGACTAGACATAACTTTGCCGCCATGATTTCACTGGCGTCGTGTCCGGAACGTCGTGTCCGTCGCCTTTGGCCGCAAACATTCAGACGGCTTCCGGTAGAGTAGCGCGTTTCTGTTATTCTTGTCGTTGCTTTTCTTTTATTATATTATGTAGTTGTTTGGGCTCGACAACTTGTTCCAAAATTGCCCCTTGTTACCCGAAAGCAATAAAAAAAAAAAGTTTAAGCTCCTAAACTTTGTACATATGTATGACGAGTTTCGAGTTCACAAAATCTGGAAATTAGATTCCTAGAAATGCCTCACTCTGCAACCTTATTTTTAATGGGTAGTTAAGTTTTTGTGTGACTAAAGTCATTAAATGATCAAGACAGTATCAGGTTTAACACGAACTGTCGTGGTCTGAAGCTTCTAGAACCATATGTGCTTCACAATTAGTAAAATCATTTATATATATATATATGAGAAATACGGGGATTTTGATATAAAAGCTTCAATAATTAACCGGAAGAAACCTCACACAAAAAACGTTTCAAAACCAACAGTTCAAGGCAGCGTTTTGCGCCGCAATCAAAAGTGTGACCTGATTCCTCCTCGTGGTCAAAAGTATGGCCCGAATCCACCTTGCTTTCAACAGCTTGTCCCTATTGCGTCTTGCGGTCAAAAGAATGGTAGAAATGACCTGATTCAGATTTGCTATTAAAATTATGACCCGATTTCTCCTCGCGATCATAAATATAACACGAATATGTGTTGCGATTAAAAGTATGGCAACATTTCGCCTTGCAGTTGCGCCATGCGGTCAAAAGTATGACACAATTCTGTCCTGCGGTCAAATGAATGACTCGATTCTGCTTTGCGAATAAAATTATAAAAATATTTCACATTACAGTCACAAGAATGACCCGATTCTGCATTGTGAATAAAAGTATGACCCCATTTAGTTTTGCGGTTAAAATTATGGCCCGATTCCTTCTCGCGATCATAAATATAAAACTAATCTGTCTCAAGTTTAAAAGTATGACAAGATTTCGCCTAACTGTTGTGCCTTGCGGTTAATAGTATTGCCCGATTCCATATTGCGGTCAACAGCATGTCGCTATTTCGCCTTGCGGTTAAAAGAATGGTAAGATTCCGCTCCGCAGTCCATAAAGTGACCTGATTCTGATTTTCGGTTAAAAGTATGGCACAATTCCGCCTTGTTCTTGCGCCTTGCGGTTAAAAGTGTGACACGATTCTGACCTGCGGTCAAAAGAATGATTTTTCTGATGTTGTACAAGTGAAGCTGAATTGTACCATCATTAAGATTTTGTCTCATTTATTCTTGACCGCGAGGCGGAATGGTACAATAGTGCATTTAAGTAAGTAGGAGATACAAGATACTGTGAAACCTAATCAAATAAGTACAAGAACCCAAAATTCAACAAACAATTTAAAAAATTCTAAAAGAAGTTTCTGCACCTAAGATGCCATCCTCATTTTAATGTAATAAACTCACTTGGTACTGAACAGAATAACACTGAAAATGAAAACTAAAACCAAAATTCCACACAAAGTTCAGAGGTCTCTAACTGACAGTGAGGATGATACATAGGATGTCGAAACGCGTGTTAGGTCTCTAAATGTTGTGTGGAATTTTGGTTGTAGTTTTCAGTGTTAAATTGGTGTAATTTATCTGTAGAAAATATTATATTCAAATGTTTCATTTTATACATTTGCAGGATTTTTAAAGAAATGCAAAAAAACAATAAAATTTTGAAGAAACATTATCAAAATCAAGAATATTCTTGGTCAGCAACTTTTCGAAACCAAGATCTACGCAGATTTTATGAATATGAATTTTATTAAGTGATATCCTAAAGTAGCATTTATTTTTAAAACTTTTTTGAATTTTTGTACTCTCTAGTGATGAGCAAAATTAGTCTCCGCCAATATAGTATCACTTTAACAAGACCAATACCAAGACCCAACTCTGCAAGACCAAGACTTATTTGCACAAGACGAAGACTCGCAACAAGACTTTTACCAAACTTATTGTTGAAAATAATCAATGAACCCCCTAGAGAATTTAGAGAAACTTAAAAGTCCGAAACATGGTTGATGCAAGATCAAAATCAAGGCTCAATTGACCAAGACTAAGACTGAGATTATTTTTGCAAAACCAATACAAAGACTCGATTCTGAAAGACCAAGACATATTTATGCAAGACCAAGATCAAGACTAAAACTTATAATGCAAGACCAATGCCAAGGGACAATCATCAAAACGAAAACCAAGACCAAGATAACTATGGTCTTGGTCTTGGTCTCGCTCATCACTAGTACTCTCAAATGAGTATGTACATATATGTAAATTATTGTCAACAACAGTAAAAAGTAGGTAATATCTAATATGTTCCTTAACAAACACAATTATAATGATTCTAAAGTCCTTTAAGAGATTAAAAACATCCACTAATTACAATGTCATAAAGCTTAAGTGATAAAAATAATTACGTACGAATTAGTTGTCTTCAATCTTGAATTCCATAAATCTTCCATTTTGGACACCAACACGTTAAACACACGAAGTCTACCACGAAACTGTTTTTCCAATACAACTTATCGTCAACATGCCACAGCCAACAAAAAAGTCATTAGTGTAGGTCATAGAGATAACCGTAGATACGTTTTCCGTTTTTATTGTCATTATGATGACATTATCAAAAAACACTTATCTTCAGTTTTTTGTTAGTTGTTTTGCACGACTGGTATTTATAGATGAATAGAAACTAATAGTAGAAATAATTCGTCTTTGAGAAGATTAAAAAGTTATTTTAGTTAAACTACGAGGTAACAGGGATCTGCTTTGGATCATTCTAAGCTTGAAAAATGAAAATTTTAAATAAGAACAATTCAAAATTTTTATGCCAATTATCGTTTAGAAAAAAATTATAATGTAGAGTTTTGAAGGAAGCTAAATAAATAGAAATCAAAGGGCGCATGTTCAGGACTATTTGGTGGAAGTGACCAAATATACCAAAGTGAGAATGTCTGTCTGTTCGTTTGTCACAGCCAATTACTGAACCGATTAAGTTGAAAATTGGTACTTGTTTTGTGACAAATACGGACGAATATATAGTAAATGAATTTTGAAAATGGGGGTGACTTTTAGGAGGCCAATTAGGAAATTTAAAAAAATGCAAACTGTATCGTGTGACATATCGAATTAAAGGGTTTGTTGTGAGGGTCTCAAATATATATTTTTTATAATTTCAAGGTGAATAGTAAAACTACTACTTAAAACTTTAAAAAAATAAATAAAAAAGAAAAATAATTCCTTGCTTATTGATTGTGTAGGAAGATTTATAATGACACCATGGTCTTAAAAAAACATGACAATTCCCTCAATTACTGTACAAATCATCAAAGTGCCTTCCTAAATTGAAGAGCAAATTAAAAAATACGTGTGGCACTCGGGGACTGCCGCGGTAAAGCTATTGCATAGCATTTTTTATCAACTTATGCAATTATAATATTTATGCAATATTTTTTTTTCTTTGATATTAATATAATAATACACTTATCACGCATACGTCTAGTCGCACGCACACGCCTCACCGCTGTGCCGGTCGGAGTAGGGGGTGTTAGGTTTTTTCGTTACGGAATTTCTTGATTCGGTCGCCGCGCTCAAAGCCCGCAATAAAAGCTATGCAATAGCTTAAAAAAAGTTTAAAAAATTCAAATAGTAATAAATTAATTTTCTTAAATTGCACATTTTATTTTTTCATTCGATTCCATTTTTTCTCCTCATTCGATCCATTAAGATGTTTCCTATTATTGTATTTGAAAAATTTTAAGTAAATAATTAAAAAAAAAAAACGGTCGTAACTACCAAATGATTTTTTTTTAAATTTTCCTCTTGTTAGTTTTCCATAAACGTCTAACAGGCCACTGAATTTGGAATCCTCTTCACGCATATGTCAAATTCTTTATATTATTTAATTCTTATTGTTAGTCAAATTGTGCTTTTCCTGATGATTTATTTACTTCTATCAATTACAATCGATGTACTTAAATATTTTGACATTAAATAAGTGTTCTAAACATTTTTTTCTAAAATAAACAATTCTTATTGTCTATCATTCAATTATGTTTCTTACATTTTGTACATTTTTAATGCAGAAAATACAATTTGTCTTTCAATAAGATTTTACTAACTTCAGTGTAAATAAATATATATTCACATGAGCGGTGCTGTCAGCTGTTATTATTGTATATTTAATAAAAAAATTCAACTGTATTACTATTAATTACAATAATAATAATTTAATTTAAATTTCAACTGAATCTCTGTGAACGCAATACTATAGATACAACAGTTATAGTTTGGGTAGGTACTAATCACAAGTGGGAATATATTTAAGTTTGTCGTCTATTTATCTATCAATTATTTTTTTGGAGGGACTAATTCAAATTTCCAAATTTTATTGGGCATTATTTCTGCCACATATAATGCAGTACCATTGGGTGATACTGCAACAGCATGTGGATTACCAAATCCCTATAAGAAATGTCATTTTATGACCCCTTAGAATTAACACACGAGTCAAGAAAATAAAATTTGTTACAATAAAAATTATGAAAATAAAAATTCATTATTAAAATTGTTATGATAAATTTAAAGATCTATACTGACCTCATCCGGTGCCCAATGATCGATAACGGATTCATTTTTGGGATCGATGGTCAAGCCTCTCACAGGTAAGAAAGGGGACGTAGGGCCATTTACTGCATAAACTATTTCACCTGAAACAAACATTTAAATCTGGAAAATTGCACAAATTAATGGAGGAAAACTTATCAATTTGATATAGAGGCTTGAAGTTTATATTATTTACAGATTCTCCTGTACTCAAATTGGGTATTTATTGATCATGAGTTTCCTAAATTTTTATTTTTCAAAACTATACACAGTTTTGGTGGGCCATTGTGATTATGACCATTAGAAATCGTCATCTAACACAACATATAAATTGGTAGAGGTCAATAATGAAGATTTTTCGATCCAACCATTCCATTTATTGAAGTACATAAAAGACGACGTTTCGGTCATAAATTTGTAACCCTCACATGAAAATTGAAAAGTATTGAAAATTGACTATTGAATTTAAGAAAAATTTAAAACCCAAAATAAATAACTAATCTATTGAGGGTCATAAATTTATGACCAAAACGTATTCTTTTACTTCGACTAATCTTTGTTACTATTATACTATTCCTTGTATGTGTAAAAGTGTTATTTTTAGTGTTAAAGCTCTCTATAGAATGTGCTTGATGGCGATTTCTTTATGATCATAATCGTAATGACCCTCCAAAAGTGCACGATTCTTTGAGTGACGAACGTCTCGCAGCTGACACCTTTGCGTTCCACCAGAAAAAAGAAACATCAACAAAAAAGAAAAATAATAACAAGAATATTCCGAATCCAAAAATACGATCTCGTAAGAACTCTTTGGTCATTACCTTTTACTAATACAGGAGGACCACACACGTCGCAGACGGCTAGAAGATACGTACGTACATATATAAAATCAAACGACTGTGACGAAGAAGGCCATGGACTAGCGATAAATGGCCTTCACCAAGTCCAGATTTAAATTCAATCGCGCTCTCGAGGATATCGATTTTTAAGAAGAAACACACGGATAATATTATCGATAACAACGAACGGACATAAACGATCTTTCCACGTTTTATCGGAATTATATTGGCTTCCTTTGTGGAATATAAAACACCCAAGTGGGTGTTGGTTAAAGGCAAACCATTAACGATGACCTACGCAACTCCAAATGTGTCGATAAATTGAGTTTACCAACTAAATACGACAAAGTCAAACCCACTCGCGTTTTATCTTATTTAAGTAACGCATAGAATTATTGATGGGGAATCGGAATTGGGATTAAAAGTGGAATAAAACGGAAACAACCAGATGGTCACCAGATGAAACCTTTTTAAAAGCTTTTATTTAACATGCAATGTAGGTATGTATGTATAGACAAATAATGTAGGGTCAAATCTTGCAGCTACATTTTAAAAAAAGTTATCCTCAACCGATTGAGATGAAAACGTTTAAATTCAATATGGCGGACGGTTTAAGATGGCGTAATAGTTATTTGTTACTCACTTCTATGATATGGGTATCAAATGAAAGGACTTGCTGAGAAGAACGACATAAATAAAATGACTTCCTTCTAAATCCAATATGGCGGACAATACAAAATGACAGAATTGTTATTTGTTGCTCACTTCTATGATACGGGTGACAAATGCAAGGGTTTTCTGGAAGGATTATCATAAGTAAAATGACTTTCTTCTAAATATAATATGGGGGACGGTCTAAGATGGCGTAATAGTTATTTGTTACTCACTTCTATGATATGGGTATCAAATGAAAGGACTTGCTGAGAAGAACGACATAAATAAAATGACTTCCCTCTAAATACAATATGGCGGACAATATAATATGACAGAATTGTTATTTGTTGCTCACTTCTATGATATGGGTGTCAAATGCAAGGGTTTTCTGGAAGGATTATCATAAGTAAAATGACTTTCCTCTAAATATAATATGGCTGACGGTCTAAGATGGCGTAATAGTTATTTGTTGCTCACTTCTATGATATGGGTATCAAATGAAAGGGCTTGCTGAGAAGAATACCATAAATAAAAATGACTTTCCTCTAAATATAATATCGTGGACGGTCTAAGATGGCGTAATAGTTATTTTTTGCTCACTTCTATGATATGGGTATCAAACTATCAAATGAAAGGACTTGCCGAGAGGAATGACATAAATAAAATGACTTCCCTCTAAATTCAATATGGCGGACGGTCTAAGATGGCAGAATAGTTATTTTTTGCTCACTTTCATGATGTGAGTATCAAATGAAAAGGTTTGCGAAGAAGAACACGAATCAACGTCCAGTCAACAATGACGCTTTGGATGAAATGAACGGGATGGGAAAAATTTAGAAAAATAGGACAATTTAAAAAATAAATTGATAATAAAAAGAAATTAAAAAATGCTTTTATTTAAATGCTCTAAAAAGAAGAACAAGAAAATTAAATTGAGTCAAAACCATTAATTTATTACATTACACAATTTATATAAAATAAATAAAATATTATTATAAAATAATAATTATGTAACTTGATCTTAACATGAATGAATCTCGCGACAAGCTTTTATATAAATCGTGTAATATAATAAATTATTGGGTTTTATTCAATTTAAAGTTTATTTTCTTCTATTTAGTTCATTTGAATAAAAGCTTCTTTTAAATCTTTTTTTTTTAATATTAATTTATTTAGTTTTATTCCTGCTGCACTTGGTCTTTATCAGTAATGAAGATTATCACGATATTTCTATTGAATATCGAGTTATCAGCGGTTAGAGATTTCATATACACGTTAAACACAACGATAACTTCAGCTACGTGTGTTCTCTTGCCACTAAGAGGTGGGACAGCGACGACGTGTACATGCACCAGGGAAAGAGAAGTTAACGATAGTCGCGAATCATTAGCGCGATCGAGACAGTCAAGTAACTTGATATTTTAATAAATAGCTTGACTTGACTAGAAAATAAAGCTCTTGTACAATTTAGACAATTATCAAATATCTTTTCTATTATAGAATAACCTTGGTTTCAGGGTAAAAAAAATTCATCAAATCTGACAAATGTTTTAAATACGTATATGAACCATCATATCTCTTCATTAAAGCGTTTTATTCAATTTTGTAGTTAAAAAATTATTTTCTATTCATAATTAGACGTTTAGTATTCTAAAATATATATTTTTATCAAAAAGTTTCTATAACACACCTACATTAGAATTTCCTAATAACATACTGCTGTAATGTCAAATAGAAAAAAAATTTTATCATATTTTTGGGGTGTTGTACCAACTAAAACTTTCTGATAAAACACAAAACACTTAACAAAGACTAATTAGCAGAAGATAACTGACGGATGGGTGCATTTCTACTTTGGAAGTGTAGAAAAACGTTTTTTTTTTTTTAATTAAAGCTTAGTCAATTGAAAATGGGGTTGTACTTACCCCTTGCAGCAACTCCAAAGACTCTGCCCATATCAGGTTGCTGAATTGTCAAAGCTTGCTTGTCACTGTCTCTAATATTATACAACCCTGCCCGGGGACAAACCACCCTCATGTTTTCCCTATCAGCCACACAAATGAGGTCTAAAGACTCGATTAGAGCCAATGCATGCGGAAGAACAAGGGACAGAAACTCTGAAAGTATTTGATTTCATCACCAATGTACTTACCTACATATAAGTACATATGTATTAAAATTACTTAAAATTCTAATCTTTGAATTTTATGCTTTATTTCTTATTTTTTCGAAATTAAAAACAATAGGACAGTAAAAAGAGAGTTAAACAAGCACCTGGTGGATTTGGTATGACTTTCAGTAGTCCTCCAGCTGCGTTAAACTTTAATATTCGACTGTTACAGTAGCCATCAGCAATAAATATTTCACCAGTTGACGCTACTGCGACATGTGTTGGTTTGCAAAGGTGACGCAAGTCAGAACCTGGCTCGAAACGTTGTCCGAAGGTAAGCACAGGTTCCAAATCCCCAGGACGAAACTATCAATAAAATCAATGGGTTTCAAACCTTTTCGAAACTTCTATTATTATAAGCTTTCAAACAAAAACGTCACCAGAGGTTGGATGTGGAATTTCAGGTTTTTGAGATTTGAAATTTCCCTTTGAAAGTTTCCATTTAAAAAAAAAAATAAAATGTGAATCGCGACGATTTTTTTTGTTTCTGCTACCTTCATGAATCGATAGGAAATTATGGCCTTCATGATAAAGACTGCAGGGGTCGAAAAAGGGTTGATGTATTTTTTTTTAAGATGTAAAGAAAATTACAGATTTTTCGTAAGTTTCTTATCGATTTCCAATGAAAAAATGAAAGTTTCCATCTTGAGAATGAGAAATTCATTAATAAATTGGTATAAAGATGACTAACGACTTAAGAAAGAAAATTTTAACTGCAGAAAAGTAGGTGGAAAATTTGATGAAAATCTCGTGATTTTCTTACCAATAAAATAAAGTACCTATACAAGTACAATAGATAACACAAATGTGCATTATATGAGTAAGGTTTAGGAAAGGCTTTTATGTTAAAACTTATTTATACATTTGCGGAAAATTTCGTGAAAATTGTAACGCTTTTCTCATATCCATCTGCACTTCGATAGACGGATAATCTATATGAGTTTCTTTGAGTTTCTTCGCTACCTAGGCCCCTGGAAACTGTTTTAGAAAATAATATTCAAAGTAGCTATCTGGCCTTCCCCTATATAAAATTTTTTAAATTTATTTTTACTTGGAAAAACCAAAAAAAATTTCTTTCGTAATGTTACCTAATTTTTTATTTTCCTTTATTCCAAAAACTTGTTTTATTTGACAGCAAATTTGCTTCGAATATGCTGAACCGATTAAGTTGAAATTTGTGGAAATTTAGTACGCATATGATATTTTGTGATCCTACACTTATGTGTAACGAAAATAAATTAATTTTGAATATGGAGGTCACTCTTGGGAGGGGAAGAACTTTTTTTGCAAACTGTACCTTGTTACATTTCAAATGAAAGAAGTTTTTCTAATGATCTCGATTATATATTTTTTATAATTTCTGAATAAATAGTTTTAAAGTGATTCACGAAAATAAAAAAAAAATTGACCAAACCCTCCCCTTATCTTCGAAACTACTAAACTGAAATGTCAATTTTTGAGAAAATTGAATATTTTGTATTGTCCGAAAATATTATTTGATATGGGCCCCTGATCTTTTCCCTAGATCTTTATAGGTACATACAATTTCCAAATAATCATTATTTTTAAGAATTTAAAATGAAAAATCACGAAAATTCATTCACTTACTTTAAAGACTTGATGTAAAGCAACGTCGGTTACCCATGTATTGTCATGTCTATCAAAACTGATACCATGAGGCATGTAGAACATGTTTGCACCCCATTGCGCTACGACCTTACCAGTAGTAGGGTGTAATGTTAAAATGGTGTTATCTTTTATTGGACCCAAGTTAATTTGTTGGTAATAATTCGAATCGTTGAATGTGCTAAAATTAATTTTTAGACCAAGTTCTTCAACAAATTTATTATTTTTTATTTTTTATGGTATATGTAAATAATTTTAAGTATAACAAATTTCACCAACGTTTCGCCTTAAGGTACCTGTCTTCCTCATTAGTAATTTATGGAGTCATAATAGAAAATTATTCGGTGTTTCACAAACAATAGCATAGACACTGCGTTGTTTTCATAGTGCCCAATAATTTTCTATAACAACTCCATAAATTACCAATGAGGAAGACTGGTACCTTAAAGCGAAACGTTGTTGTTATATGACTACACTTTAAATACCTTTTTTTTGTCTTTGTTACATGGCTAACGATTATGAAAAATGAAAATTATTTATATATCAAACTTACAATTCTCCCCATATCCTGTCAGCGCGATGGAAAATTACAGGTTGGTTTTTAGAATTAACAGCAACCCCAGAAACCTGCCCCAACTTTAACTGGGGATCAGGCCAATTCTTAACAGCTTTTACGGTGTCTTTTTTATACGAATTTGGCGCTTCATAACGTTTGTCTAAACTCTTCTGAAAAAGTAAATCTATACTTTTATTGAACATCATTTTACATATGACTTCCCAAATAATTTTAAATTTAGTAGAAAAATGAAACAAATATTCTTGATGTTTTTTTTTTCTTATGAAAATGCCAAAGAAAACACACAATTTTGGAACCTACGCAATTTATTTTGTTTATAAAATTTTTGAAAAGAAGAAAGTTAATTTAATTGAATTTATTTCTCATTATTCTTATTAATTAAACATGAATGGTTATTTATTTTTAACATATTAAGAAGTGTCCCTACTTATTGATTAATCAAGAAATTTTCACAAGCCACTCATATTTATATTGTAACCGTATCATTTTTTTTTACATTAAGAATGATGTATTCATAGCAATAATTTTTCGAAATATTTTTATTTATCTCATAGGTAAATTAAAAGTAAAAAAAATGAAGCATAATATTAAAATTTGAAGGTCGTTCAAAAATAACGAATGCAAAATAGAAAGTTTTTGAAAATTGTGTCGCTTAGTTTGTAAGACTTTGATTAGAGAAACGTTAAATTTTGGAATGGATAATTTTGATTCAAAAAATTCTAGTTATCTGACTTATTAAGAAGTTTCTTAAGTGATTAACTTAATTAAAAAATTTCCCATGTCACTCAAAATGTCTAAAATGCTTAAGGTATAAAAACTTTTTTTTAATTTTTTTTTTTTTTTACCATAATAAAAATTTATCTACACTAAGAATGATGGAATCTTACCAATAATTTCTTGAAATATTTATATTTATCTAATAGATAAATTAAAACTAAAGAAAATAATGAAATTATCGATCCAAAATATTAAATATAAAATACAAAATTTTTGAAAACTAGAATCAGTATATCGACGACTATTATGAGAAATGATAAATTATGGAATAGGCAATTTTGAATTAAAAATATATATAAAATAAAATAAAAATATAATATTTTTATATTAATAATCATGACTTCTTGCCAATAATTTTTAAATTAATTCTTAAAGATAAATTAAAACTAAAGAAAATATTGAAACTTAAAGGTCGTTCCAAAATATTTAATGTAAAATACAAAATTTTTGAAAACTAGGACCACTAAATCTAATTTCATTAGGGAAATGAAATGGGCAATTTTGATTCAGTAATTTTTCTATTCAGTATGAAAATTTGTTTTTTTGACTTTTACTTATTAGCTTAAAGAATTCACACTGAAAATTCCTAAATATTTTATTGTTTTTCTACATTAAAAGTAACGGAACAATTGCAATAATTTCTCAAAATATTTGTATTTATTGCATAAACAAATTAAAAGTAAAAAATGTAGGAATGAATACCTTACACAAAAATATTTAGAGTATTTTTTGAGGAACTTATATTTTTAAATCCAAATTTAAGAAAATGAAATTGGATTCGCCGAAAACAGAATTTTCTAATAGTAATAATTCGTAATGTATATTTTTTTATACGCGGAAAAATGTTTTGCAATTTCCGCAAGTGACTTATCCTGTATCAGAAAATCAATACTTGATAAGGGCATATCTAATCAATACGTCATTATGTAGAATGTGTTGCCTGCTAAACAACGAGAAATAAATAAACTTTTTAACATTCTCTTTTACCGTTTGCTCAATTAATTAATACCTGCTGGTGCAATGCATCGTTCAATTCCAACAGCTGTCTTACTTCATCGTAAAATGGCGAGTTATATCCTCTATTAACAGAAGAAAGAGGCACTGCTGACGAACATAATTTCAATAGAAACGTAAAAAATGTTAAAACAATAAACGACGCAGCCATCTAATAGCCGGAAATTCTTTTAGAATACTGTTGTGTTCGTTCTAATCCGAAATCACTTCATCACTGATTTTCACCTCCAATTTTTCACGATACAGGCGCCATCTAAAGCGGTCTCTGTCAAATAAAATTCCTTCTTCGTATCACGAATGAAGCCATTCTTCAGCATCAGCTTGCAGGAAATTTTAACTCTTACAGAATCGGTAAAGCTTACAACTGTAAGCATAACAATTTAAACAAAATATTTGCAATATTAAATGATTTCTTTCTTTACCTCGAAAAAACATTATTTACAAAACTAAACCACAAGAAAATTTTGAGAAATCCTTAATAGGTGATGTGACACCACAATTGGCAAGAGAATTACTATGATTATCATCAAATCTCAACCCTAGTATTATAAGATATCTTTTTCCTAGATATTACTCCCTCAAAAGTTGAATTTTCAAAAACGCTTTTTGTGTCAGTTCTGTTACTGTTTAACGAACGAACGAAGTCATTTCTCAGCACCAGCTCGAAGAAGATTAAAACAATTTCTCAAAAAAAAAAAAAAAACATTTTTTATAAAACTAAATCACAAGACAATTTTTAAATTTGAAAAATCCTTAATAGGTTATATGACATAACTGGCAGGAAATTTACTATGATCATCATCAAATGTTACACCTAGTACCATAAGATATTTTTATGCAACATTTCCTTATCTAGTAACTTCTACCGTTTCCCATTATTTTACAATGTATAATAAATCATGGTGTGTAATATTTTAAGGCCCTAGTCTCGCCAGATTGGAATTTGTAATGTTTAAAAGTATTTCTCACCCTCTTGGAGATTACTCCCTTAAAAGTTGAATTTTTAAAACGTTTTTTGGTGAAATTTTGTTACTGCATAAAAAACGAATGAACCCATTCTTCAGCATGAGCTTACAGATTGCAGGGAATTTTAACCCTTAAATCTCTAATAGTTGGTATGACATTGCAACTGGCAGGAAATTTACTATTAAGATCATGAAATCTTACCCTTAGTACTATAAGACATTTTTTCTACAATATTTACTTCTCTATCAACCCCCATCCCTTCCCACTATCTTACACTATATAAGAAATCATTGTGTGTAATAATTTAAAACTCTGGTCACAACAGCTTGGAATTCATTATATTTAAACCCATTTCTCACCCTCTTGGAGATTACTCCCTTAAAAGTTGAATTTTTAAAAACGTTTTTTGGTGAAATTTTGTTACTGCATAAAAAACGAATGAAGCCATTCTTCAGCAAGAGCTCGCTGTGTTCAATGATTTCCTCTTTATCTCAAAAAATATTACTTATATATAATTAAATTACAAAAAAATTTGAAAAATTCCTAATGGATGGTATTACATTATAACTGGCAGCAGAGCTACTTTAATCATCATCAAACTTTACCTCTATAACCAAAAGATATATTTTTATAAAATTTTTATCGTATTTCTTTAGTCTTAGAGATTACACCCTTAAAAGTTGAATTTTCAAAAACGCTTTTGTGTCAATTCTGTTTTTGCATAAGAAACGAATGAAGCCATTCTTTAGTATGAACTTGCAAATTGCAAGGAATTATAATTATAACTCTTTCAAAATTGGAAAAACTTACAACTGTAACAATTTAACCAAAATCTTTACAATGTTAAACAACGCCTTCCCTTACCTCGAAGAAACATTATTTATAAAACTAAACCACAAAAAAATTTTGATAAATCCTTAATAGGTGATAATGACCTTCCAACTGACAGGAGATTTACTATGACCACCATAAAACCTCACCCCTTACTATAAGATACTTTTTTATAATATTTCCTTATCTACCAACCCCCAACTTTTCTCTCTACTTTATACTTTATATAAGCAATCATGGCCTGCAATATTTTAAGACTTTAGTCTCAGTAGAATGTTTAAACACATTTCTCACCCTCTTGGGGATTACTCCCTTGAAACGTGAATTCTAAAAAACGCTTCTTATGTCAATTTTGTTGCTGTATCAGAAACGAATGGAGCCATTCTTTAGGAAGAGCTTGATGTATTCAATAAATTCCTCTTTACTTCAAAAAATATTATTTATGTAAAACAAAATTAAAAAAGATTTTTGAAAAATCGTTAAGGAAGAGTTACGACAAGCAGCAGATCTACTCTGATCACTATCAAACTTTACCTCTATAAACAAAAGTTATTATTTACAATATATATTTATCCATCAACCCTCACCCCTTTCCACAATCTCGTATAATACTCTAGTGACAGCAGTTTGGATTTCGTGATCTTTCAACGCATATCTCATCTTGGAGGTTACCCCGTTTTACCCCCTTTAGGGTTGAATTCTCAAAAACTCTTTTTGGTTTCAATTCTGTTCCTATATGAGGAATCCATATAAAAAAATTAAGAATCATTGAATACAAGGTTATGTTAAGATTGGGGCCTTGTTGTCTCCCCTTTAGGAGTGCTACTATGAAAAATTACTTTTTAGTGGACAAAAATATCAAGCTTCCTTTATACACCCTAAATGGTTGAAATTTAAAGAATGGAAAGTACCCACTCACAAAAGTTATGATTTTTACACTTTGTCCGAATTTTCTGGCTTTCTGTTGTAATTATCCTAAACTTTTTCCCTGAAAATTTTTCTAGGATTATAACAGACAAATAAAGTAAAAAAAAAACACTTTCGGTTTTTCCAACTTTTCAGACAATACAATATAAGAAAACAACTGTTTTCTGTGTCTTTTTTTTTTTCAAAATTTTAGGCTCAATGGTTCTGGAGATAAGTGTAGGGAATGGTGAATTTTAGTCTATTTACGTAAACGAATTATTTTGAAATCATAAAAATAATATATTTGGGACCTTCACAATAAACCCTTTCATTTCATATATCACATCGGGTAGTTTACAAGAATTTTTTTAATTTCAAAATTTGCCACCCAGTAGTGACCCCCCAACATTCAAAATTCTATCTACGTTACACGTTCATGTTTGAGTCCCATAAATTCATATAAATTTCAACTAATTCATATAAATTTCAACTTAATCTGTCGAGTAAATTCAAAACAATTTAGCAGTGACACAAACAGAGAGACACATGAGGACTTAAAGAATATTCTCTATTCAGAGTAATTATTATTAACGTAGGTCAATCGTGGGGACTTGGACTGGTTAGAAAATTCAAAGAAAGATAGTTTGAAAATTATCTTTCTTTGAATTTTCTAACCAGTCCAAGTCCCCACGATTGACCTACGTTAATTAAATACATGGACATGAACACTGACAGTAATTATTATTGTTTATTTTATTTTTCAAAACATAACATTAATAATAATAATTCGTATTTTGTGTTTCTCATTGTTGTTTAGGTACATCACATGACATCAAAAATTTAAAACATTCGTTTATAAACATCTATTTAATTTAAACAATCTAAAACAAGAACACTTAGAATTTTATTGGAAATCCTAAGTTTGATTTGTTTTATTGTCAACAGACATTTTTTCATCCGCTGTGATTAAGCTTTTCTTTTGGCGGATTTCAGTGTCCATTTCCGGCTGTGACCATATGTAACCAGTGGCACTCATTGCACAATAGGCATTATAATATCGCCCTGGGGCCCTACAGAATGACCAAGAAGGGCAACGACAACGAAAAAGATATTGAAATTCCTCTTTACAAACTTCATTCCACCAGCAAGTTCTCTAGAAAACAAGTTGGGTAGTTTTTCAAAAATAAAAAAAGAGATCAAAGCTCTTCGTGGTAAATATTTTGTTGTATTACATTAAGGTGGATAACATGGGCACATTTGCCCCAGATGATTGGTAGGTACTCATTTTTTTCATAGGTACCTATTAAATAATGTTACCACCAGCTTTTAACATTATTTATGAATAAAAGAAATCAAAAACTTTAGGAAATCAATTTCAGATTTTAATCTTATGCAACTGATCGATGTGTATCATGAGTAGATAGTCCTTAAAAAATTCAAAAAGGAAATAATGCCAAAAGAATTCTTTGATAAAAAAGAAAGAATTTTATCCCTGTTACGTATCAAAAGAGTTGAAAGATTTTGGAAAAGTTCTCACCTCCATTAAGTATCCATGCACTGATTCGTCAAAAACATTTCTTTTCTTGTCTGGCAGTTTTTCAACAGATCTTTCCTCGGAAAATCCAAAAATTATAATGGCAACAATAATAACATTCTACGACAAAAACAATTAAAAATCAATCACTTTTTTGGTATTTACTTTATGCTTGCACCTTAGCAACCATCTCATAAGCTTTCCAATTTCCCTGTATTGATTTTCAACATATCTCATGCCACCTAACGTTCGAAATTGTAAACAGTTGCTTTGCCAGACGCTTTTAATAAAAAAAATATAGATCATGGAGATAAATCAACAACCCCAATATTTTATTCATTTTATCTCTTTATTAAAAAAATATATAATCCTACAAAAGTAGCTTTATTCAGGGGATCTTGAATACACCTCTGCATGGGCTCGCAAGGACGTCTTCAGCGAGCCCTCGGAAAAATCAAATGTATACTCGCAAAGGGAGAGCCACAAATATTTCTCGAAGGGAAAATTATGTAAATTGGGGTAGTTTTAAATAATGCGAGACATTACATGTCCGTTTTTAGTTCAAAATAAAGACAGTATTTTAGTATTTGTTGGGTTAATTATAATTAATTAATCTGATACAAGTAACAATTAGATTGTGGTGTTAGGTGCAAATGTTGTAAAATAATTACATATAATAAAATAAAATAATAAATAAATAAATAAAGTAAAGTACCACTTTTAATTCTCAACAACTTTTAATAAACTTTTACTGAATTTTCTGAAATAATTGCAACCATTCAAAGTGAAACTAATATGATTATCGAAAATGCACCAACTTTCGGAAGTAAATTTATTTTTTTTTTGTGTAATTATCTAAAATAATTTCCAAATGTTGCACATTAAAATGACCACACTGTAAAGCATCACAAACGTTATTAAAAAGTCATAGAAAAAAATATCTGGTGAATAATTTTCATCCAAAAATTGGTTAATTAAATTTACAATGGTCGCCTTAGAAACGATGTCATTTCTGTGATATTGAAAAAACTTACACCATGAGAAAGAGTCTAATTGACATAACATGAAGTTTATTTGCTAATTTTTTAATTTAGTTTAGAAGATTCTTCGAAAAAGACAAACATGATTTTTGGAACGAGTTTAGATCCTCCGAAAAAGCCACCCCCACCTGTGAAGAGGCCTTTCCCACCCGACATTAAACTACCCTGTATTCAACCTGGATCATGGGCTCACGTAAGTTCATAATTTACTACAAAAGCTGTAAACCATTTCAATTTAGATTTTTAGAAACATAAACTGAATGGATTATAAAAATAATTTTGAGAATAATTTATTAGTTTTGTATTTTTTTCCAAAATTTTACCAGCAAATTCTTACAGATATTCTTTGATACATGTACAATAATTTAAACAAAAATATTTATATATATAAGAAAATGCCTAATTTTTTTTTAAAAGTAACTCAAAATTTCTTTTCGAACATAGAGAAGATAACAGGGTGGAAAACGTTTTAAAATATTTTTTCTTTCAATCTAAAATTTGTAAAAAAAAATAAAATCTCACGAAATTCTAATTAAAAAAAAATAGCAATTCTTTCTAGAACTATAAAACATAACATTCCAATAATAAAAGTACATAGATATTATCAATTTTTTATTTAATTAATGTAGTATGCTCGCCAACCGAACACGGATTATAATATAAAATTCATGGAATATAAGCAAGCCATGAGGGCTGCTGATATTGAAAGGGAAAATCGAGAAAAAGCCAACAATTCTAAAGATAAATTTGAACAAAAATTTATAAAACATTCCGATCAACGGCTCTTCAAAAATGAAATTGAAAAACGCGTTAAAGAGCGTTTGGAGCTGTATGAGAACACAATTGAAGAACGACGTGCCAGGTAAAAATAAACAAAAAAAAAAAAATTATTATACCCGAGGGGGGTTAATAAGGTGCATTTTTATATTAATCAATTTTTTTTTTTTAATACAAATTATTTATTATCAAATCCACAATCTCTTGTAACTTATAATCTACTTATATATGTTCTCTGATGCCTTTCATGAAGGTTCTTTCCATTTGACCAACGTATCTACATATTGTCGCAATTAACACAATAAATAAATTCCAAATTTCAACTCTTTTTTGGTAACATTGAAGTAAAGGGTTGATAATGTGTCTCTTTGGATTTTTTTTACTTGAAATTAATTTTACAAATTATGCAAGACCAAGAAAAGACCAAAGTAGTCTTGGAGTCGGTCTTTCTATTGCACATAAGTCTTGGTCTTGGTCTTGGTCTTATTCTTACGAGACAAGGTCTTGTTTTTTGCAAGACATTCGTAGCAGTTTAGAAAAATATATATACATGTATAAAATAATATTCAAGTGTGTACCCTTTTTTAAAAGTTGGTTATTAATAAAAAGGAACGTACATTTTCATAAGAAAATTAAGTATATAAAATTAACAAATCAGAAGAAATTATTTTTAAACATTGTAAGTAACATTGGGTTACGTTCGTCAATATGGACATATTTAAAAAACGGTATCCAAGTATCTTGCAATTTTATCTTAATTTAAAATGACTTCGAATTTCTTGTTTTTAACATCATAATACTTTAATGTGAACTAAATCATTTAACCAACTAGCTGGATTTACATTAAGTATTTAAAATCACCACTGCTAAATAATTACTAGTGCTAATAATTATTCAACATTATAATTAATGTCTGCTGATAAATTAATCACTAATAATTTCAATTAAAAAATTTTATAATTGGTATCAAACACTACTATTAAAAAAAAAAAACAAATTAGTGTATAAGGGGAAGACCATACATCAAAATAGATTTTTGCGAGAGTCTCACGTTTGGTCTTGTTCTTGTTTATTTAGTCTTGGTCTTTTGAGAATAGGTAAACCTCTTTGTCTTGGATTTCCAAAATGTGCAAAAAAAGGGTTAATTCTATTTAATACTTCAATTTTGTACTGCATCTCCTAACGAAATTAAACTAATAACTCCATTGTACTTCTTTAAACTTTCTATATAGCAAAAAAATCCACTCTGACAACCGTAGTTCATAACATATAATTTTAATTCAATTTTGTATCTAATGAACTTCAACAAGAAACTTAAGGTATCCTTCACTGGAGTCGCACTAATTGTCTGTTTTCAATAAAAACTAATGGGATAAAAGTAAACAGAGTGAATGGTATAATAACGAGAGTGATATTAAATAAAATTGCTGCCTATATTTATTCATTCTTTTACTTTTCGAGATTGAGAGAATTGCTCGGCGAAGAAGAGTGCCAATATTATCGGGAAACCGTGGAGACTGCCAAGAGATTGTGTGACACCAAATTTGACATGATGAAGCGTCAAGTTGAAGAATTGAAGGCGAAAAAAGAAGCTGAAAGAATGAAAGTGGTGGAACAAAAACGTCTTCAACAATACATGTATGTATATATAGTGCCATGATAGAAGGATGCCTACAATTCAATTAAAAAAAAAAAATTAACAAATTTAGAAAATGGAATAAGTTCCAAAGTATATATTAAAAAGGAAAATGTATTATTAAGAGAATTTGTTATTAGTAGATTAGACATAAAAAATTAATAACAGAAAATTTGAAATTAAAAGAAAATAAATTAAAATTAGAAAAACATAATTAATAAAATACAAAATATTTAAAATGGAGAAGTAAATAAATGATAATATGAAGAAAAATCAAAGTTTATCGAAAATTCAAGATTTTTTTAAGAAAGTAATGTAAATTTAATATCACAAGAAGAAGAAGTTAATTAATAAAGAAGAAAAAAAAAATTAATATAGATTTTAATTAGGTACTTCATATTTTGGTAAAAGCTGTTTTTCAATTGACATTGTGACACTATGAGTGAAATAAACATGTCTCCATAATTTAATAAAAAAACTGCATAGATTTTTTAGTAATTTAAAAAAGAAATTTGTTAATATTATATATAAAATATTGAAGAACATGAATAACTATTTTCAGTGTAAGTTCCAAAATTTTCAATTTACAATTTCCTTTTTTTATTTTAAATGATATTCTAAAAATTCTACTCTTAAACTAAAAATAATTAAATACTATTAGCAATCTTTTTTTTAAATTACTAAAAAATGCAGTTTTCTAATAAATTATGAAGACATGTTTAATTCACTCATATTGTTACAATGTCAATTGAAAAACAGCTTTTACCAAAATATGAAGTAATTAAAATCTATATTAATTTTTTAATATCCACCATACAGCCCCGACCTTGCGCCTACAAAAATCTAATTAATTTTTGTATAATTTAAATAATGACGCTGATGATTTAAAGTGTCATTCTGAAATTTTACGAATATAAGAAAGTGCCATTGCCTGAAGGGTGCAAAAGGTTATTAGCAAAAATAGGTCAGTACTTAACTGATAAAAAGTGTAGAATGATCAGTTAAAATCCTTATGCCAAGCGCATTCGCCATTGGTAAATAAACAAATAATTTTAAAAAATCGTTTTCCTAAAAAGATTTTTTAAATGAGACTGATCTTAAACTACCTACTCTTTTTATTTTACGAACAGATAAACTTAAACTTTTTCTTCTTATTTTTTTTAGAAAATTATAAACATTAATACAACAAAACTATTTTAACTTTTTCTCCATCTAATTCAATATAAAAAAGTTAACAACTGAGACTTGTAGTTTTTTTAAAATTCTAATGTTAGTAGTTTCAGATAATGGTCAATTAGCATCATTTTGAAACTATAAAGTAATTCTCTACCCTCACAACAAGCCCTTTCTTTTGATATATCACATGGTACTGTTTGAAAAGCTTTCTTATTTAATTTTCTAATTTACTCCCTTCACCCTCAAGAGTGACCTCTTTATTCAAAATTCGTTATTTTTGTTACACGTCCAATTTAGGGTCAACTTGACTGTAACAAACGGACAGACAGACACAAGAGAGATCGTAATAAGGCTTTTACTCAGTTGTAATAAAATGTATTCAGTGCATAATATGTCTACATTTTAGTGAATGTCTAGTTTTTTCGAGGTTTTTAATATTTACATTTTTTTTTTTACTAAAATATTTGTAGGGATCGATGCGAATTACTACGAACAAGTGTAGCCCAAAAAAGACTAATCGAATCCAAAAATTCTAATTTACAACAAATGCGAGAAAACGAACAAAAAAGAGAAGCTGAAAGAGAATTGGATAAATTTTGGGGTGATTTGACAAGAACTGAACAACTAGGAATGGTATATCATCATGATAACACAAATTTTTTAAATTTTAACTTTTTTTTTTTAAATCAATTTACGAATTCAACTTTTTCAAATTTATCATAACAAAATAGCAAAACTATAAGACAACACATATTTTTAATTAGAAAAACAATTTTTTGTTCTTTTTTCTTATTTTTCAACATAATTGAAACTAAAAGTGTTTGAAAATAAGAATATATTTTATCTAGATTGAACGAGACAGGCAAGATGCGATAAAAACTTACAACAAAATGATGGAAATGAAATCAATTTGGGAAATTCAAATGGCCGGAAAGGTAATAAATAAAAAACTTGTTTTTTTGTAACATTTTCCACTAAAGAATTGAATTCATCGTCCTACAGGACCTACTCAAGGAGGAACAAAGGCGCATCAGTCTCGAGGATCGACAAGAATTGGACAGACTCATGGAACAAATTCGAAAAGAAGAAATCGAAGGTACGTAACAAACACAATAAAGGATCAAATCAAGAATCGACGTTTCGCCTTTAATGAAAGGCTTCTTCAGGGAAGGTTTTTTACGTAGTTTATTACGTTAAGTACTTACAAATGGAGCGTTTGTGCATAAGAGTAACATAGGTCACAATAACAAAATAGTAAATAAACAATCACAAAATTAAATACAAAGTAAAGATAAAATAATAAATATTAATAAGTAATTAATTATAAGCAATTAATGATGACAAAGACACAAAGACAAATCAATTTGAACAGAGCCTTCCCTGAAGAAGCCTTCATTTAAGGTAAAACGTCGATTATTGGTTTTCCTTCACCCTTTAGTACTTTGATTTTTCGTATTTTCATTAATTAAAGGAAGATATGGATAATAAGGTAATAAACATAGATACTATAATTTAATTGATGTCCAATGAGCAATGGAAAGGATTCTAGTAATAAAATCCACGAAAATTTAAAACAAATAAATTATACAAATCGTAAAAACCACAAAAATATTTGATTTACCCAATTTTGGGTTTCAAGTTTTTCATTATTTTCAATAATTTTTGAAAATACTGATAAAAATTGATGACCAAAACGTCATAATTTTCTTCAATGAACTTATAGTTTTTTTTGAAGAATTTTTTTAAATTCAATTACCAACAGTATCGATAAACTTATGATTACTTTTAAAAGAGCTTGACAATAAAAGACGTAAACGTGACAAAACGGCCCAAGAACTCCTGGAGCAAATTAAATCCAACGAAGAAATCAACGAACGTCGAAAGAAAGCAGAACTGGCGGTTGAAGATGCGTTTAATAAACTGACTAAAATGGAACTGGATAAGGAATTGGCTAAAATAAAAGACACAACTACACAGGCAAAACGAGAGATGGCCATTTACAGGGAAAATCTAAAGAAATTGGAGGAAGAAAGAAGAAAGGAAGAAGAATATCTGAACATGTTGCTGGAAGAACAACGAAAGGCAATTGAAAGGAAACAGGATGAGGCTAAATGTAACATACTCAAAGCTAAAGAAGCTTTACAAAAGGTAATTGAAAAAGTTTCTAATTCTAATTAAGCAAAATTTGTTTCTTAAATTCCCTTCAAAAATTTTCGAACAACTCATTATTACTTAACCCTGAAGAAGACCAGTACATTAGGTCGAAACTGGACACGTTAAACAATTTTGACTTATGATTTAGAATGTACTCGAAGGCAGAGCTCAACAGTTAGAAATGAAGAAACAAGAAGCAGAACATCAACTGATGCTTAAAGAAGCCGAAAATGAGCTGCTGAGGATGTCAATAGCGGCCAACGAAAGATTGGACGCAGAAGTCAAACGAAAAGAGAAAGAGACAGCGTTACAGTACAACCAACAACTGAGAGAACAAGCTGCTTACAACCAACTCCTCAGGGTACGTAGTACAAATATTTTTCCATGTACATATTTCATCCCTGTAAGCTCGCGTGGTCACATTGTTACTGAGTCCAATGGAATAAGTTCTTCTGGGGGTTTCCTCTCGATGGCGGCCAAAACGTCTGAGAATTAACTATGGCCCAGGAAGCCTAATTCAATTTGTCAAAATGTTATCGTATATGAAGACTTTTCTCCTCGGTCTAATGGGGTTTCTAATGGTGCTAGACATTTATTCTTCTGCTTCGAAAGAAACCAAGAAGACTTCGACCAAGCAACTGAAGATGTCTTCTGTAGCAGAAAACGAAACGTCTAATACCTACTTAAGACCAACATTAGACCACACAATTTCTCGTGCTTTCAAAAACAATTTACCACGTAGGTACAATGAGCCCTAAAAATGTCTGATATGGCCATCAATGAAATTACTTCCAATGATCGTAACAATTGTTTTATCCAACTTCCAAAGTGTTTTATTTTTTTAAATGAGAAATATATAAATATTTTAGGAACGAGAACGCCAAATACTTGAAAGACAGTTGCAAGAAGGAATCGAAGAAGAAAAGAAATACATACAAATGGTCGAAGAAGTTGTCTCTGGTAAGGTACAGTCGCCCTTCAAGCATCCCTTTAGGAGGATTTTGGAACAATATGACTGTCGTTGCCAATCGCAGGAGAATAAATAGTGATTGTGTGTGTGTGCTCATGTATTTTATATTGCAAGGCCTTTGCGTCTTCTATTTTTATTTTTTTCTTGTACACCTGTGTCTTATACATCATGTGCTTTTACAAATATTTTTTTTATAAAATTTACACAAATATATTACTTAATAGAATGTGTACAACAAATTATTTTCCACCCTTGAGCAAAAACTTGTAAGTATTCTTCAATTTTTTCCTCTTACAACCAAATTGACAAAAAATATAACAAAAAGCAGATATTAATTGAGTACCTGAAGAAATAAAATTGAGACTGTTTTTAACACATATAATTTTTTTTGACCATTTAAACCAAACAACTTTGTTTATAACAAATAAAACAATTTTAATCACAAAACGTAAAGTTTTCGAGTGACAGTGGTTCAAATTCACTTGCAAAATATGGGGGTTGTTTAGAAATAAATGAAGATTAGTGGTTGAAATTGATCATTTTCAATTTTATGATTGGTACGATTTCACCCTCACAAAATCCTTCGTGTACCATTAGTCACATCATGTTACATTTTTCAATTATTTTGAATTCAAAAACAAATATATTTTTTTTAAATCTTAATCTGCTCTTGCCTCCCTTTACACCTGTTTCTGACTCTAATATTAACCGTTACCAAGCAAGTTCGTACTTAATAGTCTTAGTCACTTCTTATATTTTGGGTTATTGACTTCCTAAATATCAAAAATTCGCTATTTCTTCTACTTTTAAGACTAAGATTTTAATATTAGCTCGAACTATACTTTTATAACTATTTTTTTATTACATAACAAAAGAAATCTGTCCATCTAACTAAATGGTACTGTAGTGTAAGTAAATGTTTTGTAGAATCATTAAAAATAAAATAAATCCAGGTAATTGGATAACATAACAAAAGTGGCTTTCTTTTAAATAGTTTTCGTGAAGAAATTTTGAATGTTACAGATGCGAAATTTTGTTACAACTCAATGGCGAAATACTCAAGACATTTTTGTTCATGAGATGTAAAAGGTTAATAGTCTTTTAGAAAATAAGGAAAAGTGAAATGTATGTATCATAACTGCAACTGAGACTGAGATTAAAACCATGATAACTTTATTTAGTTAAATACTTCTGAAAAACATAGCAGCAACTTTTATTACAAAATGAATGCATTTGTTAAAGTTTCCATAAATGACAATTTATTTATTTATTGCTTCTGCTATTAACTAAGTTATAATTCTAACTTACATAATGAATTTTTTGACCTTTTTAAAGTTGTGAAATCACCGAATTCATATTAGTTTTTTAAATTTTTATGTCACATATAATTTATTTAAACATCGCCTTATAATTAAAAATACATGATGATAAATAAGTAAGAAAATAAAATTATTGTGACCACTATTATTATGTTATTATTACTAATATCACTGGGTAAATAAATAAAATTATTGATCCAATAATTTACTTTATTTCGTAGTGATGTGTAATACATAACAGAGTTTTGAACTTTATTGGCAATATATTTGACATTTACATAATTGTCGACTATGTTCAAGGAAAGTTTTAATGTATTTAATTTTATAAATTATAAATTCCAAGTACATATGGTAAAGTATGAAAGAAGAAGAATTAGAGTAAGACTTTAATTTACATTCTCTTTCTTTTTGTGAATCAAAATTAGTGTAATATGAAAATGTGTCTTTAAAAATAAAATATCTAACTGTGATGTGCTAATATCAACTCATTATTCGATTAAGTGGCACGATGCATCAGCGAAAGTCCTTATTGTTTAAGGTAAACTAGGCAGCAAATTAAGAAAAATTATTTGTCAAGTTAGCATGTTGAAAAGTAAGAAATCAGAAAGTATTTTCTAACGACATACTTGAAAATTCGTATTCACCCTAATAATTTTAATAAAGCATTTAAATTGAATTTTATCTTGTTTGGAATCAGTATAGGTACTAATTTTTAATTAAGGACAGTAAAATCCTTTATAAAGAAAAAAGGGAAATAATAAAAACAATAAATAAATAAACCCAGACACACCTAATATTTTTTTAAATACTAAATTAACTACGTTCTTGATGAAACATGTTGAAATTAATAAATAAATTAAAAAGTTCAAAAAAGACACTTGGATATCGTTTCACTAATTTTATTTAAAAATAACATCGGACATATGTTTTGAACTTAACAACGAATGTTCGAAACATTTGCTCGATGTTATTTTTGAATAAAATTTAGTGAAACGAAAACCAAACGTCTTCTTTGAACTTTTGAATTTATTTATTAATATTTCTTAATTGTTATTAAAATGATTCTCGCAGAAAAACAGACACTTATTAACACATTTAAAGTTACACAGCAAAAAAAAGTACATACTTATAAAACCGTTACAAAGATGAGATGAAAAATGTTAAAATGAAACTCAAAAATTTCACTTAAATTAACTAAATAAGTCAATTGTAAAGTTGCAGTAGATGTGGGACTCGAATAGTGTGTACAATACATTAGACAAACGAACAGATAATTCAATCAAAGTATTCACGAGCATAAAGAAGTTTCAATTAAGCAAAGACAAAAAGCTATTAAAAAATATGATAAAGTTGATATTTGTCTTGGTAATCATGTTGAAATATAAGATAGTTTTTCTTTGATTTGATTTTAGTGTACATAATATAAATGTTTTATAGATTTCTACCCTTAAGTAATAATATGCTCATAATTCATGGTAGATACTCGTCAAATTATTAGAGTTCTTCTTTTATTTATTAATTATAAGTAAAATATTTAGAGATTTACGGTTTGACTTGATATTCAAGCTAGTTAATTTGACTTGAAATCAAGTCAAACTTTCAAGCTGACTTGATATATAAAAATACGTGAACCATTCTTTGGTAATGTCCACATTTGAAGTGATTGAATTTTATTTTAATTGTCTCCTAAGATCTCATAAATGATACTCCAAAAGTTCATGGTCAGGAAAAATCTCTAAGAACTCTGTTTTTGAAATTTACTTGAAATATTGATTATATATTGATATATACATTGTCTATGGAAGTACGTAGAATTCTTCTTTTATGTTCATATGGTTCATTTATTATTAACAATTATCTGATGATTTTCTTGGGCAAATTTTTTACTTTCCACTTTGGAAGTGCGCCATTTAGCCAAAAATTAATAAATCGAAAAAAAACTACGTAGTTCTAAAGCAGTTATTATATAAAATCAAATAAAAAAATTAATAGGCGGGATGGCGGTGGGGCTGATCTCTTGGTGAAACATTTTTAAAAAAATTTTTTAATTAGAAAAGAAACACTTGGTTTTAATTTGTTTCACTTATATATTATTACTATACACTATTATATATAAGTGAAACAAATTAAAACCAAGTGTTTCTTTTCTAATTAAAATTTTTTTAAAAAAATTAGCTTATTATAATTCAAAAACTACAGGAGCTGTTTGTCTAGCCGTGGACTCTGAAAATACAGAGACGTCATCGGAAAAATTTATCACTTCAAAAAAAAATTTTTATATGCCGTCACTGATATGTAGGGTATAATAAATATTTTTTATTGGAATCTCTTTTAATTTTGAAGTATTTTTGAAAAGCCTATTTTTTCGGCCTCTGGAGTAGCCTAACCCCTTAAGGATTACTCACATTTTTTAGGACAAATCTCTTTTTTTTAAGAGGGAGTAACTCTTCTTAAATGCACCTACACACATGTTTTCAAAATTTATAGTTTTTTTGCATTTCGTGAGTAACGACGGGCTCTCTCTATGAATTTTAGAATTTATTTATTTTCAGAGGTTCATAATTAATTTTCGTTAACAAATTCACACATTTAGAAATTCACCTTCATGCATTCGTAATTATTAATTTACCTTTTATTAATTCAAATTAAACTTTTTAAACCATAAATAAGCATTTCAAAGAAAATTTGTGAAATACTATCACTTTTCCTACGTTATTTATTAAAAATATAAGTTCGTTTACAACAAATACCTTAAAATAACTTGACATCAAGTTAAAAAACAAACATTTTAAGTCAAGTCAAATACAAAGCTTGATTTTCAAGTCAAGTCAAGTTATTTGTTAAAGTATCAAGCTACTTGACTTGATAAAATATATAAGGCATCATTGAAAGTTTTTGATAACAGTTTTTTTTTTACCAAAGGTAACTTTAAGGACGAGTGAAAGTCTTAACTGAAAGTACAAATTATCAGTGGAAAAGGGCAAGCAGATGAACCAGTTTTGAAACAAACAACAAAAAGAATGGTGTGTTGAATACCTTTCCAATTTACGACATACCTGACATATGAAAGAGTTAATTTAAAATCACCTAACACATGATTTATCTCAGGATAAACTCGCCTCTGATTGTAAGTCAAAACCACCCTTATTTTAATTAACCGAATTAAGTGGTACAGGGGCAATTTTGTAGCACATTTATTTTATGTATGTATGTTATATCTTCTTTATTAAAAGGTCACGTTGGAATCGAAGAATATTAATTAAGGTACCTAATTAATTTCTTTGTGTCCGTTGCACGGTTTGCATCAGAGCGCACATTTGTTAAATGGGAGTATCCACAGAACACACCTAAACGTATACCTACCTATGGTTTACTACTTTTACATCACACTGCACTTTTTCGAAGTCTGTCGTGCATGACGGAGACTGTTAAACGTTTCCTGTCTCAAAAGGTGGGTAATCAGCAGCCTTAGGCTTATGTATAGGGTAATTATGAACTCCACTCCACTCTGTGGTTATTACTCTTTGCGAATTTCGTCATTTACGAGTAAAACACCCAGATATCATTGATCATAAGAATGATAAATGGTCAAATACATTTAATCAAAAGTGTTTAATGTTCAATTGTTTCAAAAAATGTTGAGCCTACATTTGTAATTTATTTTTAATGCCAACACAATATGGAAACACTCTATGGTTATTTATTATCCGGCTCGAAGGACCATGAGTTTTTTTTCTCTAGACAATTCAATTTTTTTTAAATAAATCCAACGTTTAAAAAGAAAAAGGGAAACTTAATTAATAATAGCATTTCGAGTAACTATTCATTCAACCCTTATATTTTTATATCTTAATTATTTTCATCATATCTTTACTAACCAATTACTTCCAGAAAATAATAAACAGAACTACAGGAAAGTCCACTGGAATACAAAAGGTGAAAAAGTAGTCAAACGTTTTAGGGCGCTATAGCGGCTGGAAATAATAATTAACGGGGAAGAAAGGAGGAACGTGTCGATGCAAAATTTTCTACTCTATAATTTTTGAATTAAGTATTTTATATACATCTTTCAAATAAAACGCAAAATATGCCAGTGGAAGAACGCGAAATAGTCGTACTCTTTTATCCCCTCTACATAAACGTCAAGCTCAGGGTGATTTTGTGCTAAATAGTTTTTTCTGAAATTTCAAAATTAATTTTTTCCACCGGGTTGGATTTCTATAGCTTTTTCAGTCGCAAGAACGTATTTTTGACGTCTAACTCCTATGAACTATAAGAGACATCAACAGTGCGTCAAAACACGAACCCTATGCCACCAATTTTGCTTCAAATAATAAATTGTGTTATATTTTTTTATATACAAATTTATAATTATCCTTAATTACTCCTAAACATGTTATATTTGCTTTAAAACGACAAGAAGCTTTTGCTGAAATTTAAATTTCGAATATTAGAAAATTCAACGTTAAACAAAAAAAAACTAAAAAAGATGGTGTTCTGTGGATCGTACCTTAATTATTTAAGCATATTGTTTAAGTTCTATAAAGAGATTAAAATCTTTGGAAAATTTGATTAACAGATTTCAATTTTCTTTTGAAATAAAACTTAATTAATAATAGCATTTTAGGTATAACTATTCATTTAACCCTTATATTTTTCTTTAATTCATTTGATCTTATCATGAAAACGCAATTATTTCCAGGAAATAATAAACAGGACTACAGGAAACTCCATTAAAATTAGGAAATTTGTAATACAAAATGTGAAAGAATAGTCAAGCACTTTAGGGCGCTCTAGCGGCGGAAATTATATTTAACGGGGAAGAAAGGTGGAGCATGTCGATAGAAATTTTTCTGCTCTATAATTTTTAACTAAAGTATTTTTTGTCTAAAACGCATAGTTTTTGAATAAAACACAGAAAGAGACAGCGAAAAAACGAGAAGAGTCGTACTTTTTCATCACCTCTATCTGAACGTCAATCCCAAGATGATTCTGTGTAGGTACAAATTGTTTTTTTTTGCAATTTCGAAACCAATTTTTTCCATCAAATTGGATTTCTGTAGTTTTTTCAGTCACTGGAACGTATTTTTAACGTCTAATTCCTATGAACTATAAGAGCCATCAACAGTGCGTCAAGACACGAACTCTATGTCACCAATTTTGCTTTAAATAATAAATTGTGTTATATTTTTTTATATACAAATTTATAATTATTCTTAATTACTTCTAAACATGTTATATTTGCTTTAAAACGACAAGAAGCTTCTGCTGAAATTTAAATTTCGAAATATTAGAAAATTCAACGTTTAACAAAAAAAAAAACTAAAAAAGATGGTGTTCTGTGGATCGTACCTTAATTATTTAAGCATATTGTTTAAGTTCTATAAAGAGATTAAAATTTTTGGAAAATTTGATTAACAGATTTCAATTTTCTTTTGAAAAGAAATTTAATTATTAATAGCATTTTAGGTATAACTATTCACTTAACGCTTATATTTTTCTTTAATTAATTTGATCTTATCTTGAAACCCCAATTATTTCCAGGAAATAATAAACAGGACTACAGGAAACTCCATTACAATTAGGAAATTTGTCATACAAAATGTGAAGGAACAGTCAAACGCTTTAGGGCGCTATAGCGGCGAAAATAATAATTAACGGGAAAGAAAGGTGGAGCATGTCGATAGAAAATTTTCTGCTCTATAATTTTTAACTTAAGTATTTTTTCTCTAAAACGCATAGTTTTCGAATTAAACGCAAAAGAAGACAGTGAAATAACGAGAAGGGTCGTACTTTTTCATCTTCTTTATCTGAACGTCAATCCCAGGGTGATTCTGTGCACAAATTCTTTTTTTGCAATTTCAAAATCAGTTTTTTCCATCAAGTTGGATTTCTGTAGTTTCTTCAGTCACTGGAACGTGTTTTAACGTCCAATTCCTATGAACTAGAAGAGACATCAACACAGTGTGTCAAGACACGAACCTTATATCATAATTAAATAATTAATAAATTGTATTATATTTTTTGGTATTCGAATTTATAACTATTATTAATTAATCCATGTTTGCTTTATAACGACAAGAGATTTTTACTGATTCAAATTTCGAAATATTAGAAAATTCCACTAACTATTGGAGACTGTTTTTGTGTTATTATTTAAATACTCTGACTGTAAATTAATAAAATTCAAACTAGATCTAAAAAATAACACTAGTAAAATAGTAACTGTATGGACTTGGACTAATGTTATGCCTACTTTAAGATTGCAAATAAGAACATAAATTATTTAACTAACATATAAAAAAAATAAAGGTGTTGGGGCTTATTCCGACCACTTCTTCTAATGAGTTAGTAGAAGAAATTTCATACATTAATTCTCATTAAATACAACACAAAGTTTTTAAACTTCTTTAAAAAAAAAAAAACCTCTTCACATTAAAAACCCTGTTATTATAACGCATCCCTTAAGCTTTTTACTCAATATAATCAATTCGTGTGTTACAATTTAATACTTAACATGATACGAGGCGCAGTTCAATTTCACCTCGATTGCAGTAGGAACATATCAGTGATATGCGACCTAGCAGCCAGGCCGTCGTGTGAATGTCTCAGTGACTCAAATAAGCCCAGAGAAAGTGAAGATGTCCATCGAGAGTGAAAGTGCACTTGCCTTTAAACGTATATATAAATTCAAGTAAGCACAATGAAAAGTTGAATGTCGCACACAATAGGAACTTGCAACGCATTCAAATAATAATTGAACTACTCATCATCCACATACTTAATAGCAAAGACAAAATTGTAATCGAAAGACATATTTTATTGACGGGTGATTTGGAAATAGTAAAGGCACTTGACAAAATGTGTATGTAAGTCTTAATTGTCTCACCTCGTTTGGGTATGACAGGATAAAGCAACAATTAATTCAAAAAAGGTTACAATCAAGATGTAATCATTTAAAAAATTGAACCATTTTCTAAAGGTTTCTTAAAGAAATAAAACTACTCAGAAACCTTTTTTGGGTTTCATAACTGAAACCATTAAACGGAAACCTCTTTATACAGAGTGTCCACTAAAGATGCGGCCAAAATTTAAGGGGTTGTTCCTTGGACTATTTTAAGAATATTTTGTCCTTTGATGATTTTTGAAAAACCGCTTTTTTTCGATGATACAGGGCGAAAACCATTTTCGAGAAAATTAACGTTGATAATTTTTATCGAATGCAAAAACAATGTACGATGCAAAAACTGCAGGTTTTTTATTATTCATTTTACCGGCGAAGTGTATCGCAACTTTTTGGAACACACGCTCCCTGAGTTTTTGGAAGATGTACCATTGGCAACAAGAAATAAAATGTGGTTGCATGATGCACGATGGTGCACCAGCGCATTTTAGTCATTTTAGTTGCTCGTGACTTTTTGACAACAACATACGGAGATCGCTGGATTGGTCGAGGTGGACCTCACTTATGGCCTGCTCGTTCCCCGGACTTAAACCCTCTGGATTATTTCTTATGGGGACACCTAAAGTCGTCATTAGTTTACACTACTCCAGTGGAAAATGTCGACGATTTGAGAAATCGGATAATTGCTGGGTGTAACACAATACGAAACGACCCAGGTGTGTTTGAACGAGTCCGGCAATCAATGAGGAGAAGAATGGATTCTTGTATACAAGCTGGCGGTAAACATTTCCAACAATCTTTGTAGATTAAAAACAATTACTTGTAATCTTTCAGAATAAAATGTTGTTATTGTCGAAAATAATTTTCGCCCTGTATGATCGAAACAAAGCGGTTTTTCAAAAATCACCAAAGGACAAAATATTCTTAAAATAGTCCAAGGAATAACCCCTTAACTTTTGGCCGCATCTATAGTGGACACCCTATATAATCACATATGCAAACGTCTGTAATACTATTAGGTCTTCATCTGCCCCTTTTTACTCCTGCTTCTGTCTCTAATACGGCTCTAAATAGCCCCTTATGGTTAACTTCATTTTGAACATTTTCTATCCACAATAGTTTCATCACCAACAAATTTCTAGTTTTAAATGTAATAAATGAACAATTTTGTAAACCAAAAATATAATAAAATTCTAATTGTAGTGGGACGACTTTCCCTTTGAATAATAAGAAAAACATACCAACAAAACCTAAAACACTTAAAATTGACCCACGAAAATGTCCTAGTCAAATTTGGGAAATTAAAAAAAAAACTATAACAACTAACAAACTACTTTTGGGGTTCTTTAACTGAAATGATTGAACGGAACCCATTTAATAGAATCATACATGCAATCATCTGCCTGTTTAAGTCTTCATCTACTCCTTTTTACTCCTGATTATTTCTCTAATGGACTAAAAGAGACATCAACAGTGCGTCAAGACACGAACATTATGTCACTGAATTCGGTTTAAATAGTAAATTGTGTTATATTTTTTTATATACAAATTTATAATTATTCTTAATTACTTCTAAACATGTTATATTTGCTTTAAAACGACAAGAGGTTTTAAATGAATTTTAAATTTCGAAATATTAGAAAATTCAACGTTTAACAAAGAAGTCTTAAAAAGACGGTGTACCATGAATCGTACCTTAATTATTTAAGCTTCAATTTAAGTCCTATCAAGAGGTTAAAATATTTAGTAAATTTGATTAACAGATTTCAATTTTTTTTGAAAAGAAATTTGATTAATAACAGCATTTTAGGTATAACTATTCATTTAACCCTCATATTTTTCTTTAATTAATTTGAGCTTATCTTGAAAACCCAATTATTTCCAGGAAGTAATAAACAGGACTACAGGAAACTCCATTACAATTAGGAAATTTGTGATACAAAATGTGAAGGAACAGTCAAACGCTTTAGGGCGCTATAGCGGCGGAAATAATAATTAAAGGGGAAGAAAGGTGGAACATGTCGATAGAAAATTTTCTGCTCTATAATTTTTAACTTAAGTATTTTTTCTCTAAAACGCATAGTTTTCGAATTAAACACAAAAAGAGACAGTGAAAAAACGAGAAGAGTCGTACTTTTTCATCACCTCTATCTGAACGTCAATCCCAAGATGATTCTGTGTAGGTACAAATTTTTTTTTTTTGCAATTTCGAAACCAATTTTTTCCATCAAATTGGATTTCGTAGTTTTTTCAGTCACTGGAACGTATTTTTAACGTCTAATTCCTATGAACTAGAAGAGACATCAACAGTACGTCAAGACACGAACCTTATGTCACCAATTTTGCTTTAAATAATAAATTGTGTTATATTTTTTTATATACAAATTTATAATTATTCTTAATTACTCCTAAACATGTTACATTTGCTTTAAAACGACAAGAAGCTTCTGCTGAAATTTAAATTTCGAAATATATTAGAAAATTCAACGTTTAACAAAAAAAAAACCAAAAAAAAATTGTGTACTTTGGATCGTACCTTAATTATTTAAGCTTCTAATTTAAGTCCTATCAAGAGGTTAAAATCTTTGGTAAATTTGATTAACAGATTTCAATTTTTTTTGAAAAGAAATTTAATTAATAATAGCATTTTAGGTATAACTATTCATTTAACGCTTATATTTTTCTTTAATTAATTTGAGCTTATCTTGAATACCCAATTATTTCCAGGAAGTAATAAACAGGACTACAGGAAACTCCATTACAATTAGGAAATTTGTCATACAAAATGTGAAGGAACAGTCAAACGCTTTAGGGCGCTATAGCGGCGAAAATAATAATTAACGGGGAAGAAAGGTGGAACATGTTGATAGAAAATTTTCTGCTCTATAATTTTTAACTGAAGTATTTTTTCTCTAAAACGCATAGTTTTCGAATAAAACACAGAAAGAGACAGTGAAAAAACGAGGAGTCGTACTTTTTCATCACCTCTATCTGAACGTCAATCCCAAGATGATTCTGTGTAGGTACAAATTTTTTTTTTGCAATTTCGAAACCAATTTTTTCCATCAAATTGGATTTCTGTAGTTTTTTCAGTCACTGGAACGTGTTTTAACGTCCAATTCCTATGAACTAGAAGAGACATCAACACAGTGTGTCAAGACACGAACCTTATATCATAATTAATTAATTAATAAATTGTATTATATTTTTTGATATTCAAATTTATAACTATTATCAATCACCCCTAACATGTATGCTTTAATACGACAACTTTTAGGGTTCCAAATTGAAATGATTAAACGGAGCCCATTAAATACAATCATACATGCTACCATCTGCCTGTCTAGGTCTCCATCTGTACCTTTTTACTCCTCCTTCTGTCTATAATAGGTATCTAACTAGCCCTCCAAAGGTGTCCTGTGACCGCTTACCTCACCTTTTCGTGATCAATTTCCAAAATATTCCCGGATCCCTTGCTCCCTTATTTTCCCTGATATTTCCTCATTTCTAATTTATTATATCCACAATATTTTTATTGACAATTAATTTCAAGTTTTACGCTAATGTCAAAATATAAGATAATAAACCAAGTAATGAAATAATTAATTTTTTATAATCTGTTATTTCAAACACCTTTCTCTAAAGTAAATTTTAATTTATTCAAAAATATGATTGAAATTATTTGTTTACATTAAAAGAGTGGGCTCGTACAGAAATTAAAATGGCATATTGTTTAAAAGAAAACTATTTTAACAATTCAAAATTGGCTCGATATTTTTTTAATTCAATTATTTGTTACCTGCTCACGAAAGAGTAATAAACGAAAGTTTGTTTTCGTAAACAAAATTGATTGAAAGCAATTAGTCGACAAATTATGGGTGGATATTTTATAAAAATCCCTCTCTAACCTTGGCTTAACATTTGAAAACAAATTGCCTTGTAGGATTCAGAAAAATTGCATCAATTTATAACGCCTTATTTTTTTATAAAGAACAAACGCGTGGCTTTGAACTCATCAACATGAATGTAGAAAATAAAATGTCTAAATGATAGATACTGTCATATCTAAAAATGTAAATTTATTTCTACCTTATAACGAAAACCATCGACCGGAATGGATAGCCATCAATTAGCGATTTTTTTTTGAGAACTAAAAGTGTATCTACAACATTCATTATTTATTTATAACAAAAGGTCAAAATACAAATTCGGAAACGACTATGACCGTTTTATGAATGCCTTAAAAAAAATAACAATACCAACGAAATAAAGATACCATTTTTATTGATGAAGCATTGACAAATTCCAGATAAAATATTTGTTATATATGCATATAAACAGTTAAATTATGTATAATATGTGCATAATTTTGAATGTTTTTAATCGACGATTTGGAATCACAAATAAGTTATCACAATAGTCACAGAAGATATATATGTATCAACATTTTCTGATATTACTAGATTTAAATCTCGAAACTAGAGAAATAGATCGCGTTTCAAAAATAGCATGTGGAGCATTGTAGATAGAGAAATAGTAAAAAATGCTTTTTCTTATTTTATCTCTACCAACTGATATTGGTGGAATATGTAATCTTATTCAGATGTTCTTCAGCCTTCATCAGAGTTCTGCATGTTTATTTCAATATTTTACGAGAAGAGCTTTAATCCTCATCCCCTTTAGCTTTATCGCTTAACAATCTAAACTTTCACCCTTAACCCCTACGCTTTATCTGTTAACTCCCTGGGTTCAATCCGTTAACTCTTGTAGCTTTAATCTTTAAACCCATGGGCATTAACCTTTAACCTCTTATGGTTTAAGCCTTAGCCCTCCTATCTGTATCTCTCAACCCCATGTTATTTAGTCTACAATCCCTAGGTTTTAACATTTAACCTCCTGGACTTTATCCCTTATCCCTCTGGGATTCGTCCCTTATACCCTGGACTTTAACTATTACCCCCTCCTTCTGTGCTCTGGATTCTAACTCCTAAAGCCCTGTGATTTTATACTTAACATCTGAGCTTTATCCATTAACTCACTGAGCTTTAACCTTTATTTCTGCGTGCTTTAATCCCTTGAACTTTAATCCTAAACCTCCTGGGCTATAATCTTTAACCCCTTTACTTTTATCTCTTTAACCACATGGACTTTAACCTTTAACCCATAACCAATAGATTTTAAAACTCTGCACTCCCTGGACTTTATCCCATAACCGCTTGAGTTTTACCCTTCAGTTCCTTAGGATTTAACAGTCTTCACCGTCTGGGCTTTATCTCTTAAACCACTGAGTTTTAGCTGTTAACTCCATGAGTTTTAACCTTATTTTCTGTGTGCTTTAATCCCTTGAGCTTTAACTCTAAATTCCCCCAGCTTCATACTTTAAACTCTTCACCTTTATCTCTTTAACCACCTGGGCTATAATCTTTAACCCCTTTACCTTCATCCCTTTAACCACTTGGACTTTAACCTTTAACCCTCTGAGCTTTAGCCTTTAACCTTCCTTGATTTTCACCATGTGGGCACCACGTACTGGACAACTACCATTTGTATTCACTCTAGTACAAGATGTACAAACAATCCCACAATTTATATGTTTATATTTGTCGATGATACTTTCTAATTACCGCAATCAAACACGCGTTGGTACACTTGAACTGTGGATTACCCACTTAGACCCATATTCACATTCAGTCATGTACGTAATATTACGTTATACTTGCTTGGACAATACTATTATAATCCATAGATACGTTATTCTTGGTTCTAAGACGTTGCGTAACACATGTTATACATGTGCACATCAAGTGAACAATTTGACATACATTTTTACGCATAAAATATCAAGTGTTTTACCAACTCACACTTAATACAAATAAGATTAGTTTTTGAAATGTTCAGATGAAGTCAAGACTTTCAAAAAACGAGTCGTGTGGACTATTTCTCAATCGCGGTTATGTAACATACAAATCCGTTTCCTTTTCCCTATACGTTCAGTATAAGATGGGTGGACAAGGTATATCTATGGAAGTGGCAGCGCTAGTTCCGTAACGCTTACTTCCGTTACGTTTACTCCCTATATTTTTCATACCCCGGTCCTTACATTGATTCTTAAGGAGTAAGCGCCAATAAACTCCAAAAATTAAGAGAATCATTAAAAAAAAGGTCCTTTTTTAATTTAATTTTATTAATATAATGGTTATTCAGAAGCCACAAAAAGAGCTGTTCAAATTAATTCAGTTTTACCTGTTCTCCAAAGTTATTTGAACCTTTCCCGATGCAGGTGATAACAACATAAAAAAAAGGTTGAGAACACAATTTATTAGTTTGTTTGTGTTTCTGAATGTGCACTTTTTCGATCGCCTGTCTAATGGTCAATAGTTTTATGACAGCAATAAAATTCCAAATGTGTCATGTACTCGTTCTTCAAAAGAATGCAGACGATGGCTTAACATCTTTTTTTTTAATAATATATTTAAATATTTCAGTAAAACAGTGTGACTTTTATGGATCTACTCTTGAAACTTTATACAGACTAATAAAATATTAAAATCGGAATGATAAAAAAATCATTAATTAAACTTATTCCACTTCAATAAAACTGCATTCTAGTAGAGACCTTTCTAAAAGTTTTAAAGTAATTTATAACCAAATTATTTTATGTCATAACAAAAGCTGCTTTATTTGAAAGTTCTAATAAATAAATCAAAATTTTAATAAATAGATTTAAAAAAAAGAATCATGAATGTTCAGTAATCACCTACCCAAATAAAGGCGCAGATGAAACAATCGTTTCATATAATTATCTACATATTATTGCAAAATTATTGTTTTGTTAATAAATGTACCTATGATTTATTTAAGGCCGTCAAAAAATTAACCTTTGGCCAAAAAAATTATAATTTATGCTAATAAAGCACTTAAATCTGCCCCACATTATTAAAAATGTATTTATGATATTGTACTCCTACTCACCTAATTTTTCTTTAAATAATGGCAAAGGATTCCATCACTTTTGACCTGAAAAAAAAAACAATAAATTACTCTAAAGTAAAACACCTATAAGTCTAAAAATATTTAAGGTTATTTAACAGCATCTACTTTTTTAACAAGAAAACAAATGATCAAAGGTAATTCCAAGAGTGTTGGTCCTTAATAATTTCGGGAAACTTTGATAAAAAGGAAATCAGTTTTAGAATCCAAACTTTAAATAGTATTAGTCATACCTTGGGAATGGTTAGTTGTAATTGTTTAGTTACAGTTACAAGTAATCTGGTGCAGCCATTAGTCTCAGTTACTAGTGGATATACGCCGCCACTAATCACAGCTACAAGTAGCTAAACTCAGCTACAAGCCACAGTTTTAAGTCATTATGTGAAGCCACTAGTCACAGAGACAAGTGTCTAGACGCAACATGTACATGTCGTCAGGTGCAGACGCTAGTCTCAGTTATAAGTAGTAACCTGCAGCCACTAGTCTTAATTACAAGTAATCAGGTGCAGCCACTAGTCTCAGCTACAACTTGATAAACGCCGTCACTAGTCAAAGTCACAAGTAGTTAGACGCAGCCACTGCTCGCAGTTACTAGTGGCCAGATGCAGCTGCTAGTCATAGTTACAAATTGTCAGATGCATCCACTAGTCAACTAGTCACATTTACAAGTAGTCAGGTGCATCCACTAGTCTTAGTTACAAGTCATCAGGTGCAGCCACTAGTCTCCGTTATAGGTAGATAAACGCCGTCACTCATCACAGCTGCAAGTAGCTAAACAAAGCCATTTGCCACAGTTTTAAGTTTCAAGTGGCTAGATGCAGGCAGTAGTCACAGCTACAAGTAGCTAGACGCAGCTGCTAGTCACAGTTACAAATTGTCAGGTCTGTCCACTAGTCAACTAGTCACACTTACAAGTTGTTTATGCGCAGCCCCTAGTATCTGTCATAAGTGGCTAGACACAGCCACCAGTCATAGCTGCAATTGGCTAGAGGCTACCAGTAGTCACAGCAACAAGTGGCTAGACGCAGCCACTAGTTACAGATACAAGTTATCAGGTGTAGCCACTAGTATCGGTTACAAGTGGTGAAGTGCAGCTGCTAGTCTCACTACAAGTGGCCAGGTGCAGCCACTAGTAGACGCTTGTGACCTGATATTCACCTACATATTATAAATCGCCACAACTAACCAGCGCTTACCCTCAGTTATAAGTGCTCAGGTGCAGCCAATTGTCTCAGTTATAAGTGGCTGGACGCAGCCACTGGTAACAACTACAAGTGGATAGACGCTGCTACTAGTCACAGATGCAAGTTATCAGGAGTAGCCACTAGTCCCGGTTACAAGTGGTGTAGTGCAGCCGCTAGTCTCAGTACAAGTGGCCAGATGAAGCCACTAGTAGGTACCTGTGACTTAATATGCGCCTACAGCAGGCAATTATAAATCGCCACAAATAACCAGCGCTTACCCTCAGTTATAAGTGGTCAGGTGCAGCCAATTATCTCAGTTATAAGTGGCTGAACGCAGCCACTGGTAACAGCTACAAGTGGAAAGACGCTGCTACTATTCACAGATACAAGTTATCAGGTGTAGCCAGTAGTCTCAGTGATATAGTGCAGGTGCTAGTCTCAGTACTAGTGGCCAGATGCAGCCACTAGTAGGTACCTGTGGCCTAATATACACAAAAAACTCTTATGGATGTTTTTACATATTCAAAAATTGCACAATCACCAACAGACGTTATATTTTCCTTGCGGAACCGTTTAGAACGAGATTATTGGACATCGTTCCTTTTATCATCAATAATAATTTACAGTTAAGCAAGAAGTCTTTCAGCCTGATGATTGTGTACTAGGTATATGTATAAGTAGAAAGTGAATGGTTCGAGAGATGTACGTACATTTGTGCGAAATGAGGACGCCGCATGCTGTATGTGTAGCAATGAGCTTCAAGCAACAAAAACGACGCCAATTAGTGACCGTTTCCTTGATGAGCAATCACATTTTGAACGTGTCTTATTATAGGTACGCATATTCGATGGTCATTTGACAAAACGAGATGAAAATTCGTTTAAATTACTCAAATGCTAATTAGCAGCTGCAACTGTTTCATTGAGTGTATATTGTAAGGAAAAACTGTGAAAGGTCCTTACATCTTTTTTAGACTGTAAAATAATTTTAAAACAATTTTTTTTCAATGATATCCCTCAATTATTTATTAGGAACAAATAAAATAGAAACGACGTTTCGATCGTCAAATTTGTGACCCTATTCAAGTTGCAAGTGTAAAAATTAAATTTGATGAAGTGATGAAAGCAAGTGAATAGATATCTCAAAAATTAAATCAAATACAAATGATTCTGAATTTTAACGTAGATTAAATTTGATAAAGTCAAAATTTTATCTAAAATTATTTAATTTTACCTTTTGACTCACATAAAAACCTATCGATTTATTCTTTTTCAATTTCAATTTTTAATCTTGTGAACCCTCCTGAATTGTTAATTTGAACCATTCCCTATGTTATTTTTGGTAAGACTAAGGTGTATTTTTCTTTTCAGAATCTGCAATTTTAGTTATCTATGTAGAGTTTCAATTTTAACTATTCAATTAGCGGTTTTTTTTTTCAATCCTTTTTTTTTTTGTTTGCTGTTTCCTGGAATTTAAAATTCTATTTTCTTATCTCAACCAAGTGAATGTTGGCTGCTACTCACCATTTTTGTTAATACAATTTATGTAAAATTTTTTTATCAAAATATATCTATATTAAAATTGACAATCATTTGCGTTTGATTTAATTTTTTAGGTATCCACTTTCTTTCATCACTTCATCAAATTTAATTTTTGCACTTAAAAAGGATCGCAAATTTGACGATCGAAAGTCATCTCTATTTTATTCTTTGAATAGTATCATCGAAAAAAAATTGTTTTATTATTACTTTCGAAACCATTGCGTATTAGATTACTTTTGTAAAATAATTTGACATTTCCTGACGCAAATATTAATAAAAAACATCCCCAATTATTAGCTTAATATAATAAAGCTCAAGAATTTTAAAAATCCAAAAAGATCAAACCATGATATTTCTTTACACATTAAGAATGATGGGATTTCCCCAATAACGTAATTAAGAGTAACGCATCCTGCTATTTTTAACTTCTCTTGATTTCTTTTATTTTCATCAGGGAATTTGAGGGTGCTCCTGATTTTGCTATCCGGGAGGGGTCTGAAGGGACGTCACTTTTATTCACACTTAGAACATTTTACATTTTGAGTAATTAACATTCAAAATTATCAAAAAGGCTTCAATTTTTTTTGTATATATTTAAACATGAAGAGAAATAAATACAAACAAATTTTTTTAAGTCAAGTCAAAAATTTACTGTTAGTTAATAGAGGTCTCTTTCTGAAAGAAAATTTCTGAATCCGACTGGAAATTAGTTTAGGTATTCTGCATTATGATCAGATCCTGATCTTAGCACAGCACCATATTCCTTGATCCGGAGATCTGATCAGTTCGTGATCAGAGTATGGTATAGATAAAGTTATCGAATCCGATCTATTTCCAGTCCAATGAGCAAACGCAAGACCAATATAGTCCTGGTCTCGGTCTTGTTTTTGCATGTTAAGTCTTGGTCTTGGTCTTATTCTCGCGACACAGGGTCTTGCTTTTTGTTAAGTCTTTGTCTCGGTGTTGGTCTTGCAAAATGTGCAGTCAGGATATGACAATATTCAGGACTTGACCAGAAAACCTGATCCGTTTCTGATCAGGTAAATCTGATCCAAACCTGAAATAATTTCTAGTCGGGTAAGTACCTACGTGTTCTATTGAACTCCAACCATTTTCGAAAAATTGGTCTACAAAACGTTGAAGCCATGTAATATATCCTATTTATTAAAAAAAGAAAATAAAATTGAAACCGCCATCAAAAGTTCACGTTTTGTACATCCAAAACAGATCGTTTTACTTTATGAGTTCCAATTTTTATTCAGTTATAACACAGCTGAGCTGCTAAATCTATAATTAAATTAGCAAGTTTATTTTACAACTTTTTCTACCCAATTCTTACATAAAAAAATACGTGTATATGAAACGTTACCTACATTTCCATTTACCTGTGCATTCTACAAATGCCTGTTACTTTCTAAAAAAGGACCGAAGAAGGAAATTGAAGCATCCGAACATTAAATTGTTACATAATTATCATACGTATGTTTATAAATGTTTGTTTTGTACCTACATATTGTTGTTGTTTTAACTCATTTGATGATGGCTTACTTTCATTGCCATGAAGCAAGTGAAGTTGTATGAACACCGTACCCATAAGTTTTATTCATATCCGGTGTTGTTGTTGTCTTTACCCATAATGATGGTACTGCTATGGGATACACGGTATTATGTAAATGGAAGTTTCATTGTCTCGATTAAATCATAAAACATTTTATTGTTTATTCGTACAGACGTCTAATACTATGACAATGAATAAAACTTTTACAAATTAATGTGTGCCTACAGGTAGTTATTATCTCTATAATACTCTTGTTCGTTTTTTTATTTTTTGTTCAAATTTATATTCCCTGGGTTAAAAATATTAATACACCCCGTGGGTAAACATTGAGTTAAAATTTCCCTTAAAACAATATCTATCATAAAAAAGTTTATTAAAGTTTCTAGGATGTTCTTTTTGTGAAACGCTATACAATAAAATTGAAAAAAGATTTTCAAATATTTTGATAATGTTAAGATTTATCATGATGTGTGTACTTTTCAGTATTAGAATAACAACATACTTTTAACCTTTTATTATTTATGTGCCTAAGTAACAATAAATCTAATCTGTATTTCCTTCAGCCCCTCTTTGCTCCTGTTTCTGTCTCTAATTAACACATACTGCTAAAACTAATCAATCCATCCAAAAAAATGCCAGAATATATGCTATAGCTTTTCAGACAAACAGACATGGAAAAAGAAAATTTTCTGGAATGTGTTTAAATATATAAATACAAATGTTTCTAATACTACGTAATTCAAACACTACCGGGTTGTATTAAGTTTTTTTTTCATTTTTTCAATAATTTTACTTAAATATACTACCTACATTCGTGCAAAACAACTTCTGGCTTAATTGTATTGATGAATAATTTTCACAAATTTTATAATTCATATAGAGAAAATGTACAGAATTTTTGGATTATTATTAAAAAAAAAATGAAATTAAGAAAAAACATTGAGTCGTTGTGAGAAAAATAAACACTTGAAAATAACTATAAATTTTATGAAAAAAGTATTTGGAGTACCTACAAGTTTGCAAACGAAAACCTGACTTTAATTTATTCAAAATTTAGCAGATACTTTTCAAAACGGTTACAGTAAATTATTAATCTTACTTTCGTTATAAAATGATAAATGAAAGTGGTTTTAATTACTGATACAATACAATAATAAGTGTAGGTAAATATCACCAAGGAAGTCTTTATCTCTGCTGTATGTAATATCTTAGACGAAATTTACATTTTAATTCAATTCTGATAGTGAAATAAATAATAATGGAAATAAAATACGTTACATACGAGTCAGTTGCAGGGGTGAAAGTATGTATATGCCTAATACCGGAAGCATTTGCCTTTCTTTGGTTATTTAATACATTCTATAGTATATATATATATCATAGAATAATATAACATTAGGTACATTTGTAAGTTGATATTTTGTTAAAGTCCATAATTTTTTATTAGAAAAATAGGTTATAAATACATTTGTATTATATTTGAAAGTTAAAACTAAATGATTATTTACACAGTTTTAATTTTTAATTTACTGTCAGTTATTAATTGGTGTTTTGCTCCAAAATGGTACCATCAGCTTGAAATTTTTTACCAATAATATATACACATGTATATCAAACTTTTACTTTCAAAATTTGCACTAAATAAGCGAGAAAATCACAAATATATAATTCGCTAGGTACAAAAAAAAATCGTATTGCGAAATAAGAGTACAGTCTCGCCCAGAAGGGGGTTAATTACGTTTTAATAGGGGTTGCTTTTTATGTTCTACTTATCATATACAAGGTGATCATTTCTGATTTCCATCACACTCTATCCGAAGAATTTGTATTAATGAATAATTCTGATGATGTGCTAGAAATTTAAGGGCAATTTATTGCTGAATATTGAACTTTTGGTAGTAATTTAGACTATTTTTAAAAATCCAATTAAAGAGTATTTTATTTCGTATTCTTGATAAAAGCAGACTAATCTTCTATTTTTCGTAAAATCATTTCTGTTGTAATAATATTCATAATTATTACATAAATTAAATTTAAGAATAAAAAATTATACGATTTTATTATATTTTTTAATTTAAATAATTATAGTTATTATTGCAACTAAAATGGTTTCGCGATAAATAGGAAAGAGAAAGAACAAAATCACTTGAAATTAGGTTACTAAAATAGTCAAAATTGCTGTTAAAAGTTCTATATTGAGTAAGTATTATATCAGATTTAAATTTAAATTAAAATAGAACAATTTCCTCTTCTTTTCTGTTATGGTTTGTTAAAAACATGAGCTGTGTACGCTTTTTTCATTTAATTGTGAAGTACTTCAACAATTAAGACAATTGTACGAAACTTAGGATTTTACTGATTTACTAATATGATTCTTAAAGTAATTTAACTCCCTCATTCTACCAAAATAATTTTCTATTTTATTTTATTACTAAAACACTTAGTCTTCACCTAACATAAAAAATTACTAAGTACGATATTTCTAGTGAACATCTAATTACAAAAATTATTAATTATAGATTCGACACTTTATATATTATGTTGACGACACGATCGCTTCAACTATTTGTATTCTCATGTCACTGAGAGAAATGCTAATGTTATCGCATAATGTAGGTACTCCTTTTGGTAATGATAACAATCAAAAACTTTTATGTGTTATTAATTTGTTTAAAATATGTATTTAATTAGTTGTAAAAACAAATATTTACTCGTGCAAATATATTAGACCTCGCACAATCTCTGGTGTCTATTTCTGTATTAATTTTTTTTTAATTCGTATATTTGCACAAAAGAATGTTTGTCTTACATTAATTACTAATGGGTTTTTTCTCATTTTGGAAACTGTTACTCTTAATTCAAATAGAAAATCATAATTCATGCATCCTTCCTATTTTTTTGTTGCACAAATATTGAGAAACAAACTTACCAAAATGACGTAACATTAAGGATAGGTAATAAAATCTAATTTGGTCGATCCAATGGATGACACTTTAAATGTTTGTTGCCGTAATTATAATACAAAATGTTATGCAAATTTACGTGTAGCATCTTCTACCATGACCCAAATACTAATAGTTCATTGTGACAATAATGAATATTTATGGGAAATTCGAGACAAAGCAATCTCAATTTTGTAAAATACGTCGATAAAAATAAGAAAAATATGATACCTAATATGCTTACTGAACTTGAGTGATGACAATTTTTTTCTTAAAAAAGCTATTTACTGGCAATTCTTTTTTTAAACATAATTTAATTATTATTAAAAAACAAAGAATATCTTTTTCTTTAACATAATATTTGTGTAACTGTTTCATTTAAGACCCTGCAATTGAGTAATCCTCCACTTCTGGTAAAAAAAAATAAATATTTTTAAACCCAATTTCCAATTAATCTCGTTTTGTAATACCCGCTCATTAATTTTTTTCGCATTCCCACAAAGTTTTCTGTCTCCAATTGATATTAATGTTTATGTTACAAAAATCGCATTCACTAAGTTACATCACAAAACTTTTATAATACCCAAAAATGCCATTATACGATAATTTATTTATAGCTAGCAGATGTGTGATACGATTGTAAAACAAAAAAGTTAAATTTTTAAATGTTTACTACTCGAAGGACTTCCTTAATCCTATCTCTGACCCACAGAAGACTTCGTATGACTGAATGTAGATGAATCTCATTCATTTAAATATCTCTTACGATAAAAAAAAAGAAAGTGAACTGAAGGAAAACATCTGTAATCATCTAGTAGATATATAAATCTGATTAGAGTCATCCAATGAAAATCCCACACTCAAATTAACATAAGAAAACGTTACGTATTATTAGAAGGTGACATTTTAGACTTCCTCAATTCTTCTAAAAAAATGGATGGTGTACATGTAATACTTAAGTACGATGTTTGAAAGAAGAACTTTTTAGGATTTGACCCAATCCTCGACCACTTGCTTGTATCGGTCAAAATAAACTACTAAATAAAGAAATAAAAAACACAAACAGTATAAATATACAAAAATATAATGTTTAGTAGTGAAACCTCTCCAGATTTAGTTCAATATAATACTACAGATGACATGTAAACGCCATCTGCGGGAATTTACCTAACCTAACCTAACCTAACCTAACCTAACCTAACTTAACCTAACCTAACCTAACTTAACCTAACTTAACCTAACTTAACCTAACCTAAATTGTGGGATGACGTTATCTTCAGTTCCAACAGAGAATAAAAGCTTTTTTCATTTCTTTTTTTTTAACATTTATCTAAAATCGAGCCCATAAAACCTAATTCGGTTTTACTTTATCAATACGTCCGCCCTTTTAACGCAGACCAATTTGGACCACTTTTGTGACGGCCTGTACATTTCCTTTTCTACATAACGTAAGAGCTCATGTCAGTATCACAATAGAAATAGAAAGGTTGTCAAAATTGGTGTGAATTAATTAATACAACACGAACGTCCTCGTAAGGACGAAAGTTAGTAAAGAAAAAAAAATAAATAAACATAACTTTCAGTGTGCGCTCGTTTTGAACATTAATTAAACTTATTAACCGCGTTTGATGTAATCCTAGTTTAAAAGGTAAGTATTCACGAAGAGTTAGTTATGTAAGAAACCGTTTATACTGTCGTACAGTCGTCATTACACAAAGGATTACATATGTTATAATTAAATATTAGTATTAGGTAAATTTTAACTCTCAAAATTCGAAATAGGAAATGAATAGCAATCATTTTTGGTTTCATCATCACGATAGACTGATTGGACATGCACCTCCACTTCTTTCCATCCTGGGATAATCCCTTTTTTTACCAAAAAAAAATCTAATAACTATAACTGTTTAGAAATAATAAATGTTACATGTTTAATAAAATTTGTGAAAATCTACTTTTTTAGTGTTTTTACTTCTTGAGTATTAATTTAATTTAATTTTAATCAGAATTGAACCTATAGAATAAAAAACAAATAAAAAAGTATGGAGAATTCTGGAAAAACTGATGGTATTTTGTATGAAATATTTGCATGAATGATTTTGAGTAATTGTTTTTTGATTTGTTCGTTATAGTTTTCGAAAATTTTTCAGAAAAAAATTGGGGAAAATTACAAAGGAAAGCCGGAAAATTTGTACAATATAAAAGGATTGGATATATGTGGTCATATTTTTCTGGAAAAATTAAGTATAATATTGGTACACATTTTGGGGACAAAATAGAAAATTAGTAAACGTAACGCTTACTTCCGTTACGTTCACTCAATATTTTTCATACCATGGGCCTTATATTGATTTTTTCATTTATAATTAAAAAAAAAATACTGTTAAAATTATTTAAGAAAATAGATCAAGATTGACCATTTCCTCCTTATCTCCAGTACTATTTAGTATAAAATTTTGAAAAAAAAAAAAGGTATTCAGAAAATATTTAGGTACTTCATTTATTGATCAGATCAGCATTTATTATTTTACGTTACTATAACTACATCAGATGTTAGCTAATAGCAGCTAATAGTTTACTCAAGTGCAACAAGAAGAATTAAAAATATCTAAAGAAAGAAACAATAAAGAAGAGATTACTATACGCATTAGTGACTGTTATGTCACAGATTTGTGAAAGAGTTGTTGTAAATACACTTCTATCTTTCGTTAGTTTTCCAGTGGGAACGAACGTTTTCGAAATATGTAACTCTTAATTTATTTACGGGAAAGGCGATGTACTAAGTACATTACAAAACAATAGCCTTAAAGCTTCTCTTCAATAATTTCCATGGTGATGATTATTATTATTATTATTAAATACTCTGCAATCGGGTAATGGTGCAATAAAATGGAGCACTAATTGTGCAAAAAATTGTTCTCACGCAAGCAGACCATTTCATAGTTATACTTTACCGACAGATTTTTCGCATCAACGACCTTTGTACATTTTTTCTTGTAATTAACTGACCAATTAAATAAATAATTTACCATGAATTAGGTACAATTTTTTTTTGTAACACAGTGAACTTATAAGGAACTAAAAAGGAGAGACTCTACCATACAAAACAACCCTAACTGTAATAAAAACAACGAACACACGAATAAATCCCCTGTATAATAAAGAGTAATTTTCAGTTATATGTTTATAGGTCACTACAGTATTTATTTATAAATTATATCACTAATATGTTGTTATTAACAATATTTAATTTTTTAAAATATCAATGAAAATTTATAGTTAACTTAATAGGATTTTAATTGTTTTTAAAAATATTTAATTATTATTTTTAATGATAAACTTCGTAATGATAATACAGAATGTAATAATCCTACTTTATTATCTACTATTTAAACTTATGTAAATGGCTATTCTTCTCTCAGATAACTGAAATTGTAAAATGGGTACCACTTGTGAAACATATTATTGATTTGTATGTATAATGATCGATGAAGAAACACAAAAACTGATAAAAAAAAAAAAACAACAATCATCATTAGCTTCTAAAGTGTAAATTTTGTCACTTGTAAGAGTCAACTAAACAAATTACTGATAAGTATTAATTAGTGTTACGTAAACGTTTTGGCAGAGACATAATTAAAATACGTAGGAACCTGCTGGGAACGCTAGATGGAATCGTAAATTTTATTTTAAAATATTGCATACGACTTCTTTTTATTTCAAAACACTAAATATTTATTGTTTTTATGTTGTGAGAAAAAAGCAAAGTTCAACCAAAAAATAAGCTGTTACTGTATATGTGTACGTTTACTGTATCGAGTGGTTTTAAATATAAACAAAATCGTAAATGTTAAAATGGAAATTCTGCATGGTCTCGTAACGTTATTAGAAAATGTATAAAAAATACTCCAAAACATTCACATTTTATTTACCATTTAATTGGTTTACAAAAGGCACTTTATAACGTATTTTTCATTACGTAATGAGTACACAATTAAAATAGAAATAGACATCTTCTATTAAAATTTTCATTACCTACCCATTGGGCCATGCTAATTTCATACAAAATCTTTAATGACACCGGAATAGCTCTACAGGAAATTATATGTATATAAAGTCATACTTCAAGAGGATATCACAGAACTCTTATCTACTTACTCATACTTCTGTTGCAATAATAAAAAAAAATACTTAGTTTAGATATTTGAAATTAATATTGACGCCGCTTCCAAATTTTTCAAAAATTAGTTCTCATAAAACAATAAGAGAGTTAAGGTTAAGCTAGGTTAGTTTAATCCAGAGACTAGATTTAAGATCAAAACTTAAACCATAATCTAACTTAAGATTTGCAAAAACCTATTACGAAAATTAATTTATAAAGCTTATGAATTTTTTTTCCATTTTCTAAATAAAAACTCCAATAGCACTTTTTTAGAGTTCCTTGCCTATATTTCGTAATATGGAACATATTACATAGTATTTTAAATTGTTTTTTAGATTATTTTTTACTAAAACGCATTTTACTAGATTATCCGGCTCGAAGGACCACAACCCAAGTAAAAAAGACGATGAAAGTAGTCATTTAGGATATTGTCAGAGTTCTTCTTAAAATTAATTTTTATCACCGCGCAAAAAAACGCCCCATCGTATGGTTTTTTAATATTAAAAATGGAAATTTGTTTCAACTACAATAATCGATTTTTGAGTGGCATTAAAGGTTGGTAAGTTTAGATTAGGTTTTTACCCTGCACTAACCCTGATGCTTTGGTTACGTTAGGTTTAGGGTAAAAACTTAAACTAACCTAACTAAAAATTTTTCAAGAAACTTCTATAACGAAAACCTTTGAAGAAAAGACCTACTGTGTAACTGGCGTAACCTAACCTAACCTAACCTAACCTAACCTAACGTGACCTAACCTAACCTCACGCGACCTAACCTAACCTAACATAATCGAACCTAATCTAACCTAACCTAACCTAACCTAACCTAACGTGACCTAACCTAACCTAACCCTACTTTAGAGCTTCATGCTTGTTTAATCCAACCATTTATAAAACATAATATTTATTTAAATTTCAAATCCTTTTTAATGATGTTCTCAACGCGTAGTGTTCTAAATTATTCGACTCGAAGGACCACTCACGTGGAAAACTTATCGAACACTTTCATGTGGGATATTGTGAGAGTTCTTCTTAAACTTACGTTGTAATATTTTTAATCTTGTATTGCGAGCAGAAAAATATTCAAATTTGTTATAAGATGTGATAGATTTTCTTGAAACTAACCTAACCTAAGATTTGCAAAACACTATAAAGAAATTTTGAAAAATTTTCTGTCGGTGATCAAGTGTCATAGCAAGGAACCCTCTTTTAGAGTTCCATGCCTGTTTCGTCCAACAACTTGTGGAACATATTTAGTTTAATTTCAAATTCTTTTTAATGATTGTTTTCAACTAAATTATTCGGCTCGAAGGACCACAATTCATGTGAAAAAGTTGACGAAAATTTCCATGTGGGATATTGTGAGAATCCTTCTTAAAATTTAGTTGTAATATTATCAATCATATGTAGGGAGCAGAAAAAATTCAAATTTGTTGTATCATACAATAAATTCTTTTAAAAATTGAGAGTTCTGAGGAGTGTAAAGGGGTAATAAAATTAGATTTGTTTTTCATACTACACTAACTCTAAGATTAGTTTAGGTTAGGTTGAGGGTAAAAGCTTAAACTATATTTTTTTGAAAATTTTACGCTCCAATTGCAGGTTAAGGAACCCTTTTTTAGGGTTCCCTACTTTATTCGTCTAACTAGCATAGGTTAGTTTTAAATTATGTATCTACCGTTTATCAAGACGTAATTCACTAAATTATCCGGCTCGAAGGACCACAACCCAGATGAAAATTTCCACGTAAAAAATTGTCAGAATTCTTCTAAAAATCATACACGAAATAATTCAGTGAATGTGTAAAAAGAAATTTAAGCAATACGTAAATGCCCTTAGGGCGCTTTCTTTACTTTCAGTCCGGAAAAGTATTTGCAGCTCGTTCCCTACATCTGCCACAGGTGAAGGAATACCATCACACGTAGATATAGTAAGCAATAAGTGAGTCCTTCTTCCTCTGCTTCTTGCACCGATTGCACCGGTGGAACAACTTTCTACAGCAGAGATCCCCTTTCATCGACATCGTCATACTCTTGTTGTTTCTGCCCACTTCTCTCTGGGTTTCATCTTCTTCTTCGCGGCTTCGCGAATCCATTCGTTAAGTGACCGTCGAAAGTGCTTCACGACGATGAAGAGACCGCAACATTCCACTGATAATAGTAAATAAGTAGATATAATTGGTGAGACCGCGTCGCACACACTCTTCCAAGTGACAGTTTGTAAAGATAATCTGTTAGTGAAATCGGCGCCAAGACTTGTTGAAAGTTGAAAGAATAGTGCAGCTTCATCCGGTATTTGACGACTTACTGACAAAATCTATCGATATGTGGATTACTAAACTAGTGAGTGATCTATTAATTTTTTTTTTGGACGTCAAAAAAGTTTTCAAACTTTAGGACAATTGAACTATTATAATGTACGTCACATCTTTTAGAAATTACTTATAAAAAAATAAAAAGTTTCGTACTATACAGTGTGGTCTTTTTTTTTATTAATTGTACAAATATTTCTAAAAGGTGCGTTTAGAATAGTTCCAAGTCAAACAGTATACAGGGTAGGACACAAGATATAAAAATTGTATAAGAGTAAAGTACCTACCCTTATTTCAGACAATTCAGCAAACTTTAATGACGAAAAGTTGTTGACAATTAAAGGTTATGTCTAAATACCAAAACATGGCCTCGTAAGAAAAACTTTTATTGGGAAAAATACTTAATTATTTCCAAATAAAAATTTAAAATAAATATTTCGTTCTCTAAACAATTGTTTTTTGATATTCATACTGTCATTACTAATGTCTTACCTTGTTAAAAAGAATTTTTTCGAAATTTTAAAATTGTGTTTAATATCGTTGCAACAAACGTGAAGTTTGTAGTTCCCTAAAAAAAATTAAAAATCTAAGTTAATTTTACAATTGTGCTTGAATTCGAACAAAGTTATACGAAATGGATTTGATTTTGATCAATATATTGCAGGGTTTATGGTGAATATAAAAAAAAACGTTTTTTTTTAAATATTAAAGTAGTTTTGCTAAAAAAATTTTTCTTAGCAGACCATAACGTTTAATTCTCAACAACTTTTCTTTATAAAATTTTGTTGAATTTTCTGAAATAAGGGTACTTTACTCTTCAAGTCCTACCCTGTATGCGCCAACTATCTGAAACATTTGTATTAAAAAAAATTTCATATATTGGCCACTAAAATGACCACACTGTGTATATTAGTTCCTCATAAGTGTGTAAGTACATACAAAAATACTTTTGAGAATGAGATTCATTTTATATCACCAAAACAGTCAAATATTTTGACTGCTTTCAAAACTTCTTTTTTTGTCTATAAATTAAAAAAAAATCTGAAACGTTAATTGCCCTAAATTTCCAAAAGAAAACCAAAAAATGAAAATAATTTTTAATAACTATTAGGAAAATGTTCAGAAAAATTTTTTTTAATCAAATTTTCCTTGAAATGGACTTAACTCTATCCAAATTGTATAATTAATTGAAGCATCCAATCCCCACATCTACTACTCCCTCATATGTGGTGTTAATGAATAACATAGGCAATCCAGTATACGTTTGATTATTACGCTGTACATGTATGCAGATATTTTTTTACTTTAACTTAATAATTCTACATATTACGTAGACAAAATCGTGGGTAAACGCTGGTACGATAATATTTTTACACTTACGATGGTTGTGGGAGAAAACCAATAACAATAAACAACTAACAGTTATAATAAATTAATTCAACTACTTTTACAGACTTGATCTTACAACGTAAGACTTTGTAAGTCATCTCTGGCACTAGAAGTAATCACGCATCAAATAAAGAATGTGTGTTAATGGCATTTTCAATTGGCAATTCCCATTTTTTTTCTCTCAATTTTCTAAGTGAAGCAAAACGAAAACAATTATTGCTATAGAAAGTTTACTGGGTAGAATCCGTTCACAGATTTTATTTCATCCTAGTTAATGTAACGTGGATCTGTTTACACAATATTTACCTATATCTGTTAACACAGAAGAATTATTATTTAGTTCAAAAAATAATCAAACGTAAAATTAATTAATTAATTTATAAGAAAATCTACTTAAAATACAGTTACGTTTAAAAATTTTCATTGTTTTTTAAAAATTCAAATTTAGATTTTTTTATGGGTAGGTATCTGATATTTTTGAATGAAATTCAAATTTTAATAATGAAGCATTTATTATAATTTTCACTTTTAATTAATGTGAGAATCTATAATTGGTGGTGATCAAAAATAAAAAACTTTCAGTTTTTAAACTTTTAAAAAAAATAGTAACAATTGAAGAGGCTTCCTAATTCGTCAAATACAACAATTTTCATTTGAAAAAGAAAATTAATGGAGAAAAAATATTCTCTATAATTGTGAAAATATCGTCAGTATTTTTCTAGTGTCATGCACAAAAATTTGTCTTCATATCTGATGATCATTGACGATGATAATTGTAAGGTATAATGTAGCTCCAAACCTTCAAGTTTTTTGACAGCATATTTATTACAAATAATCTTTTCACTAATAATAATTGAAGATTTTTAACTATTCAAATCCCAATTGTAAAAAAATGTTAAGTGGTGTTCCAATATTCAAATATTAAATTAATTGAGTTAATTGAATAATTAACATATAACTAATACCTACATCGAGAAGATACCTAAACTTATATACTTATGTAGTTATCTTAAACAATTTTTATTAACTAGTTCCAGTTTAATCATTTACACATTTTCAATGTAATTTTTTTAAATGACTAATAATCTAACAGCTTCTTGGGCCAAATTTAATATAATTTTTTAAGGTCATCTGCTCTTGAGCTACAACTGCAACATACTGTTTGACATCAAAACCCATATTATTTCGACGTAAACGCCGATACCACATTAGAATTTTCTGAATACCATTACAAATGCTAAATGATCTTGAAGAAAGAAAGTTTACAGAAAAATGAGCCTTCAAGATTTGGGCATTTAATATAGGCATCATTGATTTAGTAATATGAGGGAAATGGGAAAATATGAAAATTTTTCATTTTATTTTACATTTGCTTCTAGGTAAAATACGAAATTACTAACGCCATAATTTTAAAAAACCTAATGGACTTACTTTTGATGATACCACCAAAGTGCATCAAACCCAAATTTTTGAAGAGTGAAACCCAATCAATGACTGTCGAAATTTAAATATTTCTTAATTTAATTTTCATTCTTAAAAACCAAGAAAATCCAGCCCACACTAACAGATTTTAAATATTTGATAGTCACTGATAAGAAAAAAATTAAAAAATAAATTAAATTGTGTAATTAAAATAAAAATTTCTCCATTATATTGGTTTACAATCATTGTATATAACAGTTCTTTGAAAGATAACCATTTTGAGCCCTAATTTATGAGGTTACCGTCCATCGTCAGGGGTTTAAAAAAAATTACTATCTATGCATTTGATCTTGCTTGTCTGTATTTGATTGGAAAGATTATCTACATCAGAAGATAAAATTTTGATCGGTAACAGTAAGTTAAAATGTTTAAAAAAAATCTTAAACGAAACTAAAATAGACAAGTGTCTTTTTGGCTCCCTCCTCTCTAGATTGAAGTTGTCGTTCCAACGTTTCGCCGGCATCCTCAGGGATTATAACTATAACTGAGTTGAACACTTGATCATAAAATCCTTCATTAAGCAACTTCAAGCTTTGCTAAGCTTTCGATCTAATAATAGTCCTTGAGGATGTCGACGAAACGTTGGAAATACACCTGCATTGGGAGCCTGAGCTATTTTATAAATAATCTAAATTATATTAAATTAAATTAAAATACATAAATTATTTAACAGTTTTTACTTCATGCTAGTAGTGAAAGAAAAACATTTGTTTTTTATAATCCCTATTTTTAAAATTCATATTATCAATTTTTATATGCCGCCACTGTAACGAGTATGTTTCACAAATCGTCTGCTATTAATAAACTGCATCAATTCTGCATGTCTGCTGTTTAATTATCATTTTCGCAATGTGTACTTTTACAATCCGCCGATACTTTAACACAGACGAGTTATATAACACCAAATAAACTTTCATTCCATTTCATTTGACATTTAAACATTTTTTTTTCGTTATTTTAACGAACAAAATATCAATTTTATAAACGATTGTTAATAATATAAAGAGAGAGAGAGAGAGAGAAAGTTATTTCCGAGTAAATTATCTAGTATATCCGATGAATTAAGAACTTCTTCCGTGGTTTCCTTGTTAATCACCGTGGGGGGTTATTGAGCTGCCTTTCAGTGATCCTTCACCTTTGATATTTATCTATCGCAATCGGGTTTTCATCTATGAATCGTTCGTACTTTCAAAGATTATGCAAACAAACCGCATTTTGCAGACGACGTTACTCTAATTATAAATTATAAATTATTATCTATTGGCGCATCCTTTCATTTTTTCATTACCTTGAGATATATTCGAATTACACTTATTAAAGTGAGACTTAACGGAATGTAGTAATATTTATTGGTAAAATCAGGTCAGAACTTGAGTATAGGACGATTGCACGCAGCGGTTAGGTTAGGTTTAGTCCCTGCAATTTTTTAAAAAGATTTATCTCATTGAATTGGTTCTGATATAACTGTATACTATTAAAAAAATCAAATATTTTTATCGAGTACTAGCAAAAAACTTTTATAGTTTTTTGTAACATTAAAGAAAAAGCAAAAAACCGATATAAATAGTTGATAATAATGATAAAAAAAACGGTGAATCGAATAAGATAAGATTAATTGACTTTTCTATTTATTTTTCTTTATTATCTTTACCAGGTTTATCATTAAAAATAATAGCAATAAAATATATTTAATAACAATTAAAAATTTTTAAAAATAATTAAAGTTCTATGAATTTAGATAACTATAGATTTTCATTAATATTGTAAAAAAATATATCTATATAAAGTAAAATAGAAATAAACACAATTAAATATTGTTAACAACAATAAATTAGTGTTATTAACAATGCAACATTGATATGTATTAGCAATTAGATATTACATCTCACATAAACTTCTCAAGGATAATTTAAACATGAATACTGTCGTGACCTATAAACATAAATGTTTTGTAATTTTTGATTTTTATGAAAATTGCTCTTTATTAGACCTCAAACGTGCGTGCAATTGTTTGTGTATTTGTTAAAAAATTTCCACTGAATTCGTTTGTTCAATAAACCATTGGTCATTTTATTTAAAAAAATGACCTTATGCCATGTTGAAGTTTGCCATTTTCTAAAATTAAATTAAAACACTCTGTATGGTGTAGACTGGCAGACTGGTATTGAGTCGAAAGTACGAACCTTGCTTTATAACTTGTACAAAAATAACCTGATAAATAAATAAATAAAATGCGTTTTCAATTTTTAAAGAGTTGAATGAAAATGGCAATTTTTAACAAATACCAAAATAACTCAATAAGCATTAATTTTTATGGTACAATGTTTCCTATAAAAAGTTCTTTAAATAACACCCATAATCTGAAAATAATAAGAAAAATATGTAGTGCCATTTAAAATAAAGAAGTTGGAGCCCGTTTCCGGTATAACCGGAAGTGCTGTAACATTGAAAATATTTTAGCTGAGTAGGGCACATTGAACTAGGTCAACTCTATTTTTTATAGAATTTTCCAGTCACTAACTTCTTAGTAATCGGTCGACGCAGTTCCCGGTGGGACACCCTGTATACCGTTAAAAATTTCTGGGTGCAATCATCCGTTGCCCCAGAACTGTTTATTATTCTCAACAAGCTTTAAATTTATGACTTCTAATAATAAATTTGTAAATTATTAATTGCAAATGTTTTTTTTAATTCCTTGATAGTATTAATTCCCATCCAGCAAGAGTAGACTTAATAACCCTGGGCTGAAACCCTCTTGATAAACCCTTACCCTATATAATTACCTAATTTAATATTTAATTAAAAAAAAAAAAAACAACAAACACCTATTAGCCACTCTAATTTCGGTTCTCTCATCCAGGAAGTGGAATCTTGTGGATACATACATGGATACATATATTTATTTTATTCAAATAGCCACAAAAGTGACTTTCTCTTTCACGAAACACTAAAGAATAGCAATTGCTTATCTTTCATGTGGTTAAGTAATGCGGCTTTTATATACGTACGTGAACTGTTTTATTGATGGACTCCTGATGCGCTACAGCAGGAAGCTCATGTTCATCCATATAAAAATTAAGGTTCACCTTTCGAAAACCGCCAAAAAATTTAATATAAATACTTATATACATACACATATACTTATGTACGTATATACATATAGTAGACCATGTTTACATATGGTCAACTTTCACGAATTATTTCGAATATTCATCATCATCGTCATCATCAAACACATGCATTATAATACATGTACCGTCGAAAATACTATTCGGTTTATTTAAATAAATGGAAATATTTTGCTAAAAATGCCTAAACTACACTAGTATTCGTTTTATTTATTCCACATATCCTGAAGGATTAAAGTAATTTTCGTCTCACTAAATCTTTTATTGCAAGAGAAATGTTAATTCAATTAAAAAAAAAGAAAGTATTACACTGCTGCTAGAGTGTAAACATAACAACATAGGTAATCTTATTGTTAATCAGTATTAAGATCGTAGGCTTTCACGGCCAGATATAGTTAATTAAAGCATTAAAGTGAAGTCTTTGGAGCTGAATAAACGAGATTTCTTGTCACTTCTTGGTTACCAGGCGTTTCAAAAATTATAAAGATTCATGACTTGACTTGATATTCAAGCTACTGGACTTGACTTGACTTGAAATCAGACCAAACTCATGTCAATTGGTAATTTTCTAATAACAAGTCAAGTTAAGTATTTATTTGTCAGGTTAGGTTAGGTTAAGTTAGGTTAGGTTAGGTTAGGTTTTCTAATAACAAGTCAAGTTAAATATTTATTTGTCAGATACTTGAGAAATCAAGTCAAATTTTGGAGCTACTGAATTTATAATTAATTTACTTAATTTACTTAATTATAAATTAGTTAGTTTCAAGGATTGCCTACATTCTTCTAGGACGAATAGCCTTTTCTTGAAAGGGTGTACTTTTTTTTTTTAATATATGTACCTACGTATATATTTTTAATTTTAAAGATTTTTCTTTGATCTTTTTTGCATTTCCTGAATAACTGCAGGCTCTGCCTAATGAATTTTTGAATTTATTTATTTTCAGAGGTTCATAATTTAATTTATGTTAAAAAAATCACTTTCACTCATTCGCAATTATTAATTTACCTTTTCCTTAATCCAAGTTTAACTTTTTGAATCATAAATAGGCATTTCAGAAGAAAATTTGTATAATTTAATTATTATTTATTAAAAATTGAAGTTCATTTATAACAAATTTTACGTTATTATAGTCACCCAGATAATTATGTGGATCTTACAAAAATAGTTCATGAGTAATAGCTTGAAATTACCTGATGTCAAGTCAAGTGGTGAGCTTTTGAAGTCGTCAAGTTACTTGTTTGGTAAAATATCAAGCTACCTGACTTAATAAATCAGTAATCAATCTCAGGAAGTTGATATAACAGCAGCAAATCTACTGAAGATGCCAGCAATTGAGAATGACGAAATGTCTAGCAGCAAAAAAGGATAAAGAAGAAACGACACCAGCTCAGTTTTCTCATCCTTTCTTGGTTACCAGACGTTTCGTCAATCTCTAAAACTGGCATCGTCAGGAAACTGACATGGCAGCAGCAATAGAGAATGTTCAATCCGAAAAGCTTCACCTCAATTAATAAAATGTAGTTTCTTTATAGGAAATTTTTATGAGGCGTTTTTAGTTAATTCCTCTAAAAAAATTCTTCAGGCAGGAATAATTTCCATTATCATAAATAAATAAATAAATTATTAAATCACAAATTGATTACTTAATATTCGTAAAATTATTTTTTATTTGTAAATTTCGAAATAGTTCTGAAAGTCTTTGTACACTTTAAAAAATTAAATGATTAACAGTAAAAATCAGTATCTGGAGAGGAAATTCTACATATAATTAAGTTATCCCTAATTAAGCAAATTAACCACTAGATTCAGCAGCCATCAACACCATTAACGAACCGTGTAATTATATAATAGAAAATTAAGAAGGTTACCTGGTCACCATTACTACATTTCACAGACAATTTCATTCCAATTTGCATCAATTAACGCACATAAAAAAAATTAAACAGCTGTGCCACAAAAGAAAAAAATTTACTGAAAACAATTATTTTATTGCAAAATTTTACAAAACACTCCTTTGTTAAATTTAACCATGAAAATTTATAATTAATATTTTAATAAGAATTAATTAAAACTATTTATCAGACATGCATTCCCCAAAATAATACAGTAATTAATTATTCAAACTTAAAAAAAAAAAAGATTTCTTAATGTTTGGTCTAGAATCAGCCTAAATTATTTGTGGATTTAAAAAACTGAATGAATTGGTTACATTTTCCAAGAACATGCAATTGCACTTGAACCATCAGAGACACTTTACAGTAATGGGAGTGATTATCCGGAAGTAAATGTTTAAAATTCTTTACACGACATTTTTATGGGTTACAGAGGCTCTAAGACATCCAGTCTGAAGCTTCGTTCTAATGACCCTGATTTATAATTAACGACCAAACGACACTTTTCCGTTTTAAGGCATCTTTTATAGGAGTTTCTAGAAAACAACTACGACAAATATGTAGCTTTAAAACACAAAACTCCTGTAACATATTAAACACCTCTCTAATTTACTTTATTTAACAGCATACTGTTAAAAATCTTCTGAGGACAATTTGGGGAAGATTATATTATACATTCCTTCATTTTTCTTGACCAAAAGTTTTATTTCAAAATGTAAAAGCTCACTAAGTAGAGATTTTTCAAAATTTAACCCTCAAGGAAGTGAAGACGTATTTGGAAATTTGGCAAAAGTTATAGTTTCAAAATTTTGTATTGTAATTTTCAATGATATCGTTTTTCGAAGTTGTGACTTCAATGAAAAATAAATAATTAATTAAATACGAATTTTGTTCTATATATTAACCTTAATATAAAAAATAAACTATTTAAAATAAATCAACTATTGTCAAATGAACTTAAAAAAAAAGAAACATTCTTCCTCATCTTTGCTTTCTTAATCTCGAGATGTTTGGAAAGTATTTAATAACGTCCTTTAAGGTCAGGACCTTGACCCAGTAAGCTTTCAAAAATGTTGTCCTATACCACCTACCTATACCATCGTCTTAGCAACCTGTTTCTGAAGAAGTCGTGTACCACAAAGAAATCTACCTCAACAACTCAACATACCTACCATATTATGACAAACCATACTGGAAAGGTTTCCTCACTAAAGAACCCAATTAGCTAAATCCAGCTAAACACAGTGAGCAACCACAGTGATGATAAAATCGTTTATTTGCACTTTCTTTATTAACTGACTGGAATAACAATCGTCTGAAGAAAAGTTTTAACTAACTCACGTTTGACAGTATGACGCATTCCAACAGTGAAACTTTTAACTACTCAAAATTGTACGCCATACATTTAAAACGATTTTATTGCTCTAATGAATTTAAATTATTTTTCTTGTTATGACAAGAACGTGGGCAGGAAAATTTAATTAGAAAATTAATGAAAAATGTATAATTAGAGGCAACAAATCACAAATTTTTGTCTTTTATTCTAGGTGTTGATTTGCTGTCTAACAACAGCATTCTCAACGAGTTCAGAATCTAAATCCAAAAAGAAATCATCGACGGAGCAACGAGGAAAAAGGAATTTAGAATATTCGATTGGCCACCCCAACCCTGTCTATGGATACCGCACAGAACGAAGAATAAGTTCAGGTCATCGAACAAACTACTTTCCAGCACATAAGCATTACATCACCTTCAGGAGGGGAAGACCTGCTCCCTCTCCTCCACCATATGCCGTCCAAATGGAACCTCTTGTCCATTACTCCCAAAGAGATCCCTTGTACGATAGCGGCAGTTTGCCTGTCAACCCAGGAAACGATCTGGTTAGTGAATACCAACATGTTCACCCTCAAACCTACGGTCATCCACATCCTCCACCCAAGATAATCGAAAAGCCTATCTACATCAAAGAGCCCGAGCCGATAATTGAAATAATTATCAAGGAATCCAATGTTACTCTTCCGCCACCACCAGAACCAGTTATTGTGACTCCGGCTCCTAAGAAGAAAGAGCCGGTTCATGTTTTTTACGTGAAATACAAGAAGAACCCCAATGGATATGGAAAGGACAGTATTATATACGACAAACCGATTCCTGCGATATCACCACCGGTAGAAGACGAAGAACCACCGCAAGAAGAGCCACAACAAGAACCTATTTACGCCCCTCCGGTTACCCCTGCGCCCCATACGCCGAGTACAACATTACGAGCTATAATCAAACCTGAATCTGATTATACAGGAAACAAGCATATACATGTGAGATTTGAGAAGCCAGGTAATAATCAGTACAAAAGAACGAGTACCAGTGACGACGATTCCAAAGAAGAATCGGCCCCTGAGCCAGTTATATCACAACCTCAAAGCAGGAAGTTTATATTTCCTCCACCTCCTCCACACAGCCGCTCTCCACCAAACTTTCCTCCAAAAATTATCAGCAGACCACCTCCCCAATTTCGGCCAGAAAGCCAACGATTTCCCCCTCCTCCATCCTTTAGGCCATTTAATCAACCACCACCGTCCTTCAAACCACCACCTTTCCCTCCTGGTCAATTTCCGCCTCCACCTAGTCGTCCCAACTATCATCTTCCTCCTGGATCTCTCGAACGGCCTCCTGCTCCTACTCCTCAACAACAATTACCTTCCCATCAACAAGTATCCTTCAGACAACCAGTTCCGTATAGACCATTTGAAAATTACGTCCCATCTGACGGAACAAACCAACTACCATCAACTTCATTCACACCGCCACAACAACAAGGACCTGTTAATTTCGAACACAACCCTAACCTTCCTCCTCAAAGCTTTTCAAATTTCTTAACCCACTTCCCAGAACAGCAGCATCCACCTCACATCCAAAGACACCACGTATTCCATACTCCCCAGCAACAAATTCCTCAGAAACAATTCTCTCCGTTGCCTGAACAACAACATCAATTTAATCCCCAACAACATCCAGAACAGCCAAAACAATTCCTTGATTCTTCACATCAACCTCAGGCTCAGCAGCTCGTGAATTCTTTCGGCGAAAATGCTAACAAAGAACAGTTTACACAGCACCAACAGTTTACCCAACATCAGAGTATTCCTCAGCAACAAAGTTTTCAACAACCACAACAACAAAGCCACAACGATCAAAACTTGCCCTTCCATAACCAGTTACCGCGACTACCTCAGCATCAGCTTCTTCCAAGTTCACAACGGTTGAATAATTTCAACTCAATCCCACCACAACCTCAACAGCAACACCCTCAACAACACCAAGAGGAAGACGTGATTCCTCCTGGTGGTGAATTGATTCCATCCGTTTCTAAATACGAACAGCACATAACTTTACCATCAGAGACAAAAGAACAACAAACCAGTTATCAACCAAATGCTCAGATTCAACAACAACCACAGCGTCAGCAACTTCAACATCAGCAACAGCAACAGCACCAACAACCACAGCAGCCGCAGCAGCTACACCAACAGCAGCAACGCCATCCACAGCAACAGCAACAACAACAATATTACACAATTCAACAACAACAACAACAACAACAACAAATAAGTCCTTCAGTTCAAAGCTTTGGTCAGCAGTTCCAACAACAACAACAACAACAACAACAACAACAACAACAACAAATTCAGCAGCATAATCAACAGTTTAACAAAAACACTCAACAACAACAAAGTCAGTATAACAATTTCCAATCGAAACCTTCACAAGAAAGAGCAAATTCCGTCAGTATCACCAGTTCAAATTATTTACAAACGAATCAACAACAACAACAACATGTTACTGTCGCTCCTCACCGATTTTCTTCAGTCTACTCAACCACGACAGCAAGAACAACGTATTCAACTTCAACAACTGCACCAACTACAACCACCAAAAGCCCCGAGAAAGAAGAAAAGGCTAGGAAGAATATATTAGAACTTCCAGATGAAGTTCCAGAAGACCTGAGACAACAACTTTTATCTTCTGGGATTTTAGAAAACGCTCAGATTTCAGTTTTGGATTACGATAAGGTCGGTGATATACCACTGTCGGCTCTACCACCAGAACAATTGTCACAATTCTTCGGGGCTGGAGGTAAAGACGCAATTTCATCTGGTAGTGAGCCTATTCCTTCTATTACCAAGAAAAATGGTGAACCTATTGATGATCTAGCAATGACAGATCAAGAACCTGAAGGATCTGATCCAGCAGAAGTAAAAGTCGCTGCTCCAGAAGTGAAAGTTGTTCAATACGAAAAAAATAGTGAAGAAGAGAAGAAAATTGGCGAAACTTATATAAAAGAAGCTGCCACAAAAGTAGATCCTGTTCAGCTAGATAGTGAAAAGTACACGAGGTATTTACCCATTAAAGTTAATGGAGCTCAATTTCCTATACTGGACGTTCCTGAATTGAAAGGCAAAAATATAACGAGTGTAGTTGTTTTAGCACCCGTTGAATACACTGGCAGTAAAGGCCGACCAGTGAGGGAAATTATATCTACAGAGAGACTTCTTGCAGGCCAAGCATTAAAAGAACTCATCAAAAATCCTACCACCGAAAATTTCCTGAAATGGCTCGAAATTGAGAACACAACAGCAGTGGATAAACAATCAGTCGTGCTTCTTGTGACCAAGTAAGTAAATAAATACACGTCACAAATTTTTAGCGTTCTTCACAAATATTTCTTTTTATTTTCAGACCTGAGGAGGCCAAAGAAAGAGACGAAAAGGAGATTTTCATGTACGATTTGAACACAAGAACGGTGAGCAGGCTGAGTGGAGAACTTTCGTCAGCATTCGTGGATGCAGCTGAAGCAAATACCAGTGATAATTTAGAAGCAATTGCACCCTCCAATATAGTCGAAACAAGAGTTCCATATCCGGATATTGACAGGAGAGATGTAGTCGCGTTTACCGATGAAGATTTTCAATACGACCTTAGCGGAGCTCCTTCAGAACTAGTTGAAAATAGGATTCCCATCATTGATCCGATGGAAGATAAAGACGAAGATGAATACGAAGTCGAAGCTTCTGAACAATTAGAACAATTTGTTGATATCTCGGGTTTGAAAGTTCGACCGGAAGATTTGGCAGCTGCAGCCAGTGAGAATGTAGAACATCGAGTGATTGTAAACTCTGGATATAGTAAGACTGGTTCGAATAAAATGCCATCGACAACATAAATATTAATATCGAATCTAAATTATTAATTTATCTAGTGTAAAAGAAAGCACCACTGGATGACTTTCTTAAATAAATCTACGAACGCACGTTCGATTTGTACAGTAATATTTTATACTTTTAATAAACAAATAAACAACAAAAGTTTCTTTTTCTTATTTTTATTCGTTTCATAGAAGTTGATAATAATTTAAGTAATTTTACGTTTTGGCAAGTAAAAAAGATAAGATACAAAGCGATTATTGTGCATCGATGAACTAGTAAAATCGTCTATCTTGTACAAATTATTCCAAAATTTAAACGAACTAAAGAAATTAGTATTAAAGAAACTCGTGGTGTCGTTATTTCATGCCGCACTCAAATATTTATGGCACCACAAGTTTCTGCTTTAAAACTTTTTCGCATATATTTTGATATTTGGAACATTCAGAATAATTAATTAAAATATCGAAATTTTAAGTGCACTTTTTTTGTAATGTTTTTAAAGATGTTCATTTTAAATAAATTCGTAGTGACTTTAATTCATGCCGCACTCGATATTTGATGACACCACAAGATTCTGCGCACTTTTTTGCATATATTTCAATATTAAGAACGTTCAGAATAATTGATTAACACATCGAAATTTTAGATGCGCTTTTTTGTTTAATGTTTTTAAAGATGTTCGTATTAAATAAATTCGTGGTGACTTTAATTCATGCCGCACTCGATATTTGATGACACCACAAGATTCTGCGCACTTTTTTGCATATACTTCCATATTTAGAACGTTCAGAATAATTGATTAACACATCGAAATTTTAGATGCGCTTTTCTGTTTAATGTTTTTAAAGATGTTCGTATTAAATAAATTCGTGGTGACTTTAATTCATGCCGCACTCGTTATTTGATGACACCACAAGATTCTGCGCACTTTTTTGCATGTATTTCCATATTTAGAACGTTCAGAATAATTGATTAACACATCGAAATTTTAGATGCGCTTTTTTGTTTAATGTTTTTAAAGATGTTCTTATTAAATAAATTCGTGGTGACTTTAATTCATGCCGCACTCGTTATTTGATGACACCACAAGATTCTGCGCACTTTTTTGCATATATTTCCATATTTAGAACGTTCAGAATAATTGATTAACACATCGAAATTTTAGATGCGCTTTTTTGTTTAATGTTTTTAAAGATGTTCTTATTAAATAAATTCGTGGTGACTTTAATTCATGCCGCACTCGATATTTGATGACACCACAAGATTCTGCGCACTTTTTTGCATATATTTCCATATTTAGAACGTTCAGAATAATTGATTAACACATCGAAATTTTAGATGCGCTTTTTTGTTTAATGTTTTTAAAGATGTTCTTATTAAATAAATTCGTGGTGACTTTAATTCATGCCGCACTCGTTATTTGATGACACCACAAGATTCTGCGCACTTTTTTGCATATATTTCCATATTTAGAACGTTCAGAATAATTGATTAACACATCGAAATTTTAGATGCGCTTTTTTGTTTAATGTTTTTAAAGATGTTCTTATTAAATAAATTCGTGGTGACTTTAATTCATGCCGCACTCGTTATTTGATGACACCACAAGATTCTGCGCACTTTTTTGCATATATTTCCATATTTAGAACGTTCAGAATAATTGATTAACACATCGAAATTTTAGATGCGCTTTTTTGTTTAATGTTTTTAAAGATGTTCTTATTAAATAAATTCGTGGTGACTTTAATTCATGCCGCACTCGTTATTTGATGACACCACAAGATTCTGCGCACTTTTTTGCATGTATTTCCATATTTAGAACGTTCAGAATAATTGATTAACACATCGAAATTTTAGATGCGCTTTTTTGTTTAATGTTTTTAAAGATGTTCTTATTAAATAAATTCGTGGTGACTTTAATTCATGCCGCACTCGTTATTTGATGACACCACAAGATTCTGCGCACTTTTTTGCATATATTTCAATATTAAGAACGTTCAGAATAATTGATTAACACATCGAAATTTTAGATGCGCTTTTTTGTTTAATGTTTTTAAAGATGTTCGTATTAAATAAATTCGTGGTGACTTTAATTCATGCCGCACTCGATATTTGATGACACCACAAGATTCTGCGCACTTTTTTGCATATATTTCCATATTTAGAACGTTCAGAATAATTGATTAACACATCGAAATTTTAGATGCGCTTTTTTGTTTAATGTTTTTAAAGATGTTCTTATTAAATAAATTCGTGGTGACTTTAATTCATGCCGCACTCGATATTTGATGACACCACAAGATTCTGCGCACTTTTTTGCATATATTTCCATATTTAGAACGTTCAGAATAATTGATTAACACATCGAAATTTTAGATGCGCTTTTTTGTTTAATGTTTTTAAAGATGTTCTTATTAAATAAATTCGTGGTGACTTTAATTCATGCCGCACTCGTTATTTGATGACACCACAAGATTCTGCGCACTTTTTTGCATATATTTCCATATTTAGAACGTTCAGAATAATTGATTAACACATCGAAATTTTAGATGCGCTTTTTTGTTTAATGTTTTTAAAGATGTTCTTATTAAATAAATTCGTGGTGACTTTAATTCATGCCGCACTCGATATTTGATGACACCACAAGATTCTGCGCACTTTTTTGCATATATTTCCATATTTAGAACGTTCAGAATAATTGATTAACACATCGAAATTTTAGATGCGCTTTTCTGTTTAATGTTTTTAAAGATGTTCGTATTAAATAAATTCGTGGTGACTTTAATTCATGCCGCACTCGTTATTTGATGACACCACAAGATTCTGCGCACTTTTTTGCATATATTTCCATATTTAGAACGTTCAGAATAATTGATTAACACATCGAAATTTTAGATGCGCTTTTTTGTTTAATGTTTTTAAAGATGTTCTTATTAAATAAATTCGTGGTGACTTTAATTCATGCCGCACTCGTTATTTGATGACACCACAAGATTCTGCGCACTTTTTTGCATATATTTCCATATTTAGAACGTTCAGAATAATTGATTAACACATCGAAATTTTAGATGCGCTTTTTTGTTTAATGTTTTTAAAGATGTTCTTATTAAATAAATTCGTGGTGACTTTAATTCATGCCGCACTCGTTATTTGATGACACCACAAGATTCTGCGCACTTTTTTGCATATATTTCCATATTTAGAACGTTCAGAATAATTGATTAACACATCGAAATTTTAGATGCGCTTTTTTGTTTAATGTTTTTAAAGATGTTCTTATTAAATAAATTCGTGGTGACTTTAATTCATGCCGCACTCGATATTTGATGACACCACAAGATTCTGCGCACTTTTTTGCATATATTTCCATATTTAGAACGTTCAGAATAATTGATTAACACATCGAAATTTTAGATGCGCTTTTCTGTTTAATGTTTTTAAAGATGTTCGTATTAAATAAATTCGTGGTGACTTTAATTCATGCCGCACTCGTTATTTGATGACACCACAAGATTCTGCGCACTTTTTTGCATATATTTCCATATTTAGAACGTTCAGAATAATTGATTAACACATCGAAATTTTAGATGCGCTTTTCTGTTTAATGTTTTTAAAGATGTTCTTATTAAATAAATTCGTGGTGACTTTAATTCATGCCGCACTCGTTATTTGATGACACCACAAGATTCTGCGCACTTTTTTGCATATATTTCCATATTTAGAACGTTCAGAATAATTGATTAACACATCGAAATTTTAGATGCGCTTTTTTGTTTAATGTTTTTAAAGATGTTCTTATTAAATAAATTCGTGGTGACTTTAATTCATGCCGCACTCGATATTTGATGACACCACAAGATTCTGCGCACTTTTTTGCATATATTTCCATATTTAGAACGTTCAGAATAATTGATTAACACATCGAAATTTTAGATGCGCTTTTCTGTTTAATGTTTTTAAAGATGTTCGTATTAAATAAATTCGTGGTGACTTTAATTCATGCCGCACTCGATATTTGATGACACCACAAGATTCTGCGCACTTTTTTGCATATATTTCCATATTTAGAACGTTCAGAATAATTGATTAACACATCGAAATTTTAGATGCGCTTTTTTGTTTAATGTTTTTAAAGATGTTCTTATTAAATAAATTCGTGGTGACTTTAATTCATGCCGCACTCGTTATTTGATGACACCACAAGATTCTGCGCACTTTTTTGCATATATTTCCATATTTAGAACGTTCAGAATAATTGATTAACACATCGAAATTTTAGATGCGCTTTTTTGTTTAATGTTTTTAAAGATGTTCTTATTAAATAAATTCGTGGTGACTTTAATTCATGCCGCACTCGATATTTGATGACACCACAAGATTCTGCGCACTTTTTTGCATATATTTCCATATTTAGAACGTTCAGAATAATTGATTAACACATCGAAATTTTAGATGCGCTTTTCTGTTTAATGTTTTTAAAGATGTTCGTATTAAATAAATTCGTGGTGACTTTAATTCATGCCGCACTCGTTATTTGATGACACCACAAGATTCTGCGCACTTTTTTGCATATATTTCCATATTTAGAACGTTCAGAATAATTGATTAACACATCGAAATTTTAGATGCGCTTTTTTGTTTAATGTTTTTAAAGATGTTCTTATTAAATAAATTCGTGGTGACTTTAATTCATGCCGCACTCGTTATTTGATGACACCACAAGATTCTGCGCACTTTTTTGCATATATTTCCATATTTAGAACGTTCAGAATAATTGATTAACACATCGAAATTTTAGATGCGCTTTTCTGTTTAATGTTTTTAAAGATGTTCTTATTAAATAAATTCGTGGTGACTTTAATTCATGCCGCACTCGTTATTTGATGACACCACAAGATTCTGCGCACTTTTTTGCATATATTTCCATATTTAGAACGTTCAGAATAATTGATTAACACATCGAAATTTTAGATGCGCTTTTTTGTTTAATGTTTTTAAAGATGTTCTTATTAAATAAATTCGTGGTGACTTTAATTCATGCCGCACTCGATATTTGATGACACCACAAGATTCTGCGTACTTTTTTGCATATATTTCCATATTTAGAACGTTCAGAATAATTGATTAACACATCGAAATTTTAGATGCGCTTTTTTGTTTAATGTTTTTAAAGATGTTCTTATTAAATAAATTCGTGGTGACTTTAATTCATGCCGCACTCGATATTTGATGACACCACAAGATTCTGCGCACTTTTTTGCATATATTTCAATATTAAGAACGTTCAGAATAATTGATTAACACATCGAAATTTTAGATGCGCTTTTTTGTTTAATGTTTTTAAAGATGTTCGTATTAAATAAATTCGTGGTGACTTTAATTCATGCCGCACTCGATATTTGATGACACCACAAGATTCTGCGCACTTTTTTGCATTTATTTCCATATTTAGAACGTTCAGAATAATTGATTAACACATCGAAATTTTAGATGCGCTTTTTTGTTTAATGTTTTTAAAGATGTTCTTATTAAATAAATTCGTGGTGACTTTAATTCATGCCGCACTCGTTATTTGATGACACCACAAGATTCTGCGCACTTTTCTGCATATATTTCCATATTTAGAACGTTCAGAATAATTGATTAACACATCGAAATTTTAGATGCGCTTTTTTGTTTAATGTTTTTAAAGATGTTCTTATTAAATAAATTCGTGGTGACTTTAATTCATGCCGCACTCGTTATTTGATGACACCACAAGATTCTGCGCACTTTTTTGCATATATTTCAATATTAAGAACGTTCAGAATAATTGATTAACACATCGAAATTTTAGATGCGCTTTTTTGTTTAATGTTTTTAAAGATGTTCGTATTAAATAAATTCGTGGTGACTTTAATTCATGCCGCACTCGATATTTGATGACACCACAAGATTCTGCGCACTTTTTTGCATATATTTCCATATTTAGAACGTTCAGAATAATTGATTAACACATCGAAATTTTAGATGCGCTTTTTTGTTTAATGTTTTTAAAGATGTTCTTATTAAATAAATTCGTGGTGACTTTAATTCATGCCGCACTCGTTATTTGATGACACCACAAGATTCTGCGCACTTTTTTGCATATATTTCCATATTTAGAACGTTCAGAATAATTGATTAACACATCGAAATTTTAGATGCGCTTTTTTGTTTAATGTTTTTAAAGATGTTCTTATTAAATAAATTCGTGGTGACTTTAATTCATGCCGCACTCGTTATTTGATGACACCACAAGATTCTGCGCACTTTTTTGCATATATTTCCATATTTAGAACGTTCAGAATAATTGATTAACACATCGAAATTTTAGATGCGCTTTTTTGTTTAATGTTTTTAAAGATGTTCTTATTAAATAAATTCGTGGTGACTTTAATTCATGCCGCACTCGATATTTGATGACACCACAAGATTCTGCGCACTTTTTTGCATATATTTCCATATTTAGAACGTTCAGAATAATTGATTAACACATCGAAATTTTAGATGCGCTTTTCTGTTTAATGTTTTTAAAGATGTTCGTATTAAATAAATTCGTGGTGACTTTAATTCATGCCGCACTCGTTATTTGATGACACCACAAGATTCTGCGCACTTTTTTGCATATATTTCCATATTTAGAACGTTCAGAATAATTGATTAACACATCGAAATTTTAGATGCGCTTTTCTGTTTAATGTTTTTAAAGATGTTCTTATTAAATAAATTCGTGGTGACTTTAATTCATGCCGCACTCGTTATTTGATGACACCACAAGATTCTGCGCACTTTTTTGCATATATTTCCATATTTAGAACGTTCAGAATAATTGATTAACACATCGAAATTTTAGATGCGCTTTTTTGTTTAATGTTTTTAAAGATGTTCTTATTAAATAAATTCGTGGTGACTTTAATTCATGCCGCACTCGATATTTGATGACACCACAAGATTCTGCGCACTTTTTTGCATATATTTCCATATTTAGAACGTTCAGAATAATTGATTAACACATCGAAATTTTAGATGCGCTTTTCTGTTTAATGTTTTTAAAGATGTTCGTATTAAATAAATTCGTGGTGACTTTAATTCATGCCGCACTCGATATTTGATGACACCACAAGATTCTGCGCACTTTTTTGCATATATTTCCATATTTAGAACGTTCAGAATAATTGATTAACACATCGAAATTTTAGATGCGCTTTTTTGTTTAATGTTTTTAAAGATGTTCTTATTAAATAAATTCGTGGTGACTTTAATTCATGCCGCACTCGTTATTTGATGACACCACAAGATTCTGCGCACTTTTTTGCATATATTTCCATATTTAGAACGTTCAGAATAATTGATTAACACATCGAAATTTTAGATGCGCTTTTTTGTTTAATGTTTTTAAAGATGTTCTTATTAAATAAATTCGTGGTGACTTTAATTCATGCCGCACTCGATATTTGATGACACCACAAGATTCTGCGCACTTTTTTGCATATATTTCCATATTTAGAACGTTCAGAATAATTGATTAACACATCGAAATTTTAGATGCGCTTTTCTGTTTAATGTTTTTAAAGATGTTCGTATTAAATAAATTCGTGGTGACTTTAATTCATGCCGCACTCGTTATTTGATGACACCACAAGATTCTGCGCACTTTTTTGCATATATTTCCATATTTAGAACGTTCAGAATAATTGATTAACACATCGAAATTTTAGATGCGCTTTTTTGTTTAATGTTTTTAAAGATGTTCTTATTAAATAAATTCGTGGTGACTTTAATTCATGCCGCACTCGTTATTTGATGACACCACAAGATTCTGCGCACTTTTTTGCATATATTTCCATATTTAGAACGTTCAGAATAATTGATTAACACATCGAAATTTTAGATGCGCTTTTCTGTTTAATGTTTTTAAAGATGTTCTTATTAAATAAATTCGTGGTGACTTTAATTCATGCCGCACTCGTTATTTGATGACACCACAAGATTCTGCGCACTTTTTTGCATATATTTCCATATTTAGAACGTTCAGAATAATTGATTAACACATCGAAATTTTAGATGCGCTTTTTTGTTTAATGTTTTTAAAGATGTTCTTATTAAATAAATTCGTGGTGACTTTAATTCATGCCGCACTCGATATTTGATGACACCACAAGATTCTGCGTACTTTTTTGCATATATTTCCATATTTAGAACGTTCAGAATAATTGATTAACACATCGAAATTTTAGATGCGCTTTTTTGTTTAATGTTTTTAAAGATGTTCTTATTAAATAAATTCGTGGTGACTTTAATTCATGCCGCACTCGATATTTGATGACACCACAAGATTCTGCGCACTTTTTTGCATATATTTCAATATTAAGAACGTTCAGAATAATTGATTAACACATCGAAATTTTAGATGCGCTTTTTTGTTTAATGTTTTTAAAGATGTTCGTATTAAATAAATTCGTGGTGACTTTAATTCATGCCGCACTCGATATTTGATGACACCACAAGATTCTGCGCACTTTTTTGCATTTATTTCCATATTTAGAACGTTCAGAATAATTGATTAACACATCGAAATTTTAGATGCGCTTTTTTGTTTAATGTTTTTAAAGATGTTCTTATTAAATAAATTCGTGGTGACTTTAATTCATGCCGCACTCGTTATTTGATGACACCACAAGATTCTGCGCACTTTTCTGCATATATTTCCATATTTAGAACGTTCAGAATAATTGATTAACACATCGAAATTTTAGATGCGCTTTTTTGTTTAATGTTTTTAAAGATGTTCTTATTAAATAAATTCGTGGTGACTTTAATTCATGCCGCACTCGTTATTTGATGACACCACAAGATTCTGCGCACTTTTTTGCATATATTTCAATATTAAGAACGTTCAGAATAATTGATTAACACATCGAAATTTTAGATGCGCTTTTTTGTTTAATGTTTTTAAAGATGTTCGTATTAAATAAATTCGTGGTGACTTTAATTCATGCCGCACTCGATATTTGATGACACCACAAGATTCTGCGCACTTTTTTGCATATATTTCCATATTTAGAACGTTCAGAATAATTGATTAACACATCGAAATTTTAGATGCGCTTTTTTGTTTAATGTTTTTAAAGATGTTCTTATTAAATAAATTCGTGGTGACTTTAATTCATGCCGCACTCGTTATTTGATGACACCACAAGATTCTGCGCACTTTTTTGCATATATTTCCATATTTAGAACGTTCAGAATAATTGATTAACACATCGAAATTTTAGATGCGCTTTTTTGTTTAATGTTTTTAAAGATGTTCTTATTAAATAAATTCGTGGTGACTTTAATTCATGCCGCACTCGATATTTGATGACACCACAAGATTCTGCGCACTTTTTTGCATATATTTCCATATTTAGAACGTTCAGAATAATTGATTAACACATCGAAATTTTAGATGCGCTTTTCTGTTTAATGTTTTTAAAGATGTTCGTATTAAATAAATTCGTGGTGACTTTAATTCATGCCGCACTCGTTATTTGATGACACCACAAGATTCTGCGCACTTTTTTGCATATATTTCCATATTTAGAACGTTCAGAATAATTGATTAACACATCGAAATTTTAGATGCGCTTTTTTGTTTAATGTTTTTAAAGATGTTCTTATTAAATAAATTCGTGGTGACTTTAATTCATGCCGCACTCGATATTTGATGACACCACAAGATTCTGCGCACTTTTTTGCATATATTTCCATATTTAGAACGTTCAGAATAATTGATTAACACATCGAAATTTTAGATGCGCTTTTTTGTTTAATGTTTTTAAAGATGTTCTTATTAAATAAATTCGTGGTGACTTTAATTCATGCCGCACTCGTTATTTGATGACACCACAAGATTCTGCGCACTTTTTTGCATATATTTCAATATTAAGAACGTTCAGAATAATTGATTAACACATCGAAATTTTAGATGCGCTTTTTTGTTTAATGTTTTTAAAGATGTTCTTATTAAATAAATTCGTGGTGACTTTAATTCATGCCGCACTCGTTATTTGATGACACCACAAGATTCTGCACACTTTTCTGCATATATTTCCATATTTAGAACGTTCAGAATAATTGATTAACACATCGAAATTTTAGATGCGCTTTTTTGTTTAATGTTTTTAAAGATGTTCTTATTAAATAAATTCGTGGTGACTTTAATTCATGCCGCACTCGATATTTGATGACACCACAAGATTCTGCGCACTTTTTTGCATATATTTCCATATTTAGAACGTTCAGAATAATTGATTAACACATCGAAATTTTAGATGCGCTTTTTTGTTTAATGTTTTTAAAGATGTTCTTATTAAATAAATTCGTGGTGACTTTAATTCATGCCGCACTCGATATTTGATGACACCACAAGATTCTGCGCACTTTTTTGCATATATTTCCATATTTAGAACGTTCAGAATAATTGATTAACACATCGAAATTTTAGATGCGCTTTTTTGTTTAATGTTTTTAAAGATGTTCTTATTAAATAAATTCGTGGTGACTTTAATTCATGCCGCACTCGTTATTTGATGACACCACAAGATTCTGCGCACTTTTTTGCATATATTTCCATATTTAGAACGTTCAGAATAATTGATTAACACATCGAAATTTTAGATGCGCTTTTTTGTTTAATGTTTTTAAAGATGTTCTTATTAAATAAATTCGTGGTGACTTTAATTCATGCCGCACTCGTTATTTGATGACACCACAAGATTCTGCGCACTTTTTTGCATATATTTCAATATTAAGAACGTTCAGAATAATTGATTAACACATCGAAATTTTAGATGCGCTTTTTTGTTTAATGTTTTTAAAGATGTTCGTATTAAATAAATTCGTGGTGACTTTAATTCATGCCGCACTCGATATTTGATGACACCACAAGATTCTGCGCACTTTTTTGCATATATTTCCATATTTAGAACGTTCAGAATAATTGATTAACACATCGAAATTTTAGATGCGCTTTTTTGTTTAATGTTTTTAAAGATGTTCTTATTAAATAAATTCGTGGTGACTTTAATTCATGCCGCACTCGATATTTGATGACACCACAAGATTCTGCGCACTTTTTTGCATATATTTCAATATTAAGAACGTTCAGAATAATTGATTAACACATCGAAATTTTAGATGCGCTTTTTTGTTTAATGTTTTTAAAGATGTTCTTATTAAATAAATTCGTGGTGACTTTAATTCATGCCGCACTCGATATTTGATGACACCACAAGATTCTGCGCACTTTTTTGCATATATTTCCATATTTAGAACGTTCAGAATAATTGATTAACACATCGAAATTTTAGATGCGCTTTTTTGTTTAATGTTTTTAAAGATGTTCATTTTAAATAAATTCGTGGTGACTTTAATTCATGCCGCACTCGATATTTGATGACACCACAAGATTCTGCGCACTTTTTTGCATATATTTCCATATTTAGAACGTTCAGAATAATTGATTAACACATCGAAATTTTAGATGCGCTTTTTTGTTTAATGTTTTTAAAGATGTTCTTATTAAATAAATTCGTGGTGACTTTAATTCATGCCGCACTCGATATTTGATGACACCACAAGATTCTGCGCACTTTTTTGCATATATTTCCATATTTAGAACGTTCAGAATAATTGATTAACACATCGAAATTTTAGATGCGCTTTTTTGTTTAATGTTTTTAAAGATGTTCATATTAAACAAATTCGTGGTGACTTTAATTCATGCCGCACTCGATATTTGATGACACCACAAGATTCTGCGCACTTTTTTGCATATATTTCCATATTTAGAACGTTCAGAATAATTGATTAACACATCGAAATTTTAGATGCGCTTTTTTGTTTAATGTTTTTAAAGATGTTCATTTTAAATAAATTCGTGGTGACTTTAATTCATGCCGCACTCGATATTTGATGACACCACAAGATTCTGCGCACTTTTTTGCATATATTTCCATATTTAGAACGTTCAGAATAATTGATTAACACATCGAAATTTTAGATGCGCTTTTTTGTTTAATGTTTTTAAAGATGTTCATTTTAAATAAATTCGTGGTGACTTTAATTCATGCCGCACTCGATATTTGATGACACCACAAGATTCTGCGCACTTTTTTGCATATATTTCCATATTTAGAACGTTCAGAATAATTGATTAACACATCGAAATTTTAGATGCGCTTTTTTGTTTAATGTTTTTAAAGATGTTCATTTTAAATAAATTCGTGGTGACTTTAATTCATGCCGCACTCGATATTTGATGACACCACAAGATTCTGCGCACTTTTTTGCATATATTTCCATATTTAGAACGTTCAGAATAATTGATTAACACATCGAAATTTTAGATGCGCTTTTTTGTTTAATGTTTTTAAAGATGTTCATTTTAAATAAATTCGTGGTGACTTTAATTCATGCCGCACTCGATATTTGATGACACCACAAGATTCTGCGCACTTTTTTGCATATATTTCCATATTTAGAACGTTCAGAATAATTGATTAACACATCGAAATTTTAGATGCGCTTTTTTGTTTAATGTTTTTAAAGATGTTCATTTTAAATAAATTCGTGGTGACTTTAATTCATGCCGCACTCGATATTTGATGACACCACAAGATTCTGCGCACTTTTTTGCATATATTTCCATATTTAGAACGTTCAGAATAATTGATTAACACATCGAAATTTTAGATGCGCTTTTTTGTTTAATGTTTTTAAAGATGTTCATTTTAAATAAATTCGTGGTGACTTTAATTCATGCCGCACTCGATATTTGATGACACCACAAGATTCTGCGCACTTTTTTGCATATATTTCCATATTTAGAACGTTCAGAATAATTGATTAACACATCGAAATTTTAGATGCGCTTTTTTGTTTAATGTTTTTAAAGATGTTCATTTTAAATAAATTCGTGGTGACTTTAATTCATGCCGCACTCGATATTTGATGACACCACAAGATTCTGCGCACTTTTTTGCATATATTTCCATATTTAGAACGTTCAGAATAATTGATTAACACATCGAAATTTTAGATGCGCTTTTTTGTTTAATGTTTTTAAAGATGTTCATTTTAAATAAATTCGTGGTGACTTTAATTCATGCCGCACTCGATATTTGATGACACCACAAGATTCTGCGCACTTTTTTGCATATATTTCCATATTTAGAACGTTCAGAATAATTGATTAACACATCGAAATTTTAGATGCGCTTTTTTGTTTAATGTTTTTAAAGATGTTCATTTTAAATAAATTCGTGGTGACTTTAATTCATGCCGCACTCGATATTTGATGACACCACAAGATTCTGCGCACTTTTTTGCATATATTTCCATATTTAGAACGTTCAGAATAATTGATTAACACATCGAAATTTTAGATGCGCTTTTTTGTTTAATGTTTTTAAAGATGTTCATATTAAACAAATTCGTGGTGACTTTAATTCATGCCGCACTCGATATTTGATGACACCACAAGATTCTGCGCACTTTCTTGCATATATTTCCATATTTAGAACGTTCAGAATAATTGATTAACACATCGAAATTTTAGATGCGCTTTTTTGTTTAATGTTTTTAAAGATGTTCTTATTAAATAAATTCGTGGTGACTTTAATTCATGCCACACTCGATATTTGATGACACCACAAGATTCTGCGCACTTTTTTGCATATATTTCCATATTAGAACGTTCAGAATAATTGATTAACACATCGAAATTTTAGATGCGCTTTTTTGTTTAATGTTTTTAAAGATGTTCATATTAAACAAATTCGTGGTGACTTTAATTCATGCCGCACTCGATATTTGATGACACCACAAGATTCTGCGCACTTTTTTGCATATATTTCCATATTTAGAACGTTCAGAATAATTGATTAACACATCGAAATTTTAGATGCGCTTTTTTGTTTAATGTTTTTAAAGATGTTCTTATTAAATAAATTCGTGGTGACTTTAATTCATGCCGCACTCGATATTTGATGACACCACAAGATTCTGCGCACTTTTTTGCATATATTTCCATATTTAGAACGTTCAGAATAATTGATTAACACATCGAAATTTTAGATGCGCTTTTTTGTTTAATGTTTTTAAAGATGTTCATTTTAAATAAATTCGTGGTGACTTTAATTCATGCCGCACTCGATATTTGATGACACCACAAGATTCTGCGCACTTTTTTGCATATATTTCCATATTTAGAACGTTCAGAATAATTGATTAACACATCGAAATTTTAGATGCGCTTTTTTGTTTAATGTTTTTAAAGATGTTCATATTAAACAAATTCGTGGTGACTTTAATTCATGCCGCACTCGATATTTGATGACACCACAAGATTCTGCGCACTTTTTTGCATATATTTCCATATTTAGAACGTTCAGAATAATTGATTAACACATCGAAATTTTAGATGCGCTTTTTTGTTTAATGTTTTTAAAGATGTTCATTTTAAATAAATTCGTGGTGACTTTAATTCATGCCGCACTCGATATTTGATGACACCACAAGATTCTGCGCACTTTTTTGCATATATTTCCATATTTAGAACGTTCAGAATAATTGATTAACACATCGAAATTTTAGATGCGCTTTTTTGTTTAATGTTTTTAAAGATGTTCATTTTAAATAAATTCGTGGTGACTTTAATTCATGCCGCACTCGATATTTGATGACACCACAAGATTCTGCGCACTTTTTTGCATATATTTCCATATTTAGAACGTTCAGAATAATTGATTAACACATCGAAATTTTAGATGCGCTTTTTTGTTTAATGTTTTTAAAGATGTTCATATTAAATAAATTCGTGGTGACTTTAATTCATGCCGCACTCGATATTTGATGACACCACAAGATTCTGCGCACTTTTTTGCATATATTTCCATATTTAGAACGTTCAGAATAATTGATTAACACATCGAAATTTTAGATGCGCTTTTTTGTTTAATGTTTTTAAAGATGTTCATATTAAATAAATTCGTGGTGACTTTAATTCATGCCGCACTCGATATTTGATGACACCACAAGATTCTGCGCACTTTTTTGCATATATTTCCATATTTAGAACGTTCAGAATAATTGATTAACACATCGAAATTTTAGATGCGCTTTTTTGTTTAATGTTTTTAAAGATGTTCATATTAAACAAATTCGTGGTGACTTTAATTCATGCCGCACTCGATATTTGATGACACCACAAGATTCTGCGCACTTTTTTGCATATATTTCCATATTTAGAACGTTCAGAATAATTGATTAACACATCGAAATTTTAGATGCGCTTTTTTGTTTAATGTTTTTAAAGATGTTCATTTTAAATAAATTCGTGGTGACTTTAATTCATGCCGCACTCGATATTTGATGACACCACAAGATTCTGCGCACTTTTTTGCATATATTTCCATATTTAGAACGTTCAGAATAATTGATTAACACATCGAAATTTTAGATGCGCTTTTTTGTTTAATGTTTTTAAAGATGTTCATTTTAAATAAATTCGTGGTGACTTTAATTCATGCCGCACTCGATATTTGATGACACCACAAGATTCTGCGCACTTTTTTGCATATATTTCCATATTTAGAACGTTCAGAATAATTGATTAACACATCGAAATTTTAGATGCGCTTTTTTGTTTAATGTTTTTAAAGATGTTCATATTAAACAAATTCGTGGTGACTTTAATTCATGCCGCACTCGATATTTGATGACACCACAAGATTCTGCGCACTTTTTTGCATATATTTCCATATTTAGAACGTTCAGAATAATTGATTAACACATCGAAATTTTAGATGCGCTTTTTTGTTTAATGTTTTTAAAGATGTTCATTTTAAATAAATTCGTGGTGACTTTAATTCATGCCGCACTCGATATTTGATGACACCACAAGATTCTGCGCACTTTTTTGCATATATTTCCATATTTAGAACGTTCAGAATAATTGATTAACACATCGAAATTTTAGATGCGCTTTTTTGTTTAATGTTTTTAAAGATGTTCATTTTAAATAAATTCGTGGTGACTTTAATTCATGCCGCACTCGATATTTGATGACACCACAAGATTCTGCGCACTTTTTTGCATATATTTCCATATTTAGAACGTTCAGAATAATTGATTAACACATCGAAATTTTAGATGCGCTTTTTTGTTTAATGTTTTTAAAGATGTTCATATTAAACAAATTCGTGGTGACTTTAATTCATGCCGCACTCGATATTTGATGACACCACAAGATTCTGCGCACTTTTTTGCATATATTTCCATATTTAGAACGTTCAGAATAATTGATTAACACATCGAAATTTTAGATGCGCTTTTTTGTTTAATGTTTTTAAAGATGTTCATTTTAAATAAATTCGTGGTGACTTTAATTCATGCCGCACTCGATATTTGATGACACCACAAGATTCTGCGCACTTTTTTGCATATATTTCCATATTTAGAACGTTCAGA